>CM031468.1:22823133-24236466 GCA_018397935.1 Propsilocerus akamusi | reverse complement strand
CAGTCAATTTGCTACTCACGAAATAGAAAGGAAAAAAATCTTCATCGTGACAGTGACAAAAATTCCGTGCGCGCGGGAGAATGAGAATAGATTAAGTCAGAGGGTGGAAAAATGTACGTCGAAAATTCTATTAATCAAATAATCCAGAATGAAAGGATTAAATAATGAAACATTATAAAAATGTCCTTTGTTTTAAATTTTGTTACGAGATTCCTTCACAGAGAGAGAGGAAAGTTTTAAGGTTTTTTTTTATTACGTTATCATTGTTAAAGGTACTCAGGGGGATGAAAAATATGTTTCGTGGAAATTCTCAACTTTTATATTTTCTATAGAGATAAATATTCTTTTTTTCTTTTACTTGCTCATGTGTATATTTAATTAGTATTTTCGTTTCAGCTAACTTAATAATTTTGGTATTTCTTTTTTCTTTATTCACTGCAGCTTGTGTAAAATTTATATCATTATGGACCTTTTTACAGTTGACAAGGAGAGTTACTCGTATTATAATTGGCCATCGGAGGATATCTCTTTTTTTTCGTTCAGGGGCGTTTTAAGACAAAGTTGTTTGTTTTTTGTTTTTTCGCAAATTGTCGCATTTCTATTTCTGGCTTAGCATTTGCAGGGAAAATTCTAGCGAAAAGCTCTCGAGAAATAAAGGAAAATCGTTTATTATAATTCTGTTGGTCTCCAACAGGTGTCTCAAATTGTCGAGGATTCTCGATCAAAGCCTCAACTCAACGACAACCGTTGTGAACGCATCAATTAGCAATTATTTTATGCTTTTGAAAGACTGTAAATTGCCTTTGGGGATTTGTTAGAAGCCTTTAATATTTATTACGCTCTTATAATAATTGCGTTAAGAAAACGGGCGAAAGACTTTCTTCAAGAAATGTATCAGTTTGTATCATTTTGTTGAGTGCTAAGATAGGTATCATCGCGTGCCAATAAATCATTTCCTAAGAAATATGATGAATTGATGTATACCATTCAGTCAGCGCTTGACAACAAATTAATATTTTTTACGTATAGCATGATCCAGATGTGCCACGACATGCTTGACAACGAATTTATTTTCGTACACATAGCAATTGTGATCCTGATGCGGATACGAACGACTTGAAACCCCAGTTTTTCATCAACAAAAAATGTTATTCATTAAAAATTGCGTTAGATTTCATTGCAACATTCCGAGTTTCTCTACCAAGCCTGGATAGGGACAAAAGAAAAGATATTTCTGTTCCAAATTGAGATATTTCATTTCAGACACGATGACAATATAAATCTATTTTTGCGGATGTTCTTTTTAATAACATTTGGAAGATGTTTTTCTTTTTATCGATTTGATGTTTGTTAATATTTTCATTCAATAGATACTTTCTTTGTATTTGCACATTATTTATTTTTATCGATTTACTCCCATATAAAGAATTTAAAAAGCTCGCAATAATTCCATGAGCTTTGAAGATTTTTCCTAAATTGTTTTTTTTTTTTTTAATATATTTTTCCATTTACAAACTTTTTTTTCTAGAGCGTATAGAATTTTGGCGCGATTTGTTTCGACTTGCGATAAGCGAGTCATTCACAACGCTGTTAATATCTATGTGAATTTGTCATTTGTTGTATCTGGGGAATTCATTTTAAAAATCCCCGCTTTAGATAAGATTTCATATTATGTATTTACTACTTAATTCACAAACCGAGATTCCAGAAATATCAGATTTTTTTTTGTTTTGAATTAAATTTTTTGCTATCTAATGAGTTTGTCTTTGCAAGTGTTTTTTTTTTCTATTTCCTTTTGCAATAAATTATTTGCAAAAAGTTCCTTTGTTTTCGTTTTCGACTAAAACTAACAACTGCCATAAAGTTCATCATCATTCCCAGCCGACCCATTTCATCATAACGTCATTAACATTTTTCATTTTATTTCTCACATTATGGATCCTGAATTTATCGCGGAACTTCTCACCAATTTCCATAATTTTCTAATTTTCCATTCCGCCAAATCGGGCTGGGCCACAATGAATGGCAGCTCCTCGGGTGTCGTTAGTCCATCAAGAAGCATTTGTTGTTGTTGCTTGTTGAGAAACATTTCATTTGTAGGTGTAATTGTGATATTTGCATTCGATGCGATTGTGCCAGTGATATGAACATCATCGATCCAGAAATATTTACGCTTCTGGGCTTCTTGATATAGTTGAAGTGCAACATCGGACGAATAGAGAATTACATAGCCGGGACAGTGATTTGGGAAATACTTATCACGATATTCATCATATGACACCCGCCATTTTGAACGAAATGTGCGTTTCACTTTTGCGCGAGCAATTTCATGGCAAAAGAGCAATCCACTGTGATGATATTGCCGATGAATTGATGATGGCACTTCCTCCAAATAGCTGTATAGCAATGGCGTATTGACGAACACATCATCATCAGTCTTGAGTAGATGGCGCACGGATGGACAATTATAGATGAACCATTTTAGTGCCATTACATGTTTGTATGTCATATTTCGATAGGCATCAATGAAGTTACCTTGCACTAGATCACCGTACATAACTTGCTCATCATCGATTCTATCTTTTAGACTCGTTGAATTCGCCACAGCACCAATGAGGAATAACAAAAGAGCACGCTGATCTTGAGCGCCCCATGTTTCACGCACTGTTTGACGCTTCTTAAAATTTCCCGGTGCTGAATGCACCAGTATTACTATCGATGGATGATGCTTGAGATCACTACATGGCGCATGATTAATGATAAATTCAAAATCATTTAAATCTATAAGTTGACTAAAATCTTTCTTTGGCAACAGCTCTAGCTGTATGTTGGATATAATGGATGACAATGCATTTGATGAAAATGTTGGAATTGTGGAATCGTTGACTGGTACGAATGCGGTCGAGCTGAATTGTGGTGTGCTATCGACAAATTGAAGCTGCTGTTGTTGAATCATAATATGCCAAAGGGAGACAAACAATGTGAGACCAACGAGAAGACTCATCAGTGATCGTCGCTCCAACATGGCACCTGAGAATAGTTTTATTATTTATTGTTGACTCGTTGTAGCTTTTATTGAGCGCGGGAGGCGACTTAATGATGATTATTGTCGACAGCCCTACTCTAAATGACGAAACGCTTGGCTGACATGTAAATGGCCTTTGTATTCTTATTGTGTTTATGACCGTTCGCAAAGTGATACAATTGTTTAATTTTTGTTATTGTCCATTTATCGTGACACCTGTTGATGGAAATAAAGAAAATGGAATCAGTTGTACATTTATAAGGCAAGAAAGAGTAAGAAAATATAATTTAGTGACGAAAATGTTTATAAATAAGTATAAATAATTCACGAATAAAATTTTCCACGGTTGGCACGAAAATTTTTGCGTTTCTTTCTAATATTGCTTAGAAATTGATTTTTTTTCTTTGGTTGGCCCTTTAAATGACAAGTTCATTTCTTTCGATTTCTTTCTTACCAAAATATGTTTGTGAAACTAACAAGACCAAGACGAATTGAACAAAGAAAAATCATCGAAGTTTCTCATTCACAGTAGGCCGAGAAATGTTTTATTTATCTCTGGTTTTGTTGGCACTTAATTAATAAACACTTTCATGAGAGAAATTCTTAAGTTTTGATACGTTTCATGATTATTTCATAGGGAAGCGAAGAAGTGCGTAAGAAAATATACGAAGAAAGAAAAAAGTTTTGAAAGCAATCTTAGTTCATGTTGGATCTACTACAAATTGATAAGTGAAAGTAATTGTAAGCGAATTGGATTGAAGCACTCCATTAATTTATCGATTCTTCTAAGTAAGTTGAGTATCCAATTATTTTTGCGCTTTCTTTATGTTTTGTGCAACAGTTTTGTGCTCATCATAACCACTCGAATTTGTCAATGCAGAATGTTCATGTTGTTGATATTACATCGATCGATACAGCATAAATGATTGATGAGAGCGCATTTCACCCTCGCGCAGAAAATTCAATATTTTTTTTTTCTCATTCAAGGAAATTTCATTAAAATTCTAATGAAATTTTAAAACAAATTTTCTTTTTTTTCCATCACAAACACCTCATTGAACAAGGAAATTTTTTTCATTATTCCGCAAATATTTTATGAAGTTTCCAATGACGCTAAATGTGGAATCCTCGCCTTGGCGCGTCGTTGCTGAGCGACAGATTTTTAATCGAAAAAAATAAAAAAAAAAACGGAAAACCTCGATGGAAATCTCGTTAATTGGTAAAATCATTCATTTTGACAGATGAGAGAGAGAGTGAGTGAATGAGTTCACAAGGCTGCGTGAATTATGTGTGCAAAAAGGTATCAGGTGACTTAGGTAATATCTCAATCACAGAAAAGAATTTACAATTAATTTGATAACCCTCGACAGGTGAGCTCGACGATATATGTCTCAGCCATTCTCGTGTTATCATGTATACAATGTAAACGTATCGACTGGATTTAAGTAACAACTGATGCCCATTCGAAAAATTTTCACTCGAGCGTTATACAATTGAATGAAACATGTAGCGAAACTATTTCTACTTATAATGTTACTTTGACCCATCACATCCCAAGACACGCACGTATCACGCTCTCTTATTCAAAGCCGATATCTTCTCAAGTGTGTTTAATTTGCACAAATCCATAGCCAAAGTTTACTTTGAAATTCAATCGTGTACGATATAAACAGCAAAACTTAAAAGTAGCAACTCGAAAACTCGAACGTCCCGTAGCCGGTTGTGAATGATTTGCTTTTTATTCGTTCTTCGTGCCGCGTGTATATATATTTTTAGAACATATATTTTACTTTTTTCGGGCGTCTGCTTTACGATATTATTAAGTAGAACATTAATAGTATTTGCAAGTGAGTGAGAGAGAGAGAGACAGTGTGCGGACTGGAACCTTGAAAGTGTATTTTCTTTCTTTGATTTTAGTTTTATCGATAAAAGTGTTTCCCATACGAAAGAGAGTGAAAGAGAATGAGGGGAGTTTATTGCCACAGTATTTGTTTTTTGTCTGTTACAATGTCATGGACGAATGTGGTGGTACCAACCATTGCAGAATGTCGTTTGACTTCTATGCAGAGATAATAACGGTCATTCATGTGAAAATTTTCAAAATGTCATAAAAGCAGAAGTAAAAAAAAGAGACTTGAAATTTAAACGGCTCAACAAGTGTTTTGGGTCCGTAATTTTATATCGGATCATGTCTGCTCCATTCAGTCGACTCTGACACATGTTATTGTGAAAACAACACTGATAACACTATTTTTTTTTAAGTCAACGCATAAGCTTGCAGACGCAATTCATTAAAAGTCTGTTTAAAAACAGATAAATTTAATTACGTTTCAAAAACGCAAAAGAATTATCGTTGAAATTTTACAAATTATAGCGCAGAAACAATTCGCTGCCGATGTTGCAATTTTTTTCGATGAGTTGAATTTTTAATAAAATATTTATCGAGTATTGGGATGTCCAAAGGCCAAAAACCGCGAATTCATGTCATGCTGCCATAAAAAAGTTTGTGTGTGTTTGTGTGAAATATGACAACGATTATAAAACAACAAATAAATGTATGGAAGAAAAATATTTTGCAACTATGCATACAAATACACGCAACAAAAACGCGGCTAAAGCGAAAATATTGCAATATTGCAGTGGAAAATCAATCAAGGCTCGCCAGTTGTCAAGCTAAGTTGGTCGACTCTCACTCAACTGAGGCCACAGTGGCTACACATTAATATTGGAATCAGTATGGCGAATTACACGTCTCGATACATTATAAAAATAAAATAAACTCTGTGTCCACAGTTCATCGTGCAGAGTCCAAATCAGTTTGCGTGACATGCTATCAATTGGAGGGCGGCGAAGAAAAATTTTCCATCGTGACCCCTCTGTTTATGTTTTATATTCGTCATGTTTTTCATTTTCGAATTTTCATCGTGATAGCAGAAACGACAATAATTGGAGTCGAATGTAAAAACAACGCAAAGAAAGCCACAAATGCGATAATCAAAATGGTTTCAACTTTAGCAGAGACATCGCCTGTAGTGAGTGACTTTAGAAATTGGATCAATTTTTTTTTTTTCTGTACAAGACATCAACATGCCTCGAGCATATCGAGCATATCAGCACTTGCTCATTCAATCTTTCAACAAAAATTTAAATTGCAAATTTTTTATTTTACTTCCCATTTTATCAAGCGACACAACGCACAGCAAAGACAGTGACGATTATTGCTCCACGCCACCACAATCAGTTGGTCGTGAAATGACATTACATAAATCATCAATTGACTACACGCCATCAATTGCCTATAAATTGTGAATCAATGTGATGATGATTCAATTATTCGTTCACATTTTTTTTTTACTTATGAGAATTTTTAATTGACCAGTGGAGTACGTCCATTTTCTGTCTCTTTCTGGTCTTTATTGAATCATTAGAAATGAAAAATATTTTCTAAATGTCATTACTGATCATTTATTACAACAATTATAACCGCCGAAAATCGTTATGTAATTCAGATGGGCGATAATCAATCACGAAAGACCTTTACACTGTTGTTTCTATTAAAAGCGATTGCACGCAATAGACACCTTGGCATTGATATCAATCGAAAGTTATTTTATATTATTTCTATTGTTTACCTGACGCATGATATTGATCCCACCAGGAATATGATGTTTAGTTTAATACTTTTTTTTTTATTAAATAATGTCGATTTTTGCCCGCAGAGTTGCAATGTTTCTCTCGATGTTTCTCTCGTTTTTTTTTTGTTTGCTGCTAATGTCAATGATGATGTTTTGATAATTTTCCTGAAGGTGAATCGCTTCTTTTTTTTTTGCTTTTGTTGCTGATGTTGCGGGTATTTTGTGTTATTGAAATTTCACTATCACATGACTGATATTAAATCAAAATGATTTTACTTCTGCTTTCTTTTGCTCTCACTATCTTCGGTTGATGTTTCTTATATTATTATTTTATGATGTCGTGGCTCTTACGACACACCTCAACAAGCAAAAAGTTTAATTAGAATTGCATGAATATTTTTTTGTTTTATTATTTCTCTCTACGAAAGTTTTGTCGTTATTTTTATTACTCTCCTGGAGGAATAAATTTTTATTACAATTTCATCAAATTCAGCGCAAAAATCCATTAGACTGTGTGAACTCTCATGACACTTTCACTCCCAACTTTTACGATATGACACAATCGCATTTAACAAATTAAAATACAACAAGCCTGCAAATTAAAACAGAAGAAACAAATATTTATGATTTTTTAATTAAATTTTCACTTTCTGATTGAATGTCGACAGCGTGCGGCATCCGCCGATTGAAGTTTCACCTAGCACAAAATGAATTTAATTGCTCGTTTCTTCGCATTGCTTTTATTACTTTATCAGCGTGAATGTGAATAAAACTCGAAAAAAAGAAAGAGAAAATTCGGATCAGCGAAAAATAGTGAAATTGCTTCTTTTTTTCTTATTCTTCTCTTTGGGATATGTTGTGGAAATTATGACGACAACGAAGCGCAACCGAGAAACAGGTGGCATCGATTACAATTTTTTTTTTTTAAATTCATGATTCGTGAATGAAAGTTGTATGCAATCCCAAAATAAATTTTTGATGGATTCTTCCCTGACTGATGACGTGACAAGTGCACTTTATATTTTACACAATGCACACATAACAAACGCACGAATGTTTTTTTTTTTCTTGTTTTGGCGAAGCCAAAGCGAGATAGAAAATACGGATGCTGCCTTTATATATTGATTTTTTTTTTGCAATGTTATCACACAATTTTATTGTTCACGGCAAAACGTGCAATTCATTGGGTTGTATTGAGCTCAATAAATTGCACGATTTAAAACGTGTGTCATCTCAAGGTGATGAATCATTAAATCCAGAAATAAATGTGCTAGATGAAATTTCCCCAGAGAAAAAAAAATCACTTTTATCATTCTTATTGGAATTCCCAACATTTAGCGGAGAATTTTTCGGGCGTGTATTTAGAAATTATAAGAACTTTTGTATGAAATTACTTTTGAACGATCTCACACTTAATCGGAAATACAACACTAGGGTTATCACTGCGTACAGATGCAATAATATTAAGTATTTAGCCGATAGAAACGAAGAGTTTTGACTAAAACTTGTCTACATCTTTCACCCGTCGCGTTCAAGCTATCGACTACTACTGGAAATATGTATGCATCAAAGCGAAAAGCGAATTCAACGTTAATATTTCACCAATACACTGAAAGAAAGTAGAATCGTAAATTACCAAACCCTGCGTAGGGAAATATTTTAATGTGGTGGAGAGGGGAAGAATAAGAGCGAATTCAACGGATAAATTTTAACATTTTTCTTGTATTCTACATATAACTTTTCTTACATATTAATACACATAATGAAATAGCACAAGCACGTACGTATACACTGTAATTATTAAAAAAAAAAAAACAAATCATTTTCCTTTCACAACTTTTAAGTTTTACTTTCTTTTCTGTTCCAAAAATATTTAAAAAAAAAAATTCTAACCGTTGCAGGAATTAGCCTACAATTAAAATGAGCTTAATTCACATATTTTTTCCTCTTGATTCCAATGTAGCAAAGTGCAAAAGACATTAAATTCCAAATACCTAATATAATGAAACCTGTGTAAATCGATGGATGGCTCATTGGTAAACCTTTATAGAGCAAATTTCTTAGTGTAATTGATGGTAAAGTGAATGGTAACCAATAACCAATAAACCTGTAGGATTCTGGCACTGCTTCTAGAGGCCAAATCATTCCTAAATAAAAATAGATTAATAATTAAAATCGATAAAATAAATGAAGGGTAATAAACATTTTACCGCTGAATGACATTATTGGTACAAAAACAAGCGATGATAAAAATGTTGCCATCATAAATGTTTTGGAAATTACGGAGATACCAATTCCGTAGAGAATTGCTGCCGTTCCAACAAGCAACAAAAGCAGTCCCACCAAAGACGAATTACTTTTGTCTTCTTCTCTGAATATATAAACCAATAGTAAGAAATATTGAACGCCTTGAAAAATCATTATAACTGATGCCGAAATTATTTGCGATAGTAGAATTTCAAGTGGTTTAGCACCAGAAATTATTGTCCTATTCCAAATTCCATCAACGCGATCCGCTAAAATTGCAGTTGACGTAATTAACGATGCAATGAAAAAGTAGAAACTAAAAATTAAATCAGAAATTAATGGAATTAGCTGGAATTAGGTGATTTTCAAATATGTTTTACGCTATCACAAGTCCTGTTGCCATATATTTCTTGAATTCTTCATCCATTTTCCCATAAAGTGCCTCAAATTTGATTGGCATGCTTCCAGCATATTTTGCCTTACCACAATCCAACATCAATTGCTCAATAAAATTGTGATAAACATTGTAAAGCTTCGATTTCAGGAAATATGTTAGTTGACTATCGGTTTGATCTAAGTGCACTTGAATGATTCCATTATCAGTCCAATCATCAGACGCATCATCTTTGAATAATGTCAAACTTTGCGTAAAATTTGAGGAAAATTGTATATAACCAGATAATTTTCCATGCTTCGCATCATGATATGCATCTTCATGTTTGTCATAAAATATCTATTTAAGTAAAATTAAGTTTATTTTTCAATTTAAGTTTCACTTTCACTCACTTTTATCGCAACATCGTCATGTAGTTGCTGGATAAATCGACAGGAAACCTTATTGAGATCGCAAATAAAATCATGTACATAAGTAGTAACTAAGTCAGGATCGTTGCAATATTCATAGGAGGTCTCATAATTGACAATTCCTAATTTTAATCCTATTGGACTGGCACCGATTGTGTAATTCAAACTCAAAATACCATACAGAGGTGATGCAATGAAAAAGAATAAAGCTCTGAAAAAAAAAAAAATCGTTAATACTTAAGTAGTATATGATTTACCAAAAATCAGGTTTTGGAAGATATGCAAAAATCCTCAGGGATATCGGAAAAATCTTTCAAACCCTGGTGATCAATTGATATAAAAATCTTACAGTGGACTTCGTAGAAGCAGAGTAATATTTTTATTAAGAAATGCTTTTATTCGATTACTGGAAAATCCGTGAGAGTTTTCTGAACGTTCCGAAGAATTATTTTTAAGAAATTCGTCATCGCATTCTGTCGGTTGCACTTCCTGTTCCTCGTCTAAACCTGCTCCTTGAATAGCGCAAAGCGTTTGTTGTTTCATGCATAAATTTAAAAAAACTTCTTCCAATGACGTTGCTCTGAATTCATCCAGAATCTTGACTGGATCACTTTCCGCTAGTAATACTCCATTCCTCATCATTCCAACTTGGGATGCATGTTTCGCTTCATCGATGTAATGTGTTGATAACATTACTGTCAAGTTTTGTGTTTTAACTGAAGTTTTAAGGAAATCCCAGATTTTATTGCGTAACAATGGATCTAAGCCAACCATTGGCTCATCAAGAATCAGGATTTTCGGTCCATGAATCATTGTAATTGCGAATGAAATGCGCCGTTGTTCACCACCACTACATGTGCCAATCAATTTATCCTCCTCTGGTAATTCTAAAAGTTCACTCAGAAATTTAATTTGACTGCGTATCTGATTCGATTTCATTCCATGTATCATTCCAAAAAAGTTCATCATTTCTCGTAAAGTAAAATTGTTTACTAGTGCTGATTCTTGAGGCATAAATCCTATATGTGGGCGCATTTTCAAATTTGATTTGCTGAAAACTTTTATATAACCTTCATCAAGATTATTTGAGCCAACAATGCATGAAAGTAATGTTGATTTTCCCACTCCCGATGCACCGATAAGAGCATATCTAAAAGAAAAGTTCGCTTAAAAAAAAAAATCTCAAGGTTATTTTTTTCTGAAAAAGCACCAACACCGGTCATAAAAATTCTGAATACCGAAATTAAAATTACGAACAAAAAAAAAGGCCAAATTCAGAAAGGAATGAACTCATTTAAAATATAAAATAAATATACAGCAACATTCCGGTTCTCGAAATGCATTTACATTCTTGAAACGATAAAGATGAAAGGAAATATCTTTGATAAAGTCTCATATCGCAGAATTGTTTGCACAAGGTCAATTCCGACGACAACGCGTTTCTTAAATAAAGTTTCATCTTGTTTTCAACCGAAAAAAAAAAGTTTAGACTTGAAAAGTCAATATAAGTCCGCAAATTTTTAATAAGACTCCCGAGGCCGAAGGTAAATGTCATAATATTAAACACTAAAAGTTCTTTCTGAACATCAATTAATAATAATATTTTGATGATCAAAACAAGTACTTGCATTGAATTTGCTTTCATTTTAAGGTTGAGTCCCTGCAGAACTGCGATACAATTATCACCGGAACCATAATCCTTCCGAGCTCTATTCACTTCAATTGCCAACATTTTAATTATATTTAACACAACGGTCGATGATAATAAGTTTAATTTTTGAAATAAAATATTTTAAAGAAATATTTCAATGAAAAAAATTAACTTCATTAATTTTATTGCTACTTCGCAAAAACGTTTGCTTTCGGTGAAGTCCAAAATTCGACTGATCAACTTACGCAGAATGAATTTTTGGCGAGAAAAAAAAAAATTAATGAAATCAAGTTTTAAGCACTGACCTGATGCAACTTCTGTCTACATTCTGGTTTCTTTTTTACTTCGCGAATTTGCAAAAACGAAATAAAGTTAATTAGCAAGAACGTTCTGACGAGCGATGAAATCACAAAATATAAAATTTTGCAATCCTTTGTTTAAATTTTCAAACACATTCATATTTTGAAAGATATTCTCTCGTAAACGGGATCTGAAAGAGCCAATAACCTCAAAAGAATTGCACATAACTGACAAATCTTCTTATAAACATATATTTTGTTTATAATAAAACAAAGTTCGTGCGACGTATTAAATAAATAGCAACAGCGAGAATAGCTTTAGCCATCATTTGTGATTGTTGTTGCTTCAAATTAATTCATTCGCAATTAGATTGAAATAATTTTTATCGTTTAGCGCGTGTTGTGGTAACACGCGTGTTGCGTTTACACAATGTGAAAGCGAATAACAAATTACTTTCGATTTTAATCCTTTAATGTCAGGAGTTAACCCACAAAAATGTGATTGGCAAACAGCTTTGCTTCATTTTAGAGTTCTTGTTTGAAACACGTTTTATATCAGATTTCGCTCTCGTTCTCTCGATCGTTTTAGATTTTTTATTAAATGTGCCTGTCAGTATATTAGAATCATATTAAAAGTGTTATTAACTTCGAGTTCTAAATAAACATTTCTCAGAATTTAATGGAATTTGTATACATTGGAATTGCTTCAGAAGAGAAAAGATCAAGACAAGCTCGAAATATTTGATCAAAAATTCCTCCCCTTTTTTCCCAACGGATGGTTTAAAATTACTGAATGAATCCAGTGAAATAAAACTGGAAGAAGGTAAAAATTTTGCTGAATTAATTTCTATTAATAGTTATTAAGACGACAGGTGTGAAAAATGGATATCGCACGAATTGCATGGACTAACTTTTGTGTCGTATCATTCAGAAATGATCAACCTTGTACACTTCCCAACGTCGGAAACATTGAAAATCATTCACGGTCATTTCGCAGAAAAAATAAATTTATTGTCAGTTGTCATATTCAAGACGCTCTGACGTTGATAACATTCCAAAATAATAATAATTTCAACTCACAAAGGCAGTTCATGGTCCAGATTTGCCTGCCGATTCAGATATTAGGTACAGATACACATTCGCGATTTTGCGATGGTTCACACTAAGAACTCATATTTAGAATGCAAAGTAAGAGATAGTTGTATTTCAAATATCATTGCTTAATCAATTTTCAACGTGATCTCAGCAATTGACAGATGAAATCCAAGTGATCAAAAACACTTCGCTTCAATTGACAACATTTTGTTTATATTTAAAATGACGAGTGGCAATCATTAATTTTATTGAGACTTCGCAGAAACGTTTGCTTTCGGTGAATTCCAAAATTCAACTGATCAACTTAAAGCAAAAAATAAATTTTTGGCGAGAAAAAAATAAATGATGAAATCAAGTTTTAAGCACTGACCTGTTTCAACTTCTTTCTATGTATCTTCTGGTTCTTTTGCTTCGCAAATTTGCAACAAAGAAGTTATTTTAATATGTAAGAACGATAACAAAGAATAAAAAATTTCCCGAGGGGTAATTCATGGCCCGTCCGTCCGTCCAATTCTGGAGATCCCTGAAAAGTCGATCAGTCGATCTTTGGAGATCTGGACGTTTGTCAAGTGCTATTTTTTAAGTATTTATCAGAAACGGCAGCTTCTTGCCCTCTTGAAATAAATGCTGAGAGACATTGCTCGAGGAGTTGCAGTGCTTGCAAACTTCTTGGATTCTAAAAGCGATATTGCCACTCATTTCAATTTAGCGCACATTAACATTATTAAGTATATTCGTCATGTCACCTTGAACCTGAAAACAAATGTTTTAAAACTAAGTAGTAGCATGTAAGCTGGTAAAGTTACCTTGTTATAATTTAAATAAATTGTGTAGATGTCGCTTACTAAATATTTGGCAATGAATATTTTATTACTGTTATTACTGTGCATTTTGTTTCAATTCATTTCGCTCAGTTTCATCTTGCATTTGTCCTAATTTTATTTTTTAAATGTTCATTCGTTAGTTCACTAAAGTTCGTCGATCTTGTCGATCCCACCAATCCCTGTCGATCTCATCGATCCCGAGAAAAACGACGATCCGTCCGGCGATTTTTGGTCGATGATTAACCCCTCGGAATTTCCAAATCTAAGAAATATTGCGATAGATATTCGCTCGTAAACAGGGTTTGAAGGAGCCAATAACCTCAAAACAATGGCACAATATTAATTAATTGTGTTATAAGCATAAGCGATCAGATGAACTGATTTTGTTTACATTTTAATAAAACAAAGCTCGTGCAACATATCAAGTAACAGCAGCGAGGATAGCATAACCATTTCTATCGTGATTGTTGTTGCCTAAAATGAATTCGTTAGCACTAAAATTAAAATATTATTTATCAGCTCGTTTTATTGAACGAAAATGAATTATTCCTTTCCATTTTATTGCCCATCCGTCTGAGCTTAATCGCTATAAATACATGTATAAAGAATACGCGACAAAATTTTTGTAAGACGGTAGGAAGGGCGCTTGATACATATATATATGTAGTTATGCTTGATTTTATTTCTTGAAACACGTTTTTTTGCTCTTAGTACGAGTTTGGCTTTCAACAGAAATGGATAAATCTGCTATCGATAAAATGTTTGATGCTGCTTTTTGCATCGAATCAATTTATTTCCTTATAATCGCGATCGTTTTGGTGATTTTATTCTGTGTGCCTGTTTATTGGAATCGGGTAAAATTAACTCCGTAGTTAAAGTGAAACTAACCTCGAAATCTAAATATTTCTCAGGATTTAATGGAAGTTGGATACATTGGAAAAAATGCTTCAGAAAAGAAAAGATCAAGAAAAGCTCGAAATATTGGATCAAAAATTCCTCCCCCATTTCCCAATGGATGGTTTGCAATTGCTGAATCTCATGACATAAAACCGGGAAAAGCTAAAAATATTGATTGCCTTGGTGAAAATTTCGTCGTTTTTCGATCGCTTGAATCAAATGAAATCTTCATCCTTGATGCCTACTGCACCCATATGGGAGCAAATTTAGGTGTTGGTGGAATTGTTAAGAAAAATTGTATTGAATGTCCATTTCATAGATGGAAATTTAGTGGAGATGATGGATCATGTGTTGACATTCCTTACAGTAATAATGGATCAAGTGAAGGTTCTTTGGATAGTTTTGGATTAATTTAATAGGCAATGAAACAATTTCTATTATTACAGTTGAAAAAATGGCAGGATTGAAGAAATGGATATCGCGCGAATTACATGGATTAATTTTTTTGTGGTATCATTCGGAAAATGAACAACCTTGGACACTTCCTGGTGTCAGAAATATTGAAAATTATTCTTGGTCATTTCATGGAAAAAATCAATTTATTGTCAATTGTCATATTCAAGATATTCCCGAAAATGGCGCTGATAGTGGTAAGGTAATAAAATTAATAAATTTTCCTTTTTATTCGTTAAATATAAATGTTTGCAGCTCACTTGCATGCAGTTCATGGTCCAGGTATATTTGCCGGTTCCGACGTTCGATGTACACATTCACGATGGTTGACACTAGGAACTCATATTTGGGATGCAAAGTAAGAGAGAATCGCATTTCAAGCCTCGTTGAATAATCAATTTATAACGTGATCTTTGCAATTGTCAGATGGAATCCAAGTGATCAAAAGCACGTTGCTACAATAGCATTAACACATGTTCTTAAAGTTGGGAAGTTGGAATTGTTCAAATTAAATGTCGCAGTGAAACAAATTGGTCCAGGATTGGTTCAATTATTCATTGATACATCACTTGGATCTATGATCATTTTGCAAACATTGACGCCAATTGAGCCGTTAGTGCAAAGGTTATCGCACTATTTTTATGGTCCACGATATTTGGCATTCTTCATTAAGTTTGTATTTCTTGGTGAAACTATTCAGGTGAGTCATGTAGTATTATTTTTTTTTCTTCTCAAAACAATAATTGCTGTATATTATACGCAATAGGTTGCGCGGGACGTGATGATTTGGAACAATAAACAGTTTTTCAATGCTCCTTTGTTGCCAAAAGAAGACAAACAGATAAAACTGTTTCGCAACTGGTATGGCCAATTTTATTCCGACAATAGTAAGACATTTGCAAGTGCAAATGAAAACTTTGAATGGTAAACTGAAGTTAATTATAAATATAATGGACGAGAGTAATAAGTTCGTCTGTAGTTTCAATGTGCTATTATTTGTTTATAAAATCAAGACTTGGAAAATGCAAATAATTATGCAATTATTTGATACTATCGATATGCAGATAAATCGAAATTTTTTAGGTCTTTAAGAAAATGTTTCTCCCAAATCAGTTAATTTTAGTGCTGCAATGCGGCAACACCAGTAGAAATGATATAAAATAATTTTAAGTAGGTGTGCAAAGTTTTATAGGGTCCAAATGTTTTAGCTCGTTCAAATGTTTGTTACGTGCATTCAAGTTTGCTTTCAATTGGATCACACATTTACAATGCAAAGTAAGATTATCTATGACTTCCTATCCAGATGAATTATTGACATTTATTGTGATCAACAGATGGGCTCAAGGAGATGAGAATTCTATTTATTGCTCTTCTCAGAAGATGACGCATAAAGCAATTCGGACTTGGATTCATAATAACACTTATAAGTTAGTGGCCCATTAGTTTCGAAATAAATCAGATCTCGTCTCACAACATTTTAAAAGATCCAGTCATAAGTTCAACGTGTTTATAATTTTAAAATTATACACATTTTGTTATTGCCTGCTATTGAAAAAGGCAGACAAACAGATAAACGTATTCCGCAATTGGCACATTCAATCCTACACAAGAAACTTGTAAAACATTTGTTATTGCAAAGGAAAATTTGGAAAATTGTGAAAATTAGTAAAATGTTTTTTTTTTTTCCGATTTGAAATTTAACGAATAAAAATTTGAAATTTCATAAATTTCTCTCACTGAAAAGGAAAATTTTCTTTCATTATTATAAAGAGAAGTGGAAAAATTATTTATGAGAAAATTGTGTAGGTGTGCTCAAAGGAAAAAAAAAATGCTTTGTGTAGAATGTCAAAAAATTTCCAATGGAAATGAGTTTTTCGCACTCACACAATGAAATTCATTCAAGCTGATACCAATACATTGATAACACAATCATGCTGACACGCGGAAAATTGCTGTAAAGACGATGTGTGGTGAGAAAAATTGAGAAAAACTGTTGGAAGGCCCAGAAAAAAAAGAGACTCAAAGGAGAAATTGGAAGGTTCGCCATGTTGAAATTACGCTGAATATTTTTCTAACTTGGAAACGAAGAAAAAATTTTTTTTCTTCTCGCTGGTGGTTGAGGCAAAAAACGCAAAGCAGGAAAAACGAAAGAAATAAAATTTAGTAAAACGGACACAAATAATTTTAAGTTTTGTTTATTTTTATCAATCAAGTGTGAAGCGAAAAGAACAATGTGCAATAAATGATTAAACAAGTTGTGAAAAGGTCAAATAGTAAATCAAAAAAAGAAATAATAATAAAACACGACCAAAACAAATGTATAGAAAATTGAAAATTTTAACAAGTACATTTCGTATCGAGCCTGGTGAAAATTTACATTTTTTTTGCGTTAAAAATATTTAATAAATATTAAGTGCTAGCGTGCGTGTGTGTGTGTGCATGTGATTTCGTTCTCATTCTCCACGAATTTATTGGTTTTATTAATAATTTTTACACAAGAAAACCCATCGAAAAAAAAAAAATAAAATAAAAATTCGTTGCTCATCACGATAGCACACAAAAAAAAAATATAGAAACCAACATTCAATAGAAGCAAAATCAGAATTTCTGATTATGAGAAATTTTACTCGATGGAAATCGTTTGTGAAAGAAAAAAAGCAAAGTTTAGCATATAAATGATAATAAATCTCTATTATTGCTGCTGATATAGTGCGTTGTGTGTATATATCACCCAAGCACACATAAATTTGTAAATGAAAAATCTATAATACGAGAATATTTTAAGGCCCTCAAAAAAAAAAAAAAAAGTAAAAAAATGTGTTCAGAAATCTAGCAAAATATAGCATAAAGTCACACGATCCTGGTCGAGTGTGGAATAACAAAGCAGCAAATAGGAAGAAAAAAATAATAAAGTGCGGAATTTTTTATAGTTCTCCCTTGAAAATTTCAAAAGGTGTGTTCATGAAAATTCATGTTTTTCTCATCGTTTGTTGAAAAAAAAGTTTCTTTTTTGTTGTTGCTGAAAGTGAGAAAATTATTTTTTTTTTTTTGCTATGCGCGTGTGTGTGTATGAGTGTTGTTAACATTGGTCGATTTAATTACATTGACTTGATTGACATGAAACATTCAATAAAAAAAAAATTGTAGCAAGAAAAAAGAAAGAAAATGATGAAAATTGGAACGATGAAAAAGTGAAATTCCCTCAGGAAGTTTCACAATTTCCCACCTTGCGAAAATTGTGTCTCTTTCTCTCTCTCTCTCTTGCTTTTCTCACTTTTCCGTTTTATTTGTGAGAATGAGAAATGTTTTGTGGTCATCGGAAGTTGTAAAATTTATCAATTAAAATGGAAAAATCTTATTGAAAGAAAACCCAACAAACAATCGGAAAATCAATCCACGTCAAGTGCCATTTCGTGACAATTGAAAAGGAAACTTACGATTACTTTCTTCAATGACTTTCTCGCACAGTCGGTAAACAAATCATAATCATTTGTCATCAATAATACATTCAATTTTGACGTCAACACGTCTTGGAACCGTCGCGGGACTGCTTTGCGTTTGGCGCTTCTTCTTTTTCTTCAGAAGAAAAAAAAAAAAAAAACAGTTTTCCACACTTCTTCATTTTGCCTTTCCATATCATTTGCTTCGATCATAAATTTTCACGCTGATATTTCTATGCGCCTAAAGACCATACAGATGGCAAACATTGATGATATGATGGTATGCCTTCCAACGACAAGTGCCCAACAATGAATTTATTGGAAGTGTCATGCACATTGTGGGGGAAATTTTTTCTTTTGATTTTTGCTTGCGTGTGTGTGTATGCGTGTGCCCTGGAATGCAATTGTGTGTGGGTTTTCCATAAAGTTCATGAATGTGTTGTAACATTAAAATCATGTGTTCAAAAACTTACAAAAATATTTTCATTTTGATGTCATGAGCGAGAAAAAAAAATATGAAAATCTTTCTTCCTCATGTCCGTGAAAATTAATTTTCTTTTTCGAATTATTTTATTTTTTTTTGTTTAAGAAAACAGAAACAAAACGAAAATCAACAACAACCTGTTTCGTGATGATATTGTGATGGCCCCAATTAACAGCAATGGGTTTCTCTCACCGAATGGTTCTGTGAAATACTCCACAATCCATCGGCGCTAAATCAGCAAAGAAATAGAAAACAAAAAAAAATCTTTTACTGTCGATGCACATAATTTGTCATTTCGGGCTCGAATTCGTACTTTCTTGCGTCCTCTAAAGTCAGTGTCGTCGCGTGCGGAGCAAAAAAAAAAGGAAGAAAAGATTTTATAAGTAGATAAAAGACACAAAACAAACGGCCTGCAACCAAAAAAGAACGCAGAGTAAAAAAAGGAAACCTACGATAAGATAGACAAACAATTGTTAAGAAAATCATTTCTCTCTAGTGTGGGTAAGTATAAATGAAATGTGATCTCCATGAATGAATGAATCTTAATATCTAATGAATTCCAAAAAAAAAAAATAAACAAAAAAATATTTATTTTTTGTTTTAAGAATGTCCTGCAGTTTATCAGAGTACCCTGCGGGGTGTCGACTCCGCGGCATGGGCTCTGCAGTACAAAGCGGTTCTCTCAATAAATCACTCACCGGCACCGGTCAGGATTCGCCTAATGTGGCATTACAGAGATCACAAAAGCCCTGTTATTTTTGTTGGTGTTGTTGCTGTAATTGTTCGTGGTAAGTTGAATTATCACCATCACATATACATAGAATATGCACAAACAATCGTTATCTGAACTGCATGTCGACACGGTTTTTTTTTATTTATATTGAAATATACCTACATATTTATTTCATTGTTTTTTGTTGTTTACTTTTAGGGCTAAGTGGTAAGAAAGTGCACTCTCACAATACTTTAGATTTATAAGAACACTGTAGTTAGAATCAGATCGTGTTTATGTGAAAAGCGTGAAGTTAACGACAAATTTCCCCCCAAAAAAAAAATCATGTTTCATTTCAGTTTGGCAATAAAAACGACAGAAGATAATGGACCAACGAAAAAGGATCCAGCAAATTCTGATCTGCTTTGTGATGGTGAACAGTGAGTGATTGATATAATTTTAATTAAAACATGTATTTAATTGACCGATTTTAAGGCCATCCGTTGAAGAGATCAGAAGTTGGGCGAAAAGTTTTGATAAACTAATGCGAAGCCCTGGTAAAAAAACAAAAAAATTAATTTAAATCTCACGCAATTTAAATTCAAACTAAAAATTTTCGAAATTTTCCAGGTGGACGTAAAATATTTCGTGACTTTCTACGTTGTGAGTACAGCGAGGAGAACATTCTTTTTTGGCTGGCTTGTGAAGAATTAAAGCAGGAAACGAATCCGGAGGCTATAGAAGAGAAAGCTAGATATATTTATGAGGATTATATTTCAATATTATCACCAAAAGAGGTATGCATGAAATATATCTGCGATTGGAAATCTTTCATTATTTTGTTTCATATTTTATTTCAGGTATCACTAGATTCCCGAGTTAGAGAGATAGTTAATAGAAATATGGTTGAACCGACGCCGGATACATTTAATGAAGCTCAACTACAAATTTATACATTAATGCATAGAGATTCGTATCCAAGGTGAGTGTGGATTGAACTCATTGTCAATCAATTTGAATTTCAATAATCGAAAAATTTCAGATTCATAAATTCGCCGCTATTTAAAACACTGGCGCAAATATCTGAAGGATCAACGGCATCAAATGCTGAAAGTCCCGAATGAGTAAACTATACGCAAATATAGGTAATAATAATTTAATTGAATTAAACAAAAGAATATAGTTAAATGACGATGAAAGAAAATCTTTCTATCTTTCGCTCTTTCTCTTGATTTATGATAACAAGATGAAGAATGAATGAGTAACAAACAAACAACACATGATCCAATGATATAAGCAAAGTCCATAAATTAAATTAAATAACAAAAAAAAAGAAAAAAAAAAAAAAAGAAACAAATTTCTGCATGATATCAAATGAGCACAAAACCATTTTAGAGGAAATTCAGGCCTAGAAACAAAACAAAAAAAAAATTATGAAGAAGCATACACACATGAGAGAGATGATGCAAAGGTCGGAGGTTCTTAAAAAGTCACGCAAAAGTTTTGTTTCGCAATAGGAAGCAACTTTTTCTTCCATCCCCGAAAGAAGTAAAAAAAAAAAAAAGAAAGAAAGAAAGAAGCCACAGAGCGTTTTCAAAGCTTCTTGCGAAAAAAGCTTTTGCTCGACTTCTATAAAACCCACTCGACCTGGGTCATCAATCAAAAAATATGTTTCTCACAACAAACAACAATCGAGGCAATATAAACAAGAAAAAAAAAGAGTCACATGAAAATTCACATTTTTCAAGCAAAAAATAAATAAATAAATTCACAAGTTTTCGACTGCTTTGAACACAAATAAATTAAGAAATCATCAATAAAAAAAAAAAAAAATTCTTTATTCTTTATTAAATCAACAAAGTCCACATTTTAATCTCAAATATATAATGAAAATTGATAACAATAATTTTAAATAAATTATTTTTCTCTCTCTCTCCCTCTCTCTCTTTTTCGGCTTAAATTCGCTCAATGCCCATAGCACATAAATAATTTAAAATCGTTATATATGCTGCATTTACCGCAAACTCTGCATAATTTTTCACTTTTCGTGGTTTTTTTTCGAGCCCAAAACACAGAAAAAAAAATATCTCATCAAAATTCCCACAAAAAAAAATATTTTGCGAAATAATTTTCATTCGATCGCAAAAAAAAACATATACACACAGAGTTGTTTAATGTTATTAATGAGCAAATTGAAAAACACACAAACCATACGAACGTGGTTTTAATTAAATGTTTGAATACACCCGAAAAAAAAAAAATGAGCACTTTTTTCATTTGCGAGAGTATCAAATAACTCGCACCGTCGAATTTCCGGTGTTTATTTTCGTAATAAATTTTTTTTTTTTTTTGGTTTAAATAACACTTTCTGACCTGCTGGCGAAATGCGAAACATCAACAAACGAATACGTTAATTATATGTAGCATTGTGATTTGTTTTCTGCCGCTGATTTAAAAATTGTTTTACTTTCTTCTCTTTTCTGTGACAATCGAAAAGATTTTAATCAATTGTTTGTCAATCATATTGATTTTTAATAACTTCTTAAGCAGTTGCATATTAGTACGAAACTTTATTCAATGCTTAAGTTTTTCATTGTGTAACTGAAATCGTTGTTTTTCATTAGCCGAAAAAAAAAAAAAAACAAACTCGAAAGGAAACGAAATTTTCTGGTAGATTTTTAATAGAAAATATTTTTTTTCCAAATATTGAAAAATCCCCCAAAAGAAAGTTTAATGAACACAAGAAAAAGATAATGTTAAGGCCTAAATTAGAATAAATAAAAATAAAAAAACAAATTTTCATGTGAAAAAAAAAAAATTCCCCTATTGAAGAGCAAAACTATTATGAATAAAGAAATAAATTGACGCACACATTTACACTGGAGCTACACTTTGACTAGTTGATCTCACCTTGAGAGTAGCTTCATTCGTAAAATTGATGCTCAAACGGAAACAATTAAAGTAGAAATGAAAATTACAATTCAGGCAATTGATAATTTAAAGCTTGAAGCATATTCGAGATACATAGTTTGTTAAAAATATAAAAAAAAACACTAAAAATTTCCCGATTCGATAAAAAGAAATAAATCGCAACATTAATAATGAAAAAAAAAAATGATTAATGAAGTTTAAGATAAGAAGTTATGTGATGTTGACAGTAAGATTAATTTGAGTTTCTTTTAGTTTGATAAAAGAAAACAAAAATACTTGAAATATATAAATTTGACTGTGAAACTGGCAAATGATTAAAAGGTCAAGGAATCCAACAAGCATGGGCGGCATAATTAGGAATGTTTAATGTCATTCTCTGTTAAAACATTAATTCGCCCACTAAGGAGAACACGTTTAAAGATTCTTTGACATTTTGCTAGCAGGTTTCTTATATTCGGGAATTTGTCAAATATTCATTTATTTTGCAAAAGATAAAAAGAAAATTTAATGAGAAAACTAAAGAGATTTTAAAGTTGTTAATTATATTTGTTACGTACTTTCAAAATGCCGAAATAAAGCTTTTCAAATGGATGCGTTTTGGTGGCGATAGCTTATAAATCACTCCAGGACACATCCAATCCATTCTATCGTAATTATTTTAATTTAATATTTTCATTACGCAATGACCGTAAATTTTTTATGCGGCAATTTTAATTTTTTTTTATTGTTGAGTTTAAATGTTGATTGTAATATCATTAAATGAATTAAGTTTTTCTAGTCAGAATTTCCAAGTTCATCAAACTTCAAATCAAATGTCAAAATTTATTTAAAACAATTAACAAAAAGTAGCTTAATTATATTTGAATGTGACTGTTAGAATTCTTTTACCATTTTATTGAACTTTCCCAAGCAGGTTGGGTGGCAAATAAAGTTAAAAAAAAAAAAATGTTTGGAAATATTTTGTTCGGGAACAGTTTGCATCTTTTACATTTGTTTTTCTAATGTCGTCAAAGAACTGTCTCGAACTGAATATGTCGCCCTAACGATCGATTTTTCGCTTTAAAAATCTTTGAGTTCTCCTTAAGCCACTCTGTTGCCCAACCAAATCAATCCACCAACACTTAAGCATATTTACGAGCATTTTAAACATTAACTTCATACACATTTCGTTATCTTTAATGAAAACATTTGAAGTTATTAAGATAATACACAAGAAATTGAACACTAAAATTCATTTAGGCTCTAAATTCGATCTAAATCACCAGCAAAACTTTTATATCGTTTCTACCCACAAGAACAAAAAAAGAAATAAATAAAAATAAAATAAATTTGCAATAAAATTTTAAAGTAAAATCTCTAAAAAAAATTGACTAAAGAATAAATTTAACTAGTAAGTGATGGATGGATATGATAAGAGTTCCCTCGACCCTTCAAACAAAAAAAAACTTGACCCGCAAACACGTTTTAATGTCTTTCATAGAACTTAATGATAGTAGAACTAAAAATCAAACTACCAATCACCACATCCCGATTAACAAACAACAAACATCAGCTGTAAAAATCCTTACACTTAAGCAAAACCTAATAAATGATATTTGAAAACATAAAAAAAAACATTATGAAAGATTTAAAATTGAAACAGCGAAAAAATGGAAAAAAAAAATTTATAAAAGTCTAGTCGACGCAAAAATATAATAAAAAAAAGAATGTTTAGAACAAAAAATAATAATTTCGAAATTTAAACAAACAAACAAAAAAAAAAAAACTTGAATGAAACATAATTTTAAGTTTAGAAATGTATTGAAGGAATAAAAAAAACCGTAAAAAATTTAATTGAAAATGAAACAAAGAAAAAAAAAATATTTAAATTAGATCCAACAAACAAACAACAAAGTCTATGAGTTTGAAATGCATATTTTTTATTTTTGAAAAAATATGTAAAATCTTCAACAATTGATGATATGAAAACTTATTGTGAAAGCGATATGAGATGAAAAAATAAAGAAATAACAAAAAAAACAACCAGAGAAAACCCATTAAAATTGTAAATTTTAAGGCCAAGAGAATCAATAAAAAGAAGATGAAAAAATACAGAAAAATTAAAACAAACGAATTCATTATTTTACAAGTCATGAAATTATTGATTCTGATATATGTTGAGGTGAAGGAAAATATAGAACTTTTCTAATTTTGAATGACCTTATTTTAGGTACTTGTCTTTAACAATTATGCTTAAGTAGAAAAATAGTCTTAAGCTGTTTTCGTATCATTCGTTTCGCAGCTTCCAGTTTTACTTTTTTTCTCAAGAGTATCCTGTAAGGATTTTAATAATTATTGTTCCTGTTCATCCTTTTCTTTCATTGAATTCTGAATTTTGTCTTTTTCTTGCGTAAATCTCCGGTGATCACGAAGCGCAAATTCTTGCAAATCACTGAATTTGTTGTCAAGTTTTGTCAACAATTTATCTCTGTACTTTGCCGCATGTTTAGAGGATCCCATTTTATAGTTATGTTATTGTTGCCTTAAGTGCATTATGCGCAACTTTTAAATGGTCAGTGAAATTTGACAAAGTTGGATCCAAACTATTCAGAAAGATTTCATTATACTGGTCCAAATATTTCTCTATCAGAATATTTATGTTTTTCTGAACAGTAATGTCATAAATAGAATAAGCTCTTGGTGCATCTTCTGATAAAAATATCTCGAAATATGCTTCCAAGTATTGTCTCATCTCAGAACATGTCAGGTCAATTCCATTGATTTGTTTAATCTTAAGATTTTTTGGGTTAAAAAGCCACTCGATAAGTTAAGCTAGATACTCTTTAAAATCTTCATCCATAGCAGACTAAACATTCCAGTTTCAACAACCCCAAGGTGAAGGAAGCAAGAAGCCATAGATATTTTGAAATGAACTATAAATGTACTCTCGTACTTGATGAAGCTCGTTGGCGCTGTTTGGATTGGCTTTTAAAATTTCTTTGACATATTTTGTTCCTGTTTCGAGTCCATAATTGAATGTCTGTGTATGGCACCAGTCTCTTATCAAAAAAGCAATAATAATAGAAAGAAACTTTTTCCTTTCCTGAATGCACCCACTATTGACAAAATAGCAACTTTACGATTCTTAACAACACTGTTTGAAAACAATTGTTCTAATGCAGCTGAGTCGACTTCGAATCCTTTATCCCGATTGACTTTGATTATGTTTAACGGAGCTCCATGTGGATGATCAGAAATTTTGGATAATCTCATCTTTTTGAGTGTTCTCATCTTTTTTCTTACGAATAAATAAACTGATGAAGTTACGAAATTTCACGAACTTTTGTATCTAAATAAATTTGAAGGTTAGGATAAAAAAGGCACATTTTTGGAAAGGAAATAAGAAGATGAGAACTATCTGTTTACTTGCGTTTGACTCCGACCCGTCACTGCATGTGCTCGATGCAAATTTGATTAATTATTTTACGTTCTATTAAAAATATTTCGCTAGTAGCTTGTAATGATGATGGAAATATTTATTGGCGTCAGTCGAGCTGGCTAAAAAACGACTGTGCTTTTTTTATTACAAATAGGAAGGTGAAAAAATTGCAAGACGTTTTTGCCTGAAATTATTCCAGACCAGAAGAAATTCCAGCTAAACTCTTTCCAAAAATCATCTCTCTTATTTCTGCAATACAAAATAGGATTAAATCAATATTATGTCCATTAATGACTTTCAATATTTCCACATTTATAAATCGACCATCTTTTGGCTGTGCGCCGCAAGGCTAGTCCCGGAACAATTGTGAAATATCATCGCCGAAATCTCCAAACGATGAGTATTGTGTTTGGAGCTTTTGCAATGTAATTTGCGATACCATTTGGGGAGTTGTGCTCTTTCCGGCATTATGCAGGCAAAGTTTCCAATCTTGATTTTCCATAAGTGCCTCAAATGCATGAAATTTCATGAACTTTTCAACTTCCTGTTTGCCCGCAAATATCATTTTCATTTGCTTGAATTTATTTTTTTCATGAAACTTTTGCAGAATGCAATTTCCGGTTCGTTACACAAATTTTCCTTTGCAAAGGCAATTTTCTCGTTTTGGCCAATTAAATTAAATTGGCAAAGTTCTGGGTCTGCTGCAGATTGTATCTCATCATTGTCGTCGTCAGGCAATGCATGCCAAAGTGTTTGCAATTCTCTTTTTGGAAGCATCTTTTACATGTCAGTTATGGTACATTGGAGAACGATAAAAAAGGATTAATGTAATAAAACAATGAAGGAATTTATTTGAAGCCGTGAAAAGTTTTCTTAAAAGTTCATTCTTGTTCTTTATTTTTATATCGGCAATTTACAAGAAGAAAAGAAAAATTTTCGTAGAGTTTTACAGCCAAAATTGCATGTTTCAATTATGTTTTTCAACTTTCTTGGCTTCTTGCACACTGAACTACTTTCACGTAACAACTGATAAATTTCAGTCAGAATTTTTTTTAGAAACCTAAAGCGAATTTTCAATCGAAAACACTTTCGATTTTCAAATAATTTCAGGCACGATTACATGAAACGATAAAAATAAATTAATTTAATTCAATTTCAGCACAATTCGTCCTCAATGAGGAACCAATTGGCTGCATCCATCATTTCGACCCAGGAAAATTGTGCAAAACTTTTCCCATTATTCTCTCAGGGACATAGTCCAACGCCAAATACAAAAAAAAAACTTTTGTTTGTTCAGTTTATCTTCTTTTTTTCGTGTACATTTCATTCCAATCTGTTAGCTCTGCTCAGGAGGCAAAAAAAATGGTGTTGCATTTATCATTTTGCCTGCCAGAACTCAAAACAACAAAGACTCGGAAAGTTGCTCAATTTACTCTTTTTTTTTTTCGTCGCCTCGAAAGTTTTAGGTTTCATTTTAACCCCAAACATGTTGCAGTTTTTTTTTTCTTGTTGTCTTTTGCTTTCGCATTCAGTCGCGAAGACTTTCGAAAACTTTCTTAGGAACCTTTTTAGGATTGAGTATTAAGTCATAAAAATTATCTTTTTATTTCTTCTTTGTATCTTATAAAAAAAATATACATAAATTGATTAGCGGCGTTCATCGCGCCGAGCTCTTGAACGACTTCTTGAGCGATTTCCACGATGCCTGTCCCCATGAGGTGTTCTCTGGCTACGATCATTGTCTCGGTGACGCTCAGATCTGGAATCCTTTTTACTTCGTTCGTCTGAACCCGATGAGCTCGAATCGTGACGCTTCTTCTTTTTTGAAGATTTTTTCTTGTGACTTGAGGATGGTTCATCGTCAGAGGATTTAGATCTTGAGCGACGACGCGACTTTTTATTCTTCAAGCGTTTCTTTTGATGTTTCTTTTCTAGCATTTCCAGTTTTTTGAGCAAATCCTTTTTTTGCTGTTTATCCAGTCCTTTAAGAAATTCCGTTTCTGGCTTTCGTGCTGATTCGTCATCATCTTCTGGAACGAGTTGATGAAGGCGTCCACTTTGCTGACTGTATAAACTCAATACATTCTTCTTCAATGCTAAACCATCGTCCTTCATCCCTTCTTTTAATTGTTCCTCGATGCAACCTTTGGCCAGTAGCTGATTAGCTTCTTGTTCCGAGTGGATTTTCTTGGCTTCACTCATCGATAGACTGAACATGCTGCATTCCTATGTGATATCAAAAATTAGTTTAATTTACCAAATAAAAGACTGTTAACAAACCTTGTCTGTGTTTATGTGACCATACTTGTGACATTTGATACAACGAACATTTCGGACTTGGATACCAAATGGCTGATCTCGAATTTCTGTGTCGCCTTTACAGTAGCTCTCACGTGGCGCATTATACTTGCGTTGCCATTCAAACTTGTATTCTGGTTCATCAGCTTCTTTTTCGCGCTCTTTCTTGATGCCCGGTGGGGGCTCATACATGAAATTTAAGGCCAATTTATCCTTTGAATCTTTGCTTAGCATTGCCTTGTTGTCGTGCAGATCCTGCTCCTTTTCGTATTGTGCACGCAGTTCCTCTTGTTTCTTCTTGTAAGCTTCCGCTTGTTGCTCTGCCATCCATACCTAAAAAGTATATACAGGCGATGGTGAGTCATAATAAATTTTATTTCAGATTTTGCTATTTTGCTTACTCTCTTCAAATTATCCCTCGAAGCTGGATGGAAGAACTTCTTGGACATATAATTGTTGAAACCTTTACCCATTTTGTTGTTTTTTTCTTACAGTCGGAACGTCAGAAAAGAATTAAATTTGCTGAAACGATTTGAAAAATTCAGATGTTTACGATTTTCGAATGTTAGTGTGAGTGCGCTGCGGTACTAGAATACAGTGGTGCATTAGTGTGCGTAGAATTTTAGCAAGCTTTTTACGTTCGGATTATCCAAAATTCAAACGGATCAAAATCCAGTAAAAAAAAGTCGAATAAAAAAAAAAAAAGATTTTAAAATATTTTTGGGGTAACAATTAGTTATTTCTGCCATGAAAATGGCCATTAATGACGACAACTCTCCGGCCTAATGCTGATGCTAACTGCTGATGAAGGGAGAGAAGCATTCGGGATAAAAGCACATTGCACTGAATTAAAAACACAATAACTCAACAAAACTTTTCACAATTGTTTTAAATTTCATAAAACTTTATGACCTTTGACAGACAATTACTACTAGATGCCATTGCCATTATTTACGAGTCACGACTCGACTCACGACAACACATCAAAAAAAGAGCAAAAGGGAATCACATTCGAATGAAATTTCTTTCCGTTTTTGATGCCATAAAAAATGTTCGTCATAAAAGTTTTTTTGTTTTTATCGCATTTAAAATTCGTATCAACATGAGAATTTCATAATGAAAAAAGAAAAATCTTCATCACATTTTCTGATGTGGATAAAATTGAGTGAAATAAAAAGGCGAAAGCGACCAAGGCTTGGGGTAGAACAGAAAAAAAATCAAAAATTCCAATGTCGTCATGGTGGAAAAAGCAGAATTTCCATTTAATTAAGAGAGCTTGCACAAAATTATGTCACAGGAGAATATTTTCACACATTTTTTGTCATTAAAAAAAAAATAAAAATAAAAAATATAACACTGCCATGAATTGAAAGGAAGGCAATGAATGAAGTTCCACGGTAAATGAGATCGTGCGACAGTTCATTGATTGGGGAATAATTCTGCAAAAAAAAACGTTTAATCGGCGACACATCAGTCGAGGAGAGAAATAAAAAAAAAATGCGAATATTATCGTGCGATATTATGCATATGGCGCTCATTTTCACTCCTTCCACCACCTCATCTGCCCCACATACACATCCGATGATTTTCTCATGTCTTTTCGCGAATTAACGTCTATTTGCGGTGAAATAAATGTCGTCGATGTTGATCGCGTAATGCCATTTTGCTGTTGTCGCAGAGAATTTTTGCATTAATTTGTTTTTCGAGTGGAAGATGACACGGTTGCAAAATTTAAAGGCTTTTCATTCAGATTTTATTTCACCAAAAAAAACCCAAAATAAAAAAAGAAGAAAAATTTGATTTGTTGCATGTAACGCAATGTTAAAAATTTAGTAAATTCATGAATGTTATTTTACACTAACTGTTCAAGCGATGACAACTTATTGTGGTTTAATTGCCATATTGACTCGGTTTGGCGAAATTCATACACCATTAAAAACAACCTCAACAGACAATTTTTGAACAATTGTAGCAACCTCGCTCCTATATGACCATATGAACTGATCTTGGTTTCAGTAACAAGGAATATTTTCATGCACAAATTATTTACATTAAACAAAGCTCGCATCGAGCTTTTGCCATAACACTTCCTTTTTTACCTTAGAGCTCAATCCCCTGTCGAATTTACTTCTTTCTCCCTCTCTCTCTCTCTCTCTCACTCTATCCCTGTATTATCGTTATAGTTTTCAACAGTTTTTCACTCTCTGACAGCAATATTTTTAAATATTCTGCTGCTTCACCAATTCATTCCGCTTGTTTATGTGTTTTCCCGCTGGAAGGTTTGGCACAGAAATTAAATAATTAAATTTTATGTATACACATTTAATGTGTGCTGTGCTGAGCTTTTTGGTCGTGGCTTTTGTTTGGTGGGTCCCCGATGAGTGCCAGCAATAATTTCTCATAATAAGTTTTGTTTGTGGAAACATCCGATTCAGTTCATGCCTCACCTCGAAATTGTTACAAATTTCCTGCACTTTTCAAAGCGACTGTATCATCCATTCAATGCGTTTGATGTATGCTTAAGTGGTCGAAAGCGCTACAAACATTGGACGTTCAGCGACAAAAAAAAAATGACAACGAAATATTTGCTAAGAACAAACAATTTAATATAAACACAAACAATTTTTCACTGTCAGATCCAACGAAATTATTTGTTGCCAGCAATTTTTGCCAAATATGTGAACATTTTTACGAAAGAGACACCAATTTGCTCCCGTATGTGTGTTTTGCGACCCCGAAAACCGCGCGTTAAACAATTATTAGGAGTCGAAAAATCAGCACAAAAACCACATAAACGCAAACATTTGGTCGTATGTTTTGTAGACGCAACAACATCGCTGCACGTGCATAGGCAAATGTTGAAAAACGATAGGTTTAGATCTATAAAGATATGTTTGCTAGTGACCGAAAGTGAAGCAATATACATCTAGTCATTCAATATTATATATTGCCATATCTTCCTAAAGCTTTTCGAGCTTCCCGAAAGTTCCCAATATGTTGTCATTTTGATGAAAAGGGAAAAAATTTATCCACTAAAATTGTTGCAACTAATGGAAATTTGTTGCAGCAATTTTCGCTACAACAGCACTCAATTACCAGCATTAACCCACGAAAAAAAAGATGACAAAAGTGCAACCAGCAAAAAAAAAAATGCACGTTCGCGACAAACGAGAAACATTAAACGAACATTTTCATTCCACCATCAGATGCAAAAATTTGCTTGACTTGAATGGGAAAGAGATTTTCAGCAAAAGCATCAAAAAAATGGAATCATTTGAAATGCACATTTTTTTTTTCTCCTCACATCAAACGCTCGCTTGTGTGTCCTCATTTTCTGGTGCTCTGCATTCACTACCCATCATATCGCTTCGGTCTCGATAACAAATTCCATTTCGTGATTTTATAAAAAAAAAAAAGAAATAAATAAATGAATGATTCAAATAGAAATTTCACATTTCGTGAGCAGTTTTTCGTTGCTTTATCGACGGGGGGAAGGATTGAGATAGAACAGCCATGGTAAAATTCAACACAATCTGGTCTAAAGTGCATATGGAGTCTGGCAGTGATGTGTTTGTAGAGCTCCAGACTGTTTTGTTCGTCGTGTAATTTTTAACTTTTTTTTTTTTTATAAAATGTAAAATGCGATTTTCATGTAAAATTTCATATGGAATTTCGCAGCCGCTCGCAATTTGTTTTTGCACAATTCTCACTCAAACCAAAAACAAATGAAAAATTCTAAAAACTGGCAAAATGCATTTTCCAAAATGGCATCAACATCACAAGTATCCACCACAAAATGTGTGCGTGTATGTTGCGATATACAACTCACCCATCGAAAAATAAATTTTGCTTCAACTCCCACAAGCGGCAATTGTGGTTGTTGTCTGTTACTGTTGTTGATGATAATGGTAACAAAGTACTTTGCATTAGAAACATTTTGATTCAATTGTTATAACCGCGTGCATACAAATACGACACAAAATCGCACAAACATAAAACAAATTCCCTTTTCAACATTCGCATCTAACTCGATTTAATGTGTATTTGCTGTGCACTTATGCTTCTGCTTCTGTTGCCGTTTCTAGTATTACACAAATTGCAAAATGATATTTCAATGTATACGACGCGAATTGCACAAGATTTATTTGATCTTCAAAGCATTTGACAGTGAAAAATTCGAAATTTTATGTTTTAAAAATGTGTAAACAAAAGCGAAAACGCAAGGAAATCATTAAAATATTTCCGCATTTTATCATTTTTAATGACTCGCAGGCAATTTCTGATATTCCATGACTTTATTTTAAGACATTATGTAGATTTTTTTTTTGATGTGATTGATCATAAACAATATTTTTACGCTGAATTTGATTTATTTCCAAGAGAAAAGAACGAAAAAAAAATATCTATCGAGAGCTTTTATATTGCACATATATTGACAGCATTCAGGCATTCAGCTTCTAGCAACGTGATTTATATGGCATCTAAATTTTACTGCCAATCGAGAGTATACGACAACCACGCAATTTCCACATTGATATTGCAGAATATCTAAGGAAAGATTCCGCAAGTCTCTTTGAAGGGTTCAGCAAAAGCGCAAATTTGATAAAGCCAAAAACGAGTTACTTTGCTCGCTTTTTTGAGGTTAATAGTTTCACATGAAACCCAACGGATTAAGTTAGTTCTTCAGCTATTAATGGATTTATTCACTTTGATACTCGTGCAGAAATCTGTTTATAAGAAAGAAGAATTTACAAACTACATTGAAAGAAGGTCCATCAGGAAGCCATCTTTTTCATCGTACAATGTGCACGCTAAGGGCCATAAAATTCATTCATCAAAGAAAAAAAAGAAAGAACCGCGTCATAATATTATTAAAAAAATATATGAATTTAATTGTGAGAATGCTTTTGCATAAAAATTTGGTTTTTTTTTTAGCTTTTTCTGCCATTTTTCTGTCATTTTATTTTCATTCATGGCTTTGTGATGCACGCCCTCTACGCTTTATGTATATGTCTTTCATATGGCTTAAGCATCACAAATGAAGCCTTTTTTTCTGTTTGAACTCGTCGTTTGTGCAAAAGCATTGTGCGAGTGCTAGAGCGCGAGATGCAAATCTGCAGATTTATGGAAACGAGTGAGATCATAAAAAGGAATAAATTATTTTTTCTTTTTGCTGCTGCTGCCGCTGCTCCTGTGTGCAGCGGATCTTATCACTCGCCGTCGGTGGAAAATTCTTTAAGGATTCGAATGCATAAAGATTTGAAATATTTGTGTGTATGATGCCACTTTGATACATCCCTGACATATTCAGAAGAGGAGAAGGAGAGGGTAGGATGGTGACTGGATATAATGCAAAAGCTCTGTGTATTATGTTTCATGCTTCATGCATAGAATTTTTATTATAATAATTTGCTCACTAGCCTTTTTCTTTTTGCACAAATATGCGAAATCATAATTTTATGTGTGATCTACATAAAAAAAGGATACGAATTTTTGTTTTTGCTTTTTATTCCCAGACAGGCTCGTCACGATGTACGAAACCTCAAACAAAAAGGGGATCGCTGGGACCAGCACGCGAATATCATTCTGACAGATCAAAAAAAAGGAGGAAAAATCATCTGCTACGTGATGGGCACAAGAGCAAAGTGTAATACAGTTGAATCATGAACAAACCAATCTGTTTTATGGAATTCCGGTCGATATGCTCGCCTAGTCGTAAACATGTTTATCCAATTTTTATTACAATTTTTTTTTTCTCTCTCTTTTGAGAGTTAAAACGCGCGGTTCTTAAAGATTATTCATGCATCGTACGCAAATAAAGCCTCCAGTGTACTCACGCAACACAAGCATACGCCGCTAGATTATTATAAATGTCACTGCCAACGATAACGAAAACATAATTCACTTCGACCTCTCTTCCGTGTAGCATCCTATTTTGCGCACCTGACACGTTGATTTTTACGAGCCAGTGCGATTTGTTTACTTGTGACAACGATCTCCAAAGGCCCTTTGGGCTTTTCTTACGTAAATCCACAAAAATGTCAAGTGTCTTAAAGACACAAAAGAATAGAAATCTCTAGTCGTTTGTGGGTTTTGTCTTAAATATTTTCTCGCAATTTTCATGGGAATTTCCTTTTTATGGGGTATAGGGTGTTTTATGTATAGAAGGGAGGCCGGGCAGAGTTGTTAAAATCTTGAAAAATATATGGATCGTAGGAAAACATATAGCAACTGAAAGCTTATAAGGAGCAATCATATACACAAGAAATATATCAGAAAAATGAAACAAAAATGAAGGCAAAGCTTGAGTTTTTCTTGTTATACTTGAGGGCAACTAATGCACTATAGTGAATGAAGATGAGGGGAAAATGGTGGGGGCGTAGTGGAGACAATGAATGAGACTTTTATGGAAGCCCCCCAAAAAAACGAAAAGAAGATTTTCCCAGATAAGAATTGAGCACAAAGCTAATGCTGTCTGCGTATTCTTTAACAATCAGCACCATTCATATCACTGGGCATTATGATCAAGATTAAAGCAAGAGATGAGAGAGCAATGAGGAATGAACAACGCAAAAAATTGTATCTTTTTTTTATTATAACCAGTGATGTGAATGTTACTAACATTGTGAATAATAACGTAATGTTAATAACACTATGAATAACATGTGAAAAACTAAAATGTTATTATGGATGAAAAACGTGAAAAACCCTCTATTTTTGTTTTTAAAATTAAGAGGGCAAAATCATTTATTGAAAATAACCGGTTGCATAACTTCAAGGGGCAAAATATTTTGCTGCTTGTCTACCTTCAAGGGGCAAAAGGACAAAACATTTTGCTTGTTCAACTGGTTGCGTACCTTTAAGGGCAAAACTTTGTGATCTTGCAAAAACAGTCTCATGTGAAGCTGGATTTACAGTTACATGAAAACCAACTTGAAAAAATTTGATTTCCATTTGATACACCAACAAAGTCCACTGACAACAAAGTACGGACAAAGTCCGTAAATAATATTACATAAAGTATCTGTAGTTGTAGTATATGTATTACAAAGTCTGGACATCAATAATATATTAAATAATCAATGATTCTTTATGATTTGTACGGTTTTTTACATGTTAATAACAGTGAAAAAGCTTTGCTACATGTGAAAAAGGTTTTCACTTGCCACATTCACATCACTGATTATAACAACACTTTCAAGGAATGGTCGAAAATGGAAAATTGTGTTGGCTTTTCTTTTTTTTTTTTTTTGATTTCTTCTTGAGCTTATTATTTTATTTGTGCCTCGTGCACAACAACACCAACAACAACAAAAGTAGTTTATTGCCTTCAATTTTATTATTTTTGTGGATGTTGCAAGGGATTTCTTTCTTTTTTTTACTTTGAATGTCATCAGATATCTCGAATAAATTTTGCTTTTTTTATATTTCATCTTTTCATCCGGCAGAGAGCAAAAAATAATGATTTGTGTGTATGTGGGTGTGTGTATGAGAGATGAAAAGGGATATATAAAATGTAAGGATGAACCTTATTCGGCGAGAAATGAATGGCAAATGTGAAATATTTCTTTTTGCCCTCCAGACACTATTGTTCCCGATACAAGTAATATATGCCGAATATAAGGTGAAAACAATACAAAAAGCCATCCCCACAAAAAAAAAAATGGTTTTTATATTATTCGGTGGCACTTGGAAGCAATCATTTATCCCAACAACAGCAGCATGGGTAAGCAAAAATATACTGGAACATTTAGAGTGAACGATGCAGAAAATTAAAGTTTCCATCCACATATGAGCGTTATTAATGTTTTCCCTTCATCAATGAGGGCAAGCAATGAAGCCCATTCTGATAAGGCAATAAAGGCCTAACAAAGAACGGAACATTTAACTCATATCCGGGGAAAACATTTTGTGAGAATGGAAAACAATAAAGCAGTCTAAAAAGCTACCGCCCCGTATTTAGGCTACGGTCGAAACAATAAAGCCCCATCTTAAATTTGGATGCCATTGCCATTGCTTCTTATTCGAAATGATGAAAGGACCACGCGTCAAAGGGAGTTTTTTTTTGCGAATAAAGAGATACTTCGTCGTTATTGTTGGTTTTGATAAGACAACCATTGGCTTTTTAATTTTGGATAATATATTATTATTTCACTCGAAAGAATAATCTTGGCGAGAGGAGAATAAAAGAAAATTTATTATATTGCTTTATTGGGCTTTTCCACATATTTAAACGCCTCAACTTCCGTTCCATTGTTGGCTTTCGAGCTCCCCAACAAACTCAACGATGTTCATCGTACACAAAAGTAATAAATTGATAATTGATTTTGTATTATGTGTGCAGCAGAGGGATGCGCCCCTCGGTATATGAAGCACCATATAACATAAAGCGATATTGAAAGCAACATCATCCGCATCCTATTTTGGCCAAAGCACCGAATACAGTCAACCATAAAAATACTCTGCAAGGCAATAAAGAACTGAACAAAATAAAAAAGTTTCTTCTTCTTCTTTCGTTTTTGAAATGAAGAAAAATTAAAAAAAAGCAAAAAATAAAAGAAATTTTCCTTCTTTTTTTTTGATTGCTGGAAAATGAATCAAATTGGAAGACACAGCAGAACACTTTCAACAAGAGAAAACGACGATGATGGCACACGGCTTTAATTTATGGTCCAATAGTCTTAATAACTTCTAAATTGGCAAAAAAAAATGAAATAAAATATAGCAAGGAACGATTTATCCCAGAAAAGTTGAGAAATCTTATCAAATATTTCAAATCTACTGATATTCATCATCACTTGATTGTCACCAGGGTCGACAATTTATTGGTGAAATCTCTATCGATTAAAGCACCGACACTAATTAGATAATATTTTTAATTAAATATCCAATTGAAATCCTCACCGTGTGCAAATCGAATAAATATTTCAGTTTTTCCTGCTTCCAGAATTTTTTTTCTGTGCCATAAAAAAAAACAAGGAATGAACAGAAATTTTATCCATCGAGGATACTTTAAATCTATTCATACAGTTCGGACTAAAATAGACACAGCAGCAACTGCTCCAGAATTGAGCATTAATGTGCCGTGCACATGGCTCGTCGTCATCATCGTCGTTCTGTGCTTTTTTTTATCATTCTTTCGAATTGATTTTTTTTTATTTTTGCACTTTTTTTTTCTCCTAATTTACTTTTAATTTTCTGTCTCTTTGCAAGAATAAAACGTTCATCTCAGCTGTGCTCAGTACGTGCCATTGAAAACTTTTCATATTATTTCATATAAAAAAATGAAAACAAAACAGCTCCCACCAGATTGAAAATTCCCTGTTGTGTGTTGCATGCAGCGAAATTGTCACTGCTTGCTGCTGCTACAATATCTTTATATCTATTTTCGGTACCGCATTTTCTCCTGGTGGCAAGAACTTGCTTCATCTTTTGTACAGAAAACTTATTTGTTGTTTACCATTCGGTTGGTTGTGTATCGTCTTTGGAGAGAAGTGAGTTAGGTTTTGTTGATGATGGTACTATACTTGACTGGCTTTGGGTGTTGTGGGAATATGATTTGGAAAGCCAAGGTGAAAAGACAAATACATTAAGTCATTTTCGTCCCTGGGAGCGCCACTGTGAGGTCATGTCAGATTTTTTAAACAACGATGGACAAAATAAGAAGAAAAAAATATTTCAAGTATTTGAAACATTTTTGACTTAATGGAATAATTGAGGACCGTCATAAATTTGTAATGCAAAACCGCAATTTTAATCAGTTTTTTTTTTCCTTTTGTCCTGGTTTCGATCCTTCCACAATGCCGTACATTTTGCCCGTCATTATCAAAATGCTGTTTAATTAACGAAAACAATGAAAAAAAATGTTCAATGTAAATTTTATTCAATATTGTTGTTTTATTTTTTCTTTCTCTCTCACTTTTTCTCTTTCTCCATGACCACAAAAAAGCTCTTTCAGGCTGAATTTTGCATTTTGTTTTCACTTCACTTCAATTCATATTCATATTTTATTTATTTTTCTCATTCAGTAACTGAAGTTCACTGATTATTGTCCGAATGCCTGAATGGCGAAATTGAATAAATATTAATTTAAAATGCTTTATGTGTAGGCTTTTTCCGTATTTGTGTTGTATTTGTTTGAATGATGTTCATTGCAAGTACATGACGTTGAGTCCTTATTTATGTGATTGAACGATATCAATATCATCACAGTCAAGCCTAGAAATTGATTTTTTTTTTTCTAGCATTTTTCCATTCAATTCAATTATGAATGCTTGAAGGACTGTCCCAGTTCTGTTGTCGTAATATTTCATTTCGTCTCATCACTCAGCCATATTTCCCCATGCGATTATATTCTACTGCGGCGATGTTGCACAAATATTTTTAACGGAAAACTTTTTTTTTTATGACACATCCTTAAATTTTTAATAAACATTGTGTTGGAATTTTTATGATTCTGCAAATTTTATCATGTAAAAATCGTTTTTCTGCTTTTGTTAAATGCATTTTTGTGTAAATGATTGCTGATGTTATTACTGAAAATTCCATATTTTTTAGCCATGTTCGTTGCCAAGCCCGTATTATAACAATAAAAATGCTGCCTTTAATGCATCATTTCGGAAATATTAAATAATTTCAAGGCATTTGCCCCAACAGTTGACTGCTTTCCGTTTAAAATAAAAAAAAGTCTCTCATTGTAGTCCACGTTTCACCATTTTGGACTCAATCGCAAAACAGTATTAAACGGAAAATTATACACATTATGACTGCAAATCGTTCCTCAATTTCATGATATATATTTAGGATTAAAATTTCAGATTTTTTAAAACCATCATCGAAATAAAATTCTGTGCAATTGTAAAGTTCATTTTAATGCACGGCTCAATGATTCACCAGAAATTGAATAGAAAATTCACAAACTGGGAAAATAAGAAAAATAAGTTCGAAGGGCCTTTAGTTTCATGGCGCATAGAAAATAAAAATTGCACGTAAACTTTTTCGCTATTGCCGCCATTTCTGGTGACTGTTCCACCAAAGCCCATCCTGCACACAAAGCCCCCATTGAAACATAACGACCAAAGTTTTGAAGAGTTTTTCTTTCATTCTTCGCGTACGCTATAAAAAAAAAGTATGTATGGGAATATTTTATTTTTTATAATAAATTTGGTTTGAGATGTGAAGGAGAGACAGAGAAAAATGAATTATAATTGCTCTAGAATTGAACATTCCTAACTGTGCTCGAGAATAATATTTACCTCGTTATGGGCGAAAGTAAGTGAACGTGAGGGAACAAGCAAAAAAAAATTGGATGGAGCTCAGTATTCGACTAGATGCTGTTTAACATGAAAAGCTTTCAAAATCTCTCTTACTCTCTCTCTCTCTTCCTCTATCTCTAGAATACATTAAACGAGGGAGGGTTACAAGCTAAATTGAACAACTCTAACATGAGTGAAATGAAATGGTAGTTTCTATACTTTACTTGTGCATACATTATAATATGCCTTGGTAGAGGCATTTACAACACGAGAGGACTTCTGAAAGGCGAAAAAAAGAAAACATATCAAATTATTGCCTTCAACAATGACTTGAATGGTAAAAATGCCAAAGCAGACGAGTTTTAAAAAGCTTTTAAATCCTTTTTATTTTTGCTCCGCCATGTGTGCAGAGCCATTATCATTTTTTTTCCCTTCTATTCCTTAAACATCTTTCAGTGCGCCCCCGAGTGTAATTGAGAGGGGGCGAGCATTTTGTTGTATGCTCCACGTCCTTAATCTCTCATGCAGAAAATATTGTTGAATAGATCTCTTAACCCTCCATCAGCCATATTATTTCTCATCTACTTCTTCTTCCTATCTCGACCCTTTCTTTTTTTAAATTCATTGCAATATCAAATCAAAATGCCAAAATCAAGTGACTTTAAACTTCAGTACACATCCGGAGAGAATTCGATGAATTCATTCCGGAATTATTTAGTCATTCTATTTTCAAGGACATTTCATATTGATCACGAAAGAAAAATTATCGTTTTAGTGGATTATTTTGGCATCAAATATTTCATGCAACCAAAGTCACGTCGTCGCTGGAAAACAACTCCCTAAAATTTCATAATAAATGGCAGGCAATGTTTTTCTTTTCCGTGAGCCAGTAATCAAATAATCTGTCCTTAACAGTTCTCTTTTGTAGTCATGAGAATCATTCAAAACAAAAATTGAATGCAAAGTGATTTCCAAAAAAAAAAAAAATAGGAAAACGTCTCTGTTGCCTGCCACCAGCCATCCGTGACAGCAACATTGAGTCATTTTTCAATTTGAATGTTCAGGAAACAACTGGTAGGTTGTAGATATTATACACACTAAATTGCAAGAATAAAAAAAAAATGCAGCGCACATAACAAAACCGCCTCCATAAACCGAAACAGGAATTTTCAGGCAGCATGATAGTTTGAGGACTAGTTTGGCAGTGCAAGTGAAATTGTGTATTTTTGTAAACATAAATTTCATGTTTATAACATGCATTTAGGGATCTCCCGAAATTTTTTACTTCCTTCTTTTTTTTGGCTCACTTTGAAATGTTTCGGAATAAAATGAAAAATTTGTTACTTTTTTTTTTACTCTCATCGCACAAAATGAAAGCTACAAGCTGAAGCCTGAAGCAGCAAAACATTTCTCTTCTCTGGACTAATAAATTTTGACTTATGTTCCAAGTTGAACAAGTGTATATGTGCAACACATTACACAATTCGCTCTTGTTTTTTTTTTCGGGGTTTTGCAACCACGGTGAGCAACGCTCTAGGGAAAAATGAAATATTTTAATTTCGAATTTTCACTGTGAAAAATTAATGAAGTATTTTTTCATGTTTGTGTATTAAATTTTATGGAAATCTCTCAATGTATAAAAAAATAAATGGATAAAATTCTTGAGCTAAATATATTTTTAGCAGTGTTATCATCCTTTTTTCCGGTTGGGAATTTCAAGCTGAGCGAAAATAAATGTGTAATTTATTGTAATAAAAACATTAAACTTATAATTTTCAATTTATGTCTTGATTCTCGAGTATAAATTTTTTTTTTGTGGTTTGTTGTTTTGTTTTTGGCTTATGCACAATCGAGGCATAAACATGAATCCATTAATTTTAACTCAACGGCCCTTCATCGAGACTAAAAATGTGTGTAATTTACTAGCATTGTGAAAGTGAGCGGGTAAAGTATCAGTAGCAACATCCAACATATATTTGAGCAAACATGAATATCAACGTTCCATTCTTTTTGGGGAAAATGATAAATTACATGGTGCTTTACGCCATTCCCTTATACACCATTGTGAGCATCATTATGGCCCATTTGTATAAACACAAAGAAAAAAATTAAGGAATTAATTACGGGCACGATCGCATTTGCATTAAACGAAATGAATGTTAATAATTAAGGTGTAAGAATTGAATGTCAGACACACTGACAGACTGTTTGCAAGCCATGCAATTAATAATTAAAATGAAACTAAGCGGATTATAACAATATTTAAGACGTCAATCCGGATATAGCGAGCAATTTAGTGGGAGTCGCTTGTTAAATTCCCTGATCTGAATAAAATATGCAGCAATAATATTTTAACAATCAATTGTAGTTTTGTCATTTTTGCAAAGTGGTGAACATCATACTTCTCTTTCCGTTGTTGTAGTTTGTAGCACTCATTGACTCATTGCATCGAAAATTGAGAGAAATTTTTCCATTGTATTTACGGAGAATATATACATTTTTTTTTTATCGTGTCATCAGGATGTGTATTCATTATTGGCCGAACATGTCAATTTTATGCCCAAAGCATTTTTTTTTTCTGTTTATAAATACATTGTACACATGTTTTAATTATAATGCTATTTAAATTAATGATTATATTACAGAGTGAAGGATTTTTTTTCCGGATTGGCGCTCATATCGAACGATTTTCGCGAGGATACGTACAAGAGCATGCAATATAAATAGGACGTCATATAGGTTGTCTACTGATCTGTATAGAAAAAAAAAATTAAATTGAAGCCAGCAATTAAATGACATGTCACAAATTGGAGAACAACGAAAACATGCGAATGGATGGGGAAAATTGGAAAATTTGTTATGCTTTTAACGACTGAGGGGAGCAAAAAGATAGCGCCGAACGATGAAACGGGGAGTTGGGGATAGAGCTTGTAATCAGATAATTTGATTTTCATTTTTAATTTAAAATAATTCCATAACAATTTTTTTCGACACAATAATTATAGTCGTTCGCAATGTACACGATATAACTGCTGACGTTGGCACAAAGGAACTTTTTTTTTGTATTGAAATTGCATAATATGTAGCTGAAAATATACATTCAGACATCAATCAGTTTCCCATTCCACACAGTACATTTTGAATTTTATTGCTACTATCTTTACACACCACTTTCTGTGAACCATTCAATATGTTTAATGTGCACTTTGCTGTACTAAATCTAAAATTTTACTGTAAATATTTCATGAAAGCTTTTTTTGAAAATGTACAAATTATATAATGTTAGTACTCTTGACGTATCTGCGAAAGAAATGTTGGAAAGGTATAGCGAGCAGCTTCTACATTCAAAACATAATTAATGTTCATGTTTTACTTAAGCAGCTGTAATTTGAAAGAATGAATTGGCGAAATTGTGATGATTACTCATTCATTAAGTTTTCTCTTCTTGTTTGCCTTTAAAATCCGCTTTATTTTATACCGTTTGATTCATCATCGTTAGTGTGAAAGTTTTTCATATTCAACTCTCGTCACATCCTTGAAAGTTAAAAAAGGCTTGGAAAAAAATGTTCATTCACATTCTCACAGCATTTTAACTTGACATGTTTCTTCTTGTGCTTTTTTTACTTTCTAGCAAGAACCGAAAACAAAACATTCCTTTCACATGCTCGCACAATTTTCCATGCGATAATGAAATTTGACAGCAATGAAAGCTCTCCAGCACGGAAGCGAAGAAAAAAATGTGAGCAATTTCGAAGCCATCGCCATAATTATTAACAATGAATTTATGATGAGAGTGTGACAGCCAAAATATAAAAAGAAAAACTTTTTATCTTTCGTTTCTCTGTGCACTTTGTGCCAACATCAGGAACCGAGAGATTGTCGCTCGCTCGCTAGATGTGTCATTGTGGCGAAAATTGAAAATGAAAATTCCACTCGTTTTTGTTTTATGCTACGGTGACGGCATTTTGCGAAGTGTCAGGAATTATGAGCCGCCGAGCTAGTTGAAAAGTCATAAAAATGTTTGTATAAAAATGATGTGGCTTTTTGCTCGTTGTTTTCGGTGCATTCGCCACAAATTTCGTGTGTATAATCAAAGTTTATCGCTTTTTCTTTTCGACAAAAAAAAAAAAAATTAAACCAATTCGTTAAAAATTTTCAGCAAATTCGAGTAGTTTTTTGTGCTCCATTAATGGTGCTTTAGATGAGTTTTTATATCAAATTTCATGTCTAAGTGGTTATCACAAAAAAAAAAAAAACTGCTCATCATTCCGCTACGATGGCTATGTACAATTTCAGAATGAAAAATGATATTTTTTTGATGTATAATGTGAGATAGAGATAGTTATCAAGTAGCGTAAAATGAGAAAATTTTCCTTTTTATAAAAGTCATTAAGTAATTGTACAAAAATCTTGAGAATTTTTCTTTTTGTTCGTTATCTCCACTATAAATATTTTACAGTTTCATTGATAGATTGAAGTTGAAAATGTTCCTTCCGCATCTGTTGAGCTTATTTGGTTGGCCGCAGCTTTTCATAAAAGGTTATAGCAAACATGGGGATGCTGAAATGTAACTAGAAAGTTTCTTTTCAAGAGCTTTTGAGCTCAAAGCAAGCAGTTTGGATTCACACAATCAAAAGATTTTGTTGTAGCAACTTTATCAAGCTTTTCAATGAGTCAAACAAAAAAAAAATGAGGATATTGAGGTAAGTGATTAACAAACCACAAAGCGGAAAATTTGCTTTGAGTAGTTCGGATAATAATGAAAAAAGTATCAAGTTGTTGGTTGAGAGCCGAACCGCAAAGAAGTGAAACAGTTGGTAAAAGGTTTTTCATCATTTTTCTCGGTTACATTTTCCATCTATTCAAATTGATTTCATTTTTTTTTTTGTTTATTCCTTTCATTTCCATTTCATCGCCGCAAGCACAATTCAACACAAAAAAAGGGGAAAGAAAATCACTTTCAAGCTTTCATTATTTAGTTTCATTTCAATTTTTGCCCCCCAAAAAAATTGCAGAGAAATTGTAAAATTTTATTTCAATCCCTCGATTTTCACCATAAAATTTTCTTTCTCTGTGCCAACTTGCTGCTGAATATTTAACGTCAAAAACGATTTTGGCTTATAATTTTGCAAAAGCATTAAATTCAATAACTTCTTTATTTATGCCTGTCGGTATGGATTTTTTTGCATTTAATGTAACATCTTTCCATATCGGCCAGAAAAATGTATATAAATATTTAGTTTTATATATTTTTTTATTTTTGGCAAAATGACTCAGGCATAATATTTGTAGATGGGAAATTCTGGCTGAGGAAACATGTTGTTTTGGCTACGTAAAATGCTTCCGCTTTGGTAGCCGACATCACATTATGATCAAGTTGCAATATTTCTCCTTCAGGAAAATAAAATTTCACAAGGGAAAATTTTGTTGAAATTTCCTTTCTCTCTCTAGGAAAATGGAAAATAATATACAGTTAACAATCATCAAGTACATTCTGGAACTAAGCCCAGAAAATCTTTTCATAAATTATAATGCCAAGCTGTTGCAATAAAACATTTTTATCAACACTTTGCTGTTGCTCCACACTCGGCCCTGAATGCAATTGCTGACTGTTTTCTCTATTTGTTTTTAATGCACATTTGTTGTTTATTTTCTTCCACCCACAACGCCGTCTACCATTCGAAAACAACACACATTAAATTTGTCTTTAACTATGTTAAGTCTGGCAAACAACAAAAGTGGGATAATTTGAAAATGATTAGTATACTATTTAAATACCTGGGAAAAATGTTTAACAATGTATATATGCAACTTATTATGCAGCATAATGAGCGTTTAAGGTTGCAGCAAATTGTCGTGTTGAAATTGCATTTGCAATGAAATTAGTTTGTTTTGTGAGTGTTTAAGACGATAATATGAAGCATTTTGTTTGACAAACGACTAATAGAACATGTATCGCGAACCAGCAAAATGAACACTGTAAGAAACGCACTATATGATTCATAAAGAACAATTTTAAACTTATATTTTCATACCTACCAAAGTTTATTCTCAAAAGATGTGTTGGGTTAACTACTCACAGCAATGGTATAAATATTAATGATTTTTAAATGGGCTTGGTAACAGAACATTTTTGCAGGTTTCTACAATGCATCATACACAAGCAAGCGACAACTCATTGAATGTCGAATATCATTCGACGTTTATATGAAAGACTATAGCTTCATGTGTCTCGCTTCTCTATTCCCATACGTCTGATGCAAAATAATATATGCTGTGTGATTTTGTGGTGATATATTTTCCCAAATCGAATTTAATGGTGTGAACGGTATCTACAGCATTGATGTGAGATTTTGTGCGCCAGAATAGGCATAATAAAAATTCATATTTGAACATGAACATGATAATGAGATTTTGGTATGATGAGAAGTTCATCTCTTAATAAATTCTTCATTCGAAGCCATTTCACACCACTTTCGAACATTTGATGTGCTTGGAGCTGTGTAGATGGTGTGAGGTTATAGTCATAAATGGTGTCAAACGTATTTATAAAGGACTTGTTGTCGACAGACAATAGAATGAGAAAGGTAGAGAGAGAATTATGCAAATCGAATTCATCCTTTGGATTTTGCTATAGCCGGTAAGATTGAAAATCAACATTTTTTTTTTTTACGAAAGATTATTAAAATGATAATGCTCCCATCACAGCGATGAAGTGACGAATGAGCTTTCTCTACTTTACAGTAACTGAACGACAAAGTTTCCTGAAAGCTTTTTGAAGCATTTTCATAAATAATTATGAAGCTTTCAATGTTCTTGTTTTGTGTGAAATATCTCTTTCTCTTTAGATTAAAAACATGCAAACTTTTCCTCCTCATTAAATATGGAATTTGAGATTTACATTAAAATTATCATATAAATCGATTTTCAATAGTTCCATTGTTGAGTGCATGAGTTCTGTTGTCGTGGCTCCTTACAAGGCACCATGCATATTTCATATCATGCCGGGTTTTCATGTTATGACATAAAATGTTTCGTTATAGCACAATCATGATAATTGTCGAACATATCGAATGGAGAATTCTGCTGCTGCTGTTTTGGAGAATATTGCAATTGAATACAAATATTTATGGATGCTTCATGGATTAAATGTTTTTTTTTTTTTTTTTTTTTTTTTTTTTATTCTTTTTTTTTGGATTTATAGGAAGGAACAAAACTTTGAAATCCTTCTTGTTTTTATTCATGATAAGAATAATGTAACTTTGGTTGCCTTTTATAGTTTCTGTGCTATCCAATATTTGCAACGATAGCTTATGGAGTACACAGATGTTTTATTGGTTTTGCAATTTGTAAAGAGTTCAATGAATGCGAATAGAAATTTCGATATTTATTATAAGAAATCTTTTCTTACAGATAAGAAAAAATATTCCACTGAGATGAGACTTTCGTTACATTTTCTAAGAAAAGAGCAAATGGTTGATATTGGAATGAGGAAATTTGGAAGAAAAAGTCCGAAACAAAACATCCAAAATAAAAAAAAGTCCCAGAATTTGGTCTCGAATAACATTAATCGGGTATGAGAATGGAAGCAGAATGTAGAATTTAGGATTTCATTTATGCAAAATGTATGCTATTATGGTTCATTGAAAAACATATGCTTGATAAACTTTCTCTCCATTCATTTGTTGGAACTGACCCAAACTTGCTTCCTCTGCTCTCGGCTATGCATAAGGAAATTCTCCTCAAAACGTTTGCCAGTTTCTAATTATTCCTTCCCTTGTCTCTTTCAAAAAACATAGTTTTTGTTTTCGGAACTTAACAAAGTCAAATTTCTTTAAACTTAATTAGTTATGTTGATTTCATAATGGAGACCGAACATGGCAAACCATTACAGAATCTAGAAATGAAAACGATCGCTACAATGTTTGTTTGAATTTTTGGCATCACAACAGGCATGCAAACTATACGAGCTAACAAAGGCCTGCACATTTGTCTGTAATTGTTTTCTCTCAAAATATTTACTTTTATTATTTTTAATTAGAATGAAAATGTTTTTGTTCATCGTCTCATTTTGGCATTGCCACCACATTCCCTTCCAGTTCAATCCACTAGCTCTCCCATCCTAGTCATGTGCGTATACACCAAATTTGTTGAATATTTTGTTTTAATCAAATAGTCAAAACAACAGTTGAGATTTTCCTAGATGGGGTTTCATTCATTGTTATTTTGTGTATTTCGTACGAGTTCTCTAATTCTGTTTATTACGTTATGGCTAAATGTGACAGTGGTATACTGGCGAATAGTCATCATCGCTCCTAATTAGGAATCAGCAATCAACTCTTTGCCAGATGTCACTGTGTCTGTTGTTGGACTTTCTGATTTTTGTTGATGTCATTTCTTGGTTCGTGTGATATGCAAATTATTTAGTCATTTAATATTTTCAATTTTCTGTCGCTTTTCTCGGAAGGGGGTAGCTCGTTTATTGTGTGCTATTAAAAATTAATTTAATAACTATAATACGGAAAGTCCATTAAGCTTCGTTCGTCCTATGATTGTGCAAATATAGAATTAAAATACCTTTTGGCCTTTTTGTTGTCGTTTGCTTGTGTACTTTTCAATGCTTGTTGTTATAGGACAAAAAAAAATCACGGTGAATAATCCTTAAACTAAATTATTTATTATAATACGAAGGAAAGCTTTTGTGCGAACAATGTACATAAAGGACAAATGCTATGCAAAAATAAAAAAGGACACATTACAATGTCGGAAGGAAATAATAAATCCTGATAATTTTACGATTTCATCATTGCACATCCCTATTAGTTATTGTAATAAATATATGGGATTTTATTTCTTTTTACATAAGACCCGATTATTTGTTGTGACACATCAGTTGTCAGTATGCACAAAAAGTTGACTTCCTTGGTATTGGCGAGATAAATATTCTCCGCCAAGCACATGACCATCGGTCGAAAGACATTTGTAGTAACTGCTTATTTCATTCGAGACTGTTATTTTTATGTGACAAAATTTATTTGCACAATAAAATGCGGCCTCGGAATATAAATCATTCTATTGGCTTTCTATGTCGTTCTCATAACACTGAATACTGAATATGTTCCGAAAGTTTCCTTCATTTCGACTTCACATTTGGCGTCTTGTTTGTTGCTCAATTGCGCCGCTTGCATATGAATAATGAATTTTTTTTTGCAATAATGTTTTTTTTTTACTTGTTGATTTCGTACATGATGAAGCTGAAACAAACTCAATTCTGGTCGATGGTTTCTTGATGTAGTGTTTGCTACAATTGAAGCAACGAAAAGGAATTTAATCATTTTTTGAGAATTGCCAGAAACTATATTTTGTATTACTATCACGAATGGAATTGAACAATGATCATCGAATTGATATATTTGCGAAACGAGCGTTATTAACTCAGAATATTGATGACGCAACCGAATAAATTGAGATAGTATGGAAAACGTTTTTTGAAGATTCCTCGTCGAAAAGTTTTCATTAATTTTCAAAAGCTCCACAAAACTTTTCTTTTATCGCCATTAATCGTTTCATGGTCACGGGAGGGCGGTAGACAGAAGGACATTTTGCCATGTCTGAAGTTCTATGATATAACAAAATTCATAAATCTAAAACAATGCTCGTAAAATAAAATAAAAATTGAAACTTTATAAAGAAATGACGGGATATTCGGCGAAGAGAAACTTTTTTTTTATTTCCTCCTAAGCGTTAAATTTTTGGGGAGTGAATATTTTCCATAATATAAAATATAAATTTCTATAAACCGTCTCAAAGGTGTTTCTCAAAATTGCTGTTATATGAAACTTTAATGAACGAAAGGAATTTATCAATTAAAAGTTTAAATTAAAAAAAAGTTTAAACTTTATTTTTTTTTCCTGCGAGACGACGACGGAGGGCAAGCAAGAAATCAAGCAATAAAATCATTAGAGCCTTTTTTTTGTTCAACTCATTTGGCTTCTTCTTTTGCTTCTCTTCTCATGATAATCACGAAAAGCAGTTTTTATGGTTTTACTCTTCTGTGTGTGTGTTTGAAATCTTGTTTGCAATCTAATTAGGATTAGCATTTTTCAATCAAGAACTTTAGAAAGATAATCTGATTCGAGGAATATTAGAGATAAAAAAAAGTGCGGTTTGTGCACAAAGACTAAAAGAAATCTACTTAAGAGAAGAACTTAATCATGCAAAACTGTTCACTTGATGCTTGTGCAATACTTTCCAGTTGAATGATTATAGACAGTTTTAGAAGCTTCGATGATAATCAACGAAGGCGCACGATGCAGTGCTTCATTTAATAGTATATCTAGTCCATTAAAGCAATTACGCTTTTTCCCCTTGAAAAATTGTTTGTTTATTTTTTATTTTCCATTAAAAAATTTATTCTTCATCCACACTAGGTAGGAAAACAAATTTAAAATCGACCAAAAAAGTTTCTTATTTTAAGAGAAGTGTTTGCATGCGAGAGGGAACGGAATGGGAACAAAAACAATTTGCAAAATAGGTGAACAGGTGTTGGATGTGAAATTTCTTTGTTTTTTTTTTTTTTGTTCTACCTGAAATTCCTTTTGCAAAATGGGAAGTTTATTGAATAAATTTGCGAAAACATGAAAATGTTGTTTAGTGTCTGAAAAGTTAACATCATTGTGTGACATCTGCTTGGGTGTACATCAACCTTTAAATTCAGAATTACCATAAATTCTTTTATCGATCGTTTTTATTTTATTTTACTCACAAAAACAGAAATCACCGAATTTTTTTTTATTCTGCAGATGCCATCAGGCAGGTTGATACAGATAAATCGCATTAACGTCAAAATAATCGAATGCAATTCATAATTAATGAAACGAATTTTATTACATTTTATTATGGTGCACCGGTCGCCACTGGGTACAGGATGAAATGACAGAAAACTGCATTCGATTCCCAGCCCTCACATAACAGGACATATAAATTTCATTCATTTGTTTTGTTAATTATTTATTGTACATTTCTGACGAATGATTTATTTCGACAAATTTTGTATTAAATCGTTTTGAATAAAATAAAAAAAAAATTAATTTCATTTCACGTATAATCGTTTTTCAGCTTAATTTGCTGCATCATATCATTAAGCAAAATTTTATTTGAATAGATCAGTCAATTTCATGTTCTATCGATCGGTGGTGATTTTTTTTTTAGTGTTTTGAGTAGCTAAAATTGAATTTAATTGTGCTTTATTTTGCAGGTGCGGCATGTGGCGGTGGAGCGAAATAGAAAAACCGCGAAACTAATTGAAATCAACAGAAATTTTGCATTCGACTATAACTCATTTGCATGTGTGTGATATGAAATTCAACATATTTTATAGTTTTAATTTTAATGATTTTGCGGTTTTGAAAAAAATTTTTTTAGCATGATAAACACATTTTATAAATTAAACAGTCCAAGGCAAATTGTTTTTGTGTGAGCAGCTACAAATATTCATAATTTGTAAAATAAAATTACTATAATTTATGGTAGCTAAATCATTGCAAACATTTCACAGCACTTAAAAACATGCAAACCCTTTTCATATTAATTTTGATAAAACACAATTATCATGAATGATTCTGTGTGTGACCATTTAAAAAACAAAATTATGATTATTAATTTGTGCAACTTGTGAAATATATGAATAAATTTAGCGCTTTTTTGGCTTCCAAAAATATGTGTCGAGCATTTGCGTGTGGAAATAATTACAACAAAAAAAAATAAAAAATAAATTACGAGATTAAAATTGCTCGCTTTTGACACGTTTGAAAACTTTTTTTTCCAGGGGAATATTTTCCAATGGTGTCATGTGGAATTTTGCCATGATGATAAATTTAACAATTTTTTTGTAATTATTAATGTTCCGAAGGTTAATCGTTGTCACTTTGTCCATATTATGTTTTTTTTTTTATGAGAAATACGTTTTTAATTGCAATCGATTCTCTACACCTGATGCCCGTTATGATGCATGTTGTACATTAATATTGAAGGTATTATGTTGTCTGCGTCTATCTTGCTGGAGAATGTTATGATAACACATGAAAGTTTTACTACAAAATTATACTGCCGACATCTTCAAATTGAAAGAAATATAAACTTTTCCTTCGAAATGAGAAATAAAATAAAAAATAGAGATAATTTGCACTTGCACAAAAATAATCAAATTTAACGGTTCAAGGGGAAAAAGTCTCTTTCGGCAAAAGTGTAAATTTGTCTTGAAAAATAAGTTTCTTTTTCTCGAAAATTAAATTTGGAAAATTTGTTCATGTCTTGTGCTCGTTCCGTTTATTCGTCGTCATCTCACGAGGAAAGTTTTCTTCAAATAGTCTGGTAATCGAATTAATCATCACCCAGGTGACGAAGAAATAAAAGCTTTTAAAAGCAAGATGTGCAGAGAAACTTGCATCATTTGCTTCAGCACAACAAAAGTCAATAGAAAAGTATTTTTTTTTTCCTTCTTATATCTACAATCCTACAAAGATAACGAATCACAAGACAAATAACATTTCATATTCTCCGATGAATATCTTCGACTGGCGTCGCTAATTGAAAATTTATTTATCAGTCAATGAAATATTCAAAGTTACTCTCTTTCACTTCTCACAGTGATGGAACAAGATTAGGCTTCATAGACCTTCGTCTGATATGTCAAATTTGAAAAAATACCCTTATTCTTCTTGTTGTTGTTTTTTTTTTTTTGCTAAAAACCTGTTTAATAAACCATTCGAAAATATCCTTGAGATCCTTTCCTCTATGTGGCTCATATATCCTTTGCAAATTCAACGGAGCATAGAAAAGGCATACACAAAATTCATCGCTTTAGAAAGTCGTAAATCCAACCATGTAATTTAAGGAGCATGCTTATAGTTTCGTTATCAGGGCAGGGCACACAACCAAAAGCACTCGTTAAAAATTATTCCGGCATTTTCTTTTCTTTTTCTTTTTTTTATTATTTTGAATATTTATTCTGCACAAGTTTGACGTTCAATGTTGAATTTTATTATATTTTTGCAGTGATGCGAAAGACATGTATGTGAAGTAATATTAAAAGTATTCAAAATCCGCTTTCATTGCATGATGGATGATGGGAAAAATCTCCTAATTGGAGGTAGAATTAAGAACTGTCAACTTTGTGTCCCATTTTATACCTTCATTCCCTTCAAGCATCATAATTTTCCTTCCAATAAAAGCAGATTTGTTTTATTGTTTTTTGGCTGAACTGTAGAACGAGAAAAGTGAATTGCAAAGTTCTTTTTACACATGAAATTATAATGAGCGAACTCACGATGTTGTAAATCGTCTGACTTGCAAAATAAATTTTCTTCGGTTTTCCCGCATCATCAACGTTTACACGTAAAATTATTGTTCGAGGTTGTTAGCGCTGGCAGCTGCCGTTTAAAGGAAAAATATTACCATCTCAAGTCGAACATGAACTTGAAGCCATCGCCTGCTATCATGCTAAAATAAAGATTCGAGAACTTTTCTAATGAAGTACATCTCAGACCCACCCGGTAGTTGATTATGCATTGCGATGAGCCTTCACATTTGATTTACGTATCATGTGCGAGAAACAAAGTAGCAGTCAGAACAAAAATAAAATATAAAGTGGAGGCGGAAAAGTTTGCTAAATTATCAAATTTCATGTTTGTCTTCATTATTCATCATGTATTTACTCGCTCGCTCTTCTTCTCACTCTTCTGATAAAAATTTTGGGGGCCTGTTGTTTTCAAATATTCCTTACAAATTAAGCAATTTTGTTGCTATTCAGTGTATGCGAACGATAAGAGGATGCGATGATTCATCCTAATTGGAAATGTATGTGCTTCGTGATGCTCAAACAATTCAAAGGTTTATTTAAATTTGGATTTCATTAGATACATTTTACACAGAGAAGCTGAAGCGCACTCACTGAAGTACGAGGGCGAATTATTCATGAGAATATTACGGCACGAAAATTTTTGTCGAGTGGCAAAATTTATTTTGATTGCTCCGGCATTGCTCCGGCAAAATATCATAATTCTTCAAGTACAAATGGCGATATCGCTTATAAAATTCTATATAAATAAGAGTTTTGTTATTTTCTTTTCGACGAATCTGAATGTTTCCCTGTTTCCCCTCTCTTTGTTGCTGAATAATCATCTCATCAAGTTCAACAAGAGCTCATAATTTGGCTTGTAAGGCGCTTTCGTCTGTCATTTGAAGAACGGGAGGTGTGGGAGGAAACAAGACAATGGCTTATTTAAATTATTCGGCTTATAAATAGGATTCTTTAGCATAGACAAGAAACTCATTTCGGAATGTTTTTTTATTTTCCATTTTCAGCTGTGTTTCAACATAACAACATCGTTCGTAATTGTATCAAAAGCAAAATGTAAAATATCTTAAATCCCCAGATTGCGCGAGATAATTATGTTGAGGATTTTTAAGAGCACAAATCTTGTAAGCAATCGCTAGTTAACTGGGTTCGTCTCTTTAGTTGTTCTTCCGTTATCATAAAAAGGAATTTGTTTTGCCCTAGTTGTCTGTTCGTGGAACGACCATTTCCCGCAAACAAGATTTTGTAAGATTTTAATATTTTCAGCTTTTGAATTTTGTTTACATAAATTAGACACAAGTTCAACGTCGAGCACACGCATTTTGGTTGAGGGCAAACTGAGTTGAAAAGAGAGATAGAGCGAAAGAGAAAGGGAGAGTGAGAGAGGTTATAAATCCGTTGAATATATAAATATTTATTTAATGTGTTGTGAATAATTTTAGCCAGATTCCTTTGGCTTCCATATAGTCTGTATGCGTGCGGTGTACAAAGCGCTCTGCCATTGTATGCTTTCCGAGGGCAATTTGATGATTTTTGAGCGTCGTTTATTTACAAAAGGGATTTCACTCAGATGCTGAATGTCACACAATCATCACAGAAAAGAAATGTGACATAATCTGAATTGAAAATATATTTTTCTCATTTCAAATCGCTGACGCATTGCTGTCTAATTTAAGGTAGATATATTATATTGTATTCAGTATGTCACAAGGCTCTGGAATGAAGATGCGAATGTAAATGTCCTCCCCCCACCACCCATATCATCTCGAGTCCCAAACGTTGCTTTTCGCTTATGATTGATTGAAATATTCTATTGATTTATTTACGTGTCACCATTATTATTAAAGCCATTTTTCCACATCACATCGCACTTTCTAAATTCAGGCAATTTAAATTTTCCGACATTGACTGCTTTAAACAAAAATCGTTCATCATATATTTTATGCAATAGCGACAGCCATAAAAAATAATACTGAGAAACAAAGAAAGGAGGGAAAAATAAATAAAATGTAAATGCCTTTGAGAGACAATGCCGATTGTAAGTAATGTTCTGTTTTATGTTTTCATCTTACAAAAATATACAACCGAAACAGACCGTGTAACGCAAGCATACGACACTTTTCACACCAACACTCGCAGACGATGACGGCCGTCGGGTGGCTTCAGGCGCTCTCCAGATAAAAACGTACGCACATGATCATCATCACTTACAACAAATGGCTCAATAAACAAGGAAGAGGAAAAGAAAAATCGAAGAGAAACAGCGAAGCCGCTTGTGCCACTCAACACTCGACATCAAAATACGGCAAATGAAAAAAAAAAAAAAGAAATTCTCTACAGATTTTGCTGTCTGCTCTCAGCCGACTGCCTCGTGATGGCTGTCAATGTATTATAACTTACACAATTATATATATAAAAAAAAAACATATATCTATACTTTTTATACATCACAAAAATTTTATATTTTATGCACAAACATTTTCACCGAGAAAATAAAAATTTCGTGTAGAATGAGAGAATAATGTGAACGACTAATACAATCTCATGAATTTTCCAGCAAAGGCAAAAAAGCGGTTTCGGCTTGAAAATGTATATGATTTTTCTTTCACATTTTTATGGTAAAATTCTTTTTCCTCTGTTTTTTTTTTCTCATCATAGTTGGGAGCCATTCGATAGTATTAGTTTCACTGTTTGTTATATTGTGTGTATATATCGGCATGCTATAGAGCAGCACGATGAGAGAAAGATTGTGTTTTGCTGTTGGCAATGTTATATACAACGTGGCAGCAGCTCTGATATATATTTTATAACTTATGAAATTATTGATTTTTCATTTTCTGCTTTTACAAATTTTTTTTTTGTTGTTGTTGTTATATGTAAAAATGAATCTCAAACATTTTCTTTACGAAATAAAGGAAAAGTGTTATTTTTTCCTCATTCATTGATGCCTGCATGCCGATATTGTAAACGGAATACATTTGAATAATTTTTCGTTTTTTTTTTTTGCTGCATAAGTAGATAGAAAGCGAATGAATATTTTTTTTTATTGTCGCAAAGTATTGTTTGTTTGAATTTATTGTGGGGGATATTGCGTTGATTTCAGCTTTAACTAAGTCATATAAAAAGAACATCTTAGAAATTCTTAAAGCAAAAAATCGTTGATCTAATAAGTTCCATGTAAGAAGAAGAAGTTAAAGTCGCCATCCTTTCATGACACTTTTCAAATATCCATTCACGTATTAAATACTTTGTAAACTTACATCAATATTGCACAACATCATGAATCATCCATCCCTTCCATCTCCGTCAAGGATCCTTCCATTCAATCATTTAATGTGAAATTGATATTATATTTTATTCACGATTTTTATTATTGATGTCGTTTCGCCTCCGCCAGCTGTAGAAGATATAATGTATACAGAGAACATATCTTGATATGTGCAAGAAATGTATTTTATTTTTTTTTATATGTTATTGAAACGATCATAAATCGATTGATTTTATTGAGATGTAAACTGTTTCACTCTAATTTTCCGGGGCTCTGTCGTTTCGTACCATATTGAAAAGCACTAAACGGTTCACGAAACGTGTGTAAACGATTTTTTTTTCTCTCTTCCTCTCTCTCTCTCTCTCTCTGTTTCTTGCTTCGATTTTTTTTTCTTTTCAGCGAAAGTCAAAGAAATAAATGGCAATTCCGTGCGACTAGCTGTCGAATTGGAATGAAAGAACATCATTTTTAAAAACCCAGCCAACAAGAAAGTTAAGAGCTCTGTTGAGTTTGTTAATGATTTCATCTCCAAGCAATTTCTATACTTTTATAACTCTCAAAACAATTTGGAATTTTTATGTTCCTCTGGGTTTTTTTATTTCATGAGATCTCCCGAGAGGGTTGCAGAACATGAATAAGAAAAATTCAATAATAAAAAAAAATTCCCTTTCCCAGTGTGCCCAACCATAAAATGATGGAGAGAATGTTAATTACCCGACGAGCGCAATAAAAAAAAAATTTAGTGTCATCTTCAGAGCGTATGATATCTTTGAGCTTGCCATCAGATGAAAGCTAATTAAATAAATAACTTAGAAAAGCCCTTTGCTGTAGCGAGACTGTTGTCCACGAAAGAACGACGTGCATTCATGATAAAAGCAAGAAAAAAAAATGAATTTGTAAAAAAAAATTCTTTTTGCCAAGTGTAAGCTGAGAAAGGAAAATTAATTCAAATGTTTATGAGGCTATTAATGTGATAGGTGTACGCAATTATCCCTCAACCGGTTTCTTTCATCACCGGTCAGATTTATAAAGGAACCTGCTACGTAGAATTCACTGTAATTAACAACGAACGTTAGTGAACCTTGCTGATAATTAATTTCTTTATATATTATACTTTTTTTCTTTATTCCATTCCCACTTCGTCACTGAGTACCTCCTTGTCCATTTAATCCGATTAATAGCCGTTGCGAGAAGTACGAATTTCGTCCTCGAATAGCAATTTTTTTTTTTCTTTTCACTCTGTTTAGCATTCGACCATTTTTCAAATTGTACAATTTTTCCATTTAATGTCATTAATATTCCCGAGTGCCTATAATGATTGCATTTTAATACACTTTAAACTAATTCTCAACTAAGCCCCGCGACAGTACTATTTGAGCCAGTTCATGAGCGTTAATTTTTATTGTAGCACCTGACAACTAATCCATTGAATATGCCCAATGGCTCTCATTCCACCAATCACTTATAACTTTTTTTTAAACCTGCGAAATCCTAACACATAAAAAAAGGACATGATAATAATATGAAATTATTAATTAAAATGTTATAATTTTATGTTGGGCTCGGAGCGATGCATATAGAATAGTAGATGTGTGTGAGGTGTGCGACTGTTGGAATGTGCTTGCAAATAGGAAATTATATTCTGACTATTAATTTACACATGAAAATCTCATGGATTTTTCATTTAAATGGCCATGTGTTGCGTTTTTGTTCGCCATCGATTAGGTCGGTTAGTGGTGTTGTTGTTGTACTGTGGCACATTTTTTTTTTGCGCTGTATGTGTTCGCCTATTTTTTTGCATGCTAAATATATTTGTTTTGTTATATATAATATAAAACAACCAACGCGGGCGATAGACGACGGCTAGAGCTCTCTCGTACAGAAAACAATTGATGATGGCTTATTACTAAGTTCACCCCTTCCCCCATACATATATTTTTTTTGTTGCTTGCCTCCACTCCATTCATTCAGCTTTTCATTCTCATTCCGTAGTGTCTACATCTGACTAACGATCACAAGCGACCCACGCTCTCAGCCCGTTCGCACTCGACATTGGCATTTTTAGCATCCATTGACATTGCTCAATATATATAAATTTGTGCAAAAGCGACTAATGATGATTTCTAAAGCTCCTAATATCCTCATTTCGGATCGTAATGGAGATTAAAGTTAATTTTTATTTTCCCCACAAAAAGAAAAAAAAATCTTTCCTTATGTCACTCGCTACCATCATCATCATCATACTCCGCACAGCAATTTCCAGCTGCCATCTCGATGAATGATTTACTGTGTATGAAAATAGCACTTTTTTATTGCCATAAATATTTTATCAATTTCTGCTTTTCGTGATGCTGCTTTGTTGTGTTTGCGGGGCGCTTCAAAATGATGACACACATTCGTTCGACGCGCGCTTTGACAGCTCAAGAGACAGGGAGACATTTTTATTATACATTTTTTTTTTTTATTTATCATTACTTTGCTCCTTTCGCTGCTGCTTTGCTGTTCATATACGAGTTATTGATTATTTGTCGTCGTTTTACATCTCTCGACTCACTGTGTTGTGTTTTTATAGCTTAATCATGGCTGGGTCGAGATGTGGGTGAAAATATGGTTCAAACTATATAGTTGTGTTTACTTAAATACCATACACTGTGAAAAAATATCCTTTTTAAAAAAATTCTATCACAAAAAAAATCATTTTGTTTTGTTTCATTTTCCATTGTGTTCTTCATGTGTCCTGTGCACATGTCTCGTTGTGTTATCTCGTTATGTAGGTAGTTTTTCAGAGTGCACTAGAGGAAAAAACAGAACGAAAAAAAAACCTATAGTCATCTGCGAAGATACTTTCGCAAGCTGTAAACGTGCTAGCTAGTTATCTCCTATGTCCTTCGTCCATTAGATAAATAAATGAATTTAGTCAACATATGTTTGGAGTGCTAATGAAAATGTAATTTTGTTTCTCATATTTTTTTTTTGTTCTGCTTCTTTAAAGATTTTGCACGCTCCGCAAAAGTTTGTCAAGCTCTCCCCTTTTTTCATTCTGCTTTGGGCCACATAAAGTTTCTTCGCTTTGCTGTGTGCCATTAAATAAAATAAAAATAAATGTAAAAAGCACATTGCTCCCCTCCCTCATCACGAAGCCGCTAGCATTTCAATGAAACGGAAGATTGTGGGCGTACAAGGGAAGAAAGGGAAATTGTATGTTTTTCGGTTAATGTGTAGCCGGCAGAAATTATTACAATCGAAATGAAATTAAACGCGAATGCGATAAAGAGGTCCTGCTTTCGCAGTTTTCATTGCGCGCCCTTCGAGACCGAGAGAATTTTTTTTTTTTCACATTTTTGGTGTGTAATAAACGTTTCATATAAAAATCAAATTGACGATGATGAAAATGACTGTTGATGGTACATTGTAAACTTACTATCAAATAACATCAATGATTGAACATGCGCAATACATCAATTGAGAGAGAAGTTTACTCTGCTCTCTACATTTCCAGGACGATGATGATAGTATTCCAATGAACACAGCAGCGATGTAAATGTCACATTTGAAACTTTCGGCAAATGAATAAAGGAACGAGACTTCGCGTGCTTTGTGAGGGATGAAAATGTGATGATGCCACAAGGGAAATTCTGTCTCTCTGTTTTTTTTCCGAATATTGTCTCTCTCTCATGCTCAATGATGATGATTCATGTATGGAATGCGATTGGAAAAACAGTTTTCAATGTTGCTGCTGAGCACAACCAAGAAGAGTAAAATAAAATAAAATTAACTCGACAAGGAAAGCAAGGCAACAACAAAATGCGAGAGTGTGGAAATTGTGTGGTATACATTTTTGTTTTTTTTTTTTTTCTTCTTCTTTTTTATTTTTGGTGAGTGCTGCTGCTGCTGATGGTTCACATTTCTCGTCGTTTCGTCGGCTCAGTGTGTGTTGGCAGTTTAGTTTTTGTTTTGTGCTCTTAGTATTCAGTGTCGTTGAATGGCACAAGTGTTGCCGCTGATATAAAAATAATTAAACTAAAAAAAAGTTAAGAAAAAAAAAGTCGACTGCAAAAACACGTTAAATGTTTCGTAATGTTTTAATTTTTCACTGTCGATTAATGTTCGGTTACAATCGTCGTTGTTACAATTAAGTGTGTTCTTTTGTAAAAAAAAAAGAAGACGCAAAACAAGAAATCATTGCATCGTAAAAGAACAAACTTCTTTGTAAAAGAAAGGACGAAGAATTATTTTTGAGTGTCAAATAATTTTTTTGTGTAAAAGTTTGATGAACACGAGAGAGTGTGTAAGAAGAAATCATATTTTGCGTTGCTGAACTTTCATTTCGATTTCAAGCACGAAATACGGAAGGACACAAGAAATAAAGCCGATCCAATATAATCTCTCGATCCTTGATTTCATTTCGATGTTTCTCAGTGTATAAAAACTCGGTGGACTGTTTGTTGTCGTCATATAATTTTTTCGGTGTAATATCTTGCGTACCACGCGGAAAAAGAAGAAAAAGAAGTCTGATTGCGGCACAGTGCGAGCAAAGTGAAACCTTTAAGGCGGAAATTCGTTTAGGAATAAACAATCAATTGGTGGGGGCCAGAAGGCAAGAGGAAAAAATCACCCTAAAAAAAAAGAAAACTGAAAGAGAAAAGCCCGAATGTGTTTCGAAAACGTGAACAAAAACTGAGGGGAGAAAAGTGAGACAGGAAATCATACAGATTAAAAGCTATCGATCTGTGTAACCCTCAATGTGGAGCAAACGAATGTGAATGGAAAACACGATAAGGACTGTAGCAAAAAAAAAATCTAAATTCTGAAACAAAAAAAAAAAAGAGTTCATGTGAGGGCGAAATTCCAACATTAAAATTATTTCGAAAAAATAAAAATAATAAATTTCTACACGAAAAATAAATTACAGGGACTAAATGTGTCGTCATACAGCCAGTGTTTGTTGTTGCTTAATGATTTCTATCTTTTTGCTCGGGCTTGTTTAATTAATCACAAGGCATCCAGTGAAAACCCAAAAGAAGAACAAGAATTATACGGAAAATAAATAAACAGATAACCTAGAGCAGAGTTGGATTTTATATTATATATATAAATATATTTTTTTTCCATGTTAAAGTAAATACACACAGCGCTCGAGAATCACACAACTGACATTAAAGTGAAGGCTCATTTCGTTTCATCTTGCCGTGTGCACAAGAAAAATTTATTTCCTTTTTTTGCTCTTCTGTTGTTGAGAAGACCAGAAAAAAAAAAGATTTTTATTTGCTATCCCTACCCTCACCCTGTCTCCTCTTTTGACATTCATGTTGTGCCATTAAAGCGAAAAGAAACTTTAAAAATAACAAAAAAAAAAAAAAACAAGCAGCGAAGCATCTCCCATTTGATGTCGAAAGAGCTTTGAAGCATTTGATGTGCGTTTCTAACTGAAGCTGTTAACACATTTCTTGTTGTCAGCAACAAAAGCTAAAGATAATTGCAAGTGAAAATTTGAATTTTGAAGTGCCTAATTTTTCATAGCAGCAACACGCGCGCGGCTGAAAGCTTGGAACATTTTGTTTTCTTCTCCAAAAGGGAATTAAATTGTTAATATTGTCACTCTACATTCACCTGTCACGTGGGATTGTGTCATTCTCTAAAATGAAAACACTGTGAAAAAAAATTTAAAAAATAAAGAAAATGAAATAATCGATATAATTTCCATTGCAGAGATTCTGTAAAAGTGATAAATGACAGAGCGAGTAAAATAAAAAATTAAATAATTGTTATTAAATGTGTATGACATCAGTCCGGTGAAAATTGTGCGAACCAAAAAAAAATTTTGGAGAAAAATTTGTTCACAAATAATAATAAAAATAAAAAAATCATAAATTTCCGGTTGAATTGAGTGCAAAATCGAGTGGTTTTAGTGGCAAACAACACGAGTCTTGTTGATCGATGAATCTGCATTAATTGATATGGATGATTCATAACAAAAATATTGACTCAATTTTGCAGTCGCTTCGATGCTGTTTATCATGCTTGTAAATTGAATAAGCAAACAACAAAGAGGGAAAAAAAAATATTGATAAAAAGTCTGATAAATAAAAATATTTTTTCCCATCACAGTTGTTCTGTATAAAGAAAGGAAAAGCCAAAAAAAAAAGCACTTTCTCAGTTCACTTTTGAGTGTTTCGATTCTAATTTACTCGATGTGCGTTTGATTATTGATTGAGTTATCAAAAAATCATCGGTGTCATAATAAAAACATAAAAAAAGGAAATTTCACCGAGCCAAAGAAAAAGAAAATTTTTATTTCGCAATTTATGTGTTGTGTGTGTATGTTTGTTATTTGAATGTGGAACAGCAGCAGCAACAACAGCGACTGAAAAAGAAATACAAGTGAACAGAAACCGTAAGAAGTATTTTTTTAATAAAGCTAAGGCACTTCAAAAAGGATAAAAATATATCGAGACTATAAATACGTAAAAAAAAAAGCTGAAATAAAATTGATATTTGCAATAAAACAAAATATATTTTTATTATTATTTTTTCCGGAAAACATTAAATGAGCAAACTGCAAAAGTTTTATCAGTGAGATATTGAGTGACAACCGAAAAATAAATCGTCAAGCAAGAAAGAAATCACAGAAAACAAATCAAAATCTAATGAAAGATTTGGTCGAAAGAAAAATAAATCGATGAGAAATAAATTTTTCTTAAAGCTCAAATAGCTCTCGAAGACGACGACTACGACGATAAATAAAGCTCAAGAAGAAAGTGAGAGAGAGAATAAGGGAGAGAGATAGAGAGTAGTGAGAAGGAAAATTATCAGATGTGTATCGCTGAAGCAAAGTGAAAAAAAAAAAAAAATTGATTAAAAACATAAAGAAGAGAAACGAAATATATTCAGAAGGAAAATTTATGGCATTAAATTTGATTTTTTGTCGATAAAAAAAAAAAACTCAGTGCAAGGGAGAAATTTAAAAAGAACCAAAGATAAGATAAGAAGGGAGCCATAGAAACTTTCCTTTATTGTTGAAGATTTTACGATTGTTCGACGATTCTGGATTTTCTCCCGTGTGTCGGGTGCTACTTTATGATCTCACTGTGTGCCATTTATCCAAAGGCACATCCATCTCAACGAACCTTAAAGTGAAACATAAAAATAAAGCACTGTGCTCATTTTCACAATTGCCAAACTTGGAAAATTGTTTCTTCTTGGAAGTTTGTTAAATTTTTTTTTTCTGGGATTGCAAGCGAAAGAAATTCTTTGTGGAATTTAGTAACGGATTCAATAAATTATCAAAAGTGAGTAGATTTGCTTTTCTTTTCTTCAATATCAAAATTGCTCGTTTCAGCGATATAAGTTTCTTTCTAAAACTTAAAGTCATTTCTAATCTCACATAATATTCTTTGCCAAAAGTCATCTCATTTCTCAGAAGACTTCTAAGCACTTGAGTGTTGTTTAAAAGTTCTTATTTTCGTAGGAAAGAAAATCAAAGATGGGATCAAAGTGTTTTCAAAGGCAGTAACTGCAAGAAGGAATATTGAAAAGAGGGTGGATTTTTTTTATTTAAACTTTGTTGCCATTCGAAACCATGAAGATCGAATTTACTGTATTTTAATACTTTTAGGAAACTTTTCATTATGTTTTGTCGGCGAAACTTACAAAATAAATATTTTTAAATTTCTGGTTTTGAGTTTTTATTTTTCTTCCCTTCGGACGGAATTTAAATTTTTGTTTGGTTTCTTTTATGATAATCGTAACTAGTTTTCTATAGCACTCTGTTGATAAAAGCTTCTGTCAAATGCTTTTCATGGACATAAAATTTAATGTCTTTAAAGTTTATAAATTAAAGAAAATCCATTCTGAAGTTTCTCCATCACGATGCGAAGTGAGAAAATTTTTCGCTTCAGTTTTTGAATTTTAACTCGACATAAACTTCTCGTATCACATTCAATGAAATTCGAGCTTCTCAATGAAATTCAAAGCACACACTCACAAAGAATTTTTGCCAATTTGACAAGTTTTCTTATTTCTCGATTTCCATTGAATTTCCATTCATTCGAGGGTAAAGGTCGATAACCAAACCATCGAACCTTCTAGGAATATCATCTTTCAAGTGTCTTCAGAAAAGCTGAGGGAATTATTTCTCAAGATTTTGCACACAAAAAAAAAATATAAAATGGCTTTTGAACATTTCATTGTAACTGTGGTTTTGTGTTTAGAGGATATCGAAAATAAGGATCGCACGAGCGACAAGGATGGGTTGAAGATAAGTTTACGAGAAATTATTTCACGAGCACAATATTTAGCATTTGAATATTTCTATCTTGGGCGAGTAATCTTTTTTTTTTCAACAGCGAGCCGTTCATTCACGGAGGTTCAATCTCATTTATTTTTTTTTTGGGAGCTGGTAATCGGTTTTTGGGGTATAATTTCTTATTATGCTCTTCGCAAAATTTCTTATATAATTTTCGTTTTTTTTTTTTCTTTCTTGCTCCTTGTTCGAAAGACATAAAAAATAGTAGTTTCTTATGGCACATGGCAAAAACACAAGGAGCATTCCTGCATCAGACACGGCTAAAGTACGTGACGTACTCTTGAAACATGAAAAGAAAGTGCACGAAAAATAAGAAAAAAAACCTCTAGACCAGGTATCCAGATAGAAACCAAAGATTTTGCTATTTTCTATATAAATAAAAATTCATGTATACATATCAAAGCCGTAACAAATACCATTAGAGGGGAAAGACAATAACGAGGGTGAGGCTCCCGAAAAAAAAAGAACATCGTCAATATAACGAGAGAAGGAACTCTGAGAACCAAATTATTTTATTAAAGTAGAACGTGAATAATTTGATTTTATTTTTTTTCGTTCTTCTTCTTCTTCTTTCGCAAATTTCTTTCTCGCCGATCCCAGCAATATTTTCTTATTTCTCTTTGGCCGTCGACTTGAGTTTCCTTGGAAAATTCCTTAAGTGAAATATAAAGAAATGGAATTTCTCCCGCATGATTTGAGGTCAATGTGATTTAATCAAAATAATTTGCTAGAAATTTATCGTTAGCCCAAAGAATTACATTATCTAAGAGTGTCGGCAAATACTACTTAATTAGCTAATTAATGACCTTAACCATTTCTATTCTTCTAGTCATTAACTTCTAGTAATCAATTTTCTATGTTTAGCCAATGAATCGAAGTCACTTCAGTACCAATTTCATTAGTGCGCATTTTTCAGCATTTTCTTTTTCTTAAAAAAATTCCTTTTCATTTGAACATCAAAATCCAAATTTGTGTTTATTGTGATAACACAGCTTCTTCTTCTTTCTGTTCAAAAGAAAATAGGCATCTACTACGAAAGCGATTTCGAGAAATACAAAATAAAATATTTCATACCATTCATGCGCCTCCATTCACTCGAAAGCGATTCACTTTAATGTAGAAATAATTTTGACTCGTGTCTGAATAGGCTCTGAAGCGTGATTGTAAGTGTATATAACCCATAGAGAAGAATGAAAAAAAAAAAAATATGCGAAAAGGAAACTAAAAAATATACATATTTTCATGAATGGGAGAAACATGAACACAAGTAAGTATATACAAGCGATGATGATTCTTCTCACCTTACATAAAATTACATAGACATGCCTCGAATATTTCTCTCTTTCCGTCGTGCTCATGATGTAAAATAGAAAATCCCTTAATGTTAACGGCTGAAAGTGCTTTAGATGATTGCCATTTTAGGATGTACGAAGAGTCATAGAATACCTTATGTGAAATAATTTGGCTCTTCGATAATCGATAGCTCTTCTTTTTTTTATTTATTGTTTTCAATTTGTTTTAGCTCAATTTCGAATTGATAACGACTGAAATTCATTAACTTAAAAGTGCTCTCATAACTTTAATTGATTCCGTTTTTTTTCTACTAATTTTTGCCCTTTTGTGTAAACTGCGAAAGCATGAAATAATTTGGGGTCGAATTCCATTTTTCTAAAAGCCACAATGCCAAAGCAGAACACAGAACAGAGACCGAAAAAGTTCAAATATGTGTCCCTCCCTCTGGAATTGTTCTCTAAGCGTTGGATGTTCAAAAAGTCTCAATTTTCCTCAAGCCACAAATGCTTTTCACATGTTAAATTGGAGTAGTTATAGACCCAGCAAAAATTAATGTGCCTGGAAGTAATCAGATTGTGTTGTTACGCAGAATTATTACAAAGCACTTTGCGTCATATTTTAGCTTACATTGTACTCTGAAGGAATTGGAATAACTGAAAATATTTTCATTTTAATATGAAATTTAGTACTCAAAGAACGCTTTTCCGAAAGATGAAGATCTTTTTAAAGAATCTCTGTGTGTTCGCTCATATGCGCATGAAAGAAATTTAATGAGTTAACTAAACAAAAAAGCTATATATAAAAAAGCGTATGCAGAAGAAGAAGGATAAAATAAACTTCCTTTCAGTGGCTCCTTTACCATCACACAGCAACAACAGAAATAAATGTAATTTAAAAAAAATTTCCATAGAAATTTTATTCTCGAGCAGAATCATCTACCGTAAAAAAGAACCCCCCCATTGACCAATATTTTTCTAGCAATTTTCGGTTGCACGATTTCCATAAATTTTTTCTCTTTCTTTTGAAATTAAATTTTTGGCAGAAAAAGCCCCTGAAGGTGAAATTCGATGGTGTGACCGGTCAATATGAACACGGTTGCACAACTTTTCTTGTTTTCTGCAAATAATTCATTGTCGGCTCTAAAGTCCTCGAGGTATTTTTTTTTTTTTTTTGAGTAAAAATTCACATCTCACAAATTAAAAAAATAAAAATATTTTACGGATTATAAAGAAAACTCGAGGAAAACTTTCTCTATAGTCGATGAAAAAAAAATCTCAGGTCTATGATGACGAACATTTCGATACATTTTAGAGGGAAGTTTATGAAGTAGAGAGGAAAATTAAAAAAAAAAAAATTAAGTTCATGTTGGTATCGAAACGTGTGCACACTTCCTCTAATTTTCTATTTAAAAAAAAAATTTAAACTAAATAAAATTACCCAATTTAGTATATCGCATACGAGAATGAGCAAAAGTTTCCATCAGATGATAATATAATATCACTAAGTAGATACATGGAAACCACTCTTAAAAATACATTACATCTAAGAATACAGCCTCGAAATTATGATGTTGCACGCAGTTTGAACGCACCATTAGTTGCTATTTAAAAATTTTCTCACATTACATTCAAATTCTCTGCCAAAATAGCAACACTCACTCACTCACTCATCCATGCACATATAATGAAATTGTGAAAAAAAAAAATCATGAGAAATCAATAAACAAGAAAAGCGGGCATCGCAAAAACCTCTTCGACAAAGAAATAATGTTTCCATGTCATTATTGTGCTGAGTCACGTAGTTATTTTTGATTGTCATATCTCTCTCATTCTTCATGGCCGAGTGGGAGGCAAGGGTGTAATAAGGGTGGGATGCATGATAAATCTCTTCTGCCGTGTTGTAAATTCATTGAACCGATTCAGTGTGTATGTGTATATACGTTGTTGGACGACAGAGAATTTCTGTTAATTTCCAATGTCGATTCACCTTTAATTCAATATTGTCGATTTGTGAATGTTTCCATATCCTTCACTCTAATGCTCGTGCATGTGTCTACAGATCCTTAATAGGTTTTTCATTCGATTGACCTTTATTTCATTTGTCCACTCCCTCCGCACCCTCGTTCTCCACTGGTGGGAAAAATGCTCGCATCGTAAAAGGATAGAAAAAAAAAATCGTTCACTTTTTACATTTCACATCGAAAGTGCTTCGAGCAATATTAAATTCATTTCGTTTTATGGAGTCTTTGGCCATTTATGAAGGAATACTTATGAAGTGCTGTACGAACTTGGAGAAATAATGGCATGTAGACGGGTCGATGATATCGCTTGCAATATTATAGATTTCTATACCGATAACACCACCAACTCATGTATTGTTCATGTTCCGTAAACGGTAAAGCTGTTTACCAGACTTTAAAATTGTCACGATATTTCGTTTAAAGTCGACGATGATTTTTTTTTCCTTTTGTTGATTTGAAAAAAAAAAATAAAAATCTATGTCAAAATAGCTGCTATGATATATAATTGTCGTCCGAGCTCTTTCGCATAATATATTTCTATATAGAGAATTCACTGTCCGCTTGTTTCTAAATGTCATGTTGATACGTTAAAATTTATTTATGAGCTTTCATCGCAGGCGACAATTTTTTTTGTGCTTCGTCAAAATCTTCCCCTACCTTATTGTGATAATTGTGAATATAGCACAATCCCAGTGCAGTTGCGTTGAATGTCGAAAAAAAAGAGTGAAAATTGAAAAATTATGCTCCATTAATAAATCATATTTTCATTATAGTTTAAATAAATCATTTATACATGAAAAATGCTTTTTTCCTGGCTCTACATTCGAAAATGTTCCTCCCCTAAATTACATTACGATAAACTCAATTAATTTAATATGCATATAATTTATGTCTGAAAATTGGTAAATCGAGCATCAGAACTGCTTTTTGGGTTGATTTTCGAAATTTGTCGTACGGTTGAGGATTTATCAATTGATTCGTGTTTGTCGGAATATATTTTAGAAAATTATTCATCATTGCTATTAATGTTCTCATTGTGATGTCAGTTTGATTCCTGCTGCAACTTTCCTGCAGCTGAATGGTTTTCAGTATTTTTCAACCATTGTCCGAAATTCGCATTAAAATTATACTGCGAATAAATAATAAAAACAACTGGATAATCATTAATGTTCGCGAAATATTCTATCGCAATTTCAATTGTTTATGGTAATTTATATTCTAAAACGCACCCGCATTATTAAATTATAGAATTTTGTGCAATTCAAGTTAGTGCCTTTTGATAGCGACTGAACATTTAGAAACAATAAAAACGAATTTGAATTTAATTTTTTGTTTTTTTTTTTTTTTGACGTAGGCGCAGCTTTGAATTATTGCGCAAATGTTTGGCTGATGCCAGGAGCTGAGCTGATTTATCACAGAAATTTCTATTTTTTTTTTTTTTTTGTTAAATTAGGTGCCATTGTTTCTGCATGAAAATCGATGCAAATATTTTATAATCGTTTCATGAGACTTATCGCGCTGTTTCATTGCAACACAATTTTGTGTATCGAAAGCATTACAAAGTTCGTTACATAATAAACTATTCAATAAGTCCACTATTCAATGATTCCAAAAATAATTCACTGTTTTTAACCGTCATAAAAGCATCCACATACATATAAATGTTAGATTAAATTTCCGAGATAAAATGAACATCAAGTGCATTGTTGCTGCTTGTATTGATATTTTTGCATTTTTTTACTCTTCCACTCACTCAACCTCTCTCTCTCTCTAAGGTTCGATTTCGTGTTATTGAAATGCCGCTAACGTTGTCATATCAGATGACTCATAATGTATAGAGCTCAACTATCGATATATTGATTATTTCACTATATACATGCTTCTACACTCGAAACCAGACATGCAAAAAAAAAAAGAAATGAAAAAGAAATGAAAAACAGAAATGATTTCTATAAGAAAGCAATATTTTATATTCCGATTTTTCTATTTATTTATTCACATATGTCTGCACATAGTCAAATCATTTATAGATTCTTTTGAGTTCTTTTTTTTATTTAGACATAGACACATTCCATAAGCATTTCAAGTGCTCGAATCGAATTGACGGCATTATTACGTGAGATTAGAGCTTGACAGAATCATAAATTTCAACATTATATGAAGTTTTGCTAACTAACTGAATTAATTCAAATTGTTTTCTTTTCTTCCTTTTCATTACAGCAACAAAATAAATATCGATTTACCACATCATTGGAGCTTTATATTCATCTAAGAACAAGAAGAGAATTAGTTAAAGTTTTTTAATCCCAAGAATCTAAAAATTGCACTAATTATAAGTCACAAAGATACACAAATGTTAGCATATCACAACGAACAATTGTCGAGTAAGTTTACCCAAAATTTTTCATTTCAATTCAACTCATTTTTTCTTGCAATTTTCATTTTTATTTAAATTTGCATACAATTAGAAAAGTTCAAATATTCAAAGTAAACAATGTCGATATCATCGCTTTTGGAACTCTGCAAAGCATGCATAAATGTTATAATTTTTTATTTTTAATATTTGTTATGATGAATTTGCAAATTTTTTTTTTTGATATTCATGTATGAAGGAATCGATTTGAATGATGTGGAAATGTTTTATGAATTTGACCCAGTGATTTCATGAATTAAAAAAAAAATACATATCGAATACCTATCATGGAAGTTTCCCATTTACTGGGTGCCCTGATAAAATATGAAGAAAACGTCTATGAGTTTCATTTCGTTTCATCATGTTCATGAGGTTCAATATGTCGCGCCAGTAATTTTATTTTCCCTCATATTTTTTCTACTTTTTCCCGTGAAATCAATAATTTTTCATGGGAAAATTGCTTTCAAACGCACACAGTGGGGAAATAGCTGGTGGATCGAGGGGTGATGTAGTATTCCGGGGTCTTATGGTTGCATGTTTGAATGAATTGATTATGATGTGAAGAGAGAAACGTTAAAGGAAAATTATCGGAAGGTGCAAGTATCGATTAACTTTTTATCACACAACTTTATCTCTTCGCTTTTTTCTTCGCTGGTTTAAAGTTGATTTTTTTATTTTTCAAGAAATCATTTCATTTTGACTCGCTGAAAAAAAAAAGTTGTTCATGCAATTAAACTTTTCTTTCTTTCATATTTCGGAAATATATCTTTTCATGCCATAACAGTTACAGTTGTTAGTTTGCGGTTTTTCCGATATTTACAACGATTGATAAATCATTTTCGGATATAAAGCAGATACCTCCACGCTCGAGTGTTTAATTTCGATTCATATTTTATGATTTTTTTTCTCGTTGGAATTTGCATAATTTTTGTTGATTCTGTTAATTTTTCAGAGCATTTAATATTGAAATGAAGTTATTAATAATTAATGCAAATGAATAATGGTGTGATATAATAAAAGTGATTAAGCATTTCGCATTTTGGACAATTAATTTATTCCTCATTTTATTTACAGGTTGCACTTTTCTTTTACATCCAGATTCGGTTCAGACCGGACTTTATGATAAGCAGATTATATCGGGGGTGAGTAAATGTTTTACTCAACTAACTTCTCAATGTAATTTGTATACTCTCGAAAATCTTGTTGCACATTGAAATTAAAATAATTTTCAATGATCATTTGGGAAGAAAAGAGAGAGAAAAAATAACTTCAAGAGGTTTTTTTTTGTCTATTTATATAACTGGAGAATTCTTGATTTTAATAATTTTTATGGCTTTTTTTATTCCGTTCGATTTCCGAAAGCAAAATATCGTGGGGCCAAGAAAAACAGAAGAAAATTCTGTTTATTGGTTTTCATTTTCCGCCGATTTTGATCTAAAAATATTGCGTATACATTAATGTGCTGTGCTATATTGAAAGATATGTGGTAATAGCTTTCCGGTTCTAACCCAATGTGAAAACCATTCAACAAATATTCAACGCATTTGAATGCAATGCGTTTGAAAATGTATGCAATAAATCAAGGCATTACAACTTCGGTTTTTTCAGAAATATTTTAATTGAAATTTACTTGGAGCCTTAAATATTTCAAAGTGCATTCTTAACTCTTTTGTTGTCAACCCTAGAAATGTAATTTTTACACATTTCTCGTAATTAAAATGCATTTGGAGTTGTTGAAGCGATAAAAACTTTTGAGCATTAAAAAAAACTTTACACATTACTTGCATGCATCCATAAAGTTCACTTTATGTTGAACGCAACTTCATCAAATTAAAACAAAAAAAAACTTGTGAGAAATCCAGCGATAGTAACTTTAGTAGCGCTATATAAATTGACTTAATGTTGTGGCTTTATCGAGTGCAAAAGGAAAACAATAATATTTTCTGCAATCAATAACCATAAAAATGAATGTTTTCTCGCTAAATTTACAACAATAGTCAGCGTCGTTTTGAGATATTTTCACAAGCGCATTAATTCGCATTGCAGTTGCGTGCATGGCGTACACAACACTAACAGCGCATTTTGCTGAATGCGAAACACTCAAAAGGTTCCGGAAAGTCAGCCATGCTAACACATATGGGAAAATAAAAATGAATTTTATTACACAATTGAAATATACGGAAAAATCATACAAATGTTTATATTACATACGCGTGGAAAACTCGGCGCAAAAAAAAATTCTTTTCTTTTCCCGGCAAAACATTTTTTTTTTTTTTCTCTAGAAGTTTTGTTTGTTTTAATGGCTTTTCTCGTCTTACGATGAGCAGCATTTCGAAATTATTTAGTTTATTTCATCGATATGTGTGTGTGTGTGTGAGTGAATGTTTGCTTTAGAGCTCCATCTCTCTCTATTTCTCGCTCGCTTCGCTGTTAGGAAGCTCGAAAATGAAAAACAGAAGGAGGCAGAATTTTCCATCAATTTTTATTTTATTTTATTTTTTTTGTTCATCATGTGTTTCATCATTTTTAGTTTTCATTTACTCGATCTATTGGAAGCATCTCTCGTGTGTTGAGTTGTTCATTTTCAGCAACTAAAGATTTCGCTAACTTTATATAAAGTTTCATACTGTTTTCGCATTCAACATCCTTTGCACGAGTGAAAGTTGAACGAGTGTCATCGCGCATTGCCTTCGTGAAATGTTTCGAAAAAGCTGCGTTGAAAGTATTTAAAGTTTAATTTGTTTACGTGTCAAATGTGATACCAAACAAAACTTTCTCGTCGCCAAAATCAGTGCTGCAAAAAAAAAGAAAGCGACAGAGCTTAAAAGAAAAACGAATTTCGTGTTGTGTATTTATATATCGTGCATGCGGTAGGGTGTTGAAAAATAGTGTTTGGAATTTTATGTCACATTATTATAATTCATCGCAATAATTCACGAGCGTTGAAGCTCAAAAAAGTGTCACGTAGTGTCAAATATAAGAAGCGTAATCAACTTATTACAGCAGCAGCAGCAGGCAACATTTAATTGCACACCAGGACTTTGAACCACAAGAAACACATCATAAATGGAAACGATTACGGATCCAGACACATATTTGTATTACTGTGACGTTCTAGCGGTTAGTAAACCTTAAGTAGCATGCAATTATATTTTATTTCCTTCGTGCTCACTCGTTCCATTGTTGGTTTGCAAATGATGTTTTTTTTTACAATTCTCGAGCTCTGACTGCGTTTATATTGCGCTTGAATATTATGGCCACATAGCAAAAAAATAAAATAAAGAAACCACATGTTCGCTTTATTGGAGAGATTAAAGGTCTATTTATAGAGTCACGGCGCACTTTTACAATTTTTACTGATCGTCTTCGATTTTCAATTTCTCAATTGTGTTTTACTTATTATGCGAGGGCAATTCGGGGTGGGAGGAAAATATGTGGCCCCAAATATTGATATTAATGAAATGTTTACATGAATAAGACATGTCAATAATCTCACCCACACACGGTCATTATTACTCACCAGAAAATAAGACTTAATTAAATTAATAGCCAACCACTGTTTCTCTCCTTCTCTTTCTTATTTAGATTACAGGTGTGTCATTGTTCAACAACAACCAGTTGACCACACTTTATTTCACCGTAAATAAATTTAAAAGTGCAAATAGATGATATAGAAACTTCATTGAAATATTGCGAGAAAGAGAAAATAATAGAAATACGAATTTTATATCGCCAATAACTCTTCCACAATCTTCCCCCGCAAAATAATGAATCGGTATGTCTTGAAACCAAAAATGTTGTTACCACAAAAGGTGCAATTTATTGTGTTTTAAATGTGTTTTTCTGTTCACGTTTTATTTTTTTTTCTCGTTGTTTTTGTTTGTTGTTGTTACCAAAATCACGTCCAAGGAGAGTCGTGATGAAAATTCCTTTCAAAGATTTGTCATGTGAGAAATTTTCGGCGATTTTTTTTTCCTTGCACTTTTAAATGTTATTCTCTGTTAATGTTTATGTGGCGAAATTTGTATTTATGTTTTCTTTCACCGTAAATTATCGATGTTGTTTTTGTCGTTTGCTGAAATTTCAATTTCTCATAATTCATCGCTGGAAGATGTTTCCGAAATGTCACATTTTTTTAGCATTTGAAACAAAAAGAAGAAAAACTCTTTATTGTTTTGTTAAAAATACGACAGCAAAACAATATTAGAATTTCAAATTACCTGTTGTAGATATATAAATATAGATTCGCCGCTTTTTCTTTCGACGAAGAAAATAAACTCAAGCTTTCAGAGATTTTTGTTTCCTCTGAAATAGCTGCGAGGCTTTATTGAAAATGAACTTATTTCTCTTACTCAAAATTGCCCCAAAAGTTTTCTTTTTTAATATTTCATTAAATAAAAAGAAGAAGAAAAAAAATAACACAGCGAGAATGTTTGCTGGAAAGATGCCCAGTTTAATGCTTAGGACGACTGCAAACAATTTCACATGCATTTTTTTTTTTCTGGACAAAATCTCAGTCGAGAGATTTTATTTTAGGGTGGGGAGAAAAATGCGATAAACAAAACCACAAAGCTTATTCAAGATGACGTTTAAACAGCCGCTCGCTGGGATGTTGATATTAAAAATTCAAGCTCCAAATTGATAAATGATTCGACTTAATAATCTAAATTTCAATCTTTAATAGCAATTTCGAGCGTAGTCGGCAGCATGTTTGGTCTATATAAAAAAAATAAAATTGAGAAAGGTTCATTTTATTTAGAGAATAGAGAGCATAACAACTAAGGAATGGCTTATAACCAACGACTGCCATAGTTTCTCGCCACCGGTGTCTCCAACATGTGTTCACCCTGGCTATAACTGTTATCCACCATCAATTTAATATACGGAGCTGTTGGAGCTTTTATTAGAGAAGGAAAATTTTATTTAACTTTATGGGCTTCCATTAAATGCCTATCTATAAAAGCCTGAAAAAAACTTTCGAAGCAATGTCTATAAATTTCAATACATTAGCCGACATTAGCTAAAGTGTTAGTTTTTTTTTTATAGAGTTCCATCGCCCTCAAACGCCCCTCTCACAATTTCATTATATCGAGGGAATGAAACTGAGCTACAAAAAATGGAGAGTAGTTCGGCTCTTGCCCTTCTCCGTGTATATCGTCGCCAATAAATTTTCATCTTTACCGAGACTTTTATGCGATATAATATATAATGGCAATGGCTATAAAGAGGAATGAGCCATTTTTTGGCCTTTAAGGAGGTCCTACTTGAGTGGAAGGGGAAACTGAACATTCATAAATTTTCCGACGATTTAAGCCACCATCGAAAATTTATTCAAGTAATTTTCCTGATACTCTAAATTGCGTAATGTCTGTTATACTGAAATTGAGTGGTCTTAGCGTGGTAACGGGAGGAGTTCTTTTGGTGCGGGAGAGGATATAATTGGAGCTTTGTTTTCAATTTAGATGCGTTTGCAGTTAATATAAATGTGAAATTCATTTGCGTCATTTATTTTATCATAAATGTTTAAAAGATCTCATTGAATATGATTGTTAGTTTGTTGTAGTTTAAGGACATTGACCTTGTCCAAATTAGACACACTGTGGCTCATAATATAAACACACTTCTTCTCGAACTGAATCAGATTTCATAAGAAATGTGCATTGAATTTTAATCAACAAGCAAAGCAAACACCAACAGTAGCAGCATTAATTTATGTGATTATTTACAAAAGTGAGAGCTAGTTATGTTTATTTATTTAATTTTCTAAAAGCGCAAAGGATGTCTGGCAGTTGTCTTTAGTCGTACTGTCTCTCCAACAACTATTAATACCCGAACTATGGAATCAGATGAGTAATATAAAGCGAGATGTGGAGAAAAAGAATTTGAGATAAATTTATTTATTCGCAAAACGTTTCTCGAGGAGAATCGCCTTTCGAGGAAAAAAACTTTATAACCAAAAATGCAAATAAAATGCAACACCTAGTTGTTGAAATTGGATTTCAGCCAACGATAATATTTATTATATAAGTACAGAATATATTCTCTCTCTCTCCTCCTTTATGGCTCTCTAATTTATGTCCATTTGGCTCTGTGCAATTTTGTCCCGTATTGTATACACAATAAATATTATGTTTATATGGCCTTTTAAGTGACCAAGAAGAGGCAAATTGCGAGAAGCAAAAAAGAAAAAAATTATAGGGAAGATTTTATCGTGAGAGATAAATCTTTGTGACTTTGTGTGAAAATTGGTCCACGAAATGTGAAAGTAACTGGCCCTTCTATTAAGCCATTATAGTTGGTATGAAGTAATATTTATTACTTGCCGAAATAAACATCTACGATGTTCTGCTTTGTCTCTCAAATACATTATACACACAAAGGACCTTTATCTGTTGTTTCGAACTTTATCACTAAATTATTCATTGATAAATTTAATAAAATATAATTGTACCCTTGATATGTTTCCATTATGCAAAATTTAAAAGGCCTTTGAGTTTGCTGTGTGCTGAGTATCATTGTGAAAATTTTCCTTTCTTGCGACTATCGTTAGTTTGTCAATCCAAACTTATTTTAACAATAACGTTACGTTAAATATACGTAGGACAACGTAGGACGATGTGTTTGCTTTGTGGATTCGAAATGTGTCTTCGGTTTTCTCCTGAACTACACTAGCGACATTCCTAAAAAGTCCTGTGATTCAAATGTTCATGAAATTATCCCTCGACGACTCTAGCGCCATCACACTTCTGAGCTTTCAACAATGATCCTGAGCTTTCAATACATGAGCTTTTTGGTTGTGAATCAAATTATTAAATTTGTTTTTATAGCTTCTTTTTGAAATGAATTGATATTTGATTGCCTAATGCTTCTATAATTTTACAGCCATCATTATAGTTTCATGAATATTATAATTGGCAAATACGGATCAATTTGAAAGTTCATTGACTAGCAATTAAAATACAAAATTTATTATAATCTCATCATAAAGACATAATCAAAAGTACATAAATCAATAGCAACAAAACGGAACATTGCGAAATTAATTTTACATTCATTGAATTTCAATGAGATCTTAATTTTTTTTGTTTCTTGTGTTCTTCACAATGTTGCTTTATTTATTCAATCGCATTAAACAGTAGCGGCAAAAAAATATTGTAAACAGTAATTCATGTAATAAATAATTATCGATGAATTCAGAAATTGCATAAAGCTCTTTTTCCACTCACACCCATGTCGGCATGGATTTTAATCCTGTTGAATGTCGGCCTTTATCATCTATGAACACACACTCAATGAAGGCTTTATTGATATCTCGATCATTATTATATCTTTAGGCAAATTTGATACAACATCAAAGTGAAACTGAGCTGAATGGCGCAGTTGAATGTTTGGCAAATTTGTTTCTGTTTCTGAACATGAAGCGCTTCGAGTTCCATTGAAATTATATTTCTGTAATATGATTCAATTGAATATGAATCTGTTGCGATGACAAACATTTTGCGGCCAGCAATTTTCTATGATGAGAAAATATATTTGAATGTCATTTTGAAGCATAAGTTAACTACTAAATTTTCATTAATTGCAAGTTCATAAGTTGTTGGTTTGCGTTCTAGAATATTAAACCTACGCTAATTAACTAGGCAGGTAATAGAAATATTTATGGTCGAAATTCAATGAAATAATTTTCTGTGTTGCCTTAAGCGCAAGTCAAATGCAAATTCTGAATATCATGAAATATTATTTCTAAATTTATGCAAAAAATCACAAAGAGTAAAGTACAATGAATTACAAAATCATGATGGTTCATGGTGAATGAAATAAGAATTTGCCTCTACAAATGGTTTTAAATTTAGTCTTTAATTTCTCAATTATTTCCATGTCTTCATCAATCACTGCATTTTTTCTTCATCAATTTTCCGATCAACGCGTAATGATGCAAGGTATGATAAAAAAGAGTCTTCTTTTATTGCGGCGGCGTGAAAGTGCAGGCCAATAAAATGCAAGCATTCTGTATGTTTTATGAGCGAAATGAATGCAGCCTCTTTGTCGAGATATGGCATAATGCCACGCATACGTTGTTGATATTGAACAATTCACTTGAGGGTCCAATAAAAAGATATTAGGTCAGCTAAAGATCGCAAAACAGAGATCTTTTTTTTTATTATGAACATATTCAATTTGCCCTTTGTAAACAGAATTTTCAGTAAAAGTTATTTATGTAATAATTTTTTAAATGTTATGACAATGTTGTTGGTAACCAACCCATTGTGGATTCCATACCGAAAAAAACGACAACAAACCAAACATTCCAGATATTATCCATTGCAAAATAAAAATATATATTGAAATTTGGCAATGATAGAAATATTTATTTCACATATGTTACGTAATCGAATGTGTTTGTTTGTCGGACGTTGGACATGTTTAAAAGTGTATGAAATATATTTTCCTGCTCTTTTCTCCCAGTGCATGATACGGACGATTGAATCCCCTCGGCTCCATTATTTCAATCTTCATATCTGACTGGCAAAAAAATTCTTTATTTTTGTTGTTTAAAAATAAAATATTGTTCACATCTTGCTATTGTGTTTGATGAGGGTCCTCTGGCTGCTGCTGTTTTTCAGTAAAATGAAAAGTCAAAAATCGACAAGCAGGAAAATTGTCGAAAAGGAAACTGAAAGGAAAAAAAAGTATAAGAGAAAAATCTTGAAAATGATAATTTTGCTATCGGCTATTTATCTTATTTCTCTTCCGCCCGAGTATACCATTTTATTTATTACTATTGACTTGTCCGGAATCGAGTGAAGTGAGTGGGCGGAATGGTGAATTCTATAAAAATTCATAAATTTTTTTCCATTAATATGATTCCAACCCGGGGTCGATCTTTATGATGACTTGTCGTTCGTTATTCGTTACTCGGAAATATATTTTCCACAATTTTTTCTCCAAATTAACTCGATCGATTGTTAAATTAAATTTATTTACTCTCAAAATTTATAACATTTTCTGGCAAAATCTTTTACTGCGACAAAAGCCAGGGGACATTTATTTTAACATCATGTCCAATTTATGTGCGATATCGAATAAAGCAATTCCCAAAAGTGTATAATGCTCATGTTGCGGGGATTAATATTAATAGCAATCTAATATGTTTTAAGATAATCATTATATCATACGCAAACATTGACCAGCTTCGTGATATATTTGCGGCAATGGTCATATAGTGACTTAGTTTGTTCTTTTTTCTTTTCGCTTAATCATTTCTCTCGGTAAATTCCAATTATTATTGGAGATTAGGCTGTGGTATGTGATTCATTCATAGAGTGCTGGCTTTCTCATGCATGACTCAAAGGTGAAAAGCAGAAAAAAAATCACAGAATCATTCAAGGAATGTTTAATCGCGTAATTCAATTTCTGCCTCACGCAAAAAAAAGATGCGAAATCACATTTGTCATTTGTGAAAATAAAGTGAAAATAAAAAAAAAAAAAAAAACAAGCTTCACGCCAGAGCACTCGACATGTGAGTACGAAAAACAAATCTGCATAATAATAATTTTAGGCTGAATTTTGAACGAAACACATGCTCGTCAAATAAACAATAGAAAGCATAATTTTAATCTGGGTCTGAATAGTAATGACACAAAATTTCTCTTGAGAGTTCAGAGAACATTTCGGAATGTACAATTGATGGTTGTATATTTAGTCCAAAATGGTTGATTTTTACAACACAAGCCAATTCATCCTATCGTTTCCCAAAGGAATTACATTGAAATTATGTTATTTTCTAAATATTTTAACTCCGAGCGAGTAATTTAGGGATTGAAAACTGTGGAGCAAATGACGTGTGCTGTGCTCCTCCAATCGACAGCAAATGCTATATACATAGATTTGTATTCATTTGATTTGAGTTTAATCTACTTGATTCGGGTGTTTTTACTGTTCGCTGATTAATAGCCATGTTATTGGTTGCCATTCTCGGTCTTTCACAATTGTTTTTTTTTTTGCCTACATTTTGTAGCTTTTTTCATTTAATTTTCTCGACTATTTTACAGCATTCGATATCATTACATTGAGTTCGGCATCATGTTTGGCTCATCTTTCAATTCACTTGAACACTCGACACACATTTGCTCATCCACACTGAATGTCTGTGAATGTAGATTACGGATTTATTGAAAAGCGTGTGGAAACAATAGATATTCTACATCACGCAATTGAAGGGTGGGTCGGAAAGAGTATGAGCTTCTGCAGAAAAAAAAAGCTGATAAACTTCCATTCGATGAAGCAAATAAAAAAATTGTATACATGAAAAGTCAAACGAGGGGGATTTTATTTTTAAAAAAGCACGTCGACCCTTCAACATGCGAAGCATTGCAAAATTCGCAATTTAACGTTTGGAATTTATTTATTTTTTCACTTTTCTGCCGCTCGCGCTATTTTTCATTCACCGAGAGAGATATGCAATTAGTTGACAAATTGATGGATTCATTAAGCGTAAAATTGACGAGATACCAGAGCAACAACATAAGGTGTCACCCATCCAATCGCTCCAACTCCGGTAACAAACAATAACCTTTTTTTTTTATTTTACAAAAGCCATTCAATGGCAAACTGATGCTGAGGCGCAAAACAAATAAGTGTTTTTTATATTGAGCAAGAGCTTGAAGAGGAGAGATGGGGAACTACGAAATTTTTATGTATATATTTGAAAAATGGTTTTACATTTATTTTCGTTCATCACGATGGAGACGAGAACAAAAACGTCACAGTGTAAGAAATGCGAGTCGAAAGCAATTGCAAGATTAGCAACAAGAAAAAAGCTCTCAAAGCAATATTTTGCTAGAAATTGTGGTTTGATAATGCAACCAAATAAATGTTGATGACATACAGACAGACATCATTATTACTCCCTTGGCAATGACTTTTCCTGCGAATGAAAAGCAGAAAATCACCTGCTAAAAAAAATCTCGCATGGCTGTATGACTTTCGAGATATATGAAAATAATAAACATAAATTCCATGGGTAAAAGAATATCATTTAAAAAGCATAATATTAAAACATTGTGTTTCTCTGCGGTGCTGTTTTACCCATCGACGGTACGGTTGATAAAATTTACATGATTTTCACCGGAGTGTAATTCCATTATTTTTTCTCCTTTGCTGATTCTTCAATCTCATAACATTTCCTTTGCACACTCGTCGTTTCGTTTCTTGGCATTATCAAAGCGCTGCCACAAACGCAACGAACGACAAAGAGCAAAAAAAAAAAACAATATACACAGTCGTGTGTACAAACATAAGTACATGTGATGGCGGAGGAAAATGGTAATATAGAATAAAATTTATTAGCTCCAAAACGAAAGATGTGCATTGTTAGATGTAGATTTAATGGCAAAACCCCAACGAAGATGAATTGCTTTTTATCATTTTGTAACATAGTAAGGAAAAAATAAAATAAAAATGCTTATGCGAGTGGCGAATTCAGAGACAGGGTACATACAGGAAGGCACGAAATTTTGCTTATAGGTATTTAGCTGACATGTAGAGTGTCGTTCTTTTACCTTTTGATGACTCGATTTTATTCACAATGTGCTAGTCAAAATCCAAGAAAACAAATCTTGGTAGGGTAGAAAAAGGTAACATAACAATTCACTTGACGGAAGTGATAGATACACGAGGACACATCGAAGGGTGACGGTGGAAACGAAAAAAAAAAAATCTATTATAATAGCATCAATGACAAATTTAATATTATGAGGAGAATAATTCAAAATGAATGGGTTTTTGAGCCCAGCTAACATAAAAATACATTCAGCCAGACAGGCAGACGCTATTTGACATCTATTGTAAAATTTGTTAATATCTTTCTCCGATAACAAACAGTGATTGCGATTGACCTTTTGTGAAAGATATCGAAAAAGTATTATCTTACACAATTAGCAAGATAGGATATTTGAGATGACGTTGGAATATTTTGTGCTGCTGGGTATTATGGAGTCGTTGTAGAGAAGGGAACCAAGGATATTTCAAACCATATAGGAGAGCAAAAGCTGAACAAGAGACATCTATTAGAAATTTATTATGATAATAATGCACATTTTTTAAATAAATTTAAAAGATTCATTGCCTCGTATCATATTTTGATTAGATACTAAATTTTATTATTATACAATATCGTGACAATAAAATCACGTCTCTGAGACAAGGGGGTAAAGGAATTGTGTTGAACCGGGTTGGCACTTGACATGGTTAAATATTTGGTGCGTGTTTGTTGTGTGTAGTCTGAAGCTACATTTTGGCTTTCAAAACTTGTTTTTATAAATATGCTTTCGGTGCGTCTTCTAATGGTTCGTTCCGACCATTCGCACTGCCTGAATAAACAAACAACGATATTACGTGTTTGCAAAAAAAAAAAATATATATATATATAACTTTCGATGTGGTGAAAGTCCGGGGGTGAAAAGAAACGTCAAGCGAACAAGTTCATTTCTGGAAAAAGAAAAAAATTCTCTTCACTTGAAACATTTTTTATGCTGCCAAAGCACGTTAACTTTAAGTTAAATATTATATGATGTTTAATCGTTTCTGCCTCTTATCGGTTTTGTTAATGCATAGAGTAAACAAGACTGAGTTTATAATCATAAATTTAAAGCTTGGATTACGAAGGATTCCTATTTCAGCGTGACATTCATCTCGATAATATTTCTTCAGTCAATCTAGATTAATCTATGTGCTTGTTGACCAAAACAAAATAAAAGTTTCCATCCATTTGTCTTCATACTTTTCTTTTGCAATTGATTTCTTTCTCTCGCGTCTATTTTCTTCAACACATTGTTCGACACACAACTTTTGGCTCCATTCCTGCAGCGAACGAAAAGCTGGCTCGATATTTGGAGAAAAGTTTGTTCTTAATCTTAATCAACAACAAAAGAAAATAACAAAGTTTTAAGTCCACCGAAAGACTTTTTAAATTCTTATATAATTGTCTGTCTGTTGGTTTGTGTGCATGTCTCTGTGCCTTGAATAGATTAAAAAGTCAAAATGTCTCTTAACATCGCTCGCGGAGTTAAGTAACAAAATCAAGAAAAATCTAATAAATAACAATGCACACACACATGCATACACAATAAAATTGCGTTAAGCAGCAGCACATCAAAAATTGTCAACATATGTCTTAATAATATATCCTGTGATATAAAAACAAAAAATAAGTGGATCACAAAAGCAAGAAACTTAGCAAAAATAATTAAAAAAGGACGAGTTTTTCTAATGGAGAAGAGAGTGAGTGAGTGAGTGAGTGAGTGAGAGAGAATTGTCCATATGTTCATCTGTATGTGTGTTTGTTTATTGATAACACCAGTACGTCCATCATCGTCATCATCATTTTATGTTGAATGATTATTCTTCATCTGTGTATCAGCATCAGCCGCTGATATACGAGCGGCACGAGTAAAAATAAAAGCACACCGAAGCAACAACAGCGACTTGACGCAGACTCTCGTTGGTTTGAGGCTGTTGCGCACATGCTTTGCAGAAAAATGCCGTTTTCTTTTTTTGGGGGGAGAGAAAATGAAGCTCCAGTGCTCCATCCAGTAAACGCCCACGGTACACTATACTTCTTTCTATACAGTCAACAATCATTGCGAGCTTTTCGCACAACGAGTACAAAAAAAAATAAGAAGAAAACATATTTTTTTCCCTCGTTACGAAGCCAACAACGCTAGCAGTATTTATATATATTTATTTGCGAGACGGCACAAAATACCATCGATGTCGCATCCAAGACAACCATTCTGCATCACCATCGATACTAATTTGAAATCATGAGAGGAATTTTTGTTCAGAATTCTATAAAAAAAAAAATTTTCAGCTCGATGCATTTCGCATAAAAAAAAAATTCTTTTTATCAAAATTCCACCGAGTGACGCATCTGTCATCATCAATTGATGTATGTTATGGTCCAATAAGCTTCTGAAAAATAAAATATTTCATTCCATATGGAAGAAAAAAAAAATATTTCAGTAAAAATGATGATGGTGAGAGAGAAAGAGAGAGATGAATATGAATGGCAGGCAGTAAATTGTGTAAAAATTTGTGCATCGGAGTTTTGAACACGTGACGTCACCATTGTAGGGGAAAACATTGAAAACCTTTTTTCCTACTGCTGATTGTAATGAATCATTGTCGGAATAATGAGGAAAATGAATGTTGCGTGTGTATTGGAGATGTGTCACTGACTGACTTCACGAAAAAAAACAAAAAAAAAATTATTTTTATTGCCCTCGATGCCTGTTGCTTCTATTGCTATCGAACGATGATGGCGCACATACACATGTTTGATGAGGGAAAAAATATATATTTTTTGTGTTCCTTTTGTGAATATACTTGTTGTTTGACTTCGCCTTGACTGTATCATAGAAACGAGGTTCTTATATTTTCCACCGAAAGCTCTCAGCAATATATCGCTCGCTCGCACTCTCTCACTCTGCGTGCGAGTGTATTTGTGTGGGCAAAAACAACGCTCATAGATCTCGGTTTCATCGCCGTGGATGATGAAAAATAATATTACACATTGCAGAAAAGTGTTTTAATAGATTTTGGTTTGTCTGTATCGAAACGTGTGTTTTTTGCCTGATAAAAGAAATAAATAAATAAAAAATCGTGAATTTTTTTAGGGAAAAATAAAAATTGTACGAGAAAAAAAAGAAAGAAAATCCAAAGCCGAATTTTTGTCTCACGACCTGAATTGTTCGATGTTTATTTGATATTCATTGGAGTCATCTGCTCTGACATTTTTAAAGATATCAATCGAAAACTCATCCTTGCGATTTATTTAAAGTTCCCATCAGCCGGGACAGAGAAATAAAAACCATCTTTGACATTTAAATCGAATTTGCATTTGAGAAAATCCTAGAAAATTCCTTTAAAGTCTTCAATTAGAAGCGAGTGAATTTTGGTGTAAAAGAAAAGAAACTTTTTGACCTCTATTTCGATTACATAATTAGAATCTTAAAGACTTTGAAGTCCTGCATAACATATTTCATCAAGTAGCAAAAGTTCTCGAGTAACAATTTTCCGCGACAAAAAATAAAAAAGGCAAAAAAAGCGAACCGAGAGTGAGAAAAAAAAAATAACAAAATTAATTTCAAACTAATTTGCATTATTTAATGTGAAAAGTAACCGAACGAACTTGAACAAAAAAAAAAAAATAAAAAATTCTAACATTGCCGTACTCGCAGTGCACGTAGAAAGTTACTAAGAAAAAGTTTAAACACAAAAAGGAAGCTGAAAAAATAAATATTTCAATTTTAAATTCAAATTCATTTCCCTTCGAGGCCCTTTCCGAGTGTTCAACACTTTAGCGAACTTGAAACAAACTCAAAGCGAGAAATCGTGGAAAAAAAAATCAATTTTAAATAAATAATTAAATTTTAAAGTCAATTTATCGTGTGCATTAAATTGTTGGTGTAATTTTATTGTGTCTAATTAGTAGAGTGCATCAAGGAAAGTTTAATTTAAATTAATAACAAAAGCTTCAGCACGATATACCGCGCGAGAGTCCGACAAAGTTACCGTGTTTGTAACAAAAAAGGAAAAAATATTGTGGAAAATTAAATTAAATTTAATTACATTGTTAATTGTGAGTTTCGTGCGACATAAAAGGACAACTTAGTTGAAAGCATATAACAAAAAAATAAAAAAAAAAAAAACAAACAACACTTTCGCTCTCACACTAACTGCTAATTGCGAGCGAAACAAACTGAATTATATCTGAAAATTTAGGTAGCAGGTAAGCAACAAGCTATTTAGTTAATTTTATTATAATGAGAGCCAAAGCAACTGAATTTACCATGGAATTATATGAAGGGAAATTTGTCCACACTTTTTTGGCATTTAACATGAATATTTAATTAACCAAACCCGAGGGCTCATATTGTATAACGCACACACAACTCGACTTAATTGTCAAATTAAAACGTAATAAAAGTTTAATGGATATGTTTCACTCAAACTTATTTCTCCATTATGTTATGACTTAAAAAAAAATGAATTAGAAGTATTTCAATATTTAAAATGTCCTTCAAGCCATTTTCGACGCACCGCATCCATTCACATTATGCTTAATATATGTGGTGTTTATGAATAATAAATGTGACGGAAATTTCCTTTCCGAAGAGAAAGTTTTTTTCTTTTGTCACCCCATTCAACATGTTGTCCCTATCCGCTGCCATCACATATACTTAGGCCCCGTTCTTTTGTTTATGAGATAGCAAGGAATGAAAAGAAAAAAATATTTGCTTGAGGTGAAGATTGGTGGCAGGGCGAAAAGCTTCCATAAATTAATGTTACATTAATTTCAATTTTCCATGCTTTGGCGTTGAGAACAACAAACTTTTTCACTCTTATAGGAAAGGCCTTAAAATAAGAAAACTTATTTTCATGTTGGCTCTGAAGCGATGGGAAAAATATCCGAGTGAGTGAATGAGAGAAAGAGTAGTGAAGGTGGAGACGGGTGTTATTAAATTTTAATTGGCATGAAAAATGAAAGGTTTTTTTTTTTTTTTGCAAACACTGCGTTTATATATATGTGCGTGTGTATAAGGATCTGTATCCTTATAATTAAGGATATTTAAACGGAACATAAGCAACGAAAATAAAGCTTTATAATTTATATTCTTGTGTTCTTGAAGGCAAAACGGATCTGGATTAAGAACAGAAATCTGTTTTATATGGTGGAAGGGGAATTGCTGCACTGTCAACGATTGATTCATTTTACTTTAAAAGCTAAAGAAATTATAAAAGTATATGGGATTAAAATTTTTCACAGTGAAAATGAAAATAAAGTAAAAGGGCGAGTATAAAAAAGACGAAATTAACTAAGAAAACACGAGAAACCTTTAGAGAGATTCAGGAGGCTGAAAGAAAGAAAAAAAAATTAACTAACGGACTAAATTATGAGGATCCATTGCAATGTTGCTCTGTGTGTGTATAAAAAGGATAAATTATCTCATCTCATTTAAGGCATAAATAAAGTTACGTTTGCTATGAGATAGGGCTTAGATTTATTCCTTAAAGACACACAAACGCAGCTTTTCGCAACAGTGTTTGCGGGAATAAGGATAGAGGGAGATGAGTAAAGGGATGGTTAATGTTGATGATGGTTCATGAAAAACACAACATAAACACACGAGAAAATAAGAGAGAGAGAGAGAGAGCACAGGGCCCAAAACATTAATGTTCCAAGACAGAAAGGAGTTGGAGGAGGGAAAAGAACGCAGGCCACAAGATTTCATAAATCATGTGACTTTGGTGGAAAGCCATATTTCAAAATTACGATGTTCTGGCGTTTATAAATTCTCAAAACAAGCCAAAGCAACAACAAAGGCAGCCACCAACAACTCATTCTGTCAATTTTTCTGTAATAAACTTTAGCAACACAACAGCCGCAGAGAGTATTAATTCGTTCACTCTGCTGGGCTGAGCCTGAGCCTGGGTTCAAAATTTTTGGGGGATTTTTAATACTGAAAACTTTTATCCTTAATAATTCCCACATATATACACACGCTCACATAGTCGCTGATCCTTTTAGACGTGAACATGCTTTTATTTTTAATTAAATTTAATACTCTTCAGCGATAAATATATAAGCGAGTCTGTAAAAGCAATGAGTGGATTGAATGTTATGCTGTGAGTAAGCTATACGCGATTCATGTTAGATGATTCGAGGAAAAGGCGAAGGACGAGACTTTATTGTATGAGTTTTTTTCCGATGGCGGATTTATAGTAAAACCTAGTAGGGAGACTTGGGCAAGTTGAGGATTTAATACTTGCTTTATGGAATGTACATCTATGTTGAAGGTTCTCGGTTTACGATGATATGAGCACGAAGCATCAACAATGTACAGAGATCAAAAATATAAAGTGCTGAACTGGGTTGGCATAAATGATGGGGTCCATCAAAAAAAAGAGTAAGAACGATACGAAAATAAACTATAATCTATATAAAAAAAATCATTGAAAATAAATTCGAAAAATAAACTTTTGCACAAGAAAATTCCAAATCGAAAGGATTTTTTACCTCCAATGTTTAATGTATTTAATCCTTTTAATGTTCGTCAAATCGTTTCAATATTGTTTTCTGATTTGTTCAAATATTTGCAGAACGTGCCTGCAGACGAGCTGAGTGCTGAACACGATTTTTTCCCTTGTTGGTTTATGCTGTGCGTTCGCTCTATCTCTCTTTTTCTCTCTCACATAAGTTCTTTCGCAAAATTGCTAAATCATTGCCTGGAACTAAAAAAAAAATATCATTATTCAAATTTTTAGGAAAAAAAAATGTTTCTTTCTGTGCATAGACGTTCATATAATTGTTCTTAAACCGGGCTTTTAAGTAGCCTTCAGATTTTCTTATGAAAATTCGTGCGGAAAATTGCAAAACCATGGAAAGCCAAATATAAAACGGATTAATATTGAAAATAATTCTATATTGTGATTCTGATTTTACTAAACATGTTTTGAAGCGACTAAAATTTGCATTAGCGAAATCCATGATTGCTCTTTCATTGCTCCCGCTACACGTATTACGCTTAAATTCCGAAATAATGCTTCATTGATATGAAAACTTCATAAGGATAATTATGTTATAATTTTTCTATGGAGCATAATTATATCTCAGAGATTGTATGTCTCTTTTCTGCAATATGTGAGGGGAATAAAAAAAAACTGAATGAAAATTTCCCATCACAAAATGAACTCAATTTCATTTCCTTTTCAAACATAATTAAACTCCACTTTTGATATAGAACAGCACAAAAAAAAGTGATATGTACAATTTTTTATGGCTCAATTTTATGCTGTTTCTGAAAACCTCTTCCCCTCGTCATCATTTTCCCCCGAAACTGAAAAATATGCTTCATTGCTGGTACACAGCACCATCGACATCAAATTATGATTTCATGGTAAAATGACAAAGTTATTGGAATAGATGGGAAAAAAATACATGAAATGTTGTTGATTTTAACATACTTTTAATTGAAGTTTCCACATCACTCAAACATCAAACGATTTTTGGGGACGCTGAGAGTGTATATGCGAACAGAAGGGAATGAGATGAGATGCAAGGGACGGAGGAAAACTTTTAAACCGAATGTACACTTTTTTATTTCCCTCATCATATACGAGGGCTGTAAGGCTCAAAATTGCTCACAAAAAAAAAAAAGAAGAAAAATGCTGGAAAAAGTTTTTCCATGTTCAGCGGGCAGAAAAAAAAATGAAAATATTTCGCAAAAATGATGGAAAATGTTCTCATCTGAATTTTTTTTTTTATGTAACTTGATTGTGTGTATCGCTTTTATTTTCCTCCTGCATCAAACCACACCACCATGGAGAGTCGAAGAGATTGTTGCGAAACTTTTTCACGTGTCATCTAAATGCTTTTCATCATTTTAATTTTATTTTTTTTTTGTGAAGGATTCGTATCACTCACATGAATTGAAATTGTTCTCGAGGCAAAGTTTAATATTTATTCAATAATTATTAACGTTTTATTGAACATTGATTGCGAGTTGAAAGTTGTGCTAGCAAATTGATGGCAAAAGTTTTCTGCCCAATCGCGATAAAAAGTTTCTTAAATGGTTCTTCAAATTTTACAACTTTTTTTTTTTTTGGTTATTTTTTAGTTATTTTTAAACCGATGCGAATACTGCTCCATTAAAAAAGAAAAAAACGTTACTCGTCTGATGCGATTTTGTGATTGCGTTTCTATCGACGTTTGTCAAAATGACCAAAATTCAATTCATTTTTTTTTGTTGCAGTTCAAAAATTTCATTCCGCTCACATTACTCTTGCGATTTTCACCATTGACTTTAATTAAAAATGTTGGAGTTTTTTTTTTTTAATTTTGGGTGAATTGGAAAAATCTCATAAAATTGGATTTTCAATGTTGTTAAATATCGCCAATCGTAAAGCAGAAAAATAACATACACAATTTGCACTATGTCCGTAAAAAAAAAATACAAATATTTCGACGACTCGATGTTTCAGCATTGAAAGTTTTCAACCAAAATCGGTGATCGAGACATGCATGTTGTTTGTCGTAGGGTGTGGGTGTTGCTGATGTTATCCGCATGTGTCTCATATGACTCTATAAAAACTCGGAAAAAACTTTCATCTACAGAACCGGAAAAAAAATCTAATTAAACTCATAAAGTATGTGTAAGGGTAGTGCGAGGACGACAGCAGAGGAAAAAAATGTTTATTAATGTCCCATTCGACGCCTCTACACGAACTTTTCACCCACCCTAAATGCAGCACCGAAGAACAAAAATCCAATTTCAAGCCCGGTCCAGCTTGATGTTATTGAGGCACGTTCTGCCCGAAAAAATGGCATAAAGGATAAATTGTATCAAGTCAGAACTAATTATGATGTGATACTCGGGCGAATAAATTTACTCGTTCGTTTGCAATGTTTCATAATAAAAGCTCATGAAAAAGTTTCGAAAGCAAAATAAAAAAAAAAAAAAAAAAACAAAATAAATATTTTCATTTGATTAAAAATACCAGAAAAAAGCTTGATAGAGGCTGAAATGATAAACATGTTGCAGCACATCAGCGCTGGATGGTGAAAATTTATTTTGACAAAAAAATGTCACATTAAATTTCTGTCGCTTTAGCTGTTGGAATTTTGCGGCGTCATCATTAAATTTACTCTCGTCTCATACCAGAATGTATGCACTCCCCGATAGCTGATGAATAAATGGAATTCATTCGGTATGGGCGCCCTAAGTTCAAAAGTCAGCAATCATGTTAAAGGATTTTATGAAAGAGCGAGTTATTTTGCATTTAATTTAAATCAATAGAGTCAAAAGATTTTTGGCGTCACATCCAGGACAGATAATTATGGGAAGCACTACGATGTTGATGCTGCAGAATGGTCAGTGGATTCCAATTGGGATTAAAATGTGGTTAGGGTTCATTGTAGGGGTGTTTCTGTGACACTATTGAAAAGAGCAGCATCGCAAAATAAATATAAAATTTTGTATAAAACCACTTTCTAAATTGCAATAACATCAAACTGTGTGTTTGCTGTTGGAGACTGCGTGGGTTGATGATGAAACCCGAATCAGCTAAAGCATAGAAAACCACAAAAAGCGACAAAATCCATCGTCAAATATCATGCTGTTTGCAATTTTGGGTGTACTTTTTTTTTAAACAATTTCTCTATATTTATAATGCCATTGTGCATCTCAAAACAATTTAATTTAAGCGTTGAGAGCCGAACATAAATGCACAACAAAGCGTCATCTAGCATCATATAAAAGAAGTTTCATGGGTCGAAAATTAAATATGTATATTTGATGCCATTCATATGTGCTTCAGACGGAAAAAAATTCACTCTTTTATGCACATTACAGATCAGTAAAATGTGCACACACAGAATAATGATGACTATGGAAATAGAGTGTGGTTCGTAGCGCCGACAGTTGCTGATAGCAATTGTGGGGACGCCAAAAGCACTTATTTCACTTCGTTTGTCATTTACGAATATTGGCACAGACAGTGAAACTATAAACTTTATCACTTTTCTACTTGAGACTGTAAAATTTTTTTAAAAAAATTTCATTTGAATGAATTCTTGTGACAGACAGAATTTGTGTTTTGTCATTTTATTAAAGTTGTTGTCATTACATCACCGCAACTCAATTCCCTTCCTAGAGAATAGGGAAGTAAAGACAGACATTCAAGCCCGAAGCTTTTTAAAAAAAAGTTATTTTAAATAAAACAATTTTACACGACATTCTCATTTCGTTACAAATGCCCCGCGTCAATGCAAATGATAGGGTTGTGTAATTCTCAAATGCTGCGCGAAACGTTGAGATGGCAAATTAAAATAATTTTGCTGCAACCGAAGTTGGTGGCAGGAAAAGCACAAAAAAAAAGTTAAAACCCGTTGAGATTTTGTCACTGTGCTTGTTAAACAAACAGCATTTTCCAGATTGTATTTTTTAGTGAGTGCTGGCGGTATTCCGGGATACTTTTTTTTTTCAACATTTCCACAATCGTACTTTGTTGTAGTTCTTTGCTTCAGGGTATTACCATGCACGTGAAACGGTGTGCTTGAATGCTATAAAATCCATGCCCGGCCACTAAGTAATTTTAATCTCTTGGACAATTTTTGTGTGATTTCATTTTTTTTTTTATAAAATCTACTGCTTTTCACGTCTCATGCACTAGATGAATGGCGAGAAAAGTTGCTGCGGCAATAGTATGAGGTAAATGTCTCTATAACACACGCCAAAGGACATATTCAGGACAATAAAAACGAAAATTTCTACACTAACCAGAGCAAAAAAAATTTAGTTTCCCCAAATGGCCAGCAACAGTCGTTCCAGTGATAAAATTTTGTGACTGTAATTCTCTTCACAACCCGATTAGGTGATGAGTCTGATCCTGGAATGAGACATTGTGTGGCGTAGAAAAACAAAAAAGCTTTTTCTAGTTTTAAAAACTTTCGTCACCGTAAAAGCCTCAGCTCATTGAGAAGTATTTGAAAGTGATGCCGTCTTATGGGCTTCCACTTAAAGCTTTGTGAGCTTATAAGGTAATTACTCCAGAATCGAGCCCAAGTTATGTTTACGTTGCTTGTGTGTCTCTCTCTTCATGCGGTTTCAGTCCAATCTACTGCTCTATCTGTGCAAATTTACCGTTTTATTTTTTTTTGTCATATCGTTCCAAGCAGAGTAAGAGATTCACTCACTTAGTTTTCTTCAACGTCCCTCCCAAAACAAACAGTTTTCTTTCCTCATTTTGTGCCTGCGACGAAAGACACATAACATTTTTTTAATTAAATTTTTATTATGAAGATCTAGACACACATTATACACAGAGCAGGGTTGAGTCTAAGAAAGCGCCTGATTGGTGTTTGAGGGACAAAAATTGCGATTAAATGCACAAACATTGGCAGCAAATGGATGGCAAGAAGAGTAAAATCGAATAAAAATCAGAAATTATAGCCATGGCTTTTGGCGCTGTATATGTGTTTTGGTAAAAGCTGTGCTGCAATTTTTTAGTATCATTGGCAGTACAAACAAGAAAGAAAAAGAAATGTGCTGAAATTCAATATAAATATATGAAGGAAAAAAAAGTAGCAAATGAACATCTTTTATAACTTTCTATAAATTTAATGCACTGTAAGACGCCACTTTGGTTCCATGTCGTTCCTCACTTTATGCACGTTTGTTCTCTGGTGGTCTCCCCACTTGTTCTATTTCTCTTCGACACGAAACAGAAGATAGCTCTCATGAAGTCGGCACCAGAGAGAAAAAAAAAGTGTTCATAGCATTGCTATAATTTAGTTAGGACGAAGATGGCAATATGCTGGAATGTCAAAAATTTGTCGGAATGTATTTAATTAATATAAATTATTTCATTCATTTGCGAGTAAACTTTTTGCACTCCTCCCCCCGAACCACCACGGTGCTGCTACTATAAGGGTATAGACAATTTTGCGCTTACGAAACTTTGCAATTCGAACTCACTCTCATCGCTCGTATACCTAAAATGGCAAAAATTAAACTCATTAGAGCAAACACAAATTTTCTAAATCCCATTTTTGTGATTCATTCGGCACGCTGCGTTGTTTGTACAACGTATTTGGAGTGATTAAAATTCTTGCATAATGGCAAAATGGGTAATAATAATAATGGCAAATTTTTTGATACACAATATGCGTGCCAGCTACAATGTCGATGATGGTTGTATTATGCCCTAAACATTGGCGCGAAAAATAATGGTAATAATTCTGTTAAATATCTTTCGTTCGTTCACTTTCTCTCCCTCTCTTTTTCTCTCACTTACTCTTGTTACACACAATTTATATCGTAGCGTCAACCCAACTTTATCATGCAACCATAACAACAACAAATGGTTATTTCTATTTTTTACTTCCATGTGAAAGTCATACAATTTTGTGTGATCAAGAGAACATCCTTTATATCCTTTCCACCGACCCCATCCACAGCATATTTCGCTTGCCTTTTAATAAATCACCGAATGAAGGAAATATATTACTTTCTTAATTCAACTTTGCACCGAAGCAACAGCGCAAACAACAATACAAGAAAAAAAAAATTAGCTGATGCCAACGAAGGTTTCGTTCACATTTTGATGTACACATTTCTGATAATATTCATCATTCGCTCCCTAAAAAAACACAACAAAACAAAAAAAAAGCAAACTGAAGAGATGGAAAAAAATGCAACGTTGATTTAGTTTGGCGTTGATAACATATTTCCATCATTTCATTTTTGTTTTTCATAATGGAACATAACAAAAAATTATTTGGCCCCAACAGCTTTTTTTCATCCACTTACAAGTCGCGAAGGCATACAAATGTAGCAAAAAAAAAAATGTTTTCTTTTAAAAAGAAAAATGCTCTTAGATGTAACATTGGACATGAAGAAAGCAAAAAAAAAAAAAAAAACAAAATGTAAAATAACCATTAAAGAAGTTGCGTAAATAAAACGAAACAACATCGCATACCGTGAAATATGAATAAAAATTAGGCAATGATTTATAGGATGAATGCGTTGAATACGTAGAAATGGAATTTAAAGTGATGCTGGAAAAGTCCGCTTGTATCAACGACAATATTCTACGCCCGCAAGCCCGACACACCAATAAATAGCAAATTTCTCACAAATCATTTCATGAATAAATTTATTCAACGTTTTTATTTACGCTGAGTTGTTGCCTCCTAAATACGCTTTTCCATATTTATAATATTTTAGAGAGAGAGAGAGAGAAAAAGGCATGAAAATACCTGATGATTATTGTTTAATTTCAATGGAAATTCGTAAATTTTATTTCATTTTGCCGCCCTCAAGGCAAAAATTTCGTTCAGAATTATGCGGAATGAAATGGAAGCGAGCGCAAATGATGGGTAAGAAATGGGTTTAGGATACCAGCCAAGAAGCTGATGAAGCTTTTGTGCGTTGTGTGTATGTGTATGCGTAGGATATATACATATATAAGGCAGAAATGGAAACGAAAGCACTACAGAATAATTTATATCATATCAATGTCTGTCTGTCAACTTACGGCATGATAATTTGTCGTTGAAGTGTGCAGAAATTTATTTATTTTGCACTCGGTGTCAGGGAAGTGTGTGTGGGAGAGAGATGAAAGGGCGTGGAAGAAATATTTATAAGTGGTATTGTGGCATTAAGGAATATTCGAAGTTTTCATCATCATATTTTATTGTTATGGGCCTGTTGTTGTTGAGTTCTGTTTCATGTCTCTTTTCTTCCATCGTAAATAGAAGGTCGAGGAAAGACAACTCACAAAGCTCTTGAGAGCTTTTTGTTTAACAAACATGCATATAAATATTATGCTGAATGTATACAACAAACATTACCGAGGCCAAGCACATGCCCTGTTGTCCCCTTTATATTTTGAAAGACGTCCCGGCTCACAATTTTTGATCATGAAATTCCACCAAAATGATCATTTGTGCTGACATTTTTGTATGAATATTGTCATTTGCGGTGAAACAAATTGATGCTTCGGACATAAAAAAAAGGCAACTTTCGTGACTGTCTGTAACTGTCGTCTGTCATACATTTAGATCGAAAAATTTCCTGTGAGAAGTGCGTTGAGTCTCCATTGTAAATTATACGAATTCACAAGTGTATTCATTTTATATGCCATCTGCAAACAAACAAATACACACACACACATTGCGTCCTTTTGTGGCTAATACCGAATATTTTACTGCTGTCATATGTAACAGCAATTGTAGAGTGGTGTCACAACCAGATTATCCAACGTGTTTACTTTATGTTTCTAACGCTCGCTCTCTTTCTCTGTCTCTCATCAAATCCAATAATACTTTTTGGATACATTGAATGGTTTGTGACCACTACTTTTCTCTCTCCAGTTGGGAAATTGTGGTTGAACAATTCGTTATAGCATTTTCAAGAAAACTCACACTCATCGTTCGTCAACCATTGTATAATTCATAACTCCCCTGTCATTCAACATCTCATTCAATGGCCCAAACCCCGTACTCCAAATTTCCGCTACATTCTCCTCTGTAAATTTAACAAACATGGAAAACTTCTCAAGATCTTACTCGAAATTGTGTATGCGGTCACTGTTATTTAAAAAAAGAAAAAATCAACAATATTTTGAGATAAGTTTTATGTGCTCAAAATCATTTTTTTGACAGTTGAAATGTTTTTTTTCTTGTGTTTCTTTTTCTCTCTCTCTCTCTTTCCTTCACTCTAATGCTGTAGCTGTCCTGGGCTTAGTTTGAGGGAATGCTTTTTCTGAATAGAAGGAAAATTTCATTATGGTTTGGAAAATTTATTTTCCTTTTCAAAAGAATTTTCCGGTAGATATTTTGGGTGTGAAACATAAGTGCAAAAAGTAAAAGAAGAAAAAGAAAAAAGTTAGGTCCAGTATTGGCGAACAGAAAAAAAAATCCCTTTCAATCTATAAATTTACACTTATTTCGCCAAGTTGCTTTCGATCTATGCTCACGCACAAAAATATATATTGAATCGATTCAGGGCTACACGGTCGAAGGGTGATGGAATTAATCTGTGTATAGCCAGCAAAAAAAATACCCGACTCTAAAAAGATGTGATGGAAAAGAAAAAAAGAATTACTGAATGTAGTCAAAAAGATGAAAAAAAAAGAAAGAATTTCCCGAGTATAAAAGAGGGGTTTGATTAGAAGGACGAAATTGAATAATAAAATGTCATATTTTAATATATTTTCCTTTCCTTTCAATAAATTCCTTCGTTTTTTTAACTTTTCCTGCGCTCCAAATATCGTGTCATGTCTCATAGCAATGGTTTTTTTTATGCTCAATAATTTCACTTGTTTTATGGATTGACGCCTTGCTTGGAGCTCATTTTCCGAAATGTTTCTCACACTTTGCCCTCAACTTTCAACTTTCCTCATTGGCATTGTTTGAAATTTTCCGAACCATGGTTTTCCAATCTTTTTTTTTTACAATATTTTCCGTTGTTTATCCATCGAAAGGAACAAACAGGACAAACACACAAAAATGATGATTAAAAATCTGTTAAAAGTTTACCATGTTAAAATTTTCAGCTCTTTATAAAAATGTATCTCGTCCAGGGATGGCAACTATGAATTTTAATCAACAAAAAATTATCACATCTGAAAAACTCAAATTGATTATTTCAGTATTGCCATGTTGCGAAGCCAAGCACTTTTTTTTTCGTTGAAAGTCTTGAGCGAGCAACAGCAGCGAGTAACAACAGCAAAAAAAAAAGAAGTTGAATATAAAAGTGCACCAGATGTTTGATTATTTCTTTATACAGCAATTTTATAACAATGCTTAATTCTTTTTTGTTCACTCCAAGAAAAAAATAAAATAACAGCACCAGACTCCTTCTTGTTGTTTGCATCCATCGACGATGAAGATTTTCTTTCATGGTTGCGGTGTGCACACAGAAAAAGCAAATTTTACATCTTTATTAAATTTCTTATGATTTTTTTTTGTTCATTCATTTTGCCGAATAGAGGGTATTACGGAGAAGTATATTGCCTGATTATCAACAAAAATTGAGCTTGGGCGAATGGGTCATGATGATCAACATTTTAAGGGAGATTATGTGGAATGAGAACGAGGGATGAAACGTGCTTCAGCCGAATAACTTCTAATTATTCATCATACACAAAATCAATCAAAATGAATCTCCGCTCTTCTATACTTTAATATCTTTTTATTCATAGCGATAAAAAAAAAACGCGTCACTTGTGCTACAGATGATGATCAAATCACAGGGGCTGTAGAGAGAAAAGGGGGGGACATGTAATAAATCACAGAAGTGATTTGTGTGGATAAAGATTGTGCTGTGCGCAAATTGCATGAAATCACCAAAAGTTTCTTTGCATTTACATCATCATTATTGAGCTGAATGCTAAAGTGACTGATCTTAAACTTTGAGTTTGGAAGTCCAACTCTGCTCATATTCTCGGCGGAATTATTTTTCTGTGTACGATGTAAAAGTTGATGTAGAAAGTAAAAAAAAAATCCGGAGGGTAAAAAGGAACCTTGTCCAGCTGAATAAATTTATTTAATGATAATTTTTTTACATTCTGCCATTACACGAAATTTGAGCATCGAGTAAAAGGACAGCGATGGAGTTTGAGATTGAATGGAGCGATTGACATAGAATAAATGCGAATGTCTGGACAGAAAAGGAGTGAGAGTGCGGACGGTATGTGTCGATGATCAGTGATCCGAAATTAATCGCAATTTCGAATTCCATTTTTAACATTTATGCTATGGACATTGAATGGAACAGTTCTAACTAATATCATTTCTCTTTTTAACCATCATTTTACATCTTCACTCGCCATGCAATTAATGTTCAATCATTTCTATAAAAAAATTATTCAACAATGCGAACGATTTTCAATTGAATCAACATTACCATAAGCTGTTGAATGCCGTTCCATTAACAGAATATAAAAATCCTAGAGTTCTAGCATACTTTTATTTTTTAACAAAGAGCAAAATCTCACCCATTAAAATGAATAAATCCTTGTAACCTTCGCAGGGGAAAAAAAAACATTCTGTTGTTTCATTTGCGGGAGGAGAAAAAGAAAAAAGTTTTCCTTTCGCATTAAAAATATATATTTTTTTGGTTCCAAAACATGTCTTTACATTTTAATGACATTATTTAACATATATTCCATTTTACCCATCGAAGAACAGCTAAAATTTTTCCCAATAATACCGTGGGAATTGAAGCAAATGGCTCGCTGTCGAAACGCAATGAGAAAAATCCCTCAACCATGATTTCCCATAATGAAATCGAAGCTCGAAGTTGTTACTCGAATCTCAATGGAAAATATTTTTCCTTCATTCCAATTTTCGATCCAATTTTAAAAGTGCCAAATCATTATCTAATAGATTCGAGTGAATGGCTGATGATTTTCTCACATCTGAATCATGATTTTTTGCTTCTGATCCGTCATGCTTTGCCAGGTTAAGAAGTTTGATCACTAGATCACATTTAAAGAAGCCAAACTAGATATTTCCAATCGCCATTTCGACTGAATGGTAATAAAAATCGATTAAGCAAAGTGCTGTAATGCAATCATGATATTCCATTTTTGCCAGTAACTACGAAGGCAAAATTTCAAAGATGATTGATATCAAGACAATGCCAAGAATAAACACCCAACTCACCCATGCCGCGCTAGCATAGTGTCAGACATTTAGTGCCAACAAATTTGTGACATAAATTACAGCACAAGGATTATGATTAATTGTAATTTCAACGTGCTTTTTTTTGTGTACTCCTTCATTCCCTTGTGTTGGGGTTCATTAATCCATCGTGTATCTCTCGTCGTCACTTGATTGCTCCAAAAACAAAATAGAACAGAAAAATTTGTCTGTTTGCATTTAACGACTCTGCAAATTTATTCTGTTTAATTTTTAACGTTCATCGTGTGAGCGACACCCTCGAAATTAATTAGTCTAGCATAATATTATACATAAACATCAACATAAAAAGCTCATTTTAACTCATATGAACACGAACAAAACCTAATTTAGAAACGCCCGATGAAAACACTTCTTAATTATAAAAGCAATAGCCCAGGTTGGTTATTTTATAACAATCGACCGAAATTTTAAGGTTGAAAATTTATTTGCAGCTTAATATTGCCGGAAAGGAAAACCGTGAGCACTTTCGATACTTATCAAGAGAATCGTGATAAATGTTCAGCACTTTTATGATTCGCTAATTTATGATCATTGATTTCTCATGTCCCGTCGTCACACATCGCACGAATATAAATTATTTTAATGCTCTTTGTGACTCCAACTGTCGCAAGTAAATCGTCTGGCATTCCGGGGTGGCTTTATATGGCGATGAAAATAAATTTCGATATGCTTTTATTATTTGCCGATAAAAGGTTTTCCCTCCATTTCCCAAAGATCTCAACACCACGTTTCAGTGCGATTTTTTGACATCGCGATGGTAAATTTATCTAATGCTAAATTCTTTTATAGATTCTCCATCCTCCATAACATATTCTCAGTGTTCTATCGCGTATTAAAATTGCCTCGCATCTTCACCACAGAATGAATTGAAGAATGTCACAAGACATTTTTCGGCCATAAAAGTCATATCATTTTTTATGAATGAAAATCAATGTGATTTACATGCTCTCTTGCGTTTCGCGCCATCATAATAATCATTTGACGATGACATTACTGTTTATATTATCAAACAACATCGTTGTTTATTCGACTGAGTGGCGCGTTAAGCCAGAATGAAAGCTCCTTTTTTCTGCTTCTATAGCTAGGCGAAGAAAAAAAAAAAAACTTTTTTCATCATCGCTGTTGATTATCATTGCTGCCTTTTTAGTGTGGTGCTAATACAGATTTAGGCGTTTTAATGAAGACGCAGATATCGTGATCTGGCAATGAAGATTTTCTTTTCGGTGCGCGCCTGTTTCCAGAAACAACAAATTTCATTTTCAATTTCGCTGCGAACGGAAGTCTTCAATGAAAGTTTCTTTGATGCTTGTTGTGTACTTAAGCAAAGGAAAAGAGAAACGTTGAATGACGTAACAGGAAAATGATAAAAATCTAAATGAAGCGCAGGAAGTTAGCGCGGGGGTGTGGGATAAAAAAAATTTATGAGTGAAAGAGACACGCTGACCCTAATAATGTCCGGGTCGAAGACTCATCACCATGCTTCAATGTCTACTCAGTCGACCGTTTGGAATGTTCTTAATGAAAAAAATACAAGAAATTTTTCTTGAAATATTAATTTCTCCTAATCAAAGGCGATAAAAAAAGCTTTCAAGCATTTTTTTTTCCTTGCGCATTCAAATGTGCTGCATTAACCTGAAAATTTTACAAAAATGTGTAGAGGAAGGAAAAGGACACTTTTCATAAAGCCCTTAATATAATTTTTATTAAAAATCAATTTGCTGTTCGTTTACATGAAATTAGTTTAGAAGAGTGGAAGAGGAATCTAGATACTATATCTATACATGTCAATCTGCTTTACTACTGCACTGTTACTTTTTCCAACAAAACGCTACAATTTTTATGAAAGGCACAGAAAAAAAAACGAAATTAAATTATTCATGTCATTTTTTTTTTATTTATCAAATGGAATTTTTTCATTTCATAATTCATTTCAAAATGAAAATTGCTCGCATTTATGGCAAATAAGTTGTGGCAGGGGGGAGAAAAAAGGAGGATCGAAAGGAACTCGGTCGAAGAGGTCGAGTGATGCAATTCGGTATGAAAAATAAAGCAAAGAGGGCGAGACGAATAATTGTTATTAAAAATAATGGAAGGAATTTCTCTTTTGAATTCATATTTTTTTATTTCTGTGCTCGCCTCATTCCGTTGAATTGTATAGTTTAAAAGTATCTGCAATGATTTCAAATGGAGCGAGATCTTGTGCACAAAAAAAATAAGTACACAAAGTACCCGAGGGCTCCGCCCGAACGATAACGGCTCCGAAGCTTTTTGTAATGTAAAATGAAAGTTTCTCACTCCCACGCGCCGCATTCCAAAAACTGATATGAAAATATGCTTCAACTTTAAATAAATGCTTTCTGCAATAATAACATAACAAAAAAATTACATTTCTGCTCAATTTATCAAGATTTAATTTTTTTTTTCCTTCGAGCTTTGCAACTCTCATTCCCAAATTTGTTGCATTAAAATGTTTATTTTTCCTCTTCTCCTGAAACGGCGTTTTGCACTTAAACTATTTAATTTGTATTTGCTACATTTATATAAAAGATGTAAAACATGGCATGAAATTTGTCTTATTGAAAAAATTACAATCTTATCGCTAACAAAAGAGAAGCTAAAACTAGAACTACTGAACTGAAGACTGTGCCAGCACTACTCCAGCAGCCCAAATTGTCTGTCAAAAAGTTGAAACGAGCATTATCAGGGAATCTACACTCGCGCTCCAAACATCTAAGATTCTGTCCGTCATGAATTGCTGGGCCTTCGATGGAAATGAATAGCGGTGGACAATGTTGAATGAAATCGTGTCCACCACATGCATTCGACATGTCAATTGTGACCGTTTCAGTATTCACTGGAGCGCAAGTTACTTCGCCTTGTTGTTGTGGAGGGCTCGTTCCATTTTGTCTAATGATACAGACAGCGCAAAAGTTAATAAATAAAAGGAATGATTTTATTAATGAAGCACATTGGAGAAATAAAAAAGAAACAAAAGAAATTCATTAACGAAATAAGAGATTAATTGTAAAGCTTTACGAAAAAGTCAAGTCAAACACTGAAGGAAAAACTTCCAAATCAAAAGGCTTTAAAATCTCTTTTCCCATGTTTCAGAGCGCATTAAAAACGAGGAACTGTTCTAACCTGATGTGACATGCGAAGCTTACAAATTATTATTATATAAAAAAAAGCTTCAATGTCGACGTCACTTTACAACAATTTCCCATCTTTTTTTTTTTTTTCAATTCCCACATCACCAACGCAATCATAACGATGGCAATATATGAACTCATACAATATACGTTTCCTATACAAACCTTGGTCTCTCAACAGTTCTTGAATGACACACGGTGATTGATGCGAAGCCAGCACCTTGAATCCTCAAGCGACGTTCGCCCCATCCACCGAAAAAGTAATTTGGATGCAAACGATAGAAAACAATACCACGTGGCTCAATAAATTGAGCAATTTGATTACCGCCCCAGTTTTCAGTTCGCCAATCGGCTCCGCACCTAAAGTGCGAAAAAAAAGAAATGAATTAGCAAACATAACAAATATGTCACAGACTTTGTGTTTGCATTCAATATGGCAAATGACGTGTACAGAATGACAATGTCTAGCATGGGAATAAATTCAAACAATCGAGTGAGCCAGGTGGGTGTGAGAAATCTCTCCCCGCTCCTCGTCTCTATCGCACAAACACACACCTGTGATTAATGATCCTTCTTGGTTCTTGTTGAATTCGATGGATGACTGGGAAAGCAACAGCTTGCAATGAATCACCACCAATACCATGCAAATCAATACGTAGCGAATATAAATCGCGAACTGGTTCACGAACGAAACGTTCAAAGCGATTTGGTGATCCGGCAGCCCAGAAAATGAAACGTAAATCGGGAACTTCTTCACGGAATATTTGCAATTGCTGCAGAGCAAAGTTCGTATCGGCTTCATTGACAGCAGCATTTTGTGGCACAAGTAGAGCAATGAGTGAACGGCCGCCCACTTGCACTGTTGCACGTTCATGATTCAACAGGTTCTGCGAATGGAATCGCATTTCCCTCAATACGTTCGGCAAATTAAACCCTGCAGGATCTATAAAATCCAATAAAGGCGCAAAAAATGCAATAAAGGCAAAAAAAGAAATTGTCGTTATCGAATAAATAAATGGCGAAACAATAAATTAAAATAAATGGATGAGAATAATTTTCTGTTGTATATTACGCGACTCAACAGGTGATAGATGATAGTTCGCGAAAAGCCATTCAGGCAAATGACGAAATATTTATACAAAAAAAAAAAATTGTATGAAATATTATAAAAAAAAACCTTACGCAAGTCATGGGTGGATTGATTCCATCTTGTATAGAGATCGCTCAATTGATTTGTAGTATTGACAATGACAGTTCCATCATTGGCGTTCATGATTGTATAAGTCGTTCCAAAGCGACCCACATCCAAATTGTTAAGAACATGACTAGATGGAAGAGAACAAAAAAATATGAGAATCAAATAAATTTGGTGAAATGTCAATCAGACAAAAATTGTTGCTTGAGCCTAAAAAAAGCAACTGAGTCATTGACGTCTTAAGAAAATTGGATTTCTCCTCAAATATCTTTTTTTTACCCGATCATCGTTCGGATTTCTCGATATTGCCAAGTTGTGTCGACAAAAATGTAGATATCTGATGCCGTTCGCCAAATAGTTTCATCGTTAACATTTGTTGCTGTTGCAGCGCATGTCAAATCATTCAATGTGTTTGCTGCAAATGGAGAAAAGAAGGTGTGTTGTCATTGATTGAGAAAAATTGCGAAATAGATCGAAAGAATTTTTAATAAGTTGAAAATTTGGTCATTTCAATTTCTCTACTTACTGACATAATTGAAGAGCGCCATTGAGGCTTGTGCTGAAATGCGTTGCGTAGAGTTTGGAGTTAATGTCACCTGAGTTTGCATTTCACCATCCAGAACAGTTGTAAAAGCATTTGATTGGGCTTGTAGTTGAGCGATTGGAGCAACAGTTGTGAAATGTGCATTACGATTGCATGCACGAATGCTTGTTTCCGGATTCACCATTCCAAAAATACCACGTTGAGTATAGTACATATCAAGGACCTGACTCAATCTCAGTGTGTTTGCACGTTGACGCCAATTAGCAATATTTGTTGCCAAAATTAAACCATCGAGACCACCACGAATTTCAGCATCAGTCATTTCTAAACGCTCACGTTGCGATAAGAAATACCAATTTGGCACTGCACTGTTATTCCACGCGCCTGAAGCACCGACTTGAATTGTTGCTGGTGATTGTCTCAGAACAGCTTCAGCAATATCACCAGATAATGTAGCTGCAAAACGATTATCAACGTTCATTGTGCCGGGGGCTTGTTGACGTGCAAACTTTCTCAACTGTCCAAAGCTCTCATCACCCATCACTAAGTCACGAACAGTTATTGTTTGTGGTTGTAAGCCAGCTGCCAAGCCTGTAATAACAGTACCTCCAGAAAACGAACCCCATGGCGAATGAAGTACGCCATTTTCAACAGGACATTGACTAACTGCGTTGCTAGCCACATCAACGAGTCCAGTATTTTGTTCACCAATATCAACAAGTTCATTTTCTCCCTCATCTGGTTGTTCTTCAATATCGGCAGGTGGTTCATCATAATTCTCCTCAGCTTGTGGTTCATCTTGTTGATATTTGCCAAATTTCTTATGCAAACGTCTTTTAACATTTGCCATTTCGGGAGTTTTGATTAATTCAACATCCTCTGTTGAACGTGGTAATCTGATAGAACGATATTGTGCCAATTGATTGCATCTTTGGCCTTCGTCACCTCGAACTTGGGTCTCAAGCGATGTTGAGAGCATAAAATGAAGTGCGCACTATAATAAATTGTCAATTTGAATGAGTACGGTTTCATCATGAAGATTAATTACATTTATTTCATTTCATTTTCCCTTTTTTTTTTTTTTTGGTTTTGTTTGGATTATAAGACAAAATCTTGCCGAGTCATGACTTACCTGTTCCTCAGTGGTGAGCGTTCCATTGGGAAATTGTTGGGCATTTCCCGGAATCAATCGGGTCAACAGAACACGATGTTTGTGGAAATTAAAGCCATTTGTACTGAATTGTAATATGTCATGTTGATTAATGTCCACACCAATGTTTGCGGCGGCTATAAAATGTCCAGGGATAGAACGTGGGTGAGGAATTGAGTGAGGTGGGCATTAGATGGAGTACAGAAAAAAAAACAGTTATAGAATGAGACAAAAGTGTTTATAATCGTGAGACAGAGACGAAGCGAATATCTCAAATGATGATAAAATATCGACATTTCTGTCCGGAGGACATGAGCGTCGAAATAAATTTTAGATCGAAAACTATTTTTCAATTGCATTTTATCATGAGAACGATTATCGACAGTGCTTCGTTATCTGTTAATTTTATCACATGTTGTAAATTTCAATGTGATGAGATCACCTAGATAGGTTTTGAAGCGACAAATTATTGCTGACTTGACTAATTGACTTACGAATAATTCCGTCCTGTCGGAATCGATGCACCAGAGCAATTGTCAGCTGTCGAATATCCAAATTGAATCCTGGACTGTCCTCAATTTTTCGTATAAGCTCAATCAGCATATGTGGCGTCATTGGTAGACGACTATCGCGTTCAAAAATCTCTCGCTGACGGTAGCATTCCTGTAGCAATGGCGCAACACGTGGCTGTGCATTATCCTGTGCCAAACACGCCGACACAAATAGCAGTAACAAATATGTCACAATTTTCGATAGCATTTTTTTGTTTCGTATTCAATTTTCACGCTCCTGCACCTGCAAACGATTCAACAAACAAAAAATGGAATCATAAAAAATACATGGAAGGTGCGAGAAATCAATAACAAAGGTTCGGTGAAACATTCATGAGCCATTGTATGTAATTTATCGTTATCAGTAAATTGTGGACGGTTTCGTATGAAATTTTCTCACTCACTCACTCTTTGGCAATTGGTACTGATAAGCGAAAAATTGTGAAAAATATAAAAAAAAATACACATACATTACTTAGTATTAACTCATGAATTTATAAATACATAAAGAGATAACAACAGTCACTGAGCTTTTCTGTGGTTATAGGGTGGGTCAGAAAAGAAACGGTGTCACTTTCAAGGGAATATAAATATCATTGAGGCATGAGTCAGTGTGAGATTATTATTCAATTACTAATCGAATTCATTGGAAATCGTAACCAATTGGGATTATGCTCGAAGCAAAGGAGCGGGAATTACTATTAAGGAATTAGGTTCCCTGCTTGGGAGAAAATCACACTGAAGAATCTTCTGGTCGAGTGGTAAGAATTTATTCGATTTCATGACCAAACTTTACATTGAATATCGTTTGAGTCGGTGAGCTTAACTGCCACACCCGATTATTTATTTCTTTGCAATCAGTATTAAGTTTCTACCACAAGATGGAAGAATTCTATTATGCAACTCACCATTAATAAAATTAAATTCACTTTAAATCTCTTCTGGCACTATTGTAGTGCTGATGATTCAACCCTTTCACTGTTATCCACACTTTAGTGTGTGCAAATAACCTTATAGAGTGCTTAATTATACAACTTCACTCAACAATCAACTGATTGATTTTGATAATTTTTTCCAGTTTTCTTACTTTTTTTTTGCGCGACACAATTTGTTAACTCAACCGCACCACACCTTACAATGAAAGAAGACTTTGAATTTTTGTATTGGTACAAAATGCGTTACTAAAGTACCGTACGAGAACTTTATCTTATCAGAGCGTTGTTTGTTTGGTTGATAAGATAAAATCGCTTCACATAATGTGATGGTGTAATCTTTTACACAACATGTGCGCTGCGTTATCGCTGCGGCTGGTGCAGGTACTAATAATATTGATTTCACATGCGAATGAATGAAAAATGTGCGTATGCTAAATTTTTAATGCATAAATTTCGTCTATACCATCGAAACGATATTATGTGTTGAGTTAATAAAATTGGTTCTGACATGCTCGTCGTGGGAGATTCTCGAGACAATTTGCAAGTCCTTTTTCGCCATATTGCACTTTTGCATAAATCATGAGGTTTACTGTTGTTGATGTTGTTATTCTGTGCTTTCGGATATAAAATATGGTAGTAATTTTTCGTAAATCATTTCATCTGATGCAGAGGAAACATGTACCTATTGCCAAAGTAAAAAAAAGGATTTTCAAAATGAAAAATTTAAATATTGAACGGTACAATTCAAGATGCTTGAAACATGTTCTGCATGAAATTATCCATTGCATGCATGGCTGTCTTCACATACGTTAAATTGTTTTTGACTTTCGAAATGTAACTCTACTGTTGTTGTTTTTGCTGTGCAATAGCTGAGAAAAGTTTCCTGCCAAAAACGTAAAGTGAAAATTAATTATTATTCATTTATTTTCGTTTCTGATTACATTCAATTCAGTTTTGTGGAAAATACTTGTAAATGTGTAAAATTTCTTATTCAAAGATTGGACAAGACTGGCTGAATCAAACAGTTTTACGGGAGGTCATGTTTACATTCATATTCAATCCCTGACATTTCGTGTATTTGCACAATACACATTTCCTTTGCTTAGCTTTACGAGTAAATAGTTTTCTGCTTTAGTAGATTTTTGCTGCATTCGTCAGTAGCATAGCGGAATATATTTCACTTTACTCGCATCATCGTCTCAATTCCATGGCAAAATGTTTCTCTCCTTCATTCACAAAAAAAAAGCAATTTCCATTTCCATCCACTTTATTCGAATCACTCACAATGCAAACAGAGATGCAACTGGAAAATTTATATTTTCCTTCTTTTTTTTTTTATATCACATCATATAAAATTTAATTCACTAACATATCGCACTGCGAAATGATATTCATCGTATCATGTATGCAAAGCAACAATTGGAGCGCAAGTTGATGATTCTGCTTGCTCCCTAGATAAACTTGTCAATTTCAGTCCGAAGCGAGTCATTTCAATGCTTTGAAGGAGTGAGCAAGGAAAAGGTTATTGCATGATATTATTTATAATAACTGACTATTCCATACAATATCATACTCTACATTTTAATACTCTTATGGTTGTTTATCTCTATCATAACCATTGTTTGCATCTCTACAGTAAAGTGTCTACATTCACTGCTCTAAATCCACTACTTGAGAGCCATCCAGTCTCGTTGGGTGAAAGAGTTTTATAATATTTTTTTATTGTGTAATAAATAATAATTTTTGCATCTTGAGGATTGCTTTGAATGGCAAAATAAAAGTATTACGATAATTGTTTGCTATCGGTTTTTCTTTTTTTTTGCATCGATGTCATTCAGCAAAGCGATCCATCTTCGTATTGTTGTTGAAAAGTTCCATAAAACCATCATATGTATTTGTTGTTGATGATGTTTGAGTGTTGAACGGGGGCATTAGAGGAATTTGTAGAGTGGAAATTTGCTGATTTAACGATAATGCAAGTACTTTATTTGCTGTTGTTATTTGTTGCCCCTTTTTTTTTCACCATCTAAACTTTTGCCCTAATTGATGAATGGATTACAATAATATGACGGATTTTCCTTTCTTCTTTTTCCTTCGGCCTGCTGCAAAAGGATGAAAAATAAAATAAAGAAAAAACAAAGCAAGCTTTCATAGGGATTTTTTTTCCAATTCCTTTTCCATCATTTTCCAGCCCTCCCACGCGCACCAAACATATCTAGCATATAGCAAATTAAATGGGCTTTGTTGATGGGACCATGAAGGAAAAGGGCAAAAAATACTTTCACTTCAATATAGATCTCTGGGGCTTGATCCATCCATCCAATAATACACATTCTTCTATAGCCTCTCTGTCTCTATCTCTCTCTCTATCTCGCCATACAGTAAGACAAATATATTTATATCTACTAAAATTGAAAGCATCTACCGTAATGGCAATACGATAAGGTTGAAACTGTGGTTGTAGAGTGAAGGTAAAAAGGCTAAATGCTTCAAACTTAAATTCCAATTCAGATAATCACATTACTTTCGTTCTTTATTTTATTTTGTTTCTTGTGAATTTCTTTTCAATTCACTTTTGCAATCTCCGAGCTTCAAGAAAATAACTTTCATCATCTTTAAAGTGGGACATATAAGTTTTGCCACCTTACAATGGCCCACAATACTCATCCTCGCACGTTCAACAAAATTTATAGCGACAAAATGCTAGTGTTGCGACGATTACGTAAATCTGAGAATTTCTTTTTTTTTTCTTTGGATGATTCAAAAATCCATTGCCGAGTGTTATTTTCGTTATCACATTTTTTCAGTCAATATGTTAAGTGCTCGAGGGTAACTTTTTGGAAGAAAGCATAGTCAGTTGTCGAGAACCGCAAACAAACTCATACACACACGAACAAATACATTTGATCCTCGCACGAGGAAAACCTTTAGCAGAAAAAAGCCATAATATTTTGCCATTTCGCATTTATGTGCCGATGAGCTATACGAAGATTTTTATTTTTATTTCCCTTTACCGCCGCAGATAAATCGCAAAAGCATCGTAAAACAATATAAAAAGAATGTTTTTTCCCTCTTCAACTTCCTTTCATTTTAAGTATGTGGAACAGTTTCACCCATCTATTGATTTGTTCTGACACAATTTTCAGCCATGATGGGTTCAGCACTGGATTGTTGTATCTTGATAAGCACCGCCAGAAGCATAAAAAATGTTCAATGTGTGGAGCAAAGTAATCGACAACGTTCGATGTGCGTTTAAGATGTGTATAATAAGCCATAACTGCCGCTTGGTGTTTTTTTTTTCTTTCTTCTGTTAAATCACCATGTCCTTGGCATTATTTTCCTTTCGAGTCATTTAATGAAAATGTTTTTTTTTTTTTTTATCACACAAAAATGTTCTTTTGCTGTTTGCAGTGCTTCTTTTCTTGCTTCATTATAATGAATGCGAATGTCATTCGGTTGGCTGGTATATGAAGTGAAGTGTCTCTGTTGTCATGAATTATTCTCGAGTCATTAATGAATAACAATATTGACACCATTTATTTTTGAATCATGATTATTATGTTGTCATCAAAAATAATAACTACGAGTGGGCAGAGAAATGGGTTGAAATGGATAAAAAAAAGATGGAAAGAGTGAGCTGTCGATTAAATGAAGAATAGACATCATATTTTGTATTACAATGGCATTGCATTAGGGTTTAAGTATCGGGTTGGTTTGCTGGCACTGTACATTGTAATTACTTGGAGACACATATTGTACTTCAACGTAACGATGAGTTTGATGATGGGCAACAACAATGATATGAAATGTTTATGATGTTATCAGAATCAAAATGACGACAATGTTACTCAAAATTCATAATGTAACTGTTACTGCTTTGGGTGGTGTGCAAAAAAAAAAAAAAAAAAAAAGAAAAAAAGATAGAAAACCATAACAATACAATATGGTCGAGATTGTAACATTGGACACATTGAGCCTAAATTATATAGGTTTGTAGATAAAGCTTCGTATCTCCCACTTGGTAAATATATAGGAAAAGGGAAATATCTACTGAAAATAGTTTTCAAAGCAAAGATACTGGAAAATTTAAAATGTCACGAAACTGAGATTTAACGAGCTGATGAGCTCACGTACGAAAGTGACCACTTTATTGTTGCTGTCTGAATGAAATATTTTTCAACTGTGCAACATTATGCTGTTGACATAGAGATTTCCTAACAGTATTCTTCGTGACACAATAACACTTAAATAACTCTACGGCCCAGAGACGACTCATGTTAGCAGTTTGTGTGTCAGCAGGTAATGGTCATAAAGTTTTTAAGCTTTCAAGATGTTTTTTGTGGGCAAGATTTGTGATGTTCTACAACACGTTCTTCAACATTCAGTTTGATGATGCTTTTTTTTTTTTTTTGTTTCATTTTGTACTAATAATGTCCGAGTCTTGTGTAATGTTGTATCAGTTCAATGAACATCATTTCAGCAGGAAAACCATAGAATTGGACATTTGCAGAATATATTCGACATGATTACGTTAGATCTCAAACATACATGATTTGCACAGAGAAGGCAAAAAAAAAAATTTTGCTGAACCTTTTTATCATATTTGCTTGCTGCTACTGCTGCTTTTGAATTAAGTATTCGTTCCTCGATACATCGTACACATACTTTTTTCACTGGCTGCAATAAGAAATCCACACAGACAAAAAAAAATATATCGAGAACTTTTTTGCTTTTGGGTCCAGCATAGGGGAGCAAAAAAAACCATAGCATAACTTCTTTGTTAATATGTTTAGTTTTCATCGCATACGAAATTCAGTAAAGATTCCTTTAACAAAAGTTTAGTTTCTGTTATGTGAACCAAAAATGTTTGGTGCTCCTTCTCATTCTCTTTTCTTTTTCTTTTTTGCAATAACTACTGAACGAACTCAAACATCCATAAAGAAACGACAAAAATCAATTTTATTATGTTAATTTTCCATTTCGACTTTTGCCATTCCGATGCAGGAACCATCATCATCTATATTTTTGTTTCTTGGCTCGATAGTTTCGCAAAAGCCAGAGACAGGAATAAAAAAGCTAATCCGATAGAGAGAATCATACAGACAAGAAAAAAAATACAGTAATTCTGTCATCTTCTTCCACCGCACAACCATATTATACATCTCGAGGTTATTTTTGAGTTCACATTCCAATTCCAGAAAATGTGCAATGCATATGGAATCAATAATAATCTCTTTTCAACAGATTTTGGTATGAAGTGAGAGAAAGAAAAGGAATGTGAATTTCTAAATTGATACAACAGCAGCAGTAGCACTCATCCAATGCCACATAATTACTTTTCTGCTCTGCGAGCATTCCAGCAAAACACACTTCACATTCCATCAATGTATAACCAGAGCAATGACAATGGCTGCCGAAAGTTGAATTGAATGAAATTATGTATGAAATTACGACTTGATTGTGTATCATGCATACAAATGAATAACAGTGTGACATATCGGTGCCAAACTTATTAAGCATTTTTACCACACTCGTCCGAGCCCTCTGTTCACCCGTTTCCGTCCCTTCGTCTATCGACCGCCACATTTCTCTCCATCGGTGCTTTCGGGGGGAAAATTCGTCAACCATTATTATTGAATTGAAAATATACATTACATTAAAATTCAACCATCCATCGCCAATGTATATGAAATTTATTCAAAAAATAAAATTGGACGAACATTCGAATCGACCAATAATAATCATGTGCACCAATTAAATGTTGGCACGTATAATTTTCTACAATTCTTTTATTTTTATTTTGAATATAAATTGGTTATACGCGCTGTTCATAAATGTATGCCAGAGTAGAGTTTATAAGTTAATTGACAAAAAAAAATAAAAATTAGGCGCGGTGGGACGATGACCAGCAGTACAGCAGCGGCACAACAGTCCACGCTTTGAAATTATGGAGAGAAAAAAGTTAATTTTTCGGTGCCATTAATAAATGAGACACTAAAAGCAAGCGAGGGCAGTTTTGTAATGAGTGGAAAATTTGGATTCAATTCATTCCAAAAGCACCATTAGTGTAGTTTGACTATAGTTTTGGATTTATATAAATTATAATTTATCATTAAATCCTGTCACCGAAAAAACACCATCACCAAGTCATAAAAATTCATTAAAATGTCGTTTACATTTTGTGGCATTTGTGTGTATGGGATGGTGGAGTCAGGGTGGTGAAGAAAGGATGTAGCATTGTCGTCTCTGTTCGTCTGTTTGGCGAACATAAGCAACATCAAAAATGAGACCTGAAAAATGTTTAAATCTAGTGTGGCCAACGTGAAATGGGAAACTGACACTGTGAGGTTTGGGGTAGCATGAAAAGTGATGGATGGAAGCGAATATTTCAATGGTTTGCTGCTGAATGCTAAAGCTCCAGAGATAGATTTCATGATTCGCTCGCTATACACAGCTTCAAAAAAAATAAAAACTCTTTTCCACACTCAGCTCATGGATGGATGACAATGAAATTGATTATGGCTGGGTTGTTTTTCACATTCATCTCACACGCTTTGCCACTCGATATTTTCAATTGAATGCAATTTCTGTTTTTTTTTTTTATGTTGCTGCTGCTGCTGGTGGTGGTAGTGCTGCTGCTCCTTCCCACCACAGCTACATTCGGATGAGAGTTGAAAAAACCATATGATTAATTACTATTGGTTTTAATTATTTATTTATGTTTCTCTCTACCGAATCCAGTTTGAAATATGAACGCTTCTGCTTATATTGCTGATGTTGTCTGTTTATTGCCGCATCAGATGGAAACTTTTTCTTCTTCTTATTTCACTCACACCGCAGGATTCATTTCACTCGACCCTCTCGCTTCCCCTTTTTCCCCCCATAAAAAAACTACAATGTTCGATTTGGCTTTGCCTTATCATTTTACAAATCGATTTTTATTGTGTTTTTCCTCTTGCTGTTTTATAACGACAGCGGCAACGGCGCTATTATTGCCCGCCCGAAGTCTATGTAATGCATCTGGTGAACGATATACTCACTCACACGCGAGCACCCTGGAAAATTGTTGCTCGTGTTGTTTTCCAACTCGCTAAACTTTTCGCATTAAAATCGATGGTTCAACTGTATGTTAATAATATTCTATGAGCCAATAAAATATAGTATATGCTCGGGCGTAAAGCACAAACTACACGAGATCTACTGCAAAATGAGCTTTTTTTGTGTATTTTCTGGATCGAGTTTCTCTGCTGCTTGCTTTCCGAGAGTTTATTTCAGTCGCCAAAGCAACAACAAATTCACATTGATCGAGTTGAGAATTGTCCACATAAGGAAAAAAAATATTCGACAATATTGCAATGGATGGGGAAGGACGTGTCCTATTTTTTTTTCTCGGATCAAATTCGAAATCCCCCGACCCCGCATCTGTGCATTTCACCAGAACAACACAACCAATATTAAAATCATTATCTTAATGACCCTCGTTTTCCGAATTAAATTTCCCCAAATACAGCTTTGGACTATTATCCTGCCTCGTATCCCTTTGCGTGTATTTCAACATATAATCCTCTTTCTCTCTCTGTCACTTGATGTTCCTACACATTGTGAAATTGAAGATTATCCACTGGGGTCAGAGCAATAAAAATATATAAAGGATTGAGGGTCAAATTATATCTCGCATGTATGAATATTTTTTATTCTCAATGTATGTACACTCCTTCCGCAATCTATGAATACTATTTTAAGGATGTTTAATGCAACACACATCCGAAAATTTATACATGGAAGAAAACATGATAACAGCACTTTTAATGCTCTACTTTTTTTCAAATATTCATTAAACATAAAGTTTTTTTTTTTTTTCTTTTACTTTCTCACTCGCATCGTGAGTGAGGTGCACCAAAAGTTTGTTTGTGGGGTTGGAATTTTTTTTTTGCTCGTGGATGATAAAAGAAAAGAAGAGAAAATCGAATTCAACACAAAAAAAAAAACTCGGCCAGCATCGAAGCAAAAAAGATACAACATTGGAATTAATAATCAGTCTCGACATTCATTCAGACATTCAGCAACAACCCGCATCTCTACGCACAATGTAACGAGCTATGAATACATATTGATTATAATGGCATTCGGTTCATCATTCTTTACGCGGGATAAGGGCTCCTTTTACCTCTCGTACCCCTGCCATTAATGCCATCAAAGAGGTGATTTCCCAGGTTGTATACAACCTATTTCGTTCGCCGTCATCAAACTCGAGTCAAGAGAGTGATGGTAGAATTACTGTTATTGCTATAAAAATGAGCATTTGCACGGGGCATTATTGGCATTAGGTCCCATTATATTACCGCACTAAAGTCCATAAAAATTTACATTTCGTTCATACGATACCTGGCCCCACAAAGCAATACAAAAACAAAAAAAACAAAAACATTCTGAATGAATGAGAATCCAAATCGATAAAATTAATTTTCTTTAATGATGTAATTTTATTGCTGTTTTGTGATTCTTCTTCTACTGTATTTGTGTGGTGATATTTAATTTACTTTCTCTCGCTGTCTCTCTCTCTCTAATCCAAAAGGCTAAAAGTGGCATTGGGGAGCAGACAATGAATGCGGGAGAAGGTTTGCGGTGGCTATGGCAAGAAAAAAAAAACCATACACAAAGTTTTCCTTCATCTCAAATGACGTGGCTTTTACGTGATGCCAACAAAACTTATTTCTATATAGTGAAACTTTATTATTCCCCAAGAACATTCGTCATCGTATTCGCGAGGCAACAAAGTGAATGAGTGAAAAAGAGCGCGAAAGGAAATTAATCATGTTTCTTATCGCAAATGTGATGGTTGTTGGAGTTATGAAAAAAAAAAGCAACTAAATAAATGTCGGTATATTTGTAATTTCTCATCACTTTTCATAGTTCATAGCAAATTTGCTCGACTGCTTTTAGTGCATTTACTCATATTTCATTTTTATGAAGCCCCTTTTATGAAGGGTAGAACGGAAATAAAGTCATTTATTGCAAATGTGTTGCAGTTTTTAAACAAAAAAATAATAATATGAAGTTGAATTTGCACCATTCCAAATTTTGATTGGATATACAGTCATCGCGCACTCCCGCGCGAGTTATGAGCTTTCACAGTTATAAATGCAAATGTTGTAACACTTGCTGCCGCTTTGATGCAGCTCACAGCAAACGATTTTTGCGACCAGAAATCTAATTATAATTTTTTTTACCCCTCTGTTGCCGCCATATTTTCTCATTTCACTTCACTCAACCGGCGAAGATTAAAGTTTGCTACCGTCACATTTTTAAAATAAAAACATCTTTGACAGACAGAAAAATGAGAAAAAAAAAATTTACACTGTAAAAACATTAAAATATCTTACATTAAATCGTTAGAGTTCATAATTTTCTTGTCTTAAAGAAACGAGCGAAGGATACAAAAAAGAGAAATTTTAAATTAAAATTAATGTTACGAGGTGTTTCGACTGCGAAAAAAAAGGTGTGAATGCAAACAAGGAAAGCTCATCTTGCAGCTAGTTTGCTAGATGAAAGCTGAACATGAGAAGGAATGGCAAAGTGTGAAGGAATTGAGATCCACGAAGGGGGGATACCAAAGTAATGGATTTCTTACGTTGCAAACATATCAAATGGAGTAATTTTCTCTGGATGCACGTAATAAGCATTTATTTATCCTTTTCATGGCTTTCCTAATAAACATACATTTTCATTGCAATCCAACTATGCTGCTCGTGAAGTTTAAAATGAGGTTCAAATTTATAGGATATAAGCAAAATCATCACGACTAATTAAATCGTTCTCAAGCAGCTCCTTGAAATCCTCTCACGAAAGCTTCGATTGAGAAACGATAAAATATTTAAAGCTTTCTTTACAAAAAGAAAAAAGAAAATGTTCCTCTATTGAATTTTTATTATCGGATAATTTTCAGAGCTCATTCAATTCAATGAATGCTTATTGTTTGTATGTTTTTGTTGTTTTTTGTTTTCTCACCTTGCTCTTGACTCAACTGCCCTCACCCACAATTCAATATCAGTTTTGGGATTTGAATTTTTTTTATTCTTTCTCATCCTTTCTTGTACGATGTTGCCGCTCAACAGATGCTGTTATTCACACCTTGTTCATATTATGGCATCATATAAATGATTCAAACATCCCCAATTCCCTCTAAAAGACATATACAATATCGAAAAATGTTTTCATATGAGACGAGTGGCTGCGTTGTCGTCCTATCGTCGTTTATTTTTAGAGACCCAACAGACTTATTTTATGTGAATTTCACTTTATTTTCGGTCTCGAGATGGGGGTTTGATGAATTTTTATATCATACAATATCTAATTTAATAAGGCTACAAACGACAACCTGTAATGGTCACAAATATCATATTATGGTACGGCTGCATAATTCTCGAATATTCAATGCCACCAAATGGGTATTATTAATTTTGTTTTTTTTTTTTTTTTTTCACTCAAACTCTTCCATTCGAACCTTTTCACGAGGACTGTAATAATATTTTTAATATCAATCTTATATGATGTGACACGTTGACAAAATATATTTAATATTTATTTATTTTTTCGGGATTTAATAGCCATTATGGTGGTTGTTATGTGTTGTTATATCTATCTTTGATAGATGAATATAGTGTATGATGTATGTATATGTGCATATTATCTCTTATAACCATCAACTACTATAGACGATGATGGGATGAAGTGATGATGTTCATACGAATGGATGAATGTTATTAAATTATAACAATAAACGCTTATATTAAATTTTCATGGAAAAATCTCTAATTAAATTTTGATCATAATTACAATTTAATGAAAATCCATCTGCACCATCATCATCATAATATATGTATGTACGACAGTGGTGTTCAACTCATGTGCCGTGTCACTCTATTGTATCGTGAGAGTTTTGAAAATCCAGTTTTTCTTAGCGTTCCATTTTAAGAAAAAGTTTAACTGACACTGAAGTATGAAAAACAACGGCGATGAATTGAAAATGGATGGAAAAATTCACCACATTTTCATCGACCCACTCCATGTAATAAGTTCGACCAAAAAACCATCAAAACCGCTTGCTACTTACAAAACTAAACCATTCATTTCTGGGTGTATCATTCTGACGCTAGCGTATAATATACATTTTGTTTCATTATTCATGCATTTCCCAGCAGTTGCCAGCTGTTTTGCCTCCGATGTCGTTTTTTCGGGCTCCTTAAAATTCTCTCAAAGTGAAATGGGGGGGAAAAAAAAAGTAAAATTAGGAAAATTATTTTCTTTGTGTTCTGATGGGACGACAAAACGCACATCATGACACAAAAAGAACCATCAGCTGAAACCTTCGTTCCATCAGCTCCTTTTCCCCCCCATAACAATCACTCGAATTGTTGTCCTTCCCTGGGCATCCCATCAACTTTCTCTCTTTCTTTCTCTCTCTATATGTTTTTCTTCTTATTTCCCATAAAGATATTTTCAATGCTAAAGAGACCCTGCTTTTTTATACTTTTAGAATGTATGGAATAAATTTCCAAATGTTTTTTTCAATATTTTTTTTTCTTCTGTGTGACACATAAATAATATAAAAATAATTACACGCTAGAAAAATTACGGATTCAATTTGAATATCATTTAAAGCGCTCGACGGCGAATGATGATGGTGGAGATGGATCCAAATACAAAAAAAAAAGTTATGGAACGCTATAGGGATGTTTTTCCGTTGTTGATTCTTCTGTAAAAAATTTCACATATCAGAAAATTTCTAACATTTTGTTTTGCAAATGTAAAATGTTTTCCCCGCTAACAGAATATTCTTGAAGAATGCCTTCATTTCACCTAAAGTAATACCAGCATTTTCTGGGCAAATTATAAAACAAATCTACTGGAACTACTTTTGGAGTGTCATGTCTGATTTAATATTCCGGAGCAAGCAATGCATGCTTTTAAAATCACATTCAGGATGTAAGAAAAAAAATAAAAAATAAACAAAAATAAATTGTAAACAAAATTTTCTATAGAAAATGATAAGCAGGATTATTTGCCTTTTTGGCAATGTAAAAATCATTCAACTTTAAACAACGGGCACGGAGAATCACCCTCAGCCGCATGGAAAAATCTTCTCGACCGTCCATAATTCGTTTAGAATTAGGCCACATATATATACGTATATACCAAACAATAGTATATTTGAACATATATATTTTCAATGGCACAGGTTTGCTTTAATATCCGAAAATCATTTCATAAAAAATTTAAATCCAAAATGGTTCTTTTCCAAATGCTTGCCTGCTTCCACTTTATTTCGGCGTTACGCTCGGATGGGAAAATGCTAAAAAATACATGACACATGATTATTCAATTATTATATTTGAATATATCGTGAGAGACTTTGCACAACGAGCGAGAAGAATAAAATGAAAAAAAGGTGAATGAAAATGGCAGAAATTGTTGACTGTGGAGACGTTGATACCAATCTGCATAATAATAAAATATGTCTCATCTATATTTTGTTATTGCTGTCGATCTGTTCATGTACGTATTCGACGAGTGTAAGAGATGAAAACCTGGAGACATTTACATAAAAAAATTCATCCTGCATTTGTCATTTCGGCTATGTGGAATTTATCTGTAAAAAAAAATCAACCAGTTAAAAAAAAAAACTTGAATGTTTTTGAAGTATTTTTATGTGATTCTTGTGAAGAGAAGAACAAAGAAATGCCAAAACATACAATGATATGAAATATTCACATTATTATCATACATCCAACATATCCACATGAACAGTCACCATCATACGGTTGGATGATCTCGGACGGGTTCAACGCAGATTCAACAATTTGTTGTCATCCCACTCAATAAGCGTCTCTCGAAAATGGATTGAAGCGATATAAATTTCTCAATATATTTTAGTGAAAAAAATAAATAAATAAATAAAAATTGATGTGGCAATTCATTGGTTATGTCACATTTTGAAAATATATTCCCAATGCAAAATTCAATGATCATGTCCAAATAGTTGTGACGCTTCCCCATCAATAAGGAATGGAAGCAACAAAAAGTTATTGAAAACATTTCTGACGCCCTCGTGTTGCTTCAAAGGAAATGAACATGAAAAATGTGAAGAGAAATGATAAAAACTTTACATAAGATGCGGAACTTTTAGCATGGTGGGTTTCCTATTGAAATAAGGAAAATAAAAAAACGAATTGAAGAAGATCATTGCTGATGATTTGAGATATAAATAATATTTTATTGCCATGGTAATAAAACTTTTGCATTTTTTAATATTTCCTTCAGACGAAAATCTACAATGAGAAATTGTCAAGAAATTTAGAGAAAGAGAGTGGACAATTTTTTTTATTATCTTTACCCGACCTCGGTTTTTTTTAATATATTTTGAATGAGGTTAGCTGGTTCATGTATAACTAAGAGTGGGAATGTGGTTGTCATGATGACAAAAATGAATTCAATTTCACAATAAAAGAGATGAAGTCCTAATAAGGATTGACTCATAATGGAATTTTGAAGGGTTTCTGGTCTCCGAAATTTTGAGTAAGTTGCTTTTATATTAGGTCGTGCAGCAATAACGATGACGACAACAGCAATAAGAAATAAGTGAAATATTAATATATGTTTTTAAAATGTCCGATATAAAGCAAAGAAGCTTTGTAGATGCATACATATTTAATAAATAACAAAAAGAGGATTTCCGAGGAGTCCTGTTTGAGATTGGTGGACTTTAAAAGTTCATTCGAAAGCGTACAATTCCCAAAATGCTCACAACAAACAAACATTATTGATGATGGAACGAGGCAAGTGTTTATACTCAACAATGTGAATAATACGAAAACAAATTTAGCCCAAAGTGATGATGTTTTTCTTTTCTCCTTCGACGAACATAAAAAATTCCCTTTTTACAAGCATTTTTCTGCAAACATTTTTCAGTGTTTTTCATCAGTTGTTATTTAGCAGAGAAGGAAAAAAAAATATTTGGAAAGATGTTGAATTGTACCCGAAATACGTGTATAAAATAGCTTTTGGGTGATTTTCGCTTGGCTTTGTTCCATGTTAATGTAATTCATTTAAATGTAAAATGTCTGTGCGCCCTGAGATGAGCGTTGTATGAGAAAAGGGAATGGGTAGACGTGAAGCTTCAAATTGTATAACATAGAAAATCTATACAAATTGTTCGGTATGTACATAAATTAAATGTTTGAAACGATAATGAAATTCCAATTAAATTTCACCAATTAAAATTATATTAAAATTCCTCCTTTCGTACAACTCGCTCTTTTGCTTCAGCGAATTCAGCATATATACACATTTTAAGCACAGAGCAAAAAAAAAAAACGCTTTTCCAAATGAATGAAAATTGTTTTCTTTTTCGAAAAAAGAAAAATTAAAATCATCATTCGTTTAGCTTTGCTGTACTGTACTGTATAATAAAATATTACAGCACAAAAGCTTACAAAATAAAAATTAATTCAAAGAAAGTCAAAATTAAAAGAAAGAATTGTTTAAGTCAACTCTTTGATGATGATTGTAATGATGCCCAGAAAACAATGAATACTTAATAAGCTTACTTCTTAGCATACTTATAAAGAGCAATAAGAAAAAATATAACAATTAAAGGAAACTATAGAAATGTCTTAAAATAAGTATCATCAAGCAGACGTTATAAGATATGGAACAAGCAGTTATATGTTATTAGGAACATCAAGCAAACATATACGAGAGCAACAAGCCTTAATAATATAATACGGAGGCAAAATAAAGATTCCACTCTCTTCTCCAACCATCGTCGCATTTCTTAAGCCTGAATTGGGTGAAAGAACAAAAAAAAGGATTCCATGCACAAGAATGGGAAATTCAAGATATCAAATATAGAAAGGGGTAAAAGAAACACAGAAAATGGGTGAAGAAAAATAATCAATAAAATATAGGAAAATCCCTTTTTGTTCATTCTGCTGCGTTCTTTACGCGTTGTAGATTTCATTCTTTAACTTTGGTTTCAACGCACAAGCAAGCACATTTTATGGGGCGCCTGCCGATATGGCAGGATAGCAATGTGCCTGAATGTTCGTAAGATAGGCTGTTGAAAAGTTATTATGTGTACTTTAACTCAAGGGCGGGTGAAAATGTAAAAGGAAACAAGAGTAACCTTCAGCCGCCCTCCATCCACGTGGCACTTTCACTTTCTTTTATTTCGCGTACACTTTAAGGCGCAATAAAAATCTACAAGAAAAAAAAAATTCTTATTCTTTAAGCACCGAAAATGAGTGTTTTGGCATTTATACGTTGACTCTGATAACGTCTTCATTAGCCTCCGTTAATAAAATGTCAATTTCGTGCTTGTGATTTGCTGACAATTTTTCATCCACAAAATGATGAATGAAGTCAAGAGAAAAAGGGCTAAAAAATTATATTTATTTTTTTTTATTGATGGCTGTCAAGTTTATGTATCATCACAATTTGTTTATGTAAGAAAAAAAAATTGCCATACATAAGAAATTGTTTCAATCTAACCTCAATCATGACAGAAGGTCAAAAATATTATATTCAACAAATCCTCATGCAGCCTTGTACGTTGTACGCCTACACAATACAGCAACATCAGTCGCTCACCCATCCTTTGTCATTCCCGTTCCACCTTTCTCAATGGTTGATATGTCCGGGAGCGTTTGCCTCTTCTCTTTATTCCTTCAACCATCGATCAGAGTTGAACAATTCCGATGTTAACAACTCGACTTACATCATCGGTTTACGTTTTTCCTGATCCAAATATTATGCCGTATGTAATTTTTATTTTCCTTCTAAAATCAGCAATCGAGTGTTTGAATGTGATTCTCTCTTTTTTCTTTCGGTTCCATCATATTTTTTCTTTTCTCAACATCAACATCACGTCGCTAATTCTTTCCTAATTCCGTCCTTAATACACAATTTGCCTATACAACATTTTTCTGGGTTTCTTTCCCTTCGAGCATTTTTTTACCGCTACTGATGCTGTTACATGACGTTGTATTTGTGTGCGGGTGCTCCGTTATCACTTTTGAGGGCGAGGATGTGAATGGAAGAGATATTCCAAAGTTTGTGCGTCTCTTTTTTGCCTCCTTCAACAGACACATTCTATACATATAATTCTTTTTTAATGATATTGATTTTCAGAGATTTGTTATTCTTCCATTTTACCAAGAGCCTGGCGTTGATTTTCCCACTCCTTCTTTTAACTTCTGGGTCTTCTTAACACTGTAAAAAAAATGTATCTCGAATAAGAATTCATGAATAGCGCAGCTACAGATTGGTTTAGTGATGTAATAGAATAGAAAAAAAAAACCAGTTGATAAGGAGTTCATTCAATATGCAAAATCATTCAGCAAACGACAATCTGCGAATATTTGTGAAAGCAAAAGAAAATCTTTTTCTATGCAACAAATGTTTATTCATCTTTGCAGCAAATTGATTTCGTGAAAAATCTCCATTCAAATTTTCTTATTTCATTATCAACTGGGACAAATCAATTCCATATACAGTCAAATATTAGGATTCAAGTGTTTTCAATTTTGCCATTTATTCGCGTGCACGCATCCATTCCATCAATTCCATCAATTCAAATTTACTTATGTTCTCTCATTCTCAACTGTTGTTTGTTATTTTATCTGTTTGATGTATGAAATTAAAAGAAAAAAATCACGAGTTTATTTATTTTCTCAAGTTCGCTTTTCGCCCAAAATTCTACAAGTTGTCATCAAGTTTTAAGGATTGTCGAATGTTGAGCGCTTTTTTTGCTTTATCCTTGTTCACCATTCTTCCGTTTCCTCGAAAAAGAAAAATTATATACTCATTCAATTGAAATAGAAAGCTGAATGAACACTACGCACTGCGTTGTACCCTCGTTCCTTTTCCTTCCTCCCATACAAGCAAACAATATCGGGTCGGATTTTTATTTATTTCGTGCCTTTTCCATTTAATTGAGCCGTTATATGATATGGCAAAACGAGAGATAATGCAAGAGCTTTTCATTTCTATCTTCTTTATTCTTCACCCGCGCCGATGCTTTTGATTGATTAAGGATTGACAATGAGTGAAGTTGAGTGCGATTTGTTGGGTGGTACAATGTGAAGGACTTTGTAATTGCGCTGCGAAATAATAAACAACTCGAGATTCGAGAGTAACTGTTGCTCGGCGACTATGAACTCTCTCCTTTGAAGGCAGATAAAAAAAAACAAAATAAACCGAAACATGGACGTCGAAGTAGATTTTACTTTCGCTAATTCACCAAGTCGCTCAAGTTTATTAGAATTTATTTTTATTACAATTTCGTTGTTCACGCAATCAATAACGTAGAGACGTGGGATGCGAATAACATTTTTAATGGTGGATTAACATTCACATGAAAAGAAGAGAATGAGCAGAATAAATATATATATAAAAAAAACCTCAACGAATAAGAAAAACAAATAAAATAATCGCATAAAATGTTTGCCATAAATTTTCCAGCTTTCATTAAAATATGGTGTTGTTGAATAATATTTTAATTTTGTGTGCTTATTCCACATACACACAACAGCAACAACAACGGCAGCATTCAGCACACTTGAACGGCGGAAAAAATAAACAATTTCCTACTCAACTCCAAAACCCCTCCTCCTTCAATCGCCCTTCTCCACCATTTGTCGTCGTCTCCATTCAATAAATACACAACTCGTGTGGCACAAAAAGGTTCATTTTCACATCAAACGTCTTTTTTCTGGTGCATTGAATAGCGTCTACCCGTTTTGCTTTCTCTTTCTCTCTCTCTTCCGCATTTGCCTCCAATATGCCGCTGCTCCTAGAATCTCCACAAATAAAATTCACAATTTTTCACCGTTCCTATCAAAAAAGAAGCAATCATTCATTTCATCAGTGAAAGGATGGAAGAAAATATTTCTTACAAAATTCGTCACCCTGAAATACTTTTATTCGTCTTCCTGCCGCCATTTACGCACAGGGGGATTGTAAATTGAGTTTCGAATAAAAATTATGTTCGATTTTCATAAGAGAGTTACAATTCCGAGGCTTAAGAAGAAGAAAAAAGTCTCAAGGTGCAAGCATCAAAGTCTCCATGTTCGAACAGCATCGACAAATAATGATGTATATGCGATTGAATACGTGATTACATATTACACATGCGAGAATAGGGTGAATTCGATGTGGGCAGAAGAGTGAGGCGAAAGAAAAAAAAAATCAAGAACCCCAGCCGTGAATATTCCAAAAGGATTTTTCCTTTTTAGCAAACATCAAATATGCAAACACAACATTAAATGCGATGGGAAAAATCATAAATTATGTAAATTTTCGTTTCTTTCTCCTTTCCATCGACAGAAATGTCCTCGAGGAGAACGCTCCCTCGCTTCAGCTCCCAATGAACTTTCGCTCCATGAACGAGAATTTTGCTTGTTTTTCATACAAATATATATAACATCTCAAGTAATATTTTCCAAATCATTTCTCTGATAATTGATTGCCTTCAAACTTTCCTTCAGTCTGATGGTCTGTCGAATATTTTCCATGTGTATTTGGGTTTTGTGGGGGGGGGAGGGTATCGGGGAAGTTGCAGAGAAAAACACATCCACATCATCACCATAAAAACTAGTTGAATAGCAATATATAACATATCATTTAGTTTGAGTCACCCGCTTCGTACTCGCTTCCACCTCCCTCAATTTCTCTCTACGCCGTACCATCGAAGAAGAAAAAAAAATTGTAATTTTCATCGAGACCGAGGAAAAAATAACAAAGTCTCGATCAACATTAAAATTTTGCTGCCCTCATCGCATAAACAGTGAAAACATTTCAGATTTTTTTTTTACTTCCATATCGCTTTGCACGAAAAATGTTTGGCCAAAAAATGTTCCGAGAGTTTGCGAAAACAATTTTATGCAATGTTTTTTAAGGTAAGCTACCTAGGGATTGTACAGAGTAAAATGCATGATAATGATTTCGCGATGTGGCAAATTAAAGAGATTGACTTTAAAAATATTTCAATTACACAAACGTTTTACTTCATCCCTCAAAAAAAAAAAAAAATTAAATAAAAAAACCTTGTTGCATGGCAAAAATGAAATAAAAATCTCTTTTTGCTTTTGTTTGGGGGGATTTTTAGTCCTGTAGAAATAATAAAAAATATTTGTGAAACTCCACTTGATTGTATATGTGGATTGTTTCGTAACCATCAGTAACCATCATGTAACTGAATAATAATGAACAGAGGAACAACTTTGCTGTGTGACGAAATTTTCAGGAGAAATTCTACAATTTTTTCTTCTACTGAAATTCAATCGACAATTGACAACGTTACGCATGATCCATTTGATGTTGTTTTTTTTTTATTTTCTTTTTTTTCGGGTACGCCCTAAAATTGTTGGCTGGGAAAATACGAAAATCATCCGAAAATTCTTTCGCTCGTATTTTTCCCCAACCGAACGTTTCCCACCAACACTAATATGAGAAACGTGAATTTTCCTCTACCATCAATGATTGCACAACATCGACGATGAAGAATTGAATCAACAAGAATGTAAATCGCGTGGTTTATTGGGAAAGTGTGGGTGTTGTTGATGAAAAATTATGCGCAACGAATGAATAATGATGCAAAAGATTTCAATTGATGCAAACAAATTATGATCAAATTTGTAATTGAGTTCTTAACATTTAATTGATGGAAATGCTTTTAAATGAATAAAAAAATATTTTAATTCACATAGAGCGTTAGTGTTGCACAACTTTCCACGGGGTCATAATAACACAAAGACAACAACATCCAAAGTGCATTTACTGATGATGATGATTTTTTTTTACACTTGTAACGGGGATAACACTCTCAAACACACTCAACATATTTTCGTTGTAACACACAACAAAAAGTTGTGTTCGTGTTTTTGTTTCACTCAACTATTGTTTTTCAAATATACACGAAAAATATTCGCTTTCCCCTCGCTTTACTTTCCTCTTGGGTAGAATTTTCACCACCAACAACAATTCATGTTTTTTTTTTTTTACTTTTCGGGGGATCTACATTGGAGTTCGGGTTGCCCGTAACATTGTCGCTGCTCTTTCAGTCTTCTATGGATTCTCGAATAGTTAAGAGTTAAGTCCGTACATCGTGTTTTGACAATTTCAATAGCGTGAAAAAGTATAAACAAGTTTTGGTTAATTAAGCAAGAAATAAATATTTAAATAAAAAAAAAGAAATATTGAGAGCCATTTGGACATCTCCGGTTTATTTTTGGCCAATTTTGTTGTGACAAATAATTGAAAAAAAGAAAAAAGTCTATTTGTGTCTCTCGGTGTATTGCTATCAATCATTATATTATAATTCATTGGAAGATTAACAGTGAAGAGAAAAATAAATAAATAAATATTGGTGAAAAGCAAAATAAATTGTGCCAGTGAATTTGACAAAAGAGAAACAAACAAGAATTTGAAAACAAAGCAACTTGTTGTTGGTAAACAACTTTTTACGAAAGTCTTTTTTTTCTGCTAATTAGAAAACCGCCACAGAAATTTTTTGAATTCTTTCGCAAATTTTTTTTTTTTTTTGCAAGGTTTGAGTGTTTTTACTAGAGACGAACCCGAAAAAAAATTTTTGTGTGCATCCACAAATTAATTACTTCAAAGGGGTTGGAAAATACTTTTTTGAAATTCTGAAAGAGATAAAAAAATAATTTCACACACAAATTCAATAGAAAATTTTTGATTGGAAAATTCCGAACAAATCGACGAAGTCAAATAATTTTTTTATTCATTGGCATTAACATTCCATATGGTCCACATGTTGGAGATTGTAAGACAAGTGGGAAAGGTGGACTTTCCACAAGTCATCGTAAGTAATTTTCCAACAACACTCCGAAAAAAAAAAAAAAAAACACATATTTTTAACATTTATCATTCTAAAAAAAAAAAGCAAAAACATTCCGAAAAGCAACACGAACCGTAAAATCTGAGCGAAAGTTTTGATTAAAGCTCTGTGTGTTCTCCCTCTGTACCCTGTGTCCATATGTTTGTACGTGTGCTTTTTTTTTAAATACGAAAAAAAATAAAATCCCTCGATTTTTGTTGATTTATTTCACTGTGAAAAATAAAGAAGAAGAAAATCTTGAAATTTCAACAAAATTTTACTATTCAAACCCGTTATTTTTAAGCTCCCTTCATGCTGTTAAGCGTTATATTGCTGTGCTTTTGTGTTTCTCTCTCCCCTTTTATTTTTCTCTCACATACTGACTTGTATGAAAATTCGAAATTGATTTAGATATGAGGATTAGTGTGCCTTACTTTTGTCTATCTCTAAATAAATGAGTTTTTTTTTTTTTTAACATTTTGTAATGTTTGTGCTTCGAATTTATCCTTCAGTGTGTTAAATTTATTCAGGTTCAAAGGCATTACAATTCAGCTGTAAATTGTTGGTGCCCTCTGATGTGTTGTTATATATGTATGTCACATTGCCTAAGAGTGTCTGTCTGTGAAGTGACTAGGGGAATGAGAAGTGCGCGGCGAATTTAAATAAATATTCTTTGAAGCAACGTACAAAAATAAAATAAAAAAAATATCTTCAGTGAAATATTTTTCCAGTAAAATAAACATGACATAAAAAGCAGCATAAACTTTTTCAATTTTATTCGTAAAAAAAATAAATCCAGCCACTGGATGTTGCATGAATATGGGCACTGGTTTTTTTTTCTCATGTCGAGGCCAGATAAATATAAAAAAAAATTCACCACTTTTGACGATTTCTCACATTTTTGCCTCCGATTTATGAACACAAAAAAAAAAACGAACCGAAAATAAAGTTTTCGTAATTTGATTGAAAAAAAAAGAAGAAAATTCCTAACTTCTTGATGCTTTTGATGTGGATTATATCCCATTGTCGAAAGCTTTTGGTCGCCTGTCACATTCAAATATTAAAATCACCATTCAATGGCACTTATGAATTGTGTGAAAAATTTGAGGAATTATTTCTTCTCTGTCGCCAATCCAAAGTTTTCATAGCACTTGCTTGATGGCTTCTATGGAAGAATCTTGAATAAAATGTAAGGAAATTAAAATAATTGATGGCTGATGATTATTTTACATTACGATAATTAAAAGTTGGGCGTCTTTCAGTACATTCATTTCATTCCGAAGCCACAATTGATGTATTTAAACAATGAATTTCAAACTCCCACTAAACCCTCTCGCTCAATCATAGAGCTTTGTCGTTTCCAATCTATAATTTTTCAAACAAAAATTGCTGGCATTATTTTCCATTTTCCACAGCCATTGGCATTGATGCTAATTAAGAGCGCGCTTTGGTTGAAAGCAGTCGAACAGTAGATTGGATGAATTTTTACTCGAGTAATTATATGTTACTTGTTCAGAGAAATAACGATATTTGAATACGTATCACAATTATATATAGATACATAGTAAGGCAGTAAAACCACAGTCACATAGATAATTCATTCCATTCATCATCATACGAAAATTATGTAGTGAGAGAGAGCGAGAGAGAGGCTGTTTTACTTTATTTTTTTTTTTTTGGAAAAATAGGAAATATACATTTACAACAATTGCTGTATAATGAGTGGCGGTGCGTGTGTTCTAAGGAATGAAGGATGAGGAAATTGATGATGACGATGGTTGCGGAAAAAATAAAGAAAATTCAGCTCGCTGTGGCAAATTTATTTTCATTAAATAAATTGTCAACTTGAATGAATATTTAATATAACAGATTCGCTCTTGAGCCCAGCGAAGAGATGCTTGCACAAAAATGATGAAACAAGCCATTTCCAAAGAAATAATTCCTTGAAAGTACTTTCCTCCTTTCTGGGTCAAAAATCAACTCTTCACTATAAATTATCCTTGGTAACTTGTAATTTTTCACAACCCCATAAGAGATTATATTGCATTCACTACAGACATTTTTATATGGGGCACCAGTAAGAGATTTGTTATAATATTCGCATCTATTCATTTCAATCTATCTAACGAAGATTAATGTTCATTTGAATTCAATTCCATTTCAAACGGTGATGAGACACTGTAGTCAAATAGCGTATAAGTGTTGGAATGTGAGACGTAAGAAAAACAATGTTCAAAAATTTCTCAGCCACTTTTTGTTGCTCATCATCACACTCACAAAAAAAAAGGGTAATTTTCATTTTCATAAGCATTCATTATAAATAAAGTTTCCGTTCCCTGAAAATCGAGAAAACTTCTTCAATTAGTTTTTATCTCGCTCACAAAAAAAACTCTTCAACTTTTCTCTTAAGCATTTTGCTACTTTTTCGGCAACGAAAAAAAAAATTTTCCTGATAAACAGTTTAAAAACTTTATCATTTGATGGCAGTAAAATATTTTCTTCAGCATGTATTGAGAGATCAAAAATATATATATATAACAATTTTGTTGATAATGATTTTCCCTCCTTCCGTACGTCCCTTTCTATAAAGTTTTCGCTTTTCCCATCCCTTGGAGCAGCTTTTTTGTGTGGCTGAATGGAAAACTTTCATTCCAATTCGGTATTACTTATTACTCCCTAAAGATTGTTATTTCACTAGAAAAAGAAATGAAAAACTGCTAAGTGCATTCCATTGTAACAAAAATAAAAAAATAAATTCATATCGGAAAACCCCTCAAATGTTGGTGTGGTATTTTTCATACACAGTGGACGCCTCGTGCGATGGAATTCCCATTTCCACTCATTCAAGTTGAGGCATGACTCGACTTTCGCTCACTTCCTTTTCTATCATGCTGTTAAGTGTTACTGTTCGTATGTTCACTTGTGTGTATGTGCGTGCTTGAATTAAAGTTGATGAATTTATCCAAAGGTATAAACGTTGATCCACTTTATTTATACACATCTCGACGTCGCCTTCGACGCGTTATTTATTTTTCGCTGTGATACATTAACATCAGAAAATTTATAGCATTCATTTTATATTATATTTCATTCACTGCCAGCGCCGCGAAAAAAAAAAGTGTAAGGAATTTTATGGGCTTCCAAAAAAGAAAAAAAAACGGCAAACGCGCGCGAAAAAAAAAATCGTTTTAAGTGATGCGAATGTGTCATCAAAAGCGCCAAGCAAGCGGCCCAGCATTTCACATGAATGGGGATGAAAAATTCTTCACTGTTCGTTAACATAAAATATTAAAGCTGTTTTGGCTGAGGAGCTGCTTGGCTGTAATATATTTTAGTACCTACTTTGTGCTTCTTTTCCGATAAATAAACACATTTTTCATTCGGATGGGATAACTGTGCGTGTGTATGTGTAAATGCGCAAAGGGGGGAATGAGAGTTGCGGGAACAACAAAAATACTTTTTATGCATAAAAAATATTGCGAATGTAACGTCTCACGACAAAAGCACAATAAAAATTTAAGACTGGGGCTCTTCATCATCAGTATCGCGCTTTCATGTGCTCATTCTCGTAAGATGAGGGATGTAGAAAACAGCAAAGACGTGAGTGCTTACGACACATTCCGGCAAATAAATTTTCTACAAAGAACTTTTGTTCCAATGTATGGTGTATTATTAGTTCACTCGACAAGCTCGACGAGAGTTCAATCGCGTCATTGAGGGGCAAAAGTTCTTTTTCTGTTTGGGGGCGTGACCCCACTGAAAGCGACAATATCCAGTGCAGGGAGGAAAAAACATTTTGTATTGTTGCGGTGTAAAACACGATTTCCAATTAGTCGCGAATTAAGAGCAATTAAAATCAATTTCTCTCTTTATTTTTCCACTGGATGGACACGACTGTTTTGCAGGTCTGTCATTAATTTATCCGCTCACACACACTGTCTCAAACATCCACTCAAATAGCTTGTACTGTAAATTAAATTTTATGTTCAATGCTCTAGTGAGAATTAATTGTAGGTCATTATAATGTCATTACACCTTCAATCCATTTATTAAAACGAGCAGCACAAAAAAAAGTTGCTGAACATGTTGAACTAAAGTGAATCAGATGAGTGGATTTCAAATTTTATTCGCTTTATTTCACTTTACCAAATTAGGGGCCTTTTTTTTGGGGCAAATCCATTTTTGGAATCGAAAAAGCTCTTGAAACTTTTACAATAAAATAGCTCCCGTCGACCAACAATTTATTGCCCATTTTCATTTTCGTGAGTTTAATTCATTATAATTTGTCGGTTGACTAACGAATGCCATTCGATTTGAGGCATTTGGTATTTCTAACTTGCTTTGAACAAGCGCCTGAGAGGGATCGCCAGAAGCTTATAAACATTTTTTTTTTTTTTTTTCGATAAATTTACGACATTTTTTGCCCACATGCACCCACACACATAACGACCACCCTTCCTCGATATTAATTGAAAACATGAGCTGCACGGACAGTGAAACGTGGCAGCACTTTTGCTCGAAACAACCGCCATCATGTCTATATTTATTATTGAAAAAAAAAAAAAAGCCAACATCGATTTGTGGTGGTGCGATACTTGACAGTTGGGCGCTTTAATATCACAAAATTATCGATTGTTTTTTTTTAACCGCTCTGCTGTGGGATAATGGCACAAAGTTTCCTTCTCTATGTTTTTTGCTTCTATTACCTTTATTTACTCACAAATAGCACGTACAATTTTATTTTTTTCATGTAATGAAATTGCGGAATTGTTAAAGGCAGCAGGAAGTTTTTTTTTGCCATGTTTCCTCAAAGGGACTCGAAAAAGGATGCAAATTGAATGGGGAAGGGCGCCTTTGAGAATTTGCTGCATGGGTTCTTGTGTGATGTTGTTGGTGTTCTATTTTGAGGCACATTTAGAGGATCAAGATTATTTTAACTTTATGATTCCTTGTTGACACATAAAATTTCGCCTATCGAAATTGCGGCTCTGTTTTCGTTTAACCTCTAACAACGCACACAAGCTTATAGTAGTTTTTTTTTCCTGGGTCTGTTATCAGAAATGTTGTAAAGCCGCCCCGTCACGCACGATATGATAAACAACGTTTGTTGGTAGAGAGAGAGATTTTGCTGTTTATTTCTAAATACTAAGTTGCGACAGTACACGATGTCAACCGGATTATGTTTGATGGTTTGATTTACGACAATTCTGTTGCATACACTATCTTTGGTCCAAAATATTTCTACCAAACTGCCGATCACGTTCCTTCGATTATGGCACAGATCAAACCCGCCTGAAGATTATCATCACATAGATAGAAAAGGGAGCATCAATTTTTGTCGATTCACTAGCATACAATTTTATGCGTAATGCAATGTGAACACAAGTCTCTCGTGATATTTCATTACGAACTTATCTCACTTGGTTTTGCAAATAATGTGTGTTGATATGAATAAAGCGATAACACACAAAGTGATAACACTAATGTGAGGCTCACACACAATTTTGTATGGGAATAAAACGGCATGGGGCCCCAACATAAAAGAAAGTAAAATCAAAAGCAACTGTTTGTTTTATTCATTTTAATATTTTAATTTCAGCTCCTAGAATAATAAATATTTTTCATGGTTGAAAGTTTACCTTTATCCTTTGGATGGTTGGCGTTTTAGGTTAGGAGAATTGTTGAGAGTAGGGTGATAAGGGAGGGCAAGGGAGAGAGTGAAAGTGCGGCATTTAACGACCGAAACAAAACTACTTAGCTGTTGTTGTATGTATAATCCGACGAATAATTGTGCGCCAGTCAGCAACAATTAAGAGCTAAAAATAAATGACTTTGTTGTGAATGCCCGGGACGGGAGGGTTTAGCCTAAAATCACCTTAATTTGCGGAAAATGTGTAACCACTTTCATATTAAACATTTTCTGAATTGTTAGCATAATTAAATATGCATGTAAATAAATGAAAGCCAAAAGAGTGCCATAAAAGTGGTGGCAGCGGTAACGACGACGGCCGGTTTAGTTGGCATTTTATGAGAAAAAGAGCTTTGATAATTAAGACAAGAGATATATTTTATAAATTTAATTTAGCAGAATCTCAATGCCATTTTCCATTCGCCGCCAGTCGCTCTGCTTCCATTTACTCATGCTTTTAATGGGGCCCACAGTGAAAACCCATTTGAAGAGAAAAGTTTAACTTAATTTATTCATTATGCATCATCTCTTGTGTCTCTTTACAGATGAACCGTCCTATTCAAGTTAAACAAACGGATAGTGAAAATCGTGGTGGTAAGTTATTGCTGTTTATAGCTCATTTAATCACCCCTCTTGGAAAGCTGAGCGCCCCCAATGAGCGCTTCAAAATGACAAATATTTTACCATAAATATTTTTTTTTCTCCATTTCTATCCCACACCAAATGGATTTTCATTTGAGAAAATCTCTAAAGAAATTAAATTTGAGGGAAATTTTACTTAAAGCATTTTCTTTAAAATCCAGATGCAACTCGCTACTTTAAGAGCTACATCATACACAATTCGAAACATTCCTTTCGATTCAACCATTGATTTTCTTTCAAATTTCATTCCGTTTCATTAAATTTCAACGTGAAAGATTAGAATCGCTGTTTGTCGAAAAACATAAAAAGAGAATTTTTTTTTCATTCGCTTAAAAGAAAAAAAAAAACCGCTGCCAATGAACGGCAGTCAAAGAACACGGGGAGAAATGAAGCGAATATCTAAATTGAAATTCAACCTTCGAAACGCAATTTTATTTTGTTCAGTGTAATCAAATGGGAGGGAGAGAGTGAGAGAGAGGGAGCAAAAAAAGCCAAATATAGAAAAACCTCCGTCCGTTGACTGTATTTGCTCTGCAAAGCATTGCTAATCGCAAGCAATTACGTAGAAGCATTTCCAAATTACGAGCGATTTCAGCGCGAAGCATTTTCAGTATGACTGCACAACAGACAAACAAGTCCATAAGAATCTTCGTTTTTATTGTTTAGAAAATAGCATGAAAAAATAAAAAAAAATTGCGGGTGGCACAAAAAAAAATTCAAAGGCAGCAAAAAAAAACTGAAAAAAAAAAAAAAAACTTTGAATGGTAACAGAGACTGAAGTCGGCAAGCATTTATTGTCATTTGTTCTTTTTTTATATTGCTTTTCGTCTCATTTTGTCCATGAATTAACACACATTTTTGTTTCTTGTTCGCCCTCAATAAAGCAACAACAACGGCATGCCGAAGAGCTCCTTGTGAATTGATTTTATTCCGTTTGTCGTTTGTCGCTTTTGGTTCTTTATTTTTATTGTCATTGGCCTTAGTGGCAGCAATAACAAATTTCTTTGTTTATGCCCGTGTTTTTGTCGAGAGCTTCCTTGGCGAGTCGTATGATCAGTGATATATTAGAAGATTGATGATACATAAAAATATGATATGTACATAGATATCTCTACATGAAATGACGAACTTTATGTTGTTGTGCCGAGAAAGAGGACACGCCGTATAATGTGTTAGGGGTTGAAAATTCAAACAAAATAGCACAATGCTGAAGAAAAAAGGAAAATCAATAAAAACAAGAAATTTCCCTACTTTTTCCACATTTTCTTTGCTGCGTTTACATTTACACACCCAGCCATCATCATCATTTCCCCCAACGGTGCTTGAATGGAAGATGCTGGCGGCCTGATGATTGTATATAAGACCAAAGAATTTATACGCACATTTTTATTTATGTGTTTGCTGGCAATGCTCGCTTTCTTGCCTGCCTAATAAAATGATATTAAGATTCTATTTGGCAATGGCACAATTTTCTCATATAAATTCCTCCAGTAAACCCCCGCACTCAGATATTTTTCCGACAATATTCTGGCTTATTCACTTTAATTCATGCCGCAACATTCAGGGCAAAATGGAAGTCATCGTGTGGAAATATTTATTTTCACCGACAGAAGAAAGAATTGAAAATGACTGATGTCTTTTTATTCCTCTATTACACTGTATACAGAATTTTTATTCTTGGGTTATTTTATTAATCCATTACTGTATCACACTGTAATAAAATTAATTTATCTCATTTGATTTAGAGAGGAAACATGATGAATATCATTTTTTACAGTGAACAATAGAACACAAAAAAAAAATAAAACGTTGAAATGACACGACGTGAATAGCTTGACACTATCAGGAATTACACCTTCCAACCACTCCATTGAATGAAATAAATGCTACCGTATTTTTTTTTTTGCTTCATATCACATCCATTCAAGGCATACAAGCGTTACATAAATAATCACTGAATTATAAACATTTTTTTATAATTCATAAAAATTTATTTTCACCAAGTAATGTGTGTTTTACGCGTTTTTTTCTTCCTCCATCCTGGTGCTCGGCCGTATAATATTTGCCATTTGTATGTGCCAAAAGATTTTCTTTTCTTCAGGTCTGTTACCAATAGAGTGCTGGCATTTTTCATTTTTATTTGCTCTCCTGCCTTTGTTGCTTGTCGTCGAATTTACACCAGAAAACCAAGAAATGAATATAATGCGAACGAATGAGAGTATAATAAAGAATATTTATATGTTTCACAACAGCACAATATTTATTGATAATGGAGACACGCCGTGTGTTAAATTTGTGCGAACACGATCCAGCATTACACGCACGAGAGCTGTATGAGCTGCGGAAAGATGTGTTTATTATGTTGACTTAATAATGAGAAAGCCACCGACGATATAAGGTGGGACAAGAGGGGAATGGAAAGTGAAAGACGAGCATGATTCACGTTCAAAGGAAATTAAATCCCTTGAAGCCACTTTTATGAGATGTAACAGTCAAAAGCAAAAAGCAGCAAAAAGTTAAATCAACAGCAATGAAAATGGTGCTTTTACTGAGGCAAAATTCCGGCTAATGAAACCATGCGTGAGTTAATAACACCAAAGCTATGAGATAGTCGCCAGACAAGAGTGAGAGTTGTAAATAAGCTCCGAGTTTTAATAACATTTTAATTCTATTTTATGACACACAAGCATTAATTTAACTCTGTAATCTGACACATTGAATACCTCGGGAGTATTAAAAGTTCCTTTCACAGTTTACCACTTGCTAACGTAACAACTAACTGGCTTGAGATTGAGAGAATAAGACTTAGGTAAAGCGATATCACGATAAGAAAAAAAGAAAAGTTTCTTTTTAGGGCAAAACTAAAATTTGCAGAAAAACGCACGGTAGAAATTACATAGTAACATGATATTTATTTTATCATCTAATAAGGCTTAACACAAGAAAACTATTAAACATCGGGATACAGTTGGAATACAATCTTTCTATATGATTAACTCAATAAAATGTTTTCCTTAGACGATAAACAAACAGTGGAAATTGCTTTTTTTTCCGCTTTAGCTTGGCAGGCCAAATTCTTTTAAACATCCCACAAAAAAGGGGGGTTAAATGAACGAGAATAGATTAGTTTTGATTTTGTTACTTCTTTCTTAGAGCGACTCAAATATATTTTTGCATATTAAAGCTACCTTTCCTACTATGAATATATTCAAAAAAAAAAAATGTCCGCCCGTGCAATTCTAATTAATAGCTATAAAACTTTTTATAAAATGTCTGATTAGAAAATGGCATGACCGAAAATTGCCCACCGCAGATTGAATGGCAACTGATTAAAGCCAAATTTTGGGTATCTATTTTTTTTTTGGGGCCTTCTGCTCACAAAAGAAATTTTTGTCATTGATGCCATTGACTGATAACGCACATAATTAGATACTTAACTCAATTTCGCTTGCTCTTGCGTCGAAATCTATTTGTCACATTCAATAGCAATACAAAATCGTTGCCTAAAAAGCTTATAATCGCCAGAAAATGTTCTTAATCGCTTAATAATCACGTTCATTAAAGCCAAATACAAATTTATATGATTCTTTTCCATTGGAATTGCGACAAAACACGACTCGATAATTCCATTAAAAAGCCAGAAAAATATTTAGTAAGATGTAATACATTTGATAGACATGTTATTCATTTTATTCGACCTCCCTTGGCATAAAACTATAATTTAAATGACATCGTTGAATCTATTAGTGAAAGTATAATAAGGGACAATTTGGATATTACGTTAATGACAAATTTTTGTTTCTTACAAATGTAACGCAACCCTTAAAATATCCCCCCAAAGTTATTCTTGTTTTGTAAATTATTTCTCGTCTTCGTGTTTATTCACGCAAACACAAATTTACAAATTTAATGACTCTACAAAACGCGCGAGGCGACATAACAAGCAACAACAATAACAACAAACAAGGCTTTTTTAATTTTCTTTTTTTAACCCGCAAACGTCAGCCCTACAGAACATCGACAAAACGACGTTGACAACAAACCACTCATTGGTGAACCCTCTTAGCTATATAAAGCATTACTTACCCACTATACATCACCACAAGAAAAAAAATTAACACGAGAAAATTATTTCTACACCGAAAATGTATTTAAACGAACAAGAAAATTTTCTCGCTATTAAAAGTTTTCTAGTTTTATTTCTTATTTTTCGGGTGTAAAAAAATAAATAAGAAATATAATCAAAAGAAAAAGGGGAGCAAAGTGCGGGGCCCGTTCAACATAAATAACAATTTCAATTTTTTTACGTGCACTTTTATGACATTCGGAAAAAATTTTATATTTATTCGTGGAAATAATTTTGTTTTTATTCGCATAGTTTCATCAAAACAATTTTCAAGTTGGTGAAAGCTGAACACTAAAAAAAAATTAAATAATTTATTAAAAACTTTTTCAATTTGCCTCGACGCCGCATTTTTCTCTCGTTTGTTTCGTTATTGTGTCACATGCAGAAGCTTGGCTAAAAGGAATTTTTGTGGTCATGGCTACCATTCAGGCACCTTTTTCTGAAAATCCTAAACAAACTAGTGAAATAGAAAAAAAAAAGTTGTTAAAGTTCTTCTCCTCCCCCACTAAACGCTGCCAATTGTTCGCTTAAGACGTCGAGGGAGAAAAGCGGCAATAGAAAAGTAAAACTTTTAAAGACCTTAACAATTTAGTTTGTCGTAGTTTTACTCCCCTTCTTTTGATTATACTTTATTATTACCGTTTTGCACCTCATTAAAATCTTATGCCTCGCCATACACCGATAGCAGACAGAACATTCTCTCAATGGAACACTTTTGTGCGATGTTTGCCTACTGAAAAATTAATGTGCTTTTATTGTTATAGTCCTCCACTACCATTATGCTCTGATGACTCTTCCTTTCGCACTCATCGCCATCGCACAAAAGTGACAGCAGAATATAAAAAATATGCTACACAAAAAAAAAAAGTGAACAATCATAAGTGGAACTCGCGACAACAACGAGCAAGAGGCAAACACATAACAATTTGTAGTCGTGTTTAATAAATTCAAATTGTACGATTCATATCACAGTCCTCATCATCATGCGCCAAGAATGATGTTTATGCATGTTTCATGAATCGGATACGTTTTAATGAACAGCTCTTTTTATGGTTCTCAATTGCTATTTTTTTTGCAACACGTTTTAAATATTTTCTTAAGTTAATGGAACCTTGCATTATAAATTTTGAGGAAAAACCAAGTACCTGTGCTAATGGCCATAAATCGATTTAAATTTTTCACAGTGCACTGCAATCTCAATTGCGGTTATGTTTGATAATTAAGATTTCATTAATTATTCATATTTCTTTCACAACACGCCACTTTATGCTCGTTCATTTTACTTTTATTCATTACTACCCTTGCGATAAAATGAATGCACAAGTGCTGTTCACATGTCTGCATTTTGTTTTTTTTTGTCAAATATTATGAAACGAGAAAAAATATTTATTTAAGCAAAATCATAAAGCAAAACAGTGCTTAATTATGGTTAAAAAATTATTCGCGACAATTAAACCACCAGGATTTTTTTTTCCTGAGGTTGCTGCTGGCTGTCAAATCTTCATTCGACGATACTCATCTTCAGCCCTACGCTCATTTCCTTTTGCAGAACTTTCACGCTTCCAAATAAACTTTTATAATTTTCTTAATGCTTTATGAGTCGCTTTCTTGTAATTTATGTGGAAAAATAAAAAATTCATAAACTTTCAAATAACACACATTAAACTTTGTGTTGCTGCCTGCCACCCCCATCATACATAATATCAGCAGGCAAACAACAGCACCATAAAAACAATGAGTGGAATTTGTTTTTAACGCGCACCATCAGGGAAGGAGAACGTCGAGGGGAAACTTAATTATAAAATCAAGTGTGACGTCCCCTTCACAATTCTCCTCCGTTCCGCCCTTTCCGTTCTTCATTCGCCTCGAGGCACCGGAAAAATATTTATTAAACTTCACAAGCAATGTAAACTTTAATAAAATGCAAACAAAAAATTAATATCTCATTTTATGCGACGGCACCCGCCTGAGCAAACAGAGCATACGCGCAAACATTCATACATTGTTCATTGTACATAAAAATGAGCCCTTAATTTACCCATTAAGCACATAATAAAAGATTTTTCAATTATAAAATATTCATCGCAAACAATTAATGGTCAAAGCAGTGCATTGCTTTATGATGCTATCGAAACAGTAAAAGAGAAGCAAAAGCGAAAAATTTGATTTGTTTTGCAGAAGCAGACATAAACAATTTGACAGATATTTTGGTTTATTTATAGAGCAAACATTTTTAAAAATCTCTTTTTTTTTGCATTAAATATTTAATTATTTTTCATCCGCATGCATTTGTGCTCAAGTGCTCGAGTGCGCTCAACAAGCATCAATTACAGTCGGAGGGAAAATTGAATTTAATGTCTTAATGGCATGAAAATTTATTCGAACAATTAAAATTTTTGTTTGCACCGCTGAGACTTTTATTTCCCATACCGCACACTCATAAATAATTAATGCATAAATTCCTCTGGAATGTTTCCTTTTGCAATTTTTACGCGATTTTCGCTTTCAATTTTCAATGTGGAAGCTCAAACAGCTTCAAAGTTTCACATCTGATAACATCAACGGAAGAAAAAGTTCGCGAGTCTATAATAAAATGGCACAAAAATTATCTCGAGCCCGGATTTACCGTGATTTGGAAAATGTGCCTGAAAATTTCCTTTTTCGCTTAAGTCTCTTGACAAAAAGAAAGAAAAAAAAGCTTAACTTTTGCAAAGTACATATATGTATATAGGTGTGAGGATTGTCAATGTTTAAAAGGAAGTTGAATGGAAAGTTTCAATATTTTGTCATGAGACACTGAAAATATTAAAATGCTAGAAGATTATTTACAATTTCCACAAATGAATATTTCAAGTCATGCTAACAAGTTCAGTTCCCTTTACACTGGGATTGATTATTCCACTTCCTACATGATTCTACCAAATAATTTTTGACACTCAACAGAACCGCCTTAATACACGTCCTGGCATATTTTTAAGGTGGAATAAGTAAAAAAAAAAATTCTTTCTTTAAGATTACGGCATGAACAAACATAATTTATTTATTTGATTATAAGCGAGCGATAAAAATTTTTCCCAAATTTTGTTTTTCCTTCTTTTACCATTTTCTTCATTCAACTAAGTTTGTTTGTTATTACGTTATTAGTGATTTTCACTTAGGGAGTATAGCATACAATTTAAGTTCATCGAATTTTTGCGACTGTTTTTTTTTTTTGTAGCATTCATTGACAGAAAAAGCTCAAATTTTATGGACTGCTATCAAAGCCTTCGGTAATTTGAATAAATTTTCAAGTCAAGAACATTGTTGAAAATTCGCTATTAGGTCTCAAAGCGGCAACGTGGCATTATAATAAAAGAGGCCGCCCGTAATTTGCCGGTATCGTGCTTTGCTAAAGTGCCATTGAAATCTCAAATTAAAAAAATTTCCTACGCAGCTCAGACAATGTTCCACCTTTGCAGTCCGGAAACGGGATTCGGGTGGAAGGAGGTTCATCGAAATGTACGAAAAAATTATAAATATGTTAATTTGACTCTCGACGGATTCGATGGCAATGGAAAAAAATCAATTCACCGATTTTTCTTTCAACATTGGAAATTTCTCAATTAACTTGATACGAGTGGGGAAAATATGTAGAACGATGAGAGGAAGGAAGGAGAACGAATTGGATAATTGGATGAGGGGCGCCGGGCGAGTGCCTAGTGCAAAGCTCCGACAATTCGATGAGCGTGAAAATTGCGATACTAAGCATAATTAAAAGCTCGAATAAAGTCATAAGAGAATGAGTATTTAAAGTGAGAAATTAAATTGTTTCTGAAGAGGAAAGGCGACAGGGGAATTGTCAGCGAGTGGGTGGCAACTGTGTACGATAGAAATACACAATTTAATTTTAATATCTTTTCCATATCAAAATATATTCATTCTCAGCTCCCCACTCGAACATCCTCTCGGATTCCTTTTTTGCCTTTGATTGTGTACATATTACAAGTCCTGAGTAAATATTAATTCATTTAATGGCTTCCTTTTCATATCCTCAATTTTTTAGAATCCCTCATTTTTGGTTGCCTGCTTCTTCTTTGTTTTGCTCCGATTTCGAGAAGGAATACTTTCTCTTTCCTTCTCACTTACTCATTAAATATTTTCGCAATTTCCGAAATTACCAAAAAAAAAACTCTCTCTCTCATTCTGTGCAAAAGTTGTGCAATTACATGATCAACATCCATCCATACGCCGCCAATGCTGATGAGTCGTCGTTTTCATCTGAACACACAACATTCAATTTCATTTAAATTACAAATTAATTTACCATATTTAAGCATTCACGTCATTCATAGACTTCGCTCTTTCTCTATCTAACGTTTTGCTGCGTTCCCTCGTCAGCCTTTTATTTGTTTTTAATTTCACTCAGAATCATCCTCAAGATGGATTCTAATTAAAGTAAATTGAAAAGTAAGTGAAAAGTTTCACCAACTTTCTTTTTTTTTTCTTCGCGTTTTGCTGTTTTTCTGTAAAGAGCATAAAGTGGAAGCGAACATTAAATATTAAAACAGAGAATTGATTATGAATTATTTAGTGGTAATTCACATTAAGGAGCGCAGAGTGGCAAGGATCATGTTTGTCATTTGCCATTTGCGGGAGAAGTTTTACGTTAATTTCTTGTGAAACATCTTAATTAACATTACCAGAAACTTTGGCTTTCCACACTTTTTTTTTGCCACTCGCATATTGATTGATGTGTTTTCATCTAACGACTCTCTAATGAGTGTCTACCTACACTGCTCCCTCCAAGTCACGATGACAATAATTTCATCAAAAATATATTTGTTTCAGTTGATAGTTGCTGTTGAAAAGTAGTTGGTGGCTTTTAGCAATAGAACAAAGTTCTGATGGAAGGAATTAATTTGACAAAGATTTAGCTCAGGCGTAAATTAAATATTTACTTTTAGTTCTCGTCTCTCATCTCTCACTCCACGCGCAGCTCTTAAAGCACTTTGATTAAATCAAATAAAAGCACAAAAGCTTTCTATAAAAAGGATTTTCTCCTGAAAATCTCCTGCAATTACCGGCAAAGCTTTTGAATCACTGTATAATTTAATATCATAAAGCTCTATCAAATGCACTGTGAAAAACTTTGATTAGATTTCCACGACCTCATACGATTCATAATTTTATCTCTCTGTCAAAATTATTCACAGTGCAACCACAAAAAAGTCTGTTTCAAACGATGTGCATCGTTTCAGAAAAATATCTTTCTTCTAAAATCCCTTTAGGTATTTTTTTTTTTGCAAACTATTTTTATTACATTTTATTCCACTCTTGGAATATCCCAAAACAACATATCAGTACTTTACATGTGTTTTGTTATAAATTGTTTTATTGCAGATTTATGTGAAAACGTGACTGCAGATTTATTCGAAGCTTTCGATAGATTTACAAAATATACACATTTTGCTCAAATCAATTCCATATCAGAACATTGAATAGACTTTTATTTTGGGTTGAAAACTGATGTTATTGATACAAGAGAAAAAAAAAGTAATCATACAAGACTTTGCCGAAATTTGATGAACTATCTATATATGTATTTGAACGAATGGAACAAATCTCTTTAGCTTAATTCAATTACACGAGAGTGAGTTTTATCATTAAGTAAGAGTTCCCCTTTTTTTCCTTCGGCGAAATAAGAAATAAGTACTCGACTCAATAGACGTGAATAAGAAGAGAGAAATCTTATCAATTAACCCACGGGGGAGAAAACTTGAAAAGAAAAGTTTTGATAACACATCAAAAGAGAACAGAATCTATACACAAGAAAGAAAGTTACTACACATCATTACGCTCGTATTATATCGACACAAGATTCGCCCGAGAGAGATAAAAAAAGGCGAATTGGGAATAGCGAGCAGTAAACAATTTTTTTTTTGCAACATCGATTGTTACAAAAGTCCCCGCGTGTACCCAAAAAAAAAAATCCTGCACACAATAAAAGGAAATTCTTCGTACATCATTTATGAAATAAAGTAAGATATTTTTTATCTCTATTTATTTCTATTTCTGTTGTTACACACAAGTCAGACTCCCCTTTCATATAATATTACCACCCCATCCACCACAAATTTTCTTCATTCTAAAAATAATAATAAAGAAAAAAAAGCCTTTGAAAATGTGATACCAAATCAATCAAATTGGGTTTTTTCCACGATTCCAAATTAAAAGATAAAATTAATGGCAAGAGACAAGTATCACATTTGAAGGTGACTTTTGATGTCGTTAAATGTCGTTCGTGAGCTAAAATATTGCTGTAGACTGTAATTATTCGTTTGTCTGTAGTGATATCATTTATTGATTGATTATGCGATCAAGTTATAGATCTTAAATGGAACCAACAAAAAAAAATGTCTTCTATAATTCTATTAATTCCTTCAATTGGCAACTTATTTTTCCTTCAAAAGAAATTTACCTCACGATTTTATTTGATGTTTTCCAGAGCAATCAATTTACTTTGATATTTATGTAGGTGTCAGTCACTCTATCGATCAGATGTCTCTCTGAAAGTGGCATTCGCCATGAGAAATGGCCACTTTGATGTTGAATATAATTTCAAGGGAAAAGTTCAAAAACTTTTCAGCTTAATTAATTCTCATTCGACGGAAAATCCGGGAATAAAGAAAATGACGAAAAAAAAGGAAAAATAAAATGACAAACGACACAACCACGCTCGGGCTCATTAAAAATTGATGAATTTGAATTTCCGTCCTGACATTCATTATCATCGTTCAATATTCCCTATTATTAACTTTATTTATGGGCTACCTACTATTTTGAGAATCTTAAACCCCTTCAGGCATGGCGCTAAAATCCCCCTCTTCTAATAAAGCTCGTGAATCCTTTTTTTTTTTTAATTTCGAAATGAGGGTGAGTATTGATTTTTATTTTCTGCGTTCGTTTTCTTTTTTTTGCGTCCTCTATTTTGACCCATCAGAATTATTCTTCGTTTCACGATAAAATATACTTAACTGTGCTGTCGAGTAGCTAACAAAACTTTTACCGCAAACAAAGAAGAAAGAAAAAGGCAGATAGACAGATAGATATAAGGATGGCAACATTTCTGTATACATTTCATTCATGTCCATTTCGGTGGATATTCAATTATGAATGTTACATGAGCCATGGAATGAATTGACGGAGTATATATGCGAGGCGAACAGCCGAAATGACACAAATATAACTACACACAAAGACACCCTCACGCACAAATACGCATCACGTTAAAGAGGAAATATGTGAAGAATTGTTACACAAAATGTTATAGCAAAATCCATTTCTTACCCACAACTAAGAACCAAAATCGATAAAAGTCTCATCATACCATTCACGGAAGAGGCTTTCAACCTATATAATCATTCGTCGGAAATTCATGTGAAAGATTTTGCTTGAGCTTTTTTCTTTTCCCAAATCACGCACTTTATTAGAAAACAATTTTCAAATTCTTTCTTTGCCTTCAATCTTGCCTCGATGAATATCCTGCCGAAAGCCCCTTGAAGTTCAACATGGGATTGAGTTAAAACTTCGGCACAGGAAAAAACTTTATCTATTCTATGTGTGTTTGGTGGTGCAAGAAAAAATTAAGGACAAACTACCATCAAACAGAAACAGAGAAAATACCAAATCCACACACTTTTCGATTCTATTGAAAAGCCAAATTGAGATTTTTACGATCGAATTAATTGTTGTGCCAGTTTTGCGTTGAGTTTCTGCTTAATCTACTTAGTTTTTTATTTTTCTTTACTACCGCAAAAGTTATTTTAAACTTTAACCGCTACCAGATGAATACTAATTGCTCAATGTCAGAATTTTCTGTACAAATTAAAGTGTCTTCCGAATCATCAAATCAAAAATGTTGAATAATTTCACCCTTAACAACCACAAACAGACATTTCTTCGGGTTAAAGAGGATAAAAATCGTGTACACACAGCACACAAAAGATGAAAAAAAATTTAAAATTCAAAGAGTGTTTCATTTCTGAAAGTAACCTTCTCGTTCTAGATTTTCATTCAATTCCATTTCCTAAATTCTCCGCATGTGTAGCACAGTTAAAGGAAAAAAAAAAGATTATAAACCTACTTAATTTTGAAGCCAGAGAGCAACTGAAATGAAAAGTTTATTTTTGCCACATTCAGCTGTACACGTGTGGGAGGGCGGCGAATGAAATTTCGAAGAAACATATAATCATATTATCAGAGAAGGAAAATATTAGATATTTTTCACTCTTCAAACTGTTATTATTGAAAGGATGTTAAGCTGAAAATCATGCCAAAGAGCCCTTGAAATCGAATGTATGATCCCTTTTACTGGAAAAAAAAAATAAGAAGAAAACAAATTATAGTCCATCTACATTGGCTTTATGTTGTTGCTATCGAGGATTTACTTTTTTTTTGTTATGGAATTGAAATACATAATATCGAGATATCGGCTATAGAGAGGAAAAAAAAAACTAGCAAAATTTCGAGAGTTCTGTGAATGTCGTTTACCAAAAACTGCTGTTATAGATAGAAAACATTTTTTGGATTGCCGTTATTGTTGAAAGTTCTTTTTTTTATGAAATGTTTTTTTAATGTTGTAATTTCAGTGTTCTGGATTTTTGTGCAAAATCAAAATAAAAAATTGTTGAATTCAATCAGATTTTCGTAATCTGAGTGATCCCACAAAACAAAAGCAAATTTGAGAGCTGTTGATAAAAGTTTACTTGTTAGAGAATTTTGAGGGTGTTTAGTTATTTCATCTAATGATATTTTATCATATATTTTCTTTTTTTTTCTGCAACCATTTGTCAATCAATTGACTATTTATATGATAAAATGACATGTGATGTAATGACCATTCACTCCCCCTCTTTCATAATACAAATGAATGATAAATTGTTTTCGTATAACATTCATTGCGTTTTATTGAATCCTAAAATCTAATTATTGTGTTTTTTCTTTTCTTTTCTTTTTTATGTGTAATTGGCAACAATTTTTGTTCGTAATACCGCACCACAAATTAATAATCATGGACCTGTTATCATCATCCAACAAAAAAAAACATACAAAACAAATGCGCATTGATTTTCAAATGATATGATTTTTATTTACTCCGAAAAAATAAATCCTCATTATTGATATTTTCTTATGTTCCTTCATTCCACACACCATACATCCCTCATAAACCTTGATTTATCTGAATTCCTTGCTCTGACTCTGAACAAATATATCACATACAAAAATATTCATTTCATGTATCAAAACACTTCTTCAATAACATCATCGATGACTTACGGAAAAAAAAAATTTGAACACACACACACAACACACATACACGCACACACTACAAACAAATCACGGAAAATTCCGATGCTGCTGATGCTTGAAACTAATTAGACCGAAAACTTTTTGTTGGTATGTTAAGTAAGCAACAAAATGAAGATGATGTGAGACAACTGTTCAGCACATTTGGAACAATTGAAGAGTGCACCATTTTACGAGGACCAGACGGAGCTAGCAAAGGTAAGTTATAGAACATTTTATTTTGATACATTTTTTTGCACAATTGCATACTTTGGTATACTTGCATGGCCCGTCTGTCTCTTTTTTCGCATTTAGATAAAGTTATTCTTTTTGTGGGCTTCCAATCCCATTCTCCTTGATCGGCAAAAAAGAAAAGAGAAAGTTAAGTTCAATCAAGATAATTGAATGAAGACAAAAGTCAGGAGAAATTTTTATGCATTGATTTTTGAATTTAGTAAATAGAAATAAGAAATCAGCAACAATAAGAAGGCTGGAAAATGAGAATCGTTACACCATTTACATAAATCAGTTATCAATGATGCTAGCCATTGACTACACAAAGACGTAAAAAAATATAAAAGAAAAAGCTATGTAAGGAAAAAATCAAGAAAAGTCGTAAAAAGAAAAGATTTTCCGAGTAAAACTTTTATATTCTCTCTTTATTATTTTCTGTATTTTATTCTTTCTTCAGCATTCTCAGTTATAGGATTTCTGTGAATTTGTTGTTTAGAAGAACTTTAAGTCTTCTGTAGTCCCTTTTTTCCATAACAATTCTCATAACAGTTCAAAGTTCAGACACATTAAACTTCATTCCACTCGACCAACTGCAAACTCATTAATTACATTCAAATCATCTCGAAAAATTATGTACGGTCATGCACACTCTATACAAGGCAACCCAATTGATATAGCAATTAAATTATGAAAGGCGGCAAAAGCAACAACAACATAAAAAATGGACGAAAATTTATTCAAATTATAATTTTATTTGAAAAATCACTGAAAGCGTTTTTTTTTTTTCAGTGTCTTCATTTTCTCTCCATTCTTGACGCAAATTGAATTATCTTCAATTTTCTTGTGCAAATTTTCGTTTCGCTCAAGTAATGCTCATCGAGACTACATTCATGCTAGGAAAAAATTTCTTCCTTTTTTTTAAATAATGAAAAAATATATATAAAAATATTTTTAATATGATTATGTAAATAGATTTAGCGTAATCTTAAATTTAATATCTTTCATCCAATGTGCCTTTAGTCTTCCATCGGTCCTTCGCCTTTTGTTGCCGTCGTCGTCTTTTACGTCGTCGATGTTAACACAAAAAGCTCAAATTTGCCATTAGATTACATTATCGTTAAAGATATTGGAAGCATCGCACAACAAATGTTATTTTATACACTTTTTTTCTTCTAAATATCAGCCTTATAAAACAAGAATCACGAGGCATCGATATAATACGCTTTGCATGCATTAAAAATGTGTAATAGGCATAAAAATGATGATTTTTCTATATCATTCAATTGATGATGTGACAAAATGAGAAATTTAAGTAAAATTCAATTTTGACGCGTTAGCGGGTAAATGGAAAACAAAATTCCCGAAGGCACAGAAAAAAAATTTAATTACTTTCGAGAGGGAAAAAAAGGAACGGCGTTGATTGGCATCCTTAAAAATATTCAATCACATTTCTCGCTTCAATATTTTCCTCGCTAACTCCATCGTCGTCCCTCGTCCCTTTACCAAAAAAGAAAAGTGCTCTTCAACAAAAAAAAAAAAACACACACACACAGAAAATAGAAAATATATTTTTATCGACAGCAGAAAAAGAAAATTCCTGAAATCAGCAGAAAAAAAAAATGTAGCAGAAAACTTGCCACATTATACAACACAAAATGATGTATACGTATCGGCAGGGCAGGCAGTGAACGGAATGACTTTGGTTTTTGTTGAATGGTGATTTTATGAGAGTGAATATTGATGACTTGGTGTTGTGTATATGTTCGAAAAGAGGTTTTTTTTGGTGCCGTAAAAGCAGATTCCTTTCACATGGTCGTTTCTCCCACTCACATTCTCCTCTTTGATTTGCCGAAAAAGGGCGAAATATATTTATTTTTTTTTCCTTCAGCCAAAATCTGTTTCAGATCTTTGAGGTCGAAAATATTTTGCGTGTACGAAATGTGTTGTTTGTGTCAATAAAATGTTATAGCATTTATACACTACTAAGTAGTAATGGACTTTTTTCATGTAAATTTTATGGATCGAGCACAAAATTAATAGATAATTCGGAGACAGATTGGTGCTCACACACAGGATCTTTGAGCATCTGGAATATTCGCTAGTGAAATGGGGCGAAAAGAAGCTTTAATACAGATTTATTGACAACGGCACGATGGATAATGATTTGAATAATCGTCAGATTCGTGACTTCAGGGCATTTTTCTATTAGAACCATTTATCGCTTCATTCCCCGCATGCTCAAACGAGTGAACCCCTGTGCACCGAAATCAATAGCTGCGAATTAAATTGTGTGAATATAAATTTAGATGGAATATTCCAAATCATCAAAAATAAATATTATTTTACAACTTTCGGATTTGTTGTTATTGCTGGGGATATGTCAATAAAGCAATAGTAATAATAATAACAGAAAAGTTCCCTTCATTTCCCTCCCACAACATTTTAAATGTATGCAAAATATCCGTCCATTTTAAATCTCGGCTTTGATACTAAATTATTAAACATAAAAGAAATCCATCCAATTTAATTTAGCAACAAACGACAAAGAAATCCGCAAAATATAAAAAAATATTGTGTGTATTAGTAAGTATGGCTGGCGGGAGTGAAAAAAAGGGAAAAAAGTAAAAAAGCTTTTTATTTTATTTTTTTTATTGTTCGAATTTTTATGTTTCAAATGGATATTTCTTCCTTGTGCTCCACCATTGCCATTTAACAATTTCTTTTCCTGCGCTCAACCCCGATGAACACATAAAAAAAAGAAACCCTTGAAGAAACCAAAGAGAAAGAGAGATTAGGAATAATATATATTACCCATGTTGCCTTAAGTAGATTGTCTAAATGTGGTGATGAAGGTAATAATAAAGTGAAGTAGCAAAATAAATATTAACTTTACCTTGTGTAATGATTTAAGTATAGGTTTTGAAGTGGAAAATTTATGTTGTTAAGTAGCATCGAAATGAAAATGCTCATGCGAATATTTTCTAATTAGAAAAACACTTAAAAAGTTTCTATCTAAAGAATCTCACGAGAATTTTCGTTTGAGTGACTGACACATGATAAAAGTCATACAAGGCAAAAAATTAGACTTCCAACCTCAGCAGGGGGAAAAAGACAGCAGAATAAGAAGTATAAATCAATCCCCTTTTCCCATCTTTTACGCAAAAAAAGAAAGAAAAGGCATTTAATTCTAATGAGCATTCACTTCGAAATTTATAATGCATTAAACATCATGCATGATAAATGAGCCAACTCGTTTTGGTTGCAAAACCATTTTTCTTCATTTTCGCAAAATTTGCTTCTTCCGTAAACAAAAAGAAGAAGTAAAAGCAAATTTACAAAGCAAAAGTGATGCTCGCATGACTGTAACTCATTTTTTTTTTTTTTAAGAAGCAATTCCAAGCTGCAAAATTTACTTTTCGAAAAAAAAAAGGAAACTTCAATGTAATGAAATATGAAATGTTCTTTGGGAGTCATGCTCATAAAAAATTTATATTGATGTTATTTTGTTGTCAAATGAAAATATATTTATTCTATAAGGAGACGAATGAAGGGGAAAATTTTTCTCTTTTTCTATCCCGGTGAGTCGGAGATTACATTTTATTTCCACTTTGATAAGTTGCCTTGGCAGCAGCATCTCTCTGGGTGATGGAAGTTCAGCACCATGTTTTGAAGTAAAGAAACGAGCTAAGCAAAAAAATGAAAGTAAATTAAGAAAATGTCAATTTTCTTGGCTGGTTTGATTGAGGTGCGTTTTGTTTGCGTTGTCACGGTGTGTCTGCTATGCACGTTCTACGACGCACAAAGCTATTTACAAAAATGTCAAACATGTGAGTCAATTATATGGAAATAAATTCACAGGAGACTTTCACAAACAGAGAGCGTAAGTGCGTAACATTGGGAGCCATTTAGATCCATCGCCAGAGCAATGCTAAAAGAAGAAGAAAAAAAAAAGATGAAAAATAATCTCTTAAAATGTTTCATATGATTTTCCATCTAGCTAGAGGTTTTCCCTCGACTCTTGATATTGCGTTGGCAGTCCCAACAGATCAAATTAGATTAGAACGAAATTCGTTTCTTTCTTCGTTGCTTGTGTGAGATGATGAGACTTTTGCAATGAAATGTGAAAAAAGTTTCTTTCTTTTTTTTGTCAACTTTAAAAGTTGTAAAATTTTCATGAAATTAATTTTTTTTTGGTGAAATAATGATTCGACAACGAAAAACAATCCTTAAAGCTCTTGTTTCGTTCGCCTATACATTAATAATTCTGGCTTTAAATAAAGAATTTTCCTTTCAATCTTCATTCTATTTTAATGATTTTCCTCAAAAAAAGAAAGAAGAGAACTTTCTACCATAAATTTTCGTTTCCTATTACATGGATGCATTATATAATAAAAAAATTATATATATCTATATATATTTTACGTAATATTATTAAAGCTTAGAAACTTTCGGTCGGGCTGATAAATAATTTTTTTCCACCGCGCCAGAGGAGCGAATGAGAAAGAGATGGAAATATGCTCTTAATACCTTGATAATAATTTGAACTTGTCAAACTTTCTTATTTCCCCATCATGATGAAAATGTATATTAAATTTTATGATGCCAACAACAAAGTTTTCGATCTCATCTAGTTATGAAAATTTCTGTTTTCTGTTGGCTTGTTGTTGGGTGCCTACAAAAATTTCCTCGAAGAAAATCATGAAAACTTTTGTGTTTCATTTGGCTCCCATTTCATGTTCACGTCCTCGGTCGCTTTTGGTTTGAGTGATGAAGAGATATTAAATCACAATGTTGCCGATGTAACTTTAAGACGTGGAAAGATGAGAAAACATTCTATGGCATAAAATTTAAATTGATTCAAGTAAAGTTTTGATGTAGGGTTGGACTTGATGCCTACGAAAAATAATTAAAATTTTACCCGAAATCAAAAATTTTTGACATTTCAATTCAAACAAAATGTGATGCTTTGTGATTTTGTGTCATGTGTGTGCAAGTATAGTGTGTGTGTGTGTGTGTATCTTGAACCCTTTTTTTCCCTTCAGCAATATTTTAGTGATTATGAAAATCCAACAAGACTTTTTCCATCGCATCGCTTGTTTTCCTCAGTCAATCATAAATTTACATAATATTCGTATATGCTTGAAAATATGGTTGCCAAAATGGATAGAAAGTGATGTTAGGTGGGATTATTTGGGAGTTATGTAATGTTGATAGCAAAGTTATCACGACAACACTAATGCACTCATCAATATTATGTTTTATGATTTAGTAGACATTTGAAGTTTCTAGAGCTTTAAATCTCATTCGCCCCGACCAATTTAACAATCTGTCTCTTAAATGTATGCAACCCCTCGCTCTCTCTCTCACTAAACCTAAAGCATCACGTCACCACAATGTTCATTATGTTGATATGTCTGTAAAATAATGCAAAATTCTTATAAAGTCTAGCTGGGTGAAAGCCTCAATAACAATCAACTCCGCAATGAATCGAAAGCGAGAGAGAGATTAAATTGCGAGAATCTTACTTAAGTGCTTGAAGCACTTTCCGTGAAATGCAGAACAATAATTCTGGATGGGAATTTTATGTAAAATAGGAAATTAATTTTACGATGCCATTCATTAACACTTGTACCATTTCAACTTGTTGTAACATGATAGATTTTACCAAGGATTTATCTGGCACACATATACATACAATCAGACAGCTAAACATAGAACAGCTTCAGAATGATAGAAGAACAGGAAATAATTTCAATTTAAATTGAATGGAAATTGCTTTTGACGGGTGATTTTGGTGTTGGCACCGACAATGTTGAGAAGATTTTCATTCCCCATTTACATTGGAATATGATGAAGGAGGGAAAACGAAAGAAAAACGTATTCCCTTCTTCCGTTGATTTCACAGCGACAATGTGTTGATTTAACTATTTTAATTGAAAACTTTCTGTTTCCATTTTTCGTCTCGTTTGGCACTGTTTGAAATTTGAAAGTAAATTCCTTGTGAAATTCTTCTTTCTTTCTTTACATCTTCCAAAATAAAATACTGAGACAACTGAACACAAGCAATTATAGATTACAATGAATGCTTCAGAGCTTTATCCCTTCTCCTTCTTCCTCATAAAGAATTTTACAAAAAAAAAAAATTCGGATCAAATAACGGGAAGAAAAGTTTTCTTCAAAATAACGAATTTAATGAGTTTTGCACTCGAAATGTATAAATGTCTCATGTTTGTCTTCATCTTTCTGTTGAGTGGAAGATGACGCAAATTCCTTCAACTTACAAAAAAAATCCCTTTAGACGTCTTAAAGCAAATATCACATGATGTAGCAATAGCGTGTCACAACAATGAAAGAACTTATCAGCAAAAGAAGAAAACTTCCATTTAGTGTGCAAATGTCAGCGATTTTTTTTTTTGATGTTTTAAGTGTGCATCAACATAGCGAATCACGAAAAGCTGTTTAAAAATCATAAGCCCTGAAAGTGCCTGCAAACATAAAGTTCACCCACCCGCTTTTGCACCCTAGTCGAGTCTTAAACGACTTCAAATCTGGCAGGAAAAGCGAATTTATTTGGCTTTTTTTCATGCAATCTGTCTGCATGCCTCCCACACCATGCTTTCTCTTCACTCGCAATGAGGGAAAATTTTCAAACTGGGAATATTTTCCATTTATTTAAGCAACTAGTGAAATATTTAAGTGGAAAATTTTCCTCTAGTTTTTTTTTTGTGCTGCTATAAAATTGTTGTTGGCCATTCTGTTTCCTTGATATTTCTGATGCCGCAACGGGAACATTCATTGCTCGGAAAGGATAGAGAATGTTCCAAGTGTTCTGGCACTGTTGCACATAGCTCCTACTTGTTGATAATAAAATCACACATTTTTCACTCGAAGTGGGGCGTTTTGAAAATGTCTCTGTATTATAGTTTTCGAACAATTGGCAATCAATTTGTGGTATTTTAAGTTATTCATGACAATTTTTTCTCTTTAACTCTGTTTACAGGTTGTGCATTTGTTAAATTCAGCTCACATCCAGAAGCTCAAGCAGCAATTACTAGCTTACACGGGAGTCAAACTATGCCGGTGAGTAGAGAACAATAATCATCATTTAGATTTATGACAATTATCCCTTGAATACTTTCTTTTTTTTCTTATTCTTCCCAAATGATAAATCCTAATGTTGCAAACTCCATTTTAACCGGTACCCACCCACACACATAAAAAAAGTGAAATTAATTTTAACCATTTTTGCCCTTAGACGTTTTTGCGCTTAATTTATGTTTCCTTTCTGTGTTTCTCCTTTATTTACAATCTACATTTTTTTTTTTGCGGGGTGGCAATCTCCAGTCAATCTCCAACTTGTACAGTACACAGAGAGAAAGGTCATATCAGGGGCAATAAACAAAATTTATTATGCACGACCCTCAATTCATTATGGGCATGGCTCGTTCTTTTTTATCATCAAAAGTGAAATTTCATTACATGATCAGATCTCTTTGAGTCGTTTTAAAGTTTTCACATCTAATTTTACTCACAAAAGCAACAGCAATAAAAACTATTACGTAACGAGCCATTTAATTATTACATAAAGCTAGTAGTAAATGAACCTTGTGTAATTGTTCACAGCAAATCCTAAAGCAGATGTTACACAATTCATTCCGCAAGCATTTCAGGGAAATTGACATTTAGAAAAACGAAAAAAAAAAAAAAAATTACAAACATAATCGAGAGCATAAAAAAGTTTTCAAATTGCGAGTTACGTTGCCATATTGATTTTGAGTCTCTAAACTCGGCAGCTCAGGAAAAAATAAAAAATAAAAGCTGAAATTTAGCGCATCAGAAATTTAAAAAAAGAGATTTAACGAGGAATGAGCAAGAATGTCATAAAGCTTGTCTGAGTTTGAGCAGTGAATGCGATATTGCTACGGCAATGCATCATTAAAAAATATATCTGACATAAAATTTGCTTTTATTCATTCATTCGTATGCAACAACCGCCGTTGACTTTCGGGACATATTCGAGGGCAGCATAATAAAATGACAAAGTAAAATTGATGTTAAATAATAGATTGAGGAATCGGGGGGAGAGTGAGTTCCACAACCAGCTAAAAGGATTTTAAATGGAGTTTTTTGGGATTAGTAATTTGAATATTAAAAATTACCATCCATTTATTTTCCTCGAATTTTCCATTACACAAAAATATTTTATGTCTGCTGGCTCTCATGGATGGAAATGGCATCGAGTGATAAAAGTTTTTTTTTTTTTTTTGTTTCATAACTTCACTCTCATTCCTCCTGTCACAAATTTAAACTGTCATGGCAATTTTACATTTTATGGTTGGGCAACATTGGAGCCCAAGAGTAGTTTTATTGCTTTTAATCCAGATATGTTGTTTTATTAAATTTTATTTTATTTTTTTCTGATCAAATTCCAAATTGTGTGGGAGGATAGACGAGAGTTGATAGATTAGTACAGAAACTGAGACAGCTTTACAGAGCTCGTCAACCATCTCAATCACACATCCAAACGGCAACAGTAGAGATTTTGCGTCGAAACATGACAAAAGTTATTGCACTATGATTAATGATATGCACAATGATAGCTCGCTGTTGTGTGAGTGCTCTGCGTATACGTAAAACTATGATAGATTACAACATTTTACTAGTCATGTGACTAATTTATGACTTTGGGATCCAATTTGATGGCAATGGAGTGAGGAGCATTTGTTTAGTTGGTTATTGATTTCTAGACAATGGAAATTTAAGAACAAAAATGTTGTTGCAATCTGTCGGAATTTTTAATGAAAACATAACAAACGCAAAAGTCACTATCATAATATTTTTTGTATTTTGGGTTCGGTTCATATTAAAGCGATTGAATAATTTGTTATTCAAGCGATCGAAAGTGTTTCACAATGCAAACCGAAGGCCATAAATCATTTCAAATGGTAATTTATTCCAATTGATAATTAGTAATATATTGCCTTCGAGGCAAACACGAGGCAACCCTCCCCGCATGCTTCATCTGCAATATAAAACCTTACGAAAACCAACAGAAAGCATCACGATAAACTTTTGACTCCTCAAATTTGCCCATGTCCCTTTTAACCATACAATATGTGTAGAGCATGCACGACACTCGACTCTGAACAATATTTTGCGGGTAAAAGGCTCATTAACTTTAAATCTCAGAAAATATTTCCCATGCGTACAATTTCGGAAGCTTATGTTGTATCATCGTTTGGCATTATGTTGTTATTGTTGCCGTTTTTCAGGAATTTTCATAGTAACGGCAATGAGGGGAGGGACAAATGCCGTTAGTGAATAAAGCAACATGTTAAATGTATTATAATGATCTCGCAAAAAAGTTCTATTCATCCAAGCATTGCCTCTTCACTGGATTAGGATTTTTATTGTTTTCTTTAAAAAGAACAAATGCGATTTTTTTTTGTACTGTTGCCGGTGAATAAAATGTTTCGTTGAGAGCTATGCTAATAAACACCCATTTACTTATCCGGGCACCGACTTGAAAATGCTATTCAGGTGAATCTTCATTTCAACTAAACGCACCTCGAAATTACACCTCAAAAATAACACAATTTTCATTTTTCGCCTAAATAATTTAGCATTATGACTTGAACACGCAAAAACACAAAAGATTCTTATTTTACCATTATGCAGAAGACGAGAAATGAAAACATAAAAATTTCCATCGAATTACATTTCCACGAGAATGAAGAAATAATAATGGAAAACGTGACATGAGTTACTCAAAAACAAATTCTTGGATTTTCCACTTGCCGAAATTGAGTGTTTGTGTGGTTTATAAATTTTCATTTGAAAACTAAATCACTGGAGTGTTGATGATGAGAGGGACGCTGGCAAATATTGCAATGACAAAACCTAGGTAGTGGAAAAGAATTATTTTCTTCAAGTTCTTTAAATAGTCCTTTTAGTCTTGCAATACAATTTTCACATATGCTGTGAATTCTTTTCCTGTTAGTTTGTTTTTATGACCTGAGTTAATGGAGCGGAGAAAGGGAGTTGCACAAGGCACTTTCAGTCACTGACAATATCATCCAAAGCATTTAATACGAGTAGATTTTATGAGCTTTCATCTCAAGGGGAGAAAAAAATAAAGTGAACAAAGGACGAGAGATGAAATCAATTTTAATTGAAAGCTCGTATAAAGTGGTTTTCGTGTTTGAAGCTAAATGTCTTTAAAGTAAATTTAATTTTATGGTTTCCTTGTTGACTTGGTACGGCAGCAAAGGAGAAAACAAAATTTTATTAAACCCGATGATGGAATGAGTGATTTAAGGGACTTGACTTTGCTTCTTTTTGTTTTTTTTTTTCATCGAATAAAAGATTTCCTTTCTGATCATAAAATTTTTTTTTTTTTCGACGTACGCGAATATTTCACGTTTTTTTTTCGGGAAGGAGATTTGTGCGCTATAATACCAGCAAGTACAAGTTAAAAGCATTGAGCAATAAAATAAATGGCTTTCATAATTCCATGGCAGCGAGAGAGATTTTTTTTTTGGTTCGTTCTTTCTTATATTTTTTTGAAAACTCATCGCTTTTTGATACGCGATACATGTACAGTGAATGTAATATAATTTACGATATTTTTTTTTTCTTAAACAGTTCATTGTCGTACATTTCTTTTGAAGATAAAAGATTCTCTACAATGCTATACGTAAGACCTTTGAATTTTTGACTCTAAGGAATCACATCATATCGGGATGATTCCATTAGAGTCTCATCATGTCTAAGTAAAAATGTGACTCAATATATGCGATGATGAAAGTAAAGAAAACAAAGCTCCCCAGAAGCATGTCATTGGCATCTATGAAAAAGGCATTAAATTGCAGCATCAATTCCATTTTTATTATCTCCTTTATTGGCACTTTTAAGCATGTGATGCCATAAAATATTCTTTACGTGAATTTGCTCCAGAAAAAAAATTTCTGAGCCAAACGCAAAAAAGAGAAACTTAAATCAAATGGATTATGCACATTCTCCCAATATATATAAATATATATATTTTTTTTTTCATCGAGGTAAATTGCCGTGTCGAGCATTCCGCCATATTTCACACTTATTGGCGATAAAAGATGAAACCGGCAACGTTAGGCGGTACAGCAGAGAAAAATATATAAAAAAAACTGCAAAAAAGACTATAAATAATCATATTAAAGTTTATCGAAAGAGGATTTAAAGCATGAAATGAAAAGCAATAAAGGCACAGAACTTTCATGAGCTCATGCTGCTCCATGTCGAACGAAAGAAAATTAAGTCAAAGGTTGGATGGAGATTTTTAAATTGGATTAGGAAGAGAATTCAATAAAAATTAAATTAACTTGACAATTGTTCGTCGACAGGCGATTTGCTTCTTTTTTCGGGTCACACAATGTCTCTAGATAGGAGCTGAAACAACAAGTTTGATTCACAAAATCACGAATACATGTCACGTTCGTACCAACTTAAATTTACATTCAAAGTGCTGAAATTGTTGCACACATAAAAATAAATAAAATAAAAACGAATCATCGTGTAATTTATCATATGAAAAATCTTTCAGTTCTTGCTATCATGCAACAGCTTTTCCAACAGAGATTCACAGTTCCGAATTCGAATGTCCCCTATAAATTGCCGATGACCCTTTTAAGTCTCTGTTCGTGTCCCATCAAGAGTTTATTTTTTATTAAACAATCGCTTCATCATCATGGCCATCATCACAAAAATTGTGTACCAATTCACAGAAATTCTCGCTCGGTCAATGTCGAAAATGGCAGCACTAAAAAACTGTTTAAAAAGTCATCGAATCAAAGAGGAACGATGTCGTAACACATTATGGCCAGATCGTGACGTATAAAACCTCAGAGCTCTATATTTTATTGCCCAGCGCTTCCAACAAGGCCGACAATGAAAACGGCTCAACGAAAAATATTCTTTTAATAGCTGTAAAAAGAAAGAATTTATTTAAGAGTCATCACAGGCCATGCTGTCGTATAAGTATCAAACTTAATGCTTCAAAATTTATCGCCATTGTGTGATTAGAAATTTGAATTATTCTAAAGATCCAGCTGAGTAAATTCACTCAATTCTTTGGAAAGGGATGTGTCGGCCAGTGATATATGTATTATCAACCAGGAACTTCTGAAAGTCTCTGGAGAATCTTCAGGAATAGATTGTTATTTATATTGTGTAATGGCATCTATACCAATTTTACGAAATTTACTGTTGAAATTTTGACGTAACTCATTCCCTGCCAATTTACCTTCAGATAAATTCCAGAATTTTATATTTTTCCATCTTTTTTTTCTTTCTTCGGAGGGTTTCGCTTTAATTTAATGCAAAACCATTTTCAAAAGGGTTTGAGAACGCACAATAATGGAATTCATGTCCGCCCACAGCATTCAATTTAAAACTTATATCACATGTCAGGGAATGTGTGCGGCGGGGTAAAAATGGTCGGAAAATGAACAAGGATCAATAATCATGGTGAAAGATGGATATCAAATAGTTCATGAAAATTTTTCGTCTCGGCCAAAAATTGAAACAACTTTTCTTACCTTTATCAAAAAAGGTTTTCTCAATGAAAGTTTCAACGTCTCTGGAGAGGTGATGTTGAAGACATTCGTCGAACTAGAAGGTTGAAATTTGAATAAGTCCTTCATCAAATGGTCTGTCTTAAAATATATTTCTTTCGTTCCATTACTTGTGGGAATTTTCAACAACATTTTCCTGAAAATGATCATTTCATTTTATAGTGTTGTGCCAAAGAAAAACAAAACTTTTGATTTATTTCATGTAATTCGATTATAAAAATTAAAATTTTTGCAATGAAAAATTTAGAATTTAATAAATTTAAAGAAAAAAAGAAATGAGAAAACTATAAATATCGAAATGATGGCAACCGATGATGCATGAGGCGTGTATCAATCACAGTGTTTGTTCGATTTTTATTGTTTGTATACGGCTATTGTGGAACTTAAAGTACTCCACATAAAACAGCCCCAGCCTTCGTGCCGAGAATATTGAAAATTTGCGAAAAATACATATAACATCCATCCATTGTGTGCCGAGTGTTTTTATTTACCCATCTGCAGAATTCACTTTATGCTCGATGCCATAAACAATTGCAAGCGCACAGTGAGTGTGTGTATGAACAATGTGTTGCGTCATTGTGTACATTTACGATCCTTCATCAATATTATGCTTTGGAATATAAAAACAAACAAAAAAAAAGAATAAACAGAGCAAGAAGAGAACGCGAAACAACAAAATCACATAAAAGTGCAAATACAAATCTATAAAATCTACATTTTCATCCAACTCCATATTCACCATGTGTTAACACAACATAACATCCTTGATTTAATATCATTTATATTGAAAATTCTCTTTTTTTAATGTAATTTAAATGCATATTGCCTCATAAATGTCGCCTTGTTTTTATATACACGCTCTGAGATCGGGGAAAAAAACGTGATGTTAACTAAATTAAAAATCAACTCCAGCTGATGACACAATCAGAGATGACAAAAATCATAAAATTGAATTCATAATGGAAAACGTGCAACAGGCTGCATTGTGGAAAGTTTCTCATCTCATTAAAACTAAAGTCCAACAGCCGAACACTGCTTTAATGCCATAATGAATCTCTCATAATCATTAAAACAACTTTTTTTTTTTTGGTTCAACACGAGAAGTTGCTCCTTTCTATTATAATTTTTATTTTATTTTGTGCACTGGATGCTAATTAAAAAGTTGAGAATTTTTTGTGCTTCATTTCTCTACCAAAGCCAAGTAAAAAGCATTGCCTCAATTTCATAATTCTCTTCGTTTTTTTTTTTTTGAAATTGTATAAATTGAGTCTTTTCCTTACCCGAAAAACAAACGCCCTCAGAATCCGTAGAATCAAAAAAAAAAAAAAGGGAAAAAAGAAAACTTTTCATCGTTTCTATATCAACAGAATAATCCACAGCAAGTTAAAGCTTTAATAAAGTCATTAAGAGTTTTGCGAATGAAACTCATTTCACGAGAAAGTTTGCTTGTCGAAGGACGAAAAAAAAAAAAGAATAGTGCAAGAGACAAATTTTAAAAATACACAGAAAAACATTATACGGTCATTGTGAATGACAATATATATTTTTTTTCTTTAGTTTCCTTCCGTTTCTCATTTTGTTCCGACCGCCACCACCACCTCAGTGTACCCAGTTTAATCACGTTATGTACACTAAGAGCGAAGAACGTACAATGATAGTAATTACTTTCGAATAAAACTAAAAACAAACTTTGTGAACATTGCACAGATAATAGGTTTCCGTTTACTGTTCGTTAATAAAAGTTGAGGGGGGAGGGGGCTATGTGATGCTACTACCGAAAAACTGGCAGCAACACAATGATGAGAAATAAAAGCTGAGATGGAAAAAGTTTCTATTTTCGATTTTCTTAACCTTACAAGATTTTAGTTGAAAGAGTTTTGCGAGTCAAGAATATGACTATGAACTTTTGTCTTCGATGAAAATGATGAAATCTCTTTCAAACACTGTGAAAAAAAAAATTGCAGTAACGAGCGAACGGATGGATGAACAATAAAATGAATAATATTCTTGCGCAATTGTTAGTGATTTGCTCAAAATATCCATTTCAGTGCCAAACTGCATTGTCGAACATAAAAAAAAAATAGAAACTTATTTGTATCAGTATGCTCGGCAGCATCACGAAGGAAATAATAGAAGTACAAAAAAAAAACTTTAGTCAGGAAAAAGAGCTTCAACTTTAACAGTAAAATCACATTGAATAGCAAACGAACAAGCAAAAAAAAAACTTTACAAAACGAAATTGATGAGACGAAATAAAGGGGAGGTAAAGCTTCGACATTTTGCTGTTGCATTAAGAGCGATATCAGTTTTTATGTTTAAAGTTAATGTTTTTTAAGTCTCGAGGAAATTTTATTAAAGTAAATTTCCTTCAGTCTCTATCTCACTCTCGTCTTTTCTTGCGTGACGTTCTCTACGAGACTGTTTTTAGCATCGTTCAGCAGTTTCTTCTGTGACTGTAAAAGTTTCCTTACTCCATTAAACTTTTCTTTTTTTTGTTACTTATTTTACTGCAGTCGCATGACAAATAAAGAAATTTATCAAATAATGTTTCATTTGTTGTCTTTAAATTTGCAGGGAGCATCTTCCAGCTTAGTGGTGAAATTTGCCGATACTGAAAAAGAAAGACAAATAAGACGTATGCAGCAAATGGCTGGCCACATGAATTTATTGAGTCCTTTCGTATTTAACCAGTTTGGACCATATGGTGCTTACGCTCAAACGCAACAACAAGCTGCTCTTATGGCGGCTGCAACAGCGCAAGGAACTTATATGAACCCAATGGCTGCATTAGCTACCCAAATACCTCACGCTTTAAGTGGTAATTCAATTTTATTTCAATATTATTCCATTTTAATAATTTGTTGTCGATGAATTTTTCTTTCGCAGGACAACCTGTTAATGCATCATTACCAAGCCCAACGATGCCAACATTTAATATGGCCGCCCAAACACCAAATGGGCAGCCGACTGGAGCAGAGGCTGTTTATTCAAATGGAATACCTCATACGTATCCTGGACGTAAGAAACGATTTAATTTAATGATTTTTAATCCATGAAGCGTAATGCAGTTATGCATATTGATTTTATAGATGCACTTCAATTGTCGATACCAGCACAAGGTCTACCGAATGGCGACGCTGCTTTGCCTCATGCTTATCCTGGCATTCAACCATACCCGGGTGTTGGTGAGTTGACACAGTTATAAATATTTATCTAATTTATTTAGCTTTCTAAATTTCTGTATTGAAATGTAGATCTATCGATGAAAACACGTTTCTTACGTTTTCATTATTCGCTGTTTTAATCTTCATTTTGATAGTTCCTTCTATTTTGAATATAATTTTCTTGTTATAGCTGTCAAAGGCATAATAAATGTTGAATATAAATATATTTTTTTGTTTTTACTTTATCGGATGTTGTATTTGCTATATAACACACTATTTTTTGAGTCAATTTATCAAAAATCTTTTGCACAAAACAGTCCAATTTAAACAAAAATAACAAAAAATATTCAGAGTTAAATTAAACAATTTAATTTGTTCTCATGCTATGCAGCCAACAAATCTATCGCAGTTGATTTAAATCAGCCATTGCCCTTTGCAAAAGCATTAAGCTATTGGACTTTAATTAAAATGTCATTAAAATGAATCCCAAGAGCTTTTTACACCGGTTTTACCAGCACACATGTTTTATATTTCATTTATAATCTACACACAGCAAAGGGCTCTGTAGTGTGAAGCTCAAACCACATACAGGCATGATTTAGGAAGCAAAAACACACAAAAAAAAGTTAAACAAACTATAACTGGAGAGAGTTATGATATTCATTTTTGAGAAAGGTTTTTCGTGCGGTGTTAATGCTTCTGATATTACTTCTTTTTCATAAACATTTTAAAACTCTACAAAAAAAAATGCTTTTTGCTTGAAAAACAAATATAAATGTGAGAAAATAAATTCTCATTTGAAGTGTTATTAAATCTACATTAAAAATTTATAATTCGTAATTTAGTTACTTTTTTACTTTTGCTTATCCAAATAGAATTTTTCAGGCTTTTGTAGATTAAATATCAGTAGAAAAATAACGTATAGCAAGAGAACAAACTGAATTATAAAAATTAAAATGTAATATTGAACATTAAATTGATGTTTCAATGTATTTTAAATGTATATGATTGTTAAATATTATTTAACAGCCTATCCTGCCGTATATGGACAATTCCCACAAGCTATTGCGCAACCGATTGCAGCTGTCGCTCCGGCTCAACGTGAAGGTAAGAATGATAAACAAAAAAAAAAAAAAAAAAAAGAAACCAGAAGTTTACGCTTCAAAAAATTACATACATTTCTATTTCGATTAACATTTTGCAATGTTGTATTATTAAATCAATAAATCTTACGTTATTACAATCCTCTATTGACCTCTGTCTGTGTATATCGTTAATATTCCTCAACAAATTGCGTTCAGTTTATAAATGTGTGATATCCAAACCGAAAGATAAAAATAATTGTATGTCTATGATTATTTGTGTTTATCTTTTTCTGAATATATCGCTTTAATTCTTTTTTTTTCTGTTCATGATATATATTTGTAGTTGGCATGCTTTTTGAATGTATTTGAAAGAGAATTTAATTCGTACGCAAAATACACAAAAAGTCAACTAACAGCCTTGTGCACCATGAACTTTCAAATCGCAAATTACTTTTCTTTTAATTCCAAAAAAATTCTTACGTTCAGATTCATACTTATAGTTGAATTGAATGTGATGATTCCATGAAATAATTTATAATTTAGTTCATCCAAAAGTTTGTCATATTACTCTATGATTTCATAGTTTCTCTCACCAAATATGTTTTTTTATTTCATTCAATATTTTTTGAATTTACGAAATGAAATCACTTTCTTATAGATCATACTTTTCTGATGTTCCCAGGATGCTCCATATCTGGTCCCGAAGGCTGTAATCTGTTCATCTATCATCTGCCCCAGGAGTTTGGCGACGGTGAATTAATGCAAATGTTTATGCCATTCGGTACCGTTATTAGTTCGAAAGTTTTTATTGATCGCGCTACGAATCAAAGTAAATGTTTTGGTAAGTTTCTCTATTGCCAAATATGACTACATAAAAATATGTTTTCAATTACTATTCAACACTTTTACTCAATTGTTTTCATTTTCTATTGTTAAACAGGTTTCGTTTCATTCGATAATCCTGCCAGTGCTCAAGCAGCTATTCAAGCGATGAATGGTTTCCAAATTGGAATGAAAAGACTGAAGGTTCAGTTGAAACGACCTAAAGATGCCAACCGACCTTATTAACAATCAGAGTCATGCGGCACTAGAAAAGTAGTCTATCAGGTAAGCGACTCCAACCGGGCGCTCACCGCATCAAAATATTAAGTTTCGTTTTGGTTTCCATCCCTCATCTTTACGCTGCACCTCTATTTTTTTTAAACTATTATATATTGATAAATTAGCCGAAGCTTTAAAATAACGAGATGATTAAAAAAAAAATCTTAGTAAAAATGAAGAAAAATAAACCAAAAAAAAAAAAAGTCAAAATAAATTTTTAATTTCTCTATTAAAGGACACATAAAGGAATTTATAACTATGACTCCGATACTATCTCGAAATGCACGAGATTCTAATTTGTGGCAGTAGTAGTATTAAATTTCTCTACGTGTTTCATCAATCCACACATATTCTATGTAATTAATAATAATGTATTCAATCGAATAAATTGATTTTTGGGGCTATTTTTGAAGCGTCATTTTTTTGATTCTTTCTTTAAATGTCAAAGTCTAGCCGAAAAAAAAAATATTTAATAGAAGGAGTAAATAGTTTAACAACAAAAAAAGAGCTATAAATAATCACAATAAGTTTGCTCCTCGTTAAAAACTTATCATCATTATACAATCTTTGAAACGCGTTCCAAAAGAAAAATATATTGTGGATCCAAAAAATAAAAATCACAAACATCAACGCGCAAGTTTTTAAAAAAAATAAATTTTGAGAGTATTTGCTGACTATAAAGAATATTAAAAAAAAAATCCTTTCTGCATTTGAATAACGTTTTAAACCCAAAAAAAATATATATGAATGATATAAAAAAAATTATAATCATATAAAATTTACACATATGAATAAATAATTTTTAGAATTTTTTTAAATCAATCTTAGAAATTATATTAAGTCATTTTTGGAATACCATCAAGAAAAAAAACACCCTATTGGCACCATACAACATCCATGAAATTCATATATTGCATTAATTGAAATATCTACACAACTTTTCTTCTCAAAACCCAACAATTAAGCATATTATCAGAACTATAATTAGCATATATTGACTAGTAGTGATACCCGCAAACGCATTCATTTCTCAGAGAAACACGTTTAGGTTCCTTCGTTTAAATAAACTGGGCACAATGCATCAATTATCATTGAATATAGACAATTGTGGGGTGCAATTAGTTTCACTGAATCCTCCAACATAAAATGACAATTTCTTTTCGAAAACAACAATTTGATCACAACAAATTATCGAAGAGAAACATCAAAAAAAAAATTAAAAACGATTGCACAAACATGAAAGTATAGTTTCAAAATAGTCATATTGCGGAGGCTTAGAATTCCACACTTGGGCTGTGAATTGAATGTTAAAAAAAATGTGTAAAATTATAAATATAATATCAAGCATACTACGTAAAAAAAATCCAGTTTTAGAATCAAAAGTTTATTACAACACTCACCGCATCGCATTTGAGATTCAAACGAAAGTAAATTCTACAGAAAACCTGAAACTCAGTGTATTTTTTAATTTATTCGTTTCACTGTTTACAGTTGTATCAATTTCTAACACTTTCTTTTAGACCTTTTGTTACATTTAGTTTTGCATATTGATTCGCATTTTGCATCGTGTATAAACATTCAATGTTTTCTGTCTCAATGATATTTGTGAAATCATTTTTAAGTGAAACTCGATGGCATTGATGTAACATTCTTTAACTCAGTGTACACGACAAGTAGGAAAATTCAGTGAAATTTTTTGACACACTCCTTAAGAAAATACCCAGTAGTTGACGCATCAAATGACGCGTTAGAAATTAGTTTCAATCTATACAATTTGAGTATCAACATACGAAATCACAAAATAATACTTAAGCTTAACAATTGGTAATAAATCTTATCCAAATTTGCCAAAAAAAAAAAGAAGAAATTCCCAAAAAAAAAATAATAATAATAATAATTTTTCTTTTGTAGAATGTAGACACATTATAACGAAGCTTCAGTCATTGAAATTGGTTTAAATAATTAAATGAAAATATACGATCAGCTTTAAAAATACCTAAATCTAATTTTAGAGTTGATACTAAAGAAACTATATACTAAACATTACAACACTAAAGGAAGAAAAAAAAAATATTAGATAAAACGCACCATATCATTTAATACAGATTTTTTGTAAAAACCCAAAAAAACATTTACGAAAAAAAAAAATAATAATAATAATAAATCCAACACTACATTGCATGACGACTGAAATTTTTCTGAGATCAAAAATTTGTGCATTTCGTTTTCGTCACTTACACACACGCCACGCCATCCATTGTCAACAAATTTATTTCAAACTCTACAATAGTCGGTGGAACAATTTATAAAACAAATCTTAATTCAATATGGGATTTTTTGTCACACCTTTGCTGATTGCCAATTGTTACCATGATTTTTGGATTGCTAGCATAAATTTTCAACTGACTTACACATTCTTGAAAGTTGCAATTAATAAAATTTAAGCCCGTATCAAATCCGTACTGAAGAAAGTTTCTCTATACACATTAAATGAATGCAAAAGAAAATTATCGAAGGAAAAAAAAAATATTTCGAACGTCACATTGTTTGAAGGGTAAAGAAAAAAAAATTATTCAAATTATTATATATTATGACTAGATATTATAATGAAACTCTTATAGTATTTTAAGATTTAACTGAATAATTTTCAAATATTTTTTTGCTCCCAATTTTACTGCTTCAAAAGCTTATCTGAAATTGGTTTAAAATTTGCAGCTGCCACAAACTATTTGCAAATAGCTGCAGGCTACAAATTATATTCCACTTTAAAATAAGCACTTCAGTTTCTTGTTTTGTTGGCATTTCATTGTTGATATCGAGAGAGTTCTTTTCTTTCTGTTTATAGTTCGACGGTAAATCTCTGAATGAATTTTGCTTAAATTATAGCATAACTTCATCAGTTATTCTGTCATTAAACTATTTTAAAATTGTTATTAGCAAACCCATTTTGGCTATTATCATGATCCAATTTTTTGTGTATATTTTAATTTACAAAAAAAGGTGCCATTGAGTCCACAAATTAATGATATAAATGACACATAATTCATTTTTAAAATAATCTAATGATGAAAATATTTGACCACGATTTGAATGCTGAAAAGTATCTTAAAAGAAGTAAACAAGGATAATAGAAAAATTCGCCTTGATAAGTTAAATTTAAGCCAAATGAAACAACAAAAACCCATTAAAATGAAGCATCAACTTCGCTAATTTAATCATCTATGATGACCTTTGACGATACTATAATTCTACAGTTATTTTGAAGAAGAAATAAAAACGGAATTCCCCCGCCGAAATTGTGTATTTGTCGGAGCGTGGAAAGAACTTTTCACATCAGCCGTGAAAACAATTTTCGTGACTAATTTGAAAATAATTTTGATCATCAACTGCAAAAAAAAAACACAATCCAGAAAGGAAACTTTTTCGCTCAAAGAAAACCAAACTTTTAAGCGTTCCTTTAGTGAAATATGAATAACTCGATGAAGTAAGAAATCAAAACAAGCCTACGAACCAATTTGCAACCAAAAAAAAAAACTTCATATATTGAGCTTTGCATATTATAGTGTCACTATCGTGACATAATTTTAGTAGAGTTTGATTTCTTTTTGTTGTTTTTAGATGATTAATCAACCAATTTTTGCTGATCGAGTAAGAATCACACACATTTTGGCTTTTGCGAATGAAAAAGATTTTTGAATTTTTGAAAAAATTACAAATTAAAGATTGAAAAAAAAAAAAAACTACATTTGAATGAAGATTTGTAAAACTTTTAGGATAACGAAATAGAGTTATTTGCTAAGCGGTAAGGTCCTTAATCATATTTGAATATATATTATATATTTATATACAGTAAAGAAAAAACAATGATAATATTAAATAAATAGGATACAGGGTATTTCTGCAATTAAAAAATATTATTAAATTAAATGAGGAAAAAAATGATAATGATGAAGAAGCGATTATGAAAAGAACACAACTTGTTTTCACAGTGATTGGAACAATGATTCATAACTGAAAAAAAAAAAAAAAATATTTATAAAGCCAAATTTAAATAAGTTTTAAGAACGCAAAACTCACACACAAACACATACACAAATACACACACATACATGAATTTTGTAGTTAAGCGCTTTTTAGAAATTCCTATTCTTGCCTCTCTGAGTCAAAAATTAACTGCATGCAGTAATGTAGAAAATGCTATAGTATAAACCATCCGGTAAAGTTACAGTGTAACAAAGTTTCTAATTCTGTCACATGCACAAGCAAGAGAACATCAAAAACTACTATGCAGAAAGTACTAAGTTGCACTGAGACAATCAGATGAATTTGAAATAATTTTCACGCATAATTATTTCGCTAGAATTTTAACTGAACTAGTCTCTATCAATTCAGTTGTCAAAATAATGGCTGCGAAAAATTCATTAATCAAGCTGAAAATTGATTTTGCTATGTTGAGCGCTATCAATCATAATTTGCAAAAAATTTTTGTTGATTTCAATAAACCAACGATTTTTCATCGCCAAATCGAGGCGTGCTTAAAAAAAATTTAATGAATTCATTAATTCATTAATATTTATATGGAGTATTATATACGATGGAACATTCACATATTTAAACACACACTCAGCCAATCATGAATTTTATTTGCCAAAAAAAAAAAAAAAAAAAACATAATAAATAATGATACCACTGATTCGATTGGCTGTTAAAACTCTGAAATATTGTGTGAAATTGTGAATTGTTTTGAATCCAAAAAAATCAATGAAAGAAATAGTCACTAGAAATTTTAGATGGTGAATAGGAAAAAGTGGGAAAAATAATGAAACTTTTTTTTTTTTTTTTTTGGAAGAAACAAGGAAATATTAGAACAAAAATATGCCTTATGAAAAAAAAAACTTTTGAAATTGTTAAAATAAATTGAAATAACAACCAATAATTTTGTAAACACTTGATTTGTGTGAAACGATTTCAAAGAATGATTCATCCATACATCCGCACAATAAACAATAGCATATTATGAGTTGATTCTTAATTTATCGATCAGTTTAGAAAGGATTAGTTAGAGTAGAGTGAAGAGTGATGGGCAACTTCGGAAACCACGCTCATAAAAGGCTTCTGTTCAGTCGGCCATTGAAATCGTCAAGAAACTCAGAGCGCATACTTGCAAATTTTCTTCTTTGTTTTTCGATTTGTCCAACCTTTTTCAACCCGAACTCATTCAACTTTACAAAGACTTGTCGCATATTTGATTTAACTAAAGTCTTGTACATAGCAACACATGAAATTAAATGTCAAACCAATTTTATTACAAAAAACTGACTTAACATTTTGCATTAAGAAATCTCTTTTTGGTCTCGATAAACTATAAAAAAAAAATGCATGAAGTACTTTCGAAAATTCTTCCTTTCAAGCTTGAAATTCATAAAGAAAACATATTTAGACTACAAACAACTCTTTTGCTTTCCTTTGCACAAAAAAAAATATCAACATTTAACTATATCAAAATATCGTTTCAGAATGTTTTTAAGTAAAATTTTTGAAACATAAAACAATCTCGAAAATTGATGAAAACAATGAAATAAAAGTATTTAGTAAAATTGCATAATTATGACATTTATTAATCTCAAGTATGCAAAAAAAAACATGATGAAAAATTACGCTTTTTATTAAAGGAAAACGCCCACACTCTTTTCGTTATCTCAATTTAGTTTTATCTCCTTTCAAGTTGAAATTTTTGGACCCGAAGGGATTTGTTTTTGACGCGTTTTCCATTGTAGTCGAAAGTGTGATTACGGTCCAAGATAAAAAAAAGGAAGAATAACTAAACTAAATGAACAAATAATTAATTAAAATAATTAAATAAAGAGCTTTTGAATGCATAAGTTACACAAATCACACCGACACAATTAAATCATTTATACCTAGCAAATCTATCGACATCATTCATTATACAACTTTCGAATAAACTATATATCGATGAAATACTGAAGCCTAAAGAAACCATCACTCAAATATTTTTTTCTCGGTTTAATTTCTCGAAAGTGATTTCATGTTTGATGTCATTTGATTCATTTTTCTCTTCAATAAATATAGTCGAGTGTGTTGTGCAACAAAGCCCAAGCATCATTACATTTCTGCGTTAGATCAAGTTGACAAATTTGTCGGTTAACGCTATCTGATGTATACATGCACAGAAATGGAATTGCATTTCACAGATTGAGACTTTCAGATTGAATCGGATTTCCGATTAGTACGGAAAATTTGACCTGCTGGAATGACCTCAGAAAGCTTCTCAGCAGATGGTGCATTCCATAGAGCAAGAGAGCTGGGATATTGTAGCCATAGCTAAATAAATTCCAATCTATGAAACGCAATTCCAAATTTCACTGTGAATTTTCTTAAAGTTTTTGGTAAATGCAACAAAAAAAAACTGATGAATTTTTTATATTCCTCGATAAACGATAACAAATAGCGATTAAAATATTTAATATCATGAACTTATTTAAATTATTTCTTCATTAGCTACATTCATAACTAAACAATTTTTCTCAAATTATTACACAACATGCAACACCCACACCAGTAATCATTGATTTCATGAGACTTTTCTTCACAAATAGTTATTGAAAATATTGAATGAAGAAAACAAAAATGAAGTTTAAGTACAACAGTATTAAACAATTGTAGTCAAAATTCTTATGAATTGATTAAATTCACTTATTCAGCAGTAATTAGTAGTAAATACGCCCTATACGCAGCCTGAAAAAAAAATTATAGAGAGAGACGAGAAATACTCGAATTTGATTTTGCAAGTAACGAAGTAAATAAAACCAAAAATAATAATAATTATAATAATATTGCACAGCGCCCAACCAAGTAAGACAAAAAGAGAAATCGAAAATCACTTGCATAGTTGACCATATCAGGCAAATTTCTTATGATTTTCGGTAATTCAGACACTAGTCAGCTACAATGCAAATTCAATTGCATTATGACGATGCTTCAATAATCGAGTAACGATCATAATTCTCACAAAAAAAAGAAGATTAATAAATACAACAAATTTCATGTTCCCTAAGCGCAAAAAAAAGTGATACAAAACAGAATTTCAAACACTAGACTTGATACAGAATTTTTAGTCAGCTGCTTATACATATATTTCGTATTGATATAAAACTTTATCCACAAAACATTACATACAATACACACAATTATTTTCATGCATAGAAATCCACAGAAATTTGCCAAAATTATAAAAAAAAAATCTTTTTGATATAATGAATAATTGAATAGTCGCAACCAACCAACATCATGTACGATAACTAACCACAACCTACAAAAAAAAAATTTTATTTGTAAAATATAAATTTCAATTGAAAATAAATTCTTGTTAATTTTCTATTGAATTGAAATAGTTGAAATACACATCATATTTATAAAAAATGAATAAAAAAAACAAACAAACAAATATATATTATATAATATATTATGACTTTATAACAAAATTAACAAAAAGTTAATAAAAGTACACTTTATAAAAATTTACATTCTGGTGTTTTGTTATTTCATTTTATTGAAAGATTTACAGGAAAATTTGAGTGACTCATCTGTGAATCATGTTTATATCACGCCCGATTGTACAGATTGATTTCAGAAAATATTTAATTACATCGTAATCTACATTCATCATGTCCACCGATGTCAATTACACGTTTCACTTTCAGGTGTCATTGGTGCCAACAAAGGTGGCTAAGAACATTAACCAGTTTCCAGAATTTATCGTCCTTATTAAACTTTGTCAATGGCTGAACAAGAAAGCAGAAAAACACCATTGAACCACCAACAGAATGATGAAACAGATGCTTTTAATGGCGATTTCGTGTTTCATTAAAAAGATTAATATTGTGGTGAAAGCTCGACGTTATTATTTCTAATATAGTACGAAATTAAAAGCCAAGATGAAAAACAACGACGACAGGCAACAGACCTTATAGCCGTTTCAGTCTTTATATTAGATGTACAGATAATGTTTACGACTTGCATGAATAATGCTATCAACCATTTGACCGCATACTCATACAATCAAGATAAAATGTAGACATTTTTTGACATCGTTTGGCTTGTTTCAATGTCTCTTTTTTCTCAGCATAGCAATAATCAAATTCTGATCATTTATAGAATTTCTGTAAGGCCACAAGTATGCAAAAAGCTTTTTTGAGCCCACAAGACTTACTCAAATCGGTTAAGATTCCATCAGAATCATTCAATTTCAGTTATTTGCCGTTAAAAACAACCAAAATGACCAAAATATTTTATCCATTCGTTTGATACGCCATGAGCATTTGTACATGCTAACATTTTGGCATCTCACAAGGTTCAAAACGCAAACAACATGAAACATTTAAACATTTCTAAAGATCCAATAACGATGTGGCTCAAGGCATTTATTTCGCATGATGATATAGATTATTTTTTCCGGCACAACTTGTCGACAGCGCTCTTCGAAACTGTAAACAATTTTTCAACCAATTTGCTACTGAAATGTGTATTTTAAGAGCAAACTTCCTCTTCTCGAACTGAAAACAGGAAAGCAGTTTGCCGCTTTTTTATTATATTCCGACTTCCCATTCTTCTTCGGGTTCCTTTTTCTCACTTCCGCTGTTCAATTAATTTAATTGCATGACAGAACTTGCACACACTAACAGATATTGCTGTCTTATGTTTGTCTTCTGAAAGAAAAATAAAAAAAAAATAATGCTAAAAATAATTGTGCAACATAATTTCACTACGCAAATTTCCCTGCGATCATTAAAAATTCAGGGAACGTCATTAATGAGTTCTAATTCCTGGAATTTCCAATTTATTTCATCAAATTCCACTACTCCAAACCTATGTACAATGCAACCAAGCAACGGTTTTGGTTGTGTAAGAAGATTAGCATCATTATTGCGATGGAGTGAAATTTCCCAGCGGGCAAATAAAGCAATTGAGATGATTATTACTGTTTTTGTACAATGCAGTCTAACTTAAAGACTGAATGGTATATTTTGTATGACTTTAAGATTGGTTACGACATCGAATTTGTACGACTCATTAGAGAATGTTTCAGTCCGCAATGAGATATTTCAATTAGAGACGAAATGAATATTCCACAGTAGATTGTTGTGTCACGTGTTTTGAAAACGCGTAACGTGACATGAGCCGCAATCCACGTGATGCTTTTTTCAGGATTCAACTTAATAATGTAGATTCTACTTCTTTTTCTCCATTTTTCAACAACCTCGATAGAAAACTGAAGTAGCATGTTATATGCTTTGTTACATAAATGCTCGATTGAATAACAAAATAATTTTTAATGCGATGACAAATCACTTTTTCATCATAACGAGTCAACTAAGACCCACCTACAATATTATAAGTAAAACTAATTCTTTGTGCTTTCACTGTTATGGAGATAAAAATGGAAAAAAGAAGAAGAGGAAATAATAATAATAATATATAAAGATAGAATTTTCACAAAGACAAAAACCCCATTTGTCCAACTCATTGTGTCTCACAACAGCATGAGGGTAGGGAAATAAATGGCAAGCACTTTAAAATGACAGGATATAAAGTGAGTCTTCAAAACTTTCCAGTTCAGTCATTAAAACTACTTTGTATCAGAGTATTATACAGGATGAGGTTCACCGGTATTTGCCCATAAAATATTTTGCCTTAAAAGTTGTTTGCCCTTAAAAACCCCATTCCAAAAGCTTTACGAGTGTTGCAAAAGAAACTTGTCAGTGAGCAAACGATTTTCGGTCAATCTATTGTGTACCATCGACAGAAATTCATACACAATAAATGCTTTATTTCATAGAACTTCTATCCTAAAATAGTTTATTTTCTCTCGGAAAAGTCGTAACTATGGATTCAACGTAGGATAATGAGCTGAACTCGACTCAATAAAATACTTTGTAATTCTTATCGCTGAAGTTGTTTTCGCATTGTTTATATTTTCTTGTTGTTACATCATAATACGGATTCTGTTGTTTATGTTGTTTATGTTGCTATAGCAAATCCCTTAAGACGGAATTATTCATCTTTATTTTTTCATGCAGACAAGAGATGGAAATTTCAATTCATTTGCAATGTCGAACTGTTTATTCATAGTTTTCCTCTACAACAATGAAAGCGTCAAATATGAATTGTCCTTTTATAACAATAGTATTTTTTTTTTGCCAAGACTCTTTATGAATTCACAAAAAAAGAAGAGAAAAATTCTTCTCGTTGAAATGATGGAGGAAATCCATTTTCATTTATAGCCATGAATCATAATTTCCGGAAATTGTCACAAGAGCTCTCAAGGAACTCAACTTTAACCCAAACAAATCATATAAATCAGAAAATTAATTGCCGTAGTCTGGAATGTCACAAAGTTGAAGTAGTCTTGATACTATTATATGCATTAAGATGCTTCACTCTAAAGCATGCGTACAATTCATCTTATTCTTAAGAGGTGTAGGCATCATCATTTATCATTTCTTGCTAACTACAAATGCGAAATGTCTGGCGGATTATTTTTCTCATGAAAAGCTCTTTAAAAAATATTGTTGCACAAATGACATTCTATATTTCAACATCGAGTACGTACAGTAATGGTTAGTTAACATCAAGATTCCACCGACGAATTTATGCTACTATAATTAACAAAAAGTAAGCAAGAATTTATATGTATGCAAATTAAATATTTACGAAAAAAGGAAAATAAGAAAGAAAAAAACTTAACTTCACTCTCATGTTGATCTTCTTAATTAGTTTTTCTCCCTCGTTTTTGCTTAATGAAAGACATACATAAGAAAAAGTTCATGACTTGGCAGCGCACAACATCAGCTCACTCTCTAGTATATTCGGTATCTAAAGGAAGAATCTCTAGAGGCTATTTAAGGGAAATATTATAAATTATAAATTGAGAACACATTTCTCTAATGTGCCCCTCATCATGTCCCCACTATGCCGCTTAATAGAATAATTCGTTCGTTGATACATACAATTTACTGGAGCAAGGATAAACGTTTAATATAGACATCTTTATAGCAAACATAAGAGAAAGAATGAAATTAAATTTGAAAGTGCCTTTCCGCATTCACGTTCTGGTACGTTGGAACACTGGAGCACCCGATGGATGTTTCTTCTTTTTTTGGGAAAAAGCAAGCAAGCTCCAGTTAAAAAAGAGAAACTTGTTGCATTCTCAAGAAGAGGCGAATGAATTATGTTGAAAGATTTATAGTGGAACTCTTTTTGTACTTGTTCCTTCCTTCGTTGCTCGTTTAAATTCTTGCAATTGTTGAAATATTGAAATACTTAAAATGTTAAGATCTGTTCGCCAATGTTTGACACCTCGGCACAACGTGCCAAACCATTTCGTGCCGTTTAATGGGGCGTCGAAGCAAAAATTTCTCAACGGGAGTGGGTGCATGCAAACAGAAGGAAAATTAAAAAAAAAAAAAACTACAAGTTGCACACATTCATGCTACAGAATTAGTTTATTTTTCATTTATGCAACCTTTCAAAAACTATATTTAAATTTGAGAAAAATTTCTTAATTTTCACCCGTAAAACTTTTAAAATTAATTAATTTATTTTCTTGTTGTCTTTTGTTTCTCTCTACAAACAATTCCGGAAACTTTTTTTTTTATTTTCGGTACGAAACTACCTAGAATTGCTACCATGCTATGCTAGCTGGCGTGCTTGGGATTGGTTTTGTCATTCAAGTGAAATTGAAATTTCAAAGATTTTAAATTGCTAAATTTCAACGTGGAATGCTTCAAAACTCACTGAGGGAAAATAATGGAAAGCATTTTAAAATGTAAATGTTGAAAAGGGAAAATTTAGTTAGTATTTCAAATGATCTGATAACATAAAGCTCATAAATTTTCGGGATGCATGGAAAGTAACTTGCCGGCGAATTGCTAGTACCTAGTGTTCATTGGATTTCAGCGGAACTCATGAAAATGGGATTCAAGGAGCATTTTCATGCTCGAAATGAGCAAATAGCGCTATGTTGCTAAGCTGACTAAAAGTATAATACGATAACGAAATCAAGCTGAACATAAAGCTACACCAGCTAAAGCGAAGCATGAAGCAAATATATTTACAGTTTATAAATGTAAATTTTGAAGCATAAACATATAATTTACATTCAGCATATAAAAAGCACTGCACCAAGTGAATTTATTGCTTGAATTTATAAATCCAATGGGTTGTTTTCAGCTTATTTTCACATTTACCGCACAAAATTTAATGAATTGCAAGATTGGCCCAGACAGATTTCTCTCACTCGCCATTATACTACTCCAAAATGGCCCTTTCGTCGCCCGCGCTCTACATCCTGATAAAGTGTTTGTTGTGCATAAATTGTGATAAATCATTTCAGGATTTCCTTTTTCTCTCCAAATGTGTATGCAACACAACAAACAAACAACAGAAGTATCAGCAGCATCAGTAGCAGCACTAAAAGAGACTCAAACTGGTAAACATTAATGGATTGTTTCATTCTTAATATTGGTTTTATGTCCATTACATCTGACGCTCTTGATGTATAATTTATGTTTTTCTCAAGCTATAAACAACAACGCAATATTTGTTGAATTCATTTATACTACCGACATTGAAAGAGAGGAAACAGAGCAAACTGAAACTTTAACAAAACAAAAATTCATTGCAACAATGACGTCATGTGTTGTTAATCAAAATAGTTTAACAATAGTCGATATGCTCATGAAATATACAAAAAGGCATCACTAGAATAAGGAAACATTTCATCTTTACTAGCATAAAAGTTGCAATATTTTAACAAGAGTTAAGAACTCCTCTTTAGCAAAAGTTAAGAACACCTCATTCATTGACACTCCCTGTAAACATAACTCAATTTTTTGTTGTTCCAAAAATACATATTAATTACGTTGCAATATGCTTATGCGTCCTAAATTATGAAAAATGTGTGTGTAAATGTTGTTGATGGAAAACTTTTTCTGTGCTTTTTATTTCAGCTTTTCGAAACATTTGAGAAGTTGCATCATTCATGAATATTTTTCCAAACTTTTTTTTTTTTTTTTTCGTTAATATAATTAATATCAAATTTCACATAAGACAAAGACTGTCGAGGCGTTATGAACTAGCTGATGTCTCATTCCAAAGTGCTTTGCGCCGAAACTTCAGCCTGTGAGAATGGCGGGAATAAACAATTTTATGCAACCTAATTGATATAAATGGTTCATATTCGACATTATTAGATTTGCCTTGGTTCGAGTGAAAAAGTATATTGTACATTAAATATACTTGAGTCTATACTTGTCTGAACATTTCATAATGATGTTGTTGTTAGCTCACTGACTTCGCTTGTTTGTTATTTAGTATTGTTTGTTCGTTGAATAACAAAACAATTTCTGGCGGGCTGGTGTTGTGATGGTGGTATGAGTGAGGCAACTAATATAATATGAGTTATTGATGTATGTTGCTTGCTATCTATTGCAATAATAGCAAGCAAAGTCTGTGCCACTCAAAATATCTATTAGCATGCATACAAGTCATGAACGCTATGTGCTACATATTGAATAATGATCGGCACCATAATTTATTGTTGCGATATTGAAACAAGTCATGTTTACAACGGGAAGAGCTCAACATCTAATTGAAAATTGAGCACAAACTAAGTTGTTGCAAGCACTCATTAATCAATATATTTTCTATCATATTTATCGTTTCTCATTTCGGAACAATATTTTTTTTGCAACCTGAGACTTTGCAACACACTATTACAAACAACACAAAATAGAAACGTTCTTTCGTGCAATTGCGACGTTTGCCTAAATTTATATTAATTTCTTCCATCTATATTTCTATCTAACTCAGCGGGATCTGTGCAAAAAGGAAGTAAACTAAAATACTAAAAAAAAAGTTTATTATCATTCGTACTTTGCCGAGTGCGAGAGGTCGACTAAAAGTTTCATTTGATCGAATAAGTGCGTGTCTCTCATGTATAAATTAAAATAATTTTATGAACTTTTAACACGTGACAATAATTTCATGTCGCTACAAATTGCTTGCGTAATAAAATGTCGAATGTGTCTCTCGATTCTATGTCTAATAAACCGTCTAAACACTAACTAGCAATGATGCTTATTTAATGAGGATCCATCAAGCCATTAATTAGAATGTTCCTACACTTCTTTGTGACAATGCCGAATGGGACAACCAAGACATTTAGTGCACGAGAACAATTGAGCTTAATTAGCATTTACATCCAAGCACACACTCATAAGGAACATATAATTACAACCATTAAAAATGACGCATACAAACAAAACAAACAAAAAAAAATAAAATAATTTAAGAATATAATTGTGTTACATAAATGTAACAAATTAGGCAAAGCACTGGATGTGTGCTTTAGAGTGAACAAAGAAAAAGAAAAATTTGCTCTTCATAATTACAGAATGTACCGCTAAATTTTAATTGTTTTCAAAGTAATAATAAAGACATAAACAAATTTTAACAACCCAAAAATTGTACGATGAAAAAAAAAAGTAACAGAAATGAGAAAACGAAGGAGAATGTCACACATCAGAAAAAGAAGGAAATGTGGAACAATTTCTCCCTCAGGCACATTTTCATTTCTAATTGCTTTGTGAACGTTTAACTACACATGACAGCGACACATCTTAATTAAGTTTCTAAATATGTTTTTTTTTTCTCTCTCTGTGCGATTATGGTTGAAGATGAAGCAAATTTTCTTAAAAGTTTCCATTCGAGCACGTTCACAATGTTCGGTCCTTCGTGCATAATTTTTGTGTGTGTGAACAAAAACTTTAATGATTTTCTATCGTTCGCCTTAATTAAATCTTTTGTTTGCAGTTTTATTAAAAAAAATGCTAATTTGATTTTCTCACAAAAGGAAAAACTCTTAAACTAAAACTGAATATCGAGTTCAAAGAACAACAATTTTTTTTTTTGTTTCGAACGTCCTGTGATCGTTTTAATTAAAAATCTTGTTACGGGCAAAATTATACGGCTGGCAGAAAATTGTAATCAAAAAGAACATTTAACATTTAATTAGTGCCATTAAGTACCCGAAATTATGAAACTTTTGATGGTGTACAGCGAGCAAGATGTCGAACATGATTGTCTCAATGCAGGTCATTTGAATTTATGTTCAGAAACAACTTTTTTTTTACATCGCTAATAACTGTGAAGGCATTTTATTAGAAAATCCATAGTCGTCATTTTGACATAAATTGTTTTCGCTTAATGTTAAGCGCAAATGTTTAATCACTTAAGTTCTAAAGGGACAGCCTTTAAAATATTTGTAAACAATCCAAACTCGCGCGCTGGAATTTCAGCAATAATTCCGGATAAAAAAAAATATAAAAACCAATTTAAAAAGGTCTCCAGTGAATATAATTAATGAAGCAAAGGACTAAGAAGACTAATGAAAATTTAGAGTGGAAATTTATCAATTGATTAATTTCATGGATTTATTGGAAACAAGTCATGTGTAAATCATTAAGCGACAACAAAGAAGAGATTTTTTTGATAATTCCTTAAGTTCTATTTGAATGAAATTCAAAAGCTTTTTCATATCCAATGGGCATAGCATCATTCCAAAGTAACACACACAAAAGTTTCAGTGATTAAGTTTGTTGCAAAAGATTAATGCAATACCAAATTGTTGTAATCATGTAAATGGCGCTTAACCATAAAACGAGAATTATTAAACTATTTGCAATCGGGGGCATTTACATTTGTGAGCCACTCTTAATGTTATGGGCATTAATAAATAATCTGGAAATCTATAAAGCCTCAAAAATTTGCCTATTTTCCTCTCTTGCTTTGCATAGTTTATATCATTATCGAACCATTTCCTGCATTCAATATTATATCTGCTGTTGATGCTACTGAAACCCTTCCGAAAATCCAAAAATCCATTCAGCCGTAGTAGAATGCGGTCAGACTTGAAACTCAATAACTTTTCAACAGAGAATTTCTGCACAATATTTCTACATATCTCTCACCCTCCCCTCCCCCCATCACTCCGGGAAATCGATTTTACACCACAGAAATAATCTGTTGCTTTCAGTACTTGTTTTGTGCGTTGGAAATATGAAGGCGATTTGCAGTAAAAATCAAAATCAAAATTGGAGATTTTTCTCTTTTATTGCTTTCATCATTTTACAAATTGATGAAAACCATAAAAAAATCTTTTGAAAACTTTTTTTTTTCCTGTCGAAATTCAATTAAAATAAAACGAAGGCAATATTTTTTGAACCATGTGGAATCCATGTCAGAGATATAGAATCCGTAAAATTGAGTTTCTATTTTCATTAATTGAATTTATCGAAAATAAATTGATTTGAATTTTGTTTTTCTCTCCTTGCATTTTGTCAAATATTTGAGGATTCCACATCTACACCCACAAATTGAAAACTTTTATTGTGTTATTTACATTCGATTTCATCAAATTTAATTAATTTTTTTCTCTTATTTTGTTGCTTCCTACTCACATTCTGTCTATCATGTCATCAATCGCATCGCATTGAATGTCTTCGAGGCAAATTTGAGTATGAATTGACAGTATGTAATTAAAAGCAGGCATTTTATGTTGTGAACATTCACAATATGTAACGCAGATAGAAAAGCTCATTTCTCATCCCCTTTATCTCCCCCACATTTCAGAATCAATTTAAAGTTTTGACTTGCTGGAAACAGTTTGCGGCTGTCGAATGGCAAATTGTATTATTCGTCGAAAACCACAAAAATTTAATGCCGAAAATTTATCGGAAAGAATTTTTTCTTTTATTTCTTGCAACATCAAACAAGAAAAAAAAATATCGTTTATTACTGTTTTCTAGCGTTACAAGTTGATCGGAAATTAAAATCTAAATTTTGATGAGCTGAAATTTCCTACTGCTGTGGCTTCGCCCACATCCATCACTCCCCGTCGTAATATGAACACAATTTAAATCTTTAGATCAAGAAATTAAAATTCAGAATTATATTTGATGAGGTCTTGTTAAAAAGTTAATATAGAAAAAAAGCATCGAGCAGTGAGAGAGAAAACAGCAACACAAAAGAGCGATTAATATGCTTTGATCGTTTTTCCATTAATAATGTTTCGCCGCAACGAAAAAAAAAATCTATACAAAATTTTCAAACCAAATAACATTGAAAGAGCTGAAAGAGCTTAATTAAAAATATTTTTAATTACTTTGTGATTGAATTTCCATTTACAGCAGGCAACATAATAATAATAATAATTTTACAAACGCAAAAATGTGGAAAATACGAAAAAAAAAAAATAATGAAAATAATAAAAAAAAATATTGTGAAGCTTCACACAAAAAAAAAAAATGTCTCCATCGAAAAGCATAATCTGGCGTTGAATTGTAAACAGCAATTTCGATTTATGAAATACACGTTGGTTAAACGGCCTCGCCATGAAAATTGAGTGTGGATGGCTGGACGATAACGAACGAATCCATGCCGACCCCCAAGCTATTGATGCATGTTAACAGCAAAACCGCAGTGGAAGTGCATTGTTGTTATTCCGTTGACAGCATACATCAATGGCTTTCAACCATCAACATTACATGCCAAACTCAAAATTTTCAATTCAAAATCATAAAACTTTTTGCGGCTGTCGCTCCAGCTCATTCCTTTGTTGCCCTGAAACGCAAATTATTGAAATTTCTGGCATTGCTACGTTTTCCCATGTAAATTATAATTAATTTTTGCTTGTACATGATTTACTTTAAATTACTTGCTACTTAGCGACTGCTATGGCAAGTTACCAATGGAAACTTTTGATGAATTCCAAGAGTAATATGTTAAATTGTCATTTCTACTCGACAAAGGCATAAATTCACTTGGCATCTCCTCCACAGCAATGTTTTCTTGTAAAAATGATTTGTCAACAACTCCTTTCTGGTTGTTTATCAGGACACTCGTGCAGATATTTTTCATTTTTTTTTTTTTAACCAATTTATCAAACAAAAAAGTATTTTTCAATTGTTGAATATTTTTGTGTTGAACAACAAGCGGCACATAGCAGCACAAGGGTTTTTAGATATAAAAGAAAACGCTCGTTCTCCCTCCATTTCCCTATCCATTTCAAACCTGCGAAACAACATCATTGTCCCTCCATCCGTGTTTTGTGCAACTTTCAACAGGTTGCCTAGACACAAACACACGTAAAAAATTGTTTCTGCTTGCTTTTTGTCGTCGTTATGGTAATAGACTCCTTCGCTTGCCCACCCTGTCAATCTCATTCCCCTAAATATTTTGAAGCGTTGGGTTTTCACCAAAATTATCTGACGAAAACATAAAAATTCGCTTACTTTGTGCGTGATTTGTTACTCCTTCTTGTATCTATTTCATTTTGTAAATTTCTGGGCATTTGAAAGAAAATTTCAAAAGAAAAACAATTTTCCAACTACCACAAATAAATTTTTTAAATTGTTTTGGGAAAATTTTTCTTTGAAAAGCTCAAATTGCGATTCAGAAAATTTCCGTAGATGTCGTTAGTAATGGAAAATGTTTTCGGAAAAATATCCTCACGAGTCCTTGATGAAAAACGTCCCTCAAAGGACATTTTATGAATCCTCACTGAACTTGATTTGAAAACGTACGTTCACTTGACTTTTCCTCGTTTCAATAATTGCTTATCAAAAAGTTTCCTTTGTTTACATTCCTTGCGTTTAAAAAAATTCCATCTTCAAACCACTCTACTGCAATTAAACCAAAACAAAGCACAGTTTTACTATGAAAAGATAAAAGATATCACAATTTCTATAAAGGAAAAAAATCATTCAGGAAAATTTCTTTCATCAAACAATTGCAACAAAAGATTTCACTTTGCATTTTAGGTATTTAACCGCAAATCATTGTTGCACAATCTGAATCATTTATGGTTTAAACATTACATAAAAAAGACACAATTCACATTTTAAGAGACGACGCGGTTGCAGTTAAAGGGGACAGTGGGATGTGAAAGCGTCAGACAAACCATAAAAAGTAATTTCACAACTTTTCAAAATCCCTTTTTGCATTGTCTGTCACAACGAATCTTGGTTTATTGTTTTGCTACAAATGTCTCACATGCAATGAATTTGTACACTTTGTATATTATGTTTAACAGGCTTGAGCATGCCACAATGAGCACCAAACAACAGAGAAATACCCCTAAACAGTTCCTCAATTTGAGAGACATTTTGTACTTAGGATGGTCGAAGAAGTAGAAAAAAAAAAGTTTCTTTCCATGTCGCAAAACTTGAAGCAAAATGATAATAATGTATAAGATGTTTTGTGGGTTTGCAAGGATGCTGGCAATGGTAAGAGGAGGCATAAGGCAACATTGTACAAAAAAAGAGAAATTTCGTGTGACTAGACTGTAGATCATTAATCATTTTATGAATGTTATTGTTTTATGAAATGTTATGTTGATGTTCTGGGAGAATTTATTTACATTTTATAACAAAATCCCTGTTCATATATGTCACAGTTCCGCTTTATGATTTCTATGATAAAACATTTTTTTTTTTTCTAAAGATTTTCTATAAAATTATTATTTCTACATGCCACAAATGGCCAAAAAGACATTATTTGACATTGTCTTGGAATTGCTTTTCATCAAAATATTCAATATTTTCCTCTTTTTTTTTGGTTTGAGGGTCATCAAAAAATCATTTAGCGTTTTATGATATTTCTCTTGTCGCTGTGTGCAATAAAATGTTTGTTATGTCTCTGAATTTGGCTTGAATGGCAGACTGACAATGATAACGACGCAAGTCAGATCAAAAACTCGCTTTTTGGGGTTTATGAAAATCATTTTGGAGAGAAAATTTTTCATCAAACTTTCAAAACGATGAGATTAGTTAGGTTTTTGTATTGTTTCGAAACTGATGAATAAATACTTTGTTGCCATTTCCAATTACAATTGAACATCACGAACCAGGATGTAATGGGAATAGAGAAATTGAATGAATGTTGGGTTGAGTAAATAGAGAAAAAGGCAAAATTGCAAAATTTCCACTTCGTATTGCCATTGTTTGGCTGCTACTGCTGGCGCTGCATTTGATAGGAAGATTGATAGATGTGCGGGTTTACCATCAAAATGTCTTACAAAGATCCGCAAATATCGAAATGACGAGCTTGAAAATGAATTTGTATATCAAACTGTAAATTTTGTAACAGCAAAATTTGCATTCGCTAGAAGTTTGTCGTCTCTGAACTGTGTCTCTCATGTCCGTTTCACGTTTGACTTTTGTCCATTTATTCATACAAATACTGTCGTAAATTTGTTGGGTTCTATGCAATGGATTTTTCACTCGAGTGCTTTTACAATTTCAGTAATTTAGCATCAAACATCACGATGCGATGGACATACTCGAAACTCGAATGAATTTTAATTTGAAATTGTCTGCCGTTGTTGCCATAGCTAAATTTCATTCCACATTCAATTTACGTTTTGTGTCAATTTCGTTTTACAAAACAAAATCCCAAAAAAAAAAAAAAAGACTGAACCAGCAAATCAAATATTGATAAAATCTCCAATTTGAATTAATTCATGTTATTAATTAAATTTTCTCTGTTTTTGCAAATTCTATTTGATGAATAATTCAAGTGAATGTCTGTGCGGATTGCAGTAAATACTTTTTTTTTATTCCTGCAAATAGAACTACAACAATTTATTTCTATTTAAAATTGTGGTTTTGTTGGAATAACTTTGATATCAGTTGATTGAACATGTTAACAAATGTTCAGGAATCGCATCTGTGTGGCAAATATCATCGAAATTGAAGTAACTTTAATTGAAAAATCTAAAACACTCATAACGATTGACACCAAATACTGTTCATAGTCCAATCAAAAATGTTTGTGATGATTTCACTACGATATTGAAATTAAATTTTACTTTTTGATCCTCACACAACATTCGAAATATGACCCAAGAGAGATGAAACCCAGACTCGAGTTGGTAAATCCAATTTGGTTTTCATAAAATTTAATTGAAAATCCACTCTCGAAAAAAAAAAAAAAAAAAACTCGTTGAGATTAATTATAAATGCAGTTGCCGAAAATTGAATTTATTCAATTTCATGTGCAGTGACTTTTACTGTCCTTTCCCGTAATTTACATTTTTTACAATTCGACGATGGAAATATATATTTTTTTTCGCATTTCAACGAAAATTTATTCACGCGAATGCTTTATTGTACCAATGATTGGGCCTCGAGCTGGAAAGCGCTGTAAAATTTAAATATAAAATTATTTTAAATTCCGTTGTTCGCTCGTTGAGCTTTAAATTATTTTTTTTTTTATTTTACTCCAATCAATTGTTGAACGGAAATTGTTGAAAGCACTCAAAACTCCTTTTTTTTTGTCTGCATCAATTTAATAAATTTAAATCAACAATAATTTATTTTATTTTTTATAACATCAGCAAATGAACAAAAAAAAAATTTGTGTATAAATATTTATTTATGTTCCATAATCGAGCCTGAGAAAATGCCACGCTTGTGCGGCGTTGTCGGCGGTGTAATTGAATTTTTTTTATGTTATTTTATTATTTGATTGATATGTGTGCAGGGTTGTTGTGTGCACAGTGGAATTCAACAATTTTAATCAACAAGTTTTTTTTTTCAGTATCGACAAACCGGAATGAAAGTTTTAAAAAAATTTATTTCGAGCGTTTTATGATTGCGACGAGCGCACATTCGAGGAAACCAAAAAAAAGAAATGTCGATACAATTTTTGAGGCAATCTGGGTATGCGGCAAGTTTGAGAATATTATAAATCTATTGAAATTCGGCGTTTTTCTGGTATCAGTGTATAAATTTTCTCATGAAATTGTTATTCCAAATGCTTGTTATCAAAATCTGATAAATGTATCAGACATGTAGTGAACACTAGCAATATTATATCCGGATGACTTCAATTCGCTCTAAAGTTTATAAAAATTTACTAAATCATGCTCGCAGTCTCATCAAATATTCATGTTCGCTTAAAAAATCCTTTTTCAATTTAACCAAAAAAAAAACTGAAAATTCATTTAGCCGGAAAAAACTTGTAAATTTATTGAATGCTCGTGAGAATTTGATTTGAAAGCTCTAATCCGATACAAGCACAACATTTTAAAGCTCATCAATTATTCATGGCTTGGCAGAATGTCGATGGAACCATGTGAAAATTATCAACGTTCAAACACTACCAGAATAAAGCTTGCGTATTACATTTATATTTAGCTAACAGAAATGTTTTGCACGAGTGCGAACCTTCAAACAGATCCACTCGACCGTCCTTAAATGCCTTTCAGGGCAAAAATTATCACAGAAATATTTTCTAGATATATATATATATATAAATATATAAAAGCACACCGGAAAATGAATGTGAGGAACTTTTATACCGGCAATAAATAAATATATTTTATGCGTCAAACCATTGTGCGTACTTTTCCTACCTCTCTGGGTCGTTGTTTCAGTCTATTTATCACAAAAAATATGATCCTTATGATGGGTCGATAGAAATTCTTGGTTGTTAGCGAATGGTGGAGACAAAATTGTGACCGAAGCAAAAGAAAAATGAAAAGCAAACATAAGAAATTACGTTGAGGGGAGACCTTTGTCGTATCTTAGAACTGCTACTGCTGCTTCTGTTATATAATGTGATAAATGACCGCAAAAAAAATATATAAAACAATGAAAAATAAATTTGCTAGAAACATAATTCTTAATTTTATACCTTTCGCAAACATAAAAAATACCCTCGACATGTTTTTGTTTGCTTCTTTTTTTTCTAATTTCTTTGTTTATGGAATATCTGGACCGTAATTTTTTTGTTGTTGTTTGCGATTCAAAAATAAAAAACAAAAAATGAGGAAGCTAAAAGGATCTAAAAGGGCTTTGAATTCATAATCGAATGAATGCTCAGCTTACTACTATTGTATTACCATTAATAATGTGCCCAGCGGATGCTTTCGCCTGGGTTGACTTTTCTTCCCATAACATTTTCCTGATCGTTATCTACACATACAGCATTGACATAAAAACTTTTTCCATATAAGGGTAAAAATCGATTGACTCAGTGACTCTTCAAAACGAAAGCCATTTATTTGCAGAATCTTCACTTAAAATAGGCAATTTTTCCATTTTCAAAAAAAAAGAGGAAAAAAAGTATTTGCAGAGCTTTTTACCATCAAAAAACATTGATGGCCGTACAAAAATATTTGCACAACAATCCAAACAGTCTTCGAAAATTGTAAACGATAAATATAATCTAATGTTTGGGAACTATGCATCATTCGGATGTATTCATTTAATTTGAACTCGCCCTCAACTCTACGAAATGTATTTCTATAGCGGCAATTTCGATGCTTCTACCCTCGCAAAAGGTTCAGTGTTTGCCGATGGCAATTTTCATTGTGTCTTCATGTCTCAATATTTATTTCGTACTGTTTGAATTCCAACGCCTTATTACACAAGTGATCCCTTTCAGCATCTTGATAACGCTTTTACTGTCGGCAAAATACACACATCTCCATCATCATCATCATCATTACAATCATTTTACAACCATGTCTCTCTATACAATATTTTGCCTATAACATTCAGTGACTGTCTGATGATACGCGGTGAGGATTTGAGAGAAATTTTATTGCTTAATATCTTTTTTTGTGTCTACATGAGAAATAACAACAAAAAAAAAAATTTGTAATGCTTGAAAAAAAGGTTTAATCTTCTATTGTTTTATTCAACTTTATCACAACCCTGCCCCGTTCCATCCCCGGACGAAAAAAAAAAAAATTCATCGTACGTGATGCGATTTTGTGCGAATGGAGAATTGTTCTGTTTGTAAATACTTGGAATTGATGCTGCTATGTAGCCTAACAACCATAATAATCAACGGGTAGAACATTAATAAATTGCTTGTATATATTCGCATTTCACCTGTCATTCCGATAAATAGAGATAACAGAAAATGGACCACTTTTGTTTATATATGTTATAATATATTATGGCATGGAATTAAATGGAAATACTGCTGACATTTTTTGGTGTTCTAGTCTTATAGAGGATTTACAAAGGAACGAGAAAAAAAAAAAATATTTTAATGACATTTTTAACGACCACAACCGGAATGAATATAAAATGCATTGCATTAAAGCCACAAAAATAAAGGCAATAACAATTAGAAGAACATGCTGTAAACCCATTAAAGTAATTAAAATTTCAAAAATAAACAAAAATTAAAATTATTCATACAACAAAATAAAAAAAAGGCAAAAATCAGCACGGGAAGACTGCTAAAATACGCATTTTGAGTTGGATATTGTGATACATCTTAAATAAATTATTATTCAAATTAGCATTGTACATAAATTATATTTTAACATGCTTTAGCCGTTTTTCATTGTCTCTCTCACTCACTCTACCAATTGCTTTGCATTTTAATAAATGTTTTCTATACACATCGCGCGCGTTTATTTTGTACCTTTACAGGACTTGATGGTTGCTCTAATATACGGCAAGGAAAGTTCAAAGTCGAGCAAAATAATCATGAATTCAAATGACGTATAATTTCAGTGCGAACCGAAAGTGTGTTTGCTATAAATTTTTCTATGACACCCACTCACTGTGCAGTCTGCACGAAATTTCCCATCCCATTTTAGATCACAACGTCTCTAGCTTAGCTGGATGACGAAAAAATATTGAATGTCACTTTGCATACAGAGCACATTATGGAATGTGGTTTTATATTATTATTGTGTGTTGCGAAAGCAATTTACACACTTGTTTTTGGTACAAGAATTAATAGACTCTTCGCATTATATTGCGATTAAGGGGTTGCCTTTTGTATTATAAACAAAAGGGATTGTCAGCCTCTAACGGAATGTTTATATGCAATGTTGTATAGCTCCTGTGACATGATGAGTTATCACTTTTCCGATGAAATGAGACACAAACAAATCGCTAAGCAAACAATTCAAAAGCATTAACTTAACACACAATGTCATGACAGTCAATAATCATTCAATTAAGGACTGATCGATATTTATGAACTTTATTGGTGTGTGAAAAATTTTATCATCGTCTGTTCAGCATGAAAAATTTATGAGTTCCATTTTGTCGGATCAGCACGAAAAAATAGTAATTAATTTAATTATTACCCCAAAAATCAAATGAAGAACTCAGGCATTGCAATTATGGTTTCATTATTATCATAATCAGCGTCAAACACTTGGAAATTGAGCGCAAATTAAACTGTGACGTCTCAACACTTATTAAAGCATAGCCGAAAAGAAACCGAGCTACTCTAATTCATTTGCGAGGGCGAATCCATGTGTTAAAAAGCACGCAATGAAATAATTTAATTTTCATTGCCATTCGCCCGCCCGCAAAGTGAATCGCAAAAGCACGAGAAATATATATATTTTCGTGGGCAATTAACTCGAAACTTCGTTATTCATTACACCTCGTGCGCGAAACAAAAAAGCAAAAAGGCGTGAATGCGATTCATTTATTCGTGTCATAATTTGCAATAATTTGTGTCTTTTCGTGAGCGCGCTCAAAACAACCGCTTCAAAACACGTGATTGTGAACCTCAATTTGCATCCGAGTCATTTCGTGTAATGTTGTTAAATTACTATGTTTGCCGTAAACACCCAGTCAGTGATTGCCTGATTTTCTTTATTATTAAAGGAAATTTGTTATTTTTTTTAATAATTTTATTCGTGTTCTGTTTTTTTTGTTTCATGATGCAAAACCGATTTTCGTCGGCAACGATTTTCAAATTAATTTCACTAGGCACTCATTTAATTTTACAACTTGCATAAATGTCAAATTAATTCTATCGCGATGGAAAATTTACCGAAGTGAAATATTTTAGCTGGTAGACTATAATTTGCATTAAAATTTCATTCGAAACATTTAATGCAAAGGCATCGTGTGCAATGGCGGGTAAACTTTGCTAGTGGGGATGAAAATATTAACAAAATAAAAAAGAACTTTTCCGATACAATTTTTCTTTTGCAGACACTCAAATAAATAACTGTTGTTAAAAAAATTACTCGCCCTTTTTTTTACATTGCATTGCGATTGTTATGCAACAACATAAAAAAGCCGATTTAGTGCGCACTGAAAGAGCGACAGAAGAAGAAGAAAATAAAATCCAATTAAAATTGTGAAATTAAAAAATATTTTTTTGGAAACATCGGAGCTAGAAAGATACAATGCCAACATTCAGGTAATTTGTTTATTGGCTTCTGACCTCGCCGGCTTGTACATGTGAAGCGGCGAGCGAGTATCGCATATAGGAAATTTATATTTTGCGGCAATGAATTGCCGATGAGGATATGAGAAAACTGTATTATTGTTATCCGCTTCCTTCTGAACTCAATTGCACAACAATAACCATTTGTTGTCTTTCTCCTTTTTTTTCGTGTTTACATTTTTTTTGTGTATGTTTTTTGTTCCTGTGGAAAACCTAGCCAGGGATCACAAACAGTTTATTTTGCATCAAATGAATTTTTCTCAACATTTTTTTTTTTTTTGTTTTCTCGAATCGAATGTTTTGCTGCTGCTATGTGTGCTTGAGAGCTATATTACTGACTTCTGAGTTGTGCATGATAAACTCAATCGCCACGAAACACTATGAACCAATCCAATTACCGAGTGGAACAACAAAAAAAAAGCATTTCGATTTTCATCTCGTGGCAATGCAAGTCAACTTCAATTATCCGATCTTCATTTGATGGAAATTGCAATATTCTTTTGCGTCGGATAAACTACTTCACCGTACATGTGTTCATAAAAATTTTCGCGACATTTTGTAGTCAATTTTCCGAATAAACTTTTCCATTATTTTCCATTTACTCGTTTTGTTTGCATTTTTTTTTTTCTAAATCAAACTGTTGAGATTTGAAGTGGAAATAAAAACATTGCGCTCGCTAAAATATCATAATCATTCGTGTAGCAGCAGATGCGATTTGTGCAAGTTAACAACACCGGAAAATGGTAAAAATTCTAACAATAACAAGAAATGTCTTGATACGACTCTGATGGTTGTTTTGTGTTCATTTTTTTTTTTCTTGCTGTTTTGTGTTTATTGTAATTTTGCAATTTCATCCTGTCATTTCCCTCCATTTTCCGCAATGCTTCGTAAAGCACAAACGACTTGGTGAATTCGAATTTACATCAGGAAAAATTGTAATCACACAGAAAAAAAAACCATTGCAATGATGAATGCACGTAAAATTAAATTGATGCAACTGGAAAATTTATGCATGAACAATTTTCCGCCAAGTATGATGCACTTCAATAAATGAAATTTTTTTTTACGAAAACATTAAAGTACTTGAAAATTAATGGAACTGTGAAAATGCAAGCCAATCTGAACCTGAAGCTACTCGAGTAACCAACGAGGCATCATAATTTCCGTGAAATCATATCTTTCAAGTGGATGGAATTAAAATTTATTCAACAGAAACATTTGCCATCGTTTGAATTGCACTCCACCAAAATGCAAAAATAAAAAACCCATCGTGACTATAGAAGCAAAATTTTCATAATGCTCCAAAGCACTCTGATAAATATTGTCCCAAAAGCTATTGCCCCCATCAAGCGATTCGCTAACAAAAAAGTATGAATCTCGGGCATTTTGTCAAAAATTGATTTGAGTATTAAATGTGTTTTTATAGCTTCAGCATTGTGAGCTGCAATGTTTAAAAAAAAAATGAAAATGAGAAATTGGCAATCATTTTTCTCGATTTTGTGGGAGCGACAAAAGGAACATTTCTTTTTTCTCGCTATTCTTTCCTTTTTATCCATGATGGAAGTTTCTCATTCTTGGTAATGTGGAATAATATTACACATTGGCAGCCTTCCAGCGATATTTTCATTCTTCGTACATCGTCAAGGTACCCAGAAAGTAGAAAACTTTTTTGCCACACAAGAGCCTTTGTTCAGCGAAGAAACTGTCACGAAATGCATTGCACTATAGAAGAGGAATCAATATTTAGTTCTGTGCTATTGAACTCGTTTGGATTTATTTCCAAAACTATACAAAAAAAAAGAGAAACGAGCATCACAAAAGAAATTCAACTTCAGCACAATTCAATATTAAAAATGCTGAAGTTGCCTCCGCCTTCATTGCTACACAGTGAACTTCAGACTTCAGTGTCATGCATAATCAAAAAAAAAAAATACTTCAGCAAAAAAAGATGCTCGCAGCCATGTTAATGAAACGAGAAAAAAACCTATTCAATTTCCGATATAAACAAATTCCGCCTTCACAAGAGTAAATGAACAAGAAAAAAAAATAAAATCGAGAAATTAATTAAAATTTGTGATTAAATTACAGCTCTCCGTTACACCCATTTCTCATTTCTCTCTCTCTCTTTCCCACTTGAATCGAGAAAAGCCCCCTTAAAAATCTCTGGAGCTGTAGAGAAAATTAATACCGAAAATAATTTGAAATTCAAAATTTTCTGTTTCAGCTTTTAGTTGGATTTAATTCAGTTTTTTTTTTCTTTTCTCCTTCCGTTTTGTAGAAATAAATCCTTACAGCTAAATTATTACACCGAACAACAACACGAATATTCCATTCAAATCTTCTGCAAAAGAATTCCCCCGAATATTTTGCCACTCAAAATGAAATTCTTCGTTTAAATGTACACAAAACGATGAAAGGAAGAAATCACTTCAAAAGAATCAGCTCAGCATGAAAAGAAAACTGCACATTTTCATTACTCTTTTTAATAAAATGAATCATTTTAAGACAAAATGTGTAGTTTCGCTTACTATAGCGCTTTTCTAGAATATAGTTGAGATCTTTTTTTTATCATTCATAAGATCGTAATGAAGAAACTCAATCTCAGATTTATTAAATTTTCTTTATGCCATCATAAATACAAACTAGAAGCAACTAGAGAGAGTAAAAACTAGATATTCTGTAACTATACAACGAATTGCAAAACTTCTTAAGTAGCACGATCAGCGAAAATATACCGGAAGCTCCTTTATTCGATTTGATTCATTCTTAATGAAAGCAATTTGAAGAGTATAAATAACTTTTAGAGTGAATTTCTTTTCAAGTACAAATGCAGATTCATATTTATGAAAAAGCGGGATTTATTCGAAGTATAGAGAGAAAGCACCGGTAAACATGACAAACTGTGAAGCATCTAAACTAAAAGAGTCGACAAAGTCAAGTATAATCCGTGCTCCTTGAGATAAAAAAAAATATAACGTGAATGAGCAAACATTATATTAAATATTGCACACATGCTCCACTCTAGTTCGTTGCATAGAATTTATGAATAAATTACGAATATTTTATGCAAGTTATCGTGAAAGTGCAAAAAACTGCTCTCAAGGAAAATATTGCTCCGTGCAGTGAGTTTAATAATAAAAAAAAAAACTACTTAAGAAACGAGTACAGAAAAACGTAATCATTTGGCATTGTAAAACGCATAATGCGATTGAAATCAGCAAAAGGAGCATAACACAATTAATAAAACTTTATTGAGTCCTTAACCATATATCATTGTACATTAAAATGATGATCATAATATTTCATAAGTAGCATTCAAAGTAATAAATATTTCGCCACTGTTATGAATGTTTAATGATTTATATTTCTCTAAAAGTTCACTTAAAAGTGCTTTTCTCTATAGTACAGTAAAATGGTTAAGCATAACAAAAAAAAGGAGCAACAAAAAAAACTTTATTTCCACTTTTTTCTGTAATTCCGAATGTCGTAAAATTTCATATGCATTTACATTTAAACATTTCGCTTTCCTTCTCTCTCTCTCTATATATCTCCCTTCTTTTCAAAATGAGTTAAAGGATATTACAGGAAATAAGCAGAAAACCTTGTTTTTCAAAGTTTATGGTTAAGGAAACAAGCACAAACACATGTATGAAGGGCATGTTATCTTTACTCGAGCAACAAAATTGCTACTTTTGCCAACAAACATTCAAATAAGGGAAAAAAAAATTATATTGCAAAAACATAACCGACGGCAATGCTACAGTGAAAAATACATAAAAGATGCACAAAGCAATTCCAACCAGGCAAAGTAATAATGTGCTGTTCATTCGCACATACATCATCTTCAAACTGCTTTTTTTTCTTAAGAAAGTAAGGATTTTGCTCAGTTCGCATGTTCTCGATTTCGTCTCCACTGTAAAACATTTCACTTCTTCAGCTATAACGGCGAAGCCACTAAAGCCTCACATTTAGAGCTTTCAAATGTCGCAATAAATTTTCCGCACTCAAAATTTCAACATCAACTGCGACAGAGGAGGTTGCGCAAAGTTTTACAATAATCCGAAATAACTCAAGCGTCACATGTAAAACTTTTAATTTTCTTACATGCGAAAATTTTCATCCTTCTTTTTTTCTTGTTAACTTCTTAAAGAAGTGAACATCTAATCAAAGGATCTGTATCCTCTGTCAGTAACAATGTGAAGGATGAAGACGTATGTCCCGAACAACGAGAGGAAAACATAAATTTTCCGCAATTTCCTTTCTTCAGCAGCTACATGTGAAAAATGCACAAACATTTTTTTCGGGTTGAATGGAAATTTTCGGTAGTTTGTAGTTTGATGATGTGAATCATTTTTGTTTTTTTCTTGCTTCTCACTGCAATGAAAGCTATTTTGCAACAAGAAGCTTTAACTGTTAAAATGTTGAAAAAAAAAAATCCAATGAAATTGCTGGAAAAACTCACAAATCAAGCACATTACAGTTTCACATTTGTTTGCTGTTTTCTCTATTTTTCATGCACGAATTTCAGCTTTTTTTCACATCATTTATCACATAAATTTTCATTTCTCTCGCAAATATTTTTATTTTTAATGGAAAATATGATGGAAGTAGTTTACATAGATTTTCTTTAACAGCAATCTATTTAATCTATGCAAAAACATTGTAAATAAAACACGGAACATAAAAAAAAATGTTTGAATGAATCTCCACTGTGGAAAAAAACCAATGTTGGGGATGGTTGGAAATGGTGATGTCCATGCTTCATTCATGATTAACTCGTATACCATATGTGCAAGTAGCTAATGTCGAGTTTATTTTTCCTCGCTTTTTCTGCGCCCAAAACATACAAACACAAAAATAGTGTCCCATATGGAACATTTTCCTGATATTTTTGTACGACCATAAAAAACGACGCCCCTCAAAAAATGAAGATTTTTATTATTTTTATATTGCCATTATCTCATTCTACTATACACGTACGATGGGCCCATAACTGGTAAGCTTATCGTCATACCTTTTTTTAATAGCGACTATGAAGTCATCATATATGCGAAGCGGTGACGGTTGAAATGAAGTCCCCATGTGTTCATATTCCAATTAAAAAAGGGAAAAAAATATGTGAAATGTGACTCCCTCAGATGAAGGTTTTTTTAAGCGTTCAAACGGCATATACACAGCAACTCGCCGTCTGCCCGCAATAATTAAAATCTCGTTTAGATGTAGTATGAGGAATTGCAACATCATGTGAGAGATTACTCATACTGATGCTAAACATTTTCGACTTATCGCCCGGGCATTATGCTCACCGTTTTCGCCCATTAAAGTGCCACTGAAGCTGTATAACTGGCGGAGTGCAGTGTGGCAAAAGTAGGTTTAGAATTAATTCAGACTATGAACACCATGTCCAGTACACTTATGAACTTCATTGCTCTACGTCGTTTGTTGAATGTCGGGAGGAAAAACCAATTTATAGTGAATTTTTCATTGGAAAAATAAAAATTTTCCATCATAATGGAAAAGTTGGCAATAGAAAAAAAATCTGAAGCAACGAGCTTTTCCTTATAATAATTTTTTTTCTTAGTTGAAAGAAAACAGAAATCTTTATAGAGTTCAATACAAAAATAATAAAGTCACCAGTGCATGATGGTAGTCGCAAAGACGAGAACCAAAGGGAAAATGTGCGAAAAATGTCAGTGGAAAATGATATACGGAGCTTTATATTTTTTTTTTGCCTGGGGAAATTTATGAAATTTATGCTTGATGATATATGTTGATACATGCGAATATTATTATGCTTTGGCAAAATGTATTGTTCGCTCGTTTGCCCACATTCGCAACAACAGCAAAGTTTTCCATAATTTCTGTTCGAAGGACATGGAAATTTATTACTATCTTTCTTCTTTTTTCCGGTTCAGGTTGAACGCATTTTTGTTTTCAACTTCATTTTCATAATTCTTTAAAGAAGAATCAAGATTGGTTTGAATGGAATCATCTGAATACCGAAATATTATATAAAAATTTCAAGAAATTGATTTAAGAAGTTTTCTTTTGGTTCAAGAAAATTTAAATATTAAGAAATGAAGTTTTTTTTTAAATTAACTTTCAAGAGATTTTAAAAAGCTTTTATCCTGCAAGGACTTTTAAGAACATAACAAAAGTTCAATCAAAGGTATAAATTTCAATTTCTTTTCTGATTTTTTTCAACTCTTTATATCATGAAAATCAATTTTCTCTAAAAAGAAGACCGAATGAAAAGATTCAACAAAACTGCAATAGTTTGATAATGGCTCTACTTCACTTCTATTGACTAGCCCTCTGATCCCTATAATATTTTAATGGATGTTTGAAGTGAAAACTTTTTTTTTTTCATCTCATCAATATTTTTTTTTCTTTATCAGGAAATTCGAATGGAAAAGCGCCAAAAGAATAAAAGAATTCGTAGAAAAAAAAATTCTCTCTGACAGATCAGCGAATAAAAAAAAAATTGTCTGCTCTCCAGCATTCCTTCAAAGAACGAAAAAAAAAAATTAATCCTTTTAAAATATCCAATTTCGTGAATAAATGATTTTTCAATTATGCTTTGAGGGAGAAAAAAAATATCTTCCAAATGAGCTTTCATTTCGCTTGCCAAAGCTTCACATTTTGATGATCACGAATGTAAATAAAAATTTGTTTTAATAAGATTCCCCGCTGCTCTCCCGCTGCGTGCCTTGCAATAAATGAATGGAAAATCCCAGGGAAAAAAAAAATAATTGGTTGATTAGGTATATTATTTGAACATCTGAGCTTCCCTCGCCTGCCTCATAAACGCAGCGCAAAGAAAAGCAAACGCAGAAAGAAGAAAGAATAAAAAAAGGAAAAAGTTTCAAGGCAAAATTAAATTAAATTATGACCGAAAAAGAAAAAAAATACTCGCAATCGAAATAAATTAAGTAATAAACCGCAATCATTGGGTCGGCGGTTAATTCAATTGTGGAAATGCTTTTAATAATCAATTTTCAGAATGGTACTTGACGTTCAGTATTATTGTTGTATGCACCCAGGTGGAATTCGAAGAATGGATTTGCAAATCCCAGTAAATATAAAATTCCTTTCGAAAGATGACGTGACGCGGTTACAATGTTTCACATTCCAATTCGTTCCACTGCAAAGAAATCTTGGTTTTTGTGAGAATGCTTGAAAGCAATTTATCAATCGACTGGGAGACATTCAGTCGAAATACATTTCGACATTAATTTATGCAAAATGTGAATTTAAATTGCATTTAATCATATTTTAATGCACATTTACCTCCTTCCTGACAAACAACATTTATTTGTGCATTCGCATAATATCATCGACACTGATGATGATGTTAAACACCTGGAACATGAAATTAGTTGAAATCCACGAGTTCCTGTGGATATACAATAATGCACAAATCACATGTTTCAGCACAAATCATACACAAATACGATATGGATATTTAACCTTTTTTTTGGTAATGCAAGTGTGATTGTGTATGATTTATGCATTTTGTCGATGTGTGTATAGTTATTTTATTAAATGCACAGCAATTTCCCATCCGATAGACAAATACACAGCATTTGCATAAAATCATCATAATTTGTTTCCCTATTTAGACAGCCACTAATGAATGAAATGAGGCCTGTTATTATTATAATCAATCGTTCATGTGTATCCAAACCTCAAACCACGACATCAAACTGAAGGACAAATATATATACATGAAATGCTTCCAATGTCCGAATTAGCTGTCGAGAAAACTGCCAAAACATCGACATCAACTTAATAATTCAGATGCGAAAATATATTTGTTGGCCACTTTTACCGGGGGAGATTGAAACATCATTTTGCCATTACAATGAAATCTGATTAATATTTCGACAAAATTGGTTTGTTGGCAGCAAAAGTTGGATGCCAACCAAATAATTAATTTACTAACAGAATTTCTTCTCCTTTCTTTGACAATCATTTATGAATGACACAAAAAAAAATCCGATATGCTTAACATCAACTCAATCATCAACAATACACAAAACATGAGAGTCCACTTAATATTGTAAAGAACTAGACTCATTCAAGTCATCACCAAACATCGTTCACAGTGACAATCGTTCATGATTGAAGAACTTCTTGTTCACCGTAAAAGCCGACGACCAAAAATCATTGAAACCTGCCAGGAGAGCTTTTCATTGCAATTTATGGACCCATTCAAAGTTCACCTCGAGAGCTGTCGAAAGCTTCTGCTCGAGATATTCATTAATTTGCACTCACGCTGGGTTTTTACTTTTTTTTTTTCATGCGAAGGTGATGAAGAGAAGCATAATCCTCATATACACACACACACACATACACACAACAATTGTTTCATCAACTAGAATGATATGAATTTTCATTTAGAGCATTGTTATGCTTCTTCATTTTCATCGACATCGCTTTCAATTTAGCACTGAGTTAAAACAGACACAGAACAAAAAAAAACCCGAATTTCAAAACTCTTGGCTGAAAAAAAAAATCATCATTCACATCAAGATACCTCACCTCAAAACGCCCTCCTCCGTTCACTCTGCATGTGAGTTTTGCGGTACCACACTTGAGGTTATAAAGCCTGATGATTATGTCTGTTAGTAGCAACAGCAGCATCATTTCGAAGGTAGAATCAACGACTCAACGGGTTTGGTGGTGGAATTTGATGAAAACTATAACAACAATAAGCCAGTTGTTGAAAGGAACTGGTGGGCAAAATACTAGGAGTGGGGAACAAAAAAATTTTAATTTCAATTGAGGGGGGGGGGAAGTGAAAAGAAAAAATCTTTAAAAGTTTACTCGTATAAAAATGAAGCTTTCAACTGGAAACCGCATAAAAAAAAAAGGAAAGTAAAGTAAAACTTTTCCTTACTCACTAATTGTTCATTATATTTATAGCCCCCAAAACGTCCTCCCAACGCTTCATTATTGCCTTGTGCTCCTTTTTTTTCTCTACCTCAAATGCAAAGCAACTCTTTCGGTATAGCTTTTAGTTGCGCAAGAAAAGCGAACCCACATGAACCGTATGCACACATTAAGCACAGAAAAAAAAAGAATTCATTTGCAAAAGCTCACCGAAGGTAATTTTGCCATTTTCCTTCCAGCACATATACACACACACACTCACATATATACACACACTTCTCACATATATATATACACACAGTAATTTTCCAAGAAACTTTACTTTTTCTAAAGAAGTAAAAAAGATTACAATTTCGTCGGAAAATCGTCTCGGAGTAGAAGTGTATGTATATGTATGTCGGTTTGTCGATTCTGTTTGTATTTTCTCGCAGAGTCGCAGCAGCAGTGAATGAAAATAATTTTCATTTTCAACACATTTTTTTTTTTTTTCGGTTCCTTCCTCTTAATTTCTCTCTCAGGTGCAATTAAAATAAAGCTGTGCTGAAAAATTCCTGAGCTGATGGGCAAAAAAAGGGTGAGGTGCAAGGGGTGGTAATGTTAATGGAAGGAAAGTATGATGGTGGGACATTTCATTGTGAATTGCATGAGACGAATCATTGTTGTAAAAATGATTTTTGTTTAGTTTTTTTTTTGTTTTCTTGTCTACATACGATAAAGACCTTACTCATGACTATCATTGCTGTTAAGGGATGCAACTGTGAGAGAAGAGTTTCGGTACAGGAATGTGGTAATTTTCGTTGGCATTTTTCTCGTGTAATGGCTCAACTTTCAACGTTAAATAATAAGCGTAATTTAATATAATTTCCATTGTTCTCGTTTGACAGCAATTTGCTATCATCATTTGCCTTCCTGGTCTTCTCTCGTTACAATCGAGTTCTGTTACGCTGTTAAAAATTCCTCCACCAGTACACGAGCAATGAAAATATTAAACACCGTGACAATAATTGGACTGAAATTTCAACTTTATTGCAAATGACTCGAGATTTCCTTGAGTTTCGACACAATCTTCATCATTTTACATCTTCCATCGTTCTATTTTACTTCTTTTTTTCCCCCATCATATCATTTATCATTTTCCAATTTATCCTGTGCATGCATCAAGAAGTTTAAAGCACCAAACAGCGTGGAAACCAAATTGAAAATTAAAATAAAAAATAAAACTGTGCCGGAGAATTGCGAGACGGGCAAATTTGCATAATGATTATGCAAATTCGTTCTCTGTTTCCATCTTTCCATTTTCGATTCTGGGGATCGCTTTCTGTCCTTTCGTGCGACATTGAGCTCGACGCTTGTCTAGGATAAAAGAAAAACGTGTTTTAGATTACAAATTTACTACACTTCTTCTTCTTCATTTTTTGTGCTTTCATCTGGAGCTGTTTTCCACGCTGGCAATTGAATTTAATTTGAGATCTTGTTGCCTTGGGGGGATGAATTCTAAAAACTCGGAACACTGATAAGAACATTTCATATCTAAACGTAACTGACGAAATTCTCAACGGCCTCAGTATTCGTGAATTAAACAATTTTTGTTGTGTAAAATTTTAAATTGAATCTCGAGGCAGTGAAGTGGAAGAATATAACAACAACAAAAAAGTTTTTTGATGAAAAAAAGCTCATCGAGAACTTTTCAGGGTTTTTTTCCACTTCCACGACCCCCCAGCAAAAAAAAAAGTTCTCATTGCACCTCTCTGACTCGTGCTAGGTAGCAAACTATCAATTTGTGAATCTTCAATTTGCAAATGCTTCAAATTGAATCATCGACCGCCATTTCGTTATATTTTAACATGAAGTGACGTCTTTTTTTTTATCTCAATCACGCTTGTCAAATTTTCTCATCTTAAGCAATTTCTGTTTTTCTTTTTATCAAACGCAATTTTGAGGAAGTGTAAAGATATAAAAAAAAAATCTTGCAATTGTTACAATTTCATAGCACTTTTGTAATTTTCCCATCGCATAATTTTTTTTTATGATTAAAGCAACGGAGACGCGAAGCGTGGCATTCGACGGTTGCTGAGGGAGAGAAAGGGAGAGAAGGACACAAATTGTGAAAGCGCCCCAAGTTATGTTCAAACTTTTTCCGTATATCCTTCACCATCAAATAGATACTTTGCTGGCACGAGTAAAATAAAAAGCTCAAACCCCGGAAAAAAGTGAAACATGAAAAAAAAATTCCAAAACAATTTTTTTTATTTTTCATAGGTGGCAAAAAAAATCTAAAATAGCAAAGAAGAACTTTTCCATGTCTCTTTTGCGTTCCACCAGCGCAATCCAGAATTGTGGGATTTGTCTCGTAAGATAAACTTTATTTGATTTTTTTTCCAACCGTCATTTTACCATCCCTTTGGTCACACACCAACATACCCCGCAATAGATTTTTTTTTGTTATTTTTCATTCAAACTGCCTAAAAACTTCTTTTTTTTTCCTGGCAAAATATTTTTGCCGTGCTTAGTTATTTGTATCTTGGTTGATTTATTATTATGCACTTGATACAATGAACGAGGTTAAATGAGAATTATTGCGAGGATTTTCACGATTTCGAAAATTTTGTTTTTCCGCTTTTAGTTTTTGTGCTTTAATTTTTTATTGGAAGTTCTTTAAGTTTTTCCATTGACTAATTAATGTTTCCAGTACACAGTGATTATCAGAATTTCAAAATCTCTGCTGAAATAAATTAACATTTTAAGCTTTTTTTTTGTGGAAACTTCATCAATTAGGCTTTCTTCTTATTATAACGAATGCAATGGCTTGGCAATGAATGTTTATGACATTTTTTGATGAGCGAACAAAAAATTAATTAACGTCATTTGCAATTAATTCTTTTTTTTTTTTAATTTTTCAAAATCCTCGACATTCGTTTCACGTTAAATTGTTCCCGGTAAATTGAAATTTTAATAATTTTTCATTCGTCATCGTGAGTGAATGAATGTGTTGTGCAGTTGAAGTACCATCAAGAGGAAGTTCCTTAAGCGCCAGAGAATCATGAATAACTTGTTTCAAATGACTGTTGTGCTATTTGTATTTACCATTTGGATTTTCACATTTGCCTCTCATCTCCACGTGAATCGTCATCCATACGCTGACAATGAGAGCGATTCAATTGTTGTGAACATTATCACGTCTGAAGCATTGTTGAGCGACGTGAATGAATCGGAGGACGAATCTGATGTGAAACTCACCAAATGCTTGAATTGAAATTTTTCATTTTTCGCATCTGCTTTCTGAAATATCAGTTTTTGTAAGAAAGAAAAAATTGAAATCTTGCGAAACCCCGGAAAAATAAAAAGTGCAGTTATCTTGAATATTGAAGTACTTTTTGTGTTCCTGTATGGATGGTTCAGCAAATTCCGTGATGCATCATAAAAATCATGAGCGGAAATTATCATAATCTTTAACAATCTCTCGCTCAACAACTGTGCTACCCACTTTTGGCATTCTCAAGATTTCCGATTTCTTTTTTTTTTCTTGCACTTTTCAGACAAAACTATCTCAAGATGGTATCGAAATCACAACACATGCAACGTGCATTATCATCGAATATTTTTTTTAATGTTTCACGAGTGAACAATGCCAGCAGCACACAGCATTCCAACCAGCCACCATCAAAATTCAAAATCACGTCAATTCTCAAAAGGATTCAGTCAGGAATTCCTCCTCAACAGCACAGCAGCAACAACAGAAACACCAGAATAACATTAAAGCTAAACCCAAAAATCGTGACACAAAATCAAAGCGCTGTTAGTAGAATTCAATGCCATAGCAAAATCATTGCTGGAAAAGCGTATAATGAAAAGATTGCGGCTGCTAACAATGGCTGGAAAATCTAATTTAGTGAACATTCCATTGTTGAATGAGAATTCATCGATGCGCAAAATTTATATCCGAATGTGAATCAAAATCAAAAGAACACATTTATTAAGAACATATCTACATTACATATAATCATCATCATGTTAAGGGTCAAAAGATATAATGTACAGGCTCTTTTCGTAAAAATACTGAAGAAAATTCAGCTTATTCAAAATCATTTTACCATAACAAATAACTCGCAATCAATCACGAAAATTATGACACAAGAAAACATTAATAAGTGCCTTATCAGCTTTGTTGCAGAAGCATTTTATGAAACAAAATTTGACAAAATTAATTCTCAATAGACTTTGTTTAAATTACAAAAAAAAAAAAAATTACTTAGTTCAGCATTTTTAACTGACAATTTTGAAGCTTGCTAAACTTTAAAAAAGTTCGTTCTCTTTGCTGTTCGGTTTAACTTATTTCACTTGTTTTTAAAATTTTTATCATCGTTGCGATTTGATGAATTATTTAATCTAGGAATTTATTTGGATTTTATAATGCAATTTATCATAAGGATATCAAAAAGATGCTGAATAGATATAATAAAAAATTAGACTTCAGAGAAAAATAATTAATTTTTATTTCGGTCAATAAAATGAATTCAATGAAAAAATCATGAAGATTTTCTAAGGCGCTCATTTTTTCGCAGCCTTTACTTTCGTACTCAGTTTTTTCGTTTTGATGATGTTTTGAATCAATTTTCCCTTCTTTGTAGTCGGCTTCATAATGACTTTGTTTGTGATAGGATTCACTTTGCGTTTAACGGGTCGAACTAAATTTTTCCCTTCACGTCCAGGTTTTAATTTTTCAATTAATGCTTTGACACGTTCAATTTCCTGCTCTTCGCGCTTTTGCTCATTTTCTGTGTTATCAACAGAAGCGTCTGACATTTCTGCATCATCCTGTTCAACCAACTTTTGAGCCATTTCTTCTTCATTATCAACAAACACTTGATGTCCTACTTTATCTAAATTGAAGGCATCTGTTGGTTGGGTTGCCTCAAATCGTGCCTTTGATTCTGTTCTGATATTGTATTTGTCTTTCGCTAATGACCTGATTTGACGACGATGTTTAGCTGGGGTCACATAATTAGGATTCTCCCACAATGGTTCACCAGAAAAAGATTCTGCAAAAATCTTCACCGGATTCATCACAAAGCGAGGTCCGACCTCTGCTAATGCACCATCCTCAGCAAGGATCTGATAGTTGCGAAACCAAATTCGATTATCCAGAATGGTAAAAGTGTAAACACGATCTACAAATGGCTGCGATTTTGGATGATGATTTGGAACACCAAAAATTTGTGTCAACAGCTCACGCAGTAACATCAAATGTGGAACTTTTGAGAATTGTTCATCGAATGAAAGCAATGGACGAGCCCCTTTCAAGCAGTTTCCAGTTAACTTCAATTCACCCATCGTACTGATATTCTCGACAAGAAATTTTGCCGACGGTCCATCCGGCATATTTGAAAGCCACATGTAGAGATCTTGCTTATGACGCCCTTCAAAATACATGGCTTTGTTGCAATGTTTCATCTCGCCAATCTCATTAATAACTGACAATGTCTTCCAGCGTTCTAATTTCGGCTCATCACGATGATGGGGCATAATGGTTTTAATGTCCTTCATCAAATGGCGATCGCGGAAACTGATTCCACGTCCACAAAGTATCAAAACTCGCTGGCGATTGATCCATTTATCCTAGAAGGTGATAACAACAATTTGAGAATTATATTGGAGCACAGACTTTTAATAAGTTACCTTTTTTGGGACTGGATCGTCTGATTTCCTTGCTTCCGGTAATTGAACTTCTTGCTCAACCGCCTTGGGAACAATCTCTAAATCTTTAGGTTTTTGTTTCTTACTTTTCCCTGCGTATTTGCCCATGTTTAGTTTAATTAAATATCGGCGATACTGTTAACCATGTGTTTTTGACAATTTGCGGTAGTGTGTGTTTCAAATATGCCACTCAAGGGAAAGTTAGCTATGCATCAAATAGTTCTCCCCTTAACATCAAGTCATCGAGTGGAATTTTCTTATAAATCTTTGTGGGATCGATTAATAACGAGAAAAATCATGCAAAACCGGCTTCTTAACAATAACTAATCGTTTTTCTATTGTTATACGTGTACCAAGAACATCAGGTTAACAGCAGAATACGCACGGAAGAAGCCTAATAACGCGTAAAAAGTTGTAACAACAAAGAAAATTTTGTGTTATTTTTTTTTAATAAACTTGAGTCGTTTGTATCATAAGTAATTGTGTGTTAAGTATATCATTATGGACGAAAAACAGCCGCTGTTAAAAGCCGATAACGTATCGAATATCGATGTAGAAGCAGGTAAAAAAAAGTTAATTAAGCAAAACTAAAATTCTTAATAATTCCATCAGCATTGTAAACATTTATCCATCAAACATAATTCTTTGTTGCCCCTGAATTCATACCATCATGACCTCTAAACACAAAAAGGTACCAGCAATGAGCGAGGGTACAATCTCCTCTTCAACATTTCACACACAAAAAATAATGATTCCCGATTTTCAATGTGTGGGTGCGTGACTCAATATCGAATGTTTGTTTATGAATGGAGCATATCTCAGAAATAATAAAAACAAGACGAAAGATCGCTGATTATAAATATATTCCTAATTTATTGACATTAACTGAAACAGCTGGCAGAGCTCTGCAGCAGCAGCCACAGACAACAACAGCATCATCAATCGGTCCCGATGAATTGCCACCGCCTTATACGTCAAACGCGGAAGAGCGCGGTTTGCCGATGGTCACTTGCCGGGTATGCGGCTCTATGATCGATATTAGTTGGAAGCGAGAACAGCATGTTGTAAAGTGTAATCAGTGCAACGAGGCGACGGTAAGTTGAAACATGATCCGGTATAATGTTTTGGTAAACCATAAAAGTTATTGACCGCTTCATATATTTTCAGCCAATTCGTAATGCACCACCCGGCAAGAAATATGTTCGTTGTCCTTGCAATTGTTTGTTGATTTGCAAGAGCTCGTCGCAACGCGTCGCCTGTCCCCGCGTGAACTGTAAACGAATCATAAATTTGGCACCATCGCCTGTTACTCCTCCAGTCCCCACAATGCCAGGCATGTGTCGTGTTCAGTGTGCTCATTGTTGCGACACATTTTTGGTAAGTAGAATTTGAATCAAACAATTATAAGCAAATCTCTAGCCATCGCTGAATTGTTTCAGTTTAATACATTAACAAATGCACTCGCTCGATGTCCTCATTGTCGCAAAGTGTCCTCCGTTGGTGCCGATTTTGCTCGTAATAGGAGCAATATTTATTTGGCTATTGGTATACTCTTCTTAGCCATTGGAATAACTATTGCGTGGACGACATATTCATATGCAGTTGTAAGTTGACAGCCCTATTTGCAATCAGAGATCATTAAACTAACCGATCACTACCTTCTTCATTCAAGGGTCACAATGGAATTCTGTTAGCCTACGTTGGAATGCTTCTTATTGCAGCATTATTATTTGCGCGCACTGTGTATTATCGTCGTATGAGAGTCAGCACCATTGAGGGACCTATCTAAAGGTAATAATTACTAAAGAACATCAAAGATAATGGGGGACAAGAGTCGTCGTGCAGGAACACACGAATTATTATGTGTCCATCTTTTTTTACGATAATGAAACCAACAAAAAAAAACACTTGCTGATAATTAATTTATGTATAATGTTCATTACACATACTTCATTTTGTAAGTGTCCCAAAAGAAAACTATCTGCATGATATCTTTATTATAAATCATCGAATCCCTAAGGAAACCATGCGAGAATTGTGTAATTAAAGATTAAACCAAAATGAGCAAAGAAAAAAAAATCATTCCTAATTATTAAACAATCTAATTAATCGAGTAAAGGCAAGTGACATCATTCATCAATTGACCATTAATATTGACACCCACGATAAGACCCGATAAGAAAGAAAGATGAAAATTATTCTTTACATTTTCCCACAATCTCTCTTTTTGTGATAAACGAAATAGAATCATGCAAAATTGCGTAACTCGTAATTTTCGACAACAATATTAATATTTTTGAATTTCTGGATCTATGCCATAAGACAAACTTTCGAAGAAAACAAATTATTTGCCGCAAAATTAATGGAAATTTATGGAAAATGCTTGAAACATTGATTACACATTGCGACATTAAAACAAACTCTTTATAGCAGTTTAGCTGACACTCATTCATTAGAAAAAAAATTCAAACTGATAAGACAGATTTTGTGGATCAAAAAAAAATGCATGAAACATATTTTTGACTGTTATAATTTTGTTTTTTCTTTTCCTATTTTTTTATATTTTCTTCTCCCTTGTATATCAAAAGAAAATATTTTGCCTCTTAAAGCTCGGTTCGGTTTTATTCATCAACAAGAAATTTATCAGAGATTGAATGATGCTGAACAATGAGCAAAAGTATAAAAAAAAAATATCTGATTAAAAACATTTATACATACAAGAAATTCTTCTTACATGACTTCAAATGAGATTTCGCATAAATAAATGACGTCATGGAAGAAAGAAATTCTAAAAAAAAAATCATGATCATAATTAATATATTGTGTATAGCTGAATGATCGAAGGACTTAATGGATTAATGTCCATTTTGTCGTTTTGCTGAAAAATTTAAAAATAAAAGAAAAATCTCAAAAGTTATCTTGCAATTCAATTCGCAGTTCGTCCAAAGCTTGTTGCACAATCTCCGATTCAGTTCGGACCTTAATTGTCGGCAGTCCAGCTGCAATTAGTTTCTCCATCATCAATTCGAAGCTTTGATTTTTCTCGGTTGCCAACAATTTTAGGAATTCCACGAATTCATCACGATTCAATGCAAATTTTCTGTGTGAAATTTGAAAAACTCAATAAAAGTTATGGAAAGTTAACGAGAATTCAACTAACTTAAATTTACTAAATGCCATTCCAGAGTCAGTCAATGAAATGATTTTCTTTTGAATAATTCCTGATTGCATTAGCCAAGTGTCAATTTGACTGATTGTGATTCCTTTTTTGCCCGTTCTTTCATGCCACTTTTTTAAGTGTCGCGATTGCTTCATTGTCATCAGATCATTGTTGTAATTATTCATGAAAGCTTCGAAAAGCGCATCAAACGAGAAATTTTCAATCACCATAATTTGGAATTTTGTAATAAAATGTTTGCGTCAACACAAGACAAGCTGAAAAATGAACTGACAAAGAAGAAAAACAATTTTCATGTTGTGCAACAAAGTTGGCTTTTGCAACAACGTTTTTTCTTTTTGATTGATGGAACGTAACTAAGGACAACGAAAATTATTTTTGTTTTGTAGCACAATGTTGATTGCGAGCCGTGACCTTCCTAAAGAAATTAGGCCAGTAATATCAAATCAAAATCGATGTTTGCTGTTACAGTTTTGATATTTTACTTCTTTTTTTCTCAGGAAGCCATCGATGATTTTCAAAATTTTCCCGTCACTTTTTCATTGACCAACAAAATTTTCAGTTTAAAGAAATGTCCGGACAATATTTGTATATGGTGGAATTTATTGTCGAGGCTTACGACATCTGGGTATATTCGGAGGAATTACGCAACGCTGCTGATGAATTGCCGATATGCTTCCGTTTCAAAATGAAGCCATCAATTTGCATGGAAATTACAAGTGAAAATCTCGAAAGTGGAAAATTCGTTAAGAACACAATGTTCAGTCTCACCGAGGATCAACTAAAAACGGATGTTTGTGCGGAAATTATCGTATGCAAAATGCAGTGTCCCGGAAATGGAATTATGGTCGGATGTCATAAGTTTAAGAAGTTTCATTGCAAATTCAAGCGACTAATGGACAATAAAAAGAGCGCAAGCACTTGTCCCGTTTGCTTTGAAACTGTTCGAGAACTTGTGCAGTTGAAAAACAATAAAGGTGAGCCCAGTGGCACTCTTTTTTTCACTTTGCGGCTTTCGTGCTTTGGGTCATCGATAAATCAAAATGTGAAAATCAGCGATGATCCAAATGACACATTCACTGCAATTCCTGATAAGTGTCCCACATCCGGTTTCGAGTGCAAACCTATAAAAATTAAATCAGAGCAGGAGAAACTTGCTGAAATGGAAAAACACTGTCTCGATTCGATGCCACTAGCTCCATGCTCATCAAGCATCGATACATCTGCTTATGATATTTATTCAGCGGAAGTTAATGGAAATGCACTTACTATTCGTATTTGTAAGGACAACCCGAAATATCTCGTCACGCGTGCTTATGATTCTGTAATGGATTGCGATGACGAAGCGTCAGTTGTAAATCATAATGGCATTGATCTACTCGAGCCAAGTGATATTGCAGTTCAACCTGATTGGAGTTTGAAACCAAATTCTATTTGTGATTCGGTGATTCGTGGAGATATAAAATATCCAGCACAAGGCGATATGAAAACTTATGATCTCAAATGTCAACAATTAGATGCCACAGAGAAATATAAAAAGAAACCGCGAAAATTGCGCGCTGTTTGCTTGCAAGTCGATGAAGATAATTTGAAACGTGAATTGAATGGAAAATGCCAAATTCCAAAAGGAATTGAGATCTGTAGAAAAGGATGCGTGAGCGCCAATACGGATGTCTTTGTACTGAAGATCGGCCGGAAGCGAAACGGGAACGATCGAAAGAATGAAATCGAACTGGAAATGCGAACACCAAAAGGCGCCGATTTTGAAGTGAAGCGAAAGGAAACTCGCGAAATTCAAGTAGAAGAATGTGATTTTCCGGTGATTCACAAAAATCCAATAAACGCAAGGCCATCAAAAAATGAGGGCAAATTAAAAAGTTGTTTGAAGAAGTGAAAGAAAATTAATTTCCTTCTGTTTCGACTTTGAAGTTTTTAATAAATTGGCAAAAAAATTTAATTACAAATTTTCATTTCTTTTAGGTTAAAATTCTAATCTCGCTCTATTTAAAAGAACTCGCATTTCAAGGATATTAAAGGAAATTAAATGGAAACTTTAAAAAAATATTTAGCATTTCATGGGGAGGTGAATTTTAATTAGAGCTACACATTTAATAAATTTGTCAATTGATTTATCTCGTTATCATTAAGGTTAGGTTTTGTCGGCATTCAACAACTGTTTTTTTTTTCTTGGTTTTCTCTTCTAAAACACTACACAAATGACAAAACACACCAGTGCATTCTAATAAGGAATATAATATAATTTCAAAAGAAAAATTGCTTCTCGTTTCACAAAATTAAATTCGGGATGAAAAATTTTTAAATTAATTTCTGTACAAAGAAAAATTTACAAAATGTGCGACAAAATCTCTGAACACGTGAAATACTACAAACAGGGAATGTCTACATAGATTACAGCTTATGGGCAATGGGCAACTTTCATACTTCTAACATCTAAGTGGAGACCGTGAACAAATCTTAATATTTAAATTTCTAATGCAGGAAAGAAATTAAATTCGTTTAAAGCAAAATTAATGGAAGCAATGAGTAATCGGCACTACATTCGATGTAATGTAGAGCTTCTTCATTTTCTGAATGAGTACAAATGATTGTGTTTATAGGGAACCTTGGGTTGAGGTGAAAGAATTAAAAAAAAAAACGTTTCACGTAAAAATATTTGTTGATTTCTTAGTTTCGCTTATGGCTGGAATATCACCATTTTCGATTAGTAATAAGGTATCACCAGAAGTGTTGTTTGTTAACATGTCATCAGCAACAACCACTGCATCGTCGTGATTAGAATCTGTTGAATATTTTAATAATAAAAAATACAAATATAACGATGTAACTCACCGTTATCAATATCATCCCTATAAATTTCTCTATTATTATGTGGAGCCTCATTGAATTCATCGAGCTCGTCGATGGCTGACGTATTGGGTCCAGCGAGTAGTAAATACTGTCCCGATCGATTTGGCCACAAGAGTCCCATCATCACACAATATGCAAGACAATCAACGGAGTTTGTAACGGCCAGTAGCAATTTATAACGCCAGAAAACTGACACTTGCATTGAAATTAAAGCTATGATGGGCAGGTAAATGAACCACACGAGCGATGATGCTCCAAAATGGAGAAGGAAGTCCAATTTTTGTGTCGAATGCTCATATTTCATGGTTGTCCTGAGCTCATACAGGAACCATAGCATGATGAACGAACGACTGATGAGCACAAGAAAACCGGGCCACGTTTGAAATTCATCAATGTCCGATATTACATCAATCTCAGTCATATTCCAAACGTATAGCACGAAATTAAGCGATAGATAAAGAATCCAACTAACAATCAGTGCCAACCAGCTGAGTGCAGAGATCTCCAAACGTGTCACGGCCCATCCTTTTGCCAACAGTAGTAGAATGAGCATAAATGATGTTCGGCTTAATATGTCAAAAACATCACCAGCAATTTTTATTTCTTCATTGCCTTCTCCATTCGAGGCGAACCTTATCAGATGCACCAGAATTAAGCAAATGCTGACAAATTCTAGTATCAGACTCAGCGTAAATAGCTTTGTGACCGGATGTATTTGCTTTCGACTTCCTTGAATTTGTATCGGCACCAAAAAAATGTAAATTGTGAAGAAGATAAGACATTGCTCTAGAATATTCTGCTGATCATATGAAAAATGATAAACGAATGGACTATAAAAATTTGGCTCTTTCGTAGGATTCCCATTGACCAGCTCCAGTTTGTAGTTTAGTTGTCGTGGTGGACCATCGTATGATTCCCATTCGCATGTTGTTGCATTGCGATAACAGGCGACTAGCGATAAATACCAAAACCGCGGCTGGTTTAAATTGCTGATAACGAATGTAAATGAGCTTTGTGATATGACATTCGACGGCGTATCCTCATCAGCACATAATCCATGGCATGGCACCCTTCTCAGATAATCACCTTTTGCATCGGGATTACATTTGGCATCGTATGATGTTGCATTTAAGCGTGCAAACATTCGTCGACATGCTGCATGGCGATTTGATAAGCTCCTTAAAACAAAAAAGAAATACAACAAATTATTGCTCGGTTACGACAGTTGAAGTGTTGTTTATGAGAACGTGACACAAATATTTCATTTCCTCTACTTGTTGTTTCACGTGCGTAACTTATTAAAGTGAAATGAAAGCAATTTCACTGCTGACATAACATTGTTTTTTTTTATTATTAGTGAATTGAAAACACTTTCTACAATCCAGAGACAACAACAAAGAGGGCAGAAAAAAAAACTATTCCACGCTGGCTGTAAAATCTTACCGATTCCCATAAAATTCCAGGAAGTGATGTCTGTCGAGCACAGCAAGTGTGATTTGTGCTGGAAAGTCGCTAGCTGCTGTGACATTGCCATAGATATAACCGAAGCTCTCTTTTTGTTGATGTTTCTCGGTTTTGATGAATCCAAATTTGTTTAAAAACTGATAGAAATTGCTGGTATCGAAATGTCCTTCGATCTTTACCGATGCGACACTCGCGAGGAACGTGAGGAGGATTAAGACTATTAAACTACACCAATTCATCTTTAAATAATTTTACATTTTTTCCACAATTTGCGAATTTTCATTTTTCTTCACAACTCTTTGGAAACATTTCTGACTTTACTGAATGCAGCGCTGAGAATGGGAGCACAACTATCAATGGAATATTTCAAGCCGAGCATATTACATTTTAATATTTTATATCAAATTACTTCTTAACAAATGACACGCATATTACTTTCAGGAGGAATTTAAGGTAGCTTTTACATATACTAAAAAGAAGCTTTGTCACTTTCGCATTAATTCCGTAATTCCGTCTACCTTACCATACAATAAATATTATTCTTATGCGTTCAGTAAGAAATATTTTCCTAATACTTCCAAAAACATTTCACAGTCGTGTTTTTAGCCGCATGGCATAATTTATAAAGAGGAAAGTAGAAACGCGCACGCACTGCATGCCATTCACAAACTCTACACAAACTTGTGAATAATTTTTTGGCGTTGTTTAGAATTTTGAAGAATATACTTTTATGTCCAATAAGATTTAAGATTAAAAGTTCCTGTCAGTATTTTGACACATTGCTCAAACGCAGTGTAAGCTGAAGCGTATTTAAATTTAACGAGAATTAGTGCTTAGAAATAAACATTTAAGGTGTTGACTCCGAGAACAATAAACAACAATAAGCTTCATTAATTGCTCCATAAAAATGGGATGTTTCGAGTCGAAACCCGACAGCCGGCAGGAACCGGTTGCTGTTCGAGGATGTACCGATTTATTATGGCTCATAATTTATCTGATTTTCTGGGTTGTAATGGTAAGAACATTTTTCAGGCAATTCGGCTTTGTGCCTTTTTGAACAACGGAACAACGCCTTCACAATTAAGTAATTAAATTGGGGGAATTGATAAATTGTATCACATGTTCCTGAGTGTTCATGAATAAACATCGCGTACGAACCATTTTAATAACATCAATTAGAACAAATGAAGCTCTATTGCCAATGACTCATCCACGAATCAAGCCGAGAATTTACATAATAAATTACTCATATGCTAATGGATTCATTCAATGACATTCATTCTTCTTTATGTTTATATCCATTTTTAGATCTTCATTGCGGCATTCGCGTTCGTCTATGGCAATCCTCTGCGCATAATAAATGGATATGATTCGTTCGGAAACACCTGTGGAGTGGAACATAATGAAAAATTCCAGGACGCTGCTTATGGTGGGGCTTCTGGAATTAACACATTGGACAAGCCGTATGTCTTCTTTTTTGACCTGAAAGAGATTAAACAATCAATAAAATTATGTGTGAAGAAATGTCCAAGCAAAGAAATCAACAGTCCTCGTGAACTTTATACGTACTACAAGGAAGATGGAACTCAATATTGCCGATATGATTTTGATATGAACAAATTGGATTCGCCGAGCTTGAAGGCCGATGATGATATGATTTTCCATTTCACTGGTCCATGTCCAAGACTTCCAGTCTATGAAGAGTCCCCAGTTTTGCATCGTTGCATTCCAACCGGAAAAAATGCACCCCTCAAGGAAGTTAAAGAGCTTTACAATCTGATCAGCTCGTGGGATTTTGTTGAGCAAACAGCGCGTGACCTTTATAAAACATGGAAAGTTGTTCTACTAATTTCTTGCATCAGCTTAATTCTTTCGATCATTATGATTGGACTTTTGCATTTTTTGACTCAAATAATTTCGTGGTTGATTTGCATTTTCGTCGGAATTACGAGTATTGCTGTTACTGTTTTGCTCTGGTGGACTTACTATGATATCAAGAAGAAGAATGAAAGGGGAGAGTTATCCGAATTAACGCAATATATACAGAATGAAACGGCCGTTTATGTTTTTGCTATAATGGCGACAATGTAAGTCTGATAAAAAATTCTCATTTGCAAATATTATTAAATAATGTTTCCTTTTTAGTCTCATGATCGTTCTGCTTGTTGTAATTTACTTCATGAGTAACAAGTTCTCTGGTCTTGCTGCGCTATTTGAGGAAGCTGGAAAATGCATGTATTCGATTCCTCAAATTTTTGGTCCACCATTGTTGGCATTTATTGCTTTGGCGCTCTTTCTTGCTTTTTGGGTTTCTGTCGTTATCTGCCTTTCAACGGCAACGGTTCCCGGCTTCAAACCACTGCTCAATGTAGCTCAGTTTTCACAAAATAGTAACGCGGCATTAACATTCCCTCAAGCGCCTGGTAACAATACCGTCCATAGAGCCGATGTTCAAAAGACATTCAAATTGGTGGAATATCAAGAAGTACATTGGCTCAAATATATGCTCTACTTCTACATTGTTGCACTCATCTGGACATCAGAGTTTATTTTTGCTGCATCACAATTGAGTTTGGCTGGTGCGGTGGCTATGTGGTATTTTAAGAAACCAACCGACAGTCCAGTTTGTGACTCCATGACGAAGCTTGTAAAATATCATTTGGGCTCTGTAGCAAAAGGATCTTTTCTCATTACCATCTTCAAGATACCGCGCATAATTTTGACATATCTTTATGCCAAAATGAAAACATCTGCCGGCAAAGGAAATGATTGTGCCGAATGTGGCTTAAAGACATGCATTTGCTGCTTTTGGTGTCTGGAAACATTCATTCGTTACTTGAATCATAATGCATACACAGTTATTGCGATTGAATCGATTAATTTCTGTAAGGCAGCCGGTATTGCATGGAACGCAATTTGGACAAACATTGTTTCTGTCGCTACGATTAACGGAATTGGCGATTTTGTATTGTTTCTGGCTAAGATGGCAGTTGCTGGCATTTGTGGACTTATCGCTCTTCTCATGCTCAGAAATCGCGAAGACGTACAGTTCTATATGGTGCCAGTTTTTATTATTGCGCTTTTCTCTTTCTTTGTTGCTCACATAATTCTATCACTCTATGAAATTGTCGTTGACACTTTGTTCCTATGCGTCTATGAAGATCGACATATTAATGGCAATAGCGGAAGATGGAAGGAATCAAATTTGGCAAATTTGTTGGGAGAAGAACCAGTTGACGCTGTTGAGGGCAGAATGCAGGAAGTAGAGCTTACACCCATTACCAAACAACCATTCAGCTCTCATCACATGCTTCAAGCTAATACCGAAAATGCATAAGTTACCAGTGTTCTCTCTGTCAACAATTAACTAACAAATTATGTTCTTATTGTGATCGATGTTTTCAGCTGCAAATGATTGTGACAAGCCAAGCATTGACTTGCAAATTACTCAAAAAGGATGCTTAATATTATAAACTTAAGTAAAGCGCAACAAGTGAAGTGGAAATAGAAAATATTACAATTTCAATAGTTCCGTTTAAGATACAATCTCACACTCTTCATTTTTGACACCAAATAAATATTTAAACATATACGAATATAACGATACAAAGCTTTCACAAAAAGAATACTTCTAATAACGAATAAATGGCCTTAAATCAACTCAGTTCGCAATGCTACACAATTAGATATCTAAGTAAGCTTCAATTCTGATCATTTTTATTGAATGTTCAAAATATTTTAATATTTTATGTCTAAAAAAAAATTATTCACAATAAAATATTTCTTCAGTGACGAAAATGCTTAATAAAAGTTTATTAAACCTCTCTAAAATCCTAAAAGTTCTATCGGAAAAATAAATAAAACAACCATTTGTTTATATATTTAAAATTCTTTATAGCCAGTAGATTCTCGAAAGCTTTGGTAAAAGTTAACAACACCTCTAAATAGCCTCTAAGAGTCATCAAATTAAATATCAAAAATAAATGCACTTTTTACCTGACAATTAAAAATGGAAGACACAATGTTTACCGATACTCTTTATTTAAAGCCCTACCAATGATCATTCGTCTGATTTCACTAGTTCCAGCACCAATTTCATAAAGCTTTGCATCGCGCAAAATTCGTCCTGTTGGATAATCATTGATAAATCCATTTCCTCCTAAAATCTGTATAGCATCTAGTGCCACTTGTGTTGCTTTCTCAGCACAATATAAAATAACACCGGCACAGTCTTTAGAATTAGCTTTGCCTAGATCACAGGCTTTAGCAACATTGTAAAGGTAGCTTCGACAGGCGTTTAGTGTTGTATACATATCTGCCATTTTGCCTTGAAGCAGCTGGAATTCACCAATGCGCTGATTAAATTGTTTTCTGATGTGTGCGTATTCAAAGGCTACATCGCAAGCAGCTTGCATAAGACCAACAGGACCAGCTGCTAATACCATTCGTTCATAGTCTAATCCGCTCATCAGCACATAAACTCCTTTGCCTTCTTTTCCCAGCATATTTGCTGCAGGAACTTTACAATCTTGAAATATCAATTCTCCTGTGCTCGAACCACGAATTCCTAATTTATCAAGTTTCGGTCCTGAACTGAAGCCTTCATATCCACGTTCTACAATGAATGCAGAAATTCCGTGCTGTGGCGCAACATTCAAATCGGTCTTAGCATAAACTACAATGGTATCGGCATCAGGTCCATTGGTAATCCAGAATTTGCTGCCATTAAGAACAAAATAATCGCCTTTCTTTTCAGCACGGAGCTTCATGGAAACAACATCTGATCCACTTCCTACTTCAGACATGGCCAATGCTCCAATGTGCTCACCAGAGCACAATTTGGGAAGGTACTTGACTTTTTGCTCCTCTGTACCGTTCCTATGGATTTGATTAATGCACAAATTTGAATGTGCGCCATATGACAACGATATTGATCCGGAAGCTCGTGAAAGTTCTTCATTTATGATAGCATGATCCAAATAGGTTCCGCCTGTTCCTCCATATTCTGGCTTTGCTGTTATTCCCAATAATCCCAAATCCCCAAGTTTTTTCCAGAAATTACGCTGATCTTTAAATTCGTTGGTTTTGTCAATTTCCTGAGCAAATGGAGCAAGCTCTTTCTGAGCGAAATTGAATACCGCTTGACGTAGCTTTAATGAAATGACAAATGATCACAAGTGAATAGAAATCATACGTAATATAAATCAACTGATATCTTACGGCTGTTTGATCCTCATTGAGTCCGAACATGACATCATCAATTGGATAATGGCTCATGGAGCGAGTTGCAAGAGTTGGAACATTTCTAAGCAGTTTTTGGCAGGTCCTAAGCATTTTGGTTTGGCAGCTGTTTTCGTTGTAAGTAGCCTTGACTGTAGTCTTATCAGGGGATTCATTCGCAGTATTTGTCACGAGAATATCTTTTCGAACTCGACTTTCTTGTGATTCGAAAATTAAGGTTTGCTAAAGTTATTTTTAAAATGATAAGAAGCTTAATTAATCAGACAAGTCGCTTATTTATTCCCCCAATTCCAATTTATAGAGTTGTGAAATCAGGAAGTCAATCAATTCGCAAGATGTCTGATGAGGTTGCTAAGGCTCAAACAGCAACTCCCGGCGGTGACACAATATTCGGTAAAATTGCTTCAGGAGTGATACCCTGCAAATTCATCTACGAGGATGACAAGGTAATTAACAACAGCACTACATAAATTGCAAATTCTAATTATTCCCTAAAATCTTATTACAGTGTGTTGCCTTTCATGATGTCTCTCCTCAAGCACCTGTTCATTTTCTTGTGATTCCGCGCAAGCCAATTCCCCAGTTGTCAAAAGCAGCAGAAGAAGATGAAGCTCTTTTGGGACACTTAATGTTAGTTGCAAAGAAAGTTTGTACGCAACTCAGCCTTGATGATGGATTTCGGATTGTTATCAATGATGGAAAAATTGGCTGTCAATCTGTCTATCATCTTCACTTGCATGTTTTAAGCGGCCGTCAAATGGGATGGCCACCAGGATAACTTACATATATGTAAACATTCACACCGCAATCATTCAATTAAACAAAATCATTGAATAAAAAATCCATGAGAATTCCTTATTGCATATCTGTCAGCAGGTTCATTTTGCAAAATATTTTTAGATAGATGACATTCTTTTCGTATTGACGGTAATTTTCGAAAAAGAAATTCAAGGGTATTTATTTACAAAAAAAAAATCTTAAGAACAGTCGTCATTTTATTCGCCGGAAAGTTGAGGCTAAAAATCTCATAATCTTTCATTAATTAGTCCAATCATGATCAAGTTTCTGGTGAGTGTGGCGATTATTGGATTAATGAACATTACGCAATGTTCTCCAGATGCCGATTATTAATTTATTTTTGCTTTTGGCATTCTGCAGCTAACCCTCGGTGCTGGTGTATACACTGGAATGTATTTAGCCCAAAACTACGATGTCCCCAAAGTCGATGATCCTGACAAGGTCTTTGAAAAGATCAAAAGCTTATTTCAAGAAGGAAAGAAAACTGCTGAGGATCTAAAGAAGAAAGTCGACAAGTAAAAGCGAAAAAAATTGCACCATCATCACCGAGTGATTTATTATATTGGAGCTTACATCAGATATTCATTAAGAATGCATTTTTTCGCTCAATTTAATTTATTGTATTAAATATTAAAAATAAATTAAAGAAAATTTATATTAAAGACATGCCGCCCTCAGAGAATTCAATCCTTTGTTGGGGTTCAACGAAAGCAAGCCAATCAGAAGCATGCGTTGGTAATAAGCCCATCGAATGACACTTGTAAAGAGCTAGTCCAATATTGATGAGATTACCCAAAAAGAATACAAATTTTTGAGCCATAATGTTCTGATTGATTTCGAAGTTCTTGAAAGTTTGTGTTGTTGTGAAGATCGCTTTCAGTGGTCTGATCAATGACATTCCAACCATCATGATTGGAAAGATTGAAATGGAATTACCAGCCATGTACATAATCAATAAATTCATAGGAATCTAAAATATGTATAGTAATTATTTACAATGTTGTGACCCATGTATTTGTTAATTAACTTACTCCTTTCACAGGTCCCAGCGCCACATCCCAAGATTTCTTGATGATTAACTGACTTTGATCGGTATCTCGTGCAACTTCACTATGCAATTGACCAGCTGACAAATTGTAGCCTGGTGGCGATGATGAATCTGAACTTTTGCTGGATCTAAAAATCATGGATTTCAATTAAGACAACTATTTTAATAATTAATTTAATGTTTCACATACTTTGTATTGAAGTCGAGACTCCATTTGAACCTTCTTGATGTTGTTTTGGACATTTTGACTGCTACTTAATTTAAATTAATCGAAATTTTTGGTGTGAAAATGGAGCACTTTAATTTTCGAATGTTTTCGAAGTTAATAATTTAGTATCTTAGTGTGCTTTGGAATTGTATTTGCTCGTATGGGTGTCAGTTGATAAATATCATCAAACAGGTATACCGAAAAAATATTTGTCCTCAAATCCAGCCATAAATACATTTAATTCAGCTTCAAAATGATGTCAATTTGCCGTCAAATCTTGCCAAAATGCAGGTAAATATGAAGTTAAATTAAATTATCATGCGAATTCCATGAAAATTAAGCTGAAACATTATGCAATTGGAGTCACTGTCAGCGCGATTTAGTATGCAATGAAAATGAACTATGACATTTCCTTATCGATATTTCCAGAGGATTGGCTACGCTCACTGCTATCAGAACAAAGGTAACATTGCCTGAATTGGGTTATGATTATGCAGCTTTGGAACCGATCGTTTGCCGAGAAATAATGGAGGTTTGTGAAATAAAGCTTCAAGATGGTCTATTTCTGATATTGTGCATTTCCGTATTTAGATCCATCATTCCAAGCATCATCAAGCATATGTCACGAATTACAACGCAGCAAAAGAGCAACTCGATGATGCCGTTGCAAAAAATGACACAAACAAAATCATTTCACTTCAAGGAGCTCTTCGATTCAATGGTGGCGGGCATTTGAATCACTCGATTTTCTGGAAGAATCTTTCACCAGAGAAAACATGCCCTTCAGATGCTTTGCACCAGGCTATAATCAAGGACTTTCAATCATTGGACAATTTGAAAGCTGAATTGAAAACGGCAGCTGTTGGCGTACAAGGAAGTGGCTGGGCATGGTTGGGACTGAATAAGAAAACTGGGCATTTACAAGTCGTTCAATGTGCAAATCAGGATCCATTGCAAGCTACAACTGGATTGATTCCATTATTCGGTATCGATGTCTGGGAGCATGCTTATTATTTGCAATACAAAAATCTCAGACCCACTTATGTTGATGCCATTTTTGATATCGTCAACTGGAAGGACGTTTCACAGCGCTTCTCATGTTCTTAAAATGTCGATAAAATTGTTCAATTTTGTGTTTTTGGAAAGTGAATAAATTCTGAAGTCTATGATGTTAATTTTTCCCTAAATTATCAACTTGATTTTCATTCAATTCGCGTAATGGCAATTGTGTAACGGTATTTCGAAAATTGTCATTGCGCAAGCGTTTAAAATCAAATTTTTTAGTTTTATGAGAAAAATTTCTCCACAAACTTCTCTCATTCATAGTTCGAATCTCGTAGAGATAAGAATCAATTTTTTTTGGTGTCTCTCGGACGTCGAACAAAGTGGCAATTATGTGAAAATTTAATTAAACTTTGTTTTCTTTAACGTTGTGCAAACGAAAATTAAAGGATTTTCAAACACAATTGGATAATAATTCACAATCATAAAACTTCTTGTTCGGTAAGTTGGAAGCGTTTGAAATATTTTTTTTTTATTCAGTTTATCGATCCAATTTTCTTTATGACTCATGCACAAGTTCTCCGTTGCTGCTTTTTTGTGACATTGAGATGAAAATCATTTCGTAAAAGAAAAATATCTTGAAATCAATTTTAATTAAATTTCTTTTCGGGAATATTTTATTAGTTTTCTTCCATTATGGTGTGTTTAATAACAAACCAGGACGACAATGATAAATCGATAAACACTTTTGGGTTTTTATAACCGTCAAGGTTCTTCCGATAGTTATTTTTTATAAAGACGTTTGATAAAGAATTTTCACAACGATTTGCGTCTCATAATTTCCAACCCAGTTCTCGATCTTCCCTTCTTAGACAACATAATTGTTTTTTTTTTCACACTTTTGTTATCTTCACGTCGTTTGAGTCTTCCTTGCTTGCATTTCTGTGGAAAATTTCTCACTAAAAAAAAAAAAAACATACATGAAAAATGAATTTAAATTGGAACATTTTTATGTAGTCTCGTGCAATGTTCGTTCTCGGTCGTTTGGGGATGTTGAGCAGCGACAGCAGTGGAAAAAGAATTTCCATTTTTAAAATTCCCATCTGAAATGAGAGCAGCAGCAAAAAATATATCTTTATCGCATGAAACTGGATCATAATTTTGTGAGATAAGGAAAACAACGCTGATGATGCTGATCAAAGTATCAGTCAGACACGAACAAAAAAAAACTATGAATTTATTTCACAAAATTTCGACAAAATTTCTTAATGACATAAAACTTTTTTCATCTAATTCGTAAGCCCGCATGTTTAAGAAGCTTCCTAATTATGACTTTCACATCTTCTGGACAATTTCCGAATAAACATTGCGCCATAAACATCATTATTTTAAAGTCGCCATGGAGTTTTCAGCAGATGCTCCACGACATTATTTTTCGGCATAATCTTTTTATTTGCGGTGGATGAAAATATTCCAAAGTGATTTAAATTGTTTAATTAATTTATTTATTTATTTTTTGGCTTGACACAAGCTTTATTTTTAATAAACATCAGCTCGTAGAGCTTTAAGGAGGTTTTTGAACTGTTCGTTCCTCAATAAAATTTTGTAACTTCATAACATCTCCCACAATAACTGTCGCTGTACCAGAACATAAAAATCCACATCCATAAAATCGTTCAAAGACATAAAAACTCATATTACAAAATATCAAAAGCATTTTCCTATTTGCTAATCCACCTCCCGGAAAGGAAGGAAAACATGGAAAAAAAAAAAAAAAAACAGTTCAATTTGTTGACGGTTTCGTTTTTTTTGTGCCATTTCACATCGATGATGCCAACACGTGCCACAAACTTTTATGTTCCTTCTCATTTGCCGACTCATCCTCAATTCAACTCCTTCCCAATATCTACTTTTGTGGTATGCTTTCGGAACCTTATTTTGTCATTGTATAAAAATAAAGGGAAACACAACGACAAGGACTCGAGCCACGCTAAAGAGAGCTTTTTGAAGTTTTTTATTTATGGCACACTTTAATTCTCAGGCTCCATCACGATCCACAATGAATCATCAAATTTACATTCTTTCTCACTTCTTCGCCGGCCCATTCATAGTGCTTAATGCTTTTCTGGTGCAAGTCTTTATGCGGGGGAAGAGTCATGAAAAGCTTTTATTGCGAAAAATAAAAACGGAAAATTTATCGATTCTCTCTAGATTCTCTTTATTATTTTTTTTTTTGTTCGGGCCGAAGTTCATTCGTTGTATGACGCTGATTGCGACGAAGGCATTGGATCAACATTAACCAAATGGTTTTTCATATATTTTCCATGAGACTTTTCTTTTTTTTCTATGGAATCCGGATGTTTTAGAGATAACAGTTTATGGATGGGTATGTGTGGGTGGGTGTCGAGGATTTACGCGTTATATCTTGACTTCTCATTAAGGAAACAAATCAGAAATGATGATAATCCTTGTAATCTTGTGAGACATAAAGGGATTCCTTGTTAGCCATTCATTATACATAATTTCAATGTCATAATTGTATTAAAATGGAGTTTTTATTACTTAAATCGTTATTAGATGATAATCACAAAATCAACCCTTTAAAAATAAAAAAACAGACGTCAATGGGCAATGCCATTAATGGTAATATTACTTGACCAATATAAAGTTTCATTGGTATTAACAAAATGTTGCCCTTAAAAAGTCACCCTAATAAGTTTCAGTTAAAAAACGACGACCAGGAGACCATTAAACACTTTATTAAGCTCAATTCTGGTTAAAAAAAAGATTTAATGGATTCGCAAAACATTTGTTTTAATGTCAATTACGGTCCCTTTCCCCTCATATTTTTGCTCGTGAAGCTCCCATCAACGATCCATCTGGCCAATAAATTTTGTCTGCTTCCTTACAGCCACCCCCGAAAAAAAAACCCACTCAGGCGAGATGAATTTATTTTTATTTGCATTTGATGTTATGGAATGGAGAAAAACGCGCAAGAAAATATTTTTTTCTCCAACGCAATTTCATTTTCTCCGCCCACGCATTCGATGAGCAATCGTTGTTTGGGTTTTACTTGACGCACATTTTCCATTTTCGAATGAAAATCGGTAACGAAAACAACAAAATTTCGCTCCAACGATTTACAAGAAAAGTCATTTCACCTTTCTGCAACTTTCGAGAGTTTTCTTTTTCTTCTTCTTCTTGTCTGTTCATGTGTGAAAAAAGCTTTTAAAAATTCTCATCACGCCAAATAAATGCAAAAAAGGGAATTTCTCAATTTTACATGAAAAGTATTTTATTTTATGCCGAAAGCAACTCAATGCGCAGAGCTTTTCACAATGGCGCAGGTTCCTTCGAAAATGTCGAATGCCGAACGCCGAACTCTCTTTTTATCGAATTCATTTTGTTCTCATCATCCGTTGACGCCAAAACAGTTGTCGCGCAATGGAACAAAAAGGATTTTCTAAGAAGTCTTGTGAAAATTTGTGAATTTTTAGTTTTTCTTTTTGCTAATTTTCAATTATTTTGGTGCGTAAATTTTGGAATCGACAGAAACACTGTGGAAATAATGAAATTAGTTTAAAATTGTAAAGCTTAAAGAAAATGAAAGAATTTTCGCCAAGCCATATCCCAAATTAAAGTTCATTTAAGGTATTGCGTGCTACATATTTGGGGCAAACATTCAAGGATACATCTAAGTGCGATATACTTGATGAAAAGATTAAACTCAAGTATTCAGCAAAAGTGAAGTTCATTTCATTGTTCTGAAAGAAAATTTCACATTCAATATGGAACAGTACAAAATGACGATGGGGAGCGAATTACAAATGAATTATGCAATACTTTTGTCAATAATTTATTCCATCTTCATCTGAAATGAGGATTCTCAATGGAGGAGGAAAAATTTACATCGCAAAAGATGCCAACACCAACAGATGACGTCATAAATTTATCGATTTTCAACTAAACTTCGGGTTTTTTTTCTCGATGCTGCTGCTGCTGTCCTACAAGTTGGTGGCACAAGCAAAAAAGAAAGAAAAAAATGCTGGGGGATGATACACCCCAACAACAACTATGTTGTGAAATTTTATTGCACCGAATATTTCACGAGTGGAAAGTTTCGCTCTCAAAATTTCTCTCTCAATAATTGCACAACAACGAAAAAAAAAAATTGAGAACTCTATCGACATAACGGAACTAACATGAAATGGGCTCATACACCATGTTGCTCTGATTCAGCTATGCGAACGATTTGTATGTCGCCAAATATCCTCACTCATACAATCGAGGCGTAATAATTATGAGTTGAAAAGGATGTAGGGAGAGGGGTGGAAGAGAGGGAGAAAACAATGTAAAAGTATGATTCATAAAACTAACTTAGTTAGTGTTGGCGCCGGCTAGTGATTTTCGTGCTGTGCTTGAATTCCAAAAGCTTTTCCTTTTCATTCATTAAATTTCCACAGTCTTGTTGTTTCTCTTTTATGTTTCTAATTCTAATTCTATTTTTTTTTTGTCTTTACAGATCTTTTGCGTGACAAACAAGCATTTCTTAATAAGTCAAATAGCGAGGAACTCTCTCCGAGGAAGTCTGATTAAAACTTATCAAGTGGTCATCAGCATTATCAAAGCTCGCAAAAAATGTCGTCCGTAAAAGTTGCAGTTCGCGTTCGACCATTCAACTCGCGTGAAATTGGCCGCGATTCAAAATGCATCATTGAAATGTATGATAACACAACGGCAATCACCAATCCGAAGGTGCCACCTGGAACGAATGATGCAATCAAAAGATTCAATTTCGATTATTCATATTGGTCTCATGATGTAGGTTGATGACTTCCATTCACATTTGAAGCGCAATTTTATTGATCATTTTGTTATTATTTTTTGATGCAGGTATCTGATTCTCATTTCGCAACACAAGACATGGTTTATGCGGATATTGGCGAGGAAATGCTCCAACATTCTTTCGATGGATATAATGTTTGTATCTTTGCCTATGGCCAGACAGGTGCTGGAAAGTAAGTAAAATCAACTGTCTTATTAAAGAACTCTATTAAGCGATTTAACTTTTTATAAAGATCCTACACAATGATGGGAAGGCAGGAAGAAGGTCAAGAAGGCATCATTCCAATAATTTGTCAGGATTTATTTAAACGCATTCAAGAAACAACATCAGACGATTTAAATTATTCAGTGGAAGTGTCGTATATGGAAATTTATTGTGAACGTGTTCGAGATTTGCTGAATCCAAAGAACAAAGGAAACTTAAGAGTTCGCGAGCATCCATTGTTGGGTCCTTATGTTGAGGATCTTTCGAAATTAGCCGTTACATCGTACGAAGACATTCATGATCTCATTGATGAAGGAAATAAAGCCAGGACAGTTGCAGCTACAAATATGAATGAAACAAGTTCCAGATCTCATGCAGTATTCACAATATTCTTTACTCAGACGCGTCAAGACAATTTGACGAATTTGATGACCGAAAAGGTTTCGAAAATCAGTTTAGTTGATTTGGCAGGAAGTGAACGCGCTGACAGCACAGGTGCTAAAGGCACACGACTTAAAGAGGGTGCAAATATTAATAAATCTCTTACCACACTTGGCAAGGTCATCTCTGCATTAGCTGAAGTTGTAAGTTAAACAGTAAAATATTCTGCTTTAAATCCGCTCAATTTTATCACTTTCAGTCTGCATCGAGGAGCAAAAAATCTAAAAAGGCAGATTTCATTCCATTCCGCGACTCTGTTCTCACCTGGCTATTGCGTGAAAACTTGGGTGGCAATTCAAAAACAGCTATGATTGCGGCAATTTCACCAGCTGACATCAATTATGATGAAACATTATCAACTCTCAGATATGCAGACAGAGCTAAGCAAATTGTATGCAAAGCTGTTGTCAATGAAGACGCAAATGCTAAACTCATCCGAGAACTTAAGGAAGAGATTCAGAAGCTCAGAGATTTATTGAAAACCGAAGGCATTGAAGTCGAACAAGGTATGAATTCCAATTTAATTCCAATACTATTCCTCGACTATTCCTCCATTTCTCGGAAATTTGAATCAAAATTATCTAAAATCACAAAACGATTGGTAGCAATTCGTAATTTATTGCAATATGTACCACTAACACTGCAAATGATAATTTAATTGATATCTCAATCACAATTTCACTTTGAAATGTATTTTTTTCATCATTGCATAAAATGTCCTCCTTCAGGTGTTGAAGTGAGAGTGATTAGTAATGAAAAGAAGGAAATTAACAGTAAGTAAATGCGATCCAAGATAAAAATTCGCTCGCTCTTATCAAAACCAAAAAAAAAATAAATAAATTACCAATCAAACATTTTTCGGAAGCTTTAAGCAAATTGTAGCAAATTTTAGCGAAAAAGCTCTCTAATATTAAAAAAAAAAATTCTATTGCGCAGGAGATGACGAATGTAATAATAACAATGTCCCTGGAAATAAACAGAACACGCCAGATCAGAAACATGATAAGCCGATGCGTTCAACCTCAACGTCAGAAACTGAATTTGCTGTTGATCAGCTGCATGCTAGTGAGAAACTCATAGCTGAGTTAAATGAGACATGGGAACAGAAATTGAAGCGCACAGAAGAAATTCGGCAACAGCGCGAAGCTGTTTTTGCTGAGATGGGTGTTGCTGTTAAAGAAGATGGAATTACTGTTGGTGTTTTCAGTCCTAAAATGACGCCACATTTGATAAATCTTAATGAAGATCCAACTTTGTCAGAGTGCTTGTTGTACTACATCAAAGATGGTGTCACTCGACTCGGTACACACGAAGCAGATTTACCACAAGATATCCAGCTGTCTGGTTCTCATATTTTGAAGGAGCATTGCGTATTCCAAAATGATAATGGAATTGTGAGTATCATTCCAACACCCGACGCTCTCGTTTACATCAACGGGCGCAAAATTGTCGAGCCGGAAGTTTTGACAACTGGATCACGTGTCATTTTGGGAAGGAATCATGTATTTAGATTCCAGCATCCGCAACAAGCACGTGAAAAACGAGAGCAATTGAAAGCCGAAAATGCAAATGACGGAACAAAAGAAGAAGTTAAAGATGAAGTGGTCGATTGGAATTTTGCTCAAATTGAATTGCTTGAAAAGGAAGGAATCGATTTGAAGGCTGAAATGAAAAAGCGTCTAGTTGCATTAGAGGCACAATTCAAGAAAGAAAAAGAAGAAGCAGATCAACAATTTGAAGAGCAACGAAAGACATATGAAGCCCGCATTGACGCATTGCAAAAGCAAGTCGAAGAACAGTCAATGACAATGTCAATGACGATGTCGATGTACAGCAGTAAAACATCTGCAACTGATGATTTCAATTTGATGAAAATCTTGGATGACGGATATGATGATGATGACAACAGTATTTATGGTGAGTTGACGTAATTTTTAAACAGCTGGACACTAAAAAAAATCAATTGAATTACAGAAAATCCACTTTGTGAATCGTGGACAAATCGTCAAATTGATTTGGCAGCATGGGTCTTTAAGAAATGGAAAAGTCATCAATTCACATCGATCCGTGATGGCTTATGGGGTAATGCAATTTACCTAAAAGAATCAAATGCCATATCGGTGGAGCTGAAGAAGAATGTGCAATTTCAGTTTACTTTGCTATCGGATACACTTTATACGCCATTGGCAAATGACCTTAAAGATAAATCTGAAGGATCTTCGCGCACAGTTGTTGCGGTGGAAGTGAATGACCAGAAAAATGGCGCCATTCATTATTGGTCGTTGGCAAAATTGAAGCAGCGCCTAGACATGATGCGCGAATTATATCACAGTGATGGTGAATCAGATTACAATGTTGAGTCTTTAATTGGATATGATCCGTTTTATGACCGTTTCCCGTGGTTCCGTGTAATTGGACGTTCGTTTGTGTATTTGAGTAACTTGTTGTATCCAATTCCATTGGTTCAAAAGGTTGCTATCGTTAACGAATGCGGTGATGTTAAAGGTTATTTGCGTGTTGCTGTTCAAGCTGTTTTCGATAACGATGGACACATAATTAACAACAATCTGAACAATATTAATAATGTTAATAACAACAACAATGGAATGGCAGTGAATCAATTGGCTCGAGTTGTTTTCAGTGATGGCACCAAGTACAGCTATGATGAGCGTTTTATTGAAGAAAACGGAAACGAAACAGACGACACAAAAATCGAAGACGAAGAACCAATTGGTGAACATCTGAAAATTGGTTCTGAATTTAAATTCCGCATTATTGTGTTGCAAGCTTACGACATTCCCATCGAATATACAGACATCTTTTGTCAATTTAACTTCCTTCATTGCGAGGAGGAAACGTTTTCAACCGAACCCATCAAGAACAAACACGAGAAGCCCATTGGATTCTATCACATTCAAAATTTGACTGTTAAAATCACAAAGCGTTTCATTGAGTACATCAAAAATCAGCCCATTGCTTTTAAGATTTATGGACATTACAATGGAAATGCTAAAAATGGAACAGTCGCTATTAAAACTCCTGCAAGATCACCACCAAAGCGACTCCAACTACCAAGCGTCACTATGAGTCAACCAATACGCAGTACAAAGTTTACTCAATTGGCAATGTCACCAACAACGGAACGTAAAACAACAGCATCGTCGCCAACAACAACAATATTTACCAAGCACGATGTCATGGTTTGGTTTGAAATTTGTGAATTGGCACCAAGCGGTGAATATTTGCCAGTTCCTGTTGATCAATCGACGGGATCATTTATGCTCCATCAGGGTATACAGCGTCGTATAAGAATCACAATTGTACACGAGCCAACAACGGAGCTGAAATGGAAAGATATTCGTGAAGTCATTGTCGGCAGAATTCGTAACACAGCTGAATCGTTCGATGATACATTTGACGATGCTGGTGCACTGTCTTTGGGTATTTTCCCAGGTGAACTTCTTGAAGTTCGTAATGATGATCGCACATTCTATCAGTTTGAAGCTGCTTGGGATTCAAGCTTACACAATTCCAATTTACTAAATCGCGTCACACAAAATGGCGAAACAATTTTCGTGACATTAAGCAGTTACCTTGAGGTGAGTTTCGTGAATAAGATTATCAGCTGCCATCTTTAATGTTGTCTTACTTTAATTTCAGTTGGAAAATTGTCTTCGTCCAGTTATAATTACAAAAGATCTTAGCATGATTATTTATGGACGCGATGCTCGAATCGGTCCAAGATCACTGAGAAATCTCTTCTCCGGAAAATCTGGTACCACCAACAAATCTAGTGCCATTTATGAACTTTCGCTCAAATGCGCCAACAAGGCTGGAAGTCCAGGTATGTTGTGTCATTTATTTTTCAAATTAACTTGATGTGTATAATTGACTCCATTATTCAGGTGTGCAACGTCGACAGCGCCGAGTACTCGACACGAGCACAACTTATGTGCGGGGCGAGGAGAATTTAAAGAATTGGCGTCCGCGTGGCGATTCACTTATTTTTGACCATCAATGGGAATTGGAAAAATTAACACGATTGGAAATGGTTGAGCGTGTTCGATATTTGCTATTGCTTCGTGAACGTTTGGGTCTGGATGAATTGCAGAACAGTAAGAATGATAAAAATGTCAATAATATGATTGCACGCGATGGCGATAGCGTTATTGATGATGAGGACATGCTGCCATCAGATGTTGATGACGAAGATGATGAAGAAATTGAACCACCAACTGACCAAGAGCTAACGGAGCGTCAAAAAATGTTGTTAGCAAAGTGCTTAAAGTTCTTGATGGCTGACGCATCCCAGCTGCAATCAGGAAGCTTGACGTCATCGTCACCAATGACTCCAATGTCAACAGATGAAAACAGTAATATGTCGATCAGTCAGTATTCTATTAATTCCATCAGCACACCTTCATTGACTGAACTATCAAATGAACAATGGCAACCACAGCAGAAACAAATTGAGAAATCTTCAACGGATCACATTCAGTATTTCATTCCCGATTTGGAGGAAATTGCAATGAGCTCTATGATAACACGCAAGGGCTACTTGAATGTCCTTGAGCATGGTTGTTCGGGATGGAAAAAGAGATGGATTGTTGTAAGACGTCCGTACATTTTTATCTACAAATCGGATAAGGATAGTATCGAAAGAGCTGTGCTGAACCTTTCAAATGCCCAGGTTGAATGCTCCGAGGATCAGATGGCAATGATCAAAATTCCTAATACATTTAGGTTAGTCAAACGCAAAATAATTACTAAATCCAGTCTTAAGTTTGCTAACTTTTATAAAATATTTTCAGTGTTGTGACTAAATATCGCGGATATCTACTGCAAACTCTGAATGAGAAAGAAGTGTACGATTGGCTTTATGCAATTAATCCACTTCTGGCTGGAAGAATAAGGTAAATAACCTCAAAAATGATTCACCAAATATAATATTCAAATATAAATTATTGTTTAGATCACATTTGGCACGCCAAAATATCGATATTGCAGGATCTCCAACAAAAACTGTAACATGCACTACCGGAACAGCAGCACAGAAGTTTCTAATTAATCGACAAAAGCTTTTCAACATGAACAAATGAGATTCGCTGACGATGGAATCTGTGTTATTGTATTAAAAAGGATGGAAAGGAATTTTTCTCTTGAGTTTTCTTTTTCTTTGGTAAGGAAAAAAAATACTTTTCGTCAATTTTATAAGCCCAAGGAAAGGTCCAAGAAAACAAATAACTGGCTTTGTTAGTAACAAAATAAGTCTTCACTTCTATCCTAAAAAAAAAAAAACTTTCGCCTGAATCTCTATACTTTCGAATAACACAAATTCCATCGCCTGTTGCTTGAGGGGAAACTCCCTCAATAAGGAATAAAAATTAGTGAAAAAATATACAAAGATATAATTAATTGGAACATTTGGAGAAGCATAAAACAAAATTAATCAAGATCTGTATAGAAAATATCTCTTTAATCCTCTTCCAATAAAGAAAAAAGGAAAGAATCTCTGCGCTGCAATTCATAATTATTATTCAATGGATAATTGTAATGGCTTTTGAATTGCATATACATAAAGAAATTAAAACTTTTATTCACTCCCCCCCCCTTGCCACCCACACACGAATACTTAAAATTTCCTAAAGCGCTTTTGAGAGGAATTATATTGAAAACATAAAAAAATTAAATCATAACTATAACGCAAAAAAAAAATCTAATATCGTATTAATGCAAGAACGAACCCACATAATAAATGTTAAGTGAACCAGGAACGATTAGAGGCAATTTAATTGGCTTGACATCGGAAAAATTCTCGCGATCATTGACAAGAAAAAAAAAAAAAACTTAAAACAAAAAGAAAAAATGTTTAAAATTATTGCATGTTTTTAAATGTAAAAGAAAAACTGATGTTTGGGAGTTGATTGAGAATCTTTGAAAGTATTATTTTAATCTTAATTTAATCTAAGAACATTTTTGTTGTATTATTAGTTTTAATAAGTATTAATTAAAAGTAACATAAAGCAGAGCTTTTGTTTATTAGATTGCGCTTCATGAAGAACGTGTCTCTCTTATCACTGTGATTCTAAGTTTTATTTTGCCAAATTCTTATCAATTTCCCAAAAATAAAATAAATTTATCATTATTTTTTTTTTCTAAAACGCTCATCTCCAAGCTTTAATCCAATCCGAATTAATTCATTGTTATGATGACTACGAATTAAGTGATGAAATCAAATAAAATATTACTTTTTTGTTTGTTTGTGGGAATATCAAATTTGTATTTTCCTCAATGAAAGAAATCGAAAGAAAATAAAAAAGAAAAACTGATAAGACAACCAAAGTTTAAATCACTCACAGTAACTTATTTAAAGGACGGTCAGTTAAAGTACCTAAAAAGTACTTTCGTTAGTGCTTACATCGATAAGGCCACCTCGTTTTGCTTCTTTTTTTTTGGAGGACTTTTAGCAGCAAACACATCTCTTGGATTATCACTTTTGACATTTTGTATGCAGAACTGTCCAAAAGAGAATTCATTAATTCTCAGACCAAGACCGCTTATATCCCAATTCTTGGTTGTTTCACCAGAATACGACTTTTGCACGCGAGGTATTGCAGCAAGGTGAGAGTTCAATGTTCATTGATGTTATTTGGTGAATATATGCAAGTGAATAAGAAGTTTGGCGTGTGGGAAATAAAACAGAAATTTCCAAGGTGAGTTGAAGCAGCTGAAATAACTTAGACGTTCCTCAATTTGAGCTCCTACGTTTATCTTTTTCAGGTACCCGAATAAAACCGTTTGGTCGAATGTATTTGCAAAACTTTTAAATATTAAAGACAAAGATCATTTGCCTGATTTGCGCAAAATGCGCAATTATTATTACAAAATTACTTTTTTGTTTGTGGGAATAAAAAATTGTATTTTTCAATGAAAGAAATCGAAAGAAAAACTGTTAAGACAACCAAAGTTTAAATCACTCACAGTAACTTATTTAAAGGACTGTTCAATTAAAGTACATAAAAAATATCTAATCAATAAATTTCACTGGAATTTCAACTTTACAGCTTCTAATCATAACCTGAAATAGAGATAAATAAAATGTGAATTAAGCAATTTCTGATATTAAAACTTAATGAAATGCTCACATTAATTGCCACATTTTCATGAACTCGCTTTTCGAATGCTTTGTCTTTGGCCGAAACATTAACTATTGCAACACCATGCGATTCAATAAAACCGCCAGATCTTGTTGCTGACACTAAGTCAGAATTGGATGAAACTGTTTCGACGAAAAGCTTTTCGTCACTAATCGACTCGACGGTGATGGTTTTAATAGTATCCGGTCTGTCCACCAAACGATCAAAGACAATTTCAGCTGGACTTATGCGAAAAAATTTGCTTTCAAGAATTCTGGAAAATAAATTTATAAATTACTTAATAACATAAAAAAAAAATCTTGAAGGTAATTTTAATTTAGACACTCACCCAACATCATGTGTGGTCGCATCATTTGATGGATTCATGACTGTCATGTCACAAAATGTTACAAAGCTCATGTGAGTTTCGTCTGATAGTGTGAGATCTGTGGCCTGCAATTGAGTTTCATCCAAGCATCGATTGATTGTCAAAGCAAAATCATAAATTTTAATTGAATCCAAAAGTTGATCCAAGTTCCCACGACTCAAGTTCTCATTGAAGGCAAATAGTTGTCGTTGTATGACTGCTTCATCTGGCAATGAACGTGGCAAGTATTCAAGAGATTTTGCATCAACACAATCCTTATTCTTCAAAAGGCGCATTCGCGTCGCTTCATCGCTATAAATTATTTGAACTTCACCAAATGTGATGACCTCGTCAGAAATTTGAAGAATTTTTCTGATTTCTTCCTTCGTTGGTCGGAATGTCAAGCGAATGTCAATCATCTTTCCTGGCTCCAATCGACTTTCATTCGGTTCTACTGATAACGACTCGAAATGTCCTTTGAAATGATCAGTTCTGAACATAAATTTCACAAAGCCTGGCAATGTTCCATTGTTGTGCAATCGAATTGTTCGTACCATTGGATGATTTAGTTCTCGTGCCATGCCCATTGTAATAAATGTCGGTCCGAATGGTCCTTTTTGTGGTCCTTCAACTTTAAGCGAAAAGTGACCACCATAAGCGAATAGTGGCACACACTTGGAGCATCCATTACTTATTCCAAAGAAAACTGTTCCACGTGCGGGACCGACAACAGTTGGACAAAATTCCACATTAAATGTTCGCACCTCAGAGCGCATTAAATATCGAAAATCCTGCAGTGAAATTGTAAATCCAGGACCCTCAACAGTAATGGAAAGGAAGAGTTTCTTATCGGAAGTGTTCTGAATGCTGATTTGTTTTGAAACCGTTTTACGCAATTTTACTGATTGCCATGAAAGTTTCCTTGTGTTTATTTTCAATGGCATATAATCACCACCGAATTCACTTCCAGAACTTAGCTGCGAAATCGTTCTTTTCAAAGGAGCATCAACTGACGGAGACCATTGATCTACAGAATGAGATGCAAATGTTTTATCAGGACGTTGAAGTGCATAGTTTGGAATCGACAGTCGTTCTTTCGGTGATCCAATTGACATGCTCTGCATGGCTGTGACATATTCGTGACCTGATGTTGACTTCAAAATAGACGAGGAATTGTCAGTGCGACGAGAAGTTGACGGAATTTTAAATACTGGCTCATTATTTGATGGAAATTTTGGCTTTAAGCGAGCTGCAGCTGCATCAAGTTCTTGACGATTGTTTGGAGACTTTGAGCGAAGACATTTATCCAATGCAGATCTTGGCGTATCGCTTGATGCTGAACTGGAACGTCTTTTCAGTCCACGCATTTGTGGTGCTTGAAGGATTTGGTTTTTGGATCTCGACAAATTACTTCTATCCTTAACAGGAATATTGTCCTTTTGTGTCCTTTCATTTTCTTTTTCAGCCTTCTTTAATCGACCTTGTTCCTTCTCGGTCGGCATCTCAAGACGCTCCCAATTTATACCACCAGGATTTGGCAGTTGTCTGGAACTGGAGTTGCCATTTTTTAATAGTGATTCGATCCTTGGCGTATTGCAACCGCCTTAGAATAATAAGAAAATGTTATTTTTTATACAGAATTTGAATGAATTTTATAACTCACGAATTAAATCTTCCAGATCTCCGTTTAATGGTAATTTCTTATTCGGCATTATGACGCTTTCGTTAGTGCTTACATCGATAAGGCCGCCTCGTTTTGCTTTTTTTGGAGGACTTTTAGCAGCAAACACATCCCTTGGATTATCACTTTTGACATTTTGTTTGCAGAACTGTCCAAAAGAGAATTCATTAGTTCTCAGACCAAGACCGCTTATATCCCAATTCTTGGTTGTTTCACCAGAATACGACTTTTGCACGCGAGGTATTGCAGCATATTCCATCTCTTGTTCTATTTCATCCTTTGCCAGAATATCGGTCATATACTCGGCAGCTCGAAATTCTTCATCATTACCATCAATCTGCTTCCCAGCGAAACTGTTATTGCTGATCTGTGCATCAGACCAAAAATCATCAGGAGGATTTGTGCATGACGACGTTCTACGACTAATGTCGGCAGTTCTCGGCAATTGACTAAGTCTCCCATTCCAATGCTCTCGCGATATTTGTCTCGTGCCACTTCCGAATGACTAGTTCGCATGATCTCGTCAAAATCTAGGTCTGTAAATAGTTTATTTGATCCTCGATATGCGGTCGAACGAGCGGAAAATTCATTCGGCTCGAAAGGTGACTGTTGTTGTTGTGGCTTGGGAGTATTTTCTAAAAACAATGTTTTCTCATCCTTGAAATCACTGATATTAAATGACGGTGCTTTTGACACTTTGATGTATGGTGTAACTCGTTCTTTCTGCGAAGAGATATACGGTTAAATGGAGTTATATTTAAATAATTAATGATGGCTGGTACTTATTTCAGATATTTTGCTTTTATTCATTATTGCTACTTAAGTTAATTTGAAATCAATGCTTACATTCTGTAGTGAATCCATCGTTGTTCTCTCATTAATCGTTTTTGTTAATTATCGAACAATTTTACCGAGTAAGTCTAATAAAAAAAAGATTTCAGTTGATGTTTTTGGAACGGTTACTTTTTTAAGCTGTTAAATATATTTCAGAAAATACACTGTTAAATTCAAATTTTCGAATTGTGTTGTTGGTTCGAATCTTGGATTGAAGGACTCATTATAGACTCATACCTTTAAGTAGTCAGATTTTATTACGCGCGTCTATTTAAAATGTCTGCAATTTACTACGAGAGGTCCCATGGATATCCGGAGAGAAATATTTCACTTGTTTCATCAAGCAAACAATACCTATTCCAACTGGAAAAAATCATTGATTCACTTGATCCCGTCATGAACGATTCATTTGCCATCGCCCGAGACTTTAAATCATTGTGTGGACCACTGGTCGCGGCTCAGGTTTTCTTATCAAGACGAAAGACGAAGAATTTAAGGTAATAAGATAGCATTGCAACTGAAGAGCATAGTTTTTGAAAAAATGTTCCAGAGCTTGGATCGAGAAGTTTTTACCATGATAGATAGAGATCACCGAGCTGCTATTCTTCATAAAAACGAAGATCTTAAAGAAGCTGCATTTAAACAGATCTGTGAAATATTTCCAAACAGAAACTCGTCGCCCATTTTAAAGGAGAGACCCAGTGACATCGCGAAATTGATCGCAGCCAAGATCGAGTTTAAAAAAGTTTTCAATAGTTTAAACCCAGTTTAAAGCTCAGTGTAGTTATTGTTGCGATTTTTATTCAAAATGTTTTAAAACATAAAAGATAATTTTTCTTCAGACCCTTTTTTTGTTTTATTTATGAGGATATTCATTTATCCTACTTCAGGCGTTACTTTCCAGTAAATGATGAATCCAGTTAGAATTTCTTCGCCTTTTGACAACATTATCTCAATCCTATATGTTCCATCTTGCATGTATGGTGGAAAGTTTCGTACATCCGCCACGTAATTATTCACTGATATGTTTACAATAATGAAAGTTTAATCAAAAGTATTTGAGGTAGAATAAAACTCTTACCAGTATAATGACCACCCGGGAATGGACAAAAGGGATCTCCATCATTATAGACAGGCATGTTTGAAAATGGTGTAACATCCGGTTGAATTCCGGGAATATAAAATTGCTCAACAAATTCACAGACACTTTGCTTTGGCGTCTTGAATGCTGTTAACTCCCATTGATTATTGCCTAATTTACTACGCCAGCAATATGATTCCACTAGCCACGTCTCGTCAAAGTCTGCAGTCATGGTGAAGCTTCCATCTGCTACGTAAACTATTTAAAAACAATATAAAATTTAATGTTGGCTTTTTAATCTGCTAAATTTTTGACTTACAAGTTTTATTGTAACGCTTTACTCGCAAATCTTCAAATTTCACAAAATCAGAATCATTCATTAAAACAACTTTCTGTATTTCCAGTTCGTAATTAGGTCCGCCACCAGCATCGGGTTGCGGCGGCTTCGGAGCTTGTTGCAATGAGCAACCGAATAGCACAAAAATTACTGAGAGTTCAAAAGCTTTTCGCTTGATTTCCATGTTTACAGAAAATGAATGAAAGTATCGTTTTACTTTACAGCATCTAGATTTTATAGTTACTGCAATTATAAAATCAAGAAAAGCGGAAATGTACAATTAAAATCGTGATACCAAAATTCGCTAATTAATATGCAAAGCTTTATTACTTTTTGTCACAAATCAGCATTAAATTATTTTACTAAATGCCTCAATACAATGAATTTTGAGGTTATCATTTCAAACGACATAAAATCTTACAGCTCTAAATTGGATTTTTTTCCGATTGTTTTATTTTATCATCCTCACATTTATTTGTAAAAATAAGAATATTTATTTCAAAAAGAGGGTCAGGAAAGGCCATTCAGGTGGATTAACTATATTTGGAATTTCAGTAAAAAAAAGGTAAGAAATATTCATTTTGTTATCTAAAATCTCGAATTCCTAGATTAGAGGAAATCTAAAAGTGTTTTCCAAACAATCGATTTTAAACAGCTTTTAATTAAAGTCAGGCTATTTAATTCTTTATCACATAAATTTTCAACGGAATTAGCACAAATGAATACTTAATTGATGTCATGATATGAGAAAAAAAATTTCACGGCAGTCGAGCGTTCCACAGGATTACAAAACAATTCATTAAATCCCTTCACCTTTCTCTTCTTCTTTCCTGTAATTAAATGCTTTATTATTGCTCTTTACTTAATTAAAATTATTTTTTAATAAGCTTTTAAGCAAGAAAAAAGACGCTTAAAGAATTTGGGAATTGCAAATTGAGGGTCAAAAATTGTATGTTTTTACATAATTATGTTATACTTCCTCAATTGTTAATGGACTTGAATATACAAAAGGATCATTGGATATTGCAAACACTCATAAAAAAAAGTAAATATTGCGCAAATACCGGTTTCGACCCAATTCGAAGATTTTTATAGCTTAATTGAAAAGTAAATTTTTCGGAAAAAATTTTAATTTCACCACACTCGAAATGGGAAACAGAATCAATAAATAATTAAAAGCTTTTACCAAAAATTGATAACGCACAATTCAGAATCAATTCGCATAAATTAAAATCAGTTTCAATGATAATATTTATTGCAACATATAAAAAATCGAATTTTTTTTATTGTTTGCGTTACACTTTGTGAACAATTTTAATCAAATTAATATTCAGCAGAAATTTTAACAATAATCTGCAGACCAGCAACTATCATATTTTCGTCATTTTTCCACAAAAATATCTCAATCTTGTATGTTCCATCCTGCATGTAATTTGGATAATTGCGTACATCCGTTACGTAGTTAGTGATGGTGTACAAGCCTTTCGGAAATGGACAGTTTGTGTCTTCATCAAATATTGGTAAATCTGATGATTCTTGCAAATCCGGCTGCAAATGTTCTTTATAAATATTTTTTATAAAGATACATGTCGATTGACGCGATGCCTTAAATGCTGTGAGCTCCCATTGATTGTTGCCTAATTTACTTCTCCAACAATCCATCGAAATATCCCAATCCTCATTCAGATCAGTCGCTACGAGAATGTTTCCACTTATCGCGTAAGCCGTTTTACTATTCCTGTAGCGATGAGATTTCAAATTGTTACTCTTTAAATAATCGGTTTCATTGATTATTAGAACGTCTCGTATTTCCAATTCGTAGCGATGTCCTTCATGATTTGGGTCATGATGACGATGGCTCATCGAGTCGACGCAATTATAACAGAAAATTACTGCACACAAAATGATAAGTCGAAGCATTGCTGTATTGCTGTTGATGGGATTTCAGCTGCCAGAATGACTTCTTCTTATTAAAATGATGTATTTTTATTGTTGAATTTTCACTGAGTGATGTGAGATAAAACTGTCGACATGAGTTTTGCATGTTCACATTTACAGGCTCAACAAAAAATCGATTTAATTAATTGTTTCTTTGTACGTTGTTAAAATACTGAAAACAACAAGTTAAATTTTAAATGTTGGATGTTAATTAACATTAAAAAATGGAATTAATAATTAATGAAAAACAACAATATTTTCGTTTGCTATAATAGAAGAGTAATCTTTATAAAGCTTTCATTACATCATGATGAGCTCTGTAAGCCATATCTGTGGTGAAAATTATGAGGATTTAAATCTGGGTTTTGCAGGATTTAAATGGGTGAACGAAAGTTATGAGGATTTTGCGAATTAAACTTGAAGAATAAATTTGATGTTTAAGAGCCAATAAATAAAATTTACCTAATCTTTATAAATTGTCATAAAAAACTCTATTTAATTAAATATTGGAACTAAGTAAATCAATCAATTTAATTTTACAACAATTAATTTAACTATCACGAAGCTTAATTTAAATAAGCAAATTATCGTTGAGCAGCGGGGTTAATAAACCGAAAAAAAAAAAAAAAATTAACAAAACTCATTCTCTGGAAATTGAGCAATTTTCATTGAACCGCAGAATTAAACCAATCTTGTGGTAGCTTCGAGGGGAAAAAAATAATTGTGAATTAAAAGAAAAAGAATTTTCAATCGATGGAAAATGTTTGTGTTATTATTATTGCGGTTCACAGTCATGCTGTTGCGAATATTGATTTTTTTTTTTCAATCATCTATAAAAGACATTGATTTCAAGCTGTCAATTCCTAAATGAGCCTTTTAAATACAAAAATTTCCCCATCAGATTTTATTCCTTGGAAAATTTTATTTTTATTCCTTTGACATTTTTAGTCTCGAGCCACTCGATTGAGGATGAGAGAGAGAGAGAGAAAGAGAGGGTCATAAACTCATAATCAATGGAAAAAAAGTTCAACGTTTGGCCAACAGTAAACAGAACTGAGGGAATTTTAGATAGATATGTACCGATATATATATATTTTATTGGATGTTGACCTAAAAATGGAGCAAAAAAAAAGAATTGAGAATTTTATGTGCGGAAAGATATTTTTGTTTTATTTCATTGGAACATGTTCATGCCACAATCCGAAATCTTGTGTCACCAGGTGAATTTAATTTCGTTCTACATCATTGAAAATTGCACAACATATTTCAGCGTCCTGCAGCTGAAATAACAAACGCATTCTGTGCAAATAGCACATTTAAATAAATAAATCACAGAAAATTCTGAGCCATTAAAATTGTTCAAACGGCGAATGTTCGCCGCACATCCGCACAAACGCAATCTGGTCATGGTTTTCATATTTCATTGCGCTTGGGGAGTTTTGAGTTTTAATTGAATATTAGATTGTGCATCGAAATTGCAATGTGAATTTTTAATGTTTTACTTATATTGCAATTGAAAATATGTGGGGAAGAACTACGAATTGGGAACCAACCTCAGCTACATCCAGTTTAGTATAGCACATAATTTATGGGCCATAAACCAAATGCGTAACATTTCTCTCACTTGAATTAAATATTTTGCGCATTTGCGTAAAGGTAAACGTGGCAACGAAGTTATTGATTCCATGTTCCCGAAATAAGAGCTTTAAATGAAATCTTGTTTCTTTAGCAACATCATCCGAATCTCATATCCGCTTTCCTGGTTTGAAGTGGCACAAGTTCAGTATCAATTACAAAAAAAAAAACGAATTTAATTATTTATGTTATGACTAAGCCAAAATATGAGGTTTTAATTTGTCATTTCAGAAATGGCATTTTCGCAATTATTTCCATAGGAATCCCTTTCTACATCAGAGAGTATATTTTCATTTAGTTAAATTGTTCCTAATTAATTTCCAGCATGTGAGTTTGCTTTATGCTTGATGCTTTCGGTTTTAATTAAATTGGCAATGCGACATAAGTCGACGTCGTATTTACATTTGCTCTGTTTTCATTAAAGCTAGCAACGTGGAAATGGATCGATAGATTTAAGAATTTCTGTATGATATCTACCGAGTGCGGTGCTTGATGTTGCTTAATAAAATTCAAAATCAAATGCAATTTGCAAATTGCATCAAACAAGATTTACGCTGGATGCCACAATAAAGTTTCTTCAGGTCATGCTGCAAGTTTGATGTTTGAAGTGTTTATGCAAATTTCCTCGACTCAAACTCAATTAAAACATTGCACGAGTGCCATGAGAGTGAAGTTAATTCATTTGATTTTGCAAAGTTTGTATGCATCACATAAAGCTTTTAGAAGTGTTTTGATAGTGTTCATGAGTGAGGTAGAAAATGATTTAATCCAATTTTCAGGAGCATTAAATTTAGATCAAGAGTAAGTTCATTTCTCACTCTTCAACCTGAAGCACTTGCAATGCACTGAAAGTTAATTTCATGTGAATTTAATGGAAATTTATGTGCTTTACGTTGAGCTAAATACTTGAAAGCATTGTCTGCAATTTGCATTCTTCCCGCTCATGTTCAGTAAAGTGAATTTCAATGTAGATTGTGCTGCTGCAAAATATCCAGATACTGTCATATGTGTTCAAAAACAATGATTATTCTTTGCGAAAGTTTTCGTCTCAAGGGATATTAAAATGTTTTTGCTATATAATAGCTTGAAATTTCAACTTAGAAAGAATTGCACAGGAAAAAGTGCAGCACAGCAAAAAGCTAAAGCGAAATAAATATTCGACAAATATCATTTGTGGCATTCAAACATTGCCTTGGCAAACGATAAGCTTTTGTAGACATTCACAGTCGGATAATGCCATTTGATATTCACAACGAAAAAGGATAATTTCAAGTTTCCGTGAATTAGCATTTGAATGGAACAAAAAAAAAAAGCTGCACGGAAAGAATAAAAAAAGGGATTCGAATGGAAGGAATTTTATAGAGGAGCGGAAAAAGGAAATGTCTGATGGTTTATTTTTGCAGCTACGTTTAGCTTTCGGTATGGTCTGAAAATGAAGAATTTTTTTAAAATGCAAATTGAAGATTTCTTGTGCTTGAAGAATTATAAATGAAGAGCTTTGGAACTTTTTTCTGTTGAATGTTTAGAAGGGTTTTTTTTTTCGGTTTTGTATCGTTTAAGGCTGAAATTTGTTTTAAAAGTAAATACTTTTAATAACAGAAATTTTCTGAATGAATTTTCTCAAACTTTTCCTTAAAAGTTGTTCGAGAGACAATCAAGAAATTGTTGTTGCCATTAGGTAATTATTTTTCCATTTGTTTAAATGTTGATTAACATTCTAAAATTCATCAAATGATAAACGAATTGTTTTCATTAAAAATTTCTGACTTTTCCGGTTCAAACTGCATTTGATTTTTATCAACAATTTCGCTTGCCGCATTCAGAATTTTAACAGCATGTAAAAAAAAATCATTAAATCGATTCGTTGTCGAGCTTTGCAAATGTGAACATACAAAATTCATGTCGACAATTTTGTCACCCATCAATCTGTCGCAAAATAAAAAAAATGTCATCAATTGAATCGAAAAAGTCATTTCGGCAGCTGCAAACATATAAACAAAAATGCTCCGATTTTTTTATCCTTTGTGCAGTAAATTTTCTGCTCCATTTATGTTAATTTGACATGCATTGGAACAAAAATTTTCTTTATCAACCAGCATTTTATTTATTGCGCTGATGCAAAGTGTCTCATAAAAATCAATCGCTTAATTAATTTTTCATTACTGATAACGCGACATCAAAATAACAAACAAATACTTTGAGAGAGCGATTTTGAATTTTTTTTTTTTCATTTTCAAAGTTATCACTATGAGCTCTTAATAACTTAGCTTTTAATCGCCAGTTCTCGTGCGTTCTTCATTGACATTAGACTGATTTTTATATGTTCGCGATATTATTTCAGCGTCACATTGTTTCATCAAGTGCGAAATCAACAATAACAATTAAGAAAATTGTGATTTCTATTGCAAGCCTTGTGAAGTGTGTCACATGCGATTGTGCAATTTGTGATCAGCAGAACAATAGAAAATCAATTAAACCATTCCAAGTGCAAACGATGACAATATTTCAGGTCAATTATTGATCATAAATTTATTTATTTTTTCTCATCCTCGTGTTTCTTAAAAAGTGAGGCTAAAATTTAGAGAAATTTCGCCGACAGTTCAAATTTTGAAGTGATAATTTGTGGGTTTTTTGACTCCCATCGTGTACAATAAAATAGAAAATAAAACGACATCTATGGGTCTCATATATTTTCAAGAAAATTATTATCAAAACATCATGACCTTGATTAATAAATGATTCATTTAAAGTCATCGCTTTGTGATATTGGAACAGCAATAATTTGTAGCTTAATTTAACCCTAGAAAAACATCTGATTTTCGATTAAAGACACATTGGCAAATTATCGCATATTTATTGTGACACTAAGTAACGTTATCAGAAATAAAAAATATATGGTTCAAGTTCATTTCTCTCTGACAAATACTTTTGGCGCAATTTTTTCTATTAAACATAATACAAACTCGGAAGTGATATAATTGATAACGCAATAAATAATTGAGGAACACAAATAAATGAGAGAAGAATACAGAAAATAATTTAAAGAACACAGCTCTCGATATCATTTCAGATGCTCGCCGGTCTCTGAACAAGCCAATTCACGGCAATCATTCTAGCCTTATCTTATCACCTTATCATTCGAGAAAACCTACCGCGAGAGAAAACAATTGGAAATTTTGTGTTATTGAATCAGTGGAGTGCTGGCTCGATTGTAAGTCAGTAGTAATTCGAGTGATTATTTTATTATTTGCGACGGAAAACAGAAGCTCAGATTAACAATGTCGAAAGTAAATTATTGGAAAATCATGACCAGAAGGAAACCGATGCCACAGCAAGAATGCTGTGAAGAATCGAAGCTTGGACGCGTTTTCGGGACATTTGATTTAACAGCGCTGGGTGTTAGTGCAACATTAGGTGTCGGAGTTTATGTGTTGGCGGGTCATGTGGCGAAAGATCAAGCCGGTCCATCTGTTATCTTATCATTTTTGATTGCAGCCGGAGCGTCATTTCTAGCAGGTATGTTTGCAATAATGACTCATTTTGATTACTTTTCAAATGATTACGCATTCAAAAAAGGTCTCTGCTATGCGGAATTTTCATCGCGTGTCCCAAAATCAGGATCCGCATACGTTTTCACATATGTTGCAATTGGCGAATTTATGGCATTCATCATTGGATGGAATTTATTGTTGGAATATATCATCGGCGCAGCAAGTATATCGAAAGGTTTGAGTTTGTACATTGACAGTTTGATCAATGATACGATGAAGAACACATTTAAGCAAGTTGCGCCAATATCGTGGGATTTTTTGTCGAGTTATTTTGATTTCTTTGCCTTAACTTCGCCACTGTTATTGGGCTTTGCATTAGCCTTTGGCCTTAAGAAGTCATCGGGAATCAATAATATTTTGTGCATACTTAATCTGGGCGTTGTGTCATATGTCGTCGTGGCTGTTCTATTCAATGCTGACATTAGAAATTGGCAAATTGATCCTGCTAATGTTCCCGTGGAATATGCTAATTCAACCGGAAGTGGAGGTTTCTTTCCATTTGGAGTTTCGGGAACATTGAAAGGAGCCGCTACTTGTTTCTTTGGCTTTGTTGGATTTGATTGCATCGGTAAAAGCTTTTGTAAGATTATAAAATGATTGAATGTTGTAACGAAAGCTTTTTATTTGCAGCAACAACTGGTGAGCAAGTGCGTAATCCTCAGAAGGCTGTTCCACGTGCGATTCTGTTGTCGTTAATCATAATCTTTCTCGCATATTTTGGAGTGTCATTGCTAACTCTCATGTGGCCTTATTACCTTTTAGTAAGATTGATATAAAAGCTCTCTAGAGCTTTCTTTATCTGTACGTTCCAATATTTTTAGAATGCCGAAGCTCCATTACCGCATGCGTTTCAAGAGATTGGTTGGACATCATCAAAATGGATTGTAACTGTTGGTGGCATCATGGGCTTAATTGCAAGTTTATTTGGTGCAATGTTCCCTTTGCCGCGAATTCTCTACGCAATGTCACAAGATGGTTTAATGTTTCGTGAGTTTGGAGTAATTTCGCGACGCTTTGAAACGCCAGTGTTTGGAACACTTGCAGCTGCACTCTTGACGGGTACATTTGCTGCATTATTCGATCTCGCTGCATTAGTCAATATGCTTTCAATTGGCGTCCTGCTTGCATATACTGTCGTTGCCATATCGATAATAATTTTAAGGTGAAAAACTTTTTTGAGTTTATGAAAAATTTTTAAATTGTTGTTTATTAGATTTTCAGATTCCATGGATTCGCCACGAACGAATAATGAAGGATTTATAGAGACATCAAATCTCCTTCGGCCGGGTTACAATATTACGCCAAAAGGATTCATGATGCAGCTCGTTCGCTTGAACTCATCACGATTTCCGAATACAATTTCAAAGACTGTCGTGGGTTCATTGATTGTATGCTATTGTGTTGTTAGTTTTGCACTTTCATTCAGCATTCTCTATTCCTGGAATGCCCTCGGCAATGGTGAGACATGGGCATTAACTCTCGTCTTATTTCTTTCTGCACTTTTATTGCTGTTGTGTACTTTAATATCGGTACAGCCTCGACAGCGATTTCATGGGACCACAAAACCATTTCAAGTTAAATTCGTTCCATTTATTCCCGCAATTTCAATATTAGTAAATATTTACCTGATGCTTATGTTAGACGTATACACATGGATCCGTTTTGGAATTTGGATGATTTTAGGTAATGTACATAAAACCATAAAATATTAATTGGCATGATTACCTTATATCATTATACTTTCAATTAACCCATTGTAAAGGATTACCAATATATTTTGCATGTGCATGGTACTTTAACCCAATCAATTCGCATAAAAAGGTTAACGATCAACCATCAAGTTCTACTAACATTGATGAAATAATAATTGATAAAACCAATATGGCGAGTAATGGTAACAACCGATATGATGAAATTGTTACCATTAAAAGCAACTGTGATAGTGAAAATGTGATAATCATACATGAGAATCATGCCAACAGCAGAATGACTGAAGACGAAAATGCCTTTTATTACATAAGAAGTGATGATAATGAGACACATTTAGCGATTGATATGCTGGACACGATTCTTGAAACTGAGGAAGAAAATAAATCGACAGCATCTGAAATTAATAGCCAAACGAATTCGAGTTCATCGATCAAATGTGAAACTGAAAACGTGCCAGTCACTCAATTGACTCGTGAACATGTCGATGAAATATTTATGGAAAATAAACCGAATGAAAAGAAAAACATGAATCCTGTCGATCCCATGAGGTTACGTTTGGATATTGAATGGCAAATCGATGAGATTCTAACTCGTGCTCGTGAATCAGTTGATGCAATGATACAATCGGATGATGAGAATTGTGATGACGAAAATATCTTTAAGAATCGAAAATTTTTGAGTCATTTATCAATTCTCATGTCAAAATCAAATCAATCAAATGAACTTATTGTACAGACTTTGGATAGAAAACCTGCCACAAGAACTTTGAAGACTTCCGCAAGTGCTCCAGATTTAAAGTCAATGGATTCCATTGATAATGAGAAACAATTGAATTGTGAGGAGGAACCGCAATCAATTCCACAAGCGCCACCATTACCGTTAGCTTTCAATACGGAGCTTTTTAAAAAAATTTCAACCATGAAGCGAAAAGCGGAAGAAAAAGCAGAACACGATGAAAACCTTTCGGAACTAAATTCAGAACATGATGATTCATTGGATATTGAACCGCTCAGTAAAGAACGTTTGCGTGAAAAGCTCGAAAAGATTTTGCGCGTGTCACCCACGAGACCATCTACAAAGCATCCAATTCCCGCATCGAGAAGAAATGTCATCAATAAGAAAGCGCCCGAGGTACGAGCAGCAGACAATAATAACAATGGAGAAAAGCAACATCCATTACCACGAGATGCCAGTATCACACCAATTCCAATTAGTGCCACAATGATAAAACAACGAGAGTTATTTAATGAAGTTTTAAAGAAAATTAAGAGAAATGATAATGAAAATTCATAGAAAAGTTTTTGCGAATGAACTTTTTAATCAGATTATTTGAAAACTTTTACTGTGGGTACAATTTGTATGTTCCGTAATGCTTGAAAATTATCAGCTCATTTTTATACACACATTACATTCATGCTTGAAATTTTATTTCTTATAAGAATGAAAAAATTTTAATTATTTCATTAAGAAATGAAAGATTTTTTTTTTGTCGACTTCAATTAAATTTTTTTTTTATTGCTTTCGTTTCAGGCATCTTTATGTACTTTAAGTATGGAATTCATGAGTAGTTTTCTATAATGATCAAAACATATATGCTAAGTTATTTTTGAATAAACTTAAGAATTTGTCACTGTCTATATTTATTTATAAATGGCATAATGTGTGACATTATTAACGAATTTATTCTTTGTTGTACGTTGTTTTATTTCTGGGAAATCATTTCACATGTTAATTTAATTTCAGTTGTTCAATAACAACTTTTTCATAAAGTTCTTTCATCACATCATGAGCAGAGATGTGTAACCCAAGCAGAATTGCTGAACTTTGACGAGGGAAAATTTGAAATTTTTGATATTTGGTTGAAAATCTGATAAAACTTTATAAATCAGACTTTTCTCATTTAGACGAAAGCTCATTAGAATGTAAAATCGTCAGTTTTATGATGATCCCTTTCTCAAAAGTCTATCTAAGATTTTGTGGATTTTCTTTGGTGTGTAAAAGTTATGGCACAAAAAGTTGTCTGGTTTTTAGTGCGGTTATTTGAGCACCCCCAGAACCGGATTAAGATTAATGATCTTTTTTTTTCTCTCAGCATAATAGCATCGATGAATAAAACGGAAATCAAAATGTTTCCTCGCTTAAAGAATAGAACAAAAAAAAACGAAGGAAAAAGTAAGAACGAAGAAAGAAACCCACAAAGCTCCAAAATCTTTTAAATCTTTAATGAATCGTAATTTCTCTGTTTTATGGTGTTGATGTTTGTGGGTTTTTCTTTTTGCTGATATGCGGAGTTAATTAATGATGTACTTTTTGTGTTTGTGTGTGTATATGTGGAGATGATATAACAATATAAGAAATAAGAATTTAATGCTTAAAAAATTTTGAAATTCACGATTTGCTCAGGATTTTTCCGGATCATTTCCTTACAATCGAAATTGCATGATTTCAAAAATAAATTCCTAGAAAATCCTTTGATATGCTTTTTTTCTCTCTTATAAAATGATATCGATCATCCTCAAAAAAGCTTAGTTGTAATGTAATGCATAACAGGGATTGGAAAATTTTATTTGTGTTTTATTTTTATACTGAATTTATTCACTTGCCATACCATGAAGCTTAAAGGCTCTTTTCAGATCTCAAAATCCACTTTTCAAGGAACAAAAAATGTTCTAGGAATTTTCACAAAAAAGAGCTTTCGAAGCATGCAAACGAACATCATAAATTGCGCTACATGATAGCATTATGACATTGAATGGGTTTTAAATTTCTTCCGTGTCATGCTCGAGAGCACTGGAGTCATGAAATTCATTTCTTCGCGTGCGTTTTGCGAACAAAACGACATCTTCCGTGAATGAATGTGTCAGCGTTGATGGGAAATTGGGTAAAAAAAATAAATAATTTCTTTTCTTCGCTTCGCTCATGGCGTGAATATAAATAAAAGCTCAATTTTTACGGCACACGATTCGATTTTAATGTTAAATCTTTTCAATGAGGACTTATTACATTTTTTTTTTGATCCTACTCCTCTGCCTCATCCCATCGAATAAGCATTTGTGTATTCAGCAGCCGACTTCCGAAAAAAAAATTAGTTTGCTTTTCGCATTCTCACACATCAAACGTTTATTAGAAATTATTATGAGCGTAAACGAAGGAAAATTTTCTTACCATGATGAATAAATTCAGCATTCTCTTATAATTTCTGGAAAACATAAATTGTCTGTTCTGAGGCTTTCGATGTAACACGAGAAGGTTGGGCAGAAGCAATAGATGTTTCTCATGGTGATTTTACATCGTTTTATGCATCGTGTATACATGAATGGATATTAAAAAAAATTGTATTAAATATTATGAGGGTGAAAAGCACATGAGCACAGAAATGCCATAATTTATGATTAAGCATAGCGAGCTTTTTACCGTTCTGTTACATAAAGTTTTCTCCTTATACTCTCTTGATGTTGTGCTTAGATGCTATGCACTCTTGGGAGAAATATTTCTTATAAATTTTTATCATTTCACAACTTTAAGGTTGGGTTTTTATTCGCAACGCAATTCGCATACCGTAAAATTCTGAACACGCTAATCAAAAAAGTTTCATGGTTATGTCATCAAGAAGTTTTTTCTTTCCGTTGTTGCATTTACCTTGCTCAAAAATTCGTTTCAATAGTTGTTGGTTTTAAGCATTAAATGACGAGAAAATTTTTATTGTTGGTGGGGTTTAAAAAGTTTATGTTTTTATAAGAGCTGCAAAACTTATTATTTTCTTTTGTGGTGAAAAGCGAAGAAAATGTTGAATGGAGATAGCGATAAAAAGTTTCTGTCAGGACTATTATGTCAAATGCATGGTTGTTAAATGAATTTTCCACTTAAGAAATGACATTAGGAACAATCTTTATTATTTCATTCAACTTTGTAATCATCTCGGCGAGCATTTATATGAAAATTATTTTTGTAGCTTAAATGTTTCTAGCTTTCCTTTTGACGCAAATATTGCAGAAATGAGTTTGAATAAAGGATCAAAAAAAAATATTAACCTTGCAAAAAAATATTTGAAGTGCTGTAAAATGGAAGTTCTTAATTATACTGTCGAAGATCCTCTTTTGTTAATCATCGCTCGCTTGTGCCTTTTATCAGAAATTTGCTAATTCATTCATTATTGTAATTCCTTAAAATGTAAATGCTAATTTTTAGCAGGTAAGCGCTTCCTTTTCGCAATCGGATTAATTCATAAGTTTTGAGTAAATAGCGAATTTTGAATATGGGATGGTAGTAATAAATATCATTGCTGGATGTTGCTCTCAAATGCCTCCAGGCATCTCTCATTGAGAGCTCTCTCATTATAGCTGATGACGATAATTATCATATTTGGACGTAAATAAATTAAATAAACGAAGACTTTCTTGTTATGAATAATTAATGTCTTGTAATTATAACACTTAAATATTTAGTCGAAACAGTAAGCACCAAATCCATGAATATTTTAATGATTTTCTTCGGAAAATTAATGTCGATTTTCCGTAGGATTCGATAAATTCCTCGCTGCTCGTTGTTGTTTTTTATCAACGAGATCAATAATTTTGTAACCGACTCCGCTTAAGATCTGTAAATTTAACCAAATAAAAACTTAGTGAGTCATACGCGAGGTGCTACAAAATACCAAACATCTGCAAATGCTCAAACGCACACAAAAAAAGCAAACAATGTTTCGAATGTATTGAATTGATAAAAAAAAATTATATATAAACACTTTCAAGTCTGACAAATACCTTCAGTCATACTCCAGAAAGCACCAAAATAAAAACGTTGAAGAAATGAAAATTTTCATTATCACTTTGTTTCTCATTTGCGGAAATAATGCAGGTCCGATTGGCTTAAAAGGTAAGAAATTTATTTATTTATTCAAAATCCTTTAGTAAATATTCGAAAAAAAAATCTATTAGAAGGTGCAAAGTCATCTGATCTCTCATCGGTTGCCAATGATATTTCGAAGATGTTTGAAATCCTCGCCAGACTTGAGCGGGTTACAAATCTTGATACGAAGTTGACGCAAATTGCTGAATCGCGAGCTGAACCTGATTTTAATCAATTCTTTGCCGACCTCTTTGGATCCGATAGTGATGAAAGTGACGAACAAACATATTTCATTATCGACCAACAAATGGCTATACCAAGAATCATTGAGAATATCGAAGGCGGAAGAAGTTTTAAACAAGCCTCACATCTCAAAAAAACTAAAAAAGAAAATACTGAACCAAAAGTGATCAGCAAAATTCCTATTATTGTGAGAAAAGATGAATTTGAAAGGCGGAATAACGCACACAATCAAAAGAATATTTTGCTACAAAATGACGGTGTTACCACTTGTGTCAATAGCAGTGAAGAAGATTCAGAGGATGAAAGCTCAGAAAATAACGATGGAAATTTAAAACGAACGACTTGCTTCCCAAGCGATGAATCATCAAGCAGTGAAAGTGACGAATCAATGAATTCATCAGAATATGAAAGAAGTGAACAGATATTGAAAGCTCTAATGAATAGAAATATGTTTGAATCAAGTTCATCAAGCTCAGAATCGGATGAAGAAGATGATGGAACAATTGTTTTAAGTCTCGGAGAGACAAAAGAAATATTAGAAGAGAAGTCTAGTGAAGAAAAGGAAAGCAACACTTCATGTCATGAGAAGAGAACCTCAGAAGAGTCTGAAGAAGCAGTTCTTCTTAATAATGAACCGGAACCAGAAGTTAAAATATCTTTGAAGAAAACAAAAATATCTCCAGATTCGAAGAAAATTGCTAGTGATAAAAATGTTGTTGAAATTGAAATCACTAAAGAAGAAGAAAAGAAATCATCGAAAGAAAATCATCAGGAAATAAAGGAAGTAAAGAAAGTAGAAGTTGATGAAATCCTTTTGGAACTCACAGAAGAAAAGTCGAAAGAACTTGAACCGAAAAAAGTCAAAACAAAGACAATTGGCGGCAAGAAAACGAAAGAAACAAAATTGGAAAAACCTAACGAAAGTGAGAAAACAGCCATAAAAACATCTGGCGACCATGCAGATGTTGGATTTTCCGGCGGTGTTCTCACGAAATTAAAAGGAATTCTCAATTTGTTGAAAGAGAAAATCGTAAATTAAAAGGTCATTTTGAGCTTTCATAGTTTTCTTATGATTTATAAAATTTTCAGCTGAAATTTGTTAAACTTTTTGTTTTGAACTTCAAGTTTTCAATAAAAAAAAATCTTTATTTTCATAAGAATTCAATTCCAACATAAAAGAACTTTAACTTGTCGGTAAAAAATTTCCTCGGAAAAGTCTTATTTTTTTTACATTTCATGAATTTCCCGCAAACGTCTCGGCATGGGAACGCTGTAAATCTCAAATAAGAAGGAATTTGCGACATGATAGAGAAATTTCTTGTAGTTTTCCCATCGTGAATGAAATTCATCTGCCAATGACAGCAGCGGTTTCATTTGAAACTCTTGTGCAGTTTGAGGTGGCAGATTGTTAAGTTGTCGTGTGGAATTGATGTACGTGTACAAATAACACGACGGTACATCACTTAAGGTTGTCACTTTATGGAAGACACCTGATTTTATGTGAAAGTTTTGACCTTTCGACAACGAACTTGATGATTCATTTTGATATTCAATCTTTACAGCACCTTCCAAGACGCTCAACGTAACATTATCCATTTCGGGCACGATGTAGTTTTGAAAAGTTAGTCCGGGAAAATCGGCGACAAACATGAGATCTGTATAATTGTTCCATGAATAAACATCCTTTGATATTTCCGCAATATCACGCCGCAAATGTGAATACTCTCGCAGAAGTGGCAATATAAATGATGGCTTCCTAAATGGATGCCAATCACTTTTCAGTAGATCAACAGTCGGATTATAAATGCGCTGCTGAAAGCGTCCATTTAACGAGCACCAGATGTCAAAATAGATGGAAAAGTTATCGGATGTTAAGGCAGTTTGGGTATTATGATGGAAATCTAGCTTAAGATTTTCATTGATACAATGCGCATACTGATTGGCCATGTCTGGATATTGTGTCCATCGATATGAATCAGTAAATGCTAATGGCTCTATAAAATGCTGCATTTGATTGCCATTGTCTACAATGCGTATGGACACGAGGGCGGTTTCCCAAGAGCTTATCATCATATCAAATGAATAGCCGTAAATTCCATTTACCCATCCGTTGTAGCCAATTGTTATGAAATGCGAATACGGCAAAAAGAATTGCAAACAGCAATAAATTAAAATGAGAAAACTCGTAAATTTCTCCTTTAATGTACGCTTTGATGGCACGTTTCCATCGTTAACACTCGACGTTCGCCGTCGACGTTCAATCATGATGATTTTCTCAACGGAAATCGTTGATGTACATTTTAATTTCCTCCATAGTGTACGCGGCCAATTATGTTCGTAGAAGAGAGGCAATTCTGCCAAACAAACCCATGGAAACATACCGATGTTAAATAAACGTGAATTCATTAAATGAAAAGCCGAAGCGAGTACCGTTGATAAAGGTCGGGTGGCTCTATAAATCAGGAAAAAGGCAATTGATGTGTCAAAAATTGTTGCAAACCAGTGAACAAAGAGAATATTTGTCCACTCAGCGCCCAAAATCATACGAAACGGTGCAAACACCCAATGATGGCTCAAGTTGTTGAGCTGATATCCATCGAGCCATTCGGTGGAGAACTTTTTCAATCCCGCAATGAAATATAGAATGAAGAATTGAAATTTGAGTAAGAAATAATTCCAAAATGGCACTGTTGGTTGCAAATTATTTCGCCACGCATCGATGGAGCTGTTGAAATTGGGATTTGAAATACTTATAGTGAAACAGACTTTGTATATAATTCATGATGAGCTTACCAAAAATGATGAGCGTCGGTAAACAGAAAGATGAAAGCCACGAGTCCATAGAGATAACTGTGATTATTCCATGAGCTTTTGTCGAGTAAGAAAATGTACCAATATGTCGTGACGAACAAAAAGCACGACAAACGAAATTTATATCCGAGTGCAATGCCCAAAGCTCCTAAGAAATTGAAAAGAAAGTTAAAAAGTAAATTGAAAGTTTAGAGTTAAAAGCTCAAAGGTCCCAACATCACTTCGTCGGTTAATCAAATGCAAATAAGATCAAACGATTTCCGCATCTCTTAAATCATTCAAAGTTTCTTCATTTCCTTAAAGGAAGAAAAGAAAATTTGAAATAAGTTTTCAAATTCAACGAAGAAAACTCACTAAAGCATTACACAATTTTTATTCATAGGATATAGAGTGATCTATCACAAGAGCAATGGTTCAAAAACGAATGTTTGATGACAGAATAAATCCATCTTTCATCAAGGAAAGAAAAAATAAAAAAAAAATATATTTAATATCCTTCATCATCCGCAATCTGAATTGATGATGATGGAGATTTAAAATATCATTTATAGCTTTTCCCTTCTTTCCTTAGAAATTTTCTTTCATTGAAAACCCCTTCATCGCTCGCGTCTAACATCTACCCCCATCCTCGCATTCTGTTGACTTAAGTCGTAAAGTAAATGATCCATCCATTAACGGCATTAAAATATATTGAGCAACGTTGGCAGCGAGGAAAATTTTGATTCATTGCTATTAAAATCGCTGCCAATTTATCACTTTGCAAATTGATTTTTGCTAAAAAAAAATTTTATGCCACATTTCTTTTCATCTCCTGATCGGCATCAGTTATAAGAATTATGGATGTTTTATTGACACGACATCAAATGAAGCGTGGAAGTTTAATGCACTTCTTTCATTGTAAAGATATTTGTGAGCAAATATTTTCTTTTTTGCCTTGAAGACTTGTCTTTCTATTTTGATTGAAATTGAAGCACTTCTTTTGCTTTTTACTGAGATGCAATACCGTGTATTTAAACCCTTAAATTTTATATTTCTTAGTTAAGTCCAAAAGCTTCTTACCAAGCCACATGAAAAAGTAAACGATGCCCATTTTTGCCAACGACAATGATTTTATGAACGGAAATAACGAAAAGCGACAATCTCTGAGCTCGCCCCAGCGAAAATCTAAATCGCTACCGCTACGCTCTTCCGGTATGTCCAACAGCATCATTATTCCTGCGAATGAATAAATTTTATTTTTAGCTTTTGATGTCAGTAGAAAAAAAACCACCTTCATAAATGTCAGGTAATAAATAAAGCTCACCAAATAACATACGGCCAATGCCGATGCTTGCGGCATCAACTCTCTGATGTAATAATGTTGTAAAGTTATTGAATGACGCAATGCTACTAAGCCGATGTCCAGTGTAATTGTAAAAAATGATGGAGAGTCTATCTACTAAACTATTCACTAACATTTGACCCTTTCGTCTCTTCCGCTTTCGCAATTTTTCTTTGTTGTGCAAATCCATTTTATTTTAAATTGAATTTTCCTACTCAAAGTAGAATTTCATTAATTTTGATTTCATAAATGAAAACCTATTTTTTTATATTATTTGCTGATGAATTGAAAGCGCCGCTATGAAAACTTTTTTGTCTGCAAAGGAAAATCGTTGGAAGGAAAATTTTTAGTGTTTTTATTTTTCTTTTCAGCTGCTGATGAAAAACGATTTTCTTTAGTGATGGAGGGATTTTGAATAGAAGAATTATTTATAAAAGGAGGAAAAATATAGTAATTGAATAAACAACGAGTGGGCGATATTCCAAAATAATGTCAGTCACACATTCAACAATGAGTCTCAAATTTTCTTTGAATCTCGTTCACCTTCATCGAGTCAAATTTGTTTTATGTCTTTCGACCCTCGAAGATGTTTTTCCAAACAAAATATAATATAACAGTTGGAGTTGAGCGAATAAGCAGTTGCTGTAAAGCGGAAACAAAATGAAGCAAACGGAAATTGAACAAAACAACGGGAAAAATATTCGCATTCATCACTTTTGTTTCCATTTCTTTGTTTTTGAGGTTAAATAAAAAATGTTGTTGACAATTTCAGAATGTTAAGCTAGAAAATAAAATTTCCATGAAAATTGTAAATTTGACATGAAAAGATGAAAACCTTTTTTTTTCTGTCGACAAGCTTCTTTTTAGCAAATCCTTAAATAACATCTCTCAATAAATGTCTCGAAAGAAAAGAAAAAAAAAATTCGTCGCTCGTTCAAAACATGCTCAATTTACTTGAAACGATTTTGCCCTTTATTTATCTTCGGGTTTGAGTATTTTATCGTTGGAAAAAGAAAAATCTTATATCACTCACTCAATTACACTTTCGTGTCATTTAATATGTGAAACCGTTTTTATTATTCAAACACTGATATAACTCGGAGGCGTGAAATGGCATGAATATAATTCAATTTTCAACGTAATTTAATTCAATTAAAGAGCCACCACTTGCTTCGGATAAAAAGTTTGGTCCATTTAAGTTGTGCAATTTTTCTTACTCGCTCCTTTTTTTCCTTTGGGGTAATCCTTAATGTATTTTCATGAAGTTTCTTCAAAACTTTTTTTTTTTTTTGTTTTTATATCAACAGAGAAATTTTGAAATGAATGCTTCCCGACCAAACACAGATTCTCAACTGAATGTTTCTTTCCTTTGCTCCTTATCGAATGGAAATATTTTTCCCATTTTCCAGCATTTTCTCTCTTTGAATTATCCTTCAATTTTCGCTCAATTTAAGGTACACATGGTTGTAACTGGAAAATGAAGTTATAACGGAAAATGATAAAATCCAAAATAAATTTTAATTAGCTGATTAGATTGATTGAGGTCCTGTTTCAGGAGCTTTCCATTAATAACGTCTATCATAAAAGAATGAACGAATCGAACATCTTAAAGTAATTTTGATACCAAAATCCTTAAATATATAATTGTAGAAATTATTTTAAATCATTCTCTAATTAACTCATTATCGTATTTCTATCAATTAAGTTGATTACTTATTAACCAAATGTATTATAGTTGGTATTATTAAGTAAGGAAGAAATTCTTCATCGTCTTGAAATCAGTTTGAATCGAAATGTTGCGGAAGACACAATTTCTTAAGATTTTCTACCGATTTGTGGATTTATACGGCATTAGGTCTCAACATCTCACATTCTTGCATAAATCCGTCGCACTTTAATTTTTTTAGTGCTTTCCGTGATTATCCTTTCATTGATAATCGTCGAGACATGGATCGTTGACGACATTGAAATAAAACATTACGGAATTCAATATTTGCCGCCGCAATTTATACTCCTTGTGAAAATTTATAATTTCCGCAGATGCTCGGGGAAGATTGAAGAATTAATCAGCAAGCTTGACAGTGTCTCTAAATTGTCTGAAGCCCAAAAGTTTTTCAATGCAGCTTATAAACGGGCAATGACATTTGGTAAAATAACTGGTTTCATTATGTTCATTACAATAGCGTTCGGAGTTTTGGGCGCCACAATTACACGTACAAGTGTGATGCCAATATATAAACCCGACAGTTGGAGAAGCAATACAGGAGCGATTTTCTGGATTTATTGGACTATGCAATTATTGTCAATAAGTTATGGCTCTTTGATATTGTTTATGTTCGATTTGCTGCTCAATTGCTTGTTTCTTATTCTTGAAGGATATTCAAAATATATCCAGACAAGATTCAGAAACATGCAGACATTCAGCGACTTTAAGAATTGTGTTGAGGATCATTTGATATTTAAAAGGTAATTTAGCGTTCAAATTAAATTCACTTCGGTGCTCAAGTTCAATAGATTCAAAGCGATTTTTTTAATTTTTGTCAATAATAGAATCGCTGCTGATTTCCAGGAAATATTTTCACCAGTGCTCCTGATGCAAATTGCAGTAACAGTATTTTCGCTGGCATTTTTCGTCCGTATCATTATCGTTGAAGATTCCTTAACGTCAGCAAAATCTCTCGCAATGTTTTTCTTCGCCGGAACAGTCTCGCTTCAAATGTTAGTACCTTGTGCCATTGGAAGCAATATCCGTGAAAACACACATTTTATCGACGACGTCTACGAGACTGATTGGGTAAATCTTAAGAAAGAACATTATAAAAATTACGAAATCTTGCGAGAATTTCTCAAGATGGAAACAAATATCACAGTCGCGAAAATTTTTAAAATCAATTTAGACACTTTTCTGACAATTATCAATGCAACTTACTCGCTGATTGCTGTTTTACGACAAATCTAAATAGTTTCACAGTTTTAACAACCTGCAAACTCGTGATTCGTGACCGAGGAATTACGCAATAAAATTTATTATAAATGTTTCGTAGAGTCATGTAGAGACATTCAAAGTTCTACGTGAACATTCAATGTTAATTTTAATTAATGTAAGCACTGCGCTGCGCTTAGAACCGAAGGCGTCAGAATGAATATCTTCAAGTGGAAGCCACTACGTATTAAGATGATCCGGAAAAGTTACATAATTTTGATAGTTTTAAGCGCAGTCTTGAATATTTGCATTTTTGTTGAAACATTTCATAAATTGTTTGCGTAAGCGCCAGCTGGATCTCCTCTGATTCTTTGATTTCATCGGAATCCTCTTTACAAAATCTAAATTACTAATTAAACAAAAAAATCATTTTAAATTTACGAAAAGATGATGCTACTATAGCTGATTACATTTCTTACCAAGCACCTGAGTGGTCGTTTAAAAACTGAAAAAGTTATATTTAATACCTCCTTCATGTTCTTTCACGAGAAAAATTAGAAAAAAACAATGGTTCAAAAATAAATATATTTCTTTACAATCATATCCAAAGGATCCTATCCCTAATACGCGTAAGAGTTTTACATTTTCACGTTTAACATTCATTAAAATTTAAAACAACTTTAAAACAATTTTTACAAATTTTCGATTTTTTGATCTGATTATCTCATTAACCAAAAAAAGGAATAAAAAATCGAACATATTTTAATATCTCATTCCTGGAAAATATAATATTGGAAATTATTTCAAATGATTCTAATTAACTCATTATCGTAATTCTAGTAATTAACAAATTTAATTTGGTATTATTGAATAAGGGAAAAAGAAAATCTTCTTTATTGAAATCAGTTTGAATCAAAATGTTGCGGAAGACACAATTTCTTAAGATTTTCTACCGATTTGTGGATTTATACGGTATTAGGTCTCAACATCTCACATTCTTGCATAAATCCGTTGCACTCTTAATTTTTTTCGTGCTTTTCGTGATTCCATTTTTATTGATAATCGTCGAAACATGGATCGTTGACGACATTGAAATAAAACATTCCGGAATTCAATATTTACCGTCGCATTTCATACTCATCGTGAAAATTTATAATTACCGCAGATGCTCGGGGAAGATTGAAGAATTAATCAGCAAGCTTGACAGTGTCTCTAAATTGTCTGAAGCCCAAAAGTTTTTCAATGCAGCTTATAAACGGGCAATGACATTTGGTAAGATAACTGCTCTCGTTATGTTCCTTGCGGTAGCATTCGGATTTTTGGGCACCGCAATTACACGTACAAGTGTGGTGCCAGTATATAAACCCGACAGTTGGAGATGTAATACAGGAGCGATTTTCTGGATTTATTGGACTATGCAATTATTGTCTATGAGTTATGGCATTTTAATTTTGTTTATGTTCGATTTGCTGCTCAATTGCTTGTTTCTTATTCTTGAAGGATATTCAAAATATATCCAGACAAGATTCAGAAACATGCAGACATTCAGCGACTTTAAGAATTGTGTTGAGGATCATTTGATATTTAAAAGGTAATTTAGCGTTCAAATTAAATACACTTCGGTGCTCAAGTTCAATAGATTCAAAGCGATTTTTTTAATTCTTGTCAATAATAGAATCGCTGCTGATTTCCAGGAAGTATTTTCACCAGTGCTCCTGATGCAAATTGCAGTAACAGTATTTTCGCTGGCATTTATTGTCCGCATAACTAGTGTTGAAGATTCCCTAACGTCAGTAAAATCTCTCGCAATGTTTTTCTTCGCCGGAACAGTCTCGCTTCAAATGTTAGTACCTTGTGCCATTGGAAGCAATATCCGTGAAAACACACATTTTATCGACGACGTCTACGAGACTGATTGGGTAAATCTTAAGAAAGAACATTATAAAAATTACGAAATCTTGCGAGAATTTCTCAAGATGGAAACAAATATCACAGTCGCGAAAATTTTTAAAATCAATTTAGACACTTTTCTGACAATTATCAATGCAACTTACTCGCTGATTGCTGTTTTACGACAAATCTAAATAGTTTCACAATTTTAACAACCTGCAAACTCGTGATTCGTGACCGAGGAATTACGCAATAAAATTTATTATAAATGTTTCGTAGAGTCACATTCAATGTTAATTTTAATTAATGTAAGCACTGCGCTTCAAACTGAAGGCATTAGAATGAATAACTTCAAGTGGAAGCTACTACATAGTAAAAAGATCCGGAAAGTTTACATAATCTTGATACTTTTGAGCGCAGTTTTGAATATTTTCATGCTTCGCTTTGGCTTCAGGAGATTCTTTAATTATCGTTCTGCTACATTTAATGCGAAGAAAAGTTGGGAAAATGAAGAATTTTACAAGTATGAAAAATCTCGTGAGGGCCCTGGAGAACACGGCGAAGAATTTTTCCTGAACGACACTCAAGACATCAAAGTGAATGAGAAGCTCTTAAAGCGGGAAGGATTTTCCGTCCTCGTAAGCGAGAAAATTTCGCTTGAACGAGCATTGCCTGATTACAGAGCAGAAATGTAAGTAACATAATCGTTCGAGTATCATTCACATTTCAATAATTGCCCTTTTAAAAGCTGCAAAGCGCAAGAATACTCGAGACATCTTCCGTCAGTCTCAATCATCATCACATTTCACAATGAAATTTTGAGCACTTTGCTGAGATGTCTGCATTCAATTCACAATCGAACGCCGATGGAATTGTTGAAGGAAATCATTTTGATCAACGATAAAAGTACTTTTGAAGAACTCTATGAGCCGTTGAAGAATTATGTGACTAAGCATTTTAGCACCGAAATCAAGATTCATGTGAATGATGACAGACAAGGGCTGATTGTATCGCGCATGAACGGCGCTCGATTAAGTTCTGCTGAAGTTATTATTTTTCTCGATTCACATATGGAAGTCGGTATTAACTGGATGCCTCCATTACTTCAACCCCTTTTACGATATCCAAAAATCGCAACTGTTCCAATAATTGATTCATTAAATTCTCAAACACTCGCTTACGAGTTCACTGGACATGGATATCGAGGAATTTTTGACTGGAATTTTCGATATCAATGGTTGCCTCTGCGTCCCAATGACAAAATTGTTACAGGTCAGCCTTTTGAACTCGCTTGCATGACTGGTGGTGCTTATGCAATACGGAAAAAAAATTTCTTTCGATTGGGAGGTTATGATGAAGGTCATTAGATTTACGTAAAATTAAACCAACATTTACTTTAATTTATTTCTGAGTAGGTTTAAAAATTTGGAATGGTGAAAACTATGAGCTATCTCTGAAACTTTGGCTTTGTTCAGGCACTGAAAAAGGAGGTTTAATGGAAATTCCTTGCTCTCGTGTTGCACATCAATCGAAATCATTTTCTGCCTATCGCAAGATGAACGACTCAACAGATTTTGTGGGAAGAAACCTAAAGCGCGTAGCTGAAGTGTGGCTTGATGATTATAAAAATTACTTCTATCGTAATCAACCGAAGCGCTACAATAAATTGGATGCGGGCGATTTAAGTAAACAGCACAAACTGAAGAAACATTTGAATTGCAAGCCATTCAAATATTTTCTTGATGTGGTGGCGCCAGAAATGCTTAAATATTTTCCAATTGAACCCTGGTATTTTGCATCTGGATCGATTCAATCACTCTCAAAATCAGATCTTTGCATCGGAACGCCACTTAAAGATATTCGCTCACGTCTTTTATTAGTCAATTGCAGTAAATCCAATGATTTTATGTTGACGCATGAACGAAGTATCAAACATAATGACACGAATGATCAATGTATCGATTCCAACCGCCTGAATTTATACAACTGTCATCACATGTTCGGCAGTCAACACTGGAAATTTAACATTGATATGCGTCAAATTATCAATCCTAGTTCTGAAAAATGCTTGACAGCTCATATTTCACAACGCAACATTACATTGGAACCGTGCGATGTCAGTAACGTGAATCAAAAATGGAAATGGAGCTTTGAAAATGTAACAGCTCTACGCAATTGGCATACCTTTGGCCTCAAAGTCCCAAAAGTTCAAGATTAGCATAAAAAATTTATGATCACAAAAAACATAAATTTCGTCAAGCTGAGACTTTTGTCTCATAAAGAATTTTTTTTCTATTCCCTCACATGAAAATGCGGCAAGAAAAATTGTGCCATAAAAATCCCATAAATCCAAGGAAAAAAAAAAGTTTCGGCAATCTACAGGCAGTGCAAAGATGGAAGAAAAAAAAGTGTATTATCGACTGGAGAATTGAAAAGCAATTTCAGGGGATTTATTATTTGTTTGCTTATCGTGTGTTTCTTATACATTGCCACTGAACTTTCTTTATTTACTTACAAACTCCTCCGCCACCGCCGTTTGTAGGCAATAAATCACTATGTGTGTGTGTTTTTATATGTTTATACCTGGAAGTCGTTCATTCTATCATGACTTTAAAAGAATGTAATTCAACTCAGCTTTAGTGAATGAGAAATTGATTATTCACATTATAACAATCCCTACAAATCTCTTTATTTTTGGTGGAGATCTTTTATATAGCATTCGATTCGATAAAACTGATTTTTTACAACTATGTCGATTTATGGGACTACATAGACAGATTTCTTTTGTGAAATTGGTAAACTTTTTTCGTTGCTTCCCCTCATCAAAATTTTGCCAGCAAGGAAAATGTTTTATTGCCGACGCAATCGACCCTATGATATGTTTGCAATCACTACACTCTTGTATTGTAACGTTTGCGGTCGCAAGAACAGGATTTATGATTTTTTTATAGCACAAAATTTCTTTCTTAAGGAATCTTGTATCTAACAATCGAGTTATTTTACGATTCCAAATGATTTAGCGAGGAATTAAATGTAGGATAATTCTTTTGTTCTTTACACATTTATGTATGAATTAATTAAACTTAAATTGTCCTTGAAACAATGAAATTACCATTATCTGGTCCATCTATTCACATCGTTTCGAGACATAAAATTTGATATTAATGTAATTATGTCTAGATTTGAATAAAAAATTCATTTTGATTCTTATCTATTATCGAGGAAAGTTGTAATAAGAAAAATAAATAAATCTGAAAGTCATTTGATGTTACATTGTAGTCCAAGAAAAGCTTAAATAAAAAGCAAAACAAGAAAATTTCCTGTTTATTCCTAATTATTTGTATCGAATTAGTATCAAATTAAATGAAAGCAAAAAAAAAACCAACTTCGTGACAAATTTATCGAGCTGAAATTAGTGATGAGAAGGTAAAATTTGATCACAATTTTTCTCTCTTTTGTGAATGAGAAAGAAAAATTTGGAAACAAAAAATTTTGTTCGATATAATCTTGATGCGTGTTGGCATTTGACAAGGGATATCCAAGACATCACCCATCCAATTAGAGTCACATCACAAATTCTATATAGAATTCTTTCTTGTTTTTTTTTTATGCGGATGTGACAACTGATGACATCGAAAACAATACCCACGTCGTTGTGTAATATCACTCATCATGTCCATCATATGACATTGTGCTTTTCCCCCATGTCTGCTACTTTGTTAATGACTGTGAAAATGGGCATTTATACTGATGAATATCCCAAGAGAAAATTGCGCATTCATTCATCATTTCAAGTTCTTCTCTATCATGTGCTGATATGAAAAAAAGTTTATTTACAAATTATTTCAATCGAGATGCGGTTTCATGTCTGGAAAATTTCATTCATTAAAGATAATCCTAAAGACATCACAAATTTTGTTCATTCCTTAAAAAGTAATTGAAACCAAAATCACTTTAATGGCTGAGTAGATTGAAAATGATTGTATTCTCTTGACAAATCATTTATAGTACCATCATTAGATGTTTTGAGCTTTAAAGTTAAAATCCTTAAAGCTACTTAATGGCTAATGGTCATGAGCTTACGGATGGGTAAACATTCCATCGCCTCTCAGCAATGGAAATGGATAATGGATACAAATAGGTCTGAATAGAACGCAAAAAAAGAAGAAAAATAACTTTTAATGGCTATTACCATTCAACAATTTTCAAGCGAGAGATAAAAAAAATCAAAACAGAATCTTTGATGGAGATTGCCAGCATTTTTGGCCAAGATTTGTACACAATTTATATTTTTCGTTGTAACTGAAAGCTATCTGAGAAATTAAATTCACAAAATTGGGTGATGCTGTCTACAGAAACGTATTCAAAGCTTTGAATATCGTCTTGGATTTTTTTTTTTTTTCAAATCGGCACCTTCCGAGTAAGAAAAGAAACGCAATCGAACGGAAGTGAAATTCACATCACGACTGAATGGGCACAAAATTAAATTCGCCAGTCCTTTCCATCGATTCGAATTGGCTTTCAATTAAATTGAACAAAAATCGATAGGAAAGGAAAACCGAAACAGCAAACCAAAACCATTCAAATCAAGATGTTGTTGTTAAATTTGTTTCGATTTTAATTAAAACTTTTCGATCCGTAAATTTTGTGTAGAGCTTTGTGGTTGAATGAAACAATCGACCTTTTTCTGTCCTATTTCCGGTCTTCTTATTTCGGCCGTTCTTCTCACACACCAAAAATATTGAAGCATCCTTCTTTTATCCACTTTGAGTTATGCTTTCCATTATTCAGTTTAATACTCTGGTTTAACTTTGAAAGCTACATTAGAGCTTTAAATTTCTACTGGAACGTAAACTAATTCCAGTGGAAGCTTCACAGATATCAGAAAAAATTAATAAAAGGGGAGCGACAAATTTATGGCAATTACAATTTTTTTTTCTTAATGTAAACTGTTTACTTTTAATGTTTTGTATTATACCGCGTAACTGCGTACACAACGTTTGGGAATTTTCCTCACCATGATTATTAATTTGCATAGCTTTTTTCTGATAAGGAAATTTCAACAACAATTGTCCAAAGGCATGCCCATTGCTACACGTGTCCTGCATAATAAATGTTTAACATTCAACATCCTTGTGAAACACGTTTCGTTCGCATCTACGGTTTTGATTGTGTGCCATCATAACACACCTGACTTTTTACCTTTTCTCGGAAACAAGGAGAAGAAAACTTCTCATTTTATCCTCTCTGCATCACAAAGAGGGGTTATCATCATACCACACTTTTCTGAAGGCCACTTCTGGGTATGTACCACAAAATCGATCGATGCATTTAGCAATGAATTCGACAGAAAACTTGCGCGATTAAAAATTATTAATATAGAAAACCTTGCATTTCATATTTTTAACGGTTTAAACGGTTTTTTTTAAATCAACTAACACTTATGCAATTTTAAAACGCAAAACATAGAAAAATAACATCGAAAATATATACAGTGCTAAATTCCCCTCGGGAGTATAATATTTTTTTTCGGGAGCTCTTTTATTTATTTGTCCCTTCGATGGAACAAGTCGCGAAGTAAATTACTAATATCTATCAAACAATCTTCAGACTTATGTGCATACTGAAAGGATTTCCATTTCATTAAATTTAATGAGATAAACGCGAAAAATTGCAAGTTTTGTGTGTGAAAGTGTAAAAAAAAATAAAGCAATCGAACGACGAAGAGTTATGTATTTATTTAGAAATGCTCATTCAATCGCAACATATTTCGTGTAATTAATAACTCAGTCCGATAGATAACAGTGCAAGCTATGAAATATTCAATCTAATATATCGCTAAAGCGTCAACAAATCGTAGATTAAAAACAATTTTTGTGCTCTTGGAGAGAAAGTGAAAGAACGCAAATAGAGCGAAAAAAAAAGTATAATTAAGTGTAATGGCACTCAATAAAACGGCCTTCTCGAAGCGAGCCGAGCAGCTTAAACGCTTCGAGGACTCGGAGACAAATCGTGAATCGGTGCATCCTAAAACGGCGAATGATCGTAAAGTTCGTTTCTCAGCTGGATGCATCTTTCTAGCGGCCTGTGCAGCTGGTGATAAAGATGAGGTGCTGAATATGCTAAATAGCGGTGGAGCTGATATCGATACAGCAAATGTCGATGGATTAACAGCATTACATCAAGTAAATTGCTTGCCTTTCTTTGATATTATTGCGATGTTTAGTGGACCATAATAATAATGATATTACCGAGCTGGCATGGCATTGGGATCATGGGACTCAAGCTACTGCACGATGATGAAAAATGTTGTGCCTTGAGAAAGAAATTTGTGTGTAAAAAAAAACAGTCGAAATGATTATTTTTAGAAATTCTCAAACAAGCGAACTAAAAAAATCGAGTGTATATGTACACAAACAGCACATCGCAAGATGAGCATCCGAGTACACATCCCATGGCCCAAATTGTCTGGATGTTTACATGATGAATGGACATCCAGACGTACCGCAATATGCCAGCTGGACCGTGGTGGACTCTTACTAACCAACCAACCAGTTGCTTCTTCTTGTTGCCACCAATCATTTATTTCTGGCGATCCATTAGTGTAATATATGTATGCATATGTTTGTGTATGAGTGCCAAAAGAAATCGCGAAATTCACAAAAAAAACTGAACTCGCGAATGCTTTGTTGTTGTCATCACCATCATTTTTTATAGTAATTTTTTTTTTGTTTTGTGTGTTTGATATGTTGAATGGACCTGAAAATGATTTGATGATGGCGGTTGCATCGACCATCGAATGTAAATCTAAGAAAATTGGCGCGCATCACTCCCATTGACCCAATTTTGTGTAATGTGTGTGTTTATATCATAATGCAAACAGTGCAACATCAGCATGCATTTAATTTACCATTGATGGGCATTGTGTAACTACATTTAAGTCGCGTTTCATATCATAATTGCCCATCGGATGATGATTTATTAATGAAGCTGGAAAATCTTGTGTGGATGTCACTTTTTTCTGCAATCAACGATGGTGCATACTGGTCTGCGAGTGATAAGACCATTTAATAGACTATTAGCACGACTTTTATGACACGAATGACGATAAATAATTCATCAAGTGAATGTGAGTGTGGTCCAATGCTGAGGCAATCGTCGCCGGGGCTTCACTGCTATGCGATTTACTGGCGTCCCACATCAATAAATCATCACTTGTGACCCCATATTATAATTGCTCAACTCGATTTCAATTCGACATGAATTAGAATTAAAGTTATTCAATCGATCGCAATGAAATGACATCAACGTGCGGCTCCATCGAACAATGATGCTTCAGCTTTGCTTAAAAAATGCGATTTATTTTGGAAAATTCCACTTTTGTTAAAATATAAATAAGTAAAAAACTTGGGGGTTTCATTGAATTGGGGGAAAGTTATTACTGTGCATTGTGACTATGGAATTTTCTCTCGAACAACTCCTGATTTCGTAGGTTTTGTAAATATTTATACAAAAAAATGAGCGAAAAAATAAATATTGAGCACTATTCTAAATATGAATTAACGAAATTGATGAACAATCAAACTGTCACGGATTTCGAGTGAAACGTGATGTAACCGCGCGTAATTACCGTGTATCAATTTGTTTACATTGGATATAGTTGCACTTTCGGGGTTGTACATGTGTACATTAATTAGGCTGATAATGCAAATTATTTATTTTCTGTTTAATTTAAATAATTAAAGTCGATTACCGTTAGCTGATGTGCATACATGTGCTATTGAATAGTGAGAAATACAACACAAAAAAAAATAAACCTCATAGCGATAAGAAAATAAATCGGTCCGGTTATAAGTCATTCCACTTGCGGCCTAAATTTTTTTTTTCTTTTTTGTTATTTTATTCTTTTTTTTGGGAGTGCGGCGGCTGATAAGAAAATTACACCCATGTTTTTTTTTATTACTTATTGTAAATTTACTATTGATTAACTATTGAACGGCTTATTCATCAGTGACAGCATCCGCTTGAGTGTTAGCTTGATAATGTGTCAGATTGAACACATAATTGCTAATGCAAGGGAATTAGTATCCATCAAATTAGCAGCAACGTGACGTCAGTTTATTGTTAGGAAAAATGTATGAGGAACCTGCCTTTATGACATTTGATACATTTTCGATTGTCAACAACATGAAACGTGTTACCTTTAGCTTGTTGTCGGTTGCACACGATGCAATTGAAACTTTTGATTTCACCACGCATCAATAATTCTTTAAAATTTAACATCATCGCTTTAATATTCATCAATAATTGACTCCTTTCTTGCTTCCGTTTATCGATTATTTTAATATAACTTTCAGCATAATGAGGTGACATTGAAGACGATAATAAATTTCACAGTCATACAATTCAAACAATTGCGCGCTCGAGTATTTGTGTGCAATTTATTTTCTTGCATTTCGTTTGTTTGCCTTCATTCACAAAAAATATGTGCAATGAGAAGTCGCTGTTGCTTGCTCGCGACGTCAATGATGTTAACAAAGAAAAAAAAAAATAATTTGTTGGCATAATAAGACATTCAATTAAGAGCCTTTTTGTGCACATTGATGACAGCAACAAATTATGGCCAATTGGCATATATTTTATTTATAAAAATGTGCCAAAAAAAAATGTTTCCATCACCACGAATGTTTAAGATTGTATGAGTCTATCGGCCATCGCAATGATTAATCCCCTCCAAAAAAAGAATATCCGGCGAACCACAGAATAATCAAAAAATATATAAAATTAAAAACGATCTAAAACAAATTGCAATTACATGGTCATGAGAATTAAATTCTCGAAACGTAATTGAGATTCGATGGTGGCGGTTGATCGCATGTCGCTTGTGTATGAGTGTTATGAGATCATGCGTGATAAATGGGAGACGGCGAAAAAAAAATAGCCCCATAACAGAGATGCAATTGATCATTAAGTCCAGCACCAATTAGTTAATTAATCAAAGCCGAAATAATGTTTCAAATCATTTTTAAAACCCTGAAAAAAAGCACTAATGCAAATTCGAAATCTCTTAAGAAAACGCTAATTGAGAGAAATTAATTTTCTGCCCCTCAAAAGATTGCTCTTATGTGTGTGTGTATGAGTGCTTTTGCGCTAATTATGCATCAGCAGAAATGGAGAGAAAAATGCTTTTGCGGTATATCATAAATCATCATAATGTGTGGCTGAATATTTTGTACTGTTTGTTTCTCTTTTATGTATTTAAAATTAAATGACTTGCCACTGGCTGGCAGTGTCTGGTGTGTCGAGAGTGATTAAAAATAGCGCTTGATGAGCAATGAGGGAACCAGAAAGCTGATCAATTTTATTCTTTTTTCAGTGAGCTCTAATGGAACTAACAAAAGCGGCCAATTGAGAATTAAAAAAAGCGAATGGAGATTTTGTTTGTTTGTTTTTTTTTTTCCTTTTTGAAAATAATTTTGATAGATGGAACACGAGCGCTCGTGCGAGCTTTGCCAATAATAAAAAACCAGATGTGATTGCGATTCCCATAATATTGCAAAAGGGCACCATAAAAAAAAAAGTTCCAATGCTTGATGATAGACATTATCGGTGATTTGTGCGTGTGTTGTTAATTTTTTATTACTGTCCGTCCAGATACAGCTTGCGAATGACGATCACGATCGATTTGATGACATCTTTCTCTTTTTTCCTTTACGCGATTGGAATTTCTATCATCATATTTTCTTGCTTATCAGATGCAGGATGGTGCAATTCGATGAGACTCATCTTAATGCTTTCGAATTGAGAGAGAATGAGAATTTATTTTGGCATTCCATCATCATATGATGCACATCATTCGCATAAATAAATTCTGGAAATTCAATTAAAACATTTCAATGTTCAAGTACCAAATAGTAATCAGACTGTGTAAGACTGAATAGTAAAATGTTTTCGACTGATTATTGTTGATTATGTTTTCTAAAGAAAATGAATTCGCTGTTCCATGGAGTTAGTTGCTTTGAACTCAATTTCTTCTTTCTTTCTTTTTTTGCAAATTCAAAATCGAGCAGCTGAAGGAAACAAATTTCCATCAGGTGTGATTTCAAATATTAAACTTCCGCGCGATGATGTCGCGAACGTTTTTTTTTGCGAGGGTGTGAAGTAAAATAATAACACAAAAAATATTACATTTAATTATCCAGAATTGGATGCAAAGTATAACAAAATGATGTGATGACATGCATGAGAAAAAAAAGCAAATTATTGTCCTCGCCAACACATCAAAAAACGTCATCAGCGCGAATTGATGATGAAGTCATTGAGAATGAGCATTATATGTGATAACAAACGGCATGAATTGTGTAAAATGTGGGCCGCACTAATAATTGCCTCCGAGAATGTTCATCGATGTCGAGCCTTGATGTCCATCTCATAAGAATTGAATGCAAAAATTGTGTGTTATCTTTCTCTGTCTCTCGTTTTATAGACATGCACAATAAAAACCTGTCTCCAGTGCAAAATGTAAACAATTTTCATTGAGCAAAACAAAACAGAAACAAAAAAAAAATCATCGCAAAAATGTTAATTCTACTTCTTCTTGTAATGGCTTCTAACACGAGATTGACGCCCTCACATGATCTCTGATAATTATATGACAATTGACGATGTTAAATGTATTTTTTCTTTCTTTTGTTGCGATTTTGCGGACCCATCATTGCTTTCAATTGAAATGGCCCCCAGCTCATCAGCAAATAAAAATTGATAAAAAGCAACAACACTTCAATAACAACAACAACAAAATGGTTCATGACTCACAATCATCGCAATAAGAGTCGAGCGGCTGTTTATAATCATGAATGAAAATTTTTCTGGCGACACCGGGCACATGTTGTGCAAATATATAGCGAGTGACGTTAAGTCAATTGATGGTGCCAGCGTCTGAAACAGTTGAATACATATTAGAAAGATGACTATTATATGCGATGAGATGGAATCGATTGGAATAAATTCATTCATTGAACGGTGGTTCACATTCATTGATGGATTAACGAGTAATAAAAAAAAAGACCAAGATGTTGATCTTTTATAGTTGGTCGCTGTGAGATTCATATTTCTCTACGCAATAAAAATGTTTATCCATTAAGATCCCAAATTCACTTTTTGTGTTCTTCTCTTCCCAAAAAAAACGTAAAACAAAAATCAAATTTGGCAACATTGCCACAGTGAAATCACAAATCGCAGCTGATTACGAGCGACTAACGCCACAGTTTCTTATCTCTCAAAATTTTCATGGCAAAATAAAAACTGCACAAATATTTCTGTGGGTTTTTATATCCTCAAATTGACACTTCTATCCACACAGAGTATTTGTAAATTTCCTTATCTGGAATTTGCTTCTGTTTGTGGCTTTGTCCATCAAAACTTGTTCGCTGAAAAAAATCTGTATTTACATTTTTCCTATCGCGTGAAATTCTATTCTGCAATTTTGTTATATGATAATTTTTTAAACAAAATTTAAATGTAAAAACACAGAAAAATTAATTTTATAGTTTGTCAATTTCTCGCGGAATTCGACATGTGCGATTCGCGGCTAAAAGGCTGTGGCTCGATATATAAACACACAGATTGGCGCTCTGAAAATAGAAAGAAATTCTTGCGAAAAATGCTTCCCATTGTTGTTGATTTCATCATGTGCCGTTTTTTTTTTTCTTACAATTTCATTTGCTTCCAATTTTTTTTTAAATATTGCTACCGATGGATGTTGTTGGGTCAATGACTCGCACGATAGAGACCTCCGTTTTTGGTGGACTCTTAATTACTTAATAGCTCTAATTGTCCCCTCGCATTGTACGCATGAACTCGTGTGCAAGATTGTTTGATTCCGTTTTTTTTTTGTTTTGCGAAATGGGACAATTTCAAATTGATGTTTATTCATCATTTTAAGTCAGTCAGCAAATCTGTGCTGGGACATTCAACATTGTGATGATTTATTGCTTCGTCGCTGGCATGTCTCCATAACATTACAATCTTGAATTGCTCTTCGTGCTCTTCTTTTTTTTTTCTTCTGAGTCGCATCCATAATTTGATGATAATTTTGTTTCTGTCTTTGCCATTTGCGACAATGGTTTTGTATTCATGTTTGTTGTAGCAGATTATTTAATGTATCGCGTCTTTTTTTCCCAAAATTACGCAACGGAAATGAGCGCACTGATAAGCCGTCGTCGAAAATTCATACATGATTCACAATTGCCATGTGAGCTGTTATTTCATAATTCACCGGCAATCGTGACGATGCCGAGAAAAATGTTTGCGGGGAGTTGTTGGTCGTTTGCCAAAGTTTCAACGCTTACGCATTTATGACGTGACAGAAAATTATTGCAAATTTTTAAATGAAAAGTGAAAATAATATTCACGTCTTGGATCTATAAAAATTCTTGAAATCCCCAGAAAACGTGTAATCTTCGCTAAAATTACATTGCCAGCCGATCACAATCATTTAAATCATTATTCATGATTTTTTTTCCTAAAAATAGAAAAGCGGCATTCGATCGCTGATCGGAGAAATATGTTTTTCGTTGTTCGCCTCTCTAATGTGTGCGGAAAACGTCTTTTCAATTGGGAAGAAAAGTTTTAAACGATCGACGGCTTGAATATGTTTCACAAAAAAAAATAAAACAAAAAAAAAAGTTTTGCTTCAATGATGGATTTCAAGGGCGATTGGCACTTTCTACATTGTTGCCCAATTTTTTTGTTCAATTTTCTTCTTATCGACATCACTGACCACTCGTTGCCAGCAGAGAAAATAAAGACTATCCTTCACATCACTAAAAAAATAATTTTATTTTCTAAAATTAGATTCCGCCAAGAGACGCTCGAGTAAGAAAAAAAAAAATTGCGTCACGAGGGAAAATTGAACATTTCCGCGCGCACATTAAGTTTTTTTTTTTTTTTTGTTAAAAATTGACCTCCGCAATGGGATGTTGGTCATTTAAGTCACGCAAAGCTTATCAGTATGAAATCTTGTATATTTACGTGCCATGCCTATGTGTTATCAGCTGTGGTCTTCTGTGGATCATCACATTCTGATTTCAACCGATAATCTAATGACGTTTTCTTATCTATTAATTCTTAGGCATGCATTGAGGACAATTTAGATATGGTGGAATTTCTAGTAACCCATGGGGCAGATATTAATCGAAAGGATAATGAAGGCTGGACACCGCTGCATGCAACATCATCATGCGGGTGAGTTGTAAAGTGTTATAAATTTCTGATCATTTTAATGAATCAATTTCGATCTTTTAGGATTCTCAGCATCGCCCGGTACCTGATTGAAAATGGAGCTGACCTAGCAGCAGTAAACAGTGATGGCGAACTACCATTGGATATTGCTGGAACTAATGCAATGGCCGATTTATTACAGCGTTACATTGACGAGCAAGGTATCGATTGTGAAGAAGCTCGTCAACAGGAAGAGAAAATTATGCTCGCTGATGCTAAAAAATGGCTTAGGTCGGATGCTAGTGAAGCTGATCGTCCACATTCAAAAACGGGAGCAACTGCACTTCATGTAGCTGCTGCAAAAGGCTACACAAAAGTTCTAAGCCTTCTTCTGGCCGGTCGTGCAGATGTTGATCGTAAGGACAACGATGGTTGGACGCCACTCCATGCTGCCTGTTACTGGGGCAAAAAGGAAGCCGCACAGATGCTTATCGCCTCACTCGCTGACATGGATATTCAGAATTATTCTAATCAAACAGCCATTGACATTGCACCGAAAGACATGATACCGTGGCTAGAGGATCTTAAGAAGTCGAGCAAACGTACAAAACGACGACCTATTAGTCAAATTAGAATTAGTGACAGTATGGATAACAATATTGAGTCACCACCGAAAGTGATTCGTGTCGAAGTGAAATCGCCGGTGGAAAATGTCATTGGTACGTTGAAAGAATCATTTTTTTGATAAAATTTACATTTACTGGGAATTTCATTTATTTGAAGAAAGAAACGTAAAATATTTATTTCTTTTTTTTACTTTGTGTCCGTCTGATGATGAAAATATTATTCAGAATCTGAAAGTGATTCTGATAGCTCAGAGTCGGAAGAGTCAGAGGAGAGTGAGGGATTAGGTAACAAAGAAAGAGAAATCAAAACCTCATTTAACGTTTTGACTTTAATTAATGTTGTGTTCCATTTTATCCCTTTCTTTTGGTTGTTTCCATTAATGTAAATATTTCTCTAAATTGAATTAATGTTTTGTTTTTTATATTCACTTCCCTCAAAATGATATTGCAGTTCAGAAAAAAAAGCTTTTTTTTATAATTTTCCATTTGAAATTTTTTCCAGAAGAACAACCACAAAGTCCAGCAAAAGTACCATCAACACGTGATCAAATGCAACTGCCGTTGACGAAGGACAATGTCCAGAATGAAACGACCGCCGACGATCGATTGCGACGAAATGTAACAACAGAGAGTCCGCCCAAAATACGTAAGCTGTTAAATGACGTCATATCAATATGAAACATATTCTCATCAATTTCCTTTTTTTAAGATATTCCTGATAAAGAAAACCAAACAAATGATTCGGAAGTAATTCTGAGACGAACGCAAAGCTTCGAGAATGATGAAAAGTGAGTACAAAAAGCATATTTTTTGTCAATTATCCCCATTTTAATTCACTTCGCTTTCGATGTTAATTCAATTAATATCCCAATTAAATAATAATAGAGTTTTTTTTTTTTTTTTGATTTATAAATTCTTAACAAATTTCAATCTAATTTATTTTTTCTGCATTTTCATGTGTTTTTTTTTTCTTGATTATTTTGCGATTTTTAAAACAAAATCTAATGCTTGCCACTGATGTAAAAAAATCCTTTCAATTGGAACAAATTTGCTGCTTTTTTTATCACGTTTAACCATCATTATCCTTGAATTAACCATTGTTGAAGATTCTACCAAAAATACATCGAGTTGCGCGCAAGAATAAAGGCAAATTCATGTCCTGTGCTCCCAGCAACACAAATACCAATCACTGAACAGAGCGTAGAGAAGGATGAGACTGTAAAACCCACGACAAATTTCATTATTCAACGATCGGCATCATTAAAGGATCATCGAAGTCAACTAAGGTAGTAGAGATATTGATGTTTACAAAGACTTTCTCATAAACGCACGCCAATTAATCAATTTCCTACCGATGTGCATGCAATTTTTAATTTAACAAAAAATGATCTCATTTCATTGCATAATCTTATTGAAAATATTTCAAATTATTGCATTAACTTTATGAAATATTTCTCTGTTAAATAGCAAAAAGAACGATCAAAAAACGCCACCAACAAGTCCATCCACCACACCAACGTCCACACCAGCATCGACGCCAGTTTCAGGGCATTTAAGAAGGTGAGTCATTACCCCAAATGTAGTCCCATCAAATGTTTTTATATCACTTTATCTTCTATTCATCTTTTAAAACGAAATTGTCTCAAATTCAAAAAATTTCATTTCAAAATCGACCTTCCCTGAATCAATTTTGTGACTTTTTTCAATACATCCATACGAAAAGTCCTGAGAAACCAACAGCAAAGCAGGAAGCTGCTATTGGTGCATTGGTCACAGCCAATCAAAACATAATCGATTTAATTGCGAGACGTTACAGTTCGCCATCGGAGTCATTGAATAATTCATTGACAAAATCAAATGTCATTGCGAATGCTCGTAAGAATTCGGCGACAGAGGTGACTGTGCCAGCTGCTGTTATGAATAATGATGAATCTCAAAATCAACCTCAAACGCCTACAAGTCCATCGAGTCCGTCGACAATGCTCAGTAAAATGTCACCGGGAAATATTTTCAAGAATTTCTTCAAGTAATTTAATGCTTTATAAAACAACGTTCTTATGATTAGTGATTACGACTAACTACGTTATCATTGTGTGACCTAATATTGTGATATTCCCTTCAAATATTCCACACTTTCATTTTGTGTCAGCCATAAAACCATCATCTCTTAATAAATTAATTTACTTCTTTTTTTTTGGATTTTGACTAATTCTAAAACTGCATCACGCGCATGATTATTTCAGCATGTTCACACTGGACAATTTCTAATGATTCCTTGATAAAAAAAAATTTCAGATCATTTGTGCCACCAACTCGCGATGAGGAAAGTGAAACCCAACGAAAGGCTCATGCGAAGCGTGTCCGTGAAACGCGACGATCAACGCAAGGCGTTACATTGGATGAAATTAAAAGTGCAGAGCAGCTGGTAAAGATGAAAAACGCCAACAACAACAATGGAAATGTGAGTAATGATTGTGACGATTAATAAATAAGAAAAAGACGCTTTATGAGTGCGTTGAATTTTTAAATACCACCCCCCCTTCCCCCAAATGGAAACTGAAGGTACTCGGCAATCCATTCTATATTTAAATAAACTTCGTTCAGTCCCTGAATGGACAAATTAACAAATGATTTCGATTTTTCTGAGATTGAATTATTTTTCATTCATTAACTGCTTTAAAAAAATTCAAATTATCAACAAAAAAAAATCAATAAAATACACACAGACTGAAAATTCTGGTGAGCTTAACGAGCGCTTATCAGAATCATCAACTACAACGACACCAGCAGTAGAAGTAGCATCCTCGGAAGATGCAACAAATAATGAGGTTGCAGTTAATTACACAATCACTTCACCACTAAGGAAAACACTCCGATCCAGTGTGGACAAGGAGGATGACAATGAACAAAAAATTTCAGCAACATTTACAATTTCACCGCCGCCCAGACCAAGCTTAACAGCAACAACAATCAGCAGCTTAGCAAATCGTCTGGAGAAGAATTTAGATCTCGAAACAGAATCGAATAATTCTGTGACAGCAACGATCAATGTGCCTCTTATAGCGAACAAAATTGCAAGTACTACTCTGGATAGCGATCGAACGAAAAAGACTGACAATTCAAGTCCAACATCATCACCATCACGCCAAAGGAGTCCACCCATTGCACAGCCCCGATCACTTTTCGATATTGACAATGCATCGTCCATCAAATTGGCCGATAAATTTCAACAGGAAGCTAAGAAATGTGATGCAAATTCGATTAATGATGGCACAGCACATGAAGCCAGTGACGTTCTTCCGCCATCGCCAATTCATACGATTTTCGGCGAGAGACGTCCATCGTGGAGGTTTAAATGTGATTACAGCAGTAAGGTAATGAATGACTTTAGAAGCGTCATTATTAATTCACTTCTGTTAATGTTCGTCATCAATTGGCACCTGGACAAATTAATTAAATTTCAGTTATTGTGTTGCACAATCCTGTTTTCTATCAATTCTTTCTTTCACTCCTTCTTTGGTTTTAGGCTTTTACTAATCAAAACTAAGTTTTATTTTTATTTTTTTCCTTTTAATTCAATTAACTATTGCATGACTTAAATGGTTCATTTGTTTCCAATCACAACATCGATTTTCTTTATCATTTTGGTATTTTCTCAATTACAGTTTAAACTGGAAGACACAGCACCACAATCCACCACGATTGCATCAACTGTTGCAGCTAATCAATCGCCATCAAATGGAACTATGCAAGATCCTCTGAAGACGGTCAATCCATCGGCAGCACCGCGACGACAAATTACAACGGAAAACGTTCCTAATGATAACGATGCACCAAAGGAATCGACACCGATAACACCGAATCGATCGGATGACGATAAGGGTAAGTTTGGTTGCGCATTGAGTGTTCATTGATTTCTGAAGGAAATTTCTTGGATTCTGCAGAAAATGATAAGGAAAATGATCGCAGCGGTCAAGCGACACAAGCTGTAATTCAGCGAAGAAAACGACCCAAGCGAAGATCAACTGGCGTTGTTCATGTCGATATGGAGGTGAGATTTCCTTGTTTAATTTCATTCAAGTTCATTATTCTAAAATTCTCTCACTCACAGGACATTGATCCTGAATACCGTCAAGACTCGCCTGTGGACAATGGCGATGACAAAAGTTTGGTGAGCAAAATGTTTACTTCTTATAAATGTTCTATTCTCAGCAATGAAACACGTTAATGCGTTAATGCACAGTGCTTTTGTACATGTGTGTGTTTGTATGCGAAGCAAATTCTAAAAATATCCAACAAATTGCAAAATGGGTCGGGGATTGGTCATTACCGTATAATCAAAGCTTTAATTGCGCTCTGAATCATTCGGTCATTTGAGGAAAATCAATATTGGTCAAGAGTTGTAGATCAAATTGATTTCAGTGTGTAATCGAAAGTACGTGAAAAGTTGTGCAAAAGTTTTCTGCATTCAAAAAAAGAAAAATATTCGACAGCATTGAAATGGTCAAAAAGGTGAAGGACAAACTTCCTAAAATGGGATTTTACTCGATGAGTGTCTGAGATGTGAATTTCTATTTTCGGAAATTTTTTTTTTTAAGGGAATCGCGCGATTCTCAATTTGGTTGTAAAAAGAGAAAAGCGAAAAAATAATTTTCGCTATAAAGAATTCGACTGCATCCACTTCATAAATATTTCAAATTCAACACACGATCAGGAAGCAGATCATTAAAGTTTTCAACTTTCATCGTTCTCTGCATTTTATCACAAAATTGCAAATTGTGTTCTGCAATGAAGTCTCAAAAAATTGTGTTGAGAGTTTAATGTGTTTCCTTCTCGCTGCAATTAATTAAACTATTAAAATAGGAATTAAAATTGAATGCGATGACAAGATGGCAATGCATGGAGCAACAATGTCGTGGATTCATATCGAATCTACTCATCCATCTACTAATTTAAAATCGCCCACGGACGCCGGTTGACAGTTATGATGTTTTATAAATCTTCAATTAAGATTTAGATGTAAAGAAAAAAAAAAATTAGGCCAAAAAATGTTTTGTTTTTTCTATTAATTTATTGGCCATTTTTTCTTTTTTATTCACAGTCAATTTTTAGGTCGTTTTTTAAAAAAGATTTCACCCGTAAAAAAAAAATCGCCAAGTTTATTGGCACAACACCTTCGTTGAGCGCGTCATTTATAATTAGCTCTCTCTGAATAAATAATTCTCGTTGCGCCCACACTTCCAATTTATCATTTTTTTAATGAATTTCTTTGTTGCTCTTGAAATTTCGCGTATTTTCCAACCTTGAAATTGGGAATTTTTTTCAATTAAAATATTTTTCTTTCAATTTAAATTGCATCACAAAATTTATAAGCAAAGATCCCAGACATTGCGGTTGGATTAATAAGTCAATGATGAGACGTTTCAATGAACTTAGAGTGGTGTTTTATTGATGTTAAGCGATCGCGGCAGCAATTGTTGTGTCCATCAGTATCATCTATGATCGGATTTGATGGTGTATTCAGCAGACAACATGACGTCAATGCAACTGAGACCAATAAAGTCACTTAAGTTATTGAAATCGCGTGTGAGTGGGAGATGAAAAATTTAAATCCATTGTTTCGAATTGCCAGGTAGCTTAAGTGCATGTGAAGCGATTTAAGTAAATTTGTTTATCACGCGATTCCATCAATGGCAATATTAGTTTACGACCAGAAATGTAATTTCAAATTGTGCGGGAAGAAAAATTTATTGAGGCAAAACATGGCGATACGAGAAAAAAAAAAACATTAAAAAATCTTAAATTTTCCACTGGAAGTTTTTCGCCGATGCTTTTTCTCTAATTCTCATTTTCCGCACAACTCTCAAATTCTCTCATTGTGATCATGAAGATGATCAGTTGCGGCATTGTATGTTGAACATCATCGCTCAGAAGACGTGAGCATCTTGAACGGGAAATACGTGAAAAAAAAGTGTTAAAAATCGAAAGAAAATTTTCTTCTTTTCTGGTGAAAAACCTGTCATCGCTAAATCAATTTAAAGCTGAATAAGATTTGATAAGAAACTTGTAATTGCGAAAGAAAATTGATTTGTTGTGCAATTTTGTCCATATTTGGATAAACTCGTCACTCAATAGCCTTCGATCGCAGTGCGTTGTAGTGACGGTATAAATTTGAAACGCGCAATTTGCGGTTTGATTTTTTTTTTTTTTCTTTTCATTAAAGTTTTCTTCACAATTTTTCCTCACCACCTTTCGGGCGCGCCGTGAAAAATAGAAATGAATTTTCCTTTGAAATAAAAAAAAAAAATATTTCTTTTTGAACAAAAATATTGAATTTGCGTAAATTTTTGGGAAATTGAAATAGAACCATGTGATGATAAAAAACGAAGACTTTTCTCATTCAACCCACCAAATGGCACTGATGCGTGAAGCTCATAAAAGAATTATAAGTAATGGACTGCTTTGAGTTACTACTATTTAAGAACGCCCACAACTCGCCGTCAGTCTGTGTCCATTTGAAATAATAAATAAACATCAATGTGAGTTCAATGTGTGGGAAAACTGCGTCACGAAGAAAAGTTCCCGCAAATTTTCAATGGATCACTAAAAAAAAGGAAAAATTAGCGAACAATTTCTCAATTTTCGGATGAAAATCAACATCAACAATCCGTCGACGAGTGCTTGGTTTATTGTCTCATCAAACTTCAATAAGAAGCTTCAAAAAAGTATTAATCATTCAACGCGCGGCAGCAAAAGAAAATTTATTTTTAGTGAAGCAATCGAGAGCGGAAAATGTTGGAAAAGTCACCAGCCTGTCGTAACGCACTTTTTCTCTCGCGATTACATAGAATTAAAAGGAGAGAAACAGATGTTTTGGAAGTTCTTTCTATTTATTTAAAGGCATCGGTAAATCTATTAACGGTGTACGATGACTGAGCGAACACACATTGTGCTATTCATACGGAATCAGATGGACATGTTGGTGTTATATTTTATGAAGCCTCTTAATTTTGCGGCTAAAAATAGAAAGAAAAAGAAATATATTCATCGGCATTGAGTTGATGTTTTCATTTCTTGGTTTAATGCGGCAAAATTGCACAACTCTTCCAGTGAAATTAAACATTTAATTTCCCCTACGAAAGCTGTTAACGGGAAATAGTTTTTCTTTTCTGTAGATTCATTTGATAATTAAATTAATTGCTGCGGATTAATTTCGAACACGTTATTAAACATTAACCAGAGACTCACGAAAAACAATCATAAAAATGTCGTTCCGATCACGTTCTCATGCGAAACCAGTAGCGCCACCGCGTCGACGATCGTCATCATTAACACGCAATTCAGCAACATCAAGCAGCTATACAGCACCATCATCCAGTGCAAGGCCATATAGCAGCATCCATGGATCGGCATTGAATTTTTCATCACCACAAAACAATTATATGTATGGATCTAATCAGAATTTGCGAATGTCCGGCACAGATTATTACGGAAATGGTTCTGACTATCGTCGAAATTCATATACACAGCCAAATGGAACTTTAAAATTTCCAATGACAACAATGAGTACAGGTGGATCATCATCGTCATCATCTGCAGCATACACATCACCATACAAGGATCGCTATCCAAACAGTTATTTGTCGAATGGTTCATCTGGTTATACATCAGCATATAAAGATCGTGGTTATTATAATCCTTACACAAGCTATGATAATGGTGTGACAACAGCCAGTCTCAGCATTCCAATGACGAATTCTGGATCATCAGTGAAACGTGATTATGCACCAATTAGAAGCAGCAATTTACTGTCAGCATCTAGTAATGGACTTGGCGGTTCCAATACAAGTTTAATGGGCAATGGACAAAGTATCAATGATAAAGTTGCTAACATTGGACGTTCACAGTCATTGCGTGAACATGAGCGAAAGAATCGATCGAGAAAATGCAAAGAAGCGGCAAAAGTTGCAGTTCCCGATACATCGGTTCCTTATGATTATGAAGTAGCTGCTGGTAGTGGATCATCTTCTAATTTGTCAGTAGCTCAAAAGTCTCTCAGTGTTTTATCATTGCACTCGGAAGGTTATGAAGTAAGAATGTTGTTTGGGGCTACGATTGATATGAAATTTTGCAATTTGATGGATGTTCAGAGCAACTTTAATGGGCTAATTTCAATAATAAATAATTATTTTTCTCTTGCTTTATTTCAGTCGGGTAATGAGTCACGATCACGTGCTGAATCACTTGCATCGAGTGCTCTCGGTGATGCTAATGATGATGGCGAATTCGTTGATTATAAAGCTCTCTATGAGGCTGCTAAGTATGATAATAAACGTTTTAATGTGCATTTTTAATGATCTTACTAATTATATTCATTTGCAAAATATTCCAGAGCTGAAAATGAGCGCTTGAGAGGTACATTGAAGAACAAGGATCAGGATCTAGCTGCTGCCAAATCGGCATTAGAGCGACTTACAGCAGCTGTGAGTATAAAAAAATTTCACGACCATTTTTACGATAAATTCTCGCTTAATTGCCAATTAGTCGCAAATTAAAGTCACCAAAAAAAATTAGCTTTTCATTTGCTGACGCGAATCATTAATTTTTTTTTATCCTTTTGTATCTCCACACGGGGGGTGCGGAAGAAAACAGTTGTCAATTAATGTCAAAATAAATTTCTGCACTTGTTCGATAATATTTTATCATCAATTCTTACTTAAATTTGATTCATATTTGTCGAAACAAATATAATCCTCAGGAAATCTTATGACAATCGAAAATTTCCTTTGCAAGTTCACATGGTTCATATTTTCTAGCAAATACATACGAAACTAAAATCACTAATAGCATTTTCGAAATATTCATGCTGCTAATTTACTTTCTTGAATTTAAGACGCAAAATTTCTTCACTAAAATGATAAGAATTTCAAAATTTATTCAGTGACAAATGAGCGAGAGAGAATCCAGCGATAACAACATGACCACAATGTTATGGGAATTTATTCAAATATTTCATTTCTTATCAGGCAACAAAGAGCTCATTATCCGAAAACGAGAAACGTGAAAAGCGCGCGATGGAAAGGAAAATTTCCGAAATGGAAGAAGAGTTGAAGGTAAACAATTTCAATAAACTTATTTGCTATAATTTCATTTGACATTCATCATTAACACCATGGAAAAAAGGAATTTTCACATGAAAAACTAACACAAAATTTTCACACTTTCCTTGAAAATTTAAATCCATTTTTGAGGTTATAATTCAGGACATTAAAGACTGAGCCAACGAAATCAACTTCATTTAACACAATTTTCTTTCAATATTTTTTGATTTTTCATTCATTAATTTTCTCATTGTGCCGTCTTCATTGACAGTTTCCTGACGTACACAAAAGTACCGCCATGGAATTAATCATGTACAGAATTTACTATCAAATAATTTTGCTTTTTCTGGCTCATTTTGTTTTGTTTACTTTCTTTCTTTTTTTTTTTGATAAATCTGACAGTAAATTGATTGCATCCGAAGGTTGTTGCGAAATTTATTAGTTCAAAGTCATTTCATCACTTAGGTTACATATTAACACTTACACACTCATACAATAAAAAAAACAAACATCCACAATTCCCAAATGTGCTTGCACCAACAAATTTTGTGTCTAGTCTAGATAAAGGAAAAGTAATTCATTTTGCTGATAAAGTATCATCATCATTACAGCCATAAACTTTTTTTTCCTGAAGAACTGCAAAAATTTATATTTATTTATCTTCTTTCTCTTTTTTTTCTTTTTCCATCTCTTTCTAATGTTAAATAAAAAATTGTAAATTCCATGCATAAAAATTCTAAATGTTCAATTCATAAAGCAACTACACAAATACAAGCAAGAAAATGAGCGTTTGCGAGCCGAGAATCGGGCACTGACTCGTGTTGTGTCAAAATTGACGACATCAGCTCAGAATCAGCTGCTCAACAAACAGTAGAAACAACGAAAATGGTTTTTTAAGGGTGTTGCATGCGTCAAACAAAAAAATAACTGCCGCGGAAAATGCCAAAAAAAAAAAAGAAAGTTTCATAGCTCAACGTAAATAATCAATTTGTGGATGCTTAGAAACAATTATTTATTTATGACAAAGAGAAAAATCAACCCCCACAACAAGAAATCAAAGAGAAATCACGAATCTTCCTTGTTTTTTTTTTTAGATTGTTTTAGCAAATTATTATCCGAGCGTCACTTTTCATTCCTTTTACTGGTACGATGGATGGAACTTAATTTTATATCTACTTGATTGTGCTTTTTTTATGGGAATTTTTTTTTTTTGTTTTATTAAATTTTATGTTGTTTTTGGTAAAAGCTCTAATATATGTTGTTAAAAGCTTTAATAACCGCAGGTGTAATCATCGGAAACGCGATGAAAAGTTACCGGTGGAATTTTGTTTTTCACGCAAAGATCATTCACAAATTGTGATGCACTTGTCAATTATGAATTGTTTTGCATAATTTTCATTTGAAAAATTTCCATCATGTCGGAAAAAAGAAAATTTGACATTTTGTGGCATTTCTCATTAATCGCTTTGGATATTGATTAAAACTGTTTTGATCCTCTTCAATTTCTAACCTCATTTCACGTTGTTTATTGATGTTAAAATTTTGTGTTTGTTTTTCTTTCACTTCTAATGTTGATTGCCTCAAGATTTATTTAATTAATTTTGTTTTTATCATATATGAATCTTTACTAAATTTATTCTTTCATCTCTTTCAGCAAATGGATGTTCTTAAAACGGAAAATCAGCGTCTAAAGGATGAAAATGGCGCTCTCATAAGAGTCATTAGTAAACTAAGTAAATGATCAAAAGTAAAAAAAAAATGATAGTTTAAGGAACAAATGTTCCTGCGAGAATGCCTTGTAGGTTGGGTGAAAAGGAGCGCCGATCGTCGAGGAGTCGAAATGTTTCCTTAATGTTTAGTTTTTCTTCTACGATGGACACTTAAAACGGCGAATCAAGAATTTTCTAGATTTAGCAATTTAATACAAAAAAAAAAACTTGATATTTAAGTAATTTTTTTTTCGCTTATTTAATTATACTTTGGCGTACGAAATTGTTGAGGAAAACAATAATGATATGGACGTGCGATATTCTTTTTTTTTTGTGTAACTGCAAACAATTTACTCGTTTCGCTTTAAAATATAATCATTCAGTGTTGTTTCTTTCCGCACCCCCTCCCTCCCCCCACCCTAAGTCAAAATGACGAGCATTAAATTTATTAAGTTCATTAGCAGCAAAAAAAAAATTTAAATGAGTTTGTGATCAGTTCATTGTTGATCCTTTTTCGAATATAATCGCAAACTTTCCTTCAATTTTTATTTTCTCTCCTTTTGTTGCCTTTTGAGAAATTGTAAGAAAAAAAAAATTGTTGTAAAAAAAAATTATTGATATTTTGTAGATCTTCATTAAATTCTCCAAAACTAATTTAATACTTCCGCATGAGACACTTCCAGTGCATTTTTTAATTGAAAGTAAATCTTTCACGCCCACGCAAATTTTCTTTCTTAAATATAAACTCCAATTTGACGTTTAATTAGCGATTAAATTATTTTTATGTGATAAATTTGCGGTTAAAAAAAAAAAATTTGTCTCTTGAAATGCCAAATCAAATTTTTCTATAGCAGCGATTTTTCCTTTTTTTGCTGATTCGTGTGCATTTCGCTTTAAACAATTTTCTCCAAGCATTTTCCGGTGAAAAACACCCTCCAGCAATTCACTATTGCAGTTGTAAAATCATTTAAAGAAACGAATTGTTGATTATTTAATTTGTAATTTTTATTTGTCGAAATTTGTATTCTGTGAACAATATGAATCGATTTGCATAGAAAAAAAAAAGTTTAATTAATTTAATAAAATTCACATTTGACAATATGAAAAATATTCTCGTTTTTTCCCATTGTTTTAATAATTTTGGAGTTTATTTTCACACCGCCGACGACTTTTGATCTTCAGCCTACTTTAATAGCCAAAATCATCAAAATTTAACCGTTAACCAAATTCAAATATTTACAGTCAAAATGTCCATTACGTCAGTTGCAAACTTAATACTCGTTTCGTTCGTTTATAAGTAAAACGTCTTCGCTTGTTACAACTTCGAATTGAGTCTGAATGTTTACGCGGAAGCACGAACGACGATCTGAAGAGAATGAGAAAAGAGAAACCACCAGCTCAGTTGTAGTTTCTCATCGGTAACGTGAAGTTATAAAACGGCAAAGGCTCTTCGAAGAATATTTTATTTTAGTTTCTAATTTGCACAAATCTTTCACCGAACAAAAGAATGTTGACACTTCGAAGGGTGGTCCGTTATGGGTTCATTGGGGGCAGCATATTAGGTACTGGACTGAGTCTGCACAGCAATAATTACGATATCGGCGGCATTGGAATCGTACGATTGACGCGAAGTGCTGTGGCCTTGGTAGAGATTGCTACCATTTATCAGAGGGATCTTTATTTTCGTGAATGGGACAAGTCAACTCCAGAATACAGAGCACAACGTAGCAAGGCACACAAAAAAGCTGCCGAACGTCTGCTCGAATTATGCTGCACAAATCGAGGAGTCTATGTTAAAGTTGGACAACATATCGGAGCACTAGAATATCTGTTGCCAATTGAATACGTTGACACAATGAAGATTCTTCATAGCAAAGCACCATCTAATACGTTAGAGGAGATCTACAAGGTTATCAGACAGGATTTGCGACGTGAGGTGAGTTTTTTTTATGCAATTTTAGTGAACCAGAATTTTTTTAAGATTTCCTCGTCTCGTCTCAAAAAAAATCCAGTTTTGATCATCCTCCCTCACGTGCTGCTGTGATGGCACTTTTTGTCTCGCTCAGATGCGATTGACTTTGAAAAAAACTGGTTTTCCGATAAAAATGTTTCCCAAAAAATAATTTTTTTGTTTAAATTGCACAAACGTTTCCTACTTTTGGCTCACATTATTCGATTTGCTTTTTGGCTCTTCTAATACATAGCACATGGTGATTGTGTGGGAAATACTGTGTTAACAGCACGAATTTCGACGGATGATTCAGTGGCACTGGATTGTTGTGAAATGGTTTTTTTTTTGTTTCTTCGGAACTTTCTCTTGCATAATAAATAAAATGCGCGCGCTCATTTGTATATTAACATACATTTCATTCGCAGCCGAGTGAGCTATTTGTCTCATTCGATCCGGAGCCGCTGGGTGCAGCAAGCTTGGCACAAGTGCATCGAGCGACCTTGAAAAATGGCGCTGAAGTGGCAGTTAAGGTGCAACATCATTATGTGCGTGGAAATGCAAAGGTTGATATTGCAACGATGGATTATTGCGTAAGAATCATGAGCTGGCTCTTTCCCGATTTTAAATTTCAATGGCTCGTGGATGAGTCGAAGAAAAATTTACCAATTGAATTGGACTTTCTACATGAAGGAAAGAATACCGAGAAGGTTTGAAATGAACATTTGAATGTAAAAATATCCAACAATTAAAAAAATTTCTATCATCAGATTCGCGATCACTTAAAACATATCAAATGGCTGAAAGTTCCAAAAATTCACTGGGAACTTTCAACTGATCGAGTGCTAGTGATGGAATATCTCGAAGGCAAACAAATCAATGATCTGGAATACATCAAGAAAAATAAAATTGATCCTTTCGATGTGTCAAATAAGCTTGGAATTTTGTACTCAAAAATGATTTTCATTAACGGTTACGTTCATTCCGATCCACATCCGGGAAATATTCTCGTGCATAAGAACAAAAATGGGGGAACTGATATTATTCTACTGGATCATGGACTTTATGCTGTGAGTATTTTCTACCATGCGGTCTTCTTGATATTGATTAATAATTTTGTTTTTAGACGCTCACTAATCGCTTCCGCTACGAATACTCACAACTTTGGCTGAGCATATTGCGTATAGATCGCAAAGCGATGAGACGACATGCTTTCAATTTGGGCATAACGGGTGATCTTTACGGTGTATTTGCATGCATGGTGACAGGAAGACCGTGGGAAAGTATTATGCAAGGAATAGCTAAGAAGAAACCTGATGCATATGAAAAGGAATTACTTCTGACGGGCGGTGCTCTTGTTCTTCCCGATATCGCAGATATTCTAGAGAAAGTCGATCGACAAATGCTACTGGTGCTTAAGACAAATGATCTGATTCGTGGCATTGAGACGACACTCCAAACACAAGATCGTATGACTGCTTTCTGGGTGATGTCAAAGAGTTGCATTCAATCAGTGTGTAATGAAGAAGTACATCAAACGAAATCTTATTGGAAGAAATTTGGAACAATAATGCGCGCAAATTGGTCTCTATTCAAGGTGAATTTCTTTTACTTATACTTGGGCTTCGCTCAAGGCAGTCTCTGTTCAACTCTAAAGCAACTCTTTATTTGAAATTTTGATCCCGTTGATTATGTGAAATATTATTTGAGCAAAGAAATTGCCATCCGTCCTCAACATGCAATAATTTAATTAACAACCATGCTAGAAATTAAGGCAAACGTAATTATATAGTCCAAAAATTTTAATCGATTTGACCGATTCGAAATTAGTGTAAAATGTTTTAAGTATAATTATGGCAATCAGGACAATAAGGGTAATTTATACTGCTTCGCTTTTAATAAGATCAATTGACTGCACCGATATACCGATATCTAATCAATAAAAATAAAAGTTTGTTGCTGTTTTCTGATGCGAAAAGATCAAAATAAAAATAATTTTTTCTAAAAATTTCATGAAAAAGATTTCAAAACATTTCCCGAATTTTTAATTTACCAGCTTACCAGGCTGATAGTCAAATTCACCAGCTGAGTCACGCTCACAAGATAACATAGAAAGCTACTAAGCATCAATCAACTTATAAATTGCCTTTTAAACCCCACTTCAAGATATTGCTCATTATCAAATGAATAACGCGATATCAAAATGAAATTCAAGGGATTTTCTGATATAAAAGAACTGCAATAATCAGAAGAAAATCATTAGTTTCGACTTAAAGGTCCTTTAATTAAGTTCAGTGTTTAAAATTCTTGAAAGTTGTCAGTCAGTGAAAATTTTAAAAAATGCGAGTGCTCACTTTAATAGCATTGCTTGTGGCAATGGCTTCATGTCATGTCGTAATCGACAGCCGAATAAATTCAGCAATTGATGAGGATTGGTGGAAATCTGGAGTGGTAATTAAAGGGAGCAGACAAGAGTTGAATAAACTTTCTAAACGTCTGTAAAATATTCGCAGTTTTATCAAATTTATCCACGAAGTTTCAAGGACTCACAAGGAAATGGCGCTGGCGATCTTAAAGGAATAATTGAAAAGTTGGAACATTTAAAAGATTTAGGTGTGACTGGTGCATGGCTTAGTCCAGTTTTCAAATCACCAATGAGAGGTTTGCATGAGAAATATCCTTAAGGCAAAATAATTATCAAGGACTTTATTTTCTTTAAAAAAAAGATGGCGGCTACGACATTGCAAGTTTCACAGAAGTTAACGAGCTTTTTGGTACGAATGAAGATTTGGAGAATTTGTTTTCGAAGGCAAAAGAGCTTGGATTGAAAATTATTCTTGATTTCGTGCCAAATCATACATCAGATCAACATGAATGGTTTCAAAAATCAGTTCTTCGTGAACCGGGTTTTGAGGATTATTACGTTTGGCGCGATTGTCCTATCGTTGATGATGAAATTCAATATCCAAATAATTGGATCGCAGTATTTCACACGCGTGCATGGACTCGTAATACAGTGAGGGGCCAATGTTACTTACATCAGTTCCTTGCCGCCCAACCAGATCTTAATTACAGAAATCCAGCGGTATTATTGGAAATGGAAAATGTTTTGAAATTTTGGCTCGACAGAGGCGTTGATGGATTTAGAGTTGATGCGATCAATCATATGTTTGAGACAGAATCACTTCCCGATGAACCCTATATTGACATCAATGGTGATAAATCGCTTTATGATAATTTGCATCACATTCACACAAGAGATTTGCAAGAATCTTATGAGACAATTTACGATTGGCGTAAAATTTTAGAAGACTATGCAATTACAAATGGCGTAACAAGGAAAATTATGATGACTGAAGCATACGCGACAATTGAAAATCAGATTCGTTGGTATGGAACAGCTTCACGACCTGGCGCTCATATGCCATTCAATTTTGCATTGATTTCAAATCTTAACGCTGAATCAAATGCAAAAGATTTTAAGTATGCAATCGATTCATGGCTAACACGAGTTCCAAGTTTTGGTGAAGCAAATTGGGTTATGGGCAATCATGATCGTTCACGAGTTGGTTTCCGATATGGTGAGGAGCGTCATGAGAGTTTGGCAATCATGACAATGTTACTTCCGGGCATTAATGTCGTTTATTATGGTGAAGAAATTTTGATGACTGACAATCGCGCTATAACATGGGAAGAGACTGACGATCCCCAAGCATGTCAAACTAACAGCACAGTTTTCCAGGAGTTTACTCGTGATCCCGTTCGTACGCCATTTCAATGGGATGACACATTAAATGCTGGCTTCAGTAGTGCACAACGTACTTGGCTTCCGGTACATAGGAATTATAGAACTCGTAATCTAGCAGCTCAAAAGGAAGCCGTTAAAAGTACTTTTAAGCTTTATCAGCATCTTATCGCGCTACGAAAAAATGATATATTTAAGAATGGCAGCTATAAATCGGTGGCTATCGGCAATGATCTACTCGGATTTGTTAGGTGATTGAAGTGCTCAATTGTGCAATAATAAATCTTTTTTTTTCTCACATTTTGATAACGAAAATTTTCATTACTCATTTTACAGGTCATCACAAGGACACGATTCGGTTGTTGTCTTTATTAATCTTGGCGCATCGAAGATCGTAAATATTCGCGATGTTTTAACCGTAGCTGAAATTCCTCAAAATCCTCGTGGAAAGATTTTGGTTGTGAATAATGCTGCAAATCACAACATCGGTGATTACATAATTAATCTTGAGCAAATTCGATTGGGTTCTTATGATGCAATTGCGTTATCAATTGAAATCTATCAGGAAACATCAACAGATCCAGACACAACAACGCCTGCTGGATCAACTACTATTGTCGCAAGCTTGTTCCTTTTGATTGCTTCTACTATCTTAACTTTGACTTAAGATTATAGAAATGTATTTTCAATAAAAAAAAAATCTTTAAATTAAATTTTCTTCAAATTTTATTTTATTTGGTTTTAAGACAAAAATCATTTGTTGCTTCCAACCTTTTATGATGCGTTTATGATTTTGTGCAGAAGAAAGCACCGTTAGTGTTTGTCCTTATCCAAGTTAAGAACGATGAAACTCGAGTATTGACAGATGGATATAATGAGCCGCAGTAAAATCCATAACTCACAATACCAACGGTGAATTTCCTTCCACCCGAAAGATAATACAAACTGCCACCGGAATCCTTTTGACAAGTATCATAACTTTTCTTGTACGTGCATAATTGCGATGAAATTATTTTCTCTTCGGGTAAAGATTTGTTACAATTTATATTTGAATATCCGAGAAGTGTTGTTTTCAACAGAACATCTGAAGATTGACCAGCATAGATCAACATGCCCCAACCTGGCACCACAAGATCTTTGTTGTCAAAGAATGTTGTTGCCGCCCATAGCGCTAAAGTTGGTAAACATGCCGGTCCTACTCCACGATTAAATTTAATGGTGCTTGATGTCCTGACTAAAGCAATATCACTGTAAGGATAAGCAGCACTTGAAGAATAATTTTCATGCGATCTTAACGTCTCAATGAGATAAGTTGTTTCATATTTAGTTTCACCAGTTTTCTTATAATCGTGATCACCAACAATGATCTTCATGTTTCTAGTATCAGTATATGCCACAAAGCAATGCGCTCCCGTCAAAATATATCTGTCACTAACTGCAAAAATTTAATTGTTATGAATCGATGATGTCAAAAAATGTTTGAATTTTTTTTTTTACTTATAGCTCCACCACAAAACACATCATTAGTTGGAATATCATAAAATCCAACCATCGATACAAATTCGTTGATTGCCGTTTCAGTTCCATTAACAATTTTCGTCTTTCTCAATATAATTTTCATTAGTATTTGAATCAACTAAATCAAATCTTAACAACTCACCGTAGCACTCCAACCGCAATCACAAGTCGCTTCAGTTATTGCGACAGCTTGAAGTGTGCATTCAAATTTTCCAGCTGCTCCAGTATTAGATGTATATGCTAAAGTCATCTCATTTCCAATGCTTGTTCTAGTCAGAGCTGTCCAAGTCCCGCACCAATATTCGGCATCCCTTAACTGACTGTCACCATCACGAGAAATATAAAAACGTTGCGAACCACAATTTGCTAGCGGATTGTCGATAACTAAATTGCACGTTGCTTTTATGTTATAACCAGGAGGAGCAATCGCTTGAAGTTTACATGATGTTCCAGATTCATATCGATATGTTCCAACACTTGAATACCACTTGCTTCGGAAGTAAGTTATAGGAGTGAACACATATTCAACATTATCACAACTCTCAAACCATGCATAAGAAGCTAATGGAAAATTAAGCACGATAAAAATGAAATAAAAATTTAGATCTTTCATTGTTGGCGAACTTGTTTGAATTAAAACTTTATCATTTAAAATTAATTCGTGAAAAACAACACGATAAAACTTCACCTGATCAAATATGCGCGATATCGCTCCTCGTGCTCCAAATTCTCACTTTTGTTTATATACTTTTGAATCGTCACTGAAGTAAAGTTGCATACTTGTAAGTTTCAGCTAGAATAAGTTAATTCCAGATGAGTCTGGCATCTATTTACATTGCGAGGTATCATTGCCTGCAGCCGCCATTGGCATTCATTATTGCATAAGGAATATACTTTAATTTTTAAGAAAAATCCTTATGCTCAATGGCTCAAAGTTTCGATGCAGATGGGAGGGATGACCAGAAAAGTATGGCAAAATCGTTGCATAGTTAAATAAAGTATGTTCATTGTTCCCTAATTAGAAAAGCTTTTGTAAGTTGCATACGCGTTAGGCGAGAAACTTCTTATTTATTTTTTAATTCTTATAAATATTAAACAAAAATTCACATCACAACCAATGGAATGAATGAATAATTTCACATCAATAATGACTGCTACAATATTGTGTGATGGAGTCTGAAACACAGTCAAAAACATCAAAAGCAATGTCACATGTTTCGCCTTTCAATGGAACCTTCCCGCGGAAAATGTGATGTTTTACTGATGTGCCTTTGAGGCATTTATCAACTGAACGAAGAACGTGAACGAAGAATTTCTGCTCAGTCGTTCCAACTGTATATAAGTTAACTAATCCATCAAGGGTTGGATATCCATGCTTGTCAACTGCATCATTCTTGCGGAAAATGCATTGCATTAAACATCCTGCCAACCAACGATCTTCATGCGATATCAATGTTGGATGATATTCATTACGTTCAGGAGCTGGAGTTGTTGTTGTTGTCGTTGTTGTCCAAAATCCAAAAAGGCTTCGTTTGCTGATGCGACGATGCCACAATAAATTTCTTGATTGATCGTTATGATGCGACGTTGAATCAGCTCTTAATTTTTCTAAAATTGCTGCAATATGTTTATGGTTATCATGTGGATCAGGAACTGGCAAGTGATGATCATGTGCTGAATGGTCAACAAAATGATGATCAGCTGTCGGATGATATTCAACTTTATGCTCGGTTTCAAGATGCACTTCCGGCAGTTGATGATGATTATTTTGAAACTGATGATGCGACTGATCTGCAGCATGAATATCAACATAGGAATGATGCAAATGATCGTCATGAACTTTCACCACATCGTCATGTGGCGAGTGCTCAAATGGATTTTCATGAATTGCTAATAATTATCGAAATTTAATAATTAATGACTGCAATTAAAATATTGTTAATGGAAAGTTTTCTTTTTAATGTTTTACCAGCATAAATGAGATCGTCAATTAAATTCGTCTTCACTTCGTCCTGACATGTCCTGATGTACTTTTCAACTAAAGATGGAAATGTTGGAATTGAAAAGCATTTTGTTTTCTGAAAACGTCAATAAAATTAGCTTTTCTTCGTTCCATAATCGACGCGGTTTTATTTTTTGTCCGTGAAAAAGAAAAATTATGCAATTGCAGAATTGCTTTTAAAAAGTAAAAAACTGCAATTGTCGAAGTAATTTAAGCGCCAAACAAGTTTTTCTAACATCACTTTCGTTTTTCTTCGGAAGCAAGTTTGATAATGACAATTTAATGAAGGAAACTTTGAAGCTACACGAACGTAAGAAATTTCAGTTCTAAGAAACTTTAAATATTTTCTTACAATTTCGTGACCATAACACTGAAAGACTGTCACGTTAAACGAAATTAGTAAAAAGCATAAAAACTTTAAATTTTTCATTTCTTTTAAACTTTAACTAATCAACTTCTTTCTTCACTGTTAGCTATTTGCGAATTAAAATGCAACGACAACTTACAACTGAATTTATAGACATCGCGATTCGCAATGCATTTCTCTGCGCCATTTGGGAGATTTTAGACGACAAAAAAGTGCGTTTAAGATAAAAACAAGTTTATGTGTTTTATGATGAGCAAGTTCAAGTTTTCTCGTTAATGCCAGCAATGACATTAATTTTTTTTTTTTTTTCGAAGAGATCATGAAATTGCAGTTCAGGAAAAATGTAAATTGCAATTTTAATCGAATCCACGTTTCAACTATTTTGTTACAAATCTTATGTAAATTTATTTCCGTGCAATGTTTTTATGTAATTTATTAAATGCAGAAGTTGATGACTCGACGTTGTATCGGACGAAGGTCAATTGTAAAGTTTTCCGACTGGATGGACATAAAACAACGAAGGTGTTGATATGAATCTTCTTCAGTTTTAATGAAATCATTTTTCCATTCATCAAGCATCATAATTTCAATTGTTAAATGCAGATGATGAATGAATGAATGAACGATGGACGGAAGATTGTAAAGAATTGTGAATATTTAGCCTTGATTTTGGTCAAAACTTGAAAATCAGGAATGAATTAATTTAAAAGACGAAAGTCTTGTGCATCATAAATAGTAAAATTAAAGAAATAAATATATCACATCTTAAATTTCCTGATTCTAAATGATCATACAAAATCAGGGTTAAATGTATCATAGATCTTTACAATCTTCCGTCCAAGATTCCATTCATCATCATCTTCATTCAACAATTGAAATTATGATTCATCATAATCATAAATGAAAAAATGATTTAATTAAAAAAAAAAAAAACAAGATCAATATCAACACCTTCGTTGTTTAATGTCCATCCAGTCGGAAAACTTCACATTTGACCTTCGCCCGATCTAACGTCGAGTCATCAACTTCTACATTCAATAAATTACAAAAACATGGCGCGAACTAAATTTTACATAAAATTTTGTAATCGATTTTTGATCGACAGAAGAATTTAAAAATTGTAACCACAGAATTGCTGCTAAATTTTCTTTCCTCGCACTGCAGTTCGTCCAAGTGTTAATTAAAAACAATCTTTAATTACATTTAAAATTGAGAAGAAACAAAAAACTTCGGTTTGGGGGAAAAAATAAGCTGAGAGAACGTTGGTGCGTGAGCTGAAAGTTATAAAAACAATGGATCGCAAAAAATCTGATTCAGTTGCTGAATGAGTGTTGTGTTGTTTAAAAAAAAAATAAAACAATTAAGACTTGATAAACTACAATTAGTTCAGAATAATTTATAAAAATCAAAAGTGCATCACATACTTAAAGACTTTAATGGATGAAAATAAGAAATTTTAGTGAACAAAAAAAAAAAAGAAAAAGTTATGAAAATTTCAACAATTTTAACAACGATTGTCCTGCAATGGACTTTCAATTATTCATTTGCAGCCACCGACAATCAAATTAACAATGTTAATCCTGATGGATCATTCAACTTTGGGTGAGGCTTATAAAGTGCGATCAAGTTCAAACAGCTCAACCAAAAAAAAGGGTCAAAACCGTGTGAAAACTCTCAAAATGCACTACAGCGACGCTGACGAGCGATTTACTTTATGATTTGAGAGAATTCATTAGCTCCGACCGTGATGAGTTCATTATATTTAGATGACGGATTGTGCAACATAATTCTTATATTTATGAGATCCGCTCATTTGCGGCTAATTAAATAATTAGAAAAAAAATATTTCGCACAATTTAAAATGCGATCACGTGTGTGAAAATTTCCCGCGCAAAATTCAAATTTTCCATTTAAATAATTAAATTTTGTTAAGCAGAATCGCTGATTAATCATATTGCTGCAATTTCCGGCTGATTATCAACAGCTGATCAACTTTATTTTAATTTTTTTCTTTAGTTATGCAAACAATGATCAGGGCAGACATTATCATGAAGCAAAAGGGAATCCTGTAATTGAAATTCGTGGTCGTTACGGTTCAAAGAGTCCAACAAATGGACGTGTTGAAGAGACTGTTTACACAGCTGGTCCAAGAGGGTAATTAACAACATTTGTGACCTTCGTTATATTCCATCTGAAATATCATAATTGGGGTACACTCAGTGGTACCATCAAAATAGATGAAACACAAACAATGGAATCAAATTTGATGGACATGCTTCCATAATTCTATTTAATTACCATTCTCACAGATTTCGAGCACGCGGACCAAATATCCATCGAAAACAGAATCTCTCACAAGTTCCACGACGACCAGCTGGTTCACCAAAAGATCCATTAGCTGATCCATCTGATGATCCGAGTTATAAATTTGGATTCAAGACAAAGAATCATTCGCGAAGGGAAGAATCTGACAGTTCTGGGACAGTTCGTGGTGATGTTGTGTATGTTGATGATATTGGAGAAAGGCATAGCGTAAAATACACAGCCGGAGCAAATATTGGATATCAAGTTGAAAATGGCATTCCTGATGCTCCATTAAACATTCGTTATAATACGCCACTCTATAAAGCCGCCGATCCAACAGCACGTGGTCGAATTTCATTTGAACGTGGACCTGATCGACAATACAAGTGCGATTTGTTAAAATGAATATCAAAGTAATATCAATTAATTTTATTTCTTCTAGATTCCTAACATCAAGTCCTGATCAACGACGTGCTGAATCAACTGGCCCCGATGGAATCACACGCGGAAGTTACTCATATTTAGGTAAATTTATTTATTTAGTTTTTTTTTGCACTCAAACGTGCAAAAACTTAAAAAATCCTAACTTTCCTAATTTAGATGACAAAGGCCTTCAACGAACTGTACAATACATTGCTGGTGCTAATATTGGCTACAAAGTTATTCAATCGACAGTCGGTCCAAACACTCATATTGCAGCAAATTCGGATGTTCCTGAATATTCCATCAAAGCTGTATCAAATGAAATTGCAATTTCAGATAATGATAATAACTACAACACGGGACCATCAGCACCAACAGGACCAGGATATATTTCGAGTAGTGTTTCACCTTACAATCCCGGCACTTATTCACCGACTCCATATCCACCAAGTGCTTACTCAACGCCAATTTCTTATCCATCAACACCGCGACCATTCTCGAGACCTGAATCAGTTTTTATAAATACGCCAAGTTCAATTGGAGGCATTGATAGAAACTACGTAACACCAACAGTTCCAACATATCCAAGCGGTCCATCGCCATTATCCCCATCAGGTCCATCAGGATCATCCGGAGAAGATATAATTTATGGACTTTTACCACCAAAAGAAGATTTTGACTATACCAAACAATACATTGCACCCACACCTTCAGTCACGACAACAGTATTTCATCCATCGCCCACTTATTTGCCGAGTGCTGAAGCTCAACCACAACCACCATTTCCATCATATTTACCAACGACTGTTCATTCGCCGACATTACCAACTGAAACAATAATTAAGAACAAAAGTGGACAATGGTATTATGGAATTCCACCAGGTGGAACTGTCAGAGCTCGCATACAGAATATCGATTTAATTCCAGCAAATGAGCGAGCTCTATCACCATCTGAAGCACTTCGACGTGATGAAGAGCGCGATGCTCAACACAAAAATTCTCACCCTCGAGAATGATTCACGGCAAAAGTGATTGTGACAAATTAGTATCAATTTTCTTTCCACCCCGTCAACAAAAGTTCCCATCATTAATTATAAATTTAGTTTGTAAATAAATAAATTTAATTAACTTTTAATAAAATGCAATTAATCGTCCCAAAAAAAAAAACAGGCGTCACATTTACCACGCAAATTAAACAAAAAGAAGTTAATTAACATCACAAGTTAATTCCATTCGCAGTAGTTCACTTTTACTTTCAAACGGCTCGAGTTTGGTCTCCATCATGCCATGACGATGAGATTGTTAATCGCAATGCTATTCACAATAGAAAACGTTTGGTCATTTAACTTGACCTTGCGTACACATCTTTGTCGCAATGTTCGTGAACATTTTAATCTTTGCATTAATGCTGTCTATTTGTTATGGTAAATTGAAGCATCACGGATTGAATATAATATCGATAGGAATAAGAAACAGAGCACCTGACTGACATCAGCTGATGAATTAAGATTTCAATGCCAATGTCACAAATGCGTGATGGAAATATTTCAACATAATCCTTCTCCCCACTGATTGACATCGTTGACACTTTATATTTTATCACTTTTTAATGAAATCTCAGCGCATTTCATTCGACTTTAACGGCAATTTTCGTTCTCAGATGATTATAACTTTTCTATTCTGAGATTTGATTTAATTTTAATCGCTCATAAATTGACTTTTTTTTCCCAGGGGAATTACAGCTTTGATGGAATAATTAAAGCTGAAATGACGAAATGTGTTATTAAATGATAAAAAAAACACATCTGTAAATTAATTCAACACCTAAGGAAATAAGGAAATTATTAAAGATGCACACGTGCAATCAGAAGATGTTGAATAAAAGAAACTTGATCAGTTAGAAACGGTAACATTGTAACTTAATCAGTCTGAAAAATGATAAGAATAATTCAGTTAGTGGCGCTTAGTTTGATCGGATCCGTTTCAGCACAATACGATCCACATTTCTTTGACAATCGACAAGGAATCGTTCATTTGTTTGAATGGAAATGGCTTGACATTGCACAAGAATGTGAAGAATTTCTTGGACCAAAAGGCTTCGGTGGCGTTCAAGTGAGTCCAGTTAATGAAAATGCAATTCTTGAGAATCGTCCTTGGTATGAACGTTATCAACCGATGAGTTATAAGCTTATCACACGTTCAGGCAATGAGAATGAATTTGCTGAAATGGTGAAGAGATGTCGAGATGCTGGCATAAGAATATATGTTGATGTCGTCGTTAATCATATGGCAGCACCAGGAGATACTTCACCTTTAATTGGAACAGCTGGATCACAGGCTGATCCATTAGCTCGATCTTTTCCAGCTGTTCCTTATGATCATCAGGACTTTCATGAATCGTGTTCAATTCAAAACTACAATAACGCAACACAAGTTCGAATGTGCGAATTAGGAAATTTGCCCGATTTGAATCAAACAAATTTGGAAGTTCGACAGAGGATTGTAAATTTTATGAATCATTTGGTGGATTTGGGTGTGGCGGGCTTTAGAATGGACGCATGCAAGCACATGAAGCCAAGTGATTTAAGAATTATTTATGGAAGTGTAAAGTCGCTAAATAAAGATCATGGCTACGCCATTGGTGCGCGACCATTCTTGTATCAAGAGGTAATTGATATGGGCAATGAAGCAGTTCGTCGACAAGAATATACAGCACTCGGCACCGTTACTGAATTCACTTATTCAACACAAATCGGAATGATATTTCGTAAGATTGACAGAAATTTATCAGCACTCCATCAATGGGGTCCGCAGTCAGGCTTTTTGCCATCAAAGTATAGCTTTGTGTTTGTTTCGAATCATGATAATGAGCGTGGACACGGATCTGGTGGTTCAATGATATTAAATTACAAGGAAAAGAATTTGTATACGAGAGCTGTTTGCTTCATGCTTTCTCATCCTCATGGTGGGAATCATCCAAGAATAATGTCAAGTTACTATTTTGATGATCCATCTCAAGGACCTCCTCAAGATTCAGATGGAAATATTGTGTCACGTGCAATTGATGAAAATGGACAATGTACAGCTGGTTGGGTTTGTGATCATCGAATGCATCCAATTGCGAACATGATTAAATTTAGATCAGTTACTGATGGAACAGTCGTTCGCTATTTCACGAACATTGCTGAAAATCAAATTTCATTTTGTCGTGGCAATAAAGGATTCATTGCCATCAACAATTCGAATCGCGATCTTAAAGCAACTGTTGATGCTTGCATGCCTGATGGACGCTATTGTGACATCATTTCAGGAGATTTGGTTGATGGACAATGCACTGGAAAATATGTTGCTATCAAAAATGGAAAAGCAATAATTGAAATTCCATCGGATTCCGAAGGAATTCTAGCAATTCATGCTGAATCAAGAGCTTCTTTGCGCTCGTATCAATTTTAAGGGTTTAATTAAATTCATCGATTTTGGTTTATTGTAAAATTCTCTTAAATTTTGCAATAAAAATTTCTTCATTCAACTGTCAAATGTATGTAAATATTTGCAATCGAAATCGATATCATTACTCAATGCCTATATACGAAGTAGTCCAATTTTCGTTCAATAATATTCCACTGCGCCGAATATTTTGCAATTTGACACAAAAACGTGCACATCCTGACGAATTAAGTTGTTGCTGGTCTCTGATTAAATAACATTTTGCGCGCTTTACGATTCATGCTCGAACACCTCGAATGTGGATTGATTTGATAGATACTAGCCGGGTCGTTGGGATTCCACAATGACAATGGAAAGGTAAAAATAAATTTGATTTAATTCCATTGATGTCATTTGAATTTCAATCGCGGCAATTTTTTGTCATTTGTTTGATATAACAAACTGAAATATTTTCTTTTGGGGTCGCAACCTGATCAGAAAACATAATAATTAAATTACTGATAAACATTTTTTAATTTCTTAATTAATTTTACCGCCGGCACTGACATTATAAATGTTTTCCTTTGTAATTTCACATCCTCACATTTCTGAATTCCAATCACTTGTTATTATCACTGACACTTTTTATTATAAATCCAACTCACATGTCCCGAAAAAGTGATGCAATTTTCAGACGTTTGCAATAAATTATTTCTGAGGATTTTTTTTTTGTGAATGAATATTTTCGGTCGCTTTCAAAAAGATTCCGCCGAGAATCGAAGTTTCTTTAAAAGATTTGCCGACAATTTGAACGTGTGACATGCGAAAGCAACATGAAAAAAAGAAGCTTTGAGAACATCGAACACTGCCAAGGCTTGATCTTCATGAAAAATTCTTTGCATGTTTATGACGCTTGAGTGATACCAAAATTAATTAGTCAGCGGCCATAAAACTTCACTTAATTGCATCGATGTCTGAGGTCTCAGCATATGATCGCAATTAGCATCAGTCGCGTACAAATAATGAAAGAACCTGTTTGATGTTGATCAAAAGAACTCACATGCATCGGAGGACATTTTCAAACTTACCGTTGAGGAGATTGTGAAATTGAAATTGTGAATTGAAATTTGCAAAGAAAAATCAAATTTCATTTTGTTTCAAAAAATATTCTCGCAACTCATAGCGAACACAAAACACGTCCAGCGCATATATGGAAAATTGCGTCCAGTGTTGATGTTTCATATTTCGCTTTCTTTGCCATCGTTGCGCTCTTTCTCTTTCTCTCATACGGTCATGGTGTCGTACATTCGCAACAATTTTCTCTTCGAATGTCTTGTTGAAAGCAAACCATTTAACCAGATGAAACGGCATTTGGATCGTTCAGTTCTCTTCAAGACGTTGCACTGGAAGCACCAAGATTAAGACAAGGACAGTTAAAGTGTTTTTAAAGTGTAACAATATTTCGTTCGATTATAAATCTGGATTAAATTCTACAAGATAATATATAACAAAAGAAGTACAATGAATTTTTGCGTGGTAAGACATTACGAATCCGAGTCGTTAAGTGAATTGCGATTAATTAAAGTGCAAAATAAATTTTACTGTTACAAAGATGTGAGAATTTTTATGATGAAAAACCAGTTCATTCTTAATCGAAACGCTTTGATCGTTAAAGTTTTTCAATTTTTTCAATCAAAAGTTCTGCCAGAAATTAAAAGAAATAAAAATTTGTGTCAATTGAACTTCGAAAAAGAAAGAAAAAAAAAATTGTTTAAATTTCCTCATAAATTCATTTGAGTAACGGTGATGGCCGATAAAGAATGGGAAGAAACATGGTGTGACATTAATGTGTCACTAGGTCTATGGCATGATTCGGGAATTTTCTTTTCCAGAGGATTTCTGTTTATTTATTCTGATCATTATCACAAACGCGTGGGAGTTTTGGCCCATTTTTAAATATTCTCCGGACGATTAAGAGACTCGTTAAATCTTTTAAGATGCAAAGAAACCCACAAAACAGATAGAAAAGACACAGGCAATTGAAACCAGTTCTCTTGTTGTCTGATCATTCTCCTATTTCAAAAGATTATGGCGAAATTATAGAAATATTTTCTTATTCTTATGCCCATTTAGAATCAATTTTTATATATTGATAGACCATAAAAACTAAAACAGAATTAACAATTTCACTTGTGTATATGCAAACGCAACCGCAAAGCAGTGTCAAGGCTACCGACACGATGCCACTAATAGCTGAAACGATAAAATTGTAGTTTTAATTGACATGATTTGCTAGCATCTGATAGATCATTACAGTGCAATTACACGTCGAACATCAAGATGCGAAGTTCATTGAACTCAAAAATAAAAATAAAACCAACGACAACAACAACAAAGCTTCTGTGAAATTTCTCTGAGCGCCATTAAAACGATGGAACAAATTTGAGAAATAGCATTAATTTTATCATTATAACAAAGCCGATCAATTCTCATGTTCTGAGGATTTAATAGCGGTATGTTGACATTCAACAGAATTTCCGTGATTTGTGATGAACAAAGTTGAAAGAACTCAAACCACTTAGCATCGTTCCGTTTAATTCATATGCAGATTAAATTGTCATAACAAGCCATCAAAATTCCGTTCTTAATAAAAATGTCAATTTTTGTTCTGATAATATCAAACAAAATCAAAAATGATGTAACTGTTATTATCACATATTCAAATGCAAACGAATTTGAATTCCAAATTAATGGCAAATGCATGATGAATATTGATCGTGAAAGACGTCTTCGACTTCGACATGTTTATTGTGATTTGAATCAGAATTAACATGATATGCGAATATTTTTTGGGTTTTCTTTTTTCGGGAATTATTTAAATGGAATTTTAGTGAATGCATGAGAAAAGAACTTTAGAGCTCGTATTTTAATAAATATGCAATTTAATTGATCCACATATCATTTCGGGAAGTTTTTTCTTTGGATTTTTTAAGCCGCTTCTCATGACCAAAAAATAAATATATTTTTTTTAAGTTTGTTAAACTGTCAGTTGTTGCCAACAACTTGTTGGTTGGAGTGTTTATTTTAAATTATAATCGCAGTTTAATGAAACAAAAAATGTTCAATCGCTGAATAGAAATCTGCAAATCGTTTTTTGATAACTCGATTTTGGAGAATTTTTTTGGGAATTTTATAAATTAATAAATATTTCTCTCCTTTAAGGGGGTTCGTTTATAAATGTCGTCAATTATTTACTTGTAGATATGAAACACAAATTTTTCCAAGCCTAAGATGTGCGAGAATTTGTTTGTCAAGTTAATCAAGACAAGAAAATTCCTCATCTTATAGACTGACTGGCTCGACTCCTAACGTTATTCAAAGAGTATACTGCGTGTAGGTTGCGTACCTATTTCAGTGGATCTTTCTCTAAAAGTCCAATAAATTATGTGACACAAACTTGTTAAATGCGATTTTTGAACTTGTCTCATGAATTATTTTTTCCCAAAAAAAATTAAAACTCGTCGACGTCTCGTAAGTTAATCTCAAGCTGTTTCATGTTTTTGGGCATCTGAGAGTGACAGTAGAATTTTTTGTGTAATCTTCTCGTCGATCACTATCAATTTCAATGGAGATTTTAAGTTTATGATATTAAATTGACATCATAATTTAGGGATTTTTTAAGTTATGCAAAGTATTCTGTCACTCGAAGCTCTCACGCAGATAATGAGCGATAGATGGCAATTTTGTTTATGTTGTCAGAGTGATTTCAGATATGTTTAACAAACAGAAATCTTTGTTGATGTATTAATAACATATAAAATTTCGAAATTACCCGTTTCAGGTTCTATCTCTGATTGCCTTCCATATTTCGTTGGCATCATGCCGGCCACAAAGCGTACAGTGAGTGTCAATTTATTTCAAACATTCTTAACGTCAATCTCAAACTGTTTTAATACTGACGAAATTTTTATAACTAACAAACTTCATTTTCATAAATCTCATCTTTAGAGTTTTAACATTCATTTGAAACTAATAAATAGCATACCATTAACTTAATGTCTGATGGATGTTGTGAAAGGATTTGGGAGAATTATCATAAAAGTTTATTTAATTATATTATTTTAGAGAACTCTATACACCTGTAACAATTTTATTATCCAGCGAACGATTCACGTTCTCTAGGCACTATCTATTAAATATTTTATTATAATTTTTCACCTTTTTCGCTTTGATCTTTCTAAGTTTTATTTTCTTAAAGCCAAAATTTGTCGAGCTACCCACGATCAAGTTTCCGGACAATAAATTCTGATTATTTACAAAAGCAAAACTGCTAAAAGTGTTTGATAAATAAATTAAAATAATAAAATATAAAGTGGGAAGATTTTGTGAAATTGCGTAGTAAAATAATTAAAATTGTTGCAGGTACGTGTACAAATTTTATTGTAAATAAGAAAAAATAAATAACTAACGCACTAGACATTTGTAGTTGTCGTAATTGGCATGTTTTTGCTTTTAGGGTCGAGAAACAGCGACTGTTGCACCTTCAGAGATCATTAACGAGTGAATTTACTAAAGAACAACGGGGTTCAATGGAAGAAACGAGAAGAATCCTTCAGGAAATCGATCGAATAAATCTTGCATTAGGCTACAAGAAGCGAATGTCTTATGCATTTCCACGCGTAACAAATAGTGAAACTTATTTTTATCCACGTCAAGAATTTCGTCCTGAATTTTTAACAAAACCGAAGCAGAACGTCAGAAGCATTAATAATCTGCGTGCCATCAATCCATTCAATGCCCAAAATTATTATTATCCAACGCCATATTTACAAGTACCCGTCGATGGAAAACCTCATGCATTCAAAACAAACAAATATTTTTATCCACTCATTTATGCACCAATTAATTTTGCACCATTCGCCAATCAAAATAATGATCGCGATGAGAAGAGTTCCGATGGATCAATTAAATTGGGAACGATTGTCGTTTTGCCAAAAGATAAATTTTTTCGTGAACCGAAAGCGGCAGAACCATCAAAACTGTCAAAACCTGTTGAGAATGTAAAGAAGGTCAAACAACAGCAGCAACAACAACAACAAGAGGAAGAAGAAACTGATGCTGAAATAATTGAAGAAATTGTTAAATATGAACTTGATCCATTTGGTATAACTGGAATTACGGACGATGATGAGGATGAGAGACAGGAGGAAATTAAGCCAACAACTGAAAGACTTCCGGCAATTAAAAACGATAAATATTTGAATATTTTACTTAAGAAAGGTCAAAATAATGACGATGATGAGGATGACGAAGAGCAGGCTAGAAAGCTAAAGCCTCCACCAATTTCTACTAATCGTGCAATTAACTTACCGAATCCAATTGAAAAGCTCCAAAATTTCACAAAACATTTTGCGTTTCAAAAGCAAGAAGTAAAACCGAAACAAACCGAATCCACACAAAATCCATCGACACCATCAGAATTGGATATTGAGGATGAAGAAAATGAACAAGCTGAGAATAAAGAAGATGAAAAATCGCCGTTTGGATTTGCTTTCGGTCCTAAACAACAATCACAAACATTTAAAGAAGGTGGACTAATCATACAGCGACTTAGAGTACGACATGGTGGAATCGCCATTGCAGGACCAGGCATGAAATTATCAATTTCTTAATCAAAATATCAATAATTGGTTTAATGCTTTATAGGTGGTGTAGCAACAGCCGGTTCCGGTGGAACAGCCATAGTTGGGCCAAATGGAATTGCATTTACGCATCCAAGGTAGATTCGTATTATAAAAAAACCAAAAAAATTGAAACATCTAAGAAATTATTCTGAATTTAGAGGCTTAGCAATAGGAGGACCAGGAGCGAGAATTTATTCAGTGCCGGAAAGCACTGATCTTGAAGCTTTAGCACTCACTCACAAAGCAAGGAATCTCGATGAGGAAGGAATTTTAGTTGCTCGCGGTCCAGTTATTTATTACAATAAAGAAGAATAATATCGAAGAATTTCTTCCAAAATTGCCATTTTTATCCCATTAAAAAAAATTAGTTTTAAAGCTCTCTAGAAAGCTTTCTTTACGAGTGTCGAGTGTACAAAATCGAATGAATTAAGTAAAAAAAAAAAAAGAAACATATTATTTTGAATATATTAATCGGAAAAGAAATTTGATTTGCATGCTGCATGAGAGTGGGAAATTCATGTTTTCTCATGTTTCATTACAATGAAGCCTTCAAAAAGCTTTTTAACAAAACAATTTATAAAATTTAGATCGCAATTTCCATCAGACGTTTCTGGATGGAATTCATCGCCAATTGTTGTTGGGGACATTTTGGATCCTAACGTTCAAGCAGTTTACAATGATATGCCATCAATAAGATTTTATGGTCAATATCCTTATCACTACTATCAGCAATATCCTCATCATCCGGAAGAACCGACATTCATTGCAATCAAACCAAGACCAAAAAATAAGAAAAAATTTAAGCCAAACAGAACTGCGCGTCCGCTTGCAAGAGATTCGATGAAGCTCACAAGTGCACGACCAAAACCTGAAAAACTACAAAAATTATCACAAATGGACATCAAACTTATTCAAGCGGTTCAAAAGCCAGACTCCAAATTTGAAATCGAAAGATTTTATTACGTTCCGGGACAAGATACTGAAGAATTTCCTGCAGCCCAGTCAGCGCCGATTTATGTCAATTTGAAGTCTCAGAAAATAAAACTTCATAAGCAAATACTGCGTGAAGAGGAATTAGAAGAAGATCACGAAACGGCAACAGTTAAAGTGGAATCAATTGGCATGTCATCAGCTGATCAACCGATTCCTGATTATAGTGCTTACTTCCCAAGAACGGAATTCAAACAATCAGGAAAAGGCATTGAAGCGACACTTATTCTAGAACCGAATGCAAAAGCAATCTCAGGAAATGATGGCACATCAATATCAGCACCAATATCACGCGCAATTTTAAGGAAAGGAATGTCAGTGAAAGTTCTTTTTCGTCCACAATCTGTAGCAATATCCGGTGCTGGTGGAACATCACACGCTCAAGCTGATCTCATTTTGGATATCATCGAGGATGAAGAATAATAAGACAGTGTTGAATAATCTTAAACAATATTTTTTTTACCTCATTTGCATTTGACACATTTAAGAAATGAAAAAAAAAAAAAAAACACTTGTAAATATTTCGCAATACTCAATTTGCTATTAAGAACTTACGAAGAGAGCTTTCTAATATAATGATGTGTAAATATTACTTCTTTTTTTCTACAATATATTATCAACTTCTTAATTATGTTTACTTTCTTTTTAAAATTTGGCACAAATCACTTTTAGTCTCCTGTTCTTTATCTTCTTCTTTATTCGACAATCGTTTCACCGTTTGTTTGTATTTAGATTATTGTCACTGCCTATAGACTCTGTCAGCTCTCTTTTCAATTAAGCACTTCTACGTCAATATGTTGAAGTTAAGTAGCTTTTTTTTTGCTCTTGAGATCTCGTTACTTTAGTTTTGCATGTCAGTAGTCAGAATTGTAATCAATGAAATTCAACATTTAACAGATCAAATTTTAGATTTCAACATGTAGATGATGCCGTTAGACTGCCATATATTGGCGGCGCTAAAGGTCAAGTCCTTGAGATCCGTCAGCGACCAGATGGAACAATTTTTAGTCGTATTTTAATGGATGAGATTAAAGATAATTTTAAGAGGGAAGATCTCGATGCTTTGGATCAAACGAAAGCTTTAGTGAAGCCAATAACGAAGAAAATTGAACCAACATTCGAAGATAGTCTGATAACAATTCAACGAGCCGCTGCGGAGCTTGTTAATTTACAAGAAGCTTATAAGGAAAATGGAAGACTTAATGATGATCAAAAGAAAAAGTATTCAGAAAGTCTTGAGAAACTTGGAGTATCAGCTCAGAAGTTAGCTCATGTGCAGGATAACGAAGATGATTATCGTCAATTATTTGAAGATTTTCAAGCCGATCGTGTCAAAGGTGGATCAAAGAAAAAACCCGACAATGTTAAGTTCCCACCATACGCTAAGAAACCTCAAGTTCCAGCTAAAAAGGAAGAGTGCGGCGAAGAAGAAAATGTTGGCGAAGAAGGTGATACAAATCCATCGACGACAACAACCAAAGCACCATCGACCACAGGATCTAATGCACCATCGTCTACAGAATCTAATGACCCTGATGATACAGTGTCTGTGAGCAGCCCTGATAACGAAGAAGATGAATCCTCAGTAGCCGAAGCGAAGCCAGTTGGTTTAGCAATCGCTGGAGAAGGAGGAGTTGCTTCTTGTAAGAAATTTCACAAAACAATTTATAAATCTTATTTAATTTATGATATTCTTAATCAGCAAAACCAGTTGCAACTGCAGTCGTCGGCCCTGGAGGCTTGGCAGTCGGTAAGCAAACTAAAGAAAACTTTCTCTTTCTCCAATAAATTAATTGACAATTCACAGCTCGTCCTGTTGCAACAGCAATTGCCGGCATCAAACCAAGTGAAGTCAGTGCATTGGGTTTACCAATCCCCGCAAAATTAAAAGAATTAACATCGCGTGACTCTACTTTTCCAGTTAGGGGAAAATATGGTCTTGTGAGTCTATCAGATGATGATAATGGACGAGTTCTTGTTGGTCCAAATTATTTTGCACAAGGTCGTTTATCAAGCTCAGACATCAATACTGACTTGGACAATGATCAAGCTGACACTGATGACATCGAAGCCGAAGATAATGAAAATTCACGTCGTCCTAATACAGGAAGTGATAAGGATGGCGATGATGAGCGACAGATTGAACCAGTCGATAACTCAGAAACACCTTACGGAATTGAATATGGAAAGCTTCCAATTTTTCCGCCAAATTACGAAAATGTTTATAATTGGTTACCGGCACCATTCTTACCACCACATGGCTACATGCCATTGCCACTAATCAATCAATACTTACAACAACGTGCCAACAATGCTGGATTGCGTTATCCTTCAGCTATTTCACAATATCCATCATTTTATCCACAAAATCAATATAATCCGAATGCTTCTTATTCACCATTCCGATACTTTCATGCACAATAATTAAAGATATTAAATAAAAAATGAATTTAACTTATTGCCAATAAACTTTTAAGGATAAAACAACAAAAAAAAAAAATTTACTTAACGACTTTTAAACATTTAAAATTCTCAAAGGTCTCTTTGTAAAAATCACAGCCTACTACCTAGAACTTAACTACCTACTTAGGTAAAATTAATTCAAAGAAGCCTTTCGTGAAATGTAATTAAAATTTTTCAATAAATTACTTTCTTTGTGATGAAATCGGGTTTTTTTTTAATTAGAACTTTCAGGAAAAATGTTATTTTTTCTCGTTCATTCGCATTAAATAGCATTTATTAAACAACGGTGATTTTTCTTGTTATCGATCGAGTTCAATTTGAACTTGATATAAATGGAAGTTTTCTATTATGCAGAAATAATTGAGAGTTACAAAACATTTATAGTTACGCAATATGCAAATGAATCCCGATTCCATAAGTCGTAACATTCTAAACAATTTTTATGGTTGAGAGCATAAAAGAACAGAAAAAAGATGGATAAAATCGAATAAAATTTTACGACTCAGGTAAAAGCTTCGAGTGCAATAAAATTCTCTTTTGCACAATATTCACATGAGAAATTCTCCTTTGCGCGTGTAATTGCAGTTCACACACAAACATCACAAATAGCACTGCGATATAGCAAAAATGTTGCAATAGCACATGAAGACAAAAAAAAGTGTTAAGCAAGTCAATAAAAATGTGAAAACAAGAAGAAGAGGATGAACAAAGCGAGCTGAAGCTTAAAAAGGATTGCAAGCGAGTAGACAACAATTATTGTGTCTTCGAGTCTTGAACCGTTCGCAAGGAAGTCACTTCTCTCTCCAACAAACGATAGGAAGAATTTTTTTTGTGAGTTTGGGAATAAAAAAAGAATTGTGCAAGGTCAGTGAATTATTTGGCAACTTTGTATGACTAAGAAGCAAAAAAAAATTGTGCCAGGCGCGTGTCTTAACTCAGTATTGTCTTGTGCATAAGTCAATTTAATCGATCGTTTTAAGACTTTAAATTTATTTTATTGCATTAAATTTTTGATGTAATTTATGAGCGACTTGGCACTTAAAATAAAGTTCATAGTAATTGATTGCAATCAGAAGTTAGCTGCAAAGTTTTAAAGGAATCGTAACGTGAATGAAATTTTAAATTAACGAAAATATTTACTTGCTATTTAATTTTAATTGTCTTCGCCATTCAGAAATCGAGAATGTTTCGTACGATTGCGATTATTGCGCTTGTTGCCGTTGTGCAATCGGTTCCTTATTATTCACGGAGCTTAGTGGAAACGCCAACGTCTAGGGTGGAACAACATCTTTTGTTATCACCCGAACTTGAGGAATCTTATAAAATTCAACAACATCAAATTCAGCCATTTTCTCGCTTTCAATATCCCAAGCAACAAGTTGTCTATTATTATCCTCAACGCAATGATGGCCAGACATTGAACTTGTTTGATTTGCGTCAAGAAAGCAATTTGCCTTTTTGGCAGCAATGGTGGAATAGTTGGACCGGACAAGGCAATGAAGAGCCCGAAGATCCAGTCGAGGAAACACAAAATGCTAATATGATGCTAGAAACATTTTCTGAAGAGCCAGTTCCATTTTTGGCAGCCCGCGGTCCCGATGCTGAAGCTATCGAAAAAGGTGAAGGTTTGCAAAGTACTACTAAGCCCAGCTCTGAAGTTGCTGTTGAAAATGAAAATTCGGATATCGTAGAAAAATCTAATCCCGAAGTTAAGTCAGAGCTTCCAAAAGAAAATGCACCAGCTGATTCTGTCGAAAGTTCTAAAGTACAACCAGATGTTCAACAGTTGTTCGTTCACAATCAGCAATATTATGTTGTGCGTGGGAAACCAGAATTTTATGGCAATTTCGATGCAACTCAACAGAAAGCAACAGCGCCTATTTTTAGCCTTCAACAGTTACAGCCCATCGTACCTGAAGATAATAATGGCAATGCACAGAAAATTGCCGTCTTAAATGTACCGCAACAGGCAACGTCGCCATCGTTTCAGATAAATGTCGAAGACGAAAAAACTGAAAAGCAAAGTGAACAAAATAATGACGATAAATCAGCGCCCGAAACTAGTTCGCAAGTGCCCGCTGATGATCAGATGATAAGTGTATCAGAACCAGAAAAAGAAGAAATGCCGCAAGTGCTGGAAAAGAAATCGGTTACCGAAGGTAAAGTTCGATGCAATTTATTGTGTCATTTACTTTCAATTTATTTTGTTTACTTTTGATATCAAGGTCGAGGCATTTCAAGCGAATCGTCAGTGGCTGTAGCGAATCCAGATGGAACTGCAATTGCCGGACTCGGTGGTGTTGCAAAATCAACACCTATTGGTCATGCCATTTCAGGCAAGGATGGCTTAAGTGTTGCTAATCCATCATCAGTTGCAATCGCTGGTGATTTTCAATTTGACGGTGATGATGATGAAAGGAAGCAAATGAAATTAAAGCCAAAGGCGAAAAGATCTTAAATTTGTCAAATTGTTTTGTGAATTTTGACTGAGAAAATTTATTTTTCCCTAATAAAAAAAAGCAAAATGCTCAAATATTACACAACAAAACACCTGGCAACTGATCTTGAATCCATTTCAGATAATAAGTGACGCGTGTATTGACTGACGGTGAATTACTAGCACAAGCTGTTCCATAGCTAACAATTCCAACTGTGTATTGTCTGTTGTTGTATGTCCAATAAAGACTTCCGCCGGAATCTCTCTAAAAAAAATGGAAGCACAAATATTTAGCTCAAGAAAAATTTGGATCAAGTTCCAATAAATTACTTGACAAGTGTCAGCATTTTTAGTGAATGTACAAATTTGTCCTGAATTAATATTTCCATAAGTGTTATTGCATTCATCATTCGAAACAACGGTCAATGAAACTTTCTTCAGAACATTCGATGATGGTCCAGCAAATTCAGTTGCACCAAATCCAGCAGCAACAATTGCATAGCCATTAAAATAATCATTGTATCCTTCATAAATGAATGGCAAGCATGCAGGACCAATTGTACGTTTCCATTTTATCGCTTCGACTGTTTGAATTAATGCAATATCATTGCTCTGATCATTAGAATCTGGAACATAAAGTTCATGTCTGATAACGCTCATTGCTTGATATAATGCAGCGTATGGCGTATCAGTCCCCAATGACGTGTCGTGATCGCCAACAAGCAAATAAATCACAGAAATATCAGGTTTGCTATTGAAACTGTGTGCTGCTGTCATTGCGTAGCGTTCACTTACTAAAATATTAATTTATTTAACAGCTGTAAGCAAACATTCAATAACTTAATATCCTACTTATAGCAGCGCCACTAAATATAGGACCTTCAGGATCTGATTTCCTTGTCACATCAACAAGTGCTGCCATTGAAACGAATTCATTTGGTTGTGCAACTGAGCCACCAACAATTCGAGCCTAGAAATTGTCAATAAATTTAATTAGTAAGAAATTAAAACTCCTTGAAAGATTCCTTACAGTTTTGCTCCATCCGCATTGACAGTTGTTCTGAGTAGTCTTAATTGCTTTCGCCTCGCAATAGAAAATTCCATTTTTATTGTAGCTCGATGTGTATCCCAATGAGATTTCATTGCCGACACTGTAGCGAGTGATGCTCGATGTGCCACAGAAAAATTCCGAATAATTGAGCTCTTTGTCGCCGTCACGGGAAACATAAAATCGCTGCGAAGCACAATCATAAGATGTGTCATCCAAATTGTAAGTACATTTAAGCTCAATGAAATATCCTGTTGGTGCTGACAAATACCATTTGCAGGATGAACCGGACTCATATCGATTTGGATAATTTCCAGATTTCAATAAATAAACGGATGATGCATCAATGTCATAGCTATAATTACATGACTCAAACCAGCAATTGATTTCCTTTGCAAGAAGCAACAAAGTGCAGCAAATTAAAAACTTCTTCTGAGACATTTTCAAGGTAAAATTATTTTCACGACTGTCTTATGTTAGTCGCAAATTTAGGCTTTGTCAAAAGAAACAAAAAGATATTCTCATATCACAACAATTGTGTGACATCGCTGTCATCTTATCATTTGATAAGATTTTATTACTCAGTTAGTGTCGTTTTTTCCTTGGAAAGGTGTCTTCGACATGTTGATTAAATGTATCAGGCTGTTAATCTCAATTAATGACACTCGGTGAGCAGAACAAACTTTTTATTTCCATCATCGCTGCTATGACATAAATTAATTTGTTTATTCAAATGTTTTCTAAATTCCTCTCATCATTTCTTTCGGCACAGGAATGTTGCATATCCAACTGTCTGCTCAATCCATCCAATGAAACTCGTGATGCGTGTATTAACTGATGGATATTTAGATTTGCAATAATATCCATAAGAGACTACACCAATTGCGTAATAGCGGCCACCTGGATAGTACAATCCCCCACCAGAGTCACGCTGCAATGAAAATTATAAGAAAATTCTAACAGACAGAAATCGTCAAAGTCATACCTGGCATGTATCACTAACTTGATTTGCATATGTGCAGATTTTCAAGTTATCATTCATATAATCAACTTTGCTTTTGCATGTTTGGAAGTCAATAACTTTCAAACTTGCTTTTTGTAAAATTTTTGGTCCATAATTTGGAGATTGTCCGAATTCCGTTGCACCCCATCCAACAGCAACTAAACTTCTGCCATTAAAGTAAGAGTTACTATTCATAAATACATAAGGCAAACATGCAGGACCAACACCGAGACTATAATAATGAAAGGTGTTTTCGTTAATTATTTTAAAACGAAGGTTGTCATTTAAATAGAATTAAAATCACTTGAATTTGATGTAATCTCTTGTTTTTACGATAGAAATGTCATTGTCATTTGTTTCTGAATTATATCCCGGATGTTTAATGAAGCCGGAAATTAAATAACCTGCTGCCCAAATTGTATCAGTTCCTGTAGATATATCATGGTCACCTACAACTACTGCTGTCTGTGACACTGTCGGAAATGCATCAAAGCAATGCGCTGCACTAAGAATGTGATATTGCGTTAAAATAATTCCACCGCAAAACATTTCACGTGTTGGATTATCAACGAAAGCAGCATGCGATACAAATTCATTAACTCCAGTATTAACACCACCTGCAATACGTCCTTTTGGTGCCCATCCGCAATCACATTTAGCAGCGGTTGGTGCAACAGCTTTTATTGTGCAATTAAAAGCTCCCATTCCAGTTCTCGTTGACAGCAGAAAGATGTAAATTTCATTTCCAATTGATTCCGTAAAAAGCGATTTTCCACCACAATTAATTAATGCATCTCTTCCAATGCTATCACCACTTCGAGATATCAAAAACTTTTGTGTCGAACATGAAGGTGCAGTCTAATAAGGAAACAAAATCAATGATTGAAGTTATCTTATTGTAAAAGATATTTTTACGCCAGCAATGTTTATAAAGCAAGTTGCTTCCATGTAAGTCCCCCATGGTGATGTAACTTTATATCTGCATTGACTTCCTGCTCCATTGTTTGCGGTTGGCAATCCTATTGTTGCTTTCTGTCCAGCAGATGTTAAACTGAAAGAGTAATCACAATTTGTATACTGCGCTGCCGCTGATAGAAATTTCAATAAGAAAAACAACAAGAGACAATTTAAAAAGTCCATTGTCGACAAAGTCTTTTTATCAACTGATAACAATAAAAGCTCAAATGTGGTACATTAATATTTGAATTTGTATAAAAAATAAATTCAGTTGCGCAAATATTTTGATATTCTAATTTTATTTACTTTTCAACCATAGCAATAATTTTTTTTTATATCTATAAGGTCGTCAAACTAAAGATAAGAAATGTTTTTTTTTATCACATCACGACAATTTATGAAGGTTGTGAAGCTAAAATAATTATAAATAAATAAATAATTTTTATTCATTTCAAGGAATTCGACTAAATGCAGTTGTTCTCAAACTTTTTGTGCACTAAGATCTGAAAATGTTTGCAGAACAACTGGAAAGACTTTTTTTTTTGACTTCATTGTATGCGGCATAAAATTCTTTTATTTCTAAGAGAGAAATGAAATGGAAATGAGGCTCCAAAGTCGACATGCGAGCTCGGATTTGATCGCAGCGATTCTGACAAATCTGTCTCTCTCGCTCACTCTCTTTTGAATAAATTTGCAAGGTTCCAAAGCAAGCAAAACTCCCACGGCACGCTTGCGGATCTCTCGCTGCAAACATTTAAGATTTGGTTTAAGAATTGCCAACTTTTAATGGAAAATAATATTTTAAATTGTTTATTATTAGTTGGAAAAACCTAGGAAAAACTGCTATCAGCTACTCCATTGCTACTTCTTAAAATAGTGAAACGCAATCTAATCAATTTCGATAAGATTGCATTGGTTATAAATGCTCAATTTTATTTTTATAACGCTTCAGTTTATGTCTATCGCTTTAAGATGTTTGTCAAGGCACAATTCTCAATCATTTTATTGATTTGTGCAACAGTTAATTTGACTTTGGGATGTACACCATCGGTAACGACAGTTAGTGGAACTAGCGCTCCAGCATCATTCTGTTCAGGAGATTTGTTATTCGAAGATAATTTCGATTCCTTGGACCAATCAAAGTGGAAGCATGAGAATACTTTAGCTGGTGGTGGTAACTGGGAATTCCAATGGTAAGAATTTTTATAGTCTAATTCACATTTTTCTTAAACTTAATTGTTATAACTTATAAGATTACTTTAAGATTATATTCTTATACCTTCAGGTACATCAATGAACGTTTTAACTCATTCACAACTGGCGGAAGTTTACATCTCCGTACGACATTGACATCGGATATTTTTGGTGAAAGTTTCTTGACTTCGGGTCTTGTCAGAATTCCAGCAGATCAATGCACACAAGCTGACTTTTATGGTTGCGAAAGACAAGGATCGCCTGATAACATTATCAATCCAATTCGAAGTGCGAAACTTACTACAATGGATTCATTTGCTTTTAAGTTTGGAACTGTTGAAATTCGTTCACGTATGCCAGCTGGAGATTGGTTGTGGCCAGCAATTTGGATGATGCCAAAACATAACGTCTACGGCACATGGCCCGCAAGTGGTGAAATCGATATTGTTGAACTTCGTGGTAATAGAAATTTGTATTCGGGTAATGTTAATGTCGGCACACAACAAGCTGGCAGCACAACTCACTTTGGACCACGTTGGGATATTAATGGATGGCCAACAACACATGCAACGAGAAACCAAGATCCAGGCTTCAGTGATGGATTCCATGTTTACAAATTAGTTTGGGGCCCAACACAAATGCAATTCTTTATTGATAATGTAAGTCTTTTGACAATTGATGCTGGTGATGGTTTCTGGAAGAGAGGAAACTTTGAAAATTCCGGAATGCCAAATCCATGGACACAGGGAACAATTATGGCACCATTCGATGAACAATTCTATATCATATTGAATTTGGCAGTTGGTGGAGTAAATTACTTCTCGGATAGCTTTAGAAACGAACCACATGCCAAGCCATGGACAAATTACTCACCACGTGCTGCTGCTGATTTCTGGAGTGGACGAAGCAATTGGTTGCCTACATGGAATCTTGGAACAAGTGATTCCGGTGATTTGGTTGTTGATTACGTCAGAGTTTATGCATTGTAAAAGGAAAGAAAAACCGCAAAATCTTTAATTAAAAAGAAAAAAAATTATTTGAAGCATTGATTTGTTTGAATTATTTTGTAAATATTTTCAACGCACAATTACTCTAAAAGCTGAATCATTTAGTGGCTGATAAAAAATATTTGTTATCATCATTGTATAATTTCATTTTAGCTTAATCATGAATTACGTTGTTGAAAATTGAAAAAAAAATTTGAAATGTCATTTATTGATAAATTAAGTCGCATAAATTCCAATGACCTTGCATAAATTTCTTCATATCATTTACATTATATATGGATGCAATGTAACTTACTGATCTATTTAATGACTATATCGTGGTTTAGCTGGTATAAAAGATGAAATTTGTGCATAATTATTTCCAGTAACTTTTATACTCTCAAATGATGAATAAAAAGCTGTTTGTGATCCTAATTGTGTTGTTAGCTTGTGAAGCTGCACTCTGTTGCATGCCTTCAATAACAACAGCAAGTGGATTTGGTTATGAAGTTCCACAAAATTTTTGCTCGGGTCGTTTAATTTTTGAAGATAACTTTGATCATTTAAATCTTCAACATTGGAAGCATGAAGTGACAATGTCAGGTTGTGGAAACAGTGAATTCGAATGGTATGTCAATGATCGCAAAAATTCATTCGTCAGCAATGGAAATTTGCATTTGCGTCCAACATTAACTTCCGAAATTTATGGTGAGGATTTTTTGCGAAAGGGACACGTTAAGATTCCACCAAACGAATGCACAATGTCAGGAAATTGGGGATGCGAAAGACAAGGAACGCCAGATCATATCATAAATCCAGTTCGAAGTGCACGCATAACGACATATAATTCATTTGCATTTAAATATGGAACGATGGAAGTTCGTGCAAAAATGCCAGGCGGTGACTGGTTATGGCCAGCAATTTGGTTGCTTCCGAAAAACAGTGTCTATGGAATGTGGCCAAGATCTGGTGAAATTGATCTTCTTGAAGCGCGTGGAAATAGAAAACTTTATGCTGGAAATACTCATGTTGGAACTGAACAAGGTGGAAGCACAATGCATTTCGGTCCTCGATGGGATCACAATGGTTGGCCAACAGCACACGCTACAAAAAATCATAATCCCGGATATGATAGTGCATTTCATAATTATAAACTTGTATGGACTCCGACTCAAATTCAATTTTTTTACGATAATCAACATGTGTTGACTGTAAATGCTGATCAAGGCTTTTGGAAGCGTGGACATTTTGAACATTCAGGTTTACCGAATCCATGGATTCATGGTACACCTATGGCACCATTTGATCAAGAATTTTTCATCATCTTAAATAACGCAGTCGGTGGCACAAATTACTTCTCAGATAGTTTCAGGAATGAACCAAATCCAAAGCCATGGAAAAATAATTCGCCCAAAGCGATGACTGATTTTTGGAACGGAAGAAATCAATGGCTACCAACGTGGTATCTAAAAACGAGAGACTGGGCCGATATGCAAGTGGACTTTGTGCGAGTTTGGGCTTTATAATCATCACGACCGTCATAAAAATTGAACAGACTTTGATATCATCGTATGACTTAAGCCTAGAGATAGCACAAATTTATATTTCTCATAACTCATTGTATTACATATAAATATAATTAATTGATATCAAGCAACAAAATGATAACTTATAAAAGACTTTGAACATTATTAAGCTTATAATCCTTATCATTTTTTTAAAATAATTCAGTGTTGCTTTTAATATATTTCGCACCATATTCGCACGTTCCATGAGCATGTTTACCAAGTGCGCAGCAATTACTTCAGACAGACCCCCACGTGGCAAAATTATCTCAAAATGGCGTTATAAAATTTCCTTCAAGTACATTCCTGGGTAGGTTTTGTATTGATTGGACTTGTGCTTTTATCTTGATATAAATGAAGATTACACACCACGCAAAGTGGGTTTTATTCCTTTTTTTTTTTTTGTTGTGAAACAACTATAAATACATTCGTTTTCAGCACAATAATTCAGTCGAAGCCAAGTAGCCGTTCACAGTCAACATGGTGCGAAATCTTCTTGTCATCAGCACTTTGCTGGTAATTTCAACTGTCAACGCCGCAAACTCAAATTGCTTTTCACCCACAACCGTTGTTGGAACACACGCAAGACGAGGTCCATTCCGTTCCGGTGATCTTATTTTCGAGGAAAATTTTGATGAATTGGACCATGAGAAGTGGCAACATGAAAACACTTTAGCTGGCGGTGGCAATTGGGAATTCCAATGGTACACAAATAATCGCTCAAATTCCTACACTGAGGGTGGTCAGTTACACATTGTTCCAACACTTACTGCTGATGAATTCGGTGAAGGTTTCTTACGCTCTGGAAATGTCAATCTCCATGGTGGTTCACCAGCTGACCAGTGTACAAATCCTGCCTTCTGGGGTTGTGAACGTCAAGGAAATGCAGTCAATATTATTAATCCAACAAAGAGTGCTCGTCTCAGAACCGTAAATTCGTTTGCATTCAAATACGGAACAGTCAAAGTACGCGCAAAGTTGCCAGCAGGTAAGAAATATCTAAAAATTATTCTTAATCGTAGTGTAATTAATTATTTTTCTTTATTTCTTAGGTGATTGGTTGTGGCCCGCAATTTGGCTTATGCCCAGATCCAATGTCTATGGAACATGGCCATCAAGTGGTGAAATTGATCTCGTTGAAGGACGTGGAAATCGCAGATTATTCGAAGGTGAAGTAAATGTTGGAACCCATCAAGTTGGAAGTACATTACATTTTGGACCACGTTGGGATCTCAATGGATATCCATTCACAAACTTTGTCAGAAATTCAGAAACAACAGGATTCAATGAAGACTTCCATGAATACACATTGATTTGGTCACCAGATTCAATTACATTCTTGCTTGATGATGTCGAAGTTGGACAAGTTAATGTGACACCGGAAAATACTTTCTGGGATATTGGACGCTTCCAAGAGCGTGGCGGAAATCGTGATAATCCATGGAAGAGAGCAACACCATTGGCACCATTCGATCAAGAATTCTATCTTATTATTAATCTTGCTGTTGGTGGCGTAAACTTCTTCGGTGATCACTTAGTCAATGAACCAGCACCAAAACCATGGACGAATAACTCTCCACATGCTATGTTGGACTTCTGGAATGGACGCAGTGGATGGATGCCAACATGGGAAACTGAAACTGATGATACGCATTTGCAAGTTGATTATGTCAAAATTTATGCTTTCTAAAGTTTCTTAAGAATTTCCTTACGAAGTTAAATAAAAAAAAAAAATAATAATGAAAATCTAAAAAGTTTTGAATTCTCCAACTGAATTTCACATTCAACATCGCATTAGTTAGTTAGGGGAAAAGCTTAATTAGTACTTGAAACAGAAACAATAATATCGTGAAGAGCCTGATAACTGTTCGATGGTGAGCTGTTTCTTTTTGATTGTGTTATCTTAAAGTGTGATATTTATGTACGTCAATTAATCTCCAATCCAGTTTTAACGCGTTTTTTACTGCTGGTTATTATTACTATCTGGTGGGGGGCATCTGGTAAACTGATATCGGTAAATTGATAAAAGGTCTGTTTCAAGTGGGCGACAAGCCGACAAATAATTAAAAATGTATTTTTGGCCATTTGTTGCGCAATATTTTGTAAGACTTGGAAAATTATTTCGAAGTAGATTTCAAGAAAAAGTTGAGTCATTGTTTCAACTGTTGTAATAAATAAATTCAAGCTTTTGAGATAGTCTCAGAAATGCTTTCCAGATGATCTCGCAACGCCAAATGTGCTCTCCAATTGGTTGTTTATGTCTTCGTTTTGTGCCAATTTTTTTTTTTTGTTTTTCGATTTATTTTTAACGCAACTTGATCGTGCGACGATCTCAGGAAAGATTTTTCTCCTCTCATTCAGTTTGGTTCTGTGTTTCGAGTGAGATACAAATCGCTCCGATTCGACATGACAAATTATTTATTTTTTTTGTTAGTCATTGCGTGTGCCGCAAATATCAATGGACAATCGCATCCGTTGGTATGGCATCGCGAGCAGCGGGTAAGCGTTGGCAATCTGGAATCGATAAACTTTGAGAAATTTTATGTTTCTAGTCTCGAACAACAACTCAAGGCGATGCCTCGAATGATATTTATGTTAATACCGATCGTTTGATGATGCAATTAGAACAACGCGTGTTAACTGTATTGCGCAATGATATTAATGGTATCAAGCAACAGATAAATCGAATGGAAGAAACAAATGTTAGAATGGAAGAAATCATGAATCAATTAAAAACAAATGTTGATGCAATTAATGGTAATGTGTCATTCACGTTCTAAATTGAACATCTGTTAAATTAAAAAATTATTTCTAGTTGAAATTAATCAGCAACAAGTTTTTGGACATGCACCATATGATAACAATTCATTAATTGTGCAGAAAATTGACAATGTTGGTTTATTGCTCAACGCAATTCGTGGAACGGTAGCAAAAATTCAGCGCGAAACATCGACAACAAGGAAAAGTTTGGTTTCCCTTAGGACACAAGCATCGCCACAAAATTCATTGGTGAACTTAAGAGAGAATGATAATCATGGACATAACACTGTTTGTACATCAGATGACATTAACACTGAAACAGGAATCAGAAGAATTCGAACGGGCTTGAAGCAACATATTTATGCTCTCTGTGACATGGATGTTGATGATGGCAATTGGATTGTGATTCAAAAACGTTTCGATGGATCAATTGATTTCGTTCGTGGATGGAATGAGTATAAAAATGGTTTTGGAAATGTTGGAAGTGAATATTGGATGGGACTGGAGAATATTTATGAATTAACTTCGTCAAGACTTCATGAGCTGATGATCATTATGGAGCATTCAAATGGATCACAAGCATTTGCAAAATATTCAGCTTTTGCTATATCGAATGAATCAAATGGATATGCTTTGAATTTGCTTGGCGATTATTATTCTGGTGATGCTGGCGATTCACTCAAATATCATGCTGCAATGAAATTTTCAACTTACGAGTGAGTGTTAAAGAATTTATACGAAATTTACTAAAATCTAAATGAAAATATTATTTTTAGCAACGATAATGACGGTTGGGAAGATGGAAACTGCGCTCGATCACATTTCGGCGGTTGGTGGTATAAAGCTTGTGATGAATCAAATCTTAATGGACGTTACTTCAATGATCAACTTGAATCATCGAATCGTTATCAAGGAATTTATTGGAGTTCCTTCAATGGTCCAATGAATTCAATGAAATCTGTAAAAATGATGATTCGTCCTATCGAATGATTTGTAGTTAAAAAGCCTTTGAAAAGCTTTTATTTCTCACGTGTCATGAATTTAAATGTATACTAACCGTTAAACTTACAAACAAATTGAATAAAATTAATCCAATTCTTACTACTTCATTCCATTTTATTCTTCTAACACAGATCGACATCTTCCAATGGCTCTCCATTGCATTGCTCCCAAAAGAACAAAGAAGACAGAAATGATTGTAACTAATAATATTGAGAATAAGTTTTTAATGGTGTAACATTTCTGAGAAACATGTGCAAAGGCACTTTCTAAGGTAATGTTGGTGAATATACTTTAACTTAGATTGCCCGATTCAATATGTGTCCAGTATCTCTTTTGAGTGAATCAAAGAATTTTCATTTGTTGCTTCTTTTATTGCTTTTGCTTTTCTTTACCATTCCACAATTTCATTCCCGACTCTAAGTCAGTCTTCAGTTGCTCTTCACGGTGTTACGTTGTGTTCGCTATCCAATTGTTTTGTCACTTACGGAACGACTATTAGCTGTTACACTTAAATAATCGGCGCGACTTCATCTTGACAATGATTTAATTTGCATTAAACAACTTCTATTTCGCTTTTTCTAATTTGAATTATGAGAAATTGTGATTCGGAAGCATTGAAATAATTTTATTTAAAAGAATTACAGTGAATTATATTTGAACCAAATAGAATTAAAATCATCTATCACACATAAAAGTGAAGAAAATGGAATTAAATTTAAAAAATGTAAGTGACAAACTGGATTAATGTTTTGTTGCAACAACAAGACATTGAATTGGTATTGAAGAAATATATAATAAAAAAAACGAGAATCAAGTTCAATGTTGCCCATTGAGCTCAAGTATTATAAAGTGTACGGTGGTTGCAGAGAATTTATGAAATGCTAAATTGAGTTCAAACGTGTTTCGTTTAAAACGAAAACCTGGACGGGTGAAATTAACGGTTCAATGGGAAAGTTCATTCACAGCCATTCATGTCTTTCCACCCATGTGATTTTTAATTCTTGATGACTATGCGAAATTCGCCAACCGGAGGGAAAAAACAAATTGTGTCAAAGGTGGAAGAACCTTAAGTGTCTAATAAAAATAATATCAAATCCCACAAACATTTTTATTGCAAATTTTTTAACAATCGAAAAATCGATTTCAAATCTTCCTTGCACAAAAATAGAAATGCGACAGAAGTTCCTTTATGTGCCGAGAATTTATAATTTTACCATCAAACTCGAATCGAACAATTATTGGCACATTTATTTAGTTTTTTTTTTTTGCTTTAGCCATCGTTTCATTATCGGTTCACTTCCTTCTACGATTTTCTTAAGCTTCGCATTCATCCTACAATAACAAAGAAATACATTCAAATAGTTTTTGGACATATTTAAGCCTTACCTACTTAACCATTTACAAAAAAAAAAAAAGCAATAAAAATTATATTACTGTTCTACTCGTATAAGCATGATCTATCCGATAGGACACTCACTGAATGTTTGTCCCAATTTCACTTTAACTCACAATATATGTGTCGCGCCACTTATGATCGTTTTCATTTTTCATTAAAACGTGCGCCGGATAGCAAAGCGAGAAACATTATTTACTTACACAAATTACCTGCGATACCTTCGACCTGAATCTTAACTTGGCTGTGTTATTATGCATCATCGATAAAGAATGCACAAGAGAATGGAAGAGAAACATTGCATGGCTCATCAAAGTATTGATGAATTTATGTTTGTAGAACAAATTCATGTTGTTCCATTGTCTTATATTATTTATTCATGGCTGGATGTCGAATGTTTCTAGACATTGGGGGTCAACGATTAATTTCATCCGCTCATGATCAAATGATGTCATGGAAATTTCTTAGGAAAAAATTCTTAAAGAAATTTCTCTTCTTATAAAAGAAAAAAAAAACTCTTTAATTGTTTAATTTATTCTTGCTTTTGCTTCTTTTATTTCGCGTTTATTAACAACTTTTTAGAACAATTCCATTGTTCTTGTGTGATTTTAAGAATTTTTCTCTGTTCATTTACCTCCCAAAAAAAATGAAAGAAATTATAAATGCGAAACTTAAGAAATGATCAAGATGTTGAGTCAGATTAGATTGACTTCGATAACAATAAGTTGCTATTCAGGTCTTTGTGTGTTTATGGTTTACTGAAATAAGCCGCTGGTCTTAGTTATTATTGTTGCAACAGAAGAACTCGCTGTTCTTGTCAATAGATTCCTGTTAGTTAACTTCACTTCCATTTAACATTTCATGACTCAATCGTTCACATAATTAACGAAAAGAAATAATTTTTGCAATTTCAATTGTTTTTCCTTCGTACTGAACCCGTTATGATTATTTTCTCAAATTACGTTAATAAAGATTTGTTTCAAGACGTAAAACAAAACATTTTTGTCTACACACTCGAGCAATTTACAAAAAGTTTTTGAACTAATTAATTTTAAAATTTTTCAGCTTCTAGCGACCATTAGTGTACTTATCGGTGTATTCTGTTCATCAGCACAATCAATATGGCCAAATTATTCAACAGAAAAGTGCGGCTACGGTGCTGGTCCAAAACTAAAATACCTGTCCGGTGATGCACTTTTAGATCCACTTAATTGTATCGGACCAAATCATATTCCATATCCGAGTGCAACAATAAATCGAGCATTTAATGGTGGATCGGCGAGACGCGGGAGAAGTAATATTCCGAAAACCCTTGATCCAATTGTTATGCAATCAACCCTCCTGAATGCATACAGTGCCGCTAATGATGATCATTCAAATTCACGACATGGTAAGTGTCCAGAATCATTTTTTTCATGAATCATCTCGCATTTATTATTTGTGTGGAATTTTGTTTCCCGTTACAAATTGCGCGCAGAAAAATCACTTTCAACCGTCGAGTGGTTCGCTTGCTTCTTTTTCTTTATTATTATTTCTTAAAACACTAAAATAAAGAGCCATCATCCAACTGAAAGAAGAACAGTTATCAGCAGCGGACCTCAGATATGTGCGTGTGTGTGTTCTGTTTATTTTTCATCTACCTGGAGACACTCAATTGAAATGAGAAAAAAGTGTGTCATTTGAGCCAAAAAAAAAAAAAAAATGAAAATTATTGAATGTTAATTTTTTTTTGTCATTTCTTCGCAAGTTTCGATCTAGCGAGCGCCACAAAAACCGCGAAAATATTTAACTTTTCATTTTGGCATTGATTTCATCGATGCGGCTTTCAATTTTTCACGCAGCATTTCTTTGTGTCGCAGCAATTTTGTTGTCTCTTCATGAAATTTTCTTTGGCATTTGAAAAATTCCAAAACAATCGAGTGACGAATTTTTATTGACCATGCAATTTCAGGAATTGCTATAAAGTTCGTCATGCAAATTACACTGATCGATCTCAAACATGATTAGCTCTTTAAATTGTGATTTCCACACACATGCAATCAATAACTAAGTTTCATGCTTGATTCGCTTCCCACAAAAAAACCAAGAAGATTTAATTTAATGCAATTTTCTGGAGCAATTGAGCGCGCGCTGAGTTCTTTGAGCGAGTAAATATTTGCGGAATTTTTTTTTTTATCTATGCAAATCAATTTCTCATCCCAAGCTTCTTTTTTTTGACTTTTCTTTTATTTTCAGGGCGATCATTGAATGCGCAAAACCAATGCGGTGGAACTCCAGCACGATTGTGCAAAACTAGGTGAGTGGAGAGTTTTGATGATTGCGATTCGTGTGACATGTAAATAAATGGATTTTTTTTCTTGATTCTCGCAGATACAACACAACTGCACCGATGTATGGCGTGAGTTTAACATCAGGTCAACCGGTCACAATTGTCCAGAAATTCCCTGACCTTCTTCAGCAAGTTGTGTTTGAAGTTTGCGAGTAAGATCTTCATGTCAACTTTCCAATTGCATTTTTAGTAATTATAATCAATTTCAGGTCATCAGAGTGTGATGTTGTGCGAGGTGATTGTGTTCAAACATACGTGCCCTATTTGTTTCTCGTGATTCCACTCGGTCCAGTAACGCTCACAGGACAAGATTACATTTTAGTGGAATCTGGTTGCGTTTGTAAGCCAAAATACGCATCAAAATACGGCGAATCGTCATCACAAGTTGCTGATGTTATACCGTGATATGCTTCATTTGTCTTCTTAGCGCTTTCCAGTGATTCCACAAACAAAACAGAAATCATATTTTTTAATCTTCTTCACAGACTTCAATGAGATATTTTTTGATGGAACTTGAAGGAAATTTTAATTCATTCAAGTTCCATCGAAATGCAATTATTTTAAATTAAATTATCACCGCATCTTAAGTTATTTAATTAAACGGTATTTTAATCAGCGAAACATGTTTCTATGTACATAAAAATATGATAAACATTAATCGTGTATCGTACCTCAAATGGCTATTTGAAACTGGATTATTGTGTTAATGTTATTTCATTGCAATGATTTAAAACAAAAAAAAATTATTATTTTTTAAATAAATTAAATTCTTACTGATAATAAATTGTAGACATCTTTAACAATATTCCATGTGAGCATAATCTTGAGATGGTTCCATTGACACATGTTCTTGTGATTCCAGTTCTTGTTCTGCTTTTGCTAGCAATCGCTTCTGGATTTTACGTTCTCTCTTCCGAGCGTCTCTCACTCTTGATTTGGCACGCTGCATACACTTTTCTTGAATCGAGATGTGCTCTTGATATCGCGCATGGAGTTCTTGTTTCTCTTCATCGGTGGCTTTGTAATAACGATCACAGACGTCGCAAATCACTTTTTCCTGCTTAAGAAATTCACATTCGTTGTATTTTGAGAATATCAATCGATAGGTGTGATCTCTCACTGGTTCAATGCCCTTTTCACGACACTGATCTTGATAATTTTTAAACATTTGTGTCATTGACATTTGTCTTTCGATGTGAAAAAAAGGATTTGCCTGCACATGATCGATCGCTGCTAAATATGCTTCCGATTTATTCTTAACAACAACGCCACGACGATCCTCAACTCGTCCTTGGGCAACTTTCTTTTGCAGCGTTGAAATAATCCCGCGACAAATATTTAGTGTACTTGTGAATGTCTTTTCGCAAACTTGAACCATCACAACAGTTCCATCGGGTTTCCATGTGTCTAAGAAATAAATTGATGAAAATTTTCGCGCTTTTGCCTCGTTTTTTGTGTAGCGACGTTTGACTGGCAGAATTTGACGATGCTCAAAAATGAATTTTCGTTGTAAAATCGCATCATCCATACTGTAGTACAAATCAAAATTCTTTTGTCGATCCTTATCATTTATTCGCTCTGGGCATTTTAATCGGCATCCGCCACAATGATCTAGCATCTTCTTCGCTGGAACAAGCTTCCCGGAATCTGTCATATAAGCTTCCCCTCTCAATCGTGCCATTTTTTTCTTAAAGATTTTCCAATTTTCTGGATTTCTTGGACGTTTTGGATCTGATGGTTTTTGCAATGCTTCCAGAAGAGATTCTGGAACTCGAGAAATAAAGTCTACTTTGAGTGAACCTTGAAACGATGCATCATCTGGAGACATAATGGTCTCATTTTCGCTGTAGTCGTTATTCAAACATTGTTCTTCCAATTCTTGTTTATCTTCGATGTTATGTGGCTCGGAAATAAATTCATTTTCGGGATCAAGTGCATCTATCATGCCTTCAACATATTCAGCTTCGTAATGTTCAGTCTTTACGGAATTTTCTGTTTCGTTTAAATCATCAAGCATTGCTTCGGCGAATGTCATTTCCTCTAATTCTTCTTTGATTTCACGTCGTGCGGAATAAATAATCAGTCTCTCTCCTTCATCTTCAGCTTGAATTGTAGCTATCGAATGTTTCTCAATAAAGTTCCTGACAATATCAACAGTGCTGTATAACACGGCATCGCTTTCTTCAAGTTCTTCTTTAACCTTCATTATTTCTGGAGGATGAAATTTATTTTGATCTCTAGATGTTCGGGTTTTAAAGTTCCAGAAATCGGAGATAGAAGTGTGACAGCTTCGGCAGAGTACCATTTCATATTCCTCACTGATTTTATGCTAGAATGTAAAGTCGCATCGATATATTAAAGGGAGGAATAACTAGTAAAACTCACTTGATAATTAATCAGATCCAATTTGTCAACGATCTCTCGCAAGGAAATGAATTCTGAATTATTTTTAATGAAATTGTCTGTTATTTGCACGAACTTCCGTTTGCAAACATGAGTGCAGACGCAGCAGATATAGCTCTCTTGTTCTGATACATCAGAGGTAAGCTTCCGACTCGTCATTGTTGATGTTACTTTATTCCCAAATTTTCACAATTTTCTTTTGTTTTCCTTTCGACCAAGGAGTATGAAACGTTGTTGTGATCAAAATGCCGAAATAGTTTTAAACTGGGTTTGATGTACGAGATTCTTCACATTTTCATTCTCTTTGGCCAAAATATAAACAAAAGATAATTGGCGACATAATTGGTTAAAGAATTTCTTGTACTAAGCTCCAGGATGAGCCGCAAATCCACTAGAAGTAAACCGGATGATACTCTCATAGTTTGCTGCATCTGTTCACATCTCTGCGATGGAAAATTCTTTAAGATAACAGATACTTTCATTAAAACCCATTTAGAATTTACTTCCTTGCGAGAGATTGTTGACAAATTGGATTTGATCAGTTACCAGGTGAGTAAAATTAATTGGTTTTCCTCGTAAATGATCTAGAAAAATCTATATTTTAGCATAAAACGGATGATGAATGTGGAATGGTACTCTGCCACAGTTGTAATACATGCATCTCGGATTTTTGGAACTTTAAAACCCGAACAGCTAGAGCTCAAAGGAAATTTCATCCTCCAGAAAATACGAAGGTGAAAGAAGAACCTGAAGAAAGTAATATTGTCACATACAACACTGTTGACATTGTCAGGAACTTTATCGAAAGACATTCAATTGACTCTATCCATGAAGAAGGACAGAGATTGATTATTTATGCGGCAAACCACAAATTAAATGAAAATTTAGATGGGATTTCTTCAACAGAATTTCTCGTTGAACATCAAGATGAAGACATATCAGTGAAGGAAGAAAACGATGAGCTCCCAAGCGATCTCACTAGCATTTTGAATGAAGAAACTGATGAGCTTGAACAAGATTGTGAAAACAATCAAGATCAAGATGCATCAATGACTGATGATGAACTGTTTAAAACCGCCGACGAAGAAAATTCAGAATTTGTGAAAAAAGAAATGGTCAATTCAGTGACATTTATCAGTCGAGTTCCAATTTCAGATCGTCCAAAGAACCCAGATTCGTTAAAAAACTATGAGAATTGGAAACGGAACAAAATTAAACTGGCGCGACTGAAAGGTGAAGGCTATGTAACATCAAGTGGAAAAGCCATTGAAGCACGAAAAATGTTAGCACCATGCGAAGGATGTAGATTCAAATGTTCTGAAAATGTACAAGAAAAGGATCGTCGAAAAGCATTCGATATTTATTGGAATTTAGGCGATTTGTTACTTCAACGAAAATACTTGTTTCAACATCGACAAGTTCAGCCTGTAGCTCGCCGACGTGGTATTCGTGATGATCCTAATCCGAGATCATTTTCAGGTACATATCATCTTGACACATGGAATCCTGATGGAACTATTGTGCAAAAGAGAGTTTGTGAAAGAATGTTCACTGCAACGCTCGGCATTTCTCGTCGAATTATTAGAACTGTGATGGAAAAGGCTTTAAAAAAAGGCGTTGTTCAATATAATCATGTTTCAAAAATAAAACAAAGAACTAAGCCTGAAGGACACGAATTGGCTATTGAGCACGTTCAATCAGATCCCTTCTTTCATATTGAAAATCCAACGACCATTAAAGGAATGTACGATCTATATGTTCAAGAATGTCAAGAAAAATGTATTGAACCATTACACATATCAGGATATCGAGTCATATTTAACGAACACAATCCTGGCTCTTTTCTCAAACAGGACAAAGTCTATTGCGATGTCTGTGATCGATATTACAAAGCTACCGAAGAGGAAAAACAACCTCTTCATGAGCGATATCAAGAACACATTGCAATACATGAAAAATGTATGACGCGCGCTAAATGGCGAGTGAGAGGTGCACGGAAGCGAGAACGTCAAAAGCAAGCGAGACTTGTTGCAAAGGCTCAAAAAGAACAGTCTGAACAAAATAATTGTTCGTTATAAATTCAAAAAGCTAAAAATCCAATAAAATAAAAATTTATAAAGAAAAATACTTTCTCAATAAATTGATTGATTTAAAAACATCTTTACAATTACGAAAATTAGAAATTTGCAACAGTTCTGTTGAATCTGACATTATGAACATCGATTTCATTGTCAGTTGTCATGAAAGCAAGCCATTCAAGCGTGTGCGGCAAGTCGAGCTTTTCTGCTGAATATTTTAAGGATCTTCAAAGATAAAGAATTTATTGCTGGGTCATGTGAAACTCTTCCAGAATTCGATAATCTTGCCTGGAAATGCTTTTGTAAGAATTTACCTGTTGCATGTCACCATAGTTTGTAGTAGTGTATGTAAATACAAACACAAACACACAAAGTTGAATGCTTCTTTCTCATACATATTTTTGTTTCAAAATTTATAATTCACAATGTTTAACAGAACCGATATGGTGACATTATGTCCGATGACTACTATTCTTTACTCTGTCATAATCACATCAGTCGAATTAATCTTTCGCCTTTTACTAAAGATTACCGTGTGATTGTGAAATTAGAATGAGTCTAATATAGAATTTTTCCTAAGGCTCCTTCCAAAGGCTGGAGCCTCATAATAAAATACATAAAAATATTGTCTTTAAGAAGATCAAGAAAATAATTTCTTGAAAGAAGCTGAAGAAACTGTTCATGTTAGAAGTAAATCTAAAAAATTTAAAGTTCGTTTTCTTCCAACAATTCCTTTCAGATGAAAGATAATATGAAATAATGCCGATGACTGTTCTGTCAACGACCATACCATGTTGAAAACACCAGTTCTCGTCCGATCACTGAAGTTAAGCAACATCGGGCGTATTTAGTACTTAGATGGGTGACCGCTTGGGAACGATGCGTGCCGTTGACATTTTTTTTTTTATTATTTTTTTTTTCTGAGAATTTTTTTTTGCTTTTTTGTTATTAATTAAATTTTTCTGAACTTTATCTGACTCACTTTGACTGAGTCGGAGATGAAGAATTCCACAGCTTTGAGAGATGCGGAAATAACGGACAAAATTTAAATCAAGGGGAATACTACTGGACTATTAAAATACATATTAAAATACATAAAAACGAAAATAAAAATTAATACCTTTTAGTCTGCTTTTTAGATAGAAAAACCAACAGTATTAGATCAGGATATGGAAGAAATATCTAAAGCAGAATCTGGAGAGATTAGAAAATCATCACAGAAGCGAAAGTCTGATAATATTTTGCCAAAATATGAGGCAAGTGCATCAAAAAGGGTAAAAATTAAAGACAACATTGAAAATGCACAAAAATCGAAATCAGCAAAAACCTTAAATATATTTCAATGCGATATTTGTGGTGAAAAAAAGGAAGGAAAACATGCTCTCGATATGCATATGGATTCTCATAGAAACTTAACTTGCAATGTCTGTAACGCAAAATACTCAAATCGCGCAATAATGAAATACCATCTCCAAAGTCATTATGAAAATCACGTTTGCCAGTATTGTGGATATAGCACCTCTAAGATAAAGATTTTCAAGTATCACATGGAGAAGCACGAGCCGTTAGCTAAGAAACTGGGGACTGATAATGTTGTCGTAACGTTTCCCTGTCGCTGGTGTGGCCTAGAGTTTGATAAGGCATTGAATCGATCTGCACACGAATTGCGATTACATAAAGGTCGAACCGAAGAAGTTTTTAAGTGTAAGATTTGTTCAAAGGTCTGCCGTCATAAAGACGAATTTCGTTTGCACACATTTGAGCATTACACAGGGAAGTTACGATCTTGCGAATTCGAGGGATGTAACAAATACTTCACTGCAGCTAAATCTCTTACCGTTCATATGCGATCACACTTCCCTGCACAGTTCCAATGTGAATGTGGTCAACGATTTAAACAAAGATCTGGCTTATACAAACATAAAACATATAAGAGATGCAAAAAAGGAGCTCAACCATTGCCTAGTCCCACAGCAGAAGAACTGGAACGCCATGCAAATATGGCACGCCAGCAATTTGAAGAATTAGGTGGCAGAATAAAACCTTGTAAGAATATTGATGGTGGTTATACAATTGGCATGAAGAAACGATATTTTAAGAAACCACTTGTGAGAATTGAAGATTTTAAACAAGAAGCCGATTCTGATACCTCTCTGAATGATGATTTGGCTACAGAACCAAAACAACAACTTGAAATTGAACCAATTGCCAAAGTTGAAATCAAAATTGAGAAGCATGAAAACTGTGATAATAACGATGAATGGCAATATGAGTATTTGGAGGATGAAAATTACCATAGTGAACAAGAGGATAGCCCTGCGTCTGCAGTGAACGATATGTAAGTGTTAATAATTCTTACCGATTTATATCATCATAATTATTTCTTTGTAGACATGATTCAATGCCTATCGTGCTGTTAGAACGGCTTGATAGAACAGAAATTTCAATGTGGAAGAAAATCAAAGATGTATCTGACGAATCAGCAGAAGCCAGGCAGGAAGAAAACTTGATAAAAATTGTTAAAAAACGCAAATCGCACAAGAAGTTACGAAAGTTAAATTTAAAGGTACTGAACCCTCACAGAGGAGTCTCGGAAGGCGCCATGCTACTTTGTGACTTTTGCGGTGTAGGTTTTCGGTACAAATCAGATCTTAGATTTCATTTCCATTCGCACAATAGATCGAAGTCGATGGAAAAATATAAATGCAAATATGGATTTTGCACAGAAAAATTTTCTCGTCGCGATCATTTAAAGAAGCATCAAACCAAAGTTCACGGAATGACATTTCACCGAGGATCTAGCAAGGTTTCGAGATCAGTTATCTGTGATTTATGTTCGAAATCGTTTGCGGCTCTGCATTTACTTCGTGTCCATATAAGCACGACCCATAAGCCTGAAGCCGACATTGAATGCCCAAAGTGTCCAGCTAAATTCAAATCATCAACAAATTTAGGGCGTCATCTTAAGACAGTACACGATAAACTCACTTATTCATTTGCTTGTGATGTATGTGGATATCTTGCCAAACAACAATACATCTTAGATCGGCATATGGAAAAGCATGGGCCACCAAAGGAATGTCCAATTTGTCATCGCTTTGTTTCAGCGTTGCGCTCTCATGTATCAAAGCATCGAGTTAAGGATTCACAAACATTCCTGCCGTGTCCTGATTGTGGGAAAATGTATGATAAATATTTGCTACAAGCTCACATAAATCGTGTCCATTTAAAACTAGACAATGGAAACATTTTCCGATGCATTACGTGCAACATTGATTTTACAAGGCGCGAGGATTTGCGCAAGTATATTATCGATAGTCATTTTATTAAGGATATTTTATTAATGATTTACATTTCTTCAGGCATGATCTTCAAGAACATTATGATGGAACTTTGTTTGAATGCTTCTGTGGTTCCATTTTTAAATCGAGTAAAGCACTTCGATGTCACAAATTTTCTCATGAACCACAAAATAAAAAATGTCCTGTAAGTTAATTGATTTTGCTTCTAATGCAGCAACTTGATTGCCAAATATTTTTAGCTTTGTGAACGGACCTACGCCCGGAATGCGTCTTTATGGAAGCACATTCGACTACATCATTCCATGTTAGTCGAGAAGGCAGAAGAGCATCAAGTATTTCAAGTAATCGAAATTCCTGGAAGTGACGACTTACAATGCTAAATTTAAATTGCTTTCGGAAAATAAATTGCTTCTTTCTTTGTTGACTTTTTAATTTCATTCAGCGTTTATTTCATTTTCTAATCTGTTCACAAGTTATCATTAAGGCCTTAAATATTACTTAATTTCAAAATTCACTCATCTGCTTCGGCTGCGGGTATATTTCGAGCATTTTGTTTTCTAGCACGAGCACCGCGAGGTTTATTCTTCCTAGGTCTTGCAGCACACTCACTGCCTTCTTGTGGTTGTTGGGCGCATTCCAGCATATTGTACTGCTCTTGCATTTCACAACATGATGGTGGAATATCAACAGTGCCATAAACTTCCTTCAGGGCACATTCCTTATTGATGGCGATATCAACTGCTTGTTGGAGTTTTAGTTCTTCATTTTCCTCACACAATCTATCAAGCACCTGACCAGGTCGGAGACCAGTGATGAATTTATCCAATAATACTTGTTCGAGGTTATCACCAAACTTGCAATCTACCGAAAGCCTCTTAACACGTCCATACCATGACGTCACATTTTCTCCGGGATTTTGTTTTGCATTGTAAAAATTGCTTCGTTCGCGGAAAATTGCTACCTGTGGTGAGAACTGCTTGCGTAACAATTCGCAAAGTTCCTCAAATGGTTTATCTTTGGGTAAAGCTGGATGACAAAGATCACGCAATGTTTTATAGGCAGGCGCACCAATGCATGAGATCAGAAAAGCAGATTTCTTATTGTCTTCAACATTATTCACAACGAAGAACTGATCAAGAATTTCCGAGTATGTATTCCAGTCGTCACAGCCCTCGTAGAATGTTGGGATTGACCCAATAATTGCATTTGCCATTTTTGTTCCCGACTAAGAATTAATTTGAACCGAGCACGAAGGCAATCAACTGACAGCTATGAAAAAGTAAAGCACGGGCTTTATACTAAAAAGAAAAGCAAGCTTGCAAACTATTGTGAAATTCATTTTTCATGAATGTGTGTAAGTACTTACTGCCTACCTAGTATAAAATCCTTAGCGCGACCGACATGCATATATGCTGAGATTAGTAACTGTATACAGTATACCTGTTTCACAAATTAGATTCTTGAAGAAGACACCTTTAAAATTCACCATCAAATATTTATTGATGGCATTTCGAGTACATTTGTGGAATCATTTGCCTTTAATTTTGACGTTATATTTCTAGTTTCGTGTGGTTTATTTTTATGAGTGATTCTCTGAGTGACTCATTCGTTGAGGAGACATGATAGAACAAGCTTTTTGCCAATACACTGACACAAAATCCAAACTACAAAAGTCGAGCAAGTTAATTAATTTCTCTCTAAATCGTATTTTCCTGACATTGACATGACTGAAATAAAATTACTTAAACGCATTATGCTTTATTTTACTACATACTTAACATTTGATTTCCGTCATTCATTAATTATTTATTTACTATAATTATTGATTAATTTTTCAAGTTGGGAAATTATGCCGCATACGAGTAAATGATATGAATGAGCATTTTTACTTCTATACACACATTGGCAGTTTTCGATTTCACAATCGTTTGTAAAAAATCTTCTACATATAAACTCGAAAGCTTGCTTTCAATTCAGTCTATTCAATTCAGTTTTCGTGCTCAGTTCTAACAAAAAGACCGGCTATAAAAATGGCAAATCAAGTAATCGGAACAATTCCAACGTTTCAGCAGGATTGTGACGACTGGAACACCTACTCGGAAATTCTTGATCAGTTTTTCATTGTAAATAATGTTGAGGATAATAGAAAATCTGCATTTCTAATCTCATGTATTGGTGCAAATGCTTACAAAACATTGCGTGATCTTTGCCATCCAGCTTTACCCAAAGATAAGCCATTTGAAGAACTTTCCGAACTGTTACGTAAGCAGTTCTCACCACAAGTAGCAATTTTCCGCGAACGAAGCAATTTTTACAATGCAAAACAAAATCCCGGAGAAAATGTGACGTCATGGTATGGACGTGTTAAGAGGCTTTCGGTAGATTGCAAGTTTGGTGATAACCTCGAACAAGTATTATTGGATAAATTCATCACTGGTCTCCGACCTGGTCAGGTGCTTGATAGATTGTGTGAGGAAAATGAAGAACTAAAACTGCAACAAGCAGTTGATATCGCAATCAATAAGGAATGTGCTCTGAAGGAAGTTTATGGGACTGTCTAAAGGATTATTCTGCTTTGTAGCTTCAGAATATAAATTATTTTGTTACTTATGCATCAATAAACTATTACTTAATATCATTTCAATGTCGATTGTTTAGTTGCCGTTTGAATTTCTGCTATGTATTTTTTTTTTCTTTTCTACGTAACGTCAATGCTTTTTTCAGGTTAGGATTTTAGCAGATATTAAGCTCAACTCAAGAAAAGATAGGTTCTTGCTCAAATACTGTAATTGTCGTATTTATATGGATCAGGCTCATTGTATATGTATCATGATGTAGAACAAGCCATCTTCAACTGCTGAGGCGGATCGGATGTAATAAAAAAACGTAATAAACACGTTGCCTATTTTATGAGTTTCACGTCGAGATTCCTTTCACGTCGAGACGTCACACTTCCTTGTCGAGATCCTTGTCATCATCATTCAACCCAGGATCCTTGCCAGGAGATCATAGCAATCATTCATTTTTTTCAAGCGTCCGAAACGTCAGAATTAAATTATAAACAAAAGTTTTACGCTCCTTGGTGCGTGCAAATGCATCGGGAATTTTTAATCAAAATATTGCTTGAATACTTTTTGTCATGGCGCCCCCGTTTTGGATGCATTGTAACATTTGCTCGATCCAGTATACCAATACGAGCACAATTAAGTTTTATATGCTGAGCTGTATGCATTTATTATGTCGCAATTGTATGAAACATACGGGTAAGTTTAAATTCTCAAACATTCATTGAATGAAATTTAATAATTTTTTATATTTATTACAACCGAAGGAGGCAATAAATGCCCTATTTGCAAAAAAGCTATCACATTTGAGGAAGTGACAAAGGCATGTAATTTACTCAATTCATTTACTGAAGCACCTTAATTCAGTAACTTGCATAATTTCAGCTTCCCCAAAAAGTGAAGAATTATTTTCAGCCCAATATCACAAGCACTCTTGCTGAGCCAGCAAAGATGATCAAGTTTCAGCGCTCCCATCAGACACACTTGTTTAAGCTTCTCCGAAACATTGTAAATATCCTTTTAATATTATAATTTATTTTGAGCAATTTTTGAAATCTTTGTGCTTATTATCAGAAAATAAAGTACTCAAAAACTTGTCAGCTGAAGGCCAAATTGCAGGATGAAATATCTAAGCTAAATACCGAATCAATGAAGATGATCGGACATCGTAAACTAATGCAGGAAAAGTTGAAGACTATTTATGCCAAAAATCACAAGAATTCACAAACTTATTGTAATACGACTCAATCATCATCACTCGCATCGCTATCAAAGCGCTTTGCTTCAACCGCAGTTCATTCTACAAGCAACATACAATTAACGCCAAATTCAAACAAACCAGCGAACAATTTCTCGGACTTCTTTAATAGTAACGCTTTGATAAGTTCATTTGATCAAAAGTCTTCACAATCGAAGCGCTCGCCATTTTTGGCGTAAGTAAGTAATTGAACTTCTAAATTCGATGGATCCTTGCGAGAGCAGAAAAAGTTTCCATTACATATTATTATTGCGAAAACGTTATCTTTTTTTATTTAATAAATAATGGTTTCTGGTTCTATTGAAGAATTAATTTCTCGAACAGTGTTCAAATGTAATTAACTCGCTCGCTCAATGTTAAAATGATTTTTCTCGTGCTCTTTTTTTATATTTAAAATTAATGACTGGAAAATTGTTTTTATTTGCTGAAGGAAATTCCACATTCTCATTTCACTCCCTTTTTCCTTCATCATCATCAGTCGGAGTAGAATATATTTATCGAATAATTAATGATGTTAAATGAGAAACCAATATTTGAGTCGGGATGAATGTAGGACGGAACAATGAAGAGCACAAAAAATTCCTCGTTTGAATATTCAACGAAACAAATTGATAAGATGAATTGATGGAAAATGTTTTTCACACCCGCCTTGTCTCGTTTCTGCTCACTATTCCGCAAAAAACACAATTATTTTCCCATAAAATTAATGATCGAAAAACAATATGAACAAATTTCCATCCGAACATTTTTCCTTCCATCGGTGATTGATAAGAGAACTTAAGTTTGTAACAAATCTACTTCAAGTCTTTCATCCCTGAGCTTTTACGATCCATTAAAATGTAAGCAGGTAGCAAATTTCTGTTATCAACACTCCCTCAGGCATTCGTTATTTTACGGTTTTAGTATCATAAAATGCTATAATAAAATGAATCATTAGAAGAAATTTAAGTTTTTACAACCGTCGCACATTTCATTATTCTCATTCGCTTCCTGGATGAAAACTAAAATTAAGTACATTACATCTATGTAGGTAGTGAAGAAAATTTTTATTAGATCGAATAAAAATACATCAAGTAAAAAACGAAATTGTAATTATTGCTAAAAGTATCTTATCAATTACTTTCCTTTTGCATCGAGTGCCTTCGATCGTAGCTTCTGATAATGATGTGGACAAATCTTTTCAGGTGATTTTGTTGCTTCTTCGAGTCCACCTCGTGTTAATAAGTTAAAATCGATAATGGACAGATAAGGTTTTGGTGGCATAGTCAATGCCGTTTCAGCTTTCGATGGTACTATTTCTGATGCTGTTGATGTTGGCTTTGCTTTTCTTTTGCTCTTTGGACTCAAATCGAGATTTCCTAGTTTCAGGGATGATAATAAAAATGGATCATTATCGCGATGTTGTTGATGTCTCAACCGATTGTGTTGCAACATAAAATGACTGTGAAATGGATAACGAGCTGGTGATGAATACTCAGCTGATGTGTCACTATCATAATAGATAGACAAGTCCGTATAGTTAATTGGAGCATTTTCGCGTGTCGTCTTGGGTCGCATTTGATAAATGTTTTTAAACTTGCGATGTTGTCTATGTGACTTTGGGCGTCCCTTCCGTTTTGAAAGAATCTCATTAAGTGGCGGTATTGGCAGCACATTTGTAAACCTGTAATACTCTAAGAGGGATCTTGCCAAGTTGCGTCCGACTTTCATATCTGAAAATAAAATTTATTAATTTAAATTGAGATTTTAAAGTCATATTCCTTTTTTTTACTAACAGTCAGCTTCGGTGTACGGAGTTGCCATGTTTGTGCCTTTAATATAATAACCATTCATGGACACTTGAAGTGTGTAAACGTTTACGTTGTCACTTAATCGATTGCATAAATATCGACGTCCCGTTCCCTGTTTCCGGTCATCAGCATTGAAAAACATATTTTCATTTGCAAAATCATTGCATTTGCTGGCGAAGAGTTTTGGAAATACAAGATGCCGTTCATAACGATAAACGTCTTCGTAAGCATTGCCATAAATGAAACAACCCATTAATGTTGAATGCGCATGAATATCAATCACAAAATCCAATTGATAGCAGTCCGACGTATCAAATTCCTTCAGCAGATCCATCGTGGCAGATAAAGTTGGATGAGTGTAAAATGAAATGTTATTCCAATTGCGATTAAGGTCATGTCCGAGACAATTAACGCGATTATTGCCAAGATAAACGCCATCAGGATTCATCATTGGAAGGATTTTAAAGACAACATTCTCACGCAAAAGTCTTGCAATTGGATGATTTGCAATTGCTAAGAATTCAATAAGTCCTTGCACAACATAACTCGTTGGCGCTTCAGCTCCATGAATTCTCGCCATCACAACAATGACACGAATAGGATTCTTTCCGGGTTCAATTATTTCTGGTTTTTTCACATCGTCAAATGTTATGAGCTCTAAACGACGCTGCTGAACGCTATTGATAAGCGAATCACGTTGAAGTGGAAATTTTTGCTCCAGCACTGATAAATATGATTGAAGACGCGAATAGCTGTATGGAAATGAGAGAGCAAATTGATAGATGTCATCCTCACGATCAAAAATGAATGCAAAACTGAGCACATGATGATTCTGATGAACTGGCGATTTGTAATAGAAAACATGCTCCTTCGGTAAGCGTTGCCATTTGGGTCGCGATGTTGATTTCACCAACGGTGTCATTCCGTGATTGAAAAGATTGTTACTTTTATTCATGTTGATGATATTAAAGATAACTCGCTGATCCTGTTTGCAGTTGTCAACTGTAAAATTGAACCAAAATCGATGACGAGGATTGCAAGTGTCTGGTCGAAGGCATAAATCGTATTCGAATTCGCCAACTAGCACAACATTACCAAGGCATCCGGTCTCAAATGCCGCATCAAAACAGAGATTTCCTTAAAAGAAAGAAAACTTTTCCAGCATTTGTCACAAAATGATCGTTTCTTGTACCTTTCTTAGCTTTTCCACTGTGTCCAGGCGGTCGAATAATGAGGCGATTGACATTGCCTAATCCTCCTTCATCATCAGAATCCTCAGAGTCTTAAAAGGAAACACAATTTAATTCGCAATTTAACATATTTTGCACAATCAGCACCTTCATTTTTCTCATACATGGATCGAGCCGCGAGTGGATCACAACCCTCCGCCAACATTCTCGCACGATTTCTCGACACCAACTAATTTTTTTTCCATTGCACTCCCAATAATTGGGTTAAATTCCCATTCAATGTGAACATCAGTTATTTGTTGCAACTTGCACAATACCGCGAATGTATGCGTGTGCATAGTTGAACATCATGATTAGGAAGTCATTTCACGCATTCGAAGGGTTGGGAATTTTGTCACGCAACGGAATTTCTCAACTTGAGGGTTGGCGATTAAGAAACATGATGTTGGGTGTCAATGAGAATTTTAAACAACCAAAAAAAAGTTTTTTTTTAGAAAATGCAATAGCAACATCACTAATGGATTAATCCTTCATTCGAAACATGCATTTAGTTTGTAAAAATCGAATTGTTGTTTCTTGAAATCAAAACAAATACGATGAAACATCAATCTAATGTAACATAAGTTAAACTTTTTTTGCGTCTACTCGGTACATTCTGACATGCATCTAAAGGAAGTTTACCGTTATTGTAGTCAATGAAAAGTGTAACACCCACTTCAGACTTTAATTAAAAAACAAAAAACGAGGGAAAGTTTCCTTTTTTTGCAAATTCACATTCTTGCTATGATCACGAAATGTTTGATGGTTGTTGCATTGAATTTCAATTAAATGCCTCATCATGACGGCTTTAAGGATAAGGAAGAAAGGTATGAGGAATTTCTGTTATGTATTAACATTATTGTGCAAGCAAGTAAATAAAGCAATTGAATTTACATGGAATAATTTTCCGCTCTCGGTTTTATGCTCATGGCGAAAAGCTTTTTAACATGAAAGCGATTTTTCATTGTTCGTTTTTGCTATTTTTAGCGATTGGAAAATATTTGCGAAATCGAATCAGTTAAAGATTGACTAGCGATGGAATTGGAACGTTTTATTAGATTCTCAGAGAGACTTAATTATTTTCAGGTCTAATTCGTCCTTTTTTGAGGTGGGATAAACTGTGCGTATGTCCATTTATCAGCCCATCAAAAAGTAAAATGTAATTAAAAAAGGACGATTGTGATTCGCTTCTTACCTGAACCCATCTAGATGATATTAGAGATGAATGTCTGAGCTTCAATTGCTAATGATGTGGAATTTATTGACAAATTACAATGAATATGAAAATTCCTGTGAAGGACGTGAAAGAAAAATTAAAAGCAGCTGTTGGATCGATTAAATCAATTATCATGGAAACGCGGAAAACTCTTACTGCTGGCGCGAAAATGGAAAATTTCCGTTAATAATTTACAATTGATCAGCTCTGGACTTCACGAAACCATCAAACAGAAAAATGGGACAACATAAAATTGAAATTTTATGGTTTGTCTCGAGCCCTAAATAAGAATCAACATTAATTTAAAATTGACTCATGCCCTGAAAACAATAACAGCAACCCTTTTATTGACTCAATACGACATATTCATTGTCCACCCTATTATATAGAATTCTTTATCTCTCTCTCTCTCTCTCTCTCTCTTTCTCTCTAAGTAGAGCTTCATGGCTTGTTAATAAAATTTAATTGATTTTTGGTGGTGGCGGCAAACAAAATATTTGACTATCTGAAAATTGGACCAATTTTATGGATATTAAGAGATTGTTTCTTTTTTGGGATGGATGGATATCAATTGCCAATTTTATTGTCATACCTAAATAATGTATCCAAATTTGTGCGGGTCAGTTATGTTTATAATGAGAAAATAATGAAAATCTTTTGCTCTTGTTGATTTCCAATTGGATTAAATCAAAGCACCAATTAAAGTTTTGCGTCTACTTGCAACATTTTTATCTCCCGCAGCATCTTGAGAAATGATGCAAAATCTAAAATAATTTATATGGAATTTGTAAGGAATCTTGTGAGGAATCTTTTATGGAGTTAATTTTTATAACTGATTTCTAGAATTATTTAAAATTTCATTGAAAATCTAAAGAATTATTTTATGAAGATTTTAATAAACTTTCTTAAGAAATTTCCTTATGCCTTCATTGCGTGTCTCTGTGTGTGTGTATCACCAAAACATTTAAAGGGGAATTTGTAGACTATTTGTTATTGTATTTTCATTCGTTCGTGTTCGTGTTTTTTCGTGCTTTCATTTTACTTGCCCCACTATATGCATCTCTCCGAAATCACTACAACAACACCATCGAGAATCAATCGACGAGTCTTGGTATTCACATTTTAATCCAGTAATCATTTTTAATTTGATAGCAAGCAAGCGAACAAAAAAAAAAATAAATTTCTTCGGTCATATTTTATTTTTTTTTGCTCTTAATATCATTCGTCGCTCAACGTGCAAGCGGAAGATTCAATTAATTTTATTAAAGAAAAAATAAATATAAATTCGTGATCGACGGCCAAAGTATTTAAAAACTAAGCGATTTCATTTAATTGTTACAAGAGAAAAGTGATTAATTTTCTTAAGTTTTTTCTTCTTTTGTTTGTCGCATAATTTGCTGATAAGTTTTTTTTTTGTTTCCTTCAAAAAATTTATTAAATTAATCGTGATTTGTCGGTGATTTAAGTTTTAACAATAGAGAAAAATGGAAATCGATCGCGAGCAATTTTCCGATGATGATTCACCAATGGTTTGTATTTTTATCAGTCTCATGTTCTTGTGTTTTGTGTGTGTGTGTGTTACAAACAACAACAAATTTGAGACTCCTCACAGTAAAAAAAAAGTTACCTAAAGTGATAAAATAAGTTGTTTTATAATCCCTTGTTGCTTGCTTACATTGGCGGGACGCAACTGAATCCTTCTCGAAAATACTTCGACATTTCCATACAATTTCACTGTTGTTTTGTGTGTGCGTGCAGATTTTTGATGTCTGTCAGAGAAAAAAAAAATTCCGTTATTCCTTTGACAAAGTTTTAAAAAGCCGCAAAAAAAGAGAATCTTTCAGTGGCCATAAAAAAATAGTTTTTCATTTTGGGATTCGATTGTAAAGTAATAAAATGCAAATTGGTAGTTTTTGAAATGTTGGAGCCAAACATCTAATAATCGGAAACTTTCCGCAGTTTAAAATTAGTTTTAATTGAAATTCTTTGTCTATCAACAGTCCAACACAACTCCTCATTCGGATGATGATGACAAAAGCGAGCATGATTACCAGCGTTCACCGCCAACAAAATATTTGGACGAATCGCCACCGCATGATGATCCCGAGTCATTTGCTCAGCAACAGCGCGAGTTACTTGAACGATTAAAGGAACAATTCACATCGTTCCCATTCAGTAATCATGTGTCAGGTTTTCCCGCAATGGACCTGTCAGACACTGCACAACGACTGCAACACTCAGAGGCTCACAATGACTTTCCATTCTCATCGTTCCCAACGCCACCGCCAACCAGTAAAGATGAAATGAAAATTTCATCGAGCTCCGCAAAAAAGAGCGCCAGCCAGAATAACAACAGTTCCAGCTGGAGTTATGAGGATCAATTTAAACAAGTCAGACAAGTAAGTTGATGCTTTACTATTAATTTCACTTAATTGCATTTACTGGAATGGCGTCACATAACCTCAAACGAATATTAAAATCCTCACGACAAACCGACAAATTCCTTCCCAATTGCTCGTATGAAGCTTCATCGTTTATTGATGAGTATCAGATTCAGAGTTTTAAAAATGTGCATCATAAAAATTGTTTGCCTTCTAAGGACTCCTCTGGATGCATATTTACCAAACATGTGTTTCGCATTTCTCATGTCCTTAAAATCATTTTCATCTGGTCCTTTGAATGTGAAACTCTTGAGGGTTGTTTTTCTATTTTCGGAATATAATTTTAATCGAAAAAAAAGAAGACTTTACGAGCATCAATCTTCCTGCTCCTCATCTCGTGATAGAGCTGTTTCCCGAAACTTCCATTAATTGCTTCTCAATTAACACACGATGACGATGGAAGAAAAATACAAGCACAAAAATCAATAATTTCGATTTCTGATGAAATCTAATTAAATGTGCATTGTTTCAATGAAACGAACTTAATATAATCGATTGGGGTGCCGAAAAGTTGCACCTTTCCAGTTAAAGTTTAAATTGATGATGATGAGATCGTTCGTTCGCTATCGTGTGATGTGGTCGATGGGAAGCGTGGGAATGTGAACAAATTGTTGCATGGTTGCTAATTAACACATCGAGATGCGCCATTATTGAACAGTTCCATCGAATTTTCATTTCCAATTTTAATTGCATGAAATAACTTCATTAAAATGTTCAATCGATGGGACATTTTCACACTGCGTACTTTTAATTATGCCAATTGCTTTGTGTCGTGTGGACCGCGACAAATTCTTAGTTTTTACCGTTAAATGGACGGGAAAATTGTTGAAATCAATTGATTTAATGGCTGTCGTGTGTGATATGCACAACACTTTCACATCCCGTTTAGCATTCAACAATTGCTAATTTCCCGTTCAATAGAAAATGTAAATTTTAATTAATAATTTTTCCCATCGATTTGATTGGGCGATTATCTGTTACATCGATGTCTGTCTGCCTCATCATAATGTTCATTTATTGGATGTAAATTCTTTCATCTTTTTCTGTGTTTGTGTGGAAATAATAATTTCCATTTCGGATTCGATTGGTTGATTGTTTAATTATTAAATTACTTGCGCAATTGTTAGCGAGCGAGTGAGAGAGAGAGAGAGAGTCGACTGTATGTTTATTTCTCTTGCTCATTCAATTTTATTTTCTGTTAATATAAAGAAAAAACTGCTTATGCTTGTAAGCAATTTAAGGTTGCAAATATAATTTTATTTTTTTTCTTTATCAGCCAAAGCAAAATTGCGCATTTCATTAAAAGAAAAATATTTATAAAATTATTATAATAAAAGTTGCGTGATGCTAATTTGTTCTTGATTTTTTTTTTCTTATACATCCAACATTTGCAGACGAGAGGCTTCAACTCAACTCTCGTTTAAGGCGAAGAAAAAGCAATGAAATTTCAATCGCTATTAAAAGTGTCTGATAAAAAACAAAGGCAAGCAAGAAAAATATAATGCAACTGAATTACACAATTCGGTAGCTGAATGCATAAAAAAAAAAACTGAATTCCTGAAGGTGCACTTTCAATGTGCACGTCAAGACGACTGGGCCCTGTCTCTCTCGCTCAGGCATCGTCATGACGTGATACGGACGAATTATAATATATTATGTGAAACCGGTGAAACGTGCAGGATGTATGCTGATATCGATTTGAAATTGAGCGAATGTTTAATTTTTTGCTGCTGCTGTTGATATTCCAAAGTCGATCGAACCTTTGAACTAAAACATTTATTATTATTTTTATAATTCGCATTCTGATCATTATCGCATCCATCGTTTTTTGCGCCAGCTCAAGAGTCTGATTAATTAGTGCAATTTCTTGAAACTGTGTTTTTTATCCCATTTCAATCTCGTCGTGTTCGCTTGATATTCCACTTTATTCGACATTTGTTTTTTTTTTTTTTCTTAATCAATCTCACATTTCTTGATTCGTTTTAATCATTTTCTTCATATATTTATATTTATTTCTCTGTTCATCTCATTACAGCTTTACGAAATTAATGACGATCCAAAACGCAAAGAGTTTTTAGATGATTTATTTATGTTCATGAAGGATCGAGGTAAGAAAGACAACAACAAAACAGTACATCAATTACATATACTTGCTGCCATCCCCACTTTACATGTGTTTCTTCATTAATTGATCAAGTGATAAACTCGCCTTGATCAACTCATAAAAAAACATTTCTCATAAAAACCTCCGAATCCTCAAGAAGAAGAAAAGTAAAAGTCGCGCGCAGCGCATCAATTAAAATTTTATCATCGAATTAATGACCCCGCGGAGAAAAAAAAATTATTTATTTATGAAAAATCTTACCGAGATCGCGGTTCGCCATCTGAAATCGTTAATCGTGCGATGAAACACATTTTTCTTTCTGGTTGATCATAAAAACGTCACATGGGACTCACATTTCGGGTATGTTTCTATATGTTTTCATGTGTGATGAATTGCTTTCTTTTGCTACAAACACGAGCACGCTGCAGATTAGATTGATGGGAATCACGTTCCTTAAAGATGAATTGCTATCGATTTGATAACAAACTTTATAGTCAGGAAATCTGACGATGAGATCGGTGATATAAGTGGGACATGCGTCTGTACTTCAAACTGTTCCATTTTTTGCGCGATTTCGCGTTAAACTATCTTTTTTTGTCTCCTCTGCGGTTCACTCTCAATCAATCGTCACACGCCAAAAATTATTATCATGAAAAACAATAGATGACGACGAGTTAAACGTACAATTGGGCACAATGGCTAAATTAATGATGGATAAAATAAGCAAATAGACTCTCGAGAGTGTCCCAAACGAACGAAATGAATGATGTGATGAGGTGACACAAAACATCTAAATTTAATATTTAAGTTTTCAGTTCTTTTTTTTTTATTTCTTCTTCATCTTCATCTCGTCAATGAACTGAAATAAAGAGCAATCAATGTCGCGTTTACATCACAAATCTACTTCGGGACTCAATCTCAAAATGTGATCGTTCTCCGCGGTAACACTCTATACAATGTTGGTCAATGTTTTTTTTTTTTCGACTTCTTTTATCGCCATAGTGACGAACAGTGCGCACAAAATATATTAATTTTTAATATATATTGTGAACAAGTCATTAAACGTTAATTGATTTTGAATTTGTGATGTTTTTTTTTTTGCTTCACTCTCGTCTACAATTCGTACCATCTTGATGTAGCTCGCGCTTTTCTTTTTTTTTTGGCTTCGGTGTGTGAGAAATGCCAACAAGAGAATGAACAGGGAAAAAAAAGTGGGAAATATTTTTTTTTTGTTTCTTGATGATTTATTGTCTGCTTTTTAACTCATAATTCTCTTCAAATAGACGAATTTTCAAATACACCAAAAAAATTTATTAAGATCATAGAGTAAATAGATGAAGCTAATCGAAGTTTTTGGCATTTTTTATGGCTTTTAAAAGTTTAACATTTCAAAATATTTTGCATGTGGGAAAATATTTCATAAAAAAAAATGTTGAACATTAAATCTATAGTTATTTACTCTATGACCTATTTAAGCCATTTAGACCATATAATCTGATGCCCTACAAACGAAACGTTTGTAACACAAGACGATTACAGCAATTGTAACATATGAAATATTTGGAGAATAATTCTCATAATTCACGCTCGTCTCGCATCGCATTCAGATTTTGTTTGCTGACAAATTGCTTTATTATTCCAATTATTCTTCACTTTTTTTTTCTTTTTCTCTCTGTCGCTTCTCGGGATGTTTCTTTGTATACAATCATTTTAAGATTAAATGGTGTTTTAATGGCATATATTTTGATCAAAAGCGTCTTAATGGATCTCCGCGCTAGGAAGAAAAAAAAATTCCATGTGAGATTTTCACACACCGTCGTTCGTCCAATGAATGTCTCACTTATTACAGTGATGATTAATTATCAGTGTGGGATCATTTAATGTCGCAACGAATGATGTTGAAAATGTGAATTGTTATGATTAATTTTAATAATATTTTTCTCCTAGGCACACCAATTAATCGTCTTCCCATCATGGCAAAATCGGTGCTGGATCTGTATGAGCTCTATAAGCTAGTTATTGCTCGTGGTGGTTTAGTGAATGTGATCAACAAGAAACTTTGGCAGGAGATCATCAAGGATCTAAACCTTCCGTCATCTATCACAAGCGCTGCATTCACATTGCGCACTCAATATACAAAATATTTGTATCCATACGAATGCGAGAAATATAACTTGTCATCTGACACGGAATTGCAAGCGGCCATTGAGAATAATAAGCGCGATGGAAGTCGACGATCGACATCGAATTATGCTCAATTCAGTCCGCAATCACCACAAACGCAACAGCAATTGCAAATGGTAAGTTTTTTTTTTCCTTCCACATTCATTTCATTTTACATCCATCAATTATTGACAATTAATTTATTTATTTCTCTCTCTCTCTCTCCAATTTGTGTTTAAAATAAAATTCAGCAGGCAATGGCAACATCACTTGCATCAAATGCCAGCAACGGTCTTAATCTGACTGCAAACGTCAACGGTGGCACCAATCAACCAAACGATTTGTCCAGCAATCAACAACTCAATGAGATTCAATTGGCGCAACAGAGATTTATGATGATGATGTTTTTGTATAATCAATTTATGCAAGCACAATCGTCCACTTGAATGTATCGATATTATAAAGATGCAGCCCCACCCCACAAACCTCCTCCCTCTTAAACGTTGTTAATTGCCAAATAATTAAAAAAAATTTCATGACAAACAAAAAAAAAATGTGCAAACGAATTGAAGATATAGAGAAAAAACTGCTTAGCTTTGTAGAACTTTCTTTCTTTAAATATTATTATTATTTTTATTATTTTGAAATTTATTTTTAAATTCATCCTTGCAATAATTGGAGTTTTGAAAAGCAAGTTGAGAGGAATTAGAAGACAACTTTATCAAAAAAAAAAAGGAAGTCATTTTTATAAAATCTCGTTAAATAATATTGGAAAATTCTTTTTTTCCGGCTTTCTTACTACCTTAAATCTTAAAAAAAAAAAAAAAAAACAAAGAAAATTAACTTGTAGAAATTTTTTTGTTTTAAACTTTTTGTAAAATTGTGATAATTTGCAAAGAAAATTTTCTGTTTATATTTTTTTTTTGTAGCAACTTTCTTTGAATCGACACACGTGAAGAGAAAGAAAAATAAAAATAAAGGAAATTGATGAACATTGAAGGAAAACTTTCTTGTTGTTTTTAATTTGTGTCTTAGATTTCAGAGCGTACAGGAGCGTCTTTGGTGTCGGATTTCGGTCGATTTCCTTTGATTGGCTTCTTTAGAAAGAATATTATAAAAAAATAAAATTGCATAAAATTATTTCTATGAAATAAAGGCAGAAAATAATTAAATCGCTTTATGGTGTCGCTTTACATAAATGCAACTTCTTGCCTTCGCATCATGTGTTGAACAGCATAAAGCAAAAAAAAAAAAATCTGTTTGCCAGATGCAATGACAAGCTGAGAATGACAGCGTCAAGGTCGCCGGGAAGCTTCTGATGATGTAACTTTATCACTCTTCCTTATATGGACAGTCAGTCAACGTCAATGAATATTCTTTTGTTAAAAAAATTAAGCTAAAATGATCCTTAAGGATCCCAAAAAACAAAAACGAAAAATAAACTTTACTCGTACAATAAAAATTTCCAATATAACGATTAATGGAAACATAAAAATATGTAAATTAAATTTTCTCTAATTCCACTTTGTCATTCCATTCCGAATGCTCGTTAACCAATCACAGAGCACAACCATTGAATGTAAGGGGAAATATTAAAATTTCGGAGACTTTTGAAATAAATGCCCCGAGTGCGAATGTTCAAGAAATCCCCATGTTCAAACAATACAAGCAGCAGCGATTCATGTTTTTCATCATCAACGAGTGTATCTGGCTTGAGGATGTATTGAAACTACACTCAAACATCCATAAAGCCGCCTCAGAGTTTGAAACTACAGAATTTTTTTTTCCTTCTACACTTCTTTTCATTCATACATTTAGCTCGTTTGTGTATTGTTTATTATTTTTCGTGATTCTCGGCTGTTGCCCAAAAAGCTACGGAACGCCGAGTGAGCACAAAAACCGATATTGCCAATTAAATTCCCTTTTTTTTTTATCGGCATAAACTCGCGACAATTTCTCTCGGGTTCATTTTCGGAATTGCAATCGAAACAAGAAGAAGTTCAATCGTCAAGGAAATTGAGGATTCAATTTTATCGAGTGAATTAATTTCTTTCGAGTGCTTTACAACTTCAGTGCGTAAAGTTCAAGTGTGAGGAAAAAAACAAACAGCAAAGCAAAGAGATGAATAATTTTTTTTTTTGAATAATCAAAAAAAATTTTGAAAAAAAAAAAAAACTACTGAATTATTCAAATAATCAAAATAAAAGTTTTTGAAAGTGTCGATTAGTCGTCACTCCAGTGTGTGTAGTTGGAATATATTTGAATTTCAATAATAAATCAAACAATTTCTTATAAATGGAAAATTTTTAATATTAATAATAAAAAAAACCTGTATAATATAGTGGCGAGTGAAGTCAGGCGAGTGAGTAAGAGAAGTTTATACGCAATTCGAGTGCTTTTCAATTACAATTTAAAAGTCAACAAAAGTGAAGAATTTTCGGTGGAATATTGGAATTTTATTTTAGTTTTTTTTTTTTTTATATTTTGTGTGTCGTGTTAATTACTAATCAAAATATTATAATAACTGCCTAGATATCTCTCGCTGCGCGGGTCTTGCTTACTTTATTCGGGGCCTCGTGAAGAGTCGAATACAATAAAAAGAGAAGTTTTTTTTTTTTTAATAATATAAACAGTTATAGCGAGTGTCGCACCAGTGTTGAATTCAATTGAACAACAAAAATAAATAAATATAAAAATTCGACAACCGAAAACTTGCTTTTTTGAGTCATCAAACAACTGGAAATTAATATTTATCTAGGTAAATGTGAATTAATAAATTATTCCATAAATTTATAAGTTTTTATTTCTGTTTTTGTGGCTTGTGCCACACAGTAACTGAACAATTGAAATTATATTTTTTGGAAGTCAGAGCCTGCATGAAATCAAAAAAAAAAAAAAAAGTTGACATTGTGTAACATGTTAATGATGGTTTTGTTGTTGATGCTTTTTTGATGGCACCAATAACTTGCCTCCACATTATTGAACGCACTATATTTAATAATATTTCACTGATAACATTTCACAATATTTAATAGCATTTTACTTTCTTTTGTCATTATTAGTGTGAGTGGTTATGGACGCACGCGACTCAGATTTAGGAGACGATTCAATGGTGAGACATAACTGACAAGATGTAGCATTAATTTATTCATATTTGCAATGAAAATATAACGACGGCAAAATGAGATTTTTTACTACACACGGAAAACATTTTCGGAAATTTCGCGATTTTATTTTTCTTTCTCTCTTTCTTACTTTAAGTTGCAAAATGTCTTTAGTTGAGATTTAAGCAAAATGGAACTTCACAAACGCGATGCATAAAATCTAAGTGATTTTAATTGGTTTTGGCTCAATTGCAAATTAATTCAATATTTTGAAAGCTTTTTGACATGTTTTACTTCTTTTTCTTGAAGGATGAAGGAAATTTGCACAATTTTATTTGTCTCACAATAAATAGAAAATGCAATTATGAGTCGCTATTTTGGGTGAACTCAAGGAAAGTGAATTTCATTGAAAACGTGCATCGTTGCTCGCAGACCGAAAAAGTGCATGACGCTTTTCTGACTGGCTGTTGTTGTTTGTGGATTTTAGTGGCTGTTAATATTGTTTTTCAGAAAAAAAAAAAAAACATAAACAAAAAAGTCGATGAGGGGTTTCTACACACAACCAACGCCAGTTCAAGTTCATTCAAGCTAAAAATAGTTGTCTATATACAATTGATTATGTAATGAAAGTGTCTTGTACATAACAACAAGACCTATATTGTGACTTGTTGGCGTTGAAGAAAAAAAAAAAAAACACAGTTTCATGATTTATGCGCTTCCATCATTAGAGACGACGTCTAGAGGGAAACATTTCTTAAGTCTCAAATAATACAGCACAGCAAACGGCCACCACCGAATGTGTTGTTTAGAGAGATTTTTAGCGTGCAAAATATTTCGCATGAATATCATTTTTTATGGTCATTGTGAACCCGCTCTAATGTCGTTATATTTATTTTTTTTTTCGGCCAGATGTCACTGATCTACAGCAACAATGAAATCTTTTCCGGAGACGTAGGAAAAAATATATCGCGGGCGATACTTAACAATGTTTGGCCGTCTGCAATTTCTATCTTTTTTTTTTCTTCGTAACATGCGAGATGAACTGTTTAGTGCCTTATAGAAAAACTATAAAGCAAGCCCAGAAGTATAATTATATAGATTACTCTGAGACAATGAAAGAGTAGCAAACACTATAATATTTCTTCGTGAAACGCGTGCTATGTGTCAAAATGGCATCTTAAAAGCAGTTTATCTTTCTTTTTATTTACTTGTTTATATTTTGGTTTTTTGGGTAAATTGCTCTCGTTTTGGTGAAAACATTAGACTCGCTTTTTTCTAACGCAATTGAATTGTCTACATAACATTAGGGACGAAAACTTCATTCAAAGACGCGCTAAACTGTATGTTTTTAGTGATGGATGAACAACAATAAGTACCACACAAGTGTTCCTTTTTGTCCTAGATTCTCTTTGGGGTCGGCGTGTATCATGTTAACCGATATATAGGTATATTATTTGTTTGTTTCGTGTCTGAGAATTACCAGACAACAGAAATATTTTATATCGCCTGCCTACCTGTTTGTGTTGTTTTTTTGGTAGCTCATTGGAAGCTAAATGTCTGTCTGTTATTGTTGTTGTCAGCTGAATGGCACGAGATGTTTTTGAATGTCTCGATCAAAACTACTTTATGTGAATAAAGTTGAACAATAAATTTTTCCAATAAAATGACGTAATTTTTGTTTTGTTCTAAATATAAAAATAGCTGCTGATGGCATGAGTGGGCTCAAGAAATTAATTTACACATCATTTCGGGTATTTCCATTCGATTCTATTCGGATTGCTTATTTTTTATTTTGTTTGGCTTTATATCAAACGTTCAAAATGTGATAATTAAATTAAATTAGTGTCAACTTCTTTTAATTCATCGATGAGCCGCAAAGTGTTATTTTTTATTTTTTATTAATTTCTGCTATTTCGCAGCATCACGATTTTCTGTCTATTAATTGCCAACATGTGCGTTCAATTTGTGATTAAATATCGAAATGAAAAAAAAAAAAAAAAAAAAAAAGATGTCAAAATGTTATAAGCGAGAAAGCGTTATTTAGCGTGACATGAATGGTCAAAAAACATATATATTCCGAATTCTGATAATGATAGCAAACTTATTGTGTAAATATCTGAAAAACTTCTATTTTTAGTTTCTAACTGTTTAGTCATGAATTAAATTTAGTTTGGAACCCAAAAGAAATATGGAGAGAAAATATATGAGACATAAGAAATTAGCAAAGCCAAAAAAAAAAATGTTTCCAATTGTGATTTATGATATTCGTTCATTGAGTGATAAAGTCGGATTTCATTATATTGCACCAAAAAAGCAAACGACGATGTCCAAAATGTAAGCTGGATTATCTCTCAAGGAGCCGACTCATTTAACCCGAAGCCAGCAAGAAATTATCGATTCTGTGAATCACTTCATCAATTCAAATTTAAATGTTTATTGTTCTTTGGGTGACCGCAGAGAAATTAGAGATTTAAGGACAGATAACTAAAATGCTGGTAGAGATCAGAATCAGTGTTAAAATTGTTTCATGTGGGAGAATTTATGATTTTGAAAAAGATTGGCCAAAAAATCTCTAACTAGACCATGACAAAGTATTTCGATTTCAAACTGAAACTTTAATTAAATCAACAAAAATGTGCGGGTGGATCAATTTCACATCAATTTCAATGCTAACCAGCAACAAAGCAAAAAAAAAGTTATTGAATTGGTTCCTAAATAATCCTTTATCACTCAACTTTGATCTCTTCAAAACAAATCAATTAAATATTTTAATTGAAAGCATTGTGAGCTGTGAATGTTGCGAAAATATTGTACCGCAAAAAAGCAAAAATGCAGAACAATTTTCATGAATTGAACGCATAAACGACGAATGTTTTTCCACTTCTAAAGTTTGTTGTGGGCCGATTGGTGGCTTTTTCTTTCTTCAAACAGCAAATAAATAATTATTTATAGTTGAGAAAAATATATATATATATACACAGGCAGAACACAATAAAACAACGTGTAATAAATATTAATATAAAATAAAATTGTATATCTTGCGAGAATATATTAAGAAAAAAAAAAAATAGGCGGAGTCATGATTTTTCCTTTCTGATATTAAAAATGAAAAAATTGTATATAAACCTCCCGAGTCCGGAGTGGATTGAAGTAAAGAAAAGCCGGAGATATGGAGAGGCAAGAACAAAAAAAAAAATATTTATAAATGAATTGTAAATTATAAGAAAAAGGCGAAAAATATTGACTGAGCGCTATAAAAGTGAAACATTCTTCTGCTCAATATCATAATTTGTGAAGCTTTGTTTTATAAAGAAGAATTTTAATCGGTTTTCCTTTAGCGCAATAAGAAATATTAAGAGTCGTAATAATAATCTTTGCATCCACCGGGCACGAACGTGATAAGCGTAAAGCTATTGCGGTACGCTTTTGGTCGCAACATAATCATCATATAAATAAAGTGGGGATGCAAATGATTACATATTACTCTGGCCGCAATTTTCAATAATAAAAAAAATAAACTCTCTCGCTCGTTGCTTGTTTCAAACATTTTGGTCTGTTTTCAGCCAATCGAAGTGAAACAATTATTGTTTCACTGTGAGGATGGAAAGCGGGCAACGCGCATTTTCATTGCTTTTTTCTACTGGTTGCCTTGTTGCCATGATTCGGGGTTGAATAAAACAAAAATGTTTGTTCTTGCGCATTTCAGATTGAAACAAACAATAAAGCAAAAATCGACCCAATCCGCATCGATGATGCTACTACAAATTTTCTCTCATTAGAACCTTACAAATGTCCTTGATAATATCTTTCATTTTTCAAATGATCAAGCAGTGACTCAGTGACATGAACGTCATTTATCAAACTCACAACAGCTCATCAGTGTCCGCAAAATTGACGGAACTTTTCTCTCTTCCTTCAAAAAAAAAAAAGAATAAAAAACGAGAATACTTGAAAACAAAAAGTGTCTTGAGGGCAGCCAGTTAAAATAATAATCTGACTATTTAATTGTATATTATTAATGTGCAAGCTTGTGATTGTGTTAAGCGATGGCGATGCCTATAAATAGACAACTCGCAACAACAACAACAACATTGCACAATAAATTGAGAAGAGAAACATGAAAATTGTATCCAGTGTTGAGATAGTCTGTGAAATGGCATGGCGTGAAAATGTGTATACAAATGCATTTAATTATCAATTTAATTAATAAGCAATTAATTTCTTACCTTTTTCCAACCAAACCGAATGCTACATGCTACATTACAAATCATTTTAATTGTTTTTCTGCATTTTTCCCTTACACACAATATTTTTGCAATTAATTTACTTGAATGTTTGTCGGTGTGTCGGATGCAATAATAATAATGTGTGGAATGCATAAATGGCTTCTTGCGGGTGAGAGAGATAGAGAGAAGGAGAATTTTTATGCAATGCAGTGTCTGCATGAGAAATGATTTTGCAATTGTAAGTGCACAAAAATAAATCTTCAAGTCGAAACAATTATTTTTATGAGTTTTGCATTAAGGCACATTTATTGCGTCTGTTCTGTGCATTAAGAAATTGCGTTATAAGTGCTTTGTGAAAATTCATTAGCAAATTTTTCCACTCAAGGACTCTCAACAAAGCAACTTTTGAAAAGTTTAGTTTAAAATTATTCCAAGATGGATCAAAAGTTTGAAGAAACTCTAACTGACGCTCAAGAAGTGTATGAAATTGCAAGAGGAATTGTTGAAGATGCTCTTACGAATGCTTTTCTACAAATCGATAACAATAATTACAAATTATGCTGCGTAAGATTACATTATGATGCACTAACTACGGCATTAGAAGATATTTTAAATGTTTATGACAAACCAAAACCCTGCAACGACCATTCTCATATCATTGGTGCATGGAAACAAGACAAACCCGCCAAGCCGTCCGACCCCGACATTTTGATCAAAAATTGTATCTAAATTACTGAAAAAACCTTTTTTTGGCCCTCATGAAAATAAACCAGCATTCAGCCAATAATCGATGAGAACCTTTTTACTGGGTCCCAAGAAATCTGAGATGCAAGGCCATTGAGCATCATAATTTATGCAACATTTTCAAGTCTGTTGCTTCTAAAAATCATTTTTCTCCCAAAATGCATCTGCACTTTTTTTTTTTTGAATATTTATCAATTTTTCGACAGAGCTATAAATAAATTAACACAGAAATATTTTTTCGGGCACTCTCGAGTGTCCTTTTTCAATATGTTAATGTCTTTCCTTCACATCTACAAATATGTCTCTATTAGGAAATTGCACACATAGCCACGCTAAAAGAAGCTCATCAAAGTAAAACTGACGAAGGACAGAAGAAAATGAAATAATTTATAAAAATTTTAATATTTTTTTTCCCTTTTTGAATAGTTTCGTGCATTTTTATGCAGATTCATTTTTAAGAGGGTTTTATTTAGGGTAGTTTTCATGATAAAAATACAAATCGATTGCATCAGACAAGTCTGTGCATGCAAAGGAGCTTTTATGGAACCAATTTGAGGACATAAAAAATATCAAAACATTGAAATTCTTTCTTGGAAGGGATTCCTTTGCTTTATTGTTGTTTATGCCGATCCCGGTTTTGCTATCAGTCCACAATAAAAAGAAATGCGCATAATTTTTATTGGATTTCATAAAATATTTCTTTATTAGGGATTAAGGAATATACACTAGCAAAAAAGTAGGAAATGTCTACAAGAATTAAAAAAAAGAAAATGGTAAAAATAAAATTCCGACAATTATTGTTTACAAAATCAACATGCGATACAAAAATATCGATAAAAATTAATTTAATTAGTAATTTTAATTGAAATGCCTCGTGTACACATTGTCAAAAATAAAAACAAAATTATTTTAAGTTGTTGCCATATCAAAAGCGACATTTTTGTGTATTGTTTTACAAAAATTGTCTTTTTTTCCTTATCAATCGATAAATTACAGAATGTTATTTCATATTTTGTTCAACAATATAACAAAATAATTAAAGCGATATCACAATGTCCATAAATTACATCACGAAGGAAATTCAAAATGAATGTCTTTCGGCATTTTATATTTGTACCGGAAATTATCATATGACAGATATATCTAGGACAAAGAATGCGTTACAAATTTCATTCAATTCATGTGCATAAAAATATTGATGACTTTTGGCACTCAAATTACCAAAAAAATCGACCCAAAAGAACCAATGTTACGAACATCTTTGCATCTTTATCAACTCACACATGTGTCAAGAAAAAAAGACATGAAACAAGAGATATAGTCATCAGTAATGGAGAAATACCAATTCATAATTATCGAGAAAAAAAAAATATCAATTTGAATAAATATATATGTGGAAATGGTCACCGGATGTTGTAATTTACTTTAACATGAATTTCATAAAAACGAAAAATTCCAATTTTTAATGGTGACGCAAATTAAAGTTTCTCTCGTCGCTAGTGTCGATAATTGCTGTTTGGTTTAGACTCAAGCTAATAATATAAGCGAGGGGTTCATTTGAATTTTTCTTTTGAAAAACTAGGGGTGGTCCCTAAGTCAACGTATACGGAATGGAAACTGCATATGACGAATTTGAAAGATTTTTTTTTTTTTTAAATTAATTCCATCAAGGGTTAAGAAAATATTTATTCATTTGTGCATACAGCAGCAGCTTGAAAACCAAACAACAACGATTTCTTGATCCTCCAAAGATCAGTCCGGATCAAGCTCATTTACCCTATAAAATAAATCAAGAAACGAAGACACAAAAAGTGGTTAAACAGAATCAAAAATAAAAAAAAATCTCTCAACACTTGATGATGTTAATGAAATGTTTAATCAAGCCAACAGCTCAAGAACCGAAGAGTGGTTTCTTTTAATATAAAACAAGGATCCATTAGCAAGTGATGTCATCCGCAACACATTTATTCCACGAAGCCGAGCAATGAAAGTTGTTTTTTCTTCTCATGTGCACGTAAAGAAATTTTCATATTAAATTTCACACTTGAAGACGTGATATTGAGAAATTAATTCAGAAAAAAGTATATATATATGCCCCGACAGAGGCCCACAAGAAAAGCGATTCAAAACAAAAGCGAGAAAAAAAGAAGATTTTTTTCTTCAATATTTGCTCATGAGCTACAGCGTGGTTGGGCATTTTTTTTTTTTAATAATATTTAAGAAATTAATTTCTTATACAAAATTATTGTTCAAATAGAACATGGAAGAAGAAAAAAATAAAATAATATCAACATTTATGTTTTATAAGAGTAAAGCGTCTGTTTGTCTGTCTGTTTTGCGATTCAGACGCACCGAAAGTTCCTCGAGCCCACATCGACTAGTATTAAATTGAATTCGATAAATAAATAAATCAAAGTTGTTCGTCTGAAGTTATTTCTTTTATTTAAATTGAAATTCATTATTAAAACTACAAATAAAAGAAGGTTTTACTCTTTTTTTTTTTCTTGTCTTTCTTCGAACCTCAAATCAACACTGGAAACAAAGTCGTATAAAACAAAAAAGAAAAAAGACAATCATCAAGGAAAAGGAGTGCCATACAGTTTATATTATGATACATATCGGGCTCTGATATTGAAAAACAATCAAATTTGACGCTTTTGTCATTTGCTTAATAAATAATTTATTAAAGTGTTAAAATGTCGTTCCAATTGATGTCGAATGGATAGAACACATAAAAGCTCTCAGGGAAACGCGTTATTTGAGTTGAAAGCGACTTGCGATTTTCCAATAATTTCCACTATCCAATTCAATGAACCCTTCATCCATTCAATTTCAAATGAAAGTCGATACATTTAATTTCATTTAATCGTATCACCAGACAGAGCAGAAAAAAAAACTGCACGATGGAAAATGAGCGATTATTAGCATAAAAGACTCTGAGAATAATTTATAATATTTCATGTTAAGCATAACATTCGAATGAAGCACTTAAGGAATTGAATTCATCGTTACTAACAGTCATTCGGGCACAGTAGCAAGAAAGCCCTGCAGAAATGCATGAATATCGAATGAAAATTAACTAGAATTATTATAATTAAATGAACCAAAACCACATATGAATGTTATTAGTGTAATAATAATATTTTTTTTCAATCATTCTACAATTTTTTTTTATAAATCACGAATTTTCATGTCATATTTAATTTCAATTTATGACATTTGCACGTTTCAAAAAGCTTCATTTGCAGCTCATATTATAGAAAAAGAAAACTGTTTATTTATTTGTACACATTAAATAGCCGAGGTAATACCATAGCAATAGGCATTTAATTGGATTAAGGTTTGTTTACTGAAAAAAAAGTAGGCTTGAACAAAAAAAACCACTTCACAGCACGAACATCAACGCTCAAGTGCTGATTTTAAGATTTGAGCGATTTTTATAATTTAAGCCTTTTCTAACGCATTTTGTATTTGAACTCGTTATACTTCGTCGCAATCTTTTGCACTTTTTTATATAAGTAAAATTCGGACTTTTTCTTTTTATTGATTTACAAATATTGATTAATGTCGCAAAATATTATAACGGTGGATGGATGTCACAAGAATCGAAGACAGTCTAGCAGCGAGTAGGTTTACTTTTAATATTAAATTGTGAAACTTCATTTGGCTTCATTTACTTCCATTGCTATCATATTATTATAAAAACCTGGCGGATTGTCATAATTCAACTTTGTTTATGAAAAAAAAAAAATTTGTTGTTGCTTTCCGTTGCATTAAAAAATATTGTAAATAAATATTCTGAAAGCCGCAAAGGGGAGTCAAAAAGCTAATAAAGATATTGTACATGCCATTCCAGTTCTACTTAAGATGTAATCAGACACCATCGAGAAATTCAATTTCCTGACGCAAAAAAAAATCAATTTTGATATTAAATCACAACTTATAATTTAATTACAATCGATAAATTTTGTGTATATTGAAACCTTTTGTTGCAGTCGCACATCGATGAACAATCGGACCATGAAGACGAGCTTCGTGATTGTGAGTCCAGTGATGAAGGAGTCAATGTCAATGTAAATGCAAACGGATTACATCGCACAGCAATGGATTTCAGCAGGAGTCCCGATCGCAATTCAGATTTAATCAAGTGAGTAATAAATTGTGCAAATTTATTGAATAAGAAATTCATTCTTGACCCAAATCGATAGTGACTCAACGTTTCCTTCGAATCATGCACTTGGCATGCTCAGTAATTTGTCAGCTCTAAATATGGGCGTACAGAATCTTCAGAGCTTCCAGCAACACAATGATGTTTTGGAGAAAATTAAAATGCAAGTGCGCGATATGAAAGTTGGATTTATGAACAGTGACTTCTCAGCATTGCATCCATCATTTACCAGCACATTACAAAATAGCTTAGGATTCAATAATCATTCAACACAAAATCATCCGAATTCATTGCAAAACAATGATACAACAAATCAATTTCCCTTCTCTTCGCCGGCACCAAAAGATGGTAAGTGCCTAATGCATTGTAAATGTTATTTCTTTTATTAATTCAAAAAAAAAAAACATCTTCTACCTACCAAGTCATCGCTGACATGATTAATGGAATTGAAAATTCAATATTCGCAGGCTCAAACTCATCGACATCAAGTGAAACATCGAATTCGTCACAGCAAAACAACGGCTGGAGTTTTGAGGAGCAGTTTAAACAAGTTCGTCAGGTAAGTCCTCAGACATTAGATGTCTTTGTCAAATATTTGCAACACTTCTTTAGTACCATTATGTTATGCACCATTGAGATGCAATTCAATCGTTAAATTGCACAACTACTGTGCATCATTGGTATTTGTAGTCGTTGTCACTCGGTTAGGCACTTTAATAATGGCACTTGCCTATTTACACTGGATGTGTGTAAACGCATGAATTCTATAGAATTCCGTTCACATTGTTAGAACAACACATCGCAAGTGTATGCTTACCGGTTCCATGCGCGAGTGTCTGAGAATTTTATTTATAGTTTGCCACCACCACGCTGTTCTGGAGTCTCAATTTCTTGATATTAAAAGCATTTGTTTTCTTTTATTTCTGTCCCCTGATGTGAATCATTCTCTCTCTTGGCAATGTTTGCTTTTGATATCAAATTACGAAATCATCTGTATGAATGGAAATTTTGTGAAGGGCGATTTAAAGTTGCGTAATGAGAAAATAACTTGAAGGGTTTTTTGTGAGAAGGGTTCATCGAATAAATTATTTAATTGATTAATGATGATGAAGCATGATGCGACGAAAAAAAAAATGATGATCCTCGTGTTATTATTATTATGCTATGACCAATTCAGAAGCCAAAGTGGGCACTTTAAAGACACTAACGAGAACATTTAAAATTAGATGCCAGTTGATATCACTCAATATTGTTCCGTCATCGCATCAACAACATCAGCATTCGTTGAGATTATATATTAAAGGTTCGTGCCATTGATCGCAACTCGCGCGATCTCCATCACAGTACACAAACACACACACACACAAAAGTCAGCCACTGAAATTCAACACGTAAAATTAATTGCCATCGAATGTCGAGTAGTCAAAATACCACGTCAAAGATCAAATAAACAACTTCATTTTGATTACGCGATCAAGTCAACTCTCGGATATAGTGAGAGCGCAGAGAACACAAGGAACTCAGAATATGCGTGTTTGGTATTTAAAACATGTAATTAATTGTGTTTTGATTAACACGAACTAATTGTTTATTTAACTTTTTTTTTCTTATTTTTTATTATCATTCCCCAAAAGTCAAAAAGAGATTTACACTTTTGCCTTTTTGGCCGTTTGACTAATTGCATGAGATGTAAAATTCCTAATTTAAAATGTATTTTCAGTTGTCTTGTTGACTTCATCTGCATTCAATTTTTAATCTCGTTCGCCCGTCTCGCGATTAAAAACTCTCATCAGTGGGAAGAAAATCGAAAATTGGTTTAATTTGTTCAGCCAAAAGAAAAAAAAAGTGGTGACAGATGATTAATTAGACATATTCCATTTAAAACAATCAAAACATTAATTAAGAAGACTGAAAATTTCACTCGAATTAATTCGTAGTTTGTTGCGTATTTATAGACTGCACGTTGTCTAAGCTCAAATGAAGAATCTTAGAGGATGAATCAATATTATTACTGTGCGAGTCTGAACATTTTGAATTAGAGAAAATAAATTTGTGGCACTTCCTGTGATTCCTTTGATAACCAAAGAGAAGAAAATTTAAATCGTATGTCTTGTTCATAGATCATCATGATATGTGTTGATATCAAAACGAAATGAAAATTCTCCATCATAAATTTATGTGTTGGGCAATTAGTGTGTGGGTGGCAGTAGCAAATCTGTGAAATCTTTAATTGTCGTGACAAATTTATGCGCCGCATAAATAGTATCTTGGTGGGGAAAACATCAATTATCGAAAACGGTTATAAGATTGACGCGGCGGCTAAAGACACTGGCGGCAATTAAGGTAGTGAATAAATTAAAGAATGTTTATCTCTGTGCAATTAGTGATTAAACTTAATTAATTGTCTACATTTATAATATCTCAGGCTCAGCTTATGACATGTTTATTATTGTTGTTTTATGCAATCAAAAGGAAAAAAAATGTTGTGAAATGAAGTCGTTGAGTGAATGGAACTCGCTTGAATTTCCCAATTAATTATAGCTGTTTGCATTATATTCACCGCAAATTGTCTACATTTATTTCTCATAATTATAATCATTTTCTGTGAAATTTGCAAAACTAATAATTTAAATTGTTTTTGTTGATTTTCTTTGCATTGCGTTCGATCTCTGGCGTAAGTAATTGCGAAACTTTCTGCGTTTAGTGATTTTTTTTTCATATTCGACTTCCTTCTTCCGGAAGTTTGAACTTATTTTTATAATCGACCCAATTTTACTAATATCTATCGTGATCTGTAGCTGTCGACAGCATATGTTCATGTGTTTCTTTATCTCAATATCATCAGCACATGCACATTAATTAATTTCGATTTGTTTGTTCTCCTTCAACTTCAATTCTTGAATATTTTTATAATTAAACTTTTTATTTGAAAAAAAATATTGAGAAGCTTTATAAAATTTGATATTGAAGCTAACTGAAGGAAAGACGGCAAGATGATGATGCATGGGGTTGAAATGGAAAAATGATGAGTTTCATAATGGGGTGTCGTATTGTGACATTCTGACGCTTGATGTTGATCTCATCAGAAATGTTTAAAGGAGGAAATTATCTGTCATTGAATTAAAATATCAATCATGCGACGTCTAACGTCACCGTCTCAAATAGATAAAACGATGCTCCATTTTTTTCATAATTAACTCTCAAATCGAAAAAGATTTTTCACATTTTTCAATTTCTTAACGAACAACAAAAAAAAAAGAGTTTAATGACAGTTTTTCCATTTTCTTATTACGGTGGACATTTTTTTTCACGAGGAAACGCATCATTTTCCATTAATTTTCCCGCTGTTATTAATTGATTTTTTTTTTTTGTATTTCTCGGTTAGACGGGAAAATGTCGCTAGTGGTTGCCTAAAAAATATGTCGAACAGCATATGAAAGATATTTCGTGAAAATGTGTAAAGTGATGAACTCGACTGTTAAATTCAAGAAAAGCGTCTTGATTACAAAAAAAATATACATATATTCCATTTACCAACAAACATTTTACTCTCGGGTGGGGTCGGTGGAACATGGAGGAGACCGCACCACAAATTTTTTTTTTCTTATTTCATATAAAAATAATTTGAATTTTTCTTAATTAATCAATGTCACTCCGGTTTTTTTTTTGTGTGTTCGATGTGTGACTTACTTTGTGTGTAGCGTCTTTCTTGGGACCGGCGTATAAATGACATTCATTTAAATGAAAATGTGATCGAAATTTATAATTTTTTTTTCTCTCTTTCTTGTTGTTGTGCCTAATAATAATATCTGAATAATGCCAACTGATGATGATGATCATCATTTCATCTAGCTAATGTATAATATGTGTGAGAGATAAAAAAAAATAGCCTTTTCATAATAATAACAAATTTATTATATATTCTTTTGATACAGCTTTTGAATGGCTTCTAACAACATTTTAATTTGTCTCTCTATGACGATCTTTTATTTTCGGGGATCAGGAGGGCTGCTGAAGCTGTCGAACAAAAGGCTCCAGTGTTGGCATTGAATTTTTTTTTTATTATTATTATTTTCTTGACGACAACGATGAATGCTGATAGATAATTGAAATAAAAATATCTCACTTTTGTCGCTCGTTCCTCACTTTTTCATCGTTTTGCGGGGCATCATCATAAATAAATAATTAACGCGAACGCGCCCCAAAAGTCCGTATTACAGCGACTTACAATTGTTAACCATTTCAAGCGACACCGCGATAATAACGATGATACATTTGTTAATTCGCCATTCAACTGAACGCCTTTCAAGAGCAAATATTATAAGCTTTAAGTGTTAATTGCAATAAGAACCAATTGCGGTCATTAAAAATTCTAATTCAAATGCATTTTGTAGTTTTTTGCGAGCAGCGGAATTTGTGTTTCTTGTTGGTTTTTTTTTTATTTAAGTGATCAATAAATTTTCAAGAACAATGATCACCTATAAATCTTAAACAAACACTAAAAATTTGAGGCATTTCGGTTTTCGGGGACAGGAATATGGTTTTTAAATTAATCAGTTGTGTGCCATTAGCACGCCAGGGCAATATTTAGTTTGACATTCGTCACGTATAATTAATTATTCGTAAATCTTTAGAAATGTGTAGATTATTATATATTTGATGAGATTTTTTTTTGAGTCATGTATGAATGATAAATGGTAGTTGTGTCCAATTCCATTTCGTTCATTCTGATTCACCTCAATCAGTGTTGTACTATAGAAAGAAAGGCACATTTCATTTATGACACTGAAGAAAAACGTCTAATAAAAGATGTCTTACGAATGTGTCTTATAAATATTAATTTCTACATTGCGTCGCGATCTCTCATGTCTCATGATGTTGAACTGTAAACGCGCCGAGTACAAAAGGAAAGTTGGTGCCATATTCTCTCTTACACAATTGGCATCTAATGCTCCATTTTTTTTTTTTTTTCAAAAACAAATTAATGGATAGAATTCTAATGAATATTTTCGAGATCAAAGATCAGCGAAAATTTTTGCTATTATTAGAGGAATAATGTTGAGCCACGTTTCATTTATGGGGAATTTATAATGCTCCAGCGAAATGCTTGGTTGGAAACATTAAACGATTTGTTGCCGATGAGTGTCTGGCATATCTATAAAGATGGGCAGCATTTTAAATATATGCTGGGTGCATCCGTTAAGTGCACAATTTTTATAATTAACATTCAATCGTTAATCTAATTATCACCGCATATGAATGCAAATTCTATAAGAGACGAACATTGCTAAATTTTATTACATTTTGTTTCCTTCTGGAATGAAAAAATTAAAATGTTTTCATGTTTCCAGGTAAATGATAACGACAATCGATTCTTATACCTGCACTTCAAGGACTTTGTTTCGGAGGGCTCGTTATCAAACTCCGACACTGATGATATTAAAAATGTAGAATATTAATGCTTCCCTCAAACCATTATCGTTGAGTTTAGACAAATTTTAGCTACGGTGCATTATCGTGTGTACCTGAATGGTCACTTTAATCCATCTTTACATATATTTTTTGCATTCCATCATGAGCCACAGAAAGAAAAAAAAATTGTTTTATTACAATTTCTTAGAATTCCCTTTTTAATTTTTCATTATTTTATTTTGTTGCCTTCGTCCGGTTTTTGTGAGTATTGGGGGAATATCGATTTGATGGCTTCGTACGTATGCAATGCAGTAGAAAATTAAGAAATTCAAATGTCTTATAGCAGGTAAAGGATTTGTTTTTAATTTATGTAAGATGTACTTTCATTGTGATGACGATGATCTTTTGTCGTTGATTCATGTGCCACATGTGAAGTTTTTCCTTCTTTCTGGTCCATAACCATCCGCAACATGGTCATAAAACTCACAGAATGTCGCTACCATATGATGATGAGACGACAACGTCAATTGACTGACTTATGAAGGGAACTTTGATAGACAACACCAAGTGTCGCAGCGCCACGCACAATTCTTGCCATTTTTTCCTAAGTCTACTCAACAGATTCTTAAGATTTTATGAGTTTTGTAAAAATAACTTTTCAATTGATTTTTTTTTGCTGCTTATTGATGGATTCATTATCGTTGTATTGGTGTCTCTGCCATAAATTATCGTGCATTATAAATTTTTCTTCCTTCGCCGTAATTTGTTTTTTTCGGTTTTCGAAGGAAACTTCTAAGATCTCTTGAATGTATTGTGAATTAGGAAAAAAAAATATACCATGAACGTTGATGGTCCTTGCAAAACTGTCAAGAGTTGTTTTTTTCAGAGAGTTCACTGTAAGGATTTTGAATGAATGAAGACAAAATTTCCTTTCGACTCACCAGAGAAACATGTTTCACAATATTTTTTTTACACACATTCAACTCCTCTCTCCCTCATAAATCCCATTTCAGTCATTAACAGTTGTTTGTCCGATGCAGTTCAAAGTATTTTCGTTCAAAGTCTTCAAAAGACATTTTCTGTAAAAATAGAAGCAAAAAAAAAGTTGTGAAATAACCAAAGAAATTTCGATTGTGATTTAATCAGATTTATTTATATTGAAAATTAATCAAGTGTATTGACTTGAATGTGTGTAGATAACAAAAACATGTTGCCAAGCGATGGACCCATGCAGGTGATTATCAAAAAGCAATTATGAGCAATCGTTGTCCAATCCCACGCAAATAATCGCATGACTTAGATAACATCAATGGAACGATTCATTGAGGGAGATTAAATCAAGACGATTACTCACAATCTGCAATCAATCAAGAGAAAAATATCCAAAGAGATAATAAACAACAAGAAGAAGAAGAAGCAACAAAACGTCTTAAAAGAACTTGTTAATGACTCCGATAAATGGCAAGAAATTCAATTGAAGAGAAGAAAAAGCTATTAAAATCAGACAAATGTGTTGCGGATGGAATTCATATTTCATTTATCAAGTAACGATGTTTGTACACATTTAGTTGTGATTGCACAATATTGAAACTTAAAGGAATCACAATCAATGAATTCTCATAAATTTTTTAATTATTTTATGCATCTTTTGATGATCGTTTCATTCATCGATTGTTAGTTTCAATCTCATCTTGATGTTGTGAGATGAGAACAAACAAAAGTTTCTTGATATGATGCGAAAACAAAAATATTTTCATTCATATTTTTTTTATTATTTCTGTCGATTCGCAAAAAAGTTTTTGATGGATTTTGAGTCTCAGAACAGAACGCATTTGGCCTTCTCTAAACTGTAAATCATGCACGGTTTGATTTCTTAGTTTTTTTTTTCTCTTTTTATTCGCAGAATTCATAAAAAGTTTAGAATTTCGAATTTTTTTTTATTGAGCATGCAAAATTTTCTTATAAATTTTTAATTTTTTTTTTTTTTGACGGATTAAGAAACGCTTAAAAGTTAAGCTCCAATTTTTCGATGCTGCTTTTTTTTGCTCTCGCTACTCGCCGCCGGTTTGCATGCAATCGGAAATGAGTTCATCAATTTTAAACGTTCAATCAATGGAAGAAATTAACAAAAAAACAATAAAATCAATCTATCGTTAGTCTGCAGAAATTCTTTTGCACAGAGGGGAAGTGCATGCGGTCGAATGTTATTACAGTTTGTTATGCTGATGTTGTTGTTGCTGTCCAAGAACCATTCAATAAGAAAATATTTTAGAATTTGTACAGTTGTGAGAATGGTTTTGAAGCAGTTTTTTTTGCCACTTCATTCACACTGTCATTCCAATTGTTGTATGTTCAGAGAGCATCTTGATGGATCATCTCATTCTCACGTATACTCATTGGTCTCTATGCCGAAGCACGATGATCCATCAAGAATTTGTTCTAATGCTATAAAATCGAATCATTCAATCTGTGATGACTGGACATTAACTGGATGTTTGTATAAAGTGCGATGGTGTCCGGTGGCTTTAAATCAATTTACATATTCAAACATTTCAATTATGATTCGGCTTTTTTTTTGGTCATCGCTCGCTCTCTACAGTCAGCGCCGTAAAATATTTTATTGTTCAGCGTTGCCGTCACTTTTTTGTGTTCGCGCTGAGAAAGTTAAATCAAGTAGCACTTTTCAATCAAAAATCGGTTTCTTCGTCGTTTTATTGACGTCCAATATAAATTTCTTTGGTCATAAAATAAGCCACTTCAACGCTCGAGCCATGGTCCGGACTTTGTTGAAAACCTGAAAAAGATTTTTTTTTTATTTTGTGTCTTGTTTGTTTATTCAACTTCTTGTTGTTCGAGAAGAAGACGAATGACTCGACTCGCTATTTTATTGATATCATCTAAGATATCTGATGCCGGATGAAATATCTTATAAGCATAAGAAAGAGAAACAGAGTGAGAGAGAGATTGAGAATGATAAAAAATAATTTAAAATCATTTCAAAGTGCCACTGTTGGAATCAATTGGTGGTGTCATAAACAGATTTTGGGTGTTTGATTGACGTGTCCACTTCGCGCGATGTGATAAATTTTGACGGAATGATTTTCGCGTGTGCGCCACATTTGAAGTCCACACAACAAATATCAACAATCATTTGATTGTTCCAGAATTGATGGCATTTTGGTTAGTTGTTGGCTATAGAAAAAAATAGAGAGAAGATAGTTAATAAATGAATTCAAAGAGCTCAACAAATGGATGATTCAACGATGTTAATATGCGCCGCATTGTAATTTGATTGTTAAACATTGTGTAAAAAAATATGAGCTCTCGATGGAATGATGAATATCATGTTAAAGGTTGAAAATCTATTGATGGAATATCTAGACACGATTGAGGCGCCAGCGGCAATGATCCCAATAAAAGCTCAACATTAAGCTCAATGCCCTGTAACGGGATGAATAAGTTTCTTATCAAATTTACTCAAAGCCAAACTGTTATCAAGAATTCGTTTGTTTTAATAATATGAAAAGTTGCTAGTCCCAATAACGGTTGATCGTGTCGCGTAAAATATTTTAAGCAAATCGTAAAATTCTAAAATTTGTTTTATTAAGAAAAAAAATTGCACATGCAACAATGAACGGTTTTTTATGTCAGCGCTTTTTTTGTTTGTGGAAGTGAACAATGAAAACCGCGAAACAATCAAATTAATTCCCTGCTTAATTTAGTAAGTCCACGAAAAAAGAAAAAAAAAAAAGTGCCAAGTCGAAGCTCGATGGTTGTTAAAGTCTGTTACGATTTGCAGGCACGATTGTAATTATGGAAACATGACTTTATATAAATTTTATGTGGCAAAAAAAAAATATATACAGAAATGTGTCTTGTGCAATTCCACGAATCGGAGCTGCATCTAATGAAAAAAATCGAGCGATACTCGACTGTGCATATTGCGGCGAGTAAATGCCAAGTTGGGTTAATTTATCGCCTGCTTGCATTTAATACGCAATGAACTCTGATGTGTACTGCAAAAAAAAATAATAATATGATGATAAAATGAAAGGATATTCTTAATTTTTATTGAAGGCGTGTCAAATTCGAATCAATCAAATGTTGCAAAATTACATTGCGCGAATGTGCTTTGGTGAGCATGCGGCTGTATGAGAGCGAAGCTATACAAAATATAAATGTTTAAATTATTCGCGCTGAGCTTTATTCAACAACAACAACACAACAACGAAAAAAAAAAAAAAATTGCATAAAACATAAATTTTATTAAAGCGTTTTTTGTGTTCGAGCAAAATTCTTTTTATGACTTTTTCATAGTTTTTTCCACAGAAAACTATCAAAAGTTTTTGATGCACAATGTCGCTAATACACCTGAAAAAAAAAAGAAGAATTATATATATTTTCAATGCCAGCCTTAAATGTGCCTCAATAAAATCCCATTAAGTGGATGAAGGAATTTAATGAAATGAATAATTGCTAATAACATTTTCATTTAATCTTTCTGATGCTTCATACCAAAAAATGTGATTAATTATATCAATTTATTACACAACGAAAAAAAAAACTTCTCATCTCATTTATAAAAATGAAAAAGAAGAAGAAAAAAATCTTATAACGTGCGCTACAAAATAAAGCTTTAAATTCGATATTCAAATGATCATTACTGTTAGGATGAGTGCCGTTGTTATGATTGCGCAATTGAGATTTGATGTTAATGCCTCCAATCCTATATTGGGCGATTTATCCACACAACACATATGAACAAAAATGTATCGGATTGAGTACATTTCATTGCAAATGTTTTCATAGAAATTGACTGATGATGAATTGATATCTGGCGCTTCGCCTTCAATTTTTCACAAGCACAAATCAGGCTACAATTGAAATGGGAAAAAGATCACGAAAGAATTGTAATGAATGGAGCCGATCGAGTGAAATGGGCAAATGATGATTCCATGGTTAATTATTCAACACAATAAGCATCAAAATCCACTTAAACTTTCCGCGCATGATGATCGTCATTAATTTGTATATCAAATGTCCATCGAAAAATTTCTATTTCATGCTCGCACTTTGAATTGTTTTTTCCAATCTCATTGCGCTGCGCAATGGAATGTTTTATTATTCGGCGTGAATTAAAATTAACGAATTATGAGTCCGCTTGGAGAATATTATTAGCTCATAGACGCAGCCAGCCCTCGGGTATGAATTTTGTGGGACCGTAGCGCGCGAATGATGGAATTTTATAAATCATCTAATAAATAACAATAAAACCACAAAAATAATCACAGCAACGAGAATTTATAACAATCAATCATTTAGTTTGTAGCTTGAACCAAAAGCTACAAAAGGTTCATTCGAGAGCAATTAATTTACTTTTCTTTTTTTTTTAACTCGCGATCTCGCAGTACTAATCTCAGTCACGTCTCTTTGTTTTCTCCCTCTTTTGATTCCCGAATAAATATCTTCAACTGATGGCGTTCTTGATATTAAAAATCATAAATATTCTTGTACACAATCCATTGCTGGCCTCTCTATCTCTCTCTCCCACTGGCTGCGGCTTCGCAATCAGACTTGTGATGTCGATGAAAGGCTCACAGAAAGTTCTCTGAGCTGATTGAGTCTTGCGTGGAAATCATTAACTCATATGATGGACACATCATTTGTGTGTATATGTGTGTTGCAGATGGGAAAAAAAAAATTAATTTAACTTTTATTACTTTTTATTAAATTTTTTTTTCTTCTTCTTCATCTTCAATATTTTTTTTTATGAGAAATTCATCAGATTTTATGATTTACAAAACGGCCAACACACAACGATCGTCGATAAATACACGATATTATTTTCAATGTTCTCTCGCTCTCTCTAACATGACGGCGCAGCGATCAGACAACAAAAACAAATCAGATTTGTTGTACAATAAATAAACTTGTAAAGTTCATCAATCAAATCTTGACCCGCACGTTATGAGGGTTCACAAAGGAAATTATCGCACTTTTATAATCGTAAACATCGCATGGCTTTACTTCGGCAACGATGGGCATCAGTCACTCACTTGATGCTGCTTTTTTTTTTTTTTGGTGTGTGAAAATATGTGGAGCAATGTTGTTGGAGGGATATAAATATGATTCCAATGGTGCCTCATAAAAATGAGCAAAGATGATGGAAAAAAAAGTTTTAATTGTTTTTTTTTTCCATCTCTCTCATTTCGCGGAGAGATCCATCTGAGCATGATGCCCTGAACTTAATGTCTGATGGATATCGCAGTATAACTATTGAAAAAAAAAAAGTGTTAAATACTCTGCTGCGTGGTTGGACACCACAGCGTGTGTTCTTTGTTAGGGCATCCCCCCGCGCGTATTCAATTGATTCGATTATTGTGATAATATCATGGTGGCACACTCTCATTTCATTCGTTTTGTTGTGCCCATTTTTCATTGCTTTACCCAATTTCACTGATCATTCCAAAATTGCCAGTCATTCAAACTTCAAAGATATGAAAGAAACATTTTATTTGATATCATACACCCGACATCAGGTAGCACGCGTCAAAATGGGGGGGGGAGAGCTTTTATGTTGTAATGTAACACGATGAATCACAATCTTTCTTTCTTTTTTTTTCACAAGAATGAAACCACCTTGAGTTCATATGAAAAAAAAAGGCAACCGACAACAATATTAGACTCGTATAAATTGCCATTTGTTGATTCCTTTTTCTTACATTTTTTTTTTCCTTTCTTTTCTTTGCTGTTATTTTGGTGAATGACCAAACAATGAATTTAATACGAAGGTCTCAATTGTACTCGGGTGGGTTTTGATGTTGTCCCGAGGATGGAATCTATTAAACCATCAATTTGTGTTATTTTGTGTGAATCTGAAGTCAAGGACCCATCGAATTTATGTGTGTGTGTGGCAGCAAATAAGAGATCTCTCATCCTGATGATCCCTCTCGAGTTCCGAGGAAGGTTTCACAATTTGTTTGTTGCATTTTTCTTACCATCCTGTTGATGCTTGTTAAGGTGAAATAGATGAACAATGGAATTGAATTTTTTTTTTGATATTTGGAAAGATTTCTTCCTTCCCCTCGATTCCCGTACATTTTTATTGTTCGTTGCATGTCGAGCGGTTAGTGTTTACATGCATGGACACTCATCAACAATGAAAATTATGTTAATAACATTATGAAATCCCAAAAACATAACCTCAATAAATTTTTGTAACATTATTAAATGGCATTCTTGGCACCCAATTATTTTTTCCATAATTTTTAATATAACAATATCAGATGATGATGCATTGAATGGTTGAGCGTGTGTGATCTGTACATGGAGTGAAACAACGGGGTGATGCTCGAATGAAGGGAAAATAAGAGATTAAATATTGTGCAGGGGTCTCATCAAACATATCAATTATAGTTCACATAAATAGATATTGCATAACGAATGAAAATCGTACAAATAAAACACGTATTTCCAGGAATCTCGAAAGATTATTTTCTCACAATTAAAGGTGATGAAATTTCTTTTGACATCTTTAACTAATTGCGCAACATTCAAGTTTAGATCTTTATTCTGTTGCAAAACAAGAAATTTAAATTTATTGTAAACTACTTAACTACTATTTATTTTGATGGGAATTCCCGCATAAAACGCATCACTGGACATTTTGCCGACACATTTAAAATATTTTATAACCTCAAAATGCAATTTCATAACCTCAGCATATATAACTTTTACTCTATTTAATTTCGAATGATAACCGACGATGAATTATGATGCATTGGCTGTTGTTGCATAAAAAAATTACTTTTTTTATATTTTAATATCGAAGCGAAATTTACCGTTTTTGTGGTTTTTCCGCCTGTCTGGCCGCGGAAAGTTTATGTGCCATTTTTATGCTGCCCATCGTTTTTCCATTTGCGCGCGGCGATTGATTACCGCGAAACTTAACAATGAACTATTAAAAGCATAATATTTTATTTTCCACATTGAACTCCACAACATTGTTGTATCAATGCACAAATTTTGAACGCGGTTCCGCGGACAATTTCGATATGAGAAAATTATTTTTGTGCAATAAAAAAATTGCGCAATGAAATTTCTTTTAAATATATTTTTTAAATACACTTTGACGTGCCAAAATCGCGAAAATTTTTCAAACATGTTTGCCATAATCATAAAAAAGTCCCCTCGCGACCATAATAAGCAAACGATTCCTCGAAGGCGTTTCGCGAAATTAAATTTCTTGCCGATTGCTTTTATTTGTATTTGTGTTGTTCCTACAATCGATCGAAATGTTATTGGAGGCAAATTGGGCGCATGATAAAAAGCCCCCGAAGAGAGAATTTTTTTTTTTGGTGGAGTATAAATTAAGTACATGCAACCAGTCGAGCATTTGCTGGATGGCAAAAAAATTGTTGAGTTTATGTATAAAAAAAAATTGTATAAAAAGCGCTATCAATGAGTTAGTTTAATGTCTTATACAGCTGCCTGAATTCACATATTTTCCATGTCTTCCTCTCGCCAAAATTATCTCGTTGGATATTTTATTCTTTGGTATTATGGGCATTTGTCCAATTAATTTGATGAGTGAAGGAACAAAATGCCTTTAAAAAAATGAAATTATTCCCGAGCTACTGGACTTTACATAAAGCGTGATGGAATTGCGATTGCGTGTGATGCTGTCTGTTGGCTGCCATTCAGTGATGTTTTACTCTTTTTTTTTTGGTGCTAACACAATTCGATTATTATTATCAATTATTTATGTTTATGCGCCAAATATTTCTAAATTTATATTCCGAAAATTAATTTGTGCAATTTTTTTATATTTTAATTTCATTACAGCTCTATGAGATCAACGATGATCCGAAGCGCAAACTATTTCTGGATGACCTTTTCCTATTCATGCAGAAGCGAGGTGAGTGTGTGTTACGCAAAATGAGATTGATCATCGGTTATTTTGTTTGTAATTTTACACGACGAGAACACAAACGATGCACATTGTGCACATTCAAATGAGTGGCGCGTCGATTTGCAGCTTTTAATTTGCAATTAATGAAACTTAAACCGAAGTTGTCAAGTAAGGATGCGACATGAAGCAAACAGCGCAAAGAATGAAAGGAAAATTTGCAAAAATTTGCAGTGAAATTAATTATAGCACAATTATTTCAATTTCATTAAGTGGCTCAACGTGGCGCATGATATTTGCTTTCGATGAAAGTTACATATGTTCAGTGTTTTTCTAAAACACAAGACAAAATGAATGTCAGAGATTGCGTTTTTGTTGTTTTCCTTCGCATTCATCATTTCAATAAAGTGATATAATGAGAAAATTTTTGTGTTAATTAAGATCCATTGGATCAAGCTAAATGTCAGTTAATGTTTTACATTTGTTCTGTGATGCAGCAGAAGCGCGTGAAGCAAAATGATATTAAATTTAGACCATTTTTATTATTTCAATTAATACATCTCGTTAATGGATTTTCGATTCGAAGAAAAGCGATTTTCTTACTATTTTTTTCCCTCGATGCCGAGATTAAAAATTGTTAATTTTTTTATGTGTTCATTCGATTGCGATCGTTCGCGCGCGCCCTCCCTTCATTTGTTGTATAGAGTGAGCCGTAAAAACTGTAAACATGTGTTTGACATCAAATGTCATTCATGAGATTCTCAAATGGGAACCGTATACAGGAGCTCTAATCCAATGCGCACACATATACAGAAGTAGAGTAGCAAATGCTGAAAATAGAATGCTCATCATTCATTTATAAATCGAACGACGGTAAAAACAACAAAAATTAATTCATTTGGACGATATAAATCAAATTGAGTGATGCAGTTTTGTTCAAAGATTTCATTGCATCGATGTTTGATGAACTTTCAAGGCAAAAAAAAAATAATAATTACAATCATAAATTGCACAAATTCACAGGCACACGCCACCTCACAAATGTCACTCACAATGATCTGTAAACAGAGAGAAATTGATGTTTTAAGTGATGTTGCGGCAGTTTTTTATGAGCACATTTTACTGAATTTCCTCAATTTTACTTAAGATTTTTTCCTTTTTGCATAAATTGTCATTGATTTGATGTGGCACGATGTACTTTGTCTGCTTTGTGTATAGCACATTTAACAACAAAAAAAGCCTTAAATGTCACATTGAGATCACAGAAATGTTTCATTTGCAGAAATGACCGAAAAACATTGTGAAAAATTGTTATTTTTTTATGCAATTCCGACAAACGATCGCCGACGAAATTTGAGTGAAGAATTTTTCTGTTTGTTATCGAAAATATTCAACATCAGATTTTTTTTTATGAATTTTGGTAACAGAAATGAATGTTTTCAATGCATATTTAAAAAATAACGTTCATTCCAATTATGTTCAGAAATTTTAAAACGAAATAAATTGCATGTGACGTAAATATCGAATTGCTCCCACTTATAACGTGGTGACATTTTCCAATTATAAAAGCTAATCAACAAGAAACATTGAATCGTTGATTAACGAAATGTGCAATTAATTGGAACAAATTTTGGAATCGTGAAATTTGATTGCTTTGTGCAATTTTCTTATCGCGAATTAATTTAAAGTCATTTTGGAGCGTGACAAATTTTATTACTTGCCCAATCCCGGAATCGTGGTGTTTCGATAACCCGATACTTGAATTTTTCTTATTATTGAAGTTGGACAACATGCCATAAAATCATAAAAGCAATTAATTGGAATCGAACGATGTTGAACGAATCTTTGCTACGTATCGAAATGTCGATTTGAGACTTTGTGATATGTTCTCGGGCAGCGCATTAAAAAAATTCGATTAATTTGAATTTTATTTCAACACATTTTTGCTTTTGAGTTATGATTGCCATGGCGGGAATAATTCTTCGATGATGTCATTAATCTTAGGTAGGAATTTTTATGGTCCAGAAGAATGAACGAGTGAATAAATTGCTCCACGTGACGACCAGTGGAAACGTAGAAATTTGCTCGCGGGGAAATATAACGCGAAAAAAAAAACTCTCACAATAAATTTCATCGTCAATTGAATTGCACAATAATAACGCACATAAATATCAATATAATTTAAATTCAATTTGCACAACATAAAAATGCAGTTTCTTTCTTTTTTCTCTCTCTCTCTCCCTCCGTCCGATCAATAAATTAAATCAGCAAATTGAAAAATCATCCAGTGCGCAATAAGAGGAGAAAACAAATTGCAATTGTGGTTTTTGATTGCAATACAGAATTTTGATATTTCCTTTTTTTCTGGCTTCGTGTTGCACATTGCGCACGAGATAAAAATTTAAATGCAATTTGCAAGTTTGACATATTAATCTTGATCTGTTTTTCAAAATGATGATCGTTTATTATCAAAGATATTTGCGTGACGTAGGAAATATGATGAAATGTCAATCACACGTTGAATGAATACCGTCAAAAATGTTATTAAGAAAATCCACAAGATCGTTAAAAATTCTTTGTTTGTGTACAAAAAAAAAAAAAAAATGTTTTTTGTTTGACTGCAAAATTTCAAAATATTTGGAAACAAAATTTTTTAACTGCTTCGCGCACGGTCTGTGTAAGTTTTCCACGCCGATTGCTGTTTTTTGTTTTTCAATTTTCCACCGAATTTGAAATTGTTCTGAATGTGTTTTTCTTTCCTGCGTAAGTACACAACTTAAAATCGCAGCACAAAAACGTTCATGTTAATATTTTTTTGATGGATTTTCCATCATTTATTGAAGAGATCAATCATCAAATGAATTAAAGTGGAAGCTGTTGGAAACATTTTCATTTGATCGTTCACGTGTTGTAAACAAATCTTTTATCGATTTAAGCCAATTATTTTATTGTGTGTTTATGTTTACCGAAACATCTTCCTCGTTCTTTCACTGTTTCTTTTTTTTTTTGGGTGTTTAAAACATCATTTAACGCCAGTGAAAGAGATCATCGTGGGGCCCTCCTTAATGAACATGCATCCAGTGAAGTAGTATTGCAAATCTTTTATTCCAATAATTACTAGAAACAATAAATATTTCGATTTTTTTAAACTTTCTTCGCTTGTTATAATGTTTAATCATAAATATTTTTAACAAATAGCCCTGGAAAATGATCGTAGATTTAATCTTTATATTTCAACTAAACGATATTCCCTTGTGCGTATTGTGCTTGTGCTTCAAACGAATTCAAAATTTGGAATTTTATTGTTTTTTAATGTGATTTATAACGAAATCTATCAAATTCTCCTTTTGCTTTACTCGTTTAAGCGTCTTGTTGATTAGGCAATTTCTTAATATTTTTTTTCTCTTTTTTTTCACTGTTATTTCGGTAGATAAACAAATTGGAAAATTTATATCAAATTTAGACTGTAATTTATGCGTATAAACATTTTTCATCTTTTATTTTTTTGATCTGAAAAGTTTCTTTCTTCTTCGCGCGCTCTCACTCTCTCGGGAAGATCAATTTACGGAATTTTTGATGTGTTAATGGCACTTTGATGGTTGTTGCAATAAATCAAAATACTGACTACATGTGTTGATGCTTTTTTGGAAATTAAATGAAATAGATTCATTACCAATGTGCGGAAAGAGAGAATTGCATTTGATCATCACTCATGTTAAAATGTATTGACTTGAACGTGTCAATCGAGCGATATTTGACGAGATTGAAATCAGTTTTTGTTTTGCTTAAACAAAATGCACTTTGTCATTGAAAATCAATCGATAAATTTGCATTTCGAAAATATTGCGCAATTTCAACAGAAATAAATTTCAAGGTCTCGACACAACAATGAAGTAAATACAACAAAAGGAAATCTTCTAAGAAGGTTCTAAAAGTCATAAAAATATGAAAGTTAATTCATACAAAGATCGAGATCCCAACAACACAAATGCATCTGTACTTCCAGTGAAATTATTAAAAAAAAACCTCATTTCTCTGATACAAAAACGGAAATCTCATTATTGTTTCATCTGCATCTGTCACCCGCGCAAAATCTGGAAGCAATTCACGATCGTCATCAAACCGGAATCATAATAAAAAGTTACTTTAATTATTACTCTGCTACGATTTCAGAACAATGACTAATTGAATGCTTTCTTGCAGGCCGCCACCATTACTGTATTCACATTACGCATGTCTGTAATGTCAGTCATCAGACAAATTAAATGAAATATTTTTTTTTTTTTTGCATATTAATAAAAAACCGTTTTGCATTTGGAATCAAAAAAAAAAATAGAAAAAAGAAAAAAACATCAAAAGTCGCAAAAAGCTCATTTTTATTATGATGTTTTTTAATGTGCACACTCACATGAAAATAACATTGGCATCGAGTTATAAATGCCATAAATACTTTACATTTAATATGCGAATAAAACATAATAATCTGGCAGTAATGAAATGAATGGTGGAGTCGTTTAAAAGAGTTTTGTACAGCATTTTGTGTGTGTGTGTGTGTGCATAATATTTTTTTAATGATTCTCTGTTTTATTATATTGTGACTCGCTTTAGTGTATTTTGATGGTTAATATTTCCATTTGCATTTATAGCTTTGGAGTATTATTTACATGAAATAGGGGTGGTCAAATTTTGTGTGTGTGTGCGAACTTTATCTAAAACTTTCGTATGATGTTTCATGCAAGCCATCAAATCTAACTCCATCACATTGCACAAATCTCAATCGCATTCTTTTGACGTGAATTATGAGTCAATAATTTTCATAATAAACATCTGTGCGTCATTTTAATATAACAAACGAAAATCACTTCTTTTCTTTTCTTTTTTTTGTTGTTTCCTTCGTCGAGATCATTTCTTTGAAGACATTTTGCTTACAATGTTTCAATTTTGTGCACAAAATAATTCGCGCATTTTGCTATGGGAATTTAATTCGGTTTTCGTGCCTTGTTGGCGTTATTTATTATTATTCGGTTGAAAAAGTTATTAAAGTTTCTTATTTGGCGAATTAACGATCAAGTTTCGTGCTGGAATCAAGGTGAATTCAGTTGCGAATCAATTTCACAATGGGGCTGTGTTTTTTTATGGATCCTCCACATGAAGCGCACCAAGATTAAGTAGGTGCAAAGTATCGTAATCTCTTTTCATGCTGGAATTAAATATAATTTCTCAGTGCTTCGCATCAACGCAATTAATCAAGTGAACAATAATTTTCTCAATCAATAATAGGATCGCAACTTGATTGTGTGTTGATCGGTGATCGGCAGGAGGGCAACGGAATACAATTCATGATGCTGGCTCAATATTCGATTGAAATGAAATTAATTCATCGCGGCAATTTACAGCCAATTTGTATTTTGATATCAATGTTTTATGATACCTAACCTCAAATTTCACTCATAACCTCCAAAAATAGAAAATAATTTGTAAAAATTAAATCGATCAACAAAAAAAAAATATTTTTTTCCTTTTAATGTCTTTAACGTTTCATCTCTTTTCTCCACGTCGTGGGCTCTTGTTGATGTTTTCTCTGTAAGACTCACAACAAATCAACTTCTATCTTTTTTTTTTGATTAATATTAATCTCTTTTATGTTCACTCTTTAACTCTGCGCAATTCTTATTACACAAATTTAAATTCGGTTCGAATTGATTGGATAAAGAGATTTGATACAGAAACAAAACAAAATAGAGAGAAAAAAAAAATTATTATAAATCTCGGCTAATGTTTCTTGTATATGGATCATAATATGAATTTGAGTATGGATGCTTAATTTGACATTGAATAATGATTACATTAAAATGAAAATACAAAATACATTTTTGTTTTTGATGATAAATTTGATAATTCTTTTTGAGATTTTTTGAGGTTATGCTCCTTTATGAGATTATTGTAAGAAATTTGGATTAAAGTAGATTAATGCCAAAATATACATAAATTTTAATGATCTATAATCAATGAAATTACATTTGTTGTACGCATTCAACCGCTATCAAATTAATGAAATTTGACATGGAAATGGCACAAGCAATTCAGTTCATTTCCAATGATGGCTGAAGACAACGAAAAGTTTTGCTCATTGATGAAATTTAAAGCGCCAAATCTTCTTTCAAAACTTATTAAAGAAGGATTTGTCTTTCATCATGATACAAAGAAAAAATAAAAAAACAATTGTTGTACAAGCCCACACAACAAAAGCCTTGCGTTAATTTCCTTTAATTTTTCATAATTCTCTTCTCGCATTCCATAAAATTTTCACGTTAATTATCGTGCGATAAAAAGAATAAATCACAAGAAACTACTTCTTTTTTTTTTGAATGTATATAATTAAACAACATCCTCATCACGAGGGGAAGTGGGCGTTGATTTTGAAGCATTTGAAAGAGATTTCCTCAAATGATTTTTTTTATAATTTTCGAGAGAACTTGATCGCCAAGTGACAATCTCTTTCTAGCTTGCGCAATGGAACCATCAAAATCATGATGATTATTTGGCATTTTCATTCTCTCGAAATTAATTACAAAAGCAAAATCAACACAAATTATATTTGTTTTTTTTTTTTTTGTGGTTATAAATAAAACCTCGAGAAAGTCAATGCGGAATGTAACAGAAGAAAACGCAAACTGAAGACAGACATGACAATTTTCCAACATAAGATTTCTTTTTTTTGTTTTCTCATCAAATTGATGAAGTCGGTAAGAAAATTCTTCTCGTTTTTTTTTTTGGCTTTTTGGTTGGAAAATAAATAAATTAAGCGACAATTCTTTCCACCGTCGATTGACGCTCGTAGGCGTTAATTTTGATTGACGAATTTTTCCTTGGCAATTTTGACCATCCGCCATGAAATGCTCATTGATTGTTGTTTTAGGGAGCAAAAAAAGAAGAAATAATGAGTCGATTTGCTTGTTCGCGACATGTTGATACACCGAAAATGAAAATATCTAAAACACTGATCGATTTGCGTCTGATTGACGTTCCTTTTGTGCGTCATCAACTGTATCTTGTTACAGCGTTACGTAGCACGAATAAATATTTTTAATTAATTCTTTTTTTCCATTCTTATTTCGTTTCACAGGCACACCAATCAATCGTCTGCCAATCATGGCCAAATCGGTGTTGGATCTCTATGAGCTATACAATCTGGTGATAGCACGTGGCGGCTTAGTGGATGTGATCAATAAGAAATTGTGGCAAGAAATCATTAAAGGGCTTCATCTTCCATCGTCCATCACAAGCGCTGCTTTTACATTGCGCACGCAGTAAGTGTTTTTTATTTTTTACTTTTTCATTCAACTAATTGGCATCTGTTAAGGTCAGTAAAAACCTAATTACTGATAACAGCAAGAAAAAAAAATCAAAAATTATGCGACCATAAAAGTAATCATAAAGTTTAACCTTAAGTCCTTCATGCACTGCCCTTCAAAATTGTAAGCTTGCAAAAAAAAATTGAAACCAATTAAAGCCTGATCCTTAATTACAATAATGAACAAAATCTGTGCAATCAACACGAGTGAACTTAAAATGTTCATGATTCTGATATTGCGATGCAGTGACTTAAGTTGAAGTAATCAAACGCATCGAGGGGATCACGAGCAGATTTCAATTATTTTTCATAAAGTAAATAAAGTACACCGCAACATTCCCTTTGAAATGCAATTTTTAATAATTTATTAGTTAAAAAAGCGACAAATCTAAACCAAACAAATGCCAACAACAACAATGTTTTCGACTCGCTAAAATGAAATAATTAAACGTGACATCGAATATTGTTTTTCGCTTTTTCAGTGCTGTCCCTAAGTCCCCCTTCCCTCTTCCGATCCCCATTTTCATCAAATGTCGCATTGTTCATTCCATTTAACGTAAATCGGCGATTTATTTGCGCGCAAAATAAAAATAGCAAATTGTAATTTATAATTATGAGGTTTTCGTTGCATTGTTGTTGCCGCCTTGCGAATGGATTGTGTCACATAAAAAATAGAATTTTAATATCGGCATCAATAAAAGCTTCACTTTTTTTCCGCCATCACGATGTCCATTCAAAATTTGTGGCTTTTGTGAATTTCAAAGCGCAAATAAAAATTAAGCATTTTTCTTAAAGCAATTAATTTGAATTGTGCAACATGTGAACACAATAAAATTGATAAAACAATGATTTTGACCTCAAACATCGCGAGTGTTGCTTTCACATGTCTGAGTGTCGGACTGCGATTGGATTATGCGAGCGCGAAAAAAAAAAGAGTGGCGAGAGATAATCGACTCCGCTATATATAAACGCGAATGGGCGTAAATCGCTTTAATTAATTTTTTTTTATGATTTTTCACCAATTGCCAATTGCTCGTTTGGTGTTTTATTGGTTTGCATTGAATGCCTTTAAATGGTTGAAACCTTATTGTTGGAACAATTGTAAGTGCAAAGGTGAAGGAGGGGGAGAGGGAGAGGGGGCAGTGCATGGTGTGATTGTAATAATCTGAAGGTGTGGAAGGATGGACACGTTTCTGTTTGATGGACATACTATTGCGCAATTGTTATTACTATCGTATTTTATTTTATTTGCAACTTTTTATCGACTAAATTGCTGAGCCTTTAGCGGACTTTGCATTGGGCAGTAAAAAAAAAAGAACCACCCAGTCGCAATTTGCGAATAACTCCAAGTAATAAACACAAAACACGCATTTTCAAATGTCCATCGCCCGCGTTGATGTAGCTCGTAAAGTGATTGGCTCTGTGGAATTTTTATTGCGTAATATCGTTGTTTGGCTACAATGACCATCCTCCAATGTTCGGTTTCATTCACTAACAGCTTTTTTTTTTCGCCATGATGATTTCATTTTTTTATGACTCTGCAACTGCACGCGGATCATTTTCCATTATCAATTTAATCATGGATCATAAAATCAAGTTTTACGAAAGAATTCTCTTTTTTTTTTGCGAAACACACATCTTTGAAAGCTATTTCGATTGATGTTTTGCAAGCCGCAAAAAGAGCAATAAAAATCTGAGCTTGATCATTTTTTTTTTCCTGCTTCAATGGATTTTTTTTTTCTACATCTGATGGACGAGTCGGACCTCATTCGATTGACCCGCAGGGTAGACTTCATTCAATCAAATGATTTTATGCGCAACTTTAATTGCGATGTATTTTGATAGCGAACAAGCAAAAAAAAATCAAAGAAAAATGATTTATTGGCCAAAAAATTTTGCCGCCCTTCCTGCATCATTCAATGGCCTGAACTTGATGTTGCTTTTTATTAATCGCCAGTGATGGCACACTGATGGAAGATTGCAAACCGCCACTGGCATTTAATATCATGTAACCCATCAAAACAGCATCAAAATTTTTATTTTTTTTTGGTTTCGTTGCTGCCCATCAGGCACAAGACATGATGAATTTCCCGCTCTCTGTCTCTTTCTTTCTCCTATGTTGGCTCCAAAAGCGAATCATAAATTCTGATATTGAAAAATGCAAATCAAAATTGCGATTTTTATCGCTGTTGTGCGGCCACAGCAAAGATGTCTGATCAAAAACTTTGCTGCCCATCATTTCGTTTTTTATTAGTTTCATGTTGCAGAATTCTGTGCAGTTTTTTATGATCGCGAACCAAACCGAATGCAACATAACATGAGAAAAAAAAGTCAGCAATGAAGCATAAAAAAAAATTGTGCAAAATCTTAACATTCATAAACTTTACATACGAAAGATTTTGATGGAATTTCTTATTTCTTTGTCGAGATTTTCGATGAAGATTTCTTACGGAATTTTCTTATAATTAAACAGAGAATGATAAAAGCAAACAGAAATGAATTAAAGATTCTTTACAAATTAACATTTTGTGCAGCCCACACATAGTAGATTCAACACCAATATTATGCATATATTGCGGGTCTTTGTCCCATTCTCGTTCAAAAAAACAAGAAGAATGAATTTGTCTTTACTTTTGTTTGTTTAATTTCATTTCGTTATTTAATTTTTTTTTTGTCTGTTGAAAGAGATTTTTTTCAATTAAAATTCAAATATTAAACATCATGTCCACCACGAAATATTGTTATGGACACACATGGGACAGGTTTCGAAACACAATTTTTCAATCTAATAATTGCTTGTATAAATACAGACGTTTGAATAAATATCTAAGACGATGATGATGGAGGAAAAGGAAAATTCTTCTTTTGGTTGTTGATGGTTTAATTCTGTCGATGTGCATTCTTTGCGTGAGATTGTGGCACTCAAATTTGTCGCTAACATACAAATGTGATTCATTAAAAGAACAATGGTTCAAAATTGCGCAATATTTGCATAAAAACGAATACAGGAAATTCTTTTGACAAATTGTTGAACTTATACCGCCAAAAGAACATTTTGCTGTTGCCAATTTGTCTGCTCCGTCACAATTCAATTATTCACCCACGCTTATTAAATTCACGCAATTTCTTTCTCTTTTTTTATCAGGTACATGAAATATTTGTATCCATTTGAATGTGAAAAGAAACATTTGAGTACACCAGCTGAGCTGCAAGCAGCGATCGATGGTAATCGACGTGAAGGACGTCGCACAAGTTATGGACAATTTGAATCACAAATGCAAAATCAAATGCAAATGGTGAGTTTCTCATTTCTCATCTTAATTGTCGTTCTTTGACATTTTTTGCTTTCTTTATTTCTAGCCACAAATGCAACGATCACCGATTCCCAATAATCTTCAACAAATGTCACCATTATCACTCGTGACACACGGCAATCCACAAAATCCACATCACAGATTAATGGGTGCACCACCAATTGGACAATTGCCGAGTATAGTTCCCCATGATATTGAGCAACGAATGCTGGAATACATCAAATTATTCCAGGCACCAAAGGACATGAAACGTAAGTTCAGACAAATTCCTTAATCTTAAGTTTCATTCAAATTATAATCACAAATCTATTGCAGGTTCACAATCACCAGATGTATCACGTGAGGCTCTCAATGCATTTGAAATGTCACGAATGGCTTTGTGGAATATGTATAACACCACAACAAACACAAGTCCACCAAATCCCATCAACACTAGTCCACCAGACGTTCAACGTGAAGCCCTGAATCTAGCCGAATCACCATCACCCATACCACCACCGCAACGATCACCCATCGTATCCATCAAACGTGAACGTGATTCTCATGATGATCGCGAAAATCCACCAGCTAAACGAGGCTTAGTTCGAACAGCGAACGATCTAAATCGTAAAAGTTCCATCAACAATAATAATAATCATCACATCAGCAACAACAATTCACAAGTGACTCCAACAAAAGTGCCCGCAAAGTCCATTGAGCATTCCGTGTCGCCGGCCGTTGAAAATGGTGCATCACCATCAAATAGCCAACACAAGCAAAATGGTTTCGATGGTACAACAATTTTGAATGGAATGCAATTTAAGATTATCAGTAAAGGTAAAAAGAAAGAAAGCTCGAATCGAATTGAGGAAGTTCACTAAATATTTTTATAATTTACAGAAAACTCATCTACGGGCGAACCGCAATTAGTTGTGAAGCTGGAAGTTAATGGAATATCCTTTGAAGGTGTTCTCTTTCCCAATTCAAGTTCATCACCTTCTTCATCAACAGCTTCCACCGAGCCAATGGTGTCACCGAATAAGAATCAAATCACATCTAATACGCTAAATGATGATCACAAAATGGCCCATCAACCCATTGTGTCCTCTTAAATTGTGGGCAGTTCCATTATCAGGATTATTCTTAAAATTTTCTTTAAGTTTTCTTTTTTGATTTTAATTTTAAAATTTAAGAATTAATTATGTGAATTCGATTGGAATAATTTCTGGTCGACGCATGATTAAAGTGCAACAACAAAAAAATCTTTTAAGCTAATAAATATAGGTAATTAACTTTCACCGCTATCGAAGCTAAGAAAATGTCGAGAAATTTCATGAAAAGAAAAATCTACTTGAAAACTGTTTGTCAGGTTGTTAATGAGAACGGTCAAATTAAGCTCACATAAAATATGTAATTGCATAATCTAACGATTTACTGGGGAACTCGTGGAAACAAAAAAAAAATTAAGTCCCATCGATGGCTGCTTTATTACAATACATTTTAATCTAAAACTAAATTTTCTTTTGATCCATCTGTTAATTATCGCACCGAACAACATGCAGAAACAGCATTAGTATGAGTAGATTTGTAATTAGTCACTTAAGTAGACAAAATAAACTTTTACAGAATTTTCAGTATTTTTATTTTTCTTTGCATCCAATTTTATTCTCGAATTTGTGTAAAAAAAATCACAAAATGGACGCCTCGTGGGGCAATTTAAGACTTTTACGCAATTTAAGTTAATTATTTTATTATTTTTTTGTTATGTATGTTATTTTTTTTCTACAATGTCTCATTGACACATCACAAATATAATTTTTTTTTTTCTTGATCACAAATCACAAGCATAACTTAGAAATTATATTATTGAGGTTAGATTCAGAGGAAATAAGAAAATTATTCAATCAGAAAATAATAAAAATAATAATATTATTAATTTTTAATTGGAATGAAAAATGTTTTAACTTTGTTGGCAACTTTTAGAGCTGTGCTGGCAAAAGATTCTGAGTCATGTATGGAATCACCGATGGACGGAAATTTGTTCAAATTGTTTTTCGATCATTAATTTTATGGGGAAATAATTGTGTTTTTTGCGGAATGGTGAGCAGAAACGAGACAAGGCGGGTGTGAAAAACATTTTCCATCAATTCATCTTATCAATTTGTTTCGTTGAATATTCAAACGAGGAATTTTTTGTGCTCTTCATTGTTCCGTCCTACATTCATCCCGACTCAAATATTGGTTTCTCATTTAACATCATTAATTATTCGATAAATATATTCTACTCCGACTGATGATGATGAAGGAAAAAGGGAGTGAAATGAGAATGTGGAATTTCCTTCAGCAAATAAAAACAATTTTCCAGTCATTAATTTTAAATATAAAAAAAGAGCACGAGAAAAATCATTTTAACATTGAGCGAGCGAGTTAATTACATTTGAACACTGTTCGAGAAATTAATTCTTCAATAGAACCAGAAACCATTATTTATTAAATAAAAAAAGATAATGTTTTCGCAATAATAATATGTAATGGAAACTTTTTCTGCTCTCGCAAGGATCCATCGAATTTAGAAGTTCAATTACTTACTTACGCCAAAAATGGCGAGCGCTTCGATTGTGAAGACTTTTGATCAAATGAACTTATCAAAGCGTTACTATTAAAGAAGTCCGAGAAATTGTTCGCTGGTTTGTTTGAATTTGGCGTTAATTGTATGTTGCTTGTAGAATGAACTGCGGTTGAAGCAAAGCGCTTTGATAGCGATGCGAGTGATGATGATTGAGTCGTATTACAATAAGTTTGTGAATTCTTGTGATTTTTGGCATAAATAGTCTTCAACTTTTCCTGCATTAGTTTACGATGTCCGATCATCTTCATTGATTCGGTATTTAGCTTAGATATTTCATCCTGCAATTTGGCCTTCAGCTGACAAGTTTTTGAGTACTTTATTTTCTGATAATAAGCACAAAGATTTCAAAAATTGCTCAAAATAAATTATAATATTAAAAGGATATTTACAATGTTTCGGAGAAGCTTAAACAAGTGTGTCTGATGGGAGCGCTGAAACTTGATCATCTTTGCTGGCTCAGCAAGAGTGCTTGTGATATTGGGCTGAAAATAATTCTTCACTTTTTGGGGAAGCTGAAATTATGCAAGTTACTGAATTAAGGTGCTTCAGTAAATGAATTGAGTAAATTACATGCCTTTGTCACTTCCTCAAATGTGATAGCTTTTTTGCAAATAGGGCATTTATTGCCTCCTTCGGTTGTAATAAATATAAAAAATTATTAAATTTCATTCAATGAATGTTTGAGAATTTAAACTTACCCGTATGTTTCATACAATTGCGACATAATAAATGCATACAACTCAGCATATAAAACTTAATTGTGCTCGTATTGGTATACTGGATTGAGCAAATGTTACAATGCATCCAAAACGGGGGCGCCATGACAAAAAGTATTCAAGCAATATTTTGATTAAAAATTCCCGATGCATTTGCACGCACCAAGGAGCGTAAAACTTTTGTTTATAATTTAATTCTGACGTTTCGGACGCTTGAAAAAAAAAAAAAGTAAGAAAAAAAGCATTTCAACATTAAGCGGCCGATTTACTTAATTAAATTTAAACATAAAACCAAGAATGAAACGCAACTAGAAAAGTATAAGTAATTACAGTGACGTATTTCTTAAGCTAACAAAATTTCTTATCATTTCGTCATGCATTCGACTGATAAGATTGCTTCTCCATACGCGCGCTTTTCTATCACAAACATTTTTATTTGAATCAGCGAAATCTGTACAGTCGCAAAGTCACAATGAGCGCATATTGGTTCTTTTGGTTCCTTCTTTTTTTGCCATTAATTTTAGTTTGCATTGTAAGTAGATAACACTTTCAATTACTTGACAGCATTTATGTTTATTTCTCCTATTTCAAAGTTTTCAAGGCAGCGCAGACCAGGCGTAATTTTAAGTACTGTTCCAAATCGCACTGTAGTTTATACCGTTCCAACATCATCTGTTCAAATGGTTCCCAACACTCGACATGTCGCACCATCAACTATAATTGTGGAGCAGCAGCTTCATCAGCATTATCACAATCAAAATCAACATCAACCTCCTCCACCATATGGATTTGACAGCAACAATCAAAATCGATATTAAAACGTGAATCATCAGATGATTCATTTAAAAGAATATACTTTATTCCTATCGATTGTATGTATATAAAAACATGTTTGAAATTAAGTAATTTGTCGATCCATTGATGACTTAATTTTCAATCAAATTTCCCACGAAATTTTCTTAAATCTAATGAAGTCTTTACGATAGGCACGACATCATTTATAAACATACCCCTATCCTTATCGGAACGCAACATTTTTACATGAGTTCTGCAATTTCATCAGTTTTACTTTGATTCTTCACTCGCGAGCGTTGTCAGTATTTTTTTACGAATTCCTTATCAAGATGGACGCGTGGATAATTATTTTAGTTACAATCTTATCAGGTCTCGCATTATTTAGCTTAATATTTTTTTGTGCCAAACGTAGAGCAGCGAAAAGGACGCGGCGTCAGGCGATTCCGGTCACAGTGACAGTGCAAGGTGCACCAGGCTTTCAGAGTCAACAAATGATGACACATGTCCCATCAACGAGTTACTCACCGGCATATAATTCCAATATGCCAACCATGGTTATTGAACAGCCGGCCAGAATCGGTCATCGACAAGAGTTCGTTATGGTTCAGCAATCTCAACCAATGATGATTCAGCAACCACAACCAAATATACAATATTACAGTATGAAATATTTTGATAAAAAAAATGGCGAAGTTAACAATGATTATTTCTAATTTTAGCACATTCAAATCCTCCCAGTTATCAAATAAATCCTGCGACAACTACAATGACAAAAGTTTCCGCCGCCAGCGCTCCACCAATGTTTTAGTTTTATCTATAATTAGTCTTTTTTATACGTATTTGACGGATGAAGCCCTCCAAGCTATAAATATTTTATCGGATAAGAACCGCTATCGAAGCATGTCTAAAGAAAATCATCGTAATAATAAATTTTTAGTCGCTTATTAGTGGTTCCTTGATTTAGTTACAGTGTCTCCACCCTTTTATGCTAATTCTTAGCAATGGACACTGGACTGATTATCACAATAACTTCAGTTATATTTGCGGTCCTAATATTGGCAGTGGCAGGTTATTCATATGCAAATTACAGAATAAATAAAACCCAAAGGGCACCACCACATCGATGGCGTCACAATGATGGTGAGTTAATAAGTGTCATAACATTTTGATGTATCCTAAAATTTGATAAAAAACCACAAACACTACGATGTCAAGTACTCAAGTACATTGTCAGTTGATCATTAACTGTTTAGCGCAACTGGCGTTCATATTTCATTCGCAATGGAACAAGAAATTTCTATTGTTTTCTTCGATCCAATGATTGTTATTATTGTTGCTGGAATGATTTTCCTTACACTTTATTACTGTGGCCGGCAACGTCGTGCAAGGAGATTAAGGAGCGGTAAAATAATTATTTACATCAATCGACACGTTTCGAGTTTTGTTAACGCAATCGCCGTTTCCATTATAAAGATAACTACATTTGTGTTTATTAATAGCGAGCAAGAGAGTGTTTAGTTAGTAAAAAACATTTGTTACAATCGGTGAACAAAACAAAAGCATTTCGAATGATAATGATGGATTCGATTATGTTATTAAAGCTTTTTTCTGTGCTAGTTGCAATTACTCTTACATTAAGCATTCTGGGTGTTATTATTTGTTTTAAAGTTCATAATATTGAATGCTTCAGAAAAGGTGATAAGAAACATGTTGATGTGGTGTGGTTTGATGTTACATTATTTATGGAAAAATGTTTTGCGGAAAAACTTCATGTTCTTATCAGTTTCCAAATATCGATTTTGTCTCACTGATAAAAAGCGGCAGTTGTTTACCGCACGTTTTGCGGGAGTATTTTTATTAGCTTGTGATTGTGAACGGGTCGTGGCGATGGAATTTTTCTGGTACATAACCTCAATTTTTGGTTTCACGGTTTTGATTTGGTTTCTTTTGGTGAGGAAATATTTAAACGAGAAAATTTATTTCACAACAAGATTTCACAAATTTATTCTCATTCTGACAGTTTTCTTATGAAAAGAAAAAGAAAGGAAAAGTAGCAAATCGTGGAGCAAGTAAGTTGTCTTTGTTCGTTATCTTGTCAATTTCAAAAAAAAAAATCAATTTGGTGAATTTTATCATAACTTTTATCAAACGATTTCGACGATTTGGGTTTGTGATTTGTAACAATTATCATGATATGGAATCAAAAAAAAATTGGGGAGATTCACCTGTCAGTTGCTCATCAGATATCAAGTTATAACTTTGTGGTTGATTATGGCAGTCTACCTTTATATTTTATTCATTTTTCTTCCACTGATTTTCATTTGGATTATGCTTTATGCTATCGAAAAAAAGAAAGTCATTCGAGCGACAGAACGTGAGTGAAATGTTTTGTTTTATTTTTTTTCGTGAATTCTCGTGCAAATCTTTCTCTGGATCGTTTTTTTCTGGTATTTTATTTCACAATAAGTTATCAAGAATGTGACTACCGTACATGTCAGTTGTTACAGATAAGACGGTGACAAAGCTTTCCTTTAATGAATTAATAAATTTCTTATCATTTCAATTCCATCGCTCGGTGTGCGTCAATTGTTTTTGTATTTCATTGAAATTAATAAGAAAAAATGATTTTAACATTTATTTTTATAATTTTAATAATGTTTTCAATTTATCTCGCAATGGCTCTCATGATTCGCTACAACACGAAACTTACAAATATCAGTCGACGGAACCGTGAGTTGCTGAGACATGAAAAATTCGAAATTGATTTAACTTTCATTGCTTTGAGTCATTTGTTATCAGTAAATTTTTTTGATCGATTCATCAATTTCAATGGTTTATTTTTATCAACTCTGCAGCACAAACACCTCCAGTGATATCGACAGCAAATGTGATTTATACAATTCCAACAAACAGTCAAATGGCTCGCTATCCAGCAACAAATATTTCCACATCAATACAATTCGATCATCCTCCAAGTTACGATCAAGTGGTTCAACAAAGTGTTCGAGTGACGCCTTCAACTCCAAGTCCCGAAGTAGCGCAAACTACAGAAACGCCATCACAGCCAGTGCCGAGGCCATCGTAAAGAGAACGATTTATTTGACTCCGTGATTTTTTTTAACTTTTATTTCCTTTTGTATAAAAAAATTTCTTATCACTAAAAAAAAATATTGCACAAAGCTATTTTTAATCTTAATGTAATCTTATCATTTATTTTATGTGAATTCATCGACAGATGCTTTAAATCATTTTCGGTTGTGGAACGCTGTCGCAGTGTTTGAGGTGATCCCATTCGAACAGCAACGTCATACGAAGGTGGATGATCAACAGGATTCGACCATGAATTTTCGTTCACTGGCGCCGATGGAATTTCACATGCACGTTCACTTTCAACTGTGAAAACTTCATTTCGAAACATTCGATCGGCAATGTGGGGTCGTATCGTAGTGACGTTTCTATAGTTCTTAAAAATCGCCACAGAAATAACAATAAAAAGTAATAAAATGATGGAAATGAAAATTGCTATATTCATCTGAGTGTCCGCTGACATTTTTATGCTGACTTGAATGGTTTCTTAAGATTTAATTCTTCGTATGGCCGCGTGACTCTACAATTAGTCAATTACAGCATGAAACAAAACTCGAAATTCCACCCGCGCTTAATAGAAACTAATCTTATCATTCTTCTAGTGACGATAGCGTTTGCTATCAGAAACGTGCATGAGAACTTTCATTCGCTGAACGTTGTCGCAATGTTTGTGGTGTCTCCATTTGAACAGCAAATTCGTAGGAAGGTGGAGGATCGTTAGGACACACCGGTGGCGCATAAGGCGGCGGCGTGTGTGAAGTTCCATTAACTTGCTCTCGTTCGATTGTGAAAACTTCGTTTCGTGATATTTGATCGGTGTTTTGATTATTACTGGCCACAGGAGTTTGATCGTGTATTGGTTCCCAATCTTTCATAACTTTTAAGACACAAGTGATACCAAAAACAATACAAAATAATACAGCAACGATCCAAAATCCCATCGGCGAAGACATGTTCCTTAATCGATTAGAAGTTTCAGACTGAGCGACGTTATCAACAAGTTGCAAAGGATTACTTGAAGCACTCATTAGTAGCTGATATGAGACATTTTCCTCGCAAAAATAGTTAATTATTTAGTCACCAGTTCTATTTTCGTCCATGTCACGTTCGCATTTGAGACTTCGTCTGTAGTGACGTCAGATGTGATTTTTATTGCTATTTTTGTGATATTAATAACTTGTTATCATTAAAGCTAAAATTACACACGCAACTTTTTTCTTATCACATCGTCTGTGACTTGTGATTGTGAGTGACGCTATCAATGAGAATTCGCGAATGTCGCAAAATGAGTTGAGAGAGAGTGTCGATCAGAGTTTTCATTTTCTCTGACGTTGTCATTAGAACGTCATTTAAAATCGTATAATAAACATCACGAAAATAAACGATATAAACGTAAACAATAACAATCCTTATCACTAAAAACTAAGGCATTCTTTATTTCCACTGGATCAAACACAAATTTCAATTTATTTGGCAATGGATGATAAAACTTGACACTGACTTTAAAATTTTAATTGCAGTCATACGTTAGCAAGTGAACTATTGATAATATCCCAATATCCGTTTATCACATAGTTTTATTATGTTTATAACCATTATCGCAATATTTCTTGCTATCTTATCTATTTAGTTTTTTTCTTGATTTATTGTGATGTTTATGTGGAAATAGACGAATTTTCAATGTCTGCAAGAGGAATGTTCGTTTAGTGTTGCTTGTGATTCCATCTGTATTGCGGCTTCGTAGGATGGTGGCAAATCAGTGATCTTCATCACTTCAAGTGAATTGTGTGAAATTGTATAAACCGAACATTCTGCGCATTGATTATATGTAGGAAGTGCGCTTGATTGAGCTGCAATGTAAATTTCCGATGAAGTTTCTAGAGTGGCCACACTTATACTACCTTCAGATTGGCGCCATTGCTCTCGTTGTCTCAAGATCATGTTGAAAGCTCTGATGCACGAACATGCCAGACAAATGCAAATTAATATAAATATAAAAAGTGGAACGTATTCAGCCTCCATTTAACGTCGTTCTTGTTGCTTTTTAAAACTGATTGCCTGAACATAAGCGTGGTGGCTATTTTCTTTTTTCTTGTGCTAAAAAACAACGATAAGTGATGATAAGAACTTTCAGTACGCCATTGAAATATTTCGGTTGTGTATAAACAATGCTGAGTTCAGGTAATATTATTACGTTAGAGTTTCACCGTACATTCAAATGTTGTTTGCAGACTTGCAATTAACGCAGATTTTATTCCTATGAGCTTTGTTTCTGATTAGAAAAAGTTTAAAGTTGTCAGAACCGCCACTATCAATTACATCCACCACCTTCTTTATTCGTATCACCACCACATGCATATATCCAGTATTATTCTTCAGTATATCCTCGGAAGAAGAAGCTTTCCCAATCTTTTCATAAAAATTGCAACAGGAACCGAAAGTGTCGAACGTGTGCCGAAAGTTGCCAGTCTGAACTAAACTGTCAAACTAAATTGTTGATTTGTCCCTTGGACAGTTTTTGATAACACGCAATTGGTGCTTGATAAGAAATTCATTTTTCACCGGAATGCGCTTTTTGCGTTTCAGTCTATATTGTAAATCAATTTTATTAATTAATGTTATCAGTTATTCTTGTCGATTAATTTCGGTATGAATTTTGCTAGTGTTGCTCGCTCGTCTAACTTCCATTTGAATTGCTTCTTCATAAGATGGTACAAAATTATTTGTTTTTAATTCTGTGTTATTAACACTACACGCAAGAGCATCTGGTTGAGCTCCTGAAACTACTTCGAATTCAGAAATATCTTGTTCCCAATTATGGTCATCTTCAATTCTAATAACTACGTGTCCATCATCAGATATTGAGAAAATTGTCGATCGACGTGTTTGTGAGCAAATTATTCCGTTCATCGTATCGTGATGCTTTTGTCGATACTTTCGTATGACAAATCTGCAGAAATAGCATTTTGTGAAAGCACTACCTGCCAATAGTATGAGCAATAGTGAGAATAGTATAGAAAGTAGTAAAACTTCCATTTTGCACTAATGCGATTCAACGACTGAAAAGCTTTCTCAAACAACATTTCCTAATTAAACGTGATAAGATTTTTTTTTACAACTACCTAGGTAGAGAAAGCTTCTTAATGTTGAGCTTCGAATTTGCTGCACGCGAATAAAGCTTTAATGAGCTTGTTGTTCTAAGTCGCATATTAATATATTTCATTTCAATTATCCATCATAAAGGTTATAATCACATTATTATCTTATCAAAATTATCTCACGCTTTTTTTATCACAGCACCGAACTGTGTCGTCTCTGAGGGTTGTCTGAAACATTTGCTGTTTGTAATGTCACTGGTGCTGGTGGTAAAGGATCATTAAATCTGGTTTCCTGTTGAACAACATGCTCATAAGATGGTGGCAATTCTTCAAATTTCATTTCAGCCACATAAGCTGGAGCTCGCGGTTGAATTGTTCCAGGCGGTGGATATTGAATGAGTGTCCTTCGGCCTTGTTCAATTGTAAAAACGGAAAATTGATAATCTCTTTGTGGATTTCTTTCTTGAGCTAAAAATATAAAAACTATAACAGTGAAATTTCCAAAAAAAAAAAAGATTTAAAAGGATGAAAACCTTCAAAATCGCGTCGAGCTTCTTGATATTTTCTCAAAGTTCGTATGAACCATTGGCAAGAATACATCAAGAAAATGAAGATGATTATTAAAAATAGAATCGCCATAAGCGAGCTGTCCATGTTTTTTTAGCGTTCAGCACAATCGCAGACCAATTCATCAACTGAGTATTGAGCGCTCTTTTCTTCTTTTTATCAGCGACCGCAATTGGCAATTTTTCTACGATAACAACTGATAACGATAACTGCCAATGAAATTACAATTTTTTAAAACAAACCAAATTGATGTACATATGTGCATAGTGTTATCAATGGATAAGAAATTGTGTTGAGTCCTTTTAACTGAAACTTTGAATTCATTTACAAAACGCAAACTTTTTTTTTCTTGCAAATTTAATTTTTGCGAATAAATTTTTTCTTCTTCTTTATTTAAATATTATTTTTGTGTGTGTTTTCTTGATGGGATTTATTTTTTTTTTCGTCTTTGAAGATTTCACAAAACGTTTTAAACGATTTTACAAATGAAAAATAATCGATTTGAACTTAGAGGAAATATCTAATGCTCGTACTAAACGATTTGCTTTGGTACTGCAAAAACTTAAAAATTGAGAAGGTTTTTTTTGAGCATTTTTCTTAATAAAGTATTTTTTTTGGACGAAATTAGGTTCTTAGGTTTATGCATCGAAAGTACATTTTATCTAGGTAGGGAATGATGAGGAAAATGTGAGGAAATTCTCTAGATTAGAATATCACATAGATTTTTATTAGTTCTGTTTTTGAACATAAAAAAGCGGATTTTTTTTTAAACATTTTCTAACCTCAAAGAATGTCTTAAGAATGTCTAATTTCTTATTCTTTGCAACATTTTTTTTGTTTCATAGTGAGTAAAGTCAAGGAGTAGAGTTTGTTTTAATGGACATTTATAGGTTATAAACTGTTTCTATTTATGCGTTTTTCTCTTCTTTTTTTTTTTGTTTTGTAAAACTTGATGGCAAAAGATTCGATAGGAAGAGGAACGAAAGTTGCACAACTTTTGTCCCGTGATTTACTTTTTTTTTATTGTTATTCACAACCATTAAGAATCTTTATTAAAGAATCTTTAAATATCGTCTGAAAGCCTCAAGTTCAAAGGTCGTGAAATCCATTTGATGATGGAGACGTCGACTTTATGATGTGGTTCTGTGATTTGAATGAAAATAAAATCATAAGTTAAAGAAAATCATAAAACATCATTAAAGGAATTCATAATAATAAACAACGATAAAAATGAAAGCATATTAGAAAATAGTTTTCAATTCACCATCACCCGTTCCATCATCACCATCCAACTGTGATCCATCCAATTCTTCTTCTCCTGTGTCAAAATGCCATGGCTCTGTGTCCATGTTATGATTATAATTCATTTCAAGTAAAATTTCGCCATTTTCTGGTTCTTTCTTTACTTGAATGGCACTTTCGTGTGTCATTTGATCAAACTTCGGTGAACCGGAATCAAAAAGCAAATCAGCTTCAGGAAATAGATCACTTGCAATTGGCTCATCAACGCCTAAATCTGCACATTCCTCGCTAAATGATTTCTGATTGAAAAACTCTTTCTCAATCGTTGCCGGACGTCGATCACTGTACATTAAAATTTTATTCGATGGATCAATTAAAAAACCTCTTGAGCTCTTAACATTCGATGATTCCATCGGCATTTTACTGCCAACAGATGTTTTCGACAGGTAAGAATTTAAAATCATTGGGAATTGATGCAGCTTATGAGTGTGATCGTCTTCAATTTTGATCTCAGTGCCATAAAGATGATCACTAGTAGGATTTGAATTTGTATTATCATCAACTTCCATTTTTGTATTGAGCATTGGCGATTTTGTAATTGAACATTCACCATCCGTTGGCAAATCAATGATGGCTTCCTCTTTAATGCATCCATCATAGTCCAATTTTTCAATTTTAATTTTGGGATATTCGTAAATTTTTCGTTCTTTTTCCATCGCAATAGTTGTAGAATGCGATGCTGGATTCGATACAAACATAATGCTCGACGAACTGCGCGGATCTGACGGTTGATGCTCGTTGAATTTAATCATAAAATTCTGTTGTGGATGTTGATGCGTTTGCGACAATTGCTGTTGTTGTTGAATTATTTCCGTTATCAGTGTTTTATCATTTAGAAAATTATTCTGTAGAGATTTTGCATCTGCAGCGTCATCGTTTTCCTGTTTCAGAATTTGCGGCTTGCATGATGGCACACTTGTTATGATTGTTTTATTATGAGAGCTTTGTGTTTGTGTAACATTTTGAATCGGTCGTATATAAATCGTATTGCTGGCGCCTGAACTTCCTGCTTTATTATTAACGTACGTTATTGATGGACTTTGCTGTAAGCGAACAGATTTATATGTATTTGAGCCTGGCTCTGATTGTGTCAAAATGGTTTTCGTTTCCGTATCATCACTTTGACTAACATAGCGCTGAAATATTATAGATGTACCACTCGAACTGCCAATAACTTGTGAGCCCAATTGATTTGTTGGCACTGCAATGATTTTTTGTCCATTGTTTGATGACAAAATCGCCAGCTGTTGACCACTTTTAAGAACATTCATGGGCAACAAATAATTGCCGGGCATTAAAACTGCCGTTGTCGATCCTGGATTTGTTAATTTTTCTATTGATCCACAGCCAGAACTTGCTGTGATTGTTGTTGTCGATTGTGGTGCATTTGTAATAACAAAATTCTTTGCTGTTGGACTCTGAAGTGAATCAACGCATGGAGCATTTTTAGATTCCGCAAATATCAATCGTCGCGTTACGGCAGGAAATTTATTGTGACCTGGTGATGTTGCAACACTACTGCTGCTACTTTGGGGACTCATTGCAGTTTCCTTCTTAAATTCTTCCACATAAAAGTTATTGTCCATCGAAACGTCCGTTTGATCATCGATATCACCGCGTGGTGAATTATTGATTGAGCCTGTTGATGGAACGCCACTTCCCATGCCACAAGAGCTATCTTCTTCACTGCCCATTGTGTCTGTCATCATATCAGAATTCGATCCAAATTGTTTGGAATTTTTCATACTTCCAAGCGAACCGGATGATGATGCAATTTTCTTTCGCTTTGATGCTGGTGGATTTGCCGGTGGATTCGCTCTTCTGCGTGGTGCTGGTTTATTATTCAAATCTGGTGAGTTTCTCACCTGCTCTTTATAATTTGCCAAAATATCAAGAATCCTTTGGGCGGTATGTTCGTCTTCTTGTAACTTTGGCGCTGCTTTTAATCCAGCTGACATTGATTTTGAAGACGATGGCGAATCACTCGGTGAACTGCTTGCGACACTTACTGAACTTGATTTCGTTTCATGTCGCGATTTCAAATCAATATTTTGTCTCTTTGATGGACTTGCAGTATCGGAACGTGATGGTGAAGTTATTGAATTTGGTGTCACTGAGCTGCGCTCAAGAACTTGCTCAAGCACCATATCAAACTCTCTCAACTGTTCTAGTGTTGAGTTGTCAACATTTTTCTTCTGCGACTTTGAATCAATTTTTGAGTTCTGTTCTACTTCAATTTCTTGCTTTGAAGCTTGTTGGGCGGTCATTAACAGTGTTTCAAGCTTTGATGGCTGCTGATGTTGCTGCTGGCTTATACTCGTAGTCGCAGTTTGTTGAATTCGTGTAGGTGTTGTTGCAATAACAATTTGCTGACGAAAATTTCCCGGCGATTGTGGTCGAACGGTGTTTATTAGTTGAGGAATTTGTATTGGAACTGAAATTCTCATCGGTGCCATTATTGTGTTTCCACATGATCTCTGACTGTCACTCATCGTTGAAATGATTCTGACATTGTTGTTTTGATTATTTCTCAATGCAGTCAATAAAACATTGTTGCTGTTGCTTGCAAGCAATTTTCCATTTCCAATTGGTCTTGCGTAAAGTAAACTATTTTGTAGTGCTGTATGTAGCGTAGGCAGCTGCTTCTCGCTATCACTCATTTCCGGCATTGCTTTTGTTATTTTTGCAATTGGTTTTGATTCCGTGAGACTTACGAGAGTTGGTCGTGATGTTATCAGCTCTTTAGTGACAAATACTTTGTTCTTCATTAACGATTCCTGACTGACACTCGGCGGGAAAACAGTTTTTCCAAAAGCTTGATTAAATTTCGGAAGAATTTGATTGCTCGATTGAATGACAGTTTTTCCAATTTTCTGAATAATGGAGCTAACCGTTGTGCTGGCAATTGGTGCTGTAATGGGCGAACTGCTGATTGTCAGCGAACCCATTTCGGTTGTTTTTGAGCTGGACGATGTCTGAATGAATTTCGCATAAGTTTCTTCATAAATCGAGCGTGTACTCATCGGTGACGTTGGTGCACTTGATGACGACGATGAAACGACAGCAAGAAGTGGAATTTTATTTTGTTGCTTCCTTTCAGAGTCATCTTGTTTCTGTATGATTGTCAAAATATTTTGATTGTCTGATTTCTTCAATTGACTATTAATGAGAATTTGCTGATTTGCTTGATGCAGGATTGTTGGACCTTTCGCTCCAGACGTGTCCACTTTGTAAGTTATTTTTTTCGTTGTACCTCCGGCGCTGCTGCTGCATATTGGTGTCAAATGTATTATTTTTCCATCAGTCTTGCAAATGAATTGAACGATACCATGCTGCTTTGCAGCCGCTGGCAGTTCCGCTTTGAAGCTATTGCTATTTCCTGGAGACGCAACCGTCACGACTTGACTTATTGGCTTCGTTTGAGGGCTCGTTGTTGTCATTGTAGTTGAATAAGAGGTCGTAAAATTTGGCTTAACAGTGAAATTTGATGGTGGACTATTAAGAATTTGAACTAGCTGCGACTGTCCGGAACTTGTACTAATGGTCGCTTTTTTTGGAGATTTTGTAAGTTGGATATTGTTGTCATACAATTTTCCGGTCGCATAACATCTGTTGTTTTGCTCGTTGTAATGATGTAGTGACGATTTGCACTTCCTGGCATCATGGCTTGCTGTTGCGTCAACATATTGATCAACGTTTGATTCTTGTTAATTTTCTGTGCTTCCGATTGAACCGAATTCGATGTGCATGCGATAATTTTCACATTATTTGCTTTGTTAATGTTATTTGTACTGATTTCGTTGTTGACAATTTTTCTAGTTCCATCGATTTCATTTTTCAGCTTAATCGACTTTTGAGCGCTTTCATTGCCCACAGTTCGATTCGTTGCCGGCGGATATGTATTTTTAATAATCGTCCCAAATGAGGTTTGAATAGTTTTCATTTCCACTTCACGATTGCTGTTGGTTTGCGCAAATTTCTGAATGTGTCCCGATGTTGATGCATTTTGAAACGAGCTCGTTGCTTCCGATTGTGAATTTGAGGGATTTTTATTTGCTGCTGAATTGTCACTGACATCATTCGCATCGCCAGTCACAGACAATGTTCCGTTCTTTAAGATGTGAACAACTTCGACTTGAACAGTTGTTTTGGGTGACGATGGAAATTGAAAGAATTCCAGTGAATGCATACCCGGTACGGCATTAAGAACGTCGCGGCTTATTTGACACAGAGAATTGGCGTCTTTTGGATCAGTTTCTTTCTTATCATTATTTTCGATAAGCTTTTCGTCGGCATTATTCAATTTAACGGATAATCGACAAAATTTCCTTTGGTTTTTTAAATTTTTCGTGAAATTTAGTGAGTTTTTATCGGAATAAATAACTTTGCTTAAATAAATGTCAGCAAATGCATTCAATAAACTCTTATCGCTATCATTTGCGCAATTGGAATTGTTGGGGAATTCAATGTTATTATCAAATTTGCTATTTACATCCAAAGAGGTCGAGGAAAATTTTGAACACTTAATTCTAGCGAGATTATAGGATTTAACTACATTTTTAGTCTTACAATTAGTTCCATTACTAGTCGCATTGCACTGATTAGTGGATTTTAGTAAAGCATTAGTAATACCATCACCATCGATTGTGTAACTTACTTGATTGTGATAGATTAAATGGAATGTTGATTGATAGATGTCTGTCGCATAATCGAGTGGATCCTGACCGTCAAGGTCGTGGCTTTGTATTACAATGTCACTTCGACGTATGCGAGGCTTAAGCTTGAAAATTAATTAGATTTAATGAATCAAAGTCTTCAATAAATTATTTTACTTTAATATACTTACTTTCAGCGGAAGTCTGACTGGCGCGATGTTCGTATTTACTGTCATGTTTGTCTTAAGATTACTCTTATCGATAAATTGCATTACATTGACTAACCGGACTTCACATTCTTTTGTCGGATATCTCCTTTTCAATTCTGATGACGATATTGATGGCGAGTGTTGACGTTTCGATGAGGGACCCATTCGTGGTCGAGATTTCAATTTAATCTTTTTGAGAACTTTTGCAAAACTCTCCTTGAAAGAAAGTTCATCAATAGTTGCGGAACGACTTAAAACGTTTGCGTCACTTTCCCTTGCTGCACAGCTGACAAATTCAACAGTTTGGTTTAATATTCGTGAGCGATGTTTTTTGCTGTAAGTACGACTTGCTGGCTGCTGATGATTACCTTTAAGATTCATTTTGATGAAATCGGGATCAGTTTCTTTTGTGAGATCAATAACATCTTCCGGTGGTGTGTTATTCATAAGTCTTTCAGCGGAAATATCCCGCTTGCTTTCTTTTGATGGGCATGCCATTGCTGAGACATTCTTAAGTACTTTTGAAACTTTACTTGTAAATGGATTTAACAATAGCTTCGAATTATCTCTTATGATTGTGACGGGAATATCTTTCATTGAGATTTTCTCAAAATGTACAAGCGGTGGTGGACTTGTTGGTGGCGTTTGCTGAACTGATTGAGCCATCGTCAGAGAAACAGTTTTTTCAACGCGCGAATATGAAGGAATTTCTCTTTCAAAATCAACAAGAGGATTGTTACCATTTGTTCGGAATTCTCTAGTGCCATTGGTCGATACAGCACCATTGAAGTTGGGCACCTTCATTTTTGGATATATTACTTTCTGTTCTAATGGTTCTTCTTTTATGGGATTCTCTTTTTTGATTCCATTCGCAAATAGGGCAGCGGTGGTGGGATCATTCGTGATTGTAGAACATCCATTCTGAAATACTGCTTCTGACTTTACAATCACATGATTACTTAAACTTTGCAACAAAATGTTCCCAATGGATAAAACTTCAATTTTTGGAGCCTTCAGTGGTAACGATGATAGCGCTGCAGACTTGTCAGGAGATTGCGAAATTATAGAAGTCTGATTGACTGTTATAGACCTTACAGGAGAAGTGGAATGATTTGTTAACAATGGAGTCGGTGGTGAACTGCAATTTTGAACTGAGGTGTGTTTAATAACCGAATAGTTGCCGTTAACGTTCAATGATTCGTTTCTGTCTGGTGATTGAAGTTCAGTTTTTATCCTTTGACACGACGAAGACGGATTGTATATTGTGGATGTATTGAACAGATGATTTTGCTCCGAAATTGGATGGGCAAATGGATCATGATTTAAGTTTTTTTGATAGATAACATTTAATGGGTTCACCCTAGGCGGTGCATAAGCGTTTTCCATGAATTGTGGTTTCAAACTCATTTGATTGTACATCGAAGTACTCATTCTAGGAACTGGAAACGAATTTTGATCCGATGGTTGCTGATAGCTATGAAAAGAATTATCAATAGTATCAGTCTGGTTGATGTTATTCGCAGAATATTCGTCTTTGTAAACTTCCTGTAATGAGGGCATTGTCATCGGTGTTTTCTCAAGTTTAATCGTTTGAACTTCAGTGTCGAAATATAGTGGAACTGCAGGAATTGATAGAGCTGATGGCGTTTCTGTTGGTTCACTTTTAATCAGCTCGGGACTCGTGAATGGCAAATTCAGTTGTGGATTTGTTGGATTTTTTGGTGGACGACGATTGGAAACACCAGTCTTGAAAACACATTTTAACTTACTCTTGAATGAATTAATTGTCACGTCCAGATCTAGTCGAACATTTTGCGTCGTATAATCGACTTTAAACTGACCAATGACTTTTGAGTTGTACGTGCTCCTTATAAAAGGGTTGTCGTTTTTTTCATTGTAAACTATTTCGTCAGTAACTTCCATAAGGATGGTGAGCATACCATGGACACGAGCTGGTAGTGTTAGATTTCGTATAATTAACGGCACCTGCTTGCTGTTGCGCCTTTTTTGGAATTTCAGACTTACTGTTGAGCTATTGTTGGATTTTGTGAAACCCAATTTGTGTACCGATGTTGAATCTTTTAATGGTTCCAGATCAATTGTCACTCTATCACCAGCCATCAGCGAGAGATCATTTTCCAGAAGAAGAAAAACAGCAATGAGATCATCAGATGCATCAAAAGTTTCATCGCCCGACAGCATGACTACAGGGCCCCCATCTTTCTTTTGTCTTCCTGTTGCTACTGTAGGCATCATTGGGAGACTTGTAGTAACATTTATTTGTTGTTCAATTGCGGTAGGACTTATATCATGCGTAAGAATTTGTCCGTTTGTTGGCATTAGTTCTTTCAGTAATTTGTCAAATTCTGGTTTCTTGTTTTCTGGTGTTGCGTTAGACATTTCATTTTGAGGCAGTTCAGCAGTGTCCATTTGCGTCACACTATTGTCCAGATTAGCGTCTAATTCATTTATTTCCGTGTCTTCACTTGCAGCAGCACCAGATTTGTTGTTTCTTTTTATGTATCGATATTTTCCTGGCGTTGCGTCAAACATATAATTATCGAGATTCAATTCTAACATTGATGCTGCGACAATTGTAGGATGCGTTACTCTTTGAAAACGTGCCACTTCGGGCTGACCGCGACACACAACATAATTGAATGCAGCATTTATCTGATTTTGTGACGTTTCCATATAAATATTGCGATTTTTATTTAACTCAATGAACTCGGACGCACAAAATTTCAATTTCTTCTCCATGATGGCATAGACCATTATATTTTCGATGTCGTAAGTATTATAGCCGTTGCTTGCTAGGTTCCATACACAAATGTTTCCTGTTTGATACATTTTGTACAGTTCATTGCCAGACGATTCCTGTTCAATGATACCGAAATCGAACAAGAGATTTTGTTGATTTTCAAGATAATACTGCTTCTGCTTTATAGCCCAATAATTGCGGTAATAGCACATTTGATTGAAATCAATACTTGGTATATTGGCAAAAACGTCTCGTGTCTCCGGAAGTGTTGTGAAATAATTTTTTGACTTTTGAAGTATATGAAGAATTAAGCCACGAACATCTGACGGTGGTTCCATTTCACTAGTCGGCACATAAGGATTTTTTATCATTATGAAGCGGCTACCCAATGTTGCATTGAAATGATTATTGTCAGCAACCACTCTTCTGAAATCCTGCTGGTTAATTTCCACTTTTTCATTTTCATCTGTCTGTGGTGCTCTTTTGTTCAATCTTTCAACACCAGGATACTCTAGAGGCTTGAGATCATCACTCAGCAAACGTCCACTTAGGAACTCCAATTTTTCAAAGCATTGCACTGACAGAGTTTCCCAAGGAAGGCTCTCGTCATTTTTGATGGCACTCTGGAATGTTTCAAGTTGATCACGAAGATAAGTCAATGTCTTCTTTAACTTAGGTTTGCATTCAGTTTTGACCGAGAAACTTTCAGGGAGATTTGAAAGTATTTCTTTGCAGATCGTTGTTTCCAGCTCACAAGCACTGGCCGCTTTAATGCATAACCGCCGTAGTTCATAATCATCGATGATGAGTCCAAGAGTAAGAAGAGCCAGAAACATTTTTCGATAGGACTTGATAAATTCTTCCTTTCTGCCACCATGTTCGTACTTGATTTTTTCGATAAGCGAGAGATCATGGGAAAGTCCAATACTGTAGAGCTTAATAATTAATGATTTGTGCTTATTTGGCATCTGCAAAAATAATAATAGTTGCTAAAAATGTTATTCAATTTCCTAATATTGTAGCATACCTTAAGTCTCAGCAGATTAGCTACCAAGTAATAATAATCACTGACAACATTCATGTTGCTGGCTGATAACACAAGTTTTTCTAACATTCTATCTACAAATTCATGTCGAAGGGAAATGTCTATTAGGATACTGATGTAAAGATTGTAGTTAAGTATATTCTGTTGATTGCGGGACTTCTTGAACTCTTTTTGCAGAAGATCTTCAAATATGCAGAATGTTATAAATTGTTTTTGCTTATCGATTTTCTGGTTCCTCTCAACATCTGGAACAGTATTAGCTTGTGCAAGGACGAATTTAAGTTTCTCATGCTCAGGTAACGTTGAGATCTTGAAGAAAAGTTAAGTTATTCACTAAGTGGATATGTTTAAAAACTATAGCGGTTGTTAAACTTACCAAGCTGTGCAAATGACCATAATCCTTTTTGTAGGAGAAAATAATCATTAGCGAATGCATCAATTGCTCAATGGTCGCATAGGAAAGTTTATTTTGAAGATCCATCTCACAAACAAGGAATTTCTTGTACGTCTCTAGAGTATTGATGACAATTTGGTTAACTTCTTCGCAATCAGTGTTCTGAAACAAGTTCATCACAGCTTGTATTCGTGCCGATATCACTTGATCATTTTCCTGAAGTAATCGTCGCTCAACTGTTAAAAAAAATTATTATTTCCATAAACTTAGAAAAAAAATTATGCAAACCAACATTGTGCTTCACGTTTATATCTTCTCCAAATGAGTTTGCCTGACAAGAGACACAACGTATGTGGGGTATTCCAGCGATCTACATATGCCAGAGCTTCTATATTGCTCAACATTTTGTTAAACCTTGTATTTAATTCTTCACTGAGCGTATCTGGGAAAATCACCATTCGGAACTATGTAAAAAATTTTTTTTTTATAATTTACACCTTTTAGGAAAATAATTTCTGTTGTTTTAAACTTACATCCAGTATAATGTCCAGTGTGTGCTTTAACAGCTCATCAAACTCATGAGTGTTTAGCGTATTCCCAGCAAAGTAAGAAATCCACTGTGACTCAACTGTAAGGACACGATTACAGTAATCTTCCTTGGGACTACTCATTGCAATAATTTGATTCTTTTTGAGGGCTGATATGCACTAATTCACAACGAACATTGAAGTTTCCTGTTACCAGATTATAAATTAACACATTTTATTTCTTAGGTACCCATCAAAATGAAAATTTTGCACATTTGGGCCGATTGTTTTTGCAATTTCAGGAAAATTTGTTTGATCCTGTTTTTCCGTGGTAATTTGATGCGAACAAAGCGAACTTTAATATTTTGCAGCTTGCCTGGTCTCTTATGTTAACATTCCAATTGTTTCTGCTGCTCGTTGAGGCCTTCTTTCATCTTGATCTAGTGAATTACCAAAATTTTCATTTAACTTTTTTTTTGTTACTGCCCCTCTAGAAATTTTAAATATAATAAAACCGTTACAGAAAAAAACGCAGTAACTTTTGTTACAATTTTTCTTTTAATTTTTCACACATTTCCTTAAAACATCCTTAAAAAAATGATTCAAGACACTAACTCTATTGTCTTTTTGGGCAATTTTGGGAAATTGTACTTTTTTAAATTAAGGCTGGCATTGTTAAGTGTTCTGTGAACGCTATTGTTTAGAAGAAATGAATTTTGTAAAGCGCTTAAAATAATTTCGTTCATTTTTATGATGAATTGTGGTCGTTGTGTATCAAATTCATTCAGCGTATGACATTAATTTAACTTTTATCTTATATTTTGATGTAACTAAAAATTTCGAGCCATTACTTTTGCCGTCAGGCGTTACCTTACAAAAACTAGAAGACGAATTTATGGTGATAATTTAAAACTATAGAGTACTTTAAAAATAAATTGGATGCACGTTAGCTTGTAAGCACTTTTTTGAGTGGAAAACAAACAATGAAATATAATTTAAAAAAAATCGCAAAGGCATATCAAATATTTGTTTCTAGAGTTTGCTCCTTGTTCCTTTTGAGTACTATTGTAATTTTCTTGATTAGCTTCCGGGAGCGATGAAACTTGAAACTAACGTGCTTATGGAAAAATTAAGTTAAATTAATTAGGGCAGTAATAGAAAAGGAATTTCATTACTAAATGCACTAGTTAAAGAGCAATTCGGTCTTTTGTCTAACACTTTCGATGTTTTCGGCAGTCGAATTCAGGTCACATCCCCCTTCAGCAGTAATCTCATCTATATCTTCAACAGTGATCTTTTTCGGAGGCACCGTTGAAACTTTCATGTATTTGATGTTCTTGTATTTATCTTGTATTGCTTGCTGTTGCATTGCTTCGGCTTCATGATGAGTATTGCTTAGATGAACGATAATATCTTTCAAATCGTCAATGGTGTAGCCGAATGTGTCTTGCATTTTCTTCGACCATATCGATGTTCCTAATGTGTAATGAGCCAATGCCAGAGCTGCGGCTGAAACTTGCGATGGTGTATACTCGAGGAAGGGAGATGCGCGCAACAGAGATAATTCACACAAATACTGTAAAAAAAGTCATTCATTATTATATCAAATTGCACTCGCTTTGCTTACCTGAGCCAAAAATTTGATCTTCTCGGGAATGTTAATCATGGATGTAAACAAGTTGATGAAGGATAACATCGATGGAGCGCATAAATCAAAGGAGAGCACTTTAAGGAGCAACTTTTCCATTCGTAACACTTGCTGTTTTGTGTAAGTGTCATCGGTGATATAAACAAATTCTCCGATTTCTGGTGGATAGATTTCTTCGTATTTTCTAATGCAGGAAAGGAAGCATACTTAACTTTCTAATTCTAAATTTACGTTAAAAAAATCGATACTCACGATGCAATGAACATAGCAGCAGTTCCCACAAGTTGAAGTTTAGCACGAACCACGGACATGAAGCTGAGGAAACGATCGATGTAGTTGACAGCAAGGCACAGAGTTTCTCCATGCAATCGGTACTCTTCGCTAACTTCCACCAGCCAGTCAACCAAAATTGTTCGCATTGAATCATTAATGTCCGGTTGCTTTTTCATGTAATCGGCGCGTGGGCGTATGTTCTTCTGAACCTTAATAGGAAATAAAGAATACATCAGTAAAAATTCGAAGATTCTTTCCTTTCATGTCACCTCAACTTGTTTAAGATATTCCAAAATATCTTTTTGGTATTCGATGACGTCAAAAAATCGATCACGATCATTTCTGATAACGATTTTTATATCATGTTCAATTTCCATTGTTGATTTATCAATCGACATTGGAGTTGTTGCTTCCACTGACATTGGTGTGGCAAAGCTATTCTCAAAGCCATTTTTTTGGATCTCGTTTAGAACTGTGCTTCTGAAACTGATATAAAAGACTGATATTTAATTGTATTTCTAAAAAAAAGACTAAAAATATTCATACGTGAAGGATGTGGAGGACTCCTCCAATTGTCCTCCCAATGAATCGTTTGTGACGTTTATTATCGAATTTTCCTCCGAATAAACTTCCTGATGGATCTTTTGTTTAAGCAACGGCTCATCGGCTGATGTAAAAATATTCTTCTGTTTGAAGGCTCCACCGATTGTACTCGTAGAAGTCGATGCTTTTTGAAGTTTCAACGTCTGTGGACACGAGGAGGAAATGAGAAAGGATCATATAAACAAAGAGATCATGCTAACCTGTTTTTCGAATGCATTTTCGTTGTTTATTGGTTTATTTGTCAGCGGACCAAGTTTCTGACGTTCACATTTGGTATCAACAACATTCAACAATGGCTTTTCTGTCAAATTTTCCTGATCGTCTGTAAAAATCTGGAATTTTGTTGCTGCTGCTGCCATTCTGGTTTCGCGCGATTTTCACTCTTGTAATGCCCTCAAATTGCCTTCCTTTGACTTATTTGTGCGCAAATCAGCGAGCTTCGTTAATTAATTACAAATATAATGTGTACCAAGCTGTATTTACGGCATAAAATTACAAATAACAAAATTAATGCGGACTGATGCTATTTTTTGGTCGTTGATTTGAAATAATCGCAATAAGGGGAAGACTACTAATTATTTATTTTTCTGATATTTGACGCGTATTTCATTCCCCTTCATAACAGACTTCCCACCCCTCGCTAGAAATTTATAAATTTTTAAATAATTGAAATTTCAGCTCACTGAGAATTTTTGAGCTGCAGCTCCACAACAAGCTCTTTACAATATGGTTTCACCACTTGATATAAATAACATAACAAAGTTCCTATCCAAAGTGAGTCAAATTCCTTAACATTTTTTTTTTAACTCTATTGTACTCATATTTTCGCCATTCATTGCAGTACAAAAATCCTAATGCAACAAAAAAGGAAATTTTGGGTGTTTTAGAGACTTATCAAGCACTCACTTATCGATTAGATTCCTATGTTTTCAATGATGGGGCAAAGAAGGAGCTGTTCAATCTTCAGGGTACTATTCCCGTCATGTATAAAAGTAAGATCCTCGTCATACACAATAAAGTGACGTGACTCATAATTAATCAAAACATTTTAGATAACACCTATCATATTCCGGTTTGCATTTGGTTAATGGACACGCATCCTTATAATGCACCGATTTGTTATGTGAAGCCTACTGCTGACATGCACATCAAAGTTAGCATGTATGTCGATCACAATGGAAAAATCTACTTGCCATATCTTCACGATTGGCTACCGAGCTCATCCGACCTACTTGGACTCATCCAGGTGATGATTGTGACATTTGGCGAATATCCACCGGTTTATTCAAAACCAAAGGAAGTAGCTGCAACGCCATATCCTTCACAATCCTTTATGCCGCAACCAGGAATTTCATCACCATTCAGCTCATTTCCGCAAACAAATTACCCACCTTATCCACAAACATCAAATTTTGGTATTGGAGGAAGCCCATTCCCACAATATCCTCCTCAAGGTTCAGGAGCATCTCAAAATTCACCCTATCCATCATACATGTCACCAATGCCAAATGCAGCAGGATACAATTCTGGTGCCCAAAATGCATCGAACATGTCTGGAACTGGAACAATTACTGAAGAACATATAAAAGCGTCTCTTATTTCGGCTGTCGAGGATAAGATGCGTCGACGCATTCAAGAGAAAGTGAATCAGTATCAGGCCGAAATTCAAACGCTCAAAAGAACCAAACAAGAATTAATGGAAGGACAAACAAAACTCAATCAAATAATGTCGCGATTGGAGCGTGATGAAACAGAGCTGAAGAAAAACATTCAAGTATTGCAAGAAAAGGATAACGAACTATCGAAAACTCTTGAAACTCTGGAACAAAGTGAAGAGATTAACGTCGATGAAGCCGTTACGACAACGGCACCTTTATACAAGCAGTAAGTTGTGCAAATGTTTTTTTATTGAGAACATAATTTCATCAAACCTTCATTATATTTTTCAGACTCATAAATGCGTATGCTGAAGAAGCTGCCATTGAAGATGCCATTTATTATATCGGTGAGGCTTTGCGAAAAGGTGTTATTGATTTGGAAGTGTTTCTGAAGCAAGTGCGTCATTTGGCGCGCAAGCAATTTATGAATCGTGCTCTGATGCAAAAGTGCAGACAAAAGGCGGGGCTAGCTGGTTGAATTTGAATGAAGACTTTCATTAAACTATAATTATTCAATTTATCCTTCAAATGTTTTTAATAATAATTAGCATGATCACAAAATTCGAACGTTTGTAGATTTGCGCAACGAAACGATGCGTAAATGAATGATAAATATTGAATAAAAATTATATCAAGATAAATTAATGAATAATGTGCTGCAAAATGCCTTGTCTTATCAGTTGTTCACATTCAGATCTTGGCAAATAATGAATGCTATCTTTCTGAATTGCAATAACTTCACCACTCTCCAATTCCAATTTGCCATGATCGACCAAACATTTAACTTCGATGAATAGAGATTTTGGTGGTTTCATATCGGTTGTTATGTTAACACCATCCGGAAATGACATCATATAATTTGATAAGAGCTTCGAATAGTTGTTGAACCATTGCACTTCTGGCTCTGTTAATGCTTCTTTGATATCAGAAGTCAACGATGATCCCAAGTGCCAACGAATTTCTTTCAATTTTAGTAGCCGATTGTACAAATACGCCAAAGTACATCGTACATTGCGCTGAAGTAAAGCATGACGATAACCAATCATGGGAAATAACGTCTTATCGCGTGTTTCCTGAAATCGTAGAGCATCTTGATGGTTTTCTTGGAAGGCAACATTAATCTCCTCTAAAATCCCACGAAGGTCTTCACCCTGCCGATGAATAGACAAAAAAAATTGTTATCATTTTAATCAAATTTTAATTATAATTCTAGTCAGGAAACTTGCATTAAAATTTGGTATCAGACGATCTGTTGATTGCTGATAAGTCTTCAACAAATTAAATGCTTTTTGGCCTGACATGTGTTTAACTTAACAATTCTGGAATGAGAATAAGAACAAATAGATAAAAATAAAATTAATCATCAGTTCATTAAAATGCAATTTATTCCCCATAAAATGTTTCACAAGGACGTTGTTGCTGTTTTCCATTTTTTATGGATGTATTTGCGGTTTTCTTTGTTATCGCTAGGTAGTGCGATAAATTTGTCAAATGATAAAGGAATCAATGTTACCATAAAAGCCATAAAATCCGCACTAGTTCACTCAGTAGTTGCCTTTAGTTAGGTGAACACAGAATGAGTTCGGACAAAGATTTAAATCTGTCCGAGAACGGTCCAAAGTCTCACACGACAAGTGATATTTTTCGTGACACATCGAGTTTACCTAAGCGAATTGTTTCGCAAAAGTTTTTCGATTATGGATGCATGCTACTCGCTGAAGTTATTGGAACTGCAACGCTCATGTTTCTTGGTTGCATGGGATGCGTTGGTCTCAATGGAATCCCACCAGAAATGTTAGTTCCTCTTAACTTTGGATTCACGGTTATGTTGATTATTCAGCTATTTGGACATGTTTCATATGCAATCTTAAATCCAGCCGTTGTTATTGCTGCTGTTGTTAATGAACTGATTACGATCAAGGTGAGTTCAATTATCTTGTAGGTATCAACAGGAACTTTATCAGTAATTTTTCATTGACAGATGGGAATTTTGTATATCATATCAGAAATCGTCGGTGCTATTTTGGGATTCGGATTACTCAAAATGCTTACACCTAATAAATTCTTAACGCCAAATGAACCAAGTGATCCAGGGCTGTGTATGACACTTCCACATTCGGATCTTAGTGTTGGACAAGCATTCTTCATTGAATTCTTCCTCACTTGTGCACTCATTTCAGTCATTTGTGGTGCGTGGGATCCGCGAAATCAAAAAAATAGCGACTCAACGCCAATAAGAATAGGATTAACTGTAGCTGCTCTTAGTATTGCTGGTGGCCCCTACACGGGCGCATCAATGAATCCAGTTCGATCGCTTGCACCAGCACTATGGAATTGGGATTGGCGAAATCATTGGATTTATTGGGTTGCGCCATTAATTGCAGCGCTTATGTCATCAATCTTCTACAAAATGATATTCTGGCGAAAAGAGTCAAATAATGATGACGATGAGACGTCTGTATCACAGAAGATTATAAATGGTTGATTGATCAATTTCAATTTGTTTTTCATATTTATCGATCAACAAAATCCAAAAATTGTTTTCTAGTTTATGTTATTTGGATAATAGACATCTGCTTATCATAAATATTGACGTAAGCATCATCAGAAAATTCGGATTTCGTGTCAAGATAACAAGATGTTTACAATGCTCGCAAGTGTCAAGAAATTATATTATTGTTGGTTTTTATCTGTTTCTCGTGCTCGAGCGACTCTCAGTGTTAGATATGCAAACAAAAATTGAACATTAGATTCGCCTTAATTAGCAGCTATTCAAGAAGAGCGTGCAGTCTCTTAAATTTAAGGTAACAAAGCTGCGTAATTTCTTCTTTTCTTTTTTGTTGATATATGAAATCGATACAAAAAATGGTTTAATTAAATAGTCATATTACGTCGATCTGTGGCAATCTATCAAAATAAATTTCTATTCATAGAAATCCCAACAACGAAGCTCGAATTACTGATAAGATGTATACAGCTAGCTATATACCGTGATCGTATTTGATAACGTGGCCGATAATGGATATTCCATCCAATATTTACTAACAGCAAAATTCGCAGTTATAAATTTAGTAGGTAGCGCGAGCCCCAACAAAGAAAAAGTTAATAAAAGCTTATCAATAGCTATAATAGATAAACTGTTATTCAATATCAAGTGAAAGGACAGACAAGCAAAAAAAAACTATTTAAATGAATCGCACTCGTGATTTTGTTATTCATCTTGTCCCACCAGTGACCGATTAAAGCTTTTGTTTTGGCTTGTGAAAGCAACCTTAAGATGACATTTGATCGTATAACTGCCGTCAGCAACACTCTTGAAAGTCGATTGCATAATGCGAAGACAAATTTCAAGAAAGGAATTTTCGTCATCTGTCAGTGTAAGGATGAGAAATGTGAGATCGATATATCGCATACTGAGCCGATAAAGTCAACGCTTCAGACATTGTGTGAGTATAAAACAGTCGGACTTCAATATTGGTTTTCAAAACGAAAAGATCATGAGCTTTCTTATCAACTCTCTTATCTTTCCCAAAAAAGAGATATAAATTCCTGTGATTTAGACATGTCGGTTGAGTTTGAAAATTTTTGACACACTTTAACGTTATCAGCTAAAATCTTTAAAAATGGTTTAAGTAGCCAAAAGGTTCACAGTGACGCGCTCTAATTGAAATCACGATATTCTTATCAATTGCAGCGTATTTAATTCTACTGAAGTGTCACTTTCGAACGGGAAAATTCATTCTCATGAAAATCTTTTCTTATCGAATCACTCGACAGCGTAAATAAGGCGGCAATAAAAAAAAAATAAATAAAACCCATTGAACTACTGTGCGTTTGATGAGCGCGTGTATCGTGTCATTTCGAACAGTGAATTTTTTTTTTTAATGAGAGTAAAATTTTGTATCGAAATTAAATTTAGCATTTTCGGCACTCACGATTTTATTTCTTTAACTGCTGTTCGTATGAGGCAACAGCTCAACATCGTAAAAAATAGATACTTTTGCTATTTACTACAAAACAATTTGCTCTGTGTGCTCTTTTTTAGACCCGTCTTCGAGTCAAAATTAAACTCACAATTCTCAACGCGTGGAGAGCGAAGAAAAAAAAAAGCAGTTCTTGTTATTTTGCATTTCAGTCGTTCGCTACTTGTGGTGTAATCTGGAACTCGAAGGAAAAATTGTAGACGAAATAATAAAAATAGTTTTTTTTCTGTATCTCGTTGGGCCAAAAGAAATATCAAATTTACGGTGTTTTGGAAATAAATAAAAAGTGAGTGTCGGTTAAAAGTGTCACGGGCAAAGGTGGTTTAGTAGAAAGTAGAGGAATAATTAATTGTCTTTCCATTTAAAACCTTTATTGATTGTAAGAATTAACAAATCCACCCAAAAATTCCGCATATCGTCGAGTCGTAATTATTGTTATCAACAACATTTTACGTGAATTTATAGCGTGTTATGTCAATTGACTTGTGCAGTCAACAGAAATTCTTGTCACACGACAACAAACTGTTTGTCTTGAAGAGCTACACTTATGACGAGCTTCTTCTTAAATCGTTTAGGTCCATAATTCAATCACCATCATTGTTTTTTTTTGTTTGGTTTGGTTTCTTACATGATAAATGGTTAATTTGGTGAGACGACATTTAAGAATGAAGGTGAAGAACAAATTATCTAGAATGCTCGATTACTTCACGCCGGATATTATTTTCCTATCAATTAAGAACAAACTGTCAATGATCCATCAATTACTTAGAAACAAATGAAAGCGCACACCAGTTATTTGTCTCAACGGACGTTATCAGTCGTGAATTATATTTTTAAAATGATGATTTACGTATGTTCAATATCGCGGCAGCGGGTCATCTCAATAGGGTCACCATGCATTGAGCTGATATAAAAGCTTAGCTTAATTAAAGTTATACTAATTGTTGAATTTACAGTCATGAAGCAATCTCATCTGGATCTGTTGACTGTCTTTCTGGCAGAAACAATCGGAACAGCTATACTGGTGCTTTTAGGATGTATGGGATGCGTTGAAGGGTTCGGATTTCAACCGAACCATTTTACTATTTGCATAACATTTGGGCTTGCTGTTATGGTGATTGTTAACACATTTGGAGTCATCTCAGGATCACATGTTAATCCAGCTGTTACTGTTGCTGCTATAGTCTATAAATTAGTTTCAATTCCGGTAAGAGGTTCAGTGAACTTTTATTAAGTTATTCTGAATCAATTATTGTCGTTTTCACATCAGACTGGAATTGTTTATATGATTGGACAACTACTCGGAGGCTTCCTTGGTTATGGTTTTTTGATGTTGCTGACACCATCTGAGTTTGTCAGTGGCGATTCATTTTGTGTATCACTGCCATCACCACACGTATCAACCATGCAAGCTTTCATGGTTGAATTTGCCATCACTTCTATACTCACATTGATTTGTTGTGGCGTTTGGGATCCACGAAATGCAAAGCATTTTGGTGAGATAGCTGCTTTATCTTAAGGCAAACTTCTTATCTCGCGATTAAATTAAAAAAAAAAATCTTCACAGATAGTGTACCGCTAAGATTCGGTTTGGCAATCTCAGTTCTAGCTTTGGCAGGAGTAAGTTTACGAACTTATATTTGTGAGCTCAATTCATTCAACTGATTTTTCCGCAACTACTTAGGGACCATATTCCGGTGGATCCATGAATCCGGCTCGCTCATTTGGACCAGCTCTTTACCACAGAAATTGGCAAGATCATTGGATTTATTGGATCGCTCCGCTCAGCTCAGCTTTAATAACGGCGGTCACATTTAAAGCCGTGTTTTGGAGGGACGTTCCCAAGCCATCTAATGATGACATAGAAGAGCATCCATTGAGGGATAACAACAAGCAAAATGATGCGTAATCACGATAGCAATATACAAATTCGGCAACAGTTATCTTTTAAGAACTTGGTTTTCAACGTTGCGTGTAAAAGATCTTAAATTGTTAAATATAATAAATGACCTGTTGTGTGACTCACCGTAATTTGACGTTTTTATATATTTTTATATTTTTTCAATAAATTGTTCTTGATCACCACTAAATTTCAAGAACTAATGAGAAAGAAATTAAACCTGGTATGTTTACATTTATTTTAGCGCCAAGGGTCGAAGAACTGAAATTCAAAATAATTTTTTTCCGTTAAAAGTAGTAATGATGTCAACAGTATTCTCGTCGAGCATTGGTCTATAAGACCTACTTAGAATATTTTCGATGAATTTGTGAAAGCATTTCAAAGGCACGAGGAATTTTATCAAAGTGAATACGGTTGTTTTATTTTAAATAATTATTGTGAAATGTTTTGAGTTGTTGCATTTCGCAAAAAGAAAAATCTATTAATTTAAAACATGGAAACACTGTCAGCTGCTACAAACTACTTTTTATCATCCTTTTTGTGTTGCATTTAAATATACTAATTATTAAATGTAAATCTAATTAAGAAGTGCAGCGTTCAGAATGTAAAAAAGAGAAGACAGAAAAATAGTAAATAGAAAAATGTCAACATAGACTTCAGAAAATAATTAATCATTGGTGAATTAGGTTGATGTAGGAAGTAAAGATTAAAAAATTGCGCAGACAAAATAATTAGCTAACAAAAACGTTTGAAATGTATGTGAAAAGAGAGAAACTGTTTAGAGCTCGATCTATTCGAAATCGGAATCAGAATCATCATCAACGACAAATGCGTCACTGTCTTCGTCGCTGGATTCCAATTTCATCTTTTTCTTTTGTTGTGGAGGCTAAAATAAATAAAATGCATTAGTTTCAATCAAATTAGGAGAGATTTTTTTACGTACCTTCTTTTTTACGGGAGATGCTTCACTTTCAGAACTTTGAATCTTTCGTTTTGACGATGCTGGGCCGGGCTTACGTTTTGTAGGTGGCTTCTTAATTGGTGCTTCATCTTCAGATTTCTCCGATTCACTGTCATCAACCTGCTGTGGAACGTTGTTGCTACTGTCGATATTATTTTCATGCATCTCTGGCTCAGAATCGGAATCGAATGGTTTCTTTTCCTCATCATCATCATTTAGGAATGAATAATCGATTTTCTATAACAAATATGGATGAAATTTACTAACAAAACTCATGTGTCAATAATTCGGCAATTTACCTTTGTTGCTGCACGACGTCCTGGTTTTTCGCGTGGAGCTGCTGGAGCAGAATCAACCATTGCATCAAATTCGTCATCACTTCCAACGGCGACATCCTCATCATCGCTGTCAAGCTTCTTTTTTAACTGAAAAAAATAAATAATTATTTAATTAAATAATTTATTAATCATACAAAAAGGCTTACAGGTTTCTTTTTGAAGTCCAATTTAGATTGTTTCATGCCATCACTACTCTTCTTTTCTTTCTTAGCGTTAGCTTCACCGGGTTCCTTCTTGACCTTAGCGCCAGTGGGCTCTTTCTTGTCACCGGCAACAAGAGCATCAAATTCATCTATCTCCTCTCCAGCTTCTGATTTTATGACCTTTTCTTTCTTAATACCTTTAGATGTTGCTGTGGCTTTTTCGTATTTTTTAAGCAATTCTTTTGTCATCTCAAAACTAACAACATCACCATCCTCGCTTGGTTTTGTCTCACCAACAGGTGTCTTTTTGGCGCCCTTAATTGCACGCCCCTTAGGTGCTGATGCAGATTTGCTGAACTTTTTGATAGTTTGTTCTTCATCCATGCGTTCTTTATGTTCAACTTCATCGAGTTTCTTGCTGAAAGCATCTAAATCTTCAATCCAAAGTGATTTCGGTGTTTTACCTTTCAATGTTGCCAATTCAGACAATTTGGTATCGCGCTGTTTCAGCAATTCGTTTTTACGTTCATCGGTCAACATCCACATTGACATACCGAGCAGATAATCAAATTTCTTAACGTCACTTAACTTCTGGAATGCCTTTTCAGGATCAACGGATTTTTCGGCTGGTTTTTTACCAGATTTTCCTGGTTTTTCATCAACTTCCTCAGTTTCTTCTTCCTCGTCGCCAGCGTCTTCTTCAGCATCATCGGCCTTAATGCGACGTTTCCATTCTTTAACAGGATCAGCGTCATAGCCGCGTTTAATCAGCTCATCAATCATAACTTTACGCTTTTTATTTTCAACAACCAATGTGCGATCACATTTTTCCATGATGAATCGTGCTTGATTGGAAAGCTTGTCGGATTCAGCTTTCAACATTCCTTCCAAATAATCCTTGCGCTTTTGATAATATTCCATGCGAAGAGCAAAGAATTCTTTAAGAATGATCATTGTGGTATCGTATTTGCGCAAACAGTTGACGTTATCAAAGGCGTGCATCGATGTTATGGCAATTGATGATGTCAATTTAAAAACACGATGAAATCCGCCATTTTCGGAATAGAGCCTATGGAATTCGCCTGGCAGGAAGGACACGACGAAGCGTACAGTTGTGTCGGTATTGTATTCCTTGTAGTCGCCGATGACTGCCTTTGTCTTATCATTACCATGAAGCAGCGGTTCTAAAACTGATTCTTTATAGTTTTGAGTCCATGTTCCGATGGGTAATTCACTGATTTCCAATTTCTCTCCATCTAAAACAGCGGCATGTCCAACTGTTACAAAACGACCATCGCCAGCTGGCAAAACATCTCCACGGAAATTCTTAAACCATGGAATCATCGGTTTGGGTTCATTGCCTTGCATCATTGATCGCAAGTTGGCAACAATATCACGTGGATTGTGATTAGGAATCTTTGTTGACCATCCAGTTCCAATCCCTTCGCTACCATTTACCAAAATCATGGGCAAAATAGGCAAATACCATTCGGGCTCGATGCGCTGATTGTCTTCATCCAAGAAATTGAGAAGCGGATCGTCATGTGGATGGAAAATTAGACGTGTCAATGGTGACATCATTGTGAAAATGTAACGAGGGCTAGCGCTGTCCTTGCCACCTGATAAACGAGTTCCAAACTGACCGTTGGGCATAAGCAAATTGATATTGTTGCTGCCGACATAATTCTGAGCGAGATTAACGATTGTTCCACACAATGATTGTTCACCATGATGATATGCACTCATCTCAGCAACAGAACCAGCCAACTGGGCGACTTTAACTTCGCGCTTGTCATTACGTTTCATGCAAGTAAATAGAACCTTGCGCTGACCGGGTTTGAAACCATCAACGACACATGGGATTGAACGAATGTTGTCGGTGTTTGAGAATAGAATCAGTTCCAGATTTACAAAGTCCGAATAAGAAACTTCTTTTGTCGTTTTTGTGTACAAGTAGCGTTCAGGCAGTCCAACCAATTTGCGATGTTTGCACTCTTCCATATGCTTAGTGAGCCAGTCTTTACGTTGATCAACGCATTTCTTTGAGAATGCCATAACAATTGCATCGTCATCACCATCATCTTGATGCTTGAACAGAATACGATGACGATCCATATTTTGGAAGTATTCTTTAGCTTCCTTTGATGTCGAAGTACCCAAACCTTTGTAGTATTTGATGTTGTATGTGTGCTGGTTTGGCGTGTCACGTTTCCATTCTTCAAATTCTGGAACCGAGAAGAATGAAAGCTCCTGATTTTTCTTTGTAGCCTTCACGATGGGTGTAATAAATTCCTCCAGGAAAGGTAAACGAAGTAGATGGGGCCAGTTGGTATGAATGAAATTGATGAGCAGACCTTTAATATGCGATCCATCTTGATCCTGATCAGTCATGATCATGAGTTTGCCGTAACGAAGAGTCTTCAGATCATCCATTGTGGTATATTTCTTCTTATATTGCAGTCCCAAGATCTTAATGAGATTGTTGATTTCAGCATTTTCGAGGATTTGTTTGTGTGTAGCTTCACGAACGTTGAGCAGTTTACCGCGCAATGGGAACACGCCATAATGATCACGTCCCACAACACCCAGGCCAGAAACAGCCAGCGACTTGGCTGAGTCTCCCTCAGTCAGAATCAGGGTACAGTTAAGAGAGTTCTTGGTGCCAGCATCGTTTGCATCTTCTAATTTTGGAATTCCCTTCAATTTACTTTTCTTTGATCCGCTGGTTTTTGCCAAATCAGTTTGAGCCTTGAATTTAGCCCAGGTTAGGACGCTTTCAACAATTCCAGACTTGATAACCGATGCAACAAACTTATCCGTAAGAGCGACTTTCGACTGTTGTTAAAGAAATAAAAAATAATATTCAGAAATTGTCTGTAGCGAAATAATGAATAGCTTACACCGAAGTTCTTTGACTGTGATGTCATGTTCTCTTTTGTTTGCGAATCGAATGTTGGATTTACGATGAGACAGTTGACAAAAACCCACATGTGACTCTTCACTTGGAATGGCTTAATGCTGATACCGCCCTTGTTTTTCTTTTTGATTGTTTCCAATACTTGTTTAACGATCATGTCACTGATATATTCAACGTGACGGCCACCTTTTGTTGTCGCGATAGAATTGACGAATGACACTTGCTGGAAACCTTTATCGGATAGTGTAACAGCAACTTCCCAGCGTTCATTGAAATTTTCATACGTTAGTTTCAGAGGTGTTCCTGAGTCGTCCTCGAATTTCTTGATATACAGATCGATGTAGTCCTTAAAATTTTTTACCGGCAACTTTTTACCATTGAGAAAAACACTGACTCCACGCGTTGATGCAGCTATATCATAAGCACGACGTGACATCAGAGCAACAATATCATCTTCCAATTTTTCCATTTTAAATTTTCCTAGATCTGGAGAGAATGTTATTTTTGTGTAATCATCACCGGATCTGGCAAAGTCTGCAATTTTCGGTTCCGACGTCTTGGCCATGTTGTCCATCCAAGTTTGCTTAAAACATTTTCGATATTCTGCTGATGCGGTTTCAACGGTAAACTTTGTACTGAAGATGTTGCATAATTTTGCACCGTATCCATTACGACCACCAGTAACCTTTTCCTCCTCATCATTGTAATTGGATGATGTAAGCAAATGACCAAAGATCATGGTAGGAACAAACATCTTTTCATCTTTGTGCATGACAACAGGAATGCCTTTGCCGTTGTTAAAAACAGAAATTGTATTTGTCTCCTGATTAATGTCCACACGTATGCAGCTCATTTTCTTGTCACGTTGTTTGTTGTCTAGAAACAAACAATGCTAATCATAAGTATGCTGCTATTAGTAATAGTCACAAGTAACTTACCAGCAGCATTCACCAGGATTTCATCAAATATCTTATACAAGCCAGGAACGTATGTTATTTCCTTTTGCACCATGGTGTTCTGTTCTTCATTAAAGATCCACATCTGCTCGGAGACTCTTTCAACTGAACCGATGTAGGTATCAGGACGTAACAGAATGTGCTCAAGCTGAGACTTTTTCTGGTACATCTTTTCGATGGCTCCTCCCGGCTTTCCGGTTTTAACGCCATTGCCAGTTGAACTGCTGCCGTTCTGCATGTTTCCTATGGCAGCCTGTAGCAAAAATGCGAACAAAGTGGAATGAGAAAATGAAATGGAAGCGCGATTTTTCAATTGTTGTTGTTAATTTTAAAGCTTTGAGGTTTTTCATGATATAAGGGCAATTAGTAGGAAGATGGAAAGGTTTTTCAAGGTTTATGATAGTTCTTAATGCATAAATAATAAAGTAAAAAATAATAATACCCGAATGTCTGTAGACATTTTCGTTATTTTTATACTGCTCACTCTACTGAAAGCTCGAAGCCTACTGAAAATTATAATTTTGACCGAAATATCAGCCCTCAACACAAAATTCTGGTAGCCAGGCTATGCTTTAGGTTATGCTGCGTCGATTAATTCAAACTTCCAGTCAATACCTCGCTAATTATTACGATTTTTCTCAGGTTATTCACGAGCTCTAATTTTTTCCGGTTAAACTCTAAACGGGGTACAAAGCTTTCCAACGGTCGGTGATGGGATGCGTTCATACAAAAAATCTCTATGCACTATTTTTTAGTTGGCATGTGTTGTAAACAACATGTCTACGAAAGCGAAATTATTTGAAAATAGTGAAAGTGAGGATGAAAATGTGACTTTAAAGACAAATACAAGCTATGCCAAACACTACGATGAGTTCAGAAAAAAGGAAGTTTTAAGTCATCGTGAGTTATCGAAGAAATTTAATTTTTCATTTGTTTTTGGTTATAGTAGTATCTAACTTTTAGTAATTTTTAGTGAAGAACATAAGCGATGATGAGGATACTTCTAGCGATGACGCTAGTACAGATGAAGAGCTGGTGAATCCAGAATTCGATAAAGAGTTTTTAAAATCTTTATCATTCCTCAAAAGTAAGGATCCAAAAAAGTATGAACGCATTCCAAAGTTTTTTGAAAATGTGCCAAGTATTGAGCAGACAATTAAAGAACGACAGGCAAAAAAGGGTGTCAAACCAATTACCGTTGCTGACTATCAGCGTGAGCGATTGATAAAGACCGAAGGACACATGTCAGAAGATGAATCTGAAATACCTGAATTGAATCCAGAAGATCTTTCATACGCGCAAGAACAGGAAAAGATCAAGCGGGACTTGAAACAAGCTCTAGCAGATTCTGACGACGAAGATGATGCCAATTTATTCAATGTCCGCGATAAGACAAAAGAAGAAATTGAGCAAGAACAGCAGGATTATCTGCGATGGCTGGCTGGACAAAAGACAGATATTGGTGAAGATGCTAAAGAATTGAAACCGCTAAAGGATTTTTGGGGCAGTAACAAAATTCCAAAAGCTGATCTGTTTCTGCGCGACTATATTATCAATAAACGATACGTCGAAGCTGGGGAAGTTCCATCTTATGATGATATTGTTGGGTTGTCTGATGATGAACAGGAAGTAGAGAAGCAATCCGAATATGAGCATAAGTATAATTTTCGTTTTGAAGAGCCTGATGAGGATTTTATTAAACGATTTCCACGAAACATTGAGGATAGTGTGCGAGCTCAAGATAATGCCCGAAAAGAAAAGCGCAAGGAACGTGAAGAGCGAAAACAAAAAGAAAAAGAACTTAAAATGAAGGAGCTACGTGAACTTCAGTCAGTCAGAAAACGTGAAATTGAACAAAAGCTTCTGTTGCTAAAGGAAGTTACCGGAAATGAAGATTTGCCGTTAAAAGAAGACGATCTTAATTCAGATTTTGATCCAGATGAGCACGATAGACGCATGGCAGAGATGTTTAATAATGATTATTATGGCATTGATGAAGGTGAACAGAAACCTGAATTTCCTGATATCGATGAAGAATTAGGTATTGAAGACTGGGACAACTTCGATAAATCAAAAATTCCCAATATACCAGAAAATGATTTTCAGCAACCACACTGTGAAGATGACGATTTTGTTATGGATTGCGATTATTATCCCGAAGTTGAAAAGAAGAAGAAAATTCAAGATGAATTGATTGAAATGACGAAAGGACGTAAAAAGCGCAAAAGGATATCAAAATTGGCTGAGGCTATTAAAAAGGAGAAGCCGTCATATGATCCATCGAGCGATAAAACTTATGCAGAATATCTCGATGAATATTATAAGCTTGATTATGAAGACATTATTGGGGATCAGCCATGTCGTTTCCGATATAGTGAATGTGTTCCAAATGATTTTGGTTTATCAGTCGAAGAAATTATGTTGGCATCAAACAAAGAACTAAATCAATGGGCGAGTCTCAAGAAAACAATGCAGAATCGTCCGAATAATGTTGAAAAAAATGATGTAGAAAAGTACAATCGTAAACGAAACAATATTTCACTGAAAAAGAAAATATTTGCAAGCATTTATGGGCAATCAACGGAAGACGACGGGTAAGACATTTAAGACTTTCACTTGACTTAAATTAATTTTAAAATATTTTCCAGAAATGCAGATGGGAAACCGAATGATGATGAAAATTCTGTACAAAAAGCTCTAAAGGAACTTGATCCTAAGACGCTGCCAGCAGAAACAGTGGTATCTTCACCCCTGAAAAATAATAAAGAAGTTAATAAGAAATCAAAGAAGAAGAAAAAGAAGAAAACTGGTGTTCCAGTCGTTCAAAAAAATATTAATCTAAACAGCGGTCAAAAAACATCTTCGGAGCCTAAAATTAATGAGAAGAAAATGACCGATGAAGATTCGACAAAAACTGATTTATTAACGACTTTCAAAAGTCCTCTCATAATGAAATTAAGTCGATCACGCGATGATGCGAAAAATAAATTTAAAACCGATTCCAATAATCAGCAGCAGAGACTTCAAAAAAGAAAATATGATAGCGCTGATGTCACTGGTTCTCATAAGAAGAAAGCAAAGTTCGAAAACAAGACGAAGGGACAGAATCAGGAAAAAAGCGACATCAGCGATAATCGTCTTAAAGCCTATGGAATCAATCCTAAGAAGCATTTCAACAAAATCAAGTATGCTGGTAAAGATAAAGGTCGTTCAGGTGTTCAAAAGAAAAAATTTATCAACAAAAATAAATTGTGAATTTCTAACAGTGTAAACATATTTAATGATTTTACAAAGGTAAACATATTGTTGTCAGCATCATGATTTAATGTCCTCTATGTCCTCTATCTGAATGATGGCGACCGCCATAATCATTTTTTTCGTGGCTTCCACCATCATGATGTCTTCCTTGCTGTCCTCCATGCTGATTACCTATTTGGCCGCGCCCTCCTCTCATGTCAGCTGCTCTAATAACTCTAGGAGCATGATCTTCTGTTTGTTGCATTTCTTTAATGATATTTTAACATTACATTAAAGTACCTGAGTCCTTTATTAACCTAAGAACACTGTGTAGACTGCACTACCATTTTCACTTACCAACAGAGCTGATCAAAACAAAAAGCATCATTGCAATGCCCAAAAGAACGTTATCTTCATTTCAATATTTTAAGATTGCGAAGCGTCTTACATGTAAAATTGTTATGGTGATCTCTGTTCTAAATTTCTGCCTTTTATACTTTTATACTCAAAGAACTTCGCTAAGATATCAAATAAGGCTGTAAACAACTACTTATTTTCATCAGATGTGAATCTTTTCCTAAATTCTATTATGAAATTAGTTTCATCATGGATACATCTCTGAAGAGCAAAGAATTTAGAAACCTGTTATTTAATTTTTCGCTTCGATTGAAGGTTATTCGGAAAGCATAGAGACATAAAAAAGTGCAAAAAAAAGCAGATACAAGAAAAAATAAATAAAGCAGAAAATCCAAGATCCTGACAAAGATAAACCTTGATTTTTACCGGCTAAATTTTAAATTCTGTTTGAAGGGGCAACCAACTTTGAAGCAAAACAAAAAACGCTAAATTTTAATTATTTTTTGCTTTTGCTTTTTTGCATATTGAGACGCGATAACATCTTTCCAGACTTTATTCAAGATATGGCCAGGACACGACAGACAGACGCGAAGAGACAGCGATGTCGTCGAAGCAAGCGTATCGGCAAGAATCACCAAAATCAAACCGTGGTAATGGTAAGAATATGATGATCAGGAATATTTTTGCGCATGAACAAAGAATGTAAGGCGATAATAGCGTTTGAGTCATTTTGAGTGAATTGTTATTGAGCGTTTTCTTTAGTTAACGAGTAAATTGTACAATGGAACAATTTGAATTGATTTGCAAAAGCTTAAACATACCACAAGAGTTATTAAATCGTTGGAGCAACCAAATTTGGAACCAGTATACTGGCGAGCAACGGCGTTATCATAATCTTCATACTCTTGGAAAAAAACTTGATCTCATTAATGACTTTGTTGATAAGCCTTTTGATAAAACGGCTCTCATCCTTGCCAGCTACTTCCAACATTATCATTTTAATACAAAGCAATCCAGTCAAGAAAATTGTAATGAGTTCCGACTTTTCGTGCGTGAAGCTGGAATTAAAGATGTAAGAACCGTCGACGTTTTATGAAACTATTCTGCTGCAATAACCACTAAAATCCAAAATTGTAGGAATTAGTTAAAGATGTCCTTTGCTTGCTTCAAGACGAGTCCGTTCAGTTATCAGATGATGAACCAAAGCCACAAATTGATTTATTTAATGACCTCGATTTATGCGTTTTGGGGTGAGATATATAAATGGGTGGGAGAGTTCATCGAAAAAAATAAATGAATTACCCAATGACTCATTATAGCTCGTCTCCAGCAGACTATCGGAACTATTGTCGGCTCATTCAACAAGAATACATAAATATCGATTTACCAACATACACGAAAGATAGACTGAAAATGCTTAAAACTCTTCTTATGATTCCATGTATTTATTCCACGGATGTGGTACGTGATAAATTTGAGTTGGCCGCGAGGGAAAATATCAAAAATGAAATTGAGGAATTGCAAAAATAAATATCGATGCTTCAAACATCATTCTCTCTCTCTCTCTCTGCTTCTCGCCGGTTGTGTTGTAAACGTGATGTGTGTATCTTTATCAATGGGTGTTCGCTATAAACTATGTATTCCTGATCATTATTAAAACCGAATAAAATGTATTTAGCTGTTGTCGTAGATTGTTTGCAGTTGTAAAATAAATGGAGTATAAAGTGATTGATGGGAGAGCCAGCGACTCACTCGGTTCCGTTGAAGATGGTACCTCGAGTTGGAGTCCAGCGAAATCATAAGATTTCCACGTGTCCAGCTGATGGCTCTTGCTGATCGAGCGAGGGGCTCTTTTCAGTAATCGGTCGAATAAAATAATTTGAACCGTCCCATTGACACGCACCGGATACATTAATTAAATAACATAAAGTTATTCTTGTGAGCCTGTTGCACTTTTTTCTGATAAACTTCTTTTAAGGATTTATGCAATTCACCAGCTGGAAAAAAATCTTTTTCGAACAGCTTCATATCAAGACGGGTGAATCGAAGATTGAAAGCAAAACGTAATTTGTCTCATAATGGACTTCAGTCACCGAAAATGACATCCAGAATTCCAAAAAACTCACCACAAACACTGCAAAGAAACTGTACAAGCTACAAAGCTGAAATCGAAGCATATCGATCAATGAGACAGTCTGACACAATGCCACCAAATTTCATCCGGACTATTGACAACTCTGAACAGCAAGCAGGCCCTTCACAAACGAGATTGCCACCAAGCGTACTGGCAACAAGCAGTTACGATCCTTCAGTTGTTATAACAATCGACGATGATATTGAAGAAGGCGAAATCGTCGAAAATCAGTTCTCGCACATTGTCGATTTATTAGAGGAGAGCTTTGTGGCTGTAAAACGTTCAAAGAATATCAAAGAAACTAAAACATCTCCAAACCCACCATCAGTGGAACCTGACACAATGTTCTATGAAGATCGATTCGGTTCGAAATTTGGAACGGTGCCGAAATATGAAACGCGCGGGAGTACCGTTGATCGAATCGGAAATGAAAGTGCTGCTGAAAATATGTCACCAGACATAATTTGCTTAGACAGCACAATATCCGACTTGAGTGCCACCGATGATGCAGTTTTGTTTGTGTCCGAGACACATTTTGATCCTATGCAAGAATGCACTAATAATAACAAGTTGGCAACGCCAAATTGCCTAAAATCACCGGCAATAAACAATCTTCTTGCTCTCGCCGGTTCTCAGTCATTGTTCACACCCAATCAGAGCGCTCATAAAAACGGCCAAAATCGAGCAACTCATAAGAAGCGTCGTCTGGAACTCTGGAAAGAAAAGAAGGCAAAGGAATTTGCAACAAAAGGTGGCAGTGAAATCTCCATGCAAAGTACTTCAACAGGATCTGCATTAAATAATTTGATTCCAGAAAAAATCGAAAAGTCAACAGTGCCATTAAAACGAATTGTTCTGATTGATGGCAGCAATGTAGCAATGCAATGCACCGATTGCTATGGAGCAAAAAAGAGTGGCAAAGATTTCTCCGCTGAGGGTGAGTTCAGATCAGTGTAAGAGCTGATAATGTTCAAAAACATCTTACGATTACAGGCTTGAAGATTTGCATTGATCATTTCGAAAATCTTGGATTTGAAGTGAAAGCAATTGTGCCAGAATACCGTGTACGCCGTGATAAGTCATCGAATCATTCATTAATGAACGAATTAAAAGATCATGGCAAAATTATAACAACACCATCGAAGGCATACGATGATCGTTTAATATTGGAAGGTGCTCTACGTTTGGATGCTGCTGTTGTGTCAAATGATCATTTTCGTAAGTTTTTCAATGAAAAATCTTATTTAGTAACAGAAAGCTGAAACCAGAAATTAACGAAATATTTTTTTTTTCTTTGATTTTTTGTAAAAAGGTGATTTAACAAACGAGACTTATCGCAACATAATTCAGACGCGTTTAATCCGATTCACTTGGCTGTTTGGGAAATTAATTATTGCTGAAGATCCTTATGGTCGAAATGGACCAAAGTTGAATGACATTCTCTACAAAAAAATAGATACTAACTCAGGCATTTAATTCATTCGCTTAATTTTGCTACGTTTAAATAAAAAATAAAATAAAAGAAATAAGAAAATTCTTTCCAGAACTACCTAATGTCTTGAATATATGTTTTCTTATTATTATTTTTATTTTGTAAAATATTTGACAACGCTACAAATTTGGCTCGTTTTCATGCGGAGTATGATCAGGTGCTTCTTTTTTAGGATACCTGAGCTGTAACTCAAAATTTTTACAAACTGACAAATCGATAAACGTCCACGTCTTATAAAATAAATTGTCTTTACATATAATTTTTACTCGCGAAAATCTCGAATCAAAAATAAATTTCCAATTATTAGCAAACAACCTGCTTATGCTTCTGTTTTCTTGGTTTTCCTGAAATTCGGTTTTTTAAAAAGGAAAAGAAATTAGTTTTCTTTGCTAAATATTTCATTGTTTTTTTTTTTTTTGTTTGCAAATATTTTCACTACAGATTCATTTCCACAGATGTATTCACTTTGGAAGCAGCAACATTTTAATTGCATAACGGTCTGACTGGGAGGGAGGCGTCTGAGGATATCTAACGGCCCATTCTGGAAAATATGATGTTAATTAAAGTTGTATTCCTATTACCGACGAAAATTGCCTCGGACACGAGTTCAGCAAAAAAAAATAAGTTCAGTTGTACTTAGCGAGTTAATCGAATATTTTTCGACAAATTTCTATTGTTTCGCGCCTCGTCGATGTTGGCATGCATTAAGAAATTTGGAATTATTCATTAGAAATTCGCTCTTTCTAGCAATTTATTTAATATCTATATATGAACAATGCTTTGATTTTTATAGGTAGTTGTAGGGATGACTAACTGTTAGTTGCATTCAGCTTAAAGGGTTTCTTAAATTAATTTATAAAAAAAGCGAACGAACTTTGCTATAGATGAAAACAACTACATCTGTAATATTATCTATGTTGATGATGTCAAAAAGAAACTTTACGTGGCAATCGAAATTCGATTACCTATAAAAGTACGCTCAATTTCTAAGGTAGTTATCATTCAGCGTTTTGAAGCCTTGAGTAGAAGAAGATGGATCTTAAAATTGTATTCTTGTTATTGACAGTGGTTGGTAAGGAACACAAGCTTCATTCATTTAAAAGTATTTTGTGAATTCATTCATTTTTTTTTTTGCCACGTCAAGCTATCGTAGCTGCAGAACCCCGACGAGGTTTCCGAGGAGGTTAGTGAAAGTCGATCTGTTCATAAATTTTCAATTTTACTTAATTTATTGATATTTTGTTATAGGCTCAGGAAGCAATTCGCGTGAACTCGGCGGCGGGTAAGTTTAAGATGCGTTCATATTGAAATTTGCGTATCTAATCAAAATTTTCTACTCTATTTTTATTTTATTTTAAGATTTCGACGACCACGTGTAACTGCTTTACCATCAGCAGGTAATTCTATAAATGTTTTGTGTAATCATCTCAATTCTTAAATAACAATTTTACTTCAGTTTCAACCGTCTCAGCCTCACAACTGACTGCCATCAATAGTCTTCTTGCAAAACTAGGACTTCCAGCAATCACAACAGTTCCTGCAGATGCAATTCCAATCATCAACTCTTTCTTTACTCTCGTTGGATTGCCAACTATATAAATTGTATTTCTAAATATTGAAAATGAACGAAAAACAATAAAGAAAATGTTATAACAATAAATTTATTTATGTCTTATTATTATTGTTGCCAGCTTAAACTGCCTTAAGTTCTAGACAACTGTCTTTTTGATTGCTATTTTAACTTTCTGAGCTACTTTCAATTTTCAAAAGAAAAGTCGATATACCTTAAATGTTTTCAAGATATTCGCCCATTTAAATTCATCACTAACGTATCCAGTCACATGAGTTCAACAAATACGCAAGCAAAAATAGTTGAGTTTAACTAAGCGATAGCAAGTAGAAATATTTATTGTTCGATAACTTTTTACTTGTGTTACGTGGATGTTGAAAATACATTAAGAAATTTTAAATTTATCTTCAGAAATGCGCTAAATATAAAATAAAAGAAATAAGAAAATTCCTTCCAGAACTACCTAATGTCTTGAATATATGTTTTCTTATTATTATTTTTATTTTGTAAAATATTTGACAACGCTACAAATTTGGCTCGTTTTCATGCAGAGTATGATCAGGTGCTTCTTTTTTTAGATGCCGGAGCTGTAACTCAAAATATTTATAAACTGACAAATCGATAAACGTCCACGTCTTATAAAGTAAATTGTCTTTACATATAATTTTTACTCGCGAAAATCTCGTATCAAACATAAATTTCCAATTATAATAAGCAGGTTGTTTGCTTCTGTTTTCTTGGTTTTCCTAAAATTCGTTTTTTAAAAAAGAAAAAGCATATATTTAAAAAATTACTTTCTTTGCTAAATATTTCCTTGGTCTTTTATTTTTTTACAAATATTTTTACAGATGTATTCACTTAAGCGAGTTAATAGAATATTTTTCGACCAATTTCTCTTGCTTGGGTTGTCATGTATTAAGAAATTTGGAATTATTCATTAGAATTCGCACCTTCTGGCAATTCATTCTGGTTCCTAAATTAATTTATATGAAAAGGCAAATGAACTTTGCTATAGATGAAAACAACAACATCTGTAATATTATCTATGTTGATGATGTCAAACAGTAACTTTACGTCGTAATCGAAATTCGATTACCTATTAAAGTACGCTCAATTTCTAAGGTAGTTATCATTCAGCGTTTTGAAGCATTGAGTAATAGAGGAAGATGGATCTTATTAAAATTGCATTTTTATTGTTGACAGTGGTTGGTAAGGAACAAAAGCTTCATCCATTTAAAAGTATTTTGTGAATTCATTTATAATTTTTTTTTTTGCCACGTCAAGCTATGGTAGCCGCCCAGTAAGTTTAAGACGCGTTCATATTAGAATTTACGTATCTAATCAAAATTGTCTACTCTATTTTTATTTTATTTTAAGATTTCCACGACCACGAGTAACTGTTTTACCACCTTTAGGTAATTCTATAAATGATTTATGTAATCATCTCAATTCTTAAATAATAATTTACATTCAGTTCCTACGTATCCGCCGTTAAACTAACTGCCGTCAATAGTCTTCTTGCAAAACTCCGACTTCCAGCAATCACATCAGTTCCTGCAGATGCAATTCCAATCATCAACTCTTTCTTATTGCCAACTATAGAAATTGTGTATCTAAATATTGCAAATGAACGAAAAACAATAAAGAAAATGTTATAACAATAAATTTATTTGTGTCTTATTATTATTGTTGCCAGCTTAAACTACCTTAAGTTCTAGACAACTGTCTTTTTGATTGCTATTTTAACTTTTTGAGCTACTTTCAATTTTCAAAAAAAAAGTCTAATACCTTAAATGTTTTCAAGATATTCGCCCATTTAAATTCATCACTAACGTATCCAGTCACATGAGTTCAACAAATATTTACGTAAAAATAGTTTAGTTTAACTTAGCGATAACAAGTGGAAATTCGATAACTTTTTACTTGTGTTTATGAGGATGTTGAAAATACATTTAAGAAATTTTAAATTTATCTTCAGAAATGCGCTATAAATTACTATGTATATCAATGATGTAATTGCCAACTGTTAAGTATTTTTGATGGATACTTACTTAACTTTAAACTGCGTATATGAAATTTCAGAGAATCAACGCAAAATGATACAAATTGATAAATGTTTAAAAAATGTTAACATTTCTCCAGATGAAAGCATCTGCATTTGTATGATGTCAAATAAAAAAATTCTGCGTGACGATAGAAAATTTTACTTGCTATATAAAGTAACGCAATTTGTAAGCCAGTTATCATTCAGAACTTAACAGTCGTGAAAAGAAGACATGGATCTTAAAATTGTATTCTTGTTGTCAGTATTTGTTGGTAAGAAAAAGAAAACTTTTGACTTTAAAAGTATTTTTATTTACATTTTTGCCATTTTGTGTGAAGCTATCTCCGCAGCTAAGCCTCATCAGTTCAATCCGTTTGGAAGGCGTCAAAGTAAGTTTTATCTCAAATTATTTCTTCATTTCTCGATTTTTATTTTATTAATTTATTTTCTTAAAGGTATTGGATTTGGAGGACGTGATTCACGTTCGCATGAAAACTTCGTGTAAGTCATTGAAAACTAAAATTTTCATCATCATTATTAATATATAATGAAATAAATTTATTTTAAATTAGTCGCCCGAGAATTGCACCTCTTGTAACACTATTCCCACCAGCAACAACAACAGCATCAACAACAGCATCAACAACAACAACAACAGCAGCAACAACAACAGCAACAACAACAGCAACAACAACAACAGCAGCAACAACAACAACAGACACGACAACAGCAACAACAGACACGACAACAGCAACAACAGACACGACAACAGCAACCACAGACACGACAACAGCAACAACAGACACGACAACAGCAACAACAACAACAGACACGACAACAGACACGACAACAGCAACAACAGAAACAACAACAGGTATTTGCTTCATTAAATTCATTCTGTAGTTTTTCCATTATAAATATTTCTAATATATGATTGTTCTTCTTTAGCTTCAACCGTCTCAGCCACTCAACTTGCTGCCATCAATAGTCTTCTTGCAAAACTAGGACTTCCAGCAATCACAACAGTTCCTGCAGATGCAATTCCAAGCATCAACTCTTTCTTTACTCTCGTTGGATTGCCAACAATATAAATTGTAGTTCGGAATTTTTATAATGAAAGAATAAAAATTAAAAAGAAATTCTTTCGCAATAATATGCCTGCTAATAATTCGTTTTGCCGCAAACGATGTACATAAAGCTTCCAACTGCTTTTTATTAAAAGTTTACACAAGGGGGATATGAAAAGAAATTAAATTATAAATAAGTATTTGCAAATAAATATAATGTCAGCTACCTATGTATCCATTCAGCCAAAGCTCCTAGGAAAAGCGAACCAATACGGTTAAACCGACTCCAAGGAATACATATTTATTGTTTAAAATTCTTTAATAATTATTGTCTGGCATTCGCTTTTTTTTATTACTGTACGTGCAGTAACAAAGTTGCCAAACATCATAACAAAACTCGAACGAAACTCGTTATTTCCGCTTCATTGTGAGTATAGCGCAAAACAGATGGCAAATATTGTCATCAGGCCCTCAGCTCGTTATAAGCCAATTAATTCTACTTTGTGGAGGTTCAGCTTATGTTTTTGCGACAATGGTTTAAGTCGTGGCTCATTGCAATTAAAGGATATTCCTTTACCTGTAAATTTGCAGTAACTGATTGCCATACAGAAGCAGTCACTGAATTATTTCTTAGTCGCGAACGAATAGAGACGCAACCAGCTCCAGCGCAGAGCGTCAAGCGTACTTAGAAAAAATTCCTTCGGCCCATTATAGCTGTTGTTACCTGAGACAAGAACACATTATAAAATTAATTTTTTGCTATTTGTTTCTACTAAATAAGTAATACATATTGTTTCGAGGCCTCTTATTTGTGCAGATGTTTAAACATTATTTTCCTCGGCTCAAATTGACTTTAATATAGGTTCAATGTCATATGAGTTCATTAAACAAAAAACGTCAATAAAGTTTGCACATGAGTTCATTAAACAAAAAACGTCAATAAAGTTCACGCATGAGTTCATTCAGTTGCACTTAGCGACGCAGAAATAATTATTAGATAATGAAGAAAATTTTTGTTACCAATGCTCTAAGAAACTCAGAATCATTCTTCGGAAGAAATGTTCCCAAAGTCATTTATTTATTATGCCATCTAAAGATTGGACACATACAAAAGTCATAACATCACAAATCTGCATAAACTACATAGGCGTAAACAATAAATAAACCTCTTACAATGCTTTGAAGCGTTTGGAAGGATTTCTGTTTGGAAGGATGCTTGGCTGTTAAGTAAGTAGCTAATCTGGTTGCACCGAGAACCAACACTAAAAAAAAGTTTTTAAACAGACTTTGCTCCGAGTCTACCTAGACTCGGCTCTGAATGAAAACAGCTATGCATGATGTCGATCAAATAAATAACATCATTAAGTGACAATTGAAATTCGAAATTATGCTTGCTATATAAAATAAGTGCTTAAAATTTGTAGGAAAGTTATCATTCAGCGTTTTAAAGCCTTGAGGAAAAGAAAATATGGATTGTATTCTTGTTATTGACAGTGGTTGGTAAGGTAAGGAACAAAAGCTTCATCTATTTAAAAGTATTTTGTGAATTCATTTATATTTTTTTTTGTCACGTCAAGCCATCATAGCTGCAGAACCCCGACGAGGTTTCCAAGGAGGTTAGTGAAAGTCGAACTTTCCAATTTTACTTAATTTATTGATATTTTGTTATAGGCTCAGGAACCAATTTGCATGGACTCGGCAGCGAGTAAGTTTAAGACGCGTTCATATTGAAAATTTGCGTACTTAATCAGAATTTTCTACATTTTTTTTTTATTTTAAGTAGAATATTTCCACCGTACAACTGACTGCCATCAATATCTTCTTGCAAAACTAGGACTACCAGCAATCACAGCAGTTCCTGTAGCTGCAATTCCAATCATCAACTCTTTCTTTACTCTCGTTGGACTGCAAACTATTGAAATTATATTTCTAAATATTAAAAATGAACGAAAAACAATGAAAACCTAATAAAAACATTTTTTTTTTTAAAAATTATTGTCTAATTCGTTCTGCCGCAGGTTAGGTATATTTATTCTTCAGTAAAAACGGTCCGTCAAAGTTATTTTATTCGTGCAAACCAGTTGGGATGTCAATATGACGCGTTGACATTAAGTAAATAATAAATCAAGCAGTAAAAGTATTGTTTACAGAAAAATTATTATAACCTAAAATTATTTAACCTAAAAATTTTGTAAAATAAAATTACCATTTTTTTAACATTGCCTGTGTCTTCATCGCCTGTGAGACATCTCCCATTTTGCAGAATGGAAAAGTGAACAAACTACGAAACATATGGTCGATGAATATATCAGAATTAAAGCTCTTGGGTTTCGGTTATAAAGTTGAAAATTTTTATTTGAAACATCTTTGAGAAACAAATGTCTCTCAAAAAGTCATGCAAAAAGTGTAATGAAATCATAAGGCATCGAAATAGTTTGAAGCTTAAAGTCCATTATAATGTTTACTGGCTGTTTTGGGCAATCCATGTCAAGAATGACGTAGTACGAGCAAATCCAGCTGGGAAGCCACGTTCGCAACCAGCAGCAGCTCCGAATGAAACAACACCGATTTGAACTACTCCATTTTCATGAGGAACAGTCAAAGGACCACCCGAATCACCATTGCATGAAGCTTGTGAAAAAAAAAATGAATTGATAAAACAAATTAAAAAAATTTAACTGAAAATAACTTACAACGTCCTCCAGCGGTCGAAATGCAGATGGTGCTAGGGATGATGATAGATCCGAACGTTTGTGCGCAAAGAGCGTTTGTAATGACTGTGTTTGTGGTTGAACGTAAGGTTGTTGAGGTTGCTGAGCTGGCATCGGAAATTCTTCCCCAGCCACTAATTTGAAATTTTGAGGTAAACAATATTAGACCATCGCAATATCAGATATCAGTTAATTAAATTACCTGACTGTGGCAGTACGGCCAACGAATAATTCGCCAACCAAAGCGCTTGGTGGCAAAATAGATGGCTGAATTTGAAGTGTGTATGTAGCAGCAACTGGAAGGATCAATGTTGCAATATCATTGGCCAAAGTTTGACGATTGTATCCAGCATGGAGACGATATCCGGTTGGTTGTACTGTCTGACGTTGTTGGGTTGCTTCGTTGGCTGTCAAAACATGAGCGCCTAGAATGACTTGTGTGCTTTGAGTTCCATCTGGACAATGAGCTGCTGTCAAAACTACCCTTGGTGCAATAATGGAACCACCGCAGAGACCAGTTGACACGACATTAATGCGCATCAATAAACCGGCTTGGTATGGATGAGTGTGTGGGACAACAATTTGTCCTCCAGTAATGCGTCCAACACGATCTTGATCATTTGGATAAAAAGCAGGTCTGATATCTCTTCCATCCCAGAATCCGGGAACTGATGTACGTGGAACAACAATCGACCAGTCGATTTCTTCCCATTCTTGATCGGCATAAGCCGAAACAGCTAAGAAGGCCAAAACAATAGCAAATACGAGTTTCATTCTGAGTGAGTACGCGGTTTAAACTAACAAAAAACCTTTAGATTTTAGCGCTTTTATAGTTAAGTTATATCATCATCAACTATAATAGTTATTATCAGGAGCAATAATAAAAAAGTAAGATTGATTTATGACAACGCTTCAAGAAACAGCCTTAAATTTCTGACAAAAGTGTTATCAGTGATAAGAGATTATAGCTGTGAATCGAAAGTATGAAACGTATTACTTACATGCCTATAAACATCGATAAAGGAAATCAAACATAAGCTTTGATGACAAATCACTTCTTTCTGACATTTTATTAATTTTATCAAAAGCTTTTATTGCGAAAATGCATACGGTCACGTTATCATAAGAGATTGTTATGTTTGTTTGAAATGATAGTTACTTTATTTGAAAGACATGAGCATAATACTCTTGTTTAAGTAATAAGTAAGAATTTATTGGCTGTTATTTGCAATCCATGTCAAGAATGACGTAGTACGAGCAAATCCAGCTGGGAAACCACGTTCGCAACCAGCAGCAGCTCCGAATGAAACAACACCAACTTGGATAACTCCAGCTCCATGAGTGACAGTCAAAGGACCACCCGAATCACCATTGCATGAAGCTTAAAAAAAATAAAAAATTGTTTAAAAAAAAACAACGATTTTTACTGAAAATGACTTACAGCGTCCTCCAGCGGTTGACATGCAGATAGTGCTTGCAATAATGATATTCGTGCCAAAGGTTTGAGCGCAGAGAGCGTTTGTGATGACTGTGTTTGTTGTCGAACGTAAGGTTGTTGAGGTTGCTGAGCTGGCATCGGAAATTCTTCCCCATCCGCTGTTTTGAAATTTATCATTAAAATAAATAATTAGATCATCGTAATGTGAAACCTCAATTAATTAAATTACCTGACGGTGGCAGTACGTCCAACGAACAATTCTCCAACCATAGTGCTTGGTGGCAAAATAGATGGCTGAATTTGAAGTGTGTATGTAGCAGCAACTGGAAGGATCAATGTTGCAATATCATTGGCCAAAGTTTGACGATTGTATCCAGCATGGAGACGATATCCGGTCGGTTGTACTGTCTGACGTTGTTGTGTTGCTTCGTTGGCTGTCAAAACATGAGCGCCTAGAATGACTTGTGTGCTTTGAGTTCCATCTGGACAATGAGCTGCTGTCAAAACTACCCTTGGTGCAATAATGGAACCACCGCAGAGACCAGTTGACACGACATTAATGCGCATCAATAAACCGGCTTGGTATGGATGAGTGTGTGGAACAACAATTTGTCCTCCAGTAATGCGTCCAACACGATCTTGATCATTTGGATAGAAAGCAGGTCTGATATCTCTTCCATCCCAGAATCCGGGAACTGATGTACGTGGAACAACAATCGACCAGTCGATTTCTTCCCATTCTTGATCGGCGTAAGCCGAAACAGCTAAGAAGGCTACAATTGCAAATAAGAACTTCATTCTGAACTGCTCTGGAAAGTGAATTAGTTCAAAACAAAATTTTGCACTGCTTTTATACAATTTTTTGGCGACAACTTCGTTGTGCGTTTTTTTCTTGTTTTCGTTTTATTGATAACGCATTATGTATTGCAAATGGCAGCGTAATATTTGCAACCTCATTAAAGCTTTATTTTTAAGACTCAGTATTAAGATTTAGGTTTTCCCCATCGACAATCAACATTTAAAGGGACTATAAAAAGAATTTGATAAACGATAATAAAAAAATTAATTTCCTTATCTGAAACTTAAAATTACTCAAACAAATCATATTTGGTCATGTTCTTGACCTTTTAACTCCTTTTACATTGATAAGTAAGTTATATGAGTTCTATTTTAAGAAACTTGCAAATAATTATTTACGTACATACAGTGCTCATTATTAATTGCAAGCGATACTTATTTGATTCCACAATAATAAGCGTGTCGCACAATGCTCGTCGATAAGATTATAGGTACAGTTAATTAATACTTATGTAGTTCTATTGAAATATCTTATCGAACATAATAAGTTATAAAACGTTCATGAAATTAAAGTTGGACTACAAAATATTTCTAAAATAAAGTTTCTGGATTTTCCCAATCAGATTTGTTACCTTTTTGCTTATCTTATCGCGGAACATTTATGATCAGCTTAAGTTTCCCAATCTTTCTTTTATACATAAAACAAAGTTACATTGGCTAAATAATTCGACGATGAAGTAAGCGGGTTTTTCAACACTTTTAGTTAATTCTACGAATTTTTTAAAATAATGATCTGATTTTTGTCTTAATATCTAATTAGAAAGATTAAATAAACTATTTATGTGCTGGTACATGTGCCACAGGCTGTTGTGTTAATTCTTAATTAAGTCAAATAAATATCAACGACGCATTTATTATATCTGCTGGAAAACTTGAACCTGATAATTCCATTCATATATCAAATCGAAGCTTTTATGACATACAATAGATGTTATCAGATACCCTAGTTATAAATAAAAAATTTCAAGTACCATTCACTCAGTAGCTTGAAGGAAGTCCAGCCATGAAGGTCTTTGTACTGCTTTTTGCCGTTTTGGCCACGTCAGTGTATGCTAAATCAGTTGAAAATGTTGATATTGATTGGTCAACGGTGAAGCCAATTGAGATGTATCCCAAGTTCTGGGACAACAAGCCCGCCGAATTGCGTCCATCTGCTAGTTTCTTTGAGCAGAAATATCGCGTTGGTCGCATTGTTAATGGATATATTGCAACACCACATCAGTTCCCATATCAGGTTGCCCTCTTGATGTTTTTGCCATCGATTGGAGGCAATGCATTGTGTGGTAAAATAATTAATTACTTACTTAAAATATTACAATTCGCCAATAAACATTTCTCATTTTCATTATTACAGGAGGTTCATTGTTGAACAATAACTTTGTGTTGACCGCTGCTCATTGCATCGAAGGTGCAACTGACGGAACTGTCATTTTGGGTGCTCATGATATTTCCAACCCAAATGAACCAAATCAAATCAGAGTTCGTGTTCAGCCACAACATTTGGTTATGCACGAAGGATGGGATCCGTCAATTATTCGTAATGACGTTGCTGTGATTCGTTTGCCAAATCCCGTCACCTTCAATACTGCAATCCAACCTGTTTCACTTCCCACATCCGCTGAACTTAACGATCTTTTCGTTGGTGATTCGGTAATTGCATCTTAATTATTTCTAATTGTGAACAATAAATTAATTTTAATTCATTTTTAGGCAACAGTATCGGGCTGGGGCGTTTTCTCGGACGCAGAAGGACGCAGCTCAAATGTTCTCCGTCATGTTGACAATCCAATTATAACTCACACAGCTTGCTCAATTCGTTTCCCAACTGTTGTACAAGCATCTAACATTTGTCTTTCGGGCGCTGAGGGTCGTGGAGCTTGCTCTGGTGATTCCGGTGGTCCATTGACAGTTCAACGTCGTGGCGAATCGATTCAAATTGGTGTTGTTTCATTCGGATTGGCACTTGGATGTGAAAGATCATGGCCATCGGTATTCGCAAGAACAACCTTCTTCTGGAACTGGATCCGTACAAATGCTGAAATGGCATAAACTCAAGAGTTCGAGCTTAAAAAATACCAATGTTTTGAAAATAAACTTTCTGCCGTATTTTTGTACTAATTAAAGCATTTGTCTTAATTATAATTAATGATATTATTAGAAATACTCATCGATTTATTTCAATTGTTCAAACACTTAATTAGTACGGCGTTAAAAAATAAAAATAAAATTCATTCATAATTCATATCAAAGTCCTCATGACATGCTGCATAATGATGCGCAACGGAATCGAATTGTGTGAATTTTTGAAAGTTCTCGCCGCATGTCGACGTCATCAAGTGGATCGAATCGGATGATTTTTTGCTATTTTCCTTTGACGACGCAACTGTGATTTTGTCCAGCTGCTGGGGAAAAATATATGGCCAGGTCTGCAAATGGAGAAGAGAGAAAAAAGATAATTTGATAAAAATTTCCTTAAACAATTTCCGGAAATTCAATACTTTCTTGAGATCTGACGGAATCTGTGTTTGTTATTATTCTAATCCCATCGACATCAAGATTCTCATTTCTTCTTTTTTTTTCGTGGCAATAAAAACAGACAAAGAAACTTAATGCGGCACTCAAAGTGATCCTTAAGACGCTTTACATTGCTCTTGATCGTGTAAACAATTCAAATGGAAAATTCTTTTTTTTTCACGAACCAAAACAATTAAATTTGTAAACAATAGAAAAATTTCATGCTTCAATATGGATCCATCTGTAGGCCACAGACACCCACATGGAGCACATACTCGCTAATGAGTTTTTTTTTAGGATTTTCATAAAACATCAAATAAAAATCTACTTCAAATCATATTGCGATGGACTTTTCCGGCATTTCAACAAAAAAAAGTAAAAAAAATAATACTTTCACGTTCTGGCTCGTCAACAATTTCCCTAAAGTGCCTCAGTGACAGAAGGGAAAGAAATACGTGAAAAAAAAAAATATAAATGTGTGAAAGTCACATTTAACTCAAACGAGACTCTTGATGTGAACCACCTGGAAGAGTTTCTTTGATTGTCGATCGATGGATTTTTAAAAATAAAATAATTTTTCTTTCATTGCGCAAAATTTGCATGAAATTTCGACAATGAAACTCACCATTTTCTGTGGATGTGGCATTTTATTAGTGATCTCATTTACTGGATGCCCATCAAGGGTGGCACTTAAATACGCAATGTAATTTCTCGCCAGCCGCAATGTGTCAAGTTTGGACAGTTTTGTATCGTGCGGAACCCAAGGAATAATTGTCTTTAACTTATAAAATGCTGATGATAAGACACGCATTCGAGCTCGTTCGCGGGCATTTGCTGTATTACGTTGCACTGGAGAATCGGTTTTATCATCTGCGATAAGAATTTTGCAAATTAATTTCAATGAAATTTAATTAAATTAATTAAAATTCTGTTTTACCATTGGAACAAATTTCATCATCATTAAAGTCATCGATTGAATCGAGATTCGGTGAAACGGATTTTTTGCGCACTGAAAGTTTCTTTAATTTCATTTTTGTCTTTCTTCTGATTGCACAATTTAAATTTCATAAAACACTTTGATGTACTTTTCTTTTTCGAACTGCAAACTGACAAATTGTGGAGCTGACACTAATTTCATGTAACGATGATCCTCGACTAATTTACATCAGAAGAAATCTTTTAAGAAAAGAAGATCTTGACTTGACAGATCTTGCCACATGTGAAAAATTGCATGCAGGATATGAATGATAATCTCAAACATCGGGCACACTAAGAAAACTTGTAAACATGAAAACATTTTTGTGCAAACGCCCACTTGCGTAAGAAATGGCTTCTGATTGGCTGACACCAACACAATTAGTGATTTTAAATATCTCAATTAGTTCTTTTGTGTCAGAGAAAAGAAAAATACATATTTTTTAATTCTTGAAACATTTTTTCTTTCAAGTTCATGATCCCAATTAAAAGTTGTTTAAATATCTCTCGTGGAAAACTTCATTTCCTTTATTTCAGTTTGGTTTAAATTACTCGGAAGTATTTAACACCAAATTAATCCAGTGCGTTAATGAGGATTAGTGGACTTGTGCAAGAGAAATTTCTTTAGAAAAGTCATCAAGAATTTCTCCGAAAGAGTTTTTGACCTCTCTCTTAGTAGGGCTCATCCTGCAAAAGAGGCGTTTCAGTTGTATCATAAATAAACACAAATCACTTTCATACTTCAAATTGACCGCAAAATCACATGTGGACATTCTTCCGTGATGTAAACATTTGTTGTCTTAAGCATTCAAAAGGATCGAGGGTCTATTTTTCGAGAGAATCCTTATAAGATGTAATTCGATATGATTTTAAGCATGCGAAATGAAGGAGATGAATTCTAATGCGAGAAAATAATATTGATGGGCATGTGAAAGACGATTTAAAACAGTTTTTCAATTCTGAGGTGTTACATAAAGAAAGTTTAAATTTTTCATTCTCAATTTGTGTTTATTAGTTTAAAGAGACTTAATTTTATGTGATAGAAAAAAAAAATAATTTGCTCATCGATTAATGAAATTAAATGAAATTTTGATGCGCTGAAGGATATTAAAAGCATTTGATAAATTTTCAATTATATTAGATACAAAGCATCTGGAACTTAGATTTCGACCTAGATGCCATAATCTTCTTCCTCATCGTCTGAATCGAGATGTACGCGACGACGGTCAAAGTTAACTTTCGATGTGCTTTTTGGTATCTGTTGATTTAAAGATTCCAATAGCTGAATCAATTGAGAATCATCAAGTTTTCCTCCGATTTGGCCTGTTTGAGCCATCCTTACAATCATCTGTTCCACCTTGAAAGATCATTGATATAAGAAGAAGAGTATCAACATGAGTATGATAAACACATAAATGCTAAAAATAATTTTGTTTTTAACGCGTTTTCTTGTGTGAGAATATTTCTTAATATGATTCATTTCAATGTTATCTTTGAAGAGCACACACGCTTTATATGCAGTTTTGCAAGAATTCTACTACGCTTACCATTGTGGCCTTTTCAGGTTTAGAAATTTTAAGAGTATTTAAACGAGCTCGAGCATTCTGATCCAAGAGTTGGGCAAGCATAGAATTCATCATTTGTTTTTGTTGCTCAGCTTGTTCCATCTTCTTCTGTTGTTGATCCGGCCCAGATCCCTAAAAATAAATAAATAATATTCAATAGAATTACTTAGAAATAATGATATTGCTCTATTCCTTACATATTGCTGCTCCATTTGCTGGAGTCTTTGCTGTCTAATCATATCAATTTCTGCTTCATCGCCCATTGTTCGTGCTTAATTGAGGCTCAGATCAATATTACAAAAAAAATGATTTATCCAAAAAAAATTCGCACTAAATTTCTCGTCGACAGTGCTCAAATTGCGAATTCGAAATTCTTGTATAGAAGAAGAAACCGCTTACATAGCGATTCTAAACTCACCAAATCCAATAGAAATCCTTTCAGACTTGATTACTCTTTGTAAACCATGAGGAAATTATGAAATTTGTCACAGCTTTAAGCCCCTCGAGATATTTTTTTTTGGAAGAAAACCAAATTGATGTATTAATAATTTTTCGTGAAAAGTTATCTCCTTTATTCTCCTGAACGTGACTAAAAATTACATTATATCATGTCGGAATCATCTACAATGGCTGAAGATCTCAAAGCATTTGAAAGGAGGCTAACAGAGGTTGTTGGCTACATTCAGCCTTCTGTTCTTCGATGGAGATGTAAACATGCATAAATTCCTATAACTTCATACCCATTGATTTCCTCCTTTAATTATAGTACTGCTTATCTTCGTCAGCATCACAGAAATATTTTCAGCATGGTTTTGGTTGTCAGACCCTCGAACAGCTTTCCTCTCTCTCACAGATTCGCTTCTGCAGCATCCTCTGTTCTTCGTTTGTTCATTAACACTAAGTAAGTTCCATCAATAAATAGATCGTTATCGAGTTCTTTAACTAAGATTTCATTTTAGTCTTTCTGTTTTGTTATGGAATTCATAAACTTGTTATAAAGCCACAGATAATTATTAGCCGCACACGAATCGTTTTGAGTGAATACAATATGAGCTGCGACGATAACGGAAAGATAATCTTAAAGACTCGCCCACGACTTAATTAAATTAAATTGACTATAAGGAAGAACAAAATAAAAAGAAATGTTGAATAAATAATTTCTCTATTGTTTGCCCAACAAATTCCATTCCAGATGCCATCAAGATAAGGAAAAGAAATGTGCAGTTTGATACATTTTGTAAAGTTCAAATATTTATTTAGAAAAAAAAATGTTTTTCATATGACAAAATGAATGCAGGTTATTGGTACACTTATAGTATAATTAAACTTATTTTTTTTTTTTTTCATCCGGTTGTCGGTCATTTTTTGTTTGTTGTTGTTCTTTCGTACAAAGACATTGTTGGCTCATTTTCTAAGAATAGAATTTTTAATTGGAAAATTATGTAAGAAGCCTTCTTTTTCACTCGTTCATGTAACGTAAGTTGTAACAGTTTAAAAATGTCAAAACAAGAAATAACCAAAAAAAAAAAAAACAGGAGCATAATATCTACAATCAGTTATGAAAGAAATATTGAAGTACGACTTAAAGATTACAAAGGAGGGTTGTTATTGAAGTTCTGAGGAAACGTCGAACCGTTAAGTACCAACGTAAAAAAAATAATAATAATAAGAAAAAGGAAAAGTAAAATATGCAACTTGAAACGCAGAAACATTCATTTCGCAAATAATTTTTTTAAATCTTTTTTTGTCATATTAAAACAAATTTCAGAATTTTTACAGAATCTTTTTGTTTAGTCGCTTCAGAGAAAAATTATAAGCGTTAAACGAGAGATTGGACACACATTTAGTAAATTTTTTCTTCTTTGTTTTATGAAATGATGATTACAAAACGCAATTTCTGGATGGTTGTGTTAAACGCCATTTAAACAACGTCATTCGTCGGGATATTTTTAAAGTTTATTAGACATCCCGTAGTGCCTTATCATCAGCAAAATTATCTAATTGGGGTATGATTTTCATTTATCTTATATTTCATCAAATCATCATGCTTTTCTAGCAAATTGTTCTCGTTACGATTGATATAGATTTCCTACTGTCCTGACTCTGAATTTTCCCGCGCATCACGTTTATGTATAATAATATGAGCTATTATTATTATTATTTTAAAATCATCATTTTTTACCTAAACATTTATCTGTTGGGAAAGGAGACGCGAACATTTTTACGCAACAATTCCTAAATTTTTCTTTCCTAATGTGTGTGTTTCAAGATCTGTTGCGTAAAACAATGTCCCATACGTTTTACTTTTCTCATGTATCCTTAAACCTAATGCTTTACCTTAACGTTAAATCAAGTTAAATGTTCTTATGTATCCTTAGTGTGTGTGTGTTGTTGAATTAATTAGATGATCAAAATTTTCAGCATCATTATTTGCTCATGTTTCGTGTTTCTAAATTCTGACCACGAATTCGAACCGATGATCGTCGCTGCTCTGTGTCGTATTGAGCTGCTCTTGAATTGGATGGTTCATCATTTGCATTGTGTTGAATCATTTGAATGTTGTTTCGCCGATTTGATCCTTCACCTTCGCCTGCTGGCTCACCAGGCGGATTGTTGTTTGTGTTGGTGCTGTTGCGCGGACCGCCAAACTTAAGCATATTCCAGTCAAATACATAGTCGTATGTAAAGCCTTGATTATGAAACAAAGTACGAAAGAGTTTTCGCAAATACGAGTAGTCAGGACGCTGAATGAAATCGAGACGTCGGCAGTATGTCAAGTAGGTTGGAAATTCAGTGGGGAAATCCTTGCACAGAACCTCAATGGGCGTTGATAGTTTCTTTTCGGATATTCGCTCATATTTCTGGCGCTTGTTGGCTGCTTTCAAACCTTGCCATGGTAGTGTTCCCAAATTGAAGTACATCAGCACGTAGCCCAAAGATTCGAGATCGTCACGTCTTGATTGCTCGATACCCAAATGTGTATTGATTGAAGCGTATCTGGCTGTTCCCGTTAGATTTTTGTTTTCCCTATACGGTATATGCATACATGATTTGGCATCCTTGTACTTTTTCGCTAGCCCAAAATCGATGATGTATACCAGATTACCCTTCTTTCCTAGACCCATCAAGAAGTTGTCTGGCTTGATGTCACGATGAATAAAGTTGCGGGAATGGATGTAATCGATGCGTGAAATCATCTGATCGGCCAACAGCAGAACGGTTTTGAGTGAGAAACGTCGCGAGCAAAAGTTAAAGAGATCTTCCAAGGATGGTCCGAGAAGTTCCATTACCATTACATTGTAATCACCTGTGTAAAATGTTATTGAAATGGATGAATGAAGGAAACAAAAAATGAAATTAAAGAAAATGGAGAAAAACGCAAGTTTTTTTTTATCAAAGTGTTTCGTGGTTTCAAGAATGGTAATAGAGACAACGAATGGAAAAACAATAATAGAAATATATATGTATATATACGTAAAGATGGTAACAATGAACCAAACACACAACACAACACCACACGATTGTACGTACCTTCAGAGCCACACCATTTAATTGTAGGAATTCCAATTCCGCCTTGAGTCATTTTATAGAATTTACTTTCGATATGAAGCTGGGGATGTTTAGTTTTAATGCATTCCAATTTGATGGCTACTTCCTCGCCCGTTGAGATGTTTGTACCCAAATATATGTCACCAAATGAGCCAGAACCAATTTTTCTGCCCAATCGATACCTATTTCCAACTCGCAACTCCATTTTTTCCATCGACCTGTATCAAAATACCTGAGAAAAAATGCGAGAACGTTAGAAGACGTTTTAAAGATTGTTATGAGTTAACAGATCATTGACGATGAGGTAGTGATGGCTGTGCAATTATGAAATTCTCCATGAATAAATCTGATTTTTTTTTTCTTGATGCGAGGGGCACTCACGCACAAATGAAAATTATTTTTTCCCTTCAACAATAGTTGCTCAATTCAATCCGATCAAATTGCAATTTCAATGGAATCGTGAACTTTGAACTTTGGAGAATCGTTTGCTGTTACAATTTTTGTTAAATTTCTACGCTTAACTTACTTTTTTGATGATTATTTGTCTCAGAAAGTGTGAGTAAATGAATAATGTTAGTGTGTTGGTACTCAAGGGGAAAGATAATATTCTAAAAAATAAATTTAGGGACTTGAAACTAGTTTCAAATTTATTTATGACGTTACTTAAATAAATTTCAAACCTACATAGTTGTATGTGGCTTGTCTAAATTCAATTGTCCTTGCGTAACAGTTGTTCAGCTCCATACTTATATAGCGGTGGTACACATATAAGTTTTGTGAATCCAAAATTAATAATGAGGCTGTAGCACGCAAATAATCTATTTTAATAAAAAAAAATCCTCGGCAGTTCACTTGACTCACCGATTTGCAGATTCTGAAAGCTGAAAGACACGAACGAGTAAAAATAGACATCCTGTAAATTGTAAATATAAAAGATTAATTAAAAGAAAAAAAAAACACTGTTAATTTCCTTTTAAAATTTTAACGTTTTGTGCAGGTTTTTATTTTTGTTTTGCAATTTTTTTTTAATTATTTACAAGAAGAGAGCAGATTTTTTGTTTTGAGTATTCTTAAACGCGTTTGTATGATTTTAATTTTTTTTTTATGAAGACCACAACGATCTACTGACCATTTCTATTCAGTACTGTATAAGAAGTCTTTAGTACCTTTACTATAAATCTCTTTATTCGATTTTACGACGAAGAGGGAGGGGGGAATGAGCAGTTTAATTGCGTATTTATGCCTTTGTGTTCCACTGCATTTGCTCCTTAAATATTGTTTAGTAATATGTATAGAGTTTTTATGTCAAAGAGCTTATGAAAAATATTTCTTTTAATCAATTTCTATTTTTTTCTTGTTGTGGCTTTAATCCCTCATTGTCATGAAAAATCAATTCATGCAATTTTGAAAAAAGTTTAAAGGAGTCATTTATATATATGTATGTATTTATTTATGTGTGTGGATATATCAGAAGGATCGTCATCATAAAATACAAACTGTCGAATTTAAAATCTACAGTGTTCCTAATATGTGTGGTTGTTGAATTCTTATCACTGATTAAGGCTAATTGCCTCTACTCAAGATTTTACAATCGTTTTTATACCATTAGAATGTAATTCATCGTATTATTGGCCCTTTTTTTTGTGTATTTATAATTTTTATTCTGAAAATGTGGAACGCGATCGAAAGAACGATTGAAAATTACACACGTAGTTCGGATCATAATTTTTTGTTTGTTAAAAATCGTAATTGCTTACAAATTAAGGGAGGGTAGAAAACGAAATGAGAGAAAAATGCTTATCTATTCTAAAGCTTACAGATTAACACTTTGGCTGATATAAATTGTTCATTCGAAATTCATTTCAATAAGAAAACCAATCAAGACGTCTTTAATTGGCTTAATTATCATTGAGCTTTTTTGTTTTTTTTTTTTTTTTTTTTGGAGATATTAATTAATTAATTAATTACGATCATTTCTTATGGAACTAATTATGCAATTGTTTATTACCTCAAACGCTCCACATTATTTTCTTTTATTCCTTAAATTTTTTATAATGGAAATTTCATCATATTTGGTATCCTTAATTCATTTCAACGATTACTCTAAATATTCGCTAATTTTAGAGTTGTGACAGGGAGGAGGAGGAGTATATCTGGAAAAAATTGACTCGTAATTTTTCATTTTCTTTTCTTTTATCGAGTGACAAAAATGGAGAGAGAGAGAGCAAAAATCTATCTATACATTCACAATACAACATCACAAAGTGGTTTCGCTTCGAAGACCAATTATGAATAACAAATGTATTTCGGCAATGTCGGGTCCAGGGGTGTAAACTCATTGTTATGGCTGTGATGTAAATTCGCATAAGATCTCATTTATTATTACACTTAATCGAAAGGAAAGGGTATAATTTCAAATGTTTACGTCTGAGACAAATGACGTCAATAAAATATCATGAAAATGGCAAATCGTTTCATTATGAAAGCGATCATGTGTATGTGTGTGTACATGTACATGTAATGCTGCTGATGTCTCTAGTCGAATTGTGCTTTGATAAGAATTAAAAAAAAGAAAGGGGAACATTTCAAGTCCAGCTCTGATTATTCAAATGTCACATGCTTGACTAGAAACCTGCAAACACATCTCTAACAATTTCTTGTGCAATTCTTACAAAATAAAAATGTTAACGAGGGAATATTCTTTTTGGCTTCATTTTTTTTTTGTCCTTAAAATGTAAGTTACATTTAAAAAAAAAAAGGTATAAATTGTGATGTGTGTTTGATGAGAAAATAATCTATTTCTACTTTCTATAATCTGTTTGCGGGGAGTTTTTTTTTTTTCTTATACTTCTATAAGGAAAAAAAATTTCATTGAATTCTGTTCTGAGCTTTGGTCATCAAATATGACCATCCTAAAGACAATTAATTTCTTTGTGTTTATTGTTGAGAGATTCATGAAGTACTATATTTATCATGTTGATTTTTTTGTTTTTCAACTGACCTACTCACAGAGAGTGTTGCTCATTAAAGTTTCTTAAATATACGAGGAATCATGTCATGATCGTTATGAGAATTTTGGATTTTCTTTTGAACATAAGAATTTGAAATTTGTTTTCTTTTTTCTTGTGCGATATAAAAATTTGAGTTTTCTTTTTAAGAGAGAAAAGAGAGACAGAGATGTGAATTGAGACCTAAACTCTAATTTGTTGGTTTCTTGCAATTTCTTTCCTTTCTTCTTCTTCTACTTCTGGTTATTTCTTATCATTAAAGAACTTTGAACTGGTTGAATGCGTTCATGAAACATTAAAATTATTGAGAATTCAGTATGGCGTAAATCTGCTGTATCCACGATACATTGCCTGTTGAAAGAAATAAAAAAATCATTGTGAAAACATTTATAAGTTGCTTCATTTAGATTTCAAACTCACGCCATAGCCAGGAATTGGACCAAGGCTTTGTCCCAAGTATGGATCCGTATACTCTCGGCCGTAGCTGAAAGGAATTGCAACATGTCAATTAGGCTATAATGATTCGACAAAATATATTTCCCTCCAAACAAAAACTCACCCTGTCATCGCAGCATATCCCGCTGCTGTAACGGGCTGTGCTTGAGCTTGAACTTGCGCCAATCCTGCAGCATTAAGAGCGCGTGCGGCGGAGAATGCTGCTGTTGTGTATGCTTGCTGCTGTTGTTGAGCCAATGGGGTTTTTAATAGAGCTGGCGTTGCAGCAGCACTAGCAGCCTGCGAATATAGTGTCTGAAGACATTAATAACTCTCCTCAAATAAGATAAATTAAACTCTAAATTACCTGCAAACGCAAGCTTTGATCCGTTTGACCTGTAGCTGCAGCGAGAATGAATGGATCGTAATACAATCTAGCAATGAGAAATGACATTTTATTATTAATGTTGTCGAAGGCACTAAAAGGTAAGTAAGCAAGTAGCATTCATTTCATAGATTTAAATACTAACGGTCCTGCATATCCGTGTAATGCATTGGCAGCTGTTGCACCACCGAGTGGTGCTGGTAAACGTGTTGCGAAGGTGGCTGTTGGAAATGCGGCTCTCGCTCTGCCTCGCTGAATGGCAACTCCTCGCAATGCTGCAGCGGCGGCTAAAAGTAATAAGGGAAAAAAAGTGAGAAACGATTATATGGAAAAATGTTTCTTCTTTGCACTTCGAATCGGTGATTGATTGACTCGAGGTTTTTGTTAGACCGAGAAAAGATTGATTACTCACCATCTGCTGGCCACTGCACACAAACTGTAAAAATACGAACAAACAAACATTAGTAATGGACATTTTTAACATTAATTCATGAATGTATCAAAATGAATGTCTTTATAGCGTTTGAAAAATATAGGAACTAAATATACGACTTTTTATTAGAATAATATACGGTCTCAAATCAATTACATACCATTTGGCACTGCTGCTATTTTCTTGCTTTGAACTCTAGCTGTAGCATTGTTCACCTAATACAAATTTAAAATGGATTTCTTTAGATTCAATCAACGAGCTAACATGTTTGATAAGGGGATGTGATCACAATAAAAGCACTACATTATGGGGGATTATGGCTATTAGAAATCTACATGCATAAAGAGGGTTGCTGGACTGAGCAGACGATGGATAAGAAAAAAAAACAAACTATAGCAAAAAAAAAAAACATTCTTCGTTCTGTGAAAATGGTTGCAAATGAAACTTTTTCAGCAGCTCCGAAAAGTCACAACAAGAAAAGAGTGAGAATTACCACCATAAAATTTAATTAAATTAATAATACACAAGAGAGGGCCAGAGAGATACAAATAAAATGCGTTAATATAAAAATACATCATGCACACCTCGATTTTGCGTCCCTCAACCACGGTGCCGTGAAGACGTTCTCGTGCTCGTTCAGCATCTGCACTTTGATGCATAGTGACAAAACCGAAACCCTAGAATGGAACATGCAAATCAATATTCATCATCATCTCATTATTGGTAAGATAACAGTTTGTGTTGCACAATCAATTATTACACGCCAGAAACGTCAAAAGGAATTTTGACGTGTTGTGCGCATGGGAAAAGAAATCAACCTCGCTTCATGTCAAATGGAGATAATTTAGAAAAATTATTAAACAAAATAAATGCCCAAAAGAAAATAGCACAAAGCGCCCAACACTATAATTATCATCAAATGATCTAACATTAAGGTATCAACATCACTTTTCGCTAATATTGAACCATGCCAAGCATTAAAAATGACTTTAAATAAATTACTTAATCAAGACAGCCAGAGCAAGACATTCCGCGTCCACCAAGCATGGTTCAACATTATTTTACCATTTTGCAATTGGGCATTTACAAATATAAATTAAATAAAGAAAAAAAAACAAGATCAAACAAGTTTTCGTGCCACGATTAAATTCCCAAAAGCATTTTATGTTGTTCGTTTGTTATCAATGATTCATCGAAACTACCATTCGGAAGAAAATATATTAAAAATTATATAGAGATTAATTGTATTAAACTATTACTTATTATTCATTATTATTAAGTATATTATAGTATGTGCACTGGAAATAATGCGTTATCAAATCCAAAGGAAAATATTCTGTAGCCAACATGAATCAACAAATTTACTGATCAACCTGTATGTGTGTGACTGTGTAGCCGAAAGTTTATGGAAGTTTTTTTTTTATCGGTATTAATTTGGTGTTTACGACAGAGAAATATAATATATTATCAATCATGCGAGTTTAAGAAGTCAAGTTGTTGTTGGGAATGCTTAATGTCTATAAATATACATTCGGATGGCTCATACTTGTTGCTGATACATCTATGTCTCTCGCTCTATCGACAACATCTGTCATTTTAATCACGATCCACGAGTATTGACGTGCCAGTACCAAACCGCCCTTCATCTCTTGTCAAAACGGAACTGATGATGACAATATGGTGTTGATGATCTGTATGACATACAAATTATTTATAGCAGCTTTATAGTGTGTCAATGTGCTCCAGATTTTCTTTCTTATCTTCTTGTGATGTCGTTTTAATGACTTGGCGAAATTCTTATAATTTTTCGTGTTCCAATTACAAAGAAAATTGCTCGTAAATTGCATGCAATACTAAAATGTATCGTGAATAGCAAAGTGACATTCTTCTTGCATCGTGTTCCCTTCTTGTCCCGGATTCATGCGATTATTTCTTTTGAATTCTCTTTATACGCGACGTATGGACTTTTTCAAAAAAAAAAAAAAAAAAGTTGGCAAAGAATCGTCATTGGCTCATTAAAATTCATGATATTCAACTTTAGCAATCCCAAACACCCAAAAACAAATACAAATTCGACTCATATACAGGAAGCTGACATTCTATACACGCTATTTCATGTCGATTTGCATTTTTTTTTTCATACTCAACAGAACTAGATATGTATATAGCTGAAACGTAACACAAAAAAGAGTTGCGCTTTTTTGTTGCAGCACCGGTATAAACATGCTTTCTGAGCTATAGCAATATAGATATGAAAACTCCTTGATTACGTAATGGTAGACAATGATGGTAAACAAATAGTTTATATAATTTTGGGCCTCATCAGACAGGTCAAAACATCTAATAATCAACAGGAAATGTCAATCGGAAGGTTATTAAAGAAAAAAAAATATTACAAAAAAAAATATCACCAGAAAACAATCCTAACTAAGAAATATATAATTGCTCTCATGTCAAAACAACATGATGTCTCTTGCCCATCATCCACAATGCTTTGTACAAAATTGATTTTTTTTTGTTGCGCAACTTTCACATTACATACAGTAAAATTAGAAAAAAAAATTATTGGATGCAAATAGTTTTTTTTTGTTTGGAATAATTGAACAAATTCGAGATTCAGCACGTCGCATTTTATACTTTCTCTACCTTTTTTTATCGCTTTTATTAAAGAAGGCACTGGTTGTCAAATTATATCGCACTTTTGTGTCGTACATCTTGAGAATGATAATTCGGGGAAGAACAATGGTTCTTCTATAGTATTTTTTTCGATATTTTTTTGATATATGAATTGGCTTTTTTTTTGCGATTAATCTTTTTCGAGATCTGAAAATGGTATATAATTTTTATACATTTAATTGCGTTACAAACAACACATTTTGCTTGCTTTTTTTTTGTTTGGAGGCGATGTGAAATTCTTGATTTCATCTTTCACTCGACAATAGCACATACTTTAGTTAAAATTTATGAAATTACTTTTACTTTTTTGAAGATTAGCGTCTTTCTTTTCTTTAGAGATGTGAATGCGAATAATGGAAAGAAATGAAATGCTGTACTCACTTTGCTACCGCGCTCATTGAAGATGATTTCGACATCAAGTATCGGTCCGTATTGCTAAAATAAGAAAAATAATAAATGGGTGATGTAGAATTGATTGTTGATCGCAGATATGACCTTGAAAATGGAAACACAACAATGTACTTACGCCAAACATTGCTCTTAGGTCAGGATCTCTAAATCTAAATGGTATGTTAGATACGTGAAGACGCTTTGGTTGACTTTTGGCTTCAGCTGTTACGGAAGATTGTGTGGTGATTGTTGACGTTCCACTCGTGCTTGTCGGCGGTGTTGATGATGCAATCGAATTGACGATTTGCGACACGGTCGTTTGTACTCCAGACGTTGATGTCGTTGTGGATGCGGATAAAAATGTTTTGGCTTCGGCATTGGCACTGGATACGGAATTCTCGTCCGAACTGTGTGATGACAGATCCTGGAAGATCACACGGTAATTAACATATTTAATTAACCATTGTTATCAAAAACTTACTTTAAGCTGTTCACTGCTGTTGTTGGCTGATGTGGATACTGACAGAGGTAATGATGTGCTAATTGTGGTGACTGCTTGCATTCCTATTGAGCTGAAGTCAGTCGGATTTGTCTGAGAATTAATGAAAATTCGCATCATTAAAGGATGATTTACATTAAATTCTTTCGAAAAAGAAAGTAGAAAACTTACATGTGTCGAGCTGGTATTTGGCTGTGAAGTGTTTGTGTCAGTTTTGAGTGATGCCAGTGGATCGTTCATTGCGTTTTTAACGGCCGCCACTGCAACTGACAAGCCTGGATCGGGCCCTACAGCTGGTGTTGATGTTGGGTATCCTGGAGTAAACGTTTGCATTCCCGCCTGCACCATGTGCTGTTTATGAAATGGAAGACAGCAAAAAAAACGAAGACAATAATTAAGTGTTTTATGTCCAAACAACATGTTTTGTGCCATATTTCACATTGGCATAACGTCATAATATGCAAATGATCATTTGGTAGAATTTAAATCAGGAGACAAACAAAGTCCAAAACGCAAACATCATTTCTAAGTGTGAGTACATAACGAAATCGATTGATGCAAATTAGTTGATGCACACCAAAAAAAGTGCTACCTAGCTGGAGGGAAAACTTGGCAACGTTGCGCCTAGAAGCTACATTTGAACGATAGAACGAACATAAGAGCTCGTTGTTTTTTTGCATTCAAATATTTTCATGTTTTATAGCTTGATACAAAAAAAAGGGAAATCTAGAAAATGTACATCAAAAAAAAAAAAATAAAATAAATTATTTTGGTCGATATGATGATGCAAAGACGATGCAACTAAGTTTTCTTAGAGATTTATGATGTCGCATTAGGAAGATGTTTCACAAGACATTTGATTTTCTTATCTAGCACAATTTAGGAAAGAAAAAGAGTTCAGAGCCTTGAAATAAGATGAATAATATTGCAAAGAGAACAGGTGGATAATGACGCAAAGAAATGCAATTTTCAGATCATCGCATTTGTCGCGACGCATTTTCGTTAGAAAATCACAATAAAAAGAATTGCAATTTTATTTTATTCTTCTTAAACACGAAAAATCATTTTCATCTTTTTTCTTGGCTTGAGTCCCATTCCTCTCACATTGTGTTACAAATCTTTTTTTTTGTTCCCTTCGGTTTGCTTGTTTCTGATTCAATGTATGAATGCAATTTTTTTTTACACATTTGTCTTGTTGTTGCTACTGCTGCCAACAACAAGCCAAAAGTCGAGACATTTTCCCTCGAAAGCTCATCAAATAATATGAGATATGGTATGTGTGTGCAAAAAAAAAATATATTTACATTTACTCCACCATCCCATCCATGCTAGTCATTAGAAAATTAATTGCTTTCATCTAGCATAACACACACATCCCAGACAACGTTGATGGTGTAGCGAGACGAGAGATGATGCCCATATAGAAAGAGAAATGATTGCTGCATGAACACATATATTTTGTGATTAAAATGGTGATGTGTACCCACATCACTTTATGGAGAACACTCTCAATTGATATGACCTTTTTTTTTTAAAGACGATCAGTTCAATTAAGAGGCGAATGTGTAAAATTGTTATTTCGACTCGCTAACGGTTTTTATGAATTGGGCACTTGAATATATAAATTTTTTTTTTTTGGGGTAAAACATTTTCTTTGGGCCTTTTTTTCTATAGTTGCAAATTGTATAATTGTAGAAGAAGAAAAAAATCATTTCGATCAGAAAATACGCGTTTTAAAAATAAAATTAGTTTTAATGTCATAAAACGAAAGAAAAACTAATTCCTCACAAAAAGTTGCGGAATTATTCAAGCCAATGAATAAATGAAGAAAAATTTTAAATATTCACATCAGATCGCTGATGGTGATCGAATCGCTTTTTTGACCGGGGTCTCTATCGGATTTAGAGTCTTTCGAATCTTATAATTAATGGCCACAACAGCTTGTGAGCCTTGTCTCCTCGATGTTATATTCAAAAAAAAAAAAAAAATTCAGAAACTTAAGTTGTATGAATAGTAAACTGATAGCGGAAAGGTCATAGCGTAAAAGGCTATCAACACGATTATTCAATCGTGTCTTCGTCGTTGTTGAAGCTCGTTTTATTTCTTCGACTTTTTGACATTCGTTGGATGATGTCAAATGCTTCTCCGTTAATATTGAGCATTTCATAATGCAAATTGAATGTGATGAAGCATTGCAGAAGACATCAGGTGATTGTGAAATGGAAAACGTGAAATGGCGCGTATTTTCTCTGGAGACTGTTACTCAAGATGCACACCATTAGAAATCCAGATAAATGCAAGAACACGATTGCTAACAATAAAGTTATTGATAAAAACAATGAACATTGGATCATCAACAGACTAAAGGCTAGACGATCAAGCGACAGTGCAAATATTGAGAAACCTTTTTTTGTTTTTCTTTTAGCGATAAAGATTTTGATGATTTCAGCAAATATAAAATTGTTTTGTGCATTAACAGCAGAACGATCTAGCAAAGCCCCACAAATCCGTTGAATGGAAATTAAATAAATTGTCTCGTCCCCCCATATAAATATAATTGAAACAGACATATAAATTGTTTTCGCCGGAAGTATTAAGACGTAAAAATATGCAAGAACCAACATAATATTATTATTATTCGTGTATAGGTTCTTTAAAAACGAAATCTTTACACACATTTTAAGCGAGTGTAAGAGAGTACTTCTTTCGTTTACACGATTTAAGACTCCAAAAGAATTTCGCAAATAACCAAAAGAAATATATTTTTTTTTGTGTGTGATCCATCAGATGGAGGAATGGGAAACATCTGCTTGCCTAATACATTTTATTTTATTTTTTTCAACTTTTCGGATCTTTTTAACAACAAGAGAGGAAGAAAAAAAAAACATGATTTTTTTCCATATGCAATCATCATCATAAAACTTATTTATAGAAGAAGAAATATGAAAATCTACGCGTCTTGAACGATGTATAAAAAAAGAGAATCATCCAAACAAAAATTTATTCATTGTGTTGTTGTTATTTAAGAGTCATACAAGAGTAACAACGCAAAGCAACGAAAGAAAGAAAACGGGAGGACAATGGGGACGAAAAAAAAGGAAAATGTGCATTTTATCATCGCACATTTTTTTCTTCGCTTTCGCAACAACCATGTTATCTATCTATCACACGGAAAACGAGATGAATATGTATGGGTATATGTGGGCAGGACAGCTTAATTATTGAAAACTCACCGGGAAATACATTCCTTGAGGGGGTAGATAAAATGCGTTGGACCACATAAAAACTGAGTATAATTATATATTGTGTCTACGAGATGAACTGTGTTGTATTTTTATTATATAGATGATGAAGAAAAAAAAAGGATGCTCCTCTTGAAGTCCTTTCTATATGTATGTATATCCAAAAAACGTAACAACAACAACACACATCCACAAAATCACTGAAAGATCCTTTTTCCTCTTCTCCGAGCTAAAATTATTATTGATTATTTTAAAACTTTCACACAAAACTTTGCGATTTTCACAATAATCTCCTTAAGCTTAGTGAAACTAAAATCTTTTCAGCATGCACATTAGTCTGTAGATTGATTTGATGGATGTTAGTAATTTAATTCGCGACTTGCTCCATCGATAGAGAGAAATAAATAAAAAGAGCTCCCGAAAAATATTCAGCAATGCTGAAAATACGCACACATTTGAATGTTTCACACCAGAATAGCATACATATAGTTACGAACTAAAATTTTGTCAGAATGTTGGTGATGAAGACCTTGCTCTTGGTTATGCAACCCCTCGCTTTTTTTGAATTTACCGTTTGTTTCTGTTCAAGTCGAACATACATCCTGTGAAACTAACAATATTGTGAACAAGGAACTAGTGAAGTTGGACAACTCGATATGATTGTTGATCTCCTTGTGAACATGCGAACAGAGCGAATTATGAAATAAATAATTCTGTTGTGATAATAACGCGAATTATCGCGTTTTCATGCGACAATGAAAACTGACAATCTTTAATTGATACCACCAAATCGATACTACTCACATTTATTTCTCTAGATAGAGTTTCAAAATCTTCGTTTGCTTCCCATTTGATAATTAGATTGCGTATGAGCATTTGAATATTGGAATGCATTTTGATTCCAGTTATGAACGTTTTTTATTTAGCTCCGTAGAAATAATTAAAATTATTGAAATTAAAATTTTAACACGGAAGCTGCAAAATTGCGACAATTGTTCTTTAATCGAGGTTTGCGCGTTAACTAACAGGTAATTTTCGCGTTCCCCTTCGCTTTCATAACGGTAAATAGATATAACGGTACTTTGAGAGTGGGGGGTCTGATATTGAGGGTAAATTTACAGTTATTTTGAAAAAAAGTAAATAAATAACATGTGACAGTTTTCATTGCGCGTCCGTTAATTTTATTAAAAATTTCTAGAACAGGATTCCGATTTATATCAAAACAAATTTGATAATCATTAGTTTAACGTGTCGCTGAAAGTTTCATTTCAATTTATTATGCAATTAAAGAGTGAACAAGGAAGGACGTGTGAGAATCATTTAACTTAGAATCACGTTGCGAGTTGAAAGCATCATCGTGGCAAATATTTATCTTGGGTGTTGGTGATGATAATATTGCCGATCAAAATGAGTTTAACTGATCTTAAGTTTCCTCTAAATATCCTTCAATTGAATTCGGAAGCACTCCGGTCAGCAACAGAAGTGTCTGTAGGTAGTAAAAACTTTAATAATTTTAAATAACGAGCAATTGTAGAACTATTGCTTATTGAAAACAATCTGTTTCCGGAGAAATTGCGAAGGGATCCTTTCAGTCACATGAGAAGTTCATTTAACTTCTGCAGTTTTATTTCTTTATGCGAAAATTTCGATGATGTCAGAAATTTTAAGGAAATTCTGTAGAAAACTTCTCAATAATAAATAAGCAAGAAAATATAGCTATCATTTTTGATTATTTTATAATTTTATAAGAAGTTTAAACTTTGTTATTTATTATAAAATTCCAATAAAATTAACTTCTTCCATCATCATGTAGATTGGTGGTACCGGTCACGCAAGCTATGTACCCCTCATAATACTTTAGGGTAAAGTCGTGATTTCAGAAAAGTATATTTTTATTCTTAAAAAAGTATAAGAAATATATTTTTATTACCTATATGATTTTCTGGGACAATCCTGAGAGGGAGTATTTTTCTAAATTAAAGCTTGAGGTATATCTTAAGGCAATGGTGTAGCTAATTTTTTAAAGCTCAGGAATAACGACATCCACCATACGATTTCTTTTGTTTTTTTTTTTTTTATCTCAATTCCTTCTCAAAATAATTCATTCTTTGTTTTAAGTATAAAAAATATAAGTGTAACGTTATGTGATAATTATTATTAGATGTACATTGGAGAGCAACTAGAATAACTATGGAAAATCCGACCAATGAATCTGGTAATAAGCATTTTTTTAATCAGCTGTTGCTAATCACGTACGAAAACATATTTGATGATAATCAGAAACTATTTTTATAGATGTCCCAGAGCATGTTACACCCAGTAATAATAAGTAAGTGATTAAACATATTGTTTCATCATTTGAGTTATTAATCATATTTAGTTTGGATTATAGGGTCCAAGAAAAAAAAGATTTCTTTTTCATGTTTTTTTTTTTGTTTTCTTATTATTCACTGATCGATCTCAAAGCAAGTTTTGTACGACTGTTACATTAATACAGTAACGAGTTTAGTTCATTTCCAAGTTTCATGGAATTCGCACCACGAAAAAAAGAAGGGAAATAAATATTTTTAAGAAAGTTCATTCCACCGAAATCAATTTTAATTTCCTGTGTTGCGATCAGAGAATTTTATGCATGTGTAAAATCAAGAGTGAATGAAAAAGTACCTCGATGTCGACACGAAGTCTTATCTTATCAGCATGAGAAAATGACGTTTTATGGGCAATACAATATTTGAAAATATTATTCTCTCGCGTTTAGTCTGAAATCCACAGTCATTCACGTTACAACAACTTTTTGTTATCTTAACAATGGATTCACAGCAAGAGGAAAAAGAATTGTTGCTGCAACGGTACGTGTTTCAATCCATTAAAAATTACTTTCTCTTATTTATTCCGCGTTAAGCATTACGTTATATAGTGCAATTCTTATACATAGCACGAAATGTGCCTAAAACGAAAAAAAAAAACCATAACAAATTTTAATTCATATGGTTATTTAATCAGTTTGATTCCATATGGATAACAGATTAATAAGACTCGTGTATTATAGTCGTGCAATAAAAGTCTCAAGATGTTTGTTTTAGAAAAATGCAATTTGACTGATAAATCCTTATCACACGAGAGGTCGTCGATAGCACTCTGTTGTGAATAACGTTGATAAGAATTTCTGCCAACATAACGTGAATGATAAAAAAACAATCGAAATACGAGCATGAGCATTTCAATAAAAAATTATCAGAACTAAATTCATACGGTGATCATGTCGACGATACTACTTATGCTTGAATAAATTAACAGCTATTATTTCTACGTGCATTAAATAATTTGTGAAAATTAACTATTTATTTTAGGGACATGGACGACATGGCTGAACAACAGAGTCTATTGGAATTGAAAGATACGTCAACAACTCGCATTAAAATTTATGGAATGAAGTGTCAATCGTGTGTGAGAAAAATCGAAGATCATTTAAAAAGCAAATTGGGCATTGTTAATGTGCGGGTATTCCTCAATGACAGTGAGGGAATTGTTGATTACGATGCATCATTTATGAGTCCTAATGAAATATTAGCAATGATAAAAAATTTAGGCTTTAAATGTTCATTAAAAGATAACGAGGATACCAGTGACGAAGTGATTATTTATATCAATGGCATGAAATGCAAAAATTGTGTCAACAAAATAGAATCAAATATTTCAACGAAATCGGGAATAAAAGAAATCAAAGTTAATCTAGAAGACAAATTAGCACTTGTAAAATATGATAGAAATGTGACATCACCATCCGGGATTATATTGGAAATAGTGGGGCTAGGATTTAAAGCCAGTACCTCACTAATCAATCCTGATAATGGCGCTCTGATATCTGAACCTGAAACTGGAATAGAAAAGGAGAGTGGCAACACTATCAAGAAAGGATTTTTCCATGTGCAAGGCATGACTTGTGCGAGCTGTGTTTCTGCGATCGAAAAGCATTGCCGTAAAATTGTGGGCGTCGAGTCCATTCTTATATCTCTATTAGGAGCTAAAGCTGAAGTGAAATATGATGAAATATTAACCAGTGCAGAAGAAATAGCAAAATCCTTAAATTCTCTAGGATTTCCAACGGAAGTTCTTTATGAACCCGGAGCAGGTCAATCAGAAGTAGAGATAGAAATTAAAGGTATGACATGTTCATCATGTGTCAGTAAAATTGAACAATCTGTTCTGAAAATTAAGGGAGTAAATAGTGCATCAGTCGCACTGACAACGGAGCGCGGTAAATTCACATTCAATAACGAAGAAACTGGACCAAGAGTTATTTGTGAACGTATTAATGACTTGGGTTTCGAAGCTTCCGTGATCACCAAGGATGATAAAATGTCTCACAGTTATCTCGAGAACAAAAGAGAAATACGAAAATGGCGAAACACGTTTCTATTTTCATTGGCATTCGGTGGGCCGTGCATGATTGCGATGATTTACTTTATGATAATGATGGAAATAGAAGGCCATGAGAACATGTGCTGTATTCTACCTGGATTGTCACTCGAAAACTTAGTCATGTTTATACTTTCAACACCAGTGCAATTCTTAGGTGGATGGCATTTTTACATTCAAGCATATCGTGCCATAAAGCATGGAACAAGTAATATGGATGTGCTGATATCAATGGCGACCACAATCAGCTACTTATACTCAGTAGTCGTTTTAGGCATTTCCATGATCCAGTATCATAAAACTTCTCCGCTAACATTCTTCGATACACCAGCCATGCTTTTTATTTTTGTCTCGCTGGGACGTTGGCTGGAAAATATCGCTCGTGGTAAAACGTCAGAAGCTTTATCAAAGCTTTTATCGCTGAAGCCAACTGACGCATTAATAGTGACAATGGGAAAAGATAAAGAGATTTTGACTGAAACGGTGATATCTGTAGATTTAATTCAGCGAGGTGACATCTTAAAGGTCGTACCAGGAAGCAAGATTCCAGTAGATGGAAAAGTTCTAACAGGAACGTCTTCTTGTGATGAAAGTTTAATAACAGGTGAATCAATGCCTGTGTTAAAAAAAGAAGGTTCCGTTGTCATCGGTGGATCGATTAATCAAAACGGTTTAATCTTAATGCTGGCAACGCATACTGGTGAAAATACAACATTGGCCCAGATAGTTAGATTAGTTGAAGAAGCGCAAACATCAAAAGCACCAATACAACAGCTAGCTGATAAAATTGCTGGATTCTTTGTTCCATTCGTCATCTCAGTATCAACTCTCACACTTATCGGATGGCTCATATTGGGCTACATAAACATCGATTGGTTACCTTTATCACACTCAGCCAGAGAAGGTTTCTCAACCGATGAAATTATAATGACATATGCATTTAAATGTGCAATCAGTGTTTTGGCAATTGCTTGTCCATGTGCGCTTGGTCTCGCGACGCCGACGGCTGTTATGGTATCTACAGGCATTGGAGCTTTAAATGGTATTCTGATAAAGGGTGCAAGTCCATTGGAGAACGCTCATAAAATAAAGACCATAGTCTTTGATAAAACCGGAACAATAACTTATGGAATGCCAATGACGTCTAAAATCATTATGTTTGTGAAACCACAAATTTGTAGTCTAACACGCGCATTGTCTGCAATTGGAACAGCTGAAAATAACTCTGAACATCCAATCGCAACAGCAGTGGTGAAGTTTGTAAATGAATTTCTTCAAATCGATTCGTTGGGTCAATGTTCAAATTTCATGTCCGTTCCTGGATGCGGTATAAGATGTACAGTGTCAAATATTGATAAGACAATAGCTAAAGCTTCAAGATCTGAGAAATTAATCAATTTTGAAAACTGCTACAGAAATATTTCGTCCAATAACAAGAAAGGCATTCCCACTATAAATAATGTTATGTTTGAGGAGCTCTTGCCGCACCTTGATCCAATTGAAGACGACAATAAATTAGTGGAAGAGAATGTTGAGAAATTTAATCAGTTTGTGAGTAGAATTGTGTATTGAATTTTTTTATTTCCGGTTTAACTAGAGCTTTACATGCTTATAGAATGAATTAGTCGTGCTGATAGGAAATCGTGAATGGATGCACAGAAATGGAATAACAATCTCAGCTGAGGTTAATCAGAAGCTTATTGACGAAGAAACTGTTGGAAATACTGCCATCTTATGTACTTTAAATAATACTCTAATATGCATGCTATCCGTATCTGATATGGTTAAACCTGAAGCATCTTTGGCAATTTATACACTTAAAAAAATGAATATCAATGTTATACTGCTGACTGGAGATAACAAGAATACAGCGAGTAGCATTGCACAACAAGTCGGCATAAGAACCGTTTATGCAGAAGTGTTACCATCACATAAGGTTGCCAAAATTCAAAAATTACAAGAAGCTGGCGATAGAGTTGCAATGGTGGGAGATGGTGTTAATGACAGTCCTGCTCTAGCTCAAGCTGATGTTGGAATAGCAATTGGTAAAGGAACTGATGTTGCTGGTAAGACATTCATGCAATTCTCTTCTTTAACAGTCGAACTTATTTAGTTTTATCTTTACAGCTGAGGCTGCTGATGTCGTTCTGATGAGAAACGATTTACTAGATGTTGTTGCATGTTTGGATTTATCACGAAAAACTGTCAAACGAATTCGACTCAACTTCTTATTTGCAAGCATGTACAATCTTTTGGGAATACCAATTGCTGCCGGAGTTTTCTCACCATTCGGAATACGACTTGAGGTAAAGCCTACAACTATTTTGCTTTTCAGCCATAATTGACTGTGTATTAATTTCTTAGCCATGGATGGCAGCCGCTGCAATGTGTTTGAGTTCCGTTACCGTTGTGTGTGCATCACTAATGTTAAAGCTTTATCGTAAACCTACTGCAGCCTCTTTAACCACACCGGAATTCAATAGTTATGTGGAAACATTGGAAGGTCTCGATAACATATCAGTTCATCGAGGCATCGATGATATTCCGCGTCCAATATTTAATCGTTCAAATAGTTCTATAGTATCAAGGTGAGATTGAATATAAATATCGCTGCCGTAACATTTGAATAACTTCAATTTCTGGTGATAGTTTATATCACAGGGTTTTTTGAGGAATATTGGGTATTTATTTATATTTTAATTTCAGTTTATTAAGATCTTCAATTAACATTTAGTGGCATGCTAAAAGAAAAAAAAACAAATTTCATACTAATTATGTATTAAAAACCTGCACAATTGGCTTATAAATTCGTTATAATTTATTGTTGTAAATTGAATGTGTCAAAAGTATGTATTATTATCCGAAGCATGTCTATAAATTGTTTTGCAATTGGATTTTTTTTTGTTTTGTGATTGCAAACAGTAATAAATTTTAAAGGGCAGAAAATTATAATTCAAATAATTTCAGAATTTTCGCAACTCTACGCAGCAACAACAGCCAGAAAGATAAATCTCAACATTTACTAAGCGACGATTATGATGAAGATAACATGAATTTAAAACTTTATAAATGTTAGAAAAATATATTCCTTTGATTTGTTATCAATGTTTCCTTTTTTTTATTATACATCCATGAAATTTTATAATTTACAAAGTCATCGATGAAATAAAGACCTTAAACTATTTTCTACCGTATGGCTCTAAGAAAGTTTTATCTTTTATTACTTGTTATGAATGATATCTCTATGAACATCTATAATATAAGAAACAAATAAAAGCAGTACTTATTTTTCATCTTGTGGTTTAAAGGGGTCGCTCCACACTCGCATGTTTCCAGGTTGAACTGATGCTTGGTCGATGCCCTGTTTTAGAAAATCAAGATTAATCGGAATATTCTAAGTAACAAAGGTACATACCGCTCGATTTTTCTTTTGTATTTCCTTATATTTTTTGGTGTTTAGTAAGGGATCTATGATTATCGGATATATTGCTAAACCAATGATGCCGACGATACTATAAGTAAATTAAGACTAAAAAATGTTCCTACAATCTATCACGACATTGTTTGTTATCACCTTCCTACAAACACTCCATACTTCCAGCCTTTAAGAATTATTGCCATATTAATTAAATACAATAAAATATAAATCCTGATAAAAGTATTTCTGATTTAGAAATTTGGTTTGTTTACAAAAATTTTGCTCTGTTCTTTACGTTTAAAAGCTCAATACCCCCGCATTGCGTTTACGTAGCAAGTTAAAGAATATTGAAAACGACAAAAATGATGATTGTTTTGTTGATGTCCGACAAAGAAGCTCCCATTGGGTTGTTTTCCAGTGAAGGCTACACCTCAAAATAAAATTGTACAAATTTAGAATTTAGGAGTGTTCTTTCTAGTTAATTAAAGCTTCCAATGAGAAAATCTCATGTGCATTGCAACGATAAGTAAGGAATAAAGAAGCAACATGGTTTGACATTGAAAAATATTGTAGCATCAGGGAAATGAAAAATCTATGCTTTTTTCCAAAATTGTGAGTAATTAAACGATATACAATCAATTAGGCTAACGTTCAATAATCTTTATAATTAATATAATTTAAATTTTGGGTTTAGAAAGATTCAAACAGTCGTAATGTATTAGTTTTATAGAGGAAATTAAAGTTGAAAAATGTTTCTGTGAAATATTTTTCAAAGGGACTTCAATGAAAAAAAATCTCAAAATAGAAGACTTACGTAGTGGCTTAGGGAACTAAATTGTTCAAACTATGTCATTTGTCATAGTCGTTGCTCTGGATGTGCTATAGCACTAATATTGTAGCTGGTGGTGGTAAACAAATATTTATTTTCAGATAACAAAATTTTTCTCTCTATCTTGAACGAAAAAAAAAAGTTTAAAATGACTTGGTAATGATAAAGAAGTTAAACACTTAATGGACATTAGACTATTAACACCTATAACTCTATTAAATAACTGGCAAACTCTTACAACTGTGGTGATATGGAGAATCAAATAAAATCAGTGAAATAATCTGGTGATAAGGACGACATTATAGTAAAGGATACCGATTATAAAAAATGGCTTCTAGAAGGCGAAGTAAAATCGTAGATACAATTGCTGTTAAAGTAAACTCGACTGCAAGCAAACGTGCCAAATCTAGTCGTATAGCAAAACGAACTCAAGAATCAAAATTGCTTTCAGAACAAAAAACAACAACAAAGAAAGTTTTTGATAAGCCAATCGAAAAACTCAAATTAAATGAAGACAAGAAACCTCATGTGGAAAGGGCAAAGGACGTTTTTAAGGAACCAAAGCAACGTAAAATTCACAAATGTGCTATTTGCTTAAAGATCTTTAAAGGTATGACGTCAACTAATAAAATGCAACTGATAAAATAATAATTTTATTCCAAGGTTTGAACGATTTGCGCAAACATTTACGTATTCACAGTGATGAGGTAATCCCGGCGACATCATCCCATTCGATTTCTTTCATAATTTCATATTATTCCATAGCGCCCTTATGAATGTCCCGAGAGAGGATGTGGCAAGAGATTCCGTCAAGCAGGCTGTCTTAAAAATCATCGGTAAAAACTACTTAATTCTAGTCAGGTTCGCTTTCTTAACATAATTGAACTCGTTCATTTTTAGGGCAAGTCAACATGGTACTGATATCATCTATTCCTGTGATGTAAATGAGAATTCGTCGGAATACTTGGCATTTGAATAAAACTTGATTTGCATTTTATTTTTAGTTGTGTGGAAAGCAGTTTCCAGTCAAGGAACGACTTCGTCTCCATTTGCGAGTGCATACTGGAGAGAAGCCATACGTAAGAGAAAAAAACAATTACTCTATCAAATCTATAACAAATATTAATTGCAGCGATGCAACATTTGCAATAAAACATTCGCCCGCGGTGGTCAATTAAGTCAACACATGGTCAGCCATACCGGAATTAAAAAGTACAAATGCGATTTCTGCGGATCAAAATTCAGGTAATTAACGAAAAGCGTACAGTGACTACAAATGGTCAGAGATGTTGCGCGAGACCTGTCCAGTAATGTCTCAATTGTTTCAAAATTTCAGCTGTCTCGCAAATCTTAAAATTCATCTGAAGTCACATCTCGACGAAAGGGATTTTGTTTGCCATATTTGTTCTAAAGGTAGACCAAAAAGTCTCATCAATAATGAGCATTATTAACATATTTTTGATATATTTTTTCAGCTTTTTACAGACGTGATGCTCTTAAAAAGCACATCTCTTGTTACCATGAAAATATCAAAGCTTTTGATTGCCCGATATGCAAGAAGAAATTCAAAGGACATCTGCCGCAACATATGCGAACTCATGGTAATTTCTTAAGAATAATTTCTAATGAGCTTTGAAATAAATCCTTAAATATTTAGAATCAATCAAAACGCATGGTTGTGCCACATGTGGAGCTCTTTTTTCTCAGCGCTCTCAGCTGATAGTCCATCAACGGATTCATTCAGGAGAGCGGCCATATCGTTGCTTGGTGTGCCTCCAAGCATTCGCCCACTCATCAGTTCTGAAACTACATATTCGGTTAGCTTTCCAGATTGCACAATTAACATTCTCATATAATATCGCATCTTTCTGTTCTCGATAGGAAACATACTGGCGAAAAACCATTTCGATGCCCAATGACGGAATGCATTAAAACTGCAGTAGCATTTTCCCAGTTGCCTCATTTAAAGAAACACATGCTCAGTATTCATGGTAAGGATAAGCCATATATGTGCGAAAAATGTAAGGACTTTTATAAGACCAAGCAGGAGCTTATGCAACACGCACAAGAATGCAAATCACAAGAGAATTTATCAAAGGACGAAGCTTTAAATGAAAGTGTTAAATATCACAATGTCGATCCGCCAATGCCAATTGAAAAAATGCGCTTAATGGTGACAATATTGTTAAAGAAAATTTCCAGTGAAAAAAAATTAAAGGAACTTGGCTTTGAGAAGCGATTGATTGACAACATTTTAATTGATTCGCTGAAATGCGCCGGACGCAAAGCATTCAACGATGAAAACTTTTCCGAAGCCGAACGTCTGAAATTGAATATCGAAGAATTCCTCGAATGGACAATTCCGACAGACACAATGACAGTTTTCAAAAGGGACAGTAAAAGTACTGAGGAAATTTTGGAAAATTTAGTTGGGGGGTTTTAAGGGGGGTCAGAAATTAGATATCTAGACCAAAGAGCAAATGTGTTTCTTGCCAAAGAGCAAAAGATGTTCTATTATTATAATTAGATGTTTCTAACTTGTTTCAAAATTAATTGGAAATTTTAACTATAAGGGCTTTTTCGTGTGCTTCTAACCAAAATTCACTGTCAAATGTATTTAATTTATAAGGGAATTCTTATGTATACACATCATGATTGCCATTGCAGCTCTCATTTTTCAGTCAGCAACAAAGATAAAGAAAATAACCAAAGATTTTATGTAGAAATTACTAAATAGAGAAAAATTTGTATATCAAAATAGCAAATTGCGTGTAATAAAAATAACAAATTGAATGTGAAAATCCAAAGAGAAATGCGATTTTATTTTTCTCTTTTCCAGAAAGCAGTTTTTTTTTTATTTGTGAACTTTCTCTTAAAGTTTTTATTAATTAAAAAGCAAAAAAGCTTTTTAATTTGTATAATATTCTTGGACTCTTACAAATCAGACTTGTGATGACACATTTTTTGTTGTTCAATTAATTATTGTTTATGTTTGTGTATGGGTTTCTTATCAGTGAGAGGGATGAGTCTATAAGCATTTGTTTCGATTATATTTTGAGTTTTCAATTATAAAATGCTACTTAGTCACAATCAAAAGCTGGACGTTAATGTTTAAAACTTAATTGTTAATTGTTTTGATAGTATGCGCCGAAAATCAAAATGCTATAAAAACTATGAATCTTTTGTTAATTGTCTTAAACGTTAAACTGAAATTTGTATAATAGATATAATGGTTTTCTTTAATCTCTTATCAATTAGTAATTAACTATAGTTTGCTTTAATGTAGATGCGCGTGTATTTTTCTCGTGTAAAGCTCATCGTTTATTACACATAATTTCGATTCCTTGGTTCTCCACCTTTCAAACGTTCTATAAACAGTTTCCAGCTGCTCACTGTTTTACCCGAACACAACCAGACCATGCTGGTGATACCAACAAGCATTGAACACACATATTTCAGCATAAAAACAATGAAAATGGGTTTGTTTTCTTTTCCAGTAGCGCTTGGTGGGGGACATGGAATCGAAAATTTCTTACACATATTGCGATTCCACTGAACCATCCAATCGTCAAAGTTTATATATTCATAGAAAAGACATCCCAAATACACAAATGATGGCAATATAAAGAGGGCACTGAAGAATCCAATTCGCATCATTAAACGTTCGAGCTTTTCAGTTCGTGTTCCATCATTTTTCATCACTGTCCTGATTCTAAATAGTGAAACAAATCCAGCGAATAGGAAAAGTGTTCCAAGCGATAGATAAATACTCAATGGGATCAGCAAAAATACTGCCAATGACTGTTTATCTAGCTGCCCAACGAAACAAACTCCACTCAGCACATCACCTTCGACTTTACCTGATGCCAGAACAAAGATGGTCTGAATAGCTGGAACGGCCCATGCAATTAGATGGAATAAATGCGATCTGTTTTCAATTGCTTCATGTCCCCACTTGAAGCCCGACGCTAGAAGCCATGCAAGTGCCAAAAATGTCCACCATGCAAACGCCGACATGGAACAAAAGTAAAGTGCCATAAACAAAACAGTGCATGATGTTGATTGACGATGTCCCTGTGAAGATAATTAATGTTGTTTAGATAATGGAAAATGGATGTTAACTGAAAATTCACCTGAGTGATGGTTGATATCATATGAAGTCTTCCCAATCTAGCACCAGGTTGAAACGGTTCCCGACAGGCAACCGTGTCACCTGCACCAAGTCCACTAACGTAGGCACAACCCACAAGCAAATAACAAACTGCTAAGAAAACAATGGGTCGCTCAGGATATCGAAATCGTGATGAGTCGATGATAAAAGTTAAAATCTATTAAATTTAAGAAGTCATGATATAAAGGTTATGAACAATGGAAGTTTGACTTACAGTGAATAAACAACTAGCTACACAGAGAGCGGCCCATGAGCTGATCCAATATCTTAAAATGGTTCTTTCGTTTTCATCAAACCACAATGAGTTGCACGGTACACCACAATCGGCAACTTTTTTTCCGCCAACATTGAGTTCGTAGCCCATTGCTTGTGGTGATTTTAATTGAACGGGACAAATGAATCCAATGGATCTGTGTGAGTACCCCGTTGCATTATTTTTGTAGTCAATTAATCCATTACTAGATTTACGATCTTGTTTAGGAAGAATTGAAACGGGCGTACTGAATGAGTTCTGTTCACTCGATGATGCCGACGAAACATTTGGTGATATGCAAATCTCTGTCGAATGATCTTCGGGAAATTTTGAACATTCCAAATTTTCGGGCCACATAAAGTCGAAAGTTTTCATGATTTTCTCACAACTTCTTGCACTTTCACATAATGAACGACATGGTGGAATTGGATATTCCAAAATTGTACAAAGAGGCGCATAGACTGAACACAAGAAGAGTTTAAGATCCGGTGAGCAGTCGATCTTAACAAGTGGGATAAATTGGTGGACTTCGAGAGCAGCTTCGTCCTGTAATTGTTATACAGTTAGCACATATGTATAAAATGACGGCATGTTATTGGAAGAAGACTGCAAATTACCTGTCTAGAATGTCCAAGTAGATTCGGAAATAAAGTTTTATTGTATTGTATGTTTTGGCACAATCTGAAAAGTAATAAAATAAAAAATATGTTATCTTTTACACCTTAACCATACAACTTTTACAGCCTTGTTGTCTGTTATATTTATAAAGACGCACTTTTTATATCGTATTATTAAACGCATAACAGAACGAGGCTTTTATCAATCAACATTATAGAATGTACAGATTATTGTAAATTTTTTATTAGATAGAGTGAAAATAACTCTCCAACCCCTGAAAGTCTAAGAAAATCTTCGAATAAATAAATATTTAACTTACGGAATTGAAATTGGTTCACATTTATTGTGATTTTGCAGGTCATATTCTTGACTATAACGCTCTTTTGATTGTTGCTGCGTTGAAATTACTACTGATGATGGTTGGGCAATAGCTATACATGCGTGAAAGAGCACTACGAAAACACCAAAGTTTATTTTTCTTTTACATTTTGACATTTTTGTTGATTCTCATTGGCTCTTTTTGAAGCTTTCAGAAAAATTGCGTTTTTGCTTTTTTAATAATAATAAACTGCATTTACACATAAACTTTCACTTTTTACTAATTGCTTAGGATGGTTTCATGAGTTTAGCACAATTTAAAATAACTAATCAATTCAATTCATGGCATTATTAAACTAAAAATTATAAAAACACTATTGCAATGTTAGAAAAAAATGTCCAATTATTATGCTATAATTATAAAGAGGGGACACGAAACTATAGGAAAACATCGAATTGCTATAAATGATGTTTGAATTTTAAAGCGTTAAATTATATGATATTTTTCCTATTAATATAGGTATATAGCTATGTATGTTTATAGACTTGGATATGTTGTTGCAATGCAATTGAGATATTGTCTGAATTTCGTGGAGTTACTCATATGTATGTTTGTAGCGCAAATGGTTTCCAACGCTTCAATATGCTTCAAAAATAAATGTTATCAAAGAATTTTTATTATGAACACAAAACTGATTTTATTGTTTTTTCAAGCTTCACAAGGTTTAAATTTATAAGTCGCCTTATCGTAAAATAAAAATAAAAAGATTTAAAAAAAAAAATCTCACTGGACTATTGTTAATTAATAAATCTTTGTTGTAGTAGATTGAGGTGCAGAACTTAGGACCAAGAATAATTTTCTCTAGTTAGTGCTCTTAAATTTTATTTTTTTTTATGTTTAGTTTTACATAGAATATGCCATTTCGATAGCTTTTATTTGTTATGATTTCTTACATCCTACAAAGTAACAAAGAGTATATTTGAAATGTAGTAAACTGTGTTGTTGATTGTTAAGTGAACAAAATGGCATGATCAATGAACTCTTATACTTCTTCGTACCAATTGAACAATTTAATAACGTTACCAAAATTAGCTCATTGAAAAGGATTTGATTCTCTTTTTTAAAGTCAATGCGGATAGGTTTTTTTTTTTGATTTCTTACTTTGATAACGGAAACTGACCTATTATTATGTATTACAAAAAATGTTTGATTTGATTTCGTGGACACTTTTAAAGGAGAAACTTTAAACAATCTAATCAGTTTCAAATGGTAAAACAATTCTCTAAAACAATTATCTAAAAAGAAAATGTGGAAATTTTTCAGATATGGACTAAATCTTCTTATAGATATAATTAGGTTTGTTTTTTTTTATGTGCTATAATTAGCGTTATTCAATTTTTTGAAGGCATTTCTGTTACAGTTGTTACAGATTTTGTTTACATGATACGGCATTTCTCTTCTCCGGTTTGTGGATCTCCCTGAATAAAAAAAAGAAGCATTTAAAATTTTGCACGATGGTTGAATTGCATAATTTTGCGAATCTTACCTGCTGATGGTGAAAATCTTCTATTCCACGATAGCCGAATTCGCGGTGAAATGATCGTTGTACTTGTTTGCGTTCATGTAATGCAACTTCCTAAAATAAAAAATAAAATGATAGTAAGAATCGATCAAAGGAAAACAACTAGAACTTTACCTCTCCATCTTGATTCAGCAATTGTGTTGTCATGTTATCTCCTACAAAGAAGCGTTGACCTTTCATGACAATGTTTGTTGGTGGCTCATGTGTGGCGCCAACGTCTGACGACCAAACTGTGATAGTTTGACCAGCGTCGACTTTAACTGTACGATGGAATTTGAATTGTGTTTCTTGATCCCCGGCTTTGCGAACTAATTGCCAGCCACCAATTTGAATTTCCTGTGGAAATAGAAAATTTATTAGTATTGAATAGCACCATCAAGATCTTTTTATCTTGCCTTTGATCCACGATTCAGCAATTTGACGAATTTTCCTTCGGCATCAACTTCGACAACCTCAATATCGCCTTTAGCTGATGAGCTTACGCTAAAGTTTGATTGTTCTTCGTCTTCAAGAACGGTGCGCTTACGTTTGCCAGCACGTGATGGTGTACGAAATTGAATTGGTGTTGAACGTCCAGCACGGAGTGATTGCGAGAATGAAGCCGTCTGTGATGTTGTTGGTGTGATATTCAGACGTGTTTCTTCGCCCTCGAGTAATTTGCGATAAGCAGCAATTTCGAGATCCAACGAAACTTTGATATCCATCAAATCTTGATACTCTAGCAATTGCTGGGCCATTTCTTCGCGCAACTTTTGCAATTCGTTATCAACAATAGAGAAATCACGTTGGAACCGGGCTCTTTCACCTTCCAAGATAACTTCCATTTCCCGAATACGAGCTGACAGAGCTGCATTTTGACCTTCCAAATCAGAAATCTTTCCATTCAATGCATCAGCACGGCTGCGGGAAACACGCAATTCTTCGTGAATAGCTGAAGATGCCGTGAGGCCACGGTTAATTTGTCCTTGCAAACCCTTGATTTTGTTCTCATACAACCCTTCAATTTCATCGCGATTGTTACGCATTTGACCTTCGTATTGATCACGCAATTCTTGCAACGATTGTTGCAATTTTGCCTCGTACTGCTCCGTGAGACGCCCATCAATTTCACTGATTTCAACCTGACGACGTGAACGTGATTCTGACAATTCTTGTTGGAAGATTTGATCCTTAAACGTTAATTCCTCCTTCAAGCTTTGGATATTGTTTTCCAAATCGACGCGCGCCAGTGTTTCTTCCTCCAGATTCTTACGCAAAGCATCCAACATTTTCTTTAGCTTTTCATTCTCCTTTTCGAGCTCTCTCAAATCATCCTGAGCTTTTTTGCGTTCGGAGCATGAGGCATTGTACTTAGCGCTGAGATCATGGAATTTTTGTTCAAACAAACGATAGTTGTTTTCAGCTACGACGCATTCTTTCGTCTTCTTATCCAATCTGTGAACGAAAAAGAAATCGTGGAAAATGTAGAGAATAAACAAAAGATTGACAAATATCACTCATGTATATATATAGTAGAAATGACGACGACAGTGATGCCTTTAACACAAATACTATCGTCGAAATATTTCTGTCGCGCGACGACACATGATGATGATCTCATAGAAACTTTTTAAAGCGCGACACATACATTTCTGAGCGTTTCACAACGACACATGATATGTGTTTCGATTAGAATTGGGGGAGAGTTATGAATGTTGAGCGTGATCAATTCAAGAATCATTGTAATTAGAAAGAAGGAAGGAGTGTTATTTTTATGATGTCATCGAACCTGCATCTAAGGAAGTATGTGTGAATGAGCGCGTAAACGGGCTTTGTAATAAGATCGTAAATTAAAACAATATTCGTCGATTCAATACTGAATCCACTTGCTACATTCAAGGCAAATGATTCTCAACCTTTTAAGATAACGAAGTCGCGATTTCATTCATAAACTTTTTCATTTTGGTTGAAGGCCTACGACGAGGACACATGGCTAAATGAATTGATGATAGAGGGATAACATTCATTTGGTTTGCTTAATGTATATATTTATATTAAAGACATCACCAACGCATTCTAGACGCGAACAGCCCGATGTGTGTGTTATATGTAAATTAGTTATAAATATAGCCATACACACATACTATAGTTTTCTTAGGAGAAGGCATATATATATATATATAATTTTTCGGGTGGTAATAATACATGGAGTGACATCATTTTCTTTAATTATATTTTGTAGGCCACGAGATGAAAAATGGACTGTGGTTGCAACTCACCTCTTCTTTAAGTCATCATTTTCCTCAAAGAAACGTTTGATATCGATTTCTAGCTTTGCCTTTTCCTTTGAGGTTTCATCCAACAATTTCCTGGCATCGCTCAACTCATGTTCATACATGCCTTTAATATTGGTGACCTCCCGTGTTGTTGTATCGCGGTAGCATGTTATTTCAGTTGTTAATCGGGCATTTTCATTTTCCAGATTTCTGACACGATCGATATAAGCTGCTAAACGATCATTTAAATTTTGTAGCTCATTCTTTTCGACCAAACGTGAATGCCGAGTTGGACTCAATGGGCTTGACGGTCTTGCCGAAGTCGATGTTGGTACTGGCGTTTTCCTTGCACTTCTACTGGTCATACTTAAGCTTTTTTCTGAATTCCTTCAATTGCTATCGATAAAGTAACACCTAATGCTCGCTTTACACTATATTTAATGATTTAATAATGTGACTTAACACGAACTATGGTAAAGATAAGACGAGCGATTTAAGCGTCACCGGTCGAAAATATAATTTTTTGACTGTGTTAGAGTGAGTGTATTCAATTGATTGAACTCAAATCATTCAACAGCGTACAGGGTGTTTATTAATTTTCAAATTAATTCAGTAATTAGGTAGTTTTAATTCTGTGCATGGGTTTCCTTTTTATTATATGATAAATAAGGTTTTTGCTACATTTTTCTTTTGTTTTGCGAAATGACAATTCAGATAATTTGCTTTTCAGGTCGTCTCGGGAATTAGGTACTACTTAATAGGTAGGTAATTCAGTAGTACTTAATAAGTAGGTTGGTTAAAGATATTAGATACAATTAAAACAAATTGAAATTTTATAAAAATTTTATTGGTAAAAATCAATTTTTAAAATTGTATGGCAGTTTACAGGAGATTTAATTAAAATGATTTTAGGCAAAGTTCAAAGTTAATTTATTCAATTTCTTAAGGTATTAAATCTCGTTTAAGTATATAGGATTTTCTTTTATATTAAGTAAAATTAGGAGCTCAAGACCATTTATGACTTATGGTTCCAATCGAGTTCGTTTAAAACACCCACTTGGCAAGGCACTGGAAATTTGTTTAATATTTCGAACTTCATTTTCAAGCAGATTTATTTCAGCTTTGTATTTCTTCATGTCTGAATTTTGATGATTTCGTATTCCACGAAGGGATTCAATTCGTTCATTCAATTTGGCCCTTTCAAGTTCAGCTTCTGTTGCATTTAATTTTTGGTCTGAAATTGGAACGTAAATTAATTAATGCATTCCAATGATAAGATTTCATCAGATATTCATACCAAGTAAATCTAAATCGCCCATGCTGATTTCCTTCATATTATCCAACTCGTTCATAATTGCTTTAATATTGTCAAGTGCCTTCTGCATTTGCTTTTGAACTTCCTCAGAGTCCGTCTTGGCTTGTCCCACCTTAGCTTTGGCTGATTCAGTTAAATTGTCATCCTTGTTTGCTAATTCTTCCAGTTTACCAAAACGCGATTCTGTGTGATCGACCCTTGTTCGTAAATTATTTGCTTCGTGATGTAATTTTTGAGCTTCATTTTTGGCTTCATTGGCATTCTTCCTGATCATTTCAGCATCCTGGAGAAAACATTCAGTTCTGAAATAAATTTTATTAATTATATATAAAACTTACATTTGAAGCTTGATCTGCATATCTTTCTTGCGCTTCCTGAGCAGTTACTTTTGCCTTGTCAGCATTATTATATGACTCTTCTAAAGCCTAATTGAGGAAAATTTATCGTTAGCAGATTTTATTTAAAGATTAATAGCAAAAAAAAAAATACTTCTTCGGCTTTTTGAATAATCTCCTCGGTATTCGTAATTTGTTGAGCAATTCCAGTTACATCTTGCAATGCTACTTTAGCACGTTCTGATGAATTTTGCACCTCACTTTGGAAGCTTTGCAAGAGTTGGAAAGTATTTTTGGCTTTCTTCAATGTATCATCACCATCTGATACAGCTTTCTCAGCTAATTCCTTTGAGTCGGTAATATGTGTCATCATTTCTTGAGCATCTTCTCTCTCGGCCTCAGCACTAAAATTATAAAAATTTATTAGATGATCCAGGATCAATTTAACCATCAAACTTTACCGATTTATCAAAAGTTCTGTCAAACTGAGACTTTCATCAACATTATCGAGAAGATCTTTATTTTTATCTAAAACTCCATTCAATTCTTCTGATATTTCATCGGAAGCTGCAATCAATTCAGCGGCATCGTCTTTGATTGGAGCTAAATCGAGTTCCACACTAGCTAAACCATTGATATTGGCATACAATTGCAATGAATCTTCATAAACGCTATTAGCCTTCTCTAGAGATTCTGAAGTTAATTTCTTAAGTGATTCAAGTTTTTTGGCTTCCTTGGGGAATTCTGGCACAATTTTAGTTTTCAATTGATCAGTTACCGCTCGCTGTAATTCGATTGTCTCTTTTGCTACTTCTGAAGCCCTTATTGCCTTCTCTTTAGCTTCCTTTGCTTTATTTCTGCTGTTTTCAGCGCTCTTTTCTAAATCTTCGGCAAATTTTCTGGCATTTCTGGAAATATCACTCATCTGTTCAGATTGATGATCGAACTGATTGGACTTGTTTTTAGCACGTGCAAGCTCAGAGAGACCTTCAGTTTGAAGGAGATTCAAAGCAGCCTGTTAAATATATTAACCAATTTATATTTTAAAATTGTTGTTGTAAATTATTCAGATCAGTTTATAATATTCAGTTTGTACTCACATTAAGTTCATCAGTTGATTCCTGTAGTGATTTTTGAGCCTGATCCAAACTATCGCTTGCGCGATCCACATTGATTTTGGTATCCGCGTGTGTGGCAGCAACTTCGCTTAAGCTAATTTCTACGCCATCCAATTCATTATCAAGATCCTCAAGTTTTTGTGTCAGTGATTTGTCACTTCCGCCAGTTCCAGCTTTAGCATCTTCCAAAACAATATTCACTTTCTCGTTCAGAGCAGTAAGTTTTGCCTCAAATTCTTTGTCTTCAATGACTGTTGGATTTTCAGAAATTTCTTTAAGAATCTTATTGAATTGCGACAATTTTGAGCGATGTTCATTAACAGCTTCTTGCACCAAATTGTAGCATGGTGGACAGTCTAAGCAACCCTGATGTCTGTTATATTTATTTTCCTTGCAACGATTGCAAGTTCTTCCCTCAACATTATCATTACAAGGACATTGACCATGTTCGTCACATTGTGCGCTCTTTGATCCACTATTATCGCAATCGCATGGCTTGCAACCCTCAGTCGAGAATCCATATTGATAAGCCTCACATTTGTCGCAGCGTGATCCAGTTATTCCTGGCTTACAGAAACATTTTCCTGTATACGTATCGCAAGAAGAATTATATGATCCAATTGGGTCACATTTGCAGCTTTCGCAACCTTCTCCACTAGCAATGTTCCAGTATCCATCCTGACATTTGTTACAGTTCTTATCAATGACATTTGGTTTACATTTACAATCTCCAGACACTTGATTGCATACTGCAATGCCGTCTTCAGTTTGTTCAGTTCCTCTTGGATAACATGAACATGCATCGCAAGATCCATGCGGAATAGCAAAAGGATCTCCAAAATGTCCTGCCAAGCATTGGTCACAATGTGGTCCAGCGGTATTATGAATACACTTCAAGCATTCTCCAGTTGTTCTATTACAATTTCCTACAGCATTCGGATCAATGTTTCCATTACAATCGCAAATTTGGCAGAGCTGAACTTTCCCAGTGACTCCGGTTGGATCACCAAAATACCCATCAGAGCAAATCTCACAACGTGGACCTTAATACAAAAAATATTTTAATTATTTTGATCAAAAATAGGCGAAAATTATAAATTTTAATTACCAAAGTATCCGATCGGACATTCCAAGCAAATGATTGATTCATCAGGAAGTTGCATGCATGCTCCATTATCGGGACATGGACATCTTGTACAATCATAATTTGTTCCACCGAGAGCATTTCCATAATATCCTTTTGAACATTGATCGCAATTGTCACCAGCTGTATTATGCTGACAAATACATCTTCCGGTTTCAGAATCACAGATTTCTGCATGTTTATTACAATCGCATGGAATGCAAGGCATAAATGGTCCGCCATTTGCAGGACTGTGACGGAAGCCAGGAACGCAAGATTCACAAAATTGTCCAACATAACCATCAGGACATTGACACTGTTCGATCCATCGAGCTGGATTTCCAGCTGCTCCACGATGAGCTGTTTGTAGTTCGAAATCATCAAGATAAGCTTCGCCACCATCTGAATAAGTTGCGCGAATTTTAATAGCTGTCAGATTGCTCAAAATCGACATAAATTGACGTGATGATTGACTTGGAGTCCATGAATAATCAGGATGTTCATGTAAACGGAAGGAAAATTCTCTGAGCTGTTCTTCTGGCATGCCTTGACCTTGTCCAAAAATTGGCAAGGAAATTTTGGCTCCACCACTTTCGAGAATAATATCTTGTGACGATGGATTTGGGCCGCGTTGTTTTTGCAATTGAAGCTTGAATTTTAAGAAGCGATTATATGATGCACGTTGATCACCAAGGAAGCGATCAGGTGCAGAGAAGTAAAGATTATCATTGTTTGAGCTAATAATTCCAATGCTTTGTCTTGGTGTATTATATTTTGGTTCCAGTGCTGTTTGCGTGCGTGAATCAGTTGCCATCCATTTTTCTTTGTTTTTATTGAAGCTTGATGTTGTTGAAACAATTGAATATCCCGCTGCACTTTGACATTCCGATGTGTGTCCATAACAGAAACATGGCGTACAACCAAATCTATTATCAAAGTCCAAATTGAAATATCCCGGTTTACATTCTCTACAATGACGTCCCTCAACATTTTCCTTACATGAACAGAATCCAGTTTCAGGATCACAAGATGGCGTGTTGTCATATGATCCATTGATATTACAATCACAGCTTTGACATCCGTGAATACCGAAATTGAAATGATTTTCTTCGCATCGATCACATTTATCGCCACCGACACCTTTCTTGCATTGGCATTTACCTTCCGAGTTACATTGAAGTGATCTCGATCCTGTTGGATTACAATCACAATGTGTGCAATATCCATCTTCACGCATGTAGTAGTTTTCCTTGCATCTTTCGCAATTTGGACCATCACGATTTGCACCACAATCAATGCAATGTCCACCATGACCAGTTAAATTGTACAAGTTGCGATCGAAATAACATTTGTTTGAATATCCATTGCAATTACAAGGTTTACATTCATGAGCATTTTTCGATGTTGCTCGACCCCATGGAGCGTCATTATAAAATGGCAAACACTTCTCACAATCTGGTCCATCAGTGAAATGTTTACATTCACAAACTTTTCGTCGTTCGCCACTCATTCCCGTACTATCAACACATCTATTTGCATGACCATTACACTTGCAACGTGCACCAACAGCAATATCAGCAATTGCATAAAAGTAAGATTTTAACACTTGTCTGTCACCGAAGACTTCATCACCGAATGTATTGAGACGATTCAATGAGATTCTGATATCGGTTGCTGTGACCCATTGCTGTAGTTCGATGCTATGCTCGAAGTTATATGCACTTGGTCGTCCTTCCAACGATGAGAAAGCAATGTTACCGAATTGCAATGGTGAAATGTCACTGTATTCACTTGTGCACAGTGCTCTCGATTCATTTTCACCCTAATTGAAAAAATGAGTTTGTCAATATTAAATGCTGTCTGTTACAATAATAATCATAAATAAAATTACCTTTTGCAATGATAGTGAATCAGGTAATCCATATGTGCTGCGACATGTTGCGCTGTAGTATTGATATGGTGTCCATGGTCCATCTTGTGATACACGTTTGTAGATTGCAAATGACTCAGGACGTGGTGAATAAAACACGATACGAATATAAGTGATATCAAACGATTTGCCTAAAGATTAAGTAATGTCATCAACATGAACTATATTTGATAAACATAAAATGCTCATTGTAAACAAACCTAAACTTAATGTTAAATTAACTGCAGTTGGATATTGAATTCCCTCATAAATGGTTTCAGATTGCCACCACGTTGGACTCTTTGGATCGTGCAAATCACTCAAAAAGTTTGATGTATGATCGCGCAGACTGCATTTTGAGAAGTGAAATAGAACATTCATTTGTGCATAAGCATAAACACCATAAATTGCACACTTCAGCATAAACATTACCTGCAAACATCGCAACTTTTGCGATTAGAGAATCCCGTTTGCACACAAAAATCAGTGTCCTCATCTTGTCCGCATGTGTTTGTTGCCTCGATTGGCAAATTGAAGGCAGCATTCTCAAATTCGGGTATGCATCGCTGAATAAATGTCACAAAGAATTTTGCAATTAAATTTTTAGGAAATAAACGTGCAATCAAATTTTACATGTTTCATCGCTGATTATTTAAACACTCTCAAACCAACGTGTCTGAATGGTTGTGTGATTTAAGTATTTTTTACATTTGACCGGAAATTGTGACTTTATGTAGCCGTCGTCATTGTGAAATGATAAGAGATGAGAATGAATTTCAAAAAAAAAATCAAAAGCTTTTATTTTCGTTGGAAACTAATTGAAATCTAAAGATAAGAATTTTTTTTCTTTTTCTTAAATTCTGCTATTACATGATCTCGTGGAGTCGACCAATAAAAAAAAGAATTTTCAAATAAATATAAACATATTTTTTTTTTTTAGTTCATTTTATGTTTTGTCGAATTTTCAATAAGATTGAGTTCGTGTGTTTGAAAATTAGAATCTTCTTCATGTATAATTGCTCAAGACGAGAAACATAATAATAAAAACAACACAGAAAGAAAGTAAAAATGTGATCGCAATGCACGCACACATCGAAAACATAAGGAAAAAAAAAAATGCATCTCAAAAAGAATATTTGAATGAGAAAAAACATGAAAAATATTTTCTTGAACGAAATTATCAAATTTCGAAAAAAATAAAATTCATAAACTTTTCCCCTCCCCGCCCAAAAACCAACAATTTGCAGAACTTACTCGCGGTTGTCCGTAATTGTCGTAGCATTCTGATGATGAGATTTGAGTTGTAGCATATGTATTATCAGCAGGAGAGTAACCGATCACATAGTTTAATGGTATTGATATGAAGCATAGAATGAATTTCACAAGTAATCTTTCTTCTAAATTCATGTTTCTCTTATTAATTTTGAATCGGAAATATTATCAAAATTAAATTAATATTTTTTTTTTGGTTTTTTTTTTCTTATTAAAAACACCACACCAACACCAATATAGAGAGACTTGTGTTTATTTCACATAACATCTCTCTAAAAGACACGTCCGATCAGCTGAAGAGTTTGTAGGAAACTGATTGAAATATGTTGAAAGTGCTTGAAATAAGTCTCACAATGTGAGATTTTATAGCAAGTAACTCTCGCAAACAGTAAAACATCTTGAACATAAGAAATGGCGCGATATGAATATTATTCAAATTAGTTACCGACTTAAGAATGTGCTAAAGTGAAATTTCTGTTTACTGTTTTCAAACTTATGTATCTCAAACTTTCTGACAAAAGGATCATGAACTTTCTTATCAATTTTATAGCAGAAAATATTCAAAATTCAGAGACATTTGAATAAAAATCTTACCGGAATGGTGTTTTCTTAAAATATTTTTCATTAAGACAATTTTCAGTGTAGATGAATCTTTGATTAATCATCAGTGGCGAAAATAAATTTCTCACCTTTTTGATTGCACTGGCATAAAATTTGTCTAGCTATAAATAGAATAAGTTCTCAATTTGAGATTATTGCGAGAATCTCACAATGTTGTCGTGTAAGTTTGAATTAAGCATCAAAAATGTTTACACTAAAATTTCTCACTTGAAATTGTGCCAAAAATAATCATCGTATGTGGGTGCCGATTCTCTTAAATACAACGAAATATTTCTCGCCTAGCGTTAGTTTGTGACTGAATATTGTACCGGCAACAAGTGAATTGTTTGATATAAAGTAATAGTGATCATCTCAAATAAAGGACAAAAATTATTTGATTGTGCAATTTTCCAGAAAAAATAAAATGTCAAATGTTCCAATGTTGTTCAGAGATTGGTGGGACGAATATGATCAGGAATTTGATTCCTTCCGTAGACCACGAACATCGCGATTGATCGATCAACATTTTGGAACTGCATTGCGACGAAATGATTTGTTGAGTTCTTTTGCAAATACACATATTGGTTCGCAACCGCGATCACCATACTTCCGTCCATGGGGCGCTCAATTAAGTCGTCAAGATTCTGGATCGACGGTGAATGTTGAAAAAGATAAATTTGAAATTATTCTTGATGTTCAGCAATTTACTCCAAATGAAATAACAGTAAAAACAAATGATAAGTTTATCGTTGTTGAAGGAAAGCATGAAGAGAAACAGGATGAACATGGTTTCGTTTCCAGGTAAGATTTATCAACTGTGAACAAAAGTGAAGCATAAAAATACTTAATTCACTTCCTTTAGACACTTTGTACGAAAATACTTGTTGCCAGCAAATTTCAAGCAAGACACTGTTGGATCTACATTGTCATCTGATGGCATTCTCACGATCTCGGCAGTATCGGAGAAAGTAACTCCAGTCAACCAGGAGCGCTCAGTTCCCATCACACATGTCGGCCCCAGTCGTCAAGACAAAGTTGAGGAACAGTCATCGCAGCCAAAAATAGAGCACGTTAATTAAAATGTGTAGCAACTATTTTCTTTCTTTCTCATCATCTCTCATGTGATGATGGTGCTTCATAATGATGATGATGCATAATGTGTATTATGAATAAAATTTTTATAAATAAATGAAATGAACTTAAAATTCTTTCACTTTTTTTGAATTTCACCAAAAAAGGATGCAGAAAGATTTTCACAATGAGAGAATGAGAGAATTTCGAGAAAAATAATTTCGCAGAGTTGATGCTGGAAAAGAAGCAGAGTGATTGCAAAATTTTCCAAGCATCGGAAAATTTTGTAGAAAAAATTAAAAATATTTTTTATTTTAAGATAAAAAAAAACATTTGCTCGAAAATGAAGAAGGTAAGTGAAGTTATATTGATAAGAATGCATTAATTAAATCAATGAATTGCAGATTTACATGTCGGTTATTTTGTTTATGATGATTGGAGTACCAGTGTTTGGATTGCTCGATAAAAGTGTAAAAAGCTATCAAGCCGAAGTAATGAAAATATATTTTCTCTCACTACCAGTGACTAAATGGCATTTTTGCATATTTTAGCGTGTCTGTGGATACAATGAGATTTGTAAGGAGGAATTCAGAAAAGTATTTCGATGCAAATGTCCGTCATACTTGTACTGCAGGTCTGTTTAGATTCCATCACTTCAAAATTTGCGCTAAAATTATAAAAATATTTTCAATTTAGATCTCATGGGAAATATTATAATGCTTATTGCACAATATCGGACACAGGATACATCTGGCAACAGAATCCATTTGAACTGCAGCGCACTCCATGAAAGGCATCAGAAAGGAGTGACATTTAAAAATATTATTATTGGCCACATCAAAGATTGTTACCTTCAAAAGTTTTTTAGGGAGGGGGAGGGTAACACCCAAGATCTTTTATTTTTCTGAAATCATGTTTCAAAAATAACTTTATCAGTTTTAATGGTAGAATTTATATTTTTCCTAAACACTTTTAGACAAAAGATAAAAAAAGAGACTTCCTAGAAGTTAAATAAAGTTCCGGTGAAAGTTAATTAATCATCAGTTTTAATATAAAATTGTTTTTTATTATGTTCCATTTTCGTTAAATTTTATAGGTTGCATTAATATTTACTTGACTTTTCCATACTTTTTTTTTTTTTTCGTTTCTAGCACATCTAAACGAGCACTTTCGCAATAAAAGTTGCTGTCGCATTTCAGAAGGAACTTTTATTGCAAAAGTAAAAATTTCTCGTTTGAGAGCTTGCAAAAAAAAAATAATAACAAAAACAAAAACGCAATTTTACCAATAATTTAACCAATTATTTTTCTCAGAAAATATTAACAAACAAAAATATACATAACAATTTCTATACAAAAATTATGCTGGTTAAATATGCTTCAATTAAAATCTTTGTGTTTGAAATTATTTTTTCAGATATTTTTTCATTCCTTGTTCGTTTTTTTTTTTTCTTAGAGTTTTAGAAATGCATCTCAAATGCGTCTTTTTACGAAGTATTTAAGATTAAAAAAGAAAAAAAAAATATTTTACGGTAAATCTGGTCTTTTTTTCGCCTTTTTATCGTTTCTTCTTTTGCTTTTGCATTTTTCTCTTTCGAATTATCATATCGTAGAGCTGGTCTAAGCCCTCGTGAAGACCTAACGAATTAAATTACAGAATTAATTCAAATGCATTTTGAGTTATTTAGCTTTCAGTGTTATCATACCTTCACCTGTGATGGCGCATGTTGGCTGAATGTGCCAGAGTTTTAATGGCGGTTGATCTGACGTTTTTGTTACTGACGATGACGAAGTTGATCCTTTTTCTAAATTATTACTATCGACACTCGATAAAGTGGCGGAGGATACTGATGTGACGAAAGGTGATAGCTCATGTAGACTTAAAATCTTTTCCAATTCTTTTGGTTCTTTGGCCAGCGGCAAGTCCTGCTTGTTTGCTAAAATTAGAACTGGAGTTCCCTGAAAATCAAAAAATATATAAAAAAAAAAATTGTTATGAACCTTTTCTTTTGTCTGCTTTGATTGACGCAATATTCTACCTGATTGTCTGGACATTTTGCCGTTCTCATTAGTTCCATTTTTGCTTCTTCCATTCTCTCAACGTCCACTGAATCGATGACAAATATTATGCCATCCGTGCATCTTGTGTAGCTTCTCCAGAGTGGGCGAAGTTTCTCTTGACCACCAACATCTAATGCGCGTTGAAGAAACGAAATAAAACATGAATAAAACAAGTTACGATTAATCAGATTATGTCTTCTGCTTCATACCCCAAACAAGAAATGAGACTCCCTTCGCTTTACCAACGGTTCCGCGGATTTTCTCGCAATTGAAGCCTATCGTGGGGACCGTATTTAAATATTGATCAAATTTCATTCTATACAAAGCTGTTGTTTTCCCAGCAGAATCCAATCCCAGGAGACAAATATGAAGAGGCTGAAAAGAACAGAATAGAAATTAATTTCAAAGACAAATTAATTTTTTTATGCTGCGTGCAGAGACAGATTAAATTTTTTTTTGCTCCTTTATGTTTGTTACATGCTCATACCTGTCCAGACGGTAAAGAGTCCAGTAAGTTTCCATTCTTGCCCATCGTTGCCCCCATGATTTATAAATTTAATGTTTTCTGCTTGTATATATGTAATAAATTTTTGGACTGTTTGTTTCTCGCGTGATTTACATTTTTTTTTTCTTTTTAATATTTTTGTTTATCGCATCGATAAATTTGTGAACACAATTTTTTCCGTAGATTCCATAGCAGCCGTACGAATATTATTTTTTATTCTGTATTTCTTATTTGGTAAAAATCCTAGAAGAGCAAGAAGACAGAAAAGAATTACAGAAAAATGTGAATTGAATGAAAGAGTTTAATGAATTTATAACAGTATTTTAGCAAGGTTGTTGGCTGATGCGAATGTGGCTTATGATGAGACTCGAAATACCAAAAAAAGAATTATATAAGTTTGATGAATGATGGTTGTTACTGTATATTTTCTATGCTCTTAGTAACATTGATTGAGAGAAGACGAACAAAAAAAAAATCATACACAGACGAGAATAAACACTTTCATTAAAGTGCCAATTTTTCTTATGCTTCAACATACTTTTATGAAACTTTCTTGTGGCTAAAATTAATTTCTTATATAGATTCAATTCTTTTAAAACCAGATATCACATTACATATTCACACATCTTAAAATATGAAATTGCTTCTAAATAGGACAAATTATTGAATGTAACATTTTTTCTCTCTCACTTTTTTTTTCCTTTCGACAGATTTCACAGATTTTTTAAACGATTTTAGGCTTTTGATTTTTTGATTTCAGCAATTATTTTGCAATTTAGTATTTCTAAAGTTTTAAACTTTAACTATCAAAGATTCACGTTTCATTCCGGGAGATTCAAATTTAATAAAAATTTCTTTTGTTCAAACTTAAAAAAAATTTACTGTAAATCTTTAATACTGATGGCGAGTCCCGCTGAAAATTGCGTTTAATGAAAATGGTTTTAAGTAAATTGAGAAATATTTTCCCTGAGAAGCGATTAAATGGAACTATCATAAACATGTAGATGATTCTGAATTGATATTCAATTTTATAATAACATTTCTCTCAAAATGTGTGACAAAAATTCGAACTCAACATAAACATAAGACATATCAGAATGGCAAAAGTAGATCTAGAATATCTACTGAATTTCAAAAACTCAACATAAGAATGTATGCTGAAAATCACAGTTAATGAAGAACCAAGTGACGAACTCAACTCGAAAATATTTGTATGAAAACCATTTGTTTTTATTTCGTACATTTAATACTATTTAGCCAAAATCAAAAAATTAGATTATAACCTGATGATTTGTGTTTAATTATCTTAGGTCCATCTGAAAACTCAGTTACAATCTCATTTTTCAATCGTGAAAATTTTATGTGCACTATTTTATAGTTAAGTTTTGTTGTAAGACAGTCTAGATTTATAGCGTCACCTTTAAAGTATACCTCTATGCTCATATTCTTTCTAAAATGGTTGTGGTGTAAACTAAACATTCTGCAACATAGATCTCGATTTAAGTCTCTAAAATTATTATTCTACTGTTTTAGTGTTCTCATAAATTTGCTCGCAAATTGACATTGTGTGTTGATGCATTCAAATTGAGGTGCTGTTCATTCAAAATAACTTCCGATATGCAACCAGCAATGCCGTAAACTGATGAATTCGGTACGCCACCTATTATTAATACAAATTAGCAGCTGCCTTTTAATATTTCAATAACATATAATTCATACCTATGTATAAGCCAGTATCAATATTGAGTATTTTTTGTCTGCCACGAGATCGAGCAGAAGCTGTTTGTCCGCCATCGATTTTCAATGTGCTTTTTTGATTTTTTCTGTAAATATTTTTTTTTTGCGAAGTGATAAAAAATGAAGAAATAATAACAAAAGTACACATCATTTTGAGAGACGTGAAAATTACCTCAATGCTCGAACTCTGTGCCATAAACCGTCATTAACTTTTGTGAAATTATAAACAATGTCAACGTCTTCAGCACCTAAATTGTAACGCAAGTGCATGTACCTGATGGATTGTAAATTTTATTGTGGCATTAAAGCAATATTAAACTTGTTTATTAAGCTCCTTCTTACCCATCTTCGATACTTAATGACAGAAAATTGTCATCACCGTTGGACTCTTGACTCGTCCATAATACCAAGCCATTTTTTGAGTAGGTTCGGAATCTTATATTGATATCATTCATTACGCTGTTGAGACTCTTAATGACATCATTACTGCTGAATAAGATGAAGCTATTGTTGCCATTGAAGCACGTTCCTTGACTCTTTTTCTTATTCAGCGACACTCTTACGATTTTCTGATAGAAATTGCTTTTTTGATCCTCGCTGGATGGCTTTGAAACATTTTCCATTTCATTGTGAAATGTTTGATCCGAAATTGAGTTGTCGATTAATTCAGAATTGTCATGATCGTCTCCGAAGTTTACAATATCAAATGAATACTTTTTTGATATCAGATTTAAATCATTCTCATCGAGCTCCGTTGCGGGATCACTGTGAATTGAGTCACAACCTTTCGAGACGCATTTTGAAATTTCATCATTACAATTATAAACGTTTAGACCACCCAAGGCGTCGTCAATGAGTTCAACCTTTCGATTGTTTATCTCCACCTAAGATGATTAATTAATTCTGTGAAAAGTCAACAATCAAACAAAATAATTACCTCTCGAATGCAACCAAAAAATGATTCCCGATCTCGCATATTTGATGGTAAAATGTCAGCTTTATGAACACCACCGATATTAAGACTGTAAGGCAATGAGAGATGCCAAAATCCATTGGGTCCAACTGTCATCACTTCAGGTTGATCATCAACTTTCATCACTGCCAAGCGAGCTGTTCTCGAAATCTGAATTGTGTGCCATTCATTTTTGTTGAGAGCATATTTACTTTTGACAGAGGCTATGCCAGATCCGAGATCGTAAAGAAATTCCACAAAACCTTAAATAATTCAAAATGTTAAAGTGATTTCAATTGAATGAATTATTATAGGAATTTTACCGTAATTAAGGTAAAGTGCGATGAAGTCGCCGACATCGTTCCTGCCACTAAACAAAATTAAACCATCATCCTTCGTGGACTTAATTGTTATCTAAAAATGCAAAATAAAATTGAAGTCAGTCTTAATGACAGAATAAATTTTGTTTTATGCTTCACCTTTAATTCAAGCCATATAATGGAATTATCGCCAAGCGGTGCATAACGCAAATATGAAGTTCCATTGAACATTGGAATCTATAAATAAATATTAAGAGCATTCATTTATGGGGTTAAATATCGTAAGACATTTGACGTGTAACATTTTTTTTTGCAAATCCAATTGCACAAACCTTCAAATCAATTTTCTTTTCACAAAGGTTTCCATTATAGCCCAACGGGCACAAGCACATTGATGATCCACTTTGACATTTTCCACCATGAAGGCATTTCACATGAAGACAGCTATCAATGGTGCATTCATCTGTTGAAACAAACAACGAGAAAAGAAGATAATCGTTTTCTAATCTTAATTGATGTAAACAATGTCGTATTGACTCACGTATGTTTGTTTTTGAGAGCAAATCGTTGCTGGCAGTTTTTGTTAAGTCATAAGAGTGTCCGTTTATCTTAAACTTTCTTATGCATCCAACAAAACCTTCAGGAATTTTGAAATTTTTGCTGGCTAAAGATTCGATGCTTAAATTTCCTCTGCCACCGAGGAATATTGGTGAACCTGTTAATTGATTTCGATGAGTTAATTGATCTAATGTTTCGATTGATAAAATATCAGAAACCACTCACGAAATGTGATTCTAGAAAATACGCCAACAGATCGTCCTCGAATTCTACGCTTGTCATTCAACTCAATCCATGCATCCCATCGATATCGATAGATCCTTAAGACATTCCATTCATGCAAAACCACTTCATTATTGGATCTTATTCTTCCAACACCAGAACCGCAATCCACGAAAAGTTCCACGAAACCATTGTTGATGATTAGAATCATAAAATCACCAGTCAAATCGTCTCGTTCACCACTCACAAATATCGTTCCATCGAGAGATTCGGGTCGAAATTCTAAGTTTATTTCTGTGACTAAATTTCCTCCTGAAAAGTAATTTATTTTTTTCGTGTTTTTCGAGAAAAAGAAAAAAAATCTAGAATTGTAGAAATTACATTTTGCATAATTAATGAGGTCGCTTTTACCTTTCAACGGTCGAAAAGCGATCCATGATGATTTTTGGAATCTCGGAATGTTGATGGTTGCGTCTAATAAACCCACACACGCACACAGAACATAATATCGGTTTATTAATATTATTATCACAATTCATCGGCCAATAAATTGCTCAACTCACCATTTCCAGAGATGTTTTGTAAAATTCGCTCTTGGTGTTTCAGCGTTACACTAAAAAAAATGTAAATTAATGTTAATTAATAAGACAAAAGCAAAGTACTTTATCGAATTAGGAGCAGATTTTGTACCTTTGATTGTCACTATGCCATATCGTCGTTGTCGTCGCTTCAACATTTTTGTTATTTGAAATCTCATTATTTTCATAAGCTTCATCGCTCTTCTCTTCGGATACATCCAGCTTGGCGCTGAACGAGACACCCTTCTGATAAAACACATCGGACGATGAATAATCGTCATTTTTAACGCTATTTAAATTATTGTTGTCGTTCAAAACGTTGATTGATATGTTGCTGGCCCTGCAGCTGTAGCCATCTTGATTAAGCTCAAAACCTTGCGTGCAATCACATTCAAACATTCCATCATGCAGCTGTGCAAAAGATACGAAGAAAACAAACATTAGACAACATATTTTTGTGGCACTTATATTAGTGGAGCCACTCACCTCGTAGCAAAGCTGTGAGCACAAATTTGAAGAGCATTTTCCTGTGGAAAGGACATTTTTTGAGATGGATATAGAAAAATGGTCATTTTCGTGTGGTTGTTAATTGATCAAATAACACAAAATGTTTGCACAACATGCCTCGAGGCCAGAACATTTTCTTATCAAAACATTATGCACGCAAAATATAAAAAAGCACACGAAAAGAAAAAAAAAAGAAAAGAAATTGGGACAGAGAGGAAAAAATCGAAAAGGAAATTTTTACCTTGGAAAACGGCTTCCAACTCAAGCTCAGCTTCTTGACATGGCAGATTTTTACACAGCAAAGTTATGATTAAAATTGTAAGATATTTCATTTCTTGATGATACTGATTTACTGGTGCACCGTGTTGCCTTTAATTGAGAAGATTTTTAATTTAATTTTGTTCTTCAGTTCGGTTGAGAAAATTGGGAAAAAATTTTCATTTTAAATGTTAAGAAGTCATCAAATTTAATTCCTTGGACGTTCTGCTATTTCGTATCCATTAATAACAATTAATATACAACCACAAACTCAACTTACTTATCGATTATTGATATGTTAGAAAATGTAAATTTGATTTTCTATTTTTCATCAAACGTGAATTTCACTCGAAATTGTACAATGAAAAAATGAGAATTTTGTGTTTGACATATAAATTGGACGTTTAAGAATTGCTCTAATTCACTCGCATTTGCACACAATTGCGATTAATTCTACTAATTGATGTAAGTTTATTTCACACAAATAATTGTTCATTTAATTGCGCGATTTAAATTAAAAAACAAAACTTTTTGTCTGTCGAAAGAAAATCGGAATGAAAACTAAAACTTCCTTCGAGTCCTTAAAATTTTAGAAATTTTCTTTTTCTCTCCACTGGAATTCTTTTCCAGAGCATGTGCAGTGAGCTTCATATCATTTGCGAGCATGGAAAATATGAGATTGTGTGTACAAAATGAAAGTGAAAATTGCGCTCAATTCTACAGCTCGTAAGAGTTTCATTCATACGAAAAATATTTTTTTTATTTTTTTTCTCGCTGACAATTCATTGACCGTTTAATTGGAGGTGACCCAAAACTGAAATAAAATATCTACAACTTGAAGAATAAAAGTGATATTTTTTTTTTCTTTTCATTTAATAAATTATTATTTTATTTGCAATTTTATTTAAATTCAACATTGATGCAATTTTTTTGCGGTTTTCTCTTTTCCAAAATTAAGAACAATGGCAAATAATTCTTTGAGCATAATTACAACATTTTCGATTTGAATGTTTCTTCAATTGGCGCCAACACTGAAATGACAACTAATGCAACAACAAATATCAGAACAATGAACACGTAAAGTGCGAATAAAACTTTTCGGAATCCGGCAAACTGTAAAAAAATAAATATTAATAAATTAATTAATTATTCACTAAGCGCTTATCAAAGTTTACACTTACTGCTGCGTCCTGTTTGGCATTTGCCATCATTTGATTTCGTTGATTTAAATCGGTCATCGGGAATGTGCTAACACGCTGATTTGATGTCCTGTCGCTTACACAACCCGCTATCTGTATCCATAAAAATATCTAATCAGAACAATAAATAATTAATTCGTTAACCCAGTTTCTGGCATAGTCAATATTCTGCGACCGTTATTAAGTGAGTGAAATGTACAATTGTTGTTTTGTGAATAATAAAAAAAAAAACAAAGAAAATCGATTCGGTGGTAACATAAAAACGCAAAGTTAGAACTTCGACTATACACATAAAACTACCAAAAAATCATGCCATACAATACTTAGTTTTGAATAAACGAGTTCAACTCACCGAATAAATTAGGTGCATGCCAACATGAAAAACGACATAAGCCACAAGAATCCAGTCTACCCATTCTGGTAATTCAGCCTTGCTGAGCTTAACAGAAAAGAAAATTGTGACGATGGCTAGGATATGTGCAGCATTGCCACCAAGCCAATGTGACCAATTGAAAATCGGACGACTTTTGCTGCCTGGATGCGGTCTAAAGTATACGAAATTGATTAATGTTGTGCAATTCCTTTTCCATTTCATAAATCACTGGACTCACCTAAAGAACGCTCCAATTGGTTGGAAGAAGCAAATTACTGTTGTGATTGTTCCTAAAATAGCGTGTGGATTGTCAGCTGCTGACCAGCCTCTTAATTCAAGCCAAATAATTATGAATGCAGCCATTGTGAGAGCCCATGTTAGAACCATACAGATTCGATGCCACTAAAAATTTCATAATTTTACGATAAGTCGTAAATAAGTTAATTAATTGCAAGTAACTCACAGCAAACCACATGTCCTTGCCGCACATACTGCCTCCCACCCAAGTCTGTTTGAAATATCTGGCCAATAAAATTCCAATTGATGCCGTTCCGATCCATGCAGTGATCATGAATGCACCGTGCAATCGGAGCAACACTTTTGAACGTCCTTCAACATTTGCGACACTCGATAGTCGAAGTGCCTTTTGGGATGCAGCTCGAACGATATCATGATAATCGACAGTTGACGGTCTGAGAGCTGATCCACTAGCCAGCAATAGATAATAATCATTAAGAGGCAAATCAAATTTCACGCCATTGACCGTTGTTACTGGATCACGTTCAACTTGACAATAAATTTGGCCGTTTTCGTAACGACTTTCCAGCAGTCTAATTGTATTTTGAGGCTATGAGATGGAATTAAATTATCATGTTGTTTAACAATTTATGAAAATTCGTGTAAATTAAACTCACTATTCCGGTTCTCATTGCATCAAACTTTCCACTTTCAACGATTGTCCATGATGCGTAAGCTTTCACAGCACCAGCTTCATTGACGCATTCAATGACCGAATCTCTTCCCATTTTGTCATCGTCCGATAATCCGAGAGCAATATATGAACTACGATCTGTGAAGCACGTGTGTTATCAGTAAATTATTTGTTGTGCGAGACATTAAAAATTAAAAGATTTTGCCATACTTGATGATCTCATTTCAAAAATGTAACGTTCTCCTTTGACAATTACGGCACTGAAAGACTGACATGATTTCGTATCAACACAACCATCCGGAGTGCCAAAACATGTTTTTGTATCACCACAACCGTCATAGATTTTGTCACTTGTCTGCTGTGACTTGACTGTCGGACGCACAAAGTTAGGTGTTGTTGATTGCACTGGACGACGAGTTGTAGAAATTCCACTCGTAACAACCTGATCACGATCTACAACTTGAACTCGTTCCGATACCTCACCAACCCAGAATTTGTCGTAGTCTTGAGCGATTGTTGCACTATAAAAAAAAAAAAAACAAGAAATTCAAATTTCCATCATTAATGAATCGATAACCTCTTGAATTTTTCGCGTGATGAATTTTAAAAGTTTATCAGTAAATTTGAACTTACTTGAAAATAACATCGCCAGTATAATCGCTAGGAGCTTGCCAATCTAGACCGAAATCAATTTTCGGTTGTGTATTTGCATGAGTCGCAGTGTTTTCAAGGCCGCTACAGTCAATTAGTTTCACTAAACCGTCAGCCGATGATGCAAATCGTCCAACAACTCGACCATTTGTAGTTCTAGCATGAATCATAAATCCTTTAAACGACAAATCACGAATTGTGCTTGGAATTTCAATTCTCAATATTTGGCCTTGGCCAATAACATTTTGTTGCGGTTTCACAGTGAACAGTGATTGAGTATTAGAGGGCGGAATGCCACCACCATGAAATGGAAGCATTGTTTGACACACACTGACAGGAGCACCGTCGGGCAGGGCCATGATTGACTTGAGATTGAAAACGATTAACAAATAGGAAGTAAGGCGTAGTGTCAACATTTTTATTAATTATAGTCTGAAAAAAAAAATTAATAAAGTTTTTATTTTCCAAATCGATGTCAAAATGAAAAAATTAACATTGCAAAAACATTCTCACGAGAGTCGTTAAATTGGAAACTTGAATTGCATTTAAGAAATAAGAGTTTTGAAACCTGTTTGGAAGTCGATATGTGAGTCATTGCTGACAGTTACATTTTCATTTCCGGTAAAACCATTCTAAATGGTATTCCCCAGGTTGGCTCACCACTTAATTAATTTATGAATTCAAGTTGATTCATTCAAATCTTATTCTTGACGTCAATCGTGTACAAATCCACTACTGCCAGACAGCATGACACATGACTATTATGAAAATGAGTAGTGCGCTCGAAATATCAATTAAACCAAAACTACTGAACCAAAAATTCACATCGTATGCACATCGTAAACTTTCTTTTATGATCGACATAAAATATCATTACAGAAGTTACTAAATTCACAATTTTTTTCTTTTTCGGTCGCTTAATTGTTATTGTTAAAGTTGACTATCGATTTCAATAGAAAACAAATTTATTTCGGTCGTCTCCATGAGAAGAAACACTTTCTCTCTTCAAATAATTAAATAAGCAAGCAGGTGCAAAAGTTCGCATTTGGTTCATAATTTGACCATGATTATTTGTGATTTTGTTTTGTATTCATGTTGCTTATTCTTTCGTCTAATTAGCGGAAAATTGTAAATTTAATGACACACGAATTTCATTGTCTATTCAATAAAAAAAAATAAAAATATTTCATTCCGTTTCATTTGCAAACAATAAATAAATGTGTGCTGCTTATAGTCAAGGTCTATCGCCATATTTAAATTATGTAGCGCTAAGAATTTCACCCCAAAAATTACAAATATTTATCTCAAGCAGGTAAAACCAGCAATATTAAAAAAACTTTAATGATGTCTCGAAGTTGTTTTAAAAAAGTGTATATATATATCTATATTTAATGGAATTTTAACTATGATTTTTCCCTTCGAATTCACGCGCTTAATATATTATAAAAAAAAGCTAAAGCGATGTCATTGGTCATAATTGTAGCCCGCTTGAACCTTAAAAGCCCGCCGCGCGCGAGAAGCATTGAAAAGTTTATTTTTCTTATTCATTTACGCGAATTTAAAAGTTAAAACACACGTCAACAACATTCCACAACTATATTGGATTCTAAACAAATCTCACAACCGGTTTTGCACATACAATCAAAATGTTTTTCACTTCATTCAAAGCTTTTGGAAGAAACTAATAATAAACTACTACTATCCACAAGTGTATTCAATCTAAACTTTTTTTAACAATACACTTTATCTGTCTGCCATGGATTTTTTTTTTTTTTGTTATTTTTTGTCTTTTGCAGTAAATTCCGAAATTTTTTAAGTGTGCCGACATCACGTCAATTGTTCTCAATTTATTTACTCTCAATTTTGTTTTTTTATGTTTTTTAATCACATGTAGAAATTCACCTGAATATGATTTTTTTTTTGTTTTGAATGACAAGCAAATAAATTGTGCACACAAATTTTGTTTCAGCGATCACCAAAAAAAAATTTGTTGTTTTAAGATTAAAGAAATTGCCACGAATCCATAAAATCCGACCCTCACTTGCGCGATCTCTCTTCAAAATACGTCTTTCTATTTCGATGAACACTTCTTGAGTGTTTAACATTTTCTGGTGGAATCTAACATTTCAGCAATCAACACAAATTCCCAACATGCGTTAGTAGATCTAAGTAATGAACATTCGACTTTCAGCAAACATTCAACATTCATAGAGTGTGCTTTCAAAGAGTTTAGTAATATCTGTTTTGCAATCTGTCTGTCTATCCATTATTTATATTTTGTTTTCTTTGAATAATGTCATTTTATAACTTGTTACGTCTTAAATGAAAAATAATTATTGATATGAAAATTTTAAATGATTTTATTTAAAAGCCGTATACTCTTGCTATAATTTCATACTTGTTCATTCTCTCGCTCTCAAAAAAAGAGATTCATTTAGCAAAAGTGGAAAATGGAATCATAACTTTTTGGACTATTGCAGTCGAACAGAAGGAAAAAAAAATGTTTTCATAAATAATCTTTTTTGTGTGTTAAAAGTAAAATATCGAAAGTAACTAAAGTTAAACAATGATAGAGCAACCAGTGTGTTGATTGCAAGTTGATAAACATATCGACGCCAAAAGTAAACCTCTCATCTCTGGCACTGAAAATTAGGAACTTAATAATTTTTTTTTTCTCTTTCACTATGTCTCGTGAAAAATTAACTTAGAAACGTTTTAATGCAAGAAATAATTATATGCAATGTGAAAAAAATGTTTATTGTCATGTAGATTGGTATTCTACTTTAGTTATTTCTCCAAATGGAGCACAATAACATCTGGAATACAGCAAATAATTAAAATTAAATTTCTCCAGAAAGTGAGGCTCATGTGGTTATTTTAAAAAGTCTGGGAAGATTAAGAAGCCTTTAAGAATTTGAAGCACACAACTCAAAGTGTTTAAACGACAAAATCTATCCTATGAATGCATTATTTTACAAAGTTTGATTCATTAATTTCTTTTTCGTCGTTTGCAGTAACTATAGTTATAAGTAACTATATAAGTATTACAAGTAAGTGATGGGGCATCTGGAACTAATGAACCAAAGTGCATTTGAAACAAAAGAAGGAAAATGAAAAGTTTAAAAATAAACTAGAAATGCTTGTGGAATGTTTTGAATCTGGTCTAGGGGTTGTTGTTTTAAAATAGGAAAAGGAATAAAAATAGGGAGGTGAATGATTTAAAAAAATATATATATGAGTACAAAAAATCTAGAAAACGTACTTCTGGCGGGACTCGAACCCACAATCGCCAGCTTTTTCCAATTTAGGAGGCTGGCGCCTTATCCATTAGGCCACAGAAGCAACACCATGTAGGCTACAGAGCCATACAAAGCAGTAAACAAGATTTGGTTTAAACACTATCTGAAGCATGAGACACTTTTGACATATAGTTTGTGAAGTATATCTTTTAGTACAAAAAATAGGAGAAAAACGTAAAAAAAAATAAGAGGCGCGAATTTAGAATCGGAAGTATAACATTTAGGGGTAGAAGAAAAAAGTTTCTTATTAATTAATTAATAAATCTTAAAAATTAAAAATAAATCAGAATAAATCAAAATAAATACAGAATAAATCAATACAGACTAAAAGCAAAAAGAAGTAATGTCAACGGCACGCATCGTTCCCAAGCGGTCACCCATCTAAGTACTAAATACGCCCGATGTTGCTTAACTTCAGTGATCGGACGAGAACTGGTGTTTTCAACATGGTATGGTCGTTGACGATCGTGACGCAGCTTAAATGAGCTTAGATAATGAACAAGTTGTTTGATCAGTTGGTAACATGGAGGCTTCAAATTAATAAAAACATTTGCCATTTTCTAAATATCAATGAACACTTGAAACGTTTTTTTCACATAGCATTAGACACATTTATTTTCCAATCATTCAACGTGTATAGGCCACGACTTGTGTTTCGTGGCAGTTCAATTAATATTTTAAGATAATTTGAAGATGACAATAGTTTCACGTTTTTCTTTCTTCAAATTCAGGTATTAGTTGGATTTTAAAAAATATAGCTTTAAAATGAACACAATCCTTGGTGAGTCTGGGAAATAAAAATTGTATTGTTTCCAATAAATAACAATTTATGTTTTAAAATTCAGCATCATCACTACCAACCAAGAAGTTTGTTGATCCAGATACAATATCGATACCATTTCATGGTTTGCATAACTGATTCATCGGAATTGTTATTAGATCTTTTCATTTAAATTTATTTCATTTTGTAGACATTGCACACCAAAACATAACAACATTATTGAAAACTGAAGGCTCGTGGAATTTAAAGCAGTCAGTAGGACCTATAGGATGGCGAATACGGAAGCATTACTTTAAAGTGGTTCATACAAAATCTAGTCAAAAACAGTCACATTCTGCAAAATTAGAATCTCAAGCAAGTACATCAAGTTATAAAGAGGGATCAGATCAAGAGTTCCTGGCAAGCTGGACCGAGTATGGGCAAGATAAAACGCTGAGCGATAAAGAAATTCAACAAACATTAAAATCATTGACGGCTATTCAGCATCCATTTATCTATCCAATCGAACACATTCAATCAAATGAAAATGGATGTTTGATAATAAGAAAGTTCCACAAGGAAGGAAGTCTAAAGGATATGCTTTGCAATTCTCAGCCATTGAATACATTTGCTGTTAAGTATGGCAATGCAAAAGGTCGTTCAACATTGCCACTTAAAGATTTGGCAATGTACAGTCGTCAAATATTGGAAGGACTAAAGTTTCTAAATTCTATTCGATTGCCATATGGTAATGAATAATAATTTGTTGCATTTAATAATATTTACTAAGTTTTATCTGTTTAGGTCATTTAACTGCTGGAAATATTTTTATTGAAAATGGTGTTGCTAAATTAAGTGCCATAGAAAATTTCACATTGGGTTTACCGTCTTTTTATAGGCAAGCAGGAAAACAGATATAATTTAACTGAATAAATTTTGCAAACGCTTTTATTTTCAATTTCAGACCGTTTTTTGTACAGCACAGCAAAATAAGCAGCATGGAATCAATAGATGTTTTTACATTTGGGCATGTTTTATTTGAGTTGCAATCAACTTATTCGTTGCAAGAGCCATTTGTTCGTGAGATAAGCGAATGCCCTTCCTCATTAAGTATTTTTAAAGAATTGTCAAATGAACTTTACAGTTAATAATTAAAATCGTTTTCAGAATCACTATTGGAATCGTTGATAACCAAAGATGCTTTAAAATCTAACACATATCCAACCTTGGATAAATTAACAATGCACCCTTTCTTTAAGGAATTTGTGCCATCATTTGATCAATTCATGGCTAGTTATGCCAAAGCTAAGCCAGATAATTTTAATTTACCTCAGAAAGACAGTTTGCAATCAGCAACTGCCAAAACTGAGCAGAGATTGAAGGATGAACAGAAACTCGTGAGCTTTATATAACTGGCTTGTACCACTTTTTAATATCTTAATGAATTTTCTTTTATATTTAAACAGGTAAAAAGTCAGAAGAGAATTGTCAGAGTCCAAGAAAAAATGACTTCGGCAGAAGAAGAAAAAAAGAAATCAAACAAACAGAAAGTATGACGGCCATAAAGAAATAAACGACTTAATAAAATAGCAATAATTATTATTTCACAGCTACGATCACAAAACTCAATGCAACAAAATGGACCAATCAATTTTAAAATCCATATATCAGAAAGCGCCGATGAACCAGAAGCGCAAACAGAAAACTTAACAGGAGCAGCAACATCATCATCATCTAAAGGTTAAAGCGTTTCAAATATTCTTAGATGACCATCAATACCAAATTATGCAATTTAAAACTATACTTTTGAAAAAGAAAAAGTTTTTATTCTCCATATTATATATTTATATGAATGTATTGTAATGAATGTTTATATTTTAAAAAAAAAATAAAGTTAATCAATGTAAATGTTCTCAAAACAATTAGGTAAATCTTATTTATGTCGTTAATGTCAACTGACACTTTTTTCTTTGAATGTGGAAGAAGCATAAATTGAATTGAAACGACATGAACATTTACTGAACTCGGGCCAGCCGTTCTGTTTTCTCTCTGTTCTATGTAACGGCAACAACAAATTTTATTTAGTGAAAAATTGAGATAAACTTAAGAGAACTTGTGGAAAATAGTTAAATTGTTTTCTCAAAGAACCATACTGTGAAATACAATCAAAGAAATAAGTGAATTATGCCTAAAAATATGAAATTTTAGGAAAAGAACAAAGTGAAAAACATCAGAAAAAACATGTAAAACTTGAGCTTGTATGAGTTGAATTTGCTAGTGTTGAAAAAAAAAATAAATTCTTTAACTAAATACTGCTTATAAAAAGAGTTTTCGGGAGCCTCCGATAGAGATTCCTAAAGCTTAAACTTATGAATAAGTTGAATTTACAAAATCCTTACAAAGTGTAAGTTATTTAAAGGTTCCAGGAAAATTGTTTATATAGATAATATAGCCGATACATTCATTTTAAAATGGCCGATCCAAGAGTGATTATAATAAAAACAAATCCCTTCGTGCAAATAATGAAATTAATTTGATTTATGTGCCGATTTAACATAAAATTAATCGCGTATTTGTTGATTATTGAATTAAAGAAGCATAATGATTGCTTTTGAAGGCCGAGTGCGCTTAGACGGTTTAATAATATAATCGTAATAATCGTCTCAATCCTTACTACTTTTCACTTTCTAGATATCTTTAAAATGAAATTACTGGCCCAAGGGCCATATAAGTGGCCAGTGTATGCCACAAATTATATTGTGATCACTAGTGAATACCCTAAAATCGGAGATACCATCATTAGCTCACAAGATTTTCTGGAATTGGACCTGTCACTAGCAGGTTTATCCTTTTCTGCATGGATTCAATAAATAATCAAAAGGCCGTAAATAGCCACCAGTCAAAGGTTAATTACTGAAATTAACTTTTAGTTCTTTTCTAATTGATGTTTTTCAACTACATTATTTGTAGGTGGTCGATGAGACTCAAAATAATAAAGCAAATTATAATAACGAATCACACGTAAAAGGAAATCAATCTGATTTAAAGGATACAAATTTTGAATACGAAGATAACGAATACGAATACGAAGATATTGGTGAGTGATAGATATAAAGTATTCATGTGAACCTGGCTTGAGACTAATTGTCCAAATTGAATAATTTATATTATTCTAGGAATTGGGGATTTAATAATTGATTTAGACGCTGATATTGAAAAATCATCTTCCTCTAATATTGGCTCAACATTAGTCATTCCATTGCAAAATCCTTCAAATTTAAGCACTACTCAGGATCGAATTGCAAGTGCAAGTAATAAATCTCAACCAAAAGCTGTAAAGGACACGACTGAAACTATTCTTAAAAAATCACTAAAGAACGGTAATTTTGTTCAAATAGATTGACTTAACGACCCCTTGAATTCAAACAAAATTTATGTTTTGTAGTAAAAACTGAAACTGCTACCATGTCATCTAATTCAAACAATTCTAATAATAAGGCTGCAGCCAAGATGTCAATTGATCATCAGGTATAGCAAACATAATTCACTTGAATAATTGCTAATTTGTGTCCCTAATATTATAGGCTACATTGGATAAAGGATTAAAGATGAAAATTAAACGCACTAAAACAGGCACAAAAACATCCGAATCAAAACACGAAATTGTTAAAACGGAACAGAACGGCTCCATAAGTAGCGCCGATGAGAATGTTTCGCTGTCAAACTGTAAGAAGCAGTCAAATCAGATAGTGACAGTTCCGGCTTCACCATCGGCATCTGCAAACAAAAGAGGCAACAGCGGACATCGCAAAGATAAAGCTAAAGAAAAAGTTACGGCAAAAGACAAAAATGATCCGGGTGCATTAGGACCGCAAGAGAATTTCTGCGTCTGCAGCGCAGATCCAATAAGCCTGACATCACCGCCATGCACAAGTTCCAACTGTATAAAGAATCGTGATATCAGTCTAGCTCACAGAATTTCAAATAATCAAAGTCAAATTGCAGCAAGGTAAACACAAATTGAAGCAAAGACAAATGAAATAGAATAATAATTTTCGTATTTTTTTTATAGCATTGAAAAACAGAATTCATTTGGATTAAACACTCCGAATGCTCCTGGTCCACCAAAAGATTCTGTTAAGGTAAAAAGATTATAGCAAAATCTCATTAACTTCTTATTAACGATTTCTTCATTTTTTGTTATCAGTTTCCACCTAATTCAAATGCTGCTATAAAGTTAAAAGACCCTCAGAAGCTTATGGAGTTTGGAGTAAAGTCTCAGATTAGTGGGCCTTCTACAGCTGCCAATTTAAATATGTCATCCATTTCATCTGTTGGCACTAATAATGACGATGCTAAGAATACTAATTCCCCGCCAATGAAGCGCGCAAAATGTGATTCAAAGAATATGATAGACGTTTGTGTAGGAACATCTATCGGAACAATAACTGAACCGGACTGTTTGGGGCCTTGTGAGCCTGGAACTTCAGTAACACTTGAAGGAATCGTGTGGCATGAAACGGATGGTGGCGTTTTAGCCGTCAATGTGACTTGGAGAGGAAAAACTTATGTGGGAACTTTAATAGACTGTACAAAACATGATTGGGCTCCACCACGATTTTGTGATTCGCCAACTGAGGAATTGGATTCCAGACTACCCAAAGGAGGACGTGGAAAAAGAGGACGAAACAGCACAGCATCAAATGATTTGCTAAATTTTACGGAAACTAGAAGCTCGGTTCACAGTAAACTTCGTAATGGTGGATCAAAGGGAAGAGCAGCAAGAAATACACCAATAGTTCAATCGAACATATCGCAAAATGCTTCAAGCAATTCCACCAATACACCTTCAACATCTCCAACTGCCTTTTTGGTTCCTCGTCCCGAGAAACGAAGAAAGTCAAAAGATGATAGTCCATCACCAATTAACGGTAGCAATCTACAGAGCGGAAATAATGGTCAAAACAATAGCATCGCCGCTGCTAATTCACCAGCAACGGCAATCAAGAAATCCAAAAGTACAACGTCACCATGTGCGATATCGCCAATTTTGCTGGAATGTCCTGAACAAGATTGCAGCAAAAAATATAAACATGCAAACGGACTTAAGTATCATCAAAGCCATGCTCATGGTGTCATATCCAATACAGATGAAGATTCTCTTTTGGCTCCTGATTCACCATCACAGAGATCACAAACACCACCTCCAAGCTTACCTAATTCAAACTCAAATGATAAGACTCCATCGAGCTCATCGTTTACAAACAAAATTAATTTCGATCCCGCTAAAACACCGGTTGCAACAAGTGACTCTGCAAAATTAAACAATTCCTTAGCTGTTGGAAATGAATCGATTACAAGTCCGTCAAAAATAATTCCACAGTCATCGACTGAGGAGCTATTGCAAAACGAAAGCAATTCTCTTATGGAAACGATGAATTCAAGTCCTTTAGCAAATTGCCCAGACGGAATTTTGAAAACAAATCCGATACTGAATGCGTCTTCAACTCCAATAAAAGTTGATACAACTCCCAGAAGTACTAAAACAAACATAATGAGAGTCGGACCAGATTCAGAGCAAATTTCAAATGATTCCGCAAGTGATTCTCAATCACAAAATTCTAGTTTCTTTGCAATGCAATCTCAAAATTTAAGTAAAACGCCAAATTTATCCAAGACTAAAAAGAATAGAAAATCACCTGGACCGGATCCTGATTCCGAAGTTAGCGCAATCAATCGACCTGATGGTGTTCGAAGTCCAGCCTACAGTGACATTTCGGATGATTCCAATACTCCCACTGAGAACACATTGAATGGTATTAATGAGAATAATTATTAAAACCACAAATACTAACAACTGAAAAATTTTCTTGCTTTTTTTATAGACAAACTCAAAATACCACTTATAAAGAAATCACAAGAGCCGAGTGGTAATCCACTTTCATTAGGAAGCTACAACAGCATGTATGGTCAGTTCTACCAGCAATCGCCATTCTTTCAACCGCCAGAAAGTCAAAGTACAAAGCCTTTAGGTCCGCAAGTAATTCCACCAGTAGTAGATTATGGAAAACCAAAAGAGCAGTCGCCATTAGACTTGATGAATAAGCTACAAGTTTCAAAGAACTCGGAAGCTTCCATTAGTGGACCAAGTTCTGCTAGTAACAATAGTTCCATGGGAAAATTAATGCCACATTATCCACATTACCCATACAAGTAATTTCACACATCAACACATGTTTAGAATGTTATTAAAATTTTACGAATTTATTTTACAGTTTTATTCAGCCAAGCTATCCCTATAATATGGATGGACCATTTGGCTCGATGTCGGGTCCACCGGAAGATCCGAAGAATCTTTCTGGACCTGGACCTAATATGAACATAAAAGAAGAACATTCTAAAGATAACAGTCCTGAATCGATGAAACAAGTAAGTTTAAAAAAAAAGTTCTCAGTTGAAGACACCAAAATCCTTTATGTCTTATTTTATCCTATTCCTAACAATAGATGATGTCTTCGAAGAACATTAAAATTGAAGGATCAAAAGATATCAAATCTGAGCCGGGCCAGGTGCCGCCATCCAATTTATCTCAATCTCCGCAACACTTGGGTCCATATTCAAGCATTTATCAAAGACATTCATTAGGAATGCCGCCAATATCACGAGAAGAAGAGATTCAAAGGTATGCTAAATATTCTAAATTAGATTTCGTAAGAAGTTTTTATTATTAATTTTTCTTAAATATTTAAAGGTACTTTATTTATCCGGATCAAAGACGCTCAAATATGGGAAATGCAGCGACAAATTTATCATCCAAAGATGAAAGGACTGCACCATCACCAACGACATCACAATCAAGCAATTTACAATCCTCAAATCAACATTCACTAAAGTCTTCGAAGTCAATGTCATCGAGCTCCTTATCGAAATCAAATCAAGGAAAAGATTTAAAGGATGAAAAGGAAGTGAAAGTGAAGCAAGAAGGTCAAAAACCAACAATGGAAACCCAAGGACCCCCGCCACCTCCAACAAGTCAATATTACTTGCCTTTCATGCCACCTGGTGGATCGCCATTTTATCCTGAACAAATGTACAGAAACATGATGGTCCCAACAGCCCCATACAATTCCCCTTACCATTTACAAATGCCAAGATTTCCGACACCAGAAGATCTTTCCAGGAATCCAAACACCAAAGCTTTAGATTTACTACAACATCATGCCAATCAGTACTACAATACTCACAAAATTCATGAGCTGAGTGAACGAGGCAATCAGCTGAAAAGTCCGAATAAAGTAAATGTTTCTAGTCCTAATGTGTCGCAGCCACTTCCTGGCAGCAATAATAGTACACCTGGCAATAACAGTAATAACCCAAACAGTTCAGGTGGATCAGGAACTAGCAACTCTAACATCACAAACTCATCGCAAAGCAATCCATCGGCACCATCAGGCTCTTCCATCAATCTGTCTCAGCAATCAATTCCGAGCAAATTAAGTGATAAAGGCGAAAGGGGCGATATGAAGGACCCTTTAGGCGGAAATAATCCAAATCTTAGTAGAACTACCAGTCCACCACCACAAAGGTACTTTTGGGATTAATATAAATAACTGTAAGGCCGTTATAACTTGAATTATTTATTATGTTTTTGTAGACATGTCCACACTCATCATCACACGCATGTTGGAGTTGGTATGGGATTTCCGATATATCCCGCACCTTATGTGAATCGTAAGTAAACACATCAACCAGCATCAACCCGATGAGCTATTGCTAAATGGTTTCCGTTCCCCATTTTAGCGGCAGTATTAGCCAGTCAACAAGCGGCGGCCGTAGCTGTGATCAATCCATTTACAAATCCACCATCTAATAAGTAAACTTATAAATCATATTCTTAGTTGTATCTTAAACTACTTAAATTACAATTATTGAAATCTACAAAAAAAAAAATATCAATCAAATGGATAAGAAAATAATTCAATTGGAAAAGCTTTGTTGTTAAGTCTTACAATGGGACTATACGCGAAAGAGATCTATCTAATGATAAAGATTTTTTATCTGAAGCACTCTATAATTAAAACAGTAACAATGTTTTATCAATTATATACATATACATAAACACGAAATGATGGGAAATGATTTCTTTTTTAATGAATTAATAAATTGTGTACATAAATTAATTAAATGTAACTAAGCAACCTACTACTTTATAATATACTACAATACAAACATTATTAATATTCACTGTTAGCATTAGAAGATGTAAAATATGAGTCATGTTTACCTTTTGTCCTAATTTGCGCGTAAAAAAATTGAAGCTTGTTACGGTTGAAATTGAAGAAGAAGAAAAAAAAAATGTAAATTTTATAAATTAGTGAACAGCTAATTAGTTAACTATCAACAGCTTCTTCATTGAATTGATAATAGAAATCGAATAAGCAAGGAAAAAAAATAGTATCGTGATACTACAACAGCATTTAGCAATTTGCCGAAAATTTTATGCATTGAAGATTTTTAAAAACAACTTAAATTGAAACCATTTGTAGAATGATTTTTTTCTATTATAAAATGCATAAAACCTTTAAAAAGTATTCTTACCGTTCTCAATCGAGGATAGGTTTCAGTTTTATTATCAAGCTTCATTTCGAGCATTTTTCTACTGAGCTTTCATTTCTTATCAAGCAACATTGCAACAGCTTATTTACTATGTAGCGTTTATTATCATTATACGTATAATAATTTTTTTATTTCTAGCAAGTAATTACATGTTAGTACATAAGTACTTTGAAGTAAAAGTTGATGACAGTTTATTTAGCTACGTAGAATTAAACAGGTATAAAAAAACCACACATTTGGTTTGTTTAGTAATTTAATTTTTGATAAAAATTCATCATCACTTTTTCTCAAAAGCTATGTATTAATAGAATACATGAAATCTATATTATTGATAACCTAATGTATTACATTATAAATGTGAATTTAATGAAAAACAAAAAAAAAAATATATGAATTAGTAATTTAAACAGCATCTTCATAATTTATCATTTCAGGAAGCATTAAAATTTCACAGACCGTCAAAACCGAAAATCTTTTTTTTTTGTTTTTGTTTAAATTTCAAATGTTAGCATCTTAGCACAAGGGTCGACAAGAAATTATAAATTGGCGCCATTATCTACAAAATGTATACATAAATAACTTCTTCTTAGTTGCATACATATTAAATTATTTATTGCAAAACAAAACATACATACATTCATACATAGACACATAAAACTACAAAATAATATGTCGTGAAATTTATATATGACGAAATCAAAATTGCGCTTAAATGTTCTCTTGTAAAATGATGACGTAATAATTGACATTGATCAAATACAACCACCCACCCCCTTGCAAGAAAGTTCTCATTAAAAAAGGCGAAAGCTCTCTATATGGAAGTCCTATTCTTAAAGCTACTCAAAAATAACAAAATATAATATCTGCAAAATCAAGATGTGAAAATAAAAAACCAAAGCGGTGACTTCATTTGACTTAAGTCTGGTAATGGAGAGGAAAGAATTCGGGCATGTACAAAATAATAAAATTTGAATTATCTAGGTCTGACCCCAGAAACCTCAAAAGTCTCCTAGTTGATGGCCCCTTCGTGATGATGACGTAATTTTTGCCTTTCACAGAGCCTATCTGAATTTTGTTTCTAGAAATGATAGTGCTTAATATTTACATAGCATTTGGACTAAAATATTAAGAAATTTCGCATGTAATTTAACAGTTGCTGATGCAGTGAAAAGATGTTCGAATATTTTGCATACAAAGTATCACCACAAGTTTAGGAAGAGCATTGTCTAGCAACAAAATCAGAATAACATTTTCATAGCTAGGAATAACATTATAGCAGGTTCTGACCTAATGGTGACGAACAAGATTTTTTTTATGAAGTAAGTACGTAAAGTTTTTATTTTTATTTTATTATTTTCAAAAACCTCATAATTTTTCAAAATCACACTCAATACAATGCAGAACATCAAAAATGCTTCTTAATGAAACCTGCAAGCTGGTGAATCTATAAGCGAATGCCAATCATTTTGTTGATTGTAAAAAATTGTTTTGCATTTTTGTGTAAAAATTTGGAAAAATTTCGATAAAAAAAGGACACATTCAAAATGATTTGGGCATTAAGTGATGATAGCAATACTAATTGCATAATTTGCCATTGCAGTAATAACAACAAACGGACTAAAACAACATAAATTATACGAGGGCGCGCTGTAAACTTAATTGCAAAGGATTCCAATATGGAAAATATCGAAGAAAATGGATCTACATCGTTGGATCCATTGAGCTCATCGTCCTCGGATCAAGGTGGAACAACAGCCCCTGGTGGTACTACAAATATCGTTCAATTGATATCGCAATCAAATGCTCATGTGAGTTTGTGCAACAAGAGAAAACTATATAAACAAATATTGCATTTTTTTTTTGATAATTTAATCAAAAAGAAACAAAAAAATACTAAAAATAATTTTCTTTTAAGGCTCACGCTCAGTCCTCAGTGATCCAGCCCAATCAGCAGTCGGTCATACAAACGGCCACCGGGAACATTCAACCAGTCAAAAGTGTTTTATTAGTTAATAGCAAACCGAATTCGGTAATACATACAACCCAACACGCCATCCAAGTGAGTCCCACATGCATAAGAATGTTTGCGTTGTAATCATGCAAAAGATATTCATTCAGCCATTTAAGTAAATTCATTATATCATGCATTCACAATTTCAATGTTTCTATTCAGATAAAACCTGAACCGAACATTGGCCATAGCATGATTGACAGTGACGGTGATTCTGATCTATCCGACGATGATTCGCCAAAGAAGCGACGAGATTTATTAACAAGGCGACCATCATATCGAAAGATCCTCAATGATCTGGGAGGTGGCGAAATTGGTAGTAAATTGATGTTATAGGCGGAAAGCTTGTCTAAGAATCGATTGATTGTTAAATATTATTTGTAGGAGGTTCAATTATGCAAAGTCCAGGCGAGCAGGCGACATTACACACTATTACAAGCGGAAGTGGTGGAACCATTGTTCAATACAGCACAGGACAAGATGGAAATCTGGTGTCTTACGTTCCCGGTGAGTGTAAGAAACGTTATCAATAAAGAATCATTTTCTGGTCATTGAGGCTGAAATTTCGTTTGAATTATTTTTTAGTCAGTTTGGTGGGCAACAATGTGATAGCGGAAGATCAATCACGAAAACGGGAGATGAGGTTACTTAAGAATCGCGAAGCCGCCCGTGAATGTCGTCGAAAGAAGAAAGAATACATCAAGTGCCTGGAAAATCGTGTAGCTGTATTAGAAAATCAAAATAAGGCATTAATTGAGGAACTAAAGAGTTTAAAAGAACTTTACTGTCAACAGAAAAATGATTGAGATGCTTAACATCATTGCAACCAGCAAACCCAAAACCAACCAACAAAAAAGAAGAGAAAAATATGTTTGTACGATTTTTTTTTCTTGTTTTTCGATGTTTCACAAAAAAAAATCAACAACAGTCAACAACTTGAGAGTAAGGCTTGTAAGAAATTTATTTTTATATGTCAGAATATTATAAATGAAGAATCACAAAAAAGAAAAAAAAAAAAAACACATTTTAAGATCACCTTTATCAAAAGAACTTGCCCCCATTTCTAATGATTCTCCCGTCATGTTAAATGTGGAAAAGTATATTGTACCTTAAAAAAATTGAAGAAAAAGCTGTTTCAGTAAAATTTCTACTTACCGAAATGATGTAATCAGGGTATGGAAGATGCATGTATATGTATCCTAAAAAAAAATCTATAATTGCAGTATAAATATTTTTAGAATCTATACGGTAGTTATACATTTATTATGAAACTGCATATGTAATTTCCATACCCTGGATGTAATATAAATGTGTATATTGAATAAAAATCACGTCTCTATGATAAAAGAAGAAACAAAAAATATATTACACAATATTTATTTATTTTTTTTTTTTTTGATTGCGATTCGTAGCTTTTCTATGCGAAATGCATGAATTCAAACGCTTTATTTATTATGTTCTTAGCTTATCTCTCTCTCTCTATCGAGAGTCATACAGTAAGTATTCAATGATAAGAAATGAAGAAAAAAGAAATAATAAGTTTTCCAGAAAATTTGATATTTTTTTTAAAAACGTGAGATAAACGACATCGTTTTTTTATCAATAAAACGTCGTTTCATGCATTGCTAATGAGGCCACTTCACTGTCGATTGCTGCTGAAAGGATGAGCAGTATTTATCTGGAAAATGGAGAAACGTGCATGAGAAATTTGCGAAACGTGCGATCGTAAATATCTTTCTTTACTTTTCTCTGATTGTTTATCGATTCAAAAGGATCAATTGACAAGTCGAATGTTGCAAATGGATCCAGATTCTGATTATTGCCGCTCATTGTAGCGTTTGGTGTCGAATCTTCAAGGGTGATAACTGAAATTTCTTTGTAGAAATTCAAGAAAGTCTCAATTAATGTTGCGGAAAAGACCAAATTTCAAAAAAAAAGAAAAGGGAAACTCTCAAGTCAACATAATGCTAATCGAACAATTAAAAGAAAACTATAACTAATCACACAAAATAGGTAAAAACAAATGTATTTCATTGAAACCGATCCAAAATGCCCTGATAAAAAACAGCTTTATGTTCCATTTTTTTAGGGTTGCAATTCTTTATTAACTAAATTTATTACATTATTTTACTTTTCTTTTCTTGTTTGATACATAACAACAAAAAAAAAAAAGATTGGCGTGCTGCAATTAAGCATCTTATTATTTACTTTGGAACGACTGTTTTTGTCTTATCAAAAAAGAAAGAAAAAAAAAAATTAGTTTTCACTTATAATTGTAATTTCGGTCTCTTTGCGAAAAATTGTGTTATGTCAACCTGCTTTCTATGAGACGCTGAAAATAGAACAGGTTTTAAGAGAATCATTCGTCTTGAAGCTCAAGAGGAGTATAATTTGTAAGTCACGCTTCATGGTTCGGTTTCTCAGTTTATTATAATTTTTCGGACTTCATTTATTTATTCAACATTTAGGATCCTGGGTGTCATTATCATTATAGAACCAAATCGGTAGATATAGTGAACGTTTTCAGTAAAGAAGAGAAACAAGAAGAACATTAAATCAGTGACAAATGTAAATTAATCATTTAAAGCGGCGGATTCTTGAACCACCGCAGTCGTGTAAAAAATGATAATGATGCGTTAAGCAAAATTCAAAATTTAGCGTCAACTAAACGAATTCTTAACAAAATTCATAAATCATGAGAACCAATCCTTATTTTCTTTGTTTGAATTCGGCATGCATTACGGAAATTTCCTTAAACTTTACATACCATTAGTCTTTGATTTGGCAGCAGCAGCAGTGGCAGCTTTAGATTTCTTTGTTGCATCATCTTCATCATCACTGTCGAGTGTCAAATCAACGGTGTCCGCTGATGGCTTGTTCACCGTCACTGATGTTGTTAGCGGCTGCATTTTAGACACTTTAGGATCTTCAGTTATCATTTCTAAGTAGCATTATGTGATGGAGGACAATTAGTAAGGAGAATCTTAAAAGCATTTGATTTACAGCTTACCCAAATCGTCCGAAATGACTTCGACCTTTTGATAATTCTTTGGCGGTGTCTCAAGACTCAGCATATCAATTTTGCTGGCAAGTGTCGACCATGAGCCATCCGGGTGTAATTGAATTTCATTGTCATCTGATGATAGCATACTTGAGGCAATTACATCTTGAAAATATCCATCAATCACGAGGTTTTCATAGAGAGCAGCTTTGTCACACACAGGACAGTTCCATGTACTATAAATGGGTGGAGATTCAATAAGATTTTATTCGAATTAGTCAAAGAATTACTTACGGCTTTCGCTCATTCATTTGCAGGTACAGGCTGGCATCAAAACATTGTAAATGCATACACGTAGAGGCTCTAAATTAGCGAAAAGTTTTAAAGTTCGTAACTGTTGATGATTCAGCAAGAGGAAAATTACCTGCACGGTGTTACCATTCTCATCTTCCCCAGAGGACAAATCAACGACACTCGGAGCATTGTTGTAGCTATTTCAGAATCTGCATCCTCGTTTAGTTTTTCTTTGACTAGAATTAATGATAGTAAATTTATAAGGCAATTCCACTTCGATTTACAAATAAAATTACTTACTTAAACCTCGTGTAAAATCTGATGGTTTGATTCCTTTCACCTTCATTCTCGTAAGTAGATCATCTGATGAAAGCTTCCGTACCAGATAGCATGATATGACAAATCCACGATTGAGTTCTGTTTGCCATTGCACGTGAATTACTAAAAAAAAATGATAATGATGAGACTCGGTTATGAGAGTTGCGTAATTTACTGACAGTTACCATTAGCAACGGTTGGTGAGATTTTAACATGTGGAGTGATGTTGACTGGTCGTGGTGGACGCTTTGGTTCGACACCCGGTTTGTTTGTTGGAATTGGATTCTATGAAATAGAAAAAAAGTAGCTAAATTTTTTTTAAAATAATTCATAAACTTGAAAATACTCACTGGTAATTGACACATTTTGCCATTGACCTTGAGTTGAACATTCGGCGGAAAGTAGTCGTCTTGCTCGCATGTTGTTTCCAGTAAGCAGAATCTCAGTTGAACTTGAATCAGATATTCAGGCTTTGTTGGATTTCTCATATCTCTGTTCATAGCGATATCGGTGGCTTGTTGTGGTGTTAAATGGAAATAGTGTGTTCCCTCTTGTTGACGTGCTTGACTGCTTGGAAGTAACGTTGAAGGCTGTAAAAGTGTTCCAAGGATATCATAAAATGCAAGCTTTTTAAGCTTTACATCTGGTTGTACTGGAAATCCTGAGGTTGATATACTGTTGAATGGTGAAATTGTGTGTGTCTGCGAATTATTATGTCAATGTTAGAAACGAATACTAGATGTAAGAATAGAAAAATCTTACCACCAATGGATTGTTGAATCCGTACATTTCTTCAGGTGTTTTTAAGCGCGATGCGATAACAGATTTGCTAAAAATACTGTTAGTAATAAATTAATGTAATAAGCATTATGTTATCCTCAAAATCGCCTTCTCACGCCTTATTGTAGAATTTTTCAATATCTTTTTTTATTTGATCCTTTTGGAGGCAGTCAGAATCGCTTGTTGATTTAAACAGCAGCTCTATAACTCTGGCCTGAAGAATTTCTTTTTTAGCATTTTTGTTGTAGGTGAATCCAGCAAGAAGACTGTGGAGCTCAACAACTCTTAGAAATGCAATCTTTTTCTATGGATAACATGGTAAGTACCGCCGTAATTAGCAAAAATGGACGCAGATTTTAGTTGTGATTTAAACAGTTTTTACCTTAAATTGTTCCTCTTCTTCAATTCGATCTTGATGTCTTGTCTTTCTTTTCATAATAATCGGTAAAAATGCATGAGATTGAATTTAGCTAACAAATAATTAAGGTAAAGTAGTTTTTCTTTTGTACAAGCCAACAACCAAGAACTTCTATGTTTTCTATGTTTCTCAGCTGCAAAAACATAGAATTTACAAATATTACGCAAAAGACGGTTTTTTTTTTCATTCCAATGTTCTCAAAAATTTATTTGCTTAAGTATCATTTTTGTTTGTTTTGGGAAACTAAATTCATGAGGCAGGGGAAAAAAATACGGAAGGATCCTTGAAAGGGATGCCCTTAATTAATGTCATTGAACAACGATGTGATGCTTCATTTTTTTATATTCTTGCTTACAAGGAAAACACAATTCGCTTCTAATCTACATTCGAATTTTACACTCACTCTGTTCTCTGCTATTTAGTTAGATATAATAGATATATTGAAATATTCAAATAAACTCATATTGCAATTAATAAATTCACATAATATTGTGCCGCATAAATAAGCTATTGCATATAATTAAATAAGAACAGTTATTGAATGCGTTGAAGTTTTACGATAAAATTAATATCTTTTGTGTACACGATTAATTTTTCTTTTATCATTCCTGAACTCAATCAAACATTCACATTATCATCAGAAAATAAATATTTTTGTTTTAAACATTCTAAAAGGTTATTTTTCCCATTTCGTTTCTATCATTATTATAGAGCCATTTCATTAAAAGTTACATATCTCTTTCATAGCTAAATTTCTATTGTTTATGCATTATGCAGAACGATCACCATCAATTAAAGATTTTTAGAGATAATTTATTTGGAATTATTATTGTATGAAGCATAGCTTTACTTTTCATTACCATCGCTACTGTGATTACCTTTGAAACTGTTTGCCTTTTGGAGCTTGGTGCCATTTGAAGTTGTCGCTACTGGAGCGTTATTAGTTTGGGTCTTGTTTACCGATAATGCTAGTGCGCTGTTTGGTGTGTATGATTGTGTTAAATTTGATGCACCCGCTGGATGATGACCAAGACAGAATGCTAATGGACTTGGCGATCTAGAAACAATATTTTTGATGACTCGATTCGATAAAAATCATTCGCCAAAAATTAAATAACATACCTGGTCGGCGAGCTGGGTCCTAATGGAGATGGCGAAGGTGTCCTTGCCAATGGCGATAAAGGAATATGACAAACAGACTTCCTACGACTAGATGATGGCGATTTTCCTCCAATCGAATGCAATTTATGCTTCAGTCCATGCAAGCTACTCGGACGTTGATAAACGGGAGCAGTTGTATTTAGGTTTGCTGTCGGCGTATTAGGAACCGAGCTTGATGGCGACGATGACTGAGATGAAGTTGATTGAACAGATTGATTTGATAAATTCACTTGTTGATAGAATGGATCCAATGGTGATAAACTCAATCGTGGACATGGACGTGAGTCCTGAGATCTTGTGAAAGATTGCAAACTGCGGCTTGGTGTTATTGGCGATAAGGCACCAGCGTTGGATGCCAACTGTTGGATTTCTGCATTAGCTATTTTTGTGCTAATTCTACGAAATAGTGATGCTCGTCGCTTCTTATCACTCGAACTTTTTTGCTTCTTCGGACGACTGTTGGGCTTTCGAGCCATTTTACTTTGACCTGGTTCACGCTTGCGGCCGCCCATTTGAATGCTGGTGTTTTTCAATGGTGTTGCACGTAGTGTAACATGTTCTGGACTTGATAGCAACAATTGCAGAACTTGAGTGTGATACAAGCCTTGAACTGATTCACCATTGATATGAGTGATAAGGTCACCGGGTCTCAATCCTGCTTCATAAGCTAAAAGCGATTAAATTGAATTAGAAAATAAAGAACTTATGTAAATAATTATCGGTTGTTACCAGGAGAACCCTCGTCAATAGCCATTACTGTATGATGCATTGTATAGTAATCGGTATCGCCAAAATAGACGCGAATCGTGTGAACCGTGAAGCCGAAGCCACGAGGGCCGCGTCGTAAAATAATTCTAAAATTAAATTTCATGATCAATTAATTAATTTGGTTTACATTATATATACACAACTTACGGTGGCTTGAGATTGCTTATAATTGGTCCATCGCGTGATGGACTGACTTCACGACTGCTTGCTGTGCTACTTCCATTTCCACCGCTGTTGTTGAGCGCTCTTGTCAGTGATGACATTTCAAAATTATCACTTCCCAACTTTCCTTTATCCTCGAAGCTTGTTTCCAAACGCAATCGCGTTTTATCTTTGCGAGTAAGCTCCGATTGAAGTGGATTGGCTGGCAGAGCTGATTGCCCACCTTTGTCGGTATAGCTTGGCGATATTTTCAAGCTCAAATCAACAGCTGATGCAGATTTTGTAACACGTTTATTTTCAGTTGATCCAAGTCCACTTAAGCAGCTCATTTTGTTGCCATCCTTGGATGCTAATGGACTCTCTGTCGATGGTGATGGCCAGTGATGAGACATAGAATGATCATGATCAACAGAAATTGAGAGCTTTGGCAAATTGTGCTTTTTGCTGAGAAGTTCTTCCGTTGCAAGGAGATTCTTTCGGCGTCTTTGAATTTTAGGCGATACATCGTCGCTTGATTGATCAGTTTGAGATGAGTCAGGAGTGCTGACATTGAGCATTTTAAATGATCTGTGTAAACGTTGATTTTGTTGCTCCATCACTTCGGCTGTTGATAAAACATTTTTGATCTGTTGATGGCGCAAGAACGATGGGACAGGAGCATGACGATCGGGTGAATTAATGTCAGCAATCAAATCGAATGGCGAATCGACAGGTGTCGAAGGCATTTTAATTTTCGATGGATTTATCTAGAAATTGGAATTAATTTATCATCACTACAATAATAATAAAAACAGGTTTCCTTACATTCAAACTCCTAAAATCTGGAGCTGGAATTTTGCCAACGTCGCTGATGCTGCTATTGCTGTCGTCACTGCCATAGTACATTTGCCCCAGTTGTGAACGCGTGTGATGATATTGTTTACGATACTGTGGCGAATATGACGCAAAATTTGATTGAAGAACTGGAGAATCGTCAGTGTCGTCGGTATCATCCGCGAATTCGTGCGTATAGCGATCAACACGCGTATCAAAATAACTCGTATCTTCTTCGTTTTCCAAGCGTGGAATAAATTCGGCCTTATAACGCAATAAGCTGTTCCAATCGAGGCCAACAAAGTAAGGATGATCCTTTACTTCTTGTGGACCTGCACAGCCTAAACGTTCTTGTGGATCTTGCTGAAGCAATGTAGTAATGAGATCTTTTGCTTCCAAGTCCAAAGGCCAATCTTCATCAGCCGGCCATTCGATGGATGCATCGCTTACAACATGTGAAAATAATTCTGAGGTGGGTGGAAATGTAAATTAATTTGTCAGTTTTGCTGAGTAATTTAATTAATATAAATCAAACCTTCAGGTGTTTCGCCGAAAAATGGAACACAGCCAACTAGAAATTCGTACAAGATTATTCCCATGCTCCAATAATCAATTGTCTTTCCGTATCCCTGTCGCAATATCACTTCGGGCGCTGAAATGTGATTCAATTAAATATCCATTAGGAAATTAATTTATTAAGTACACGACTTACCAATATATTCAGGCGTCCCGAATATTTGTTTATCAGAAAACTGTCGCGCCTCATTGTTGACATCGATGTATCCTTCATAGAGATGGGTGGTCAGAGACATTAAACCCATTTTAGAGAGCCCAAAATCAGTCAGCTCTATGAAATGGAAGTTAATTAATGGTAGGATCATCATCATTAACAGTACAAATAGAACTTACTTATATGACCTAAAGCAGTAATAAGCATGTTGTCAGGTTTAAGGTCTCTGTGGACAATTCCATAGCTATACAGAGAATATCGGTCGTAAACATTATAACTGCTATAAAACGGAACTATTACGGAGACAACTCACCTATGAAGGTATTCAACAGCCAAAACCATTTCAGCGAAATACAATTTCGCCATGTCCGATGGCAACGGCCCAGTATTTTTCAATAGCGACGCACAATCGCCACCTTCCACATATTCCATCACGAGACACAGATGTTTACGTGTTTCAAAACTCGCATACATACTGACGACAAACGGATTATCGGTGAACGAAAGGATGTCACGCTCAATAAACACTTGCTCCATTTGATTGCGCAACATTAAATTATTCTTGTTAATCTTCTTGAGTGCGAAGCGCTGTCGTGATTGTTTGTGTTTCACGAGATAAACAGATCCATAAGCACCATTCGAGATGAGTTTAACAACTTCATAATCATTTTCATTTGGCCCTGATAAAGGTTTCTCTTCCGTGATTTCGCTGATTTGTTGTGAGCTATTGCCTTTGATAGGAGTCGATGTAAGACATGACGAATCACTAGCAGAAATTGAGATAATCGACGTGTCCGCATCAACAGTACTCTTATCATGTGTATTGCCTTTTGAACTCGGCTTTGAAATGTTTGAGCTATCACTATAAACAACAAGATAATTAAATTTTAGAATGTTATTTTTGGAAGATTTTCATGAAAAATAAAATAAACTAAACATGACTCACCTAAGAGCATCACTTATATTGCTAGTGTTATGGGATGTATCACATTTATCATCTTTGAAATCATCACTATGTTGCGGTGGTAAATCTTCCAATGGATCTCGATTAAGACCGAGTTTGGTGATTATGTAGATGGGCAATTCTGCCGTGATGTGACCTTTTGCTTGGTCTTCAGCTGCCTCTAATAATTGATAGAACTCTTCAGGATCAAACTCTAAACATTCCAACAACCTCGCTGGACGCGATATAATGAGAATGAGCTTTTTGACGATTCTCGCTATTTCACCAGCCGCTTCTGGCGATTTTTCATTAGTCTCCACCAACAATCGTTGAAGATTTTCAGACATTTCACAGAAATAGCGGCTCGTCAACACCTGCTTTGAATGTGATTTATGAAGACAATCACGAGCGATTTCTACAACTTGATTCGTAACAAATCGTACAATTGGCTGTGAATCGCGATTTCGATTGCTGCATGTTCCGTTGTTCTTGTGTTCATTAATGAAATTTGACAAACGATCTTCCATTTGTTGGCGAGCTTTTGGAAAACGATCTTTAAACAGTTGATTCATAGCCGTTGGATCCTTTTCAGCGACTGGAGATCGACTTGGACTGCTAAGTGAACGAGAACGTGGTCTAAAGAATGCTGGTCTTTGACGTTCCAAGTGAATGCTTCCCTCATTACTGGTATCACTCAAATTGTTTGGTGGAGTGGATGATGAAGGATAGATTTTTTGAAATGGAGAATTTTGAGATGTTGGCAATGTTTTTCGGAAACCATGTGATTGTTGCTGAAGAATTGATGGCGACACGCAAGTGGTATTTTGAGTTAATGGATGTGATTGTTGTTTGTGTATTGTTGGATGACTGCGATGTCCATCGTGACTGGAAAAGCGATGATTCAACAAACGAAGTTCATCATTTGTTGGAACGTTTGGAAACTGATGAAGTCGCTCTTGACTAGAGCATTGTGACTATGGAAATTAAATATATTTAGATATACATAAATGAATCATTCAGAGGCATCATTTATAACTCACTGAAATATTCGAACTGCACGGTGTTGTACTTGCATATCCTGAGCTTGATGGTAGTGATACTACAGACCATCTACGACTGTTGTCTATTATTTTGTTTGCTGAAAGTCGTTTGAATGGCATAAAGTGGAAATGGTTTGTATTAGGCGAATTGATCCGAGGACTTTCAATAGGAGATTGAGAGATCGGCGATTGACTCCGGGGCGTCATGGAAGATGTGAAGCTCACTCGATGAACAGCTGGGCTCCGGATTTGCTGATGTTGAGCACGTCGTAATTTTACCGTTGGCAATGGCTCCTTCTCTTCAGCAGTAATGGTTGTTTCATTTCCACGGAATATCAATGACGGTGCGGACTTTCCCAAATGCGAATTTTTGAATCTGATTAAATTGGACGGCTCTGAATTGGAATAATAATTTAAAACATTTCAATAATAATAATAATAATAGCGTTAACGTTCATTAATTTAATTAATAGGGCTACATATGCTATTACCATGTTCTGTCGAGTGTTTGAATGAGCTTTTCGTTTTTTGAAGTTTTTTCTTCTGTATCGCCCCCGTTTTGTTACCATGAACTTGATCCCTTCCATCAGAGCTAGATGTTTCTGACACATTCTTGATGTTTAATGGTTTGCTCGATGATGCATCTTTGGCCGTTGGAACGTCATCAAACACCAGCACTCTAGATGCTGATTGCTTTTCAGCAGCAGTCGATTCAGACTTTTGAGACATTTCTTTATTTTTAAACCACACAGCCACTGAACTAAACACACTTTAACATTTTCGCGACACTTACAGTTAAGCAAAAGGACTCCAAACTATTAGAATAATTAAGGTCCTCTCCATTTGATAAATAATCAAATATCAAAAAATATGACCTTTTAATTTATTTTTCTGCTTCCCAATATTTTGTTTCGATGTCTTCCTATGTTTTTTTTTTGTACACTGAAAGAAAATTATTTTTAAATTTCCAGCTGAAAAAGCAAATTCGATGATTTTTGTTTTTTTAAATTGAAATATGATTTATCAGTTCAAAAGTCGTCAGAACCAAAAATGTTATTTAATGCAAAATTATGCCTTTCTTTAATTTTAACATCAATTATTGAATACTTTTATTAATACGTCGGTTGTTGTTGCTTTATATACAAATACATTTAAAAATCATCATCAAAGGTTCATATCTTTACTGAGTATCATGATGAATTAGAGTTCTTGTCAGTCAGTTCAGCCCATCTTAGTTCAAAGTACTTTCTCATTCCATGACCAGCTTTGCCAACAGGCGAATCGTCTTCATTAAACACTTCGCAGTTATCAAATATTTGACGAACATCTGATACAAATTCATCTCGTGATTTATATCTGAAACGAGCATGTTCGTGTAATCTTTTTTTTTTTATAATATTTGAATTAAAATTATGTTTGCACACTTACGTCACTTCTTGAAGTCGTTTCTTGATTGTCGACAAATCCATTGGTGATTTAATAACTTTTTTGTAAGTGGGAAATTGCTTCGTATTGACAGGTAATAAGAAAGGCCATGAATCTTCATGAACCTGAATAAGAATATGATAAGCATTAGACAACTTTTCCTTCATACCAGCAATCAAATATTCAATCTACCTCCATTTCTTCCAAGATAATTTTACAAATAGTCATTTCTTTAATAAGCTTTTTGGCAGCTTTTCTCTCAGCTTTAATCTTTTCTTTTTGTTCGTCTTTTTCGCGTTGCGAGTGTAAGTTCGACATTTCGTTGTCACTTTTCACTGGACTATGATCGCTCTCTTCATTAGCCGAAACGGCTTCGTTATTGTCGAGTTGTTGTGAAACATTTGAATTCAACACAGGTGCTGGACTCTGAAATGTTGTTGGAATGGGCGATGGTGGTGATGAAGTTTCATTAACTACCGTCGAATTTAAAATTGATGATTGCTCATCCAAACAAAATGACGCCATTGAGGCCGCAGGGCTGTAATCATAATCCATTTTAGTAGTTTACCTTAGGGAATAAGCCTCATAAAATTTATTTTACCTAGCAGGAGCAACTGCTGCTTCATCGTGCGAAGAATTCAAAGATTGTGATGAATTGTGCGTTTTCAATTCTTTTGGTTTCCTTGGGGCTCTTTTTTTAGGTGGAGCCTTGCTAGCACAATTGGCACAGTACCATTTTCCGCGAGGAACTTTTAGCATCGGTGGAATGTAACAGTCGTTATGGTATGCACGTGGGCATAATTCGCAATATACAAGCTTTCCAATTGGCGGTGCACGGAATCCACCGCAAACGATACATTTTCTTTCGCCAGTAGCTTTATTAAGACATTCATAGCAGAACCTAATTTTAAAATTTCTGTTAAGCATCTTCTATGAATTTGAAATTCTTTAAATGCTCTTACCAATCACCCTCAGGGATCTTCTCCATTTTAGGTTTGAAGCAATACGTATGGTATCCACGATCGCATCCATCGCACAATAATAGTTTATCTTCAGATTCACCCGATTGACAAAATTGACAATTCTATAGTGAGATATACGAAAAAAAATGTTAAAAATGTCCCTAGCAATTTGAGGAAGACTTACCGCCTTCATTATGCTTTTGTCCCATGCGACGCATTGTTCTAATGTATACAAAGCCATTGATAGTTGAGCTGACGTCACTGAGCGCTGGACAGCATCCCTCCACGAGGATAAACCTGCAGTTAAATCAGAAATGTGTATAGAAGAAATCTCAATGAGTAAATGTAAAATTAAAATTTATTTACCTTTTGTGACAGTTTCAGATTCACTCGATGAAGAAGTATTTCCATTATTAGCTGATGTATTAATTGTGTCACTTGAATTTGTTGCATTTAATAGTTGAGCTTCAGCAGTACTGAAAATTTTAAATTTGTTTAGTTTTCTGTGTGCTCCTTCATTGCGTGTTGTACTCACTTATTTCCTAAAGGTGGTTTCAAATATCTTCTTTCAATGGCCGCTTCAAGATTAAGAATTCGGTCTCTTATTAAATTGATATCAATAGTTTCGAGTATGTCACTTTCTGAGTCGTTATCTCGTTGCGGAACAATCCAACCTTTAATTTGCATTGATGCATTAGCAATTTTGTCTTCAAGTCCTTCAACCTGATCAAGGAGTTGTTGTTCAACTCGTTTCGCTATTCTTGGATTCCAGGCATTAAATGCTTCCGGCTCTACATAGCCATGCGGTGGGGGTGGGGCACGAGGATTTGACACCGGACATGGCACTGTCAAATCAATGCTCTCGCTTAATGCCGATAACAAACTTTGACGCAAACTTTTTTCACGAACACCTTTCGGATGTAGGCTTTTAATGACTTCATTCATATCTTCGATTTCAGAAATCTTCCACCATCCATATCGCAATTCCTTGGGTAGAAAAATATTTTCGATAGACTTATTTATTCCGTTTCTTTTAACCTCTTCGACTGCTTCCTGTTCTTCTGGTGTCATTTGGATCGAATTAAGATTTTCACATTGAACAAATACACTCAAATTATTGATTGACATGTTTGCGAGGGGTGGCAACATGAAGCAATGCGATTGATCTAGTAAATCTAATTTCATTTCTGTTGTTTGCTCATGTGGCGTGCAAATAATGTCTTGTTTTTCGATTGGTTCTTCTTTTATATCATTCAAAAATTTCTCAACATTCTTTTCATTTAATCCCGAGGTGCTGAGCACGGATTCATTTTTGAACTGAACGGGTTTTTCTGCTTTAATTTCTTGCAGCACATTGTAAAACTGTAAATTGTTTTGAATTTCCCACTGATGTCCTTGCAATATAATTTCATCCTTGCATTGAATGTTTTGATACAATGACAACTGGTTTTTGAACACTGGACAATCCAAAGTGTACAATGGAATTTCCTGTTCAATTAACGAGAACCATTTTGAGAGCAACTGTTCAGATTTGATAGGTTTCGCTTCTGACATTCCATTTTCAGTAATCATACCATCATCAAACTCTTGCTTCGGTAAGAAGTCAGAATTATGGGGGTTAATTCCATCGCCATTTTCAGTTTTGACATTGAAGTTTTCGCTTTTTATTTTACCATTTTCGTCGGTAGTTAGATCATAAGAATTATTCATTTTGCGATTTTCATCTTCCATTGATTGGTTTTGATTTGTTGGCACAACATGATTGATTTCAACAAACTTTGAGTCATCCGATTTATTTTCCTTCTGCACGAGTATTGCAGTCGGTATTGAATCTTCAATATCAAAATCGTTATCATTTTCATTTGGATTCCTTGTTTCGGTCATATTTCGAGGCATGGAAAAAGTCTGCTGAGTGTTTGTTATGGTGTTGTGATGTTGAGATTCATTAATTGTTATCGGATTCGTTGAAACATTTTCTTCTTCGGCCTGAGATATATCATCAACATCAGAGAACGAGTCTCCGCTGTGTATGCTTCCGGACTTTCGAGAGTTCCTTTTGTGATTTATTTTTGTTTCTGCATGATTTTCCGTTTCGTTATGAACTTTTACCGTTTTCTCATCCAATTTTGTTTGCAATTTGAAGATGTCAGATTGTGCTGATTCACATCCTTCAACGTAAATACCACCACATTTCGGTAAATACCAGTAGCGTCGCCAGAATCTGTCTTGTCCGTAATGTTTCGCTCTAAGTGAGTTAAGTGATTTTTGCAATTGCTGTTTCGTATGACAAGACTGTTCTAAAAGTTTTTCCAATTTCTTTTGAGCTTCGTCAGCTGTCATGCAAGTATCTTCATCTTCCTCCATTTCCTCGCTCTCCAGATCACTATTGTCATCATCAATTTTATCAGTTGGCAAAGGAGTATCAGTGGCAGTTGATTTTATTTCAGCATCAATTGTTTTTGTCATTGAAGAGTCTTCATCGATTTGAGGAGGTTCGAGTTTGGTCTCAGATATTTTCTCAGGCAATGCCAGGATACTTGATGCATCTTTTGATTCATCCATACTTTCCGGTAAAGTTTCCGATGGCGCTTCAGAAGGCGTTTCCGACTGAATAAGCTCTTGCTCCTTTTCGGCTTTTAGCAACTGTTGAGATTTCTCATATTGTTCAATTCTTAGTTTTCTATTAACTAAAGATTTACATTTACGAACTTTGTTGTCTATCAAAAATCTTTCTTTCTTTAACACTGCTTGAGATTCTAAGCCGCCTTCAATTTGACGACACACGGCTTTATTGAGTAGCAAGTCATTACAAAGCATTGCTAGAATTTGTGCCTTAACTGTTGAATTAAGCGCAACGTAGGGCTTATCTTTTAGGCTTTCTGATAGCTTATAGCGTTCATTGTCATGAAGAACTTCGTAGAATTGAGAATTTTTACTGTTTATTATATTCGATTGTCTTTCATCACTGTCATTTTGATGTAAGTCACCGAATTTACCGCACCGTTCACGTTCGAAATTAATACCCGTCTGTTGTCGAACTTCACCAGTAGCAACTGAGTATAAGTAAATTCGCAAAATTTCTGAAACATTTTGATGTGTTATGTCTGCTTGACGTAATGTTTGACCAAGCAATGTTGTGTGCCTGTTTGGATTAGGAATTCCAGGATCCTCAATGGCACAAACTAGTAAATGCGTTATAACCGAGAGCAGTTCATCTTCGGCTTCAATAGCATTCTCCTGACTTATTGCATTGTGTAAGGATTGAAGTGTTGGTAGCGATTCCATATCTAAAAGCAAATGCGTCAAAACATTTTTACAAATTCTGTAATTGAATAATCACAAGAACTTACCGAAGCCTAAAGTTTCACCGAAATTGTGAAGAAATTCAAATGCCATGAGAAGATCAGCAAATCCTTGTCCAGTGAGTTTTAGGCCACCAATGCGTGGTATACTTGGGATTTCCTGTTTGTTTGGAATCTCTGAATCTTCCTTTGGCTTTCGCAATTCAGCAAGAATTTCCGAATCCATCTTCTTAATGGCAAGCTTCTTTTCACGAGCAATCAATTTTTCCAACAGCATTTGATGTCTTTTCTTCTCGCGTTCTTCAAACTTTCGTCGATATTCCAACTGTTTTATTATCGCAATATGCTGTTTGCGCCTTTCTTTCTCCTGCAAATGATAAATTGTGAAATGATTTTATGAGAAAAAGAAGAAGAAAACTTAATTTAATTGGTATTATTTTAAACAAACTGTCTTTTGGCAATGGAAGTTACCTGCTCTTTTTGCAAGAGATTCATTTGTTTCTTTTGCTCTTTTTCCTGATGGCATTTCAAAAGTATCAACTTATTTAATTTCTTTGAATTTAAGAATAAACTTAAAATAACAAGGCTTGAAACTTACTTCTTGTTTACGACGCTGTTCTTCCATTCTTTGCCGTTGAGTTTCTTCTTCTTTCTTACGTTTAGCTTCTTGAAGTTGGAGTGTTCTTGTTTCTCGTTCTTTTCGTTGCATTTCATATTTCTCACATCGTTCAGTATCTTTTATCTGCTTGACCTGCAATATACGATTGATGAATATAATTTCTTAAGATTGTATCTACAATTATTTCACCTTATCTTTCGATTTGGTGATTTCTTCTTTTGCAAACTTTTTAGCCTCTCTCAAAGCCTGTTGCTGCCTTGCAATTTCAATTCGCTGCTCCACATTTAATTGTGTCATGGATTGTCTCGTATACAATCTAATTTCTTCAAGTCTTTGCGAAACTTCTGAATCAGTCATTCTAACGAATTCACCGTCAGTTGCGTATGGTGGCGGTGCGGCTTGCAGAAATGTGCCAACAAGTTTGCGTGCGGAGAAAGAAAAATTCTCCGTTTTAAAATCAGATCCATATTTTTTAAGTTCTTGATGCACTTGATTCATGGTTTTGAGTTTAGCACTTGAATCATAAGGAGAATAGTAGCAAACTTCTCCCTTTATATGACCTGACTTTGTTAAGCCTCTGATTATAGTCTCTCGTTTCCAACCGTCCTCAAGAGGCAATCTCAGATCATTTAAGTTCGCATTTTCGCTTTCAGTTTCAGATTCTGATAGGCCTGAAGTGTCGTTATAGCTTTCCGAATCAGTATTGGATTGTACATCAGAGTTTTGTTGATTCGCTTCGAGTATGGCTTGTCGTACTTTTTCAATGTCAGCGTTTGAGCTTAGGAGTTGTTGCGCCGATAGCAAAGGTTTGATACCAACTGCTCTACTTTGAGCTAGAAGAGAGGCTACAGTATTTTTCTTAGGTTTTGAAACCCCTCTACCTAGGTTTCTGGGCCTTCCTTCCTTGTATTGAGATTTCGATTCACCAGGTAACATTCCGATTCCAGCTGTCAGGTTTTGCAAATTGTTGAGATTGTTAACAGAATAATTGTTATCTGATTTTGAGGGTGACTTGCTTAAATATTGTTCCGATGAAGAGTTATTTGCAGATGATGCTGAAGCAGGTGGTGGTTTTGCATCTTCAGATGATTTAAGGGAAAGATTTAGAGGAGCATCTGTTTCGACATCGCTAGTAGTAGCTGAAGTCGATTCTCGGGTGCTCAAATTTAATGTTCCGTAGTTCCAGTCGCGTTCTAGAAAGTAATTAAGAATATATATAGTATCGCAGGTTAAAAGAATTAGATTGCATAATTTATACCTGAATTTGTTTTGGAATTATAAGCACCATTTGAATTCGTGCTTGCGGGTAGTTTTATTACTTCGACTCTGTCATTTCCTGTTTTATTATAAGGATCATAATCACTGTCCATTCGCTTTCTCTTTGGCGATAGATGAATATCATTGTCAGGATGAGCGTTAGCTATGAATAAGAAGCATTTAAATTTAAATTATGATATCAAATAATATGTTTAATTACTAGCTGAAGTCTTTGATCCTGAAGTGTACTTAATTATTTCTGTATCGGGTGGTAGTCGTACTCCAAGCAACGATGGGTTGCTAAAATTTAAATGATTTACGTTAATTGTTAAAAGTCACGAACGAAAATTTTATATTTACTTCAAATATGCAGATGCACTGGGAAAATCGCTGACTTTCATATTCGATGGTAAATGTTTAGACTTTGCGTCATTTCCTGAAGTATCATATCTGTCATTATCCTTATTTGTGCGTGATGAATTCATTGGAGATGATATGTTTTTATTCAGAAGCAATGATTGTGATGTATTTTTGTTCTTGAGTTTAGAGAGCTCGGCTTCTGAATTAAGTGCTGCTGACATGGCTAATAGTTCTTTATGGAAATTGGGCGTATTTTGAAAAGCGTTATTGTACATTGATGCCTTTGACGATGAGGATGCCTGCAATTTTTTGGATTTCTTAAATAATATATTTAAGAAATTTTTTAAAACATGAATGAGTTTCAATGTCATGAATCAATTTAAATAACAACCTGCCGCGTATCAGCCTTTTTTGGTTCATTTTGTAACTTATTATCGAGATTGTTTTGATTAAATGATTTGTCCTTCCTCTTTAGGTTACTTTTTGTAGGTGGCTGCTGAGATCCACCCATAAGTGCTGCATTCTGCATTGCTAATGCTTGAAAATTAGCCATTTCAGGATGCATCATGCCTGACATTTGTAATCTCGATAAGTAGTCTTGCGCCGCTAGCTGAGCCATAGCATACCAATCTAAAAATTGTCTTTACTATCGTAAAAATTCTTTAAGAATTACGACGAAGTAGTCTCACTTGAATTAAGATTCGATGCTGCCGCCAATTGTGCTTGTTGTGATGCATTTTTATCAAATCCTGGAGAGCCGGGAGACCCACTCGGGCCCATACCCATGCCTGTCATACCTCCGGCAAATGGCATGAAAGGCATTGATTGCGATGTGTCTCTACCATTTCCCCAATACGCTGAATAGTCTTCAATTAATAAACACTCATTACAAAATTAGCACTAACTCACCAAGAAGCGATGCAGCATCTAGAAAAGCTGCCGGGTTCGCCATTCCTTGCATCATGGAATTTTTAAATTGATCATCTTGCGACTTTTTCTCACTTTTATCCATTTTGGAGAAAAAAATAATATTTCCTTCCCTCTTGTTTTATACGAACGTCGAAGAATGTAATTGGTTATGAATTCAATTCAATACTGATTGTTTACATGTGTTTAAATCATATTCATATTCACACATATTTGTATCACTGACGAAAAAAAAATACCTCATTTCATTTATCTTACATCTTAATTTTCAGATAACTGAAATTCTCTACTTATTCATATGATTGATTATTAAATTCTGCAAGAAACAAAAAAAAAATTGTTCCCAATTAGTTAATAGTAATTCGAAAATTGTCTTTTTCGTGCATTCGCTTATTTTTGGTGTAAAGAAGAAAAAAAAAAACTTTTCTGAGAATATTTTTTGTGTCATAAAAAAAGGTAGTGATTCTAGATCGTAAAAATCAATACATGATACATGGCGTCTTCTTGGTACGAAAATCTTAGATCTTTTAATCCATTTTTTATTGCATGTTCTTAAAAGTGACTCTTTAGTAATGTTCTGTAGCTATTCCATAGCTAAACATGAACTAGTGCAAGGACATGCTCAATGCGCTCAGTATACATATAAAGGAAGGATAAGCAATTAGTCCATTTGTTCCGATTTTCAAGTTTTTTTTTTTTTCGGTAATTTATGCATAAATTTTCTTTAAAACTATTAGTTTTAAATTTCGCAATGTTTATTGCCTTGCAGTTCAATTATTTTGGATTTGTTTTCATAGAAGTTAGTAATGGAATCCTAATTTCAATTATCTTCGGATCACATAAATTTCGCTCGGGGCAGACTTTTATATGTCTTTCTTTATAAAAAAAAAAATTTTATTTATTAAACATGGCGGGGACACAGAAAAAGATCAAAATTTATCCAAAAGTAAATGAACACTGAAAATCGATGGAAATCATCTTACTTTTATCACTTTCTACTTGTTTATGCGATATACATAGTCATTAGAATGTTACACTTAAGAATAACGTAACTTTTGTTAGTTATCGACACTAGTTTATTGCGGAAAAATTCCGGTTAAATGTTTACACATTTTTTGTAATGTTTTATTGTATCTGGTTGAATTTCCACAACATCAATCACTTCTTCTGCTCCTTTAGTACAGGAATCGAATGCTTTATTTACATTGTGAACATTATTTCGCTATTAAAAATAATTTTATTAAATTGTAATTCCTTATTGTTTGAGATCTCAGATATTTTTTTTTACATGTCAGTAACTTTTTTTTTTTTGTTGTTGGTGTTTGTGACATTTCGAAAATTCGAATTTTCAAATGTCAAGTAAATTCTCAACATAACCGTTGAGCTTTTTTTATTGAGTCAAGTAAAAAAGCTTTAATCATATAGGATTTTATGTGTTCATAACTTTTCATGTAACGTGCAAGCTTTCAACAAGATAAAAGTTTCTAGAGGGTGTTTTATAAAAATGATCAAATAAATTTAGTTAGAATGTGAATTTAACGATGCTGATTTTTGTGATATTAATTGAAATTTCTAAAAAATTAAATTAATGATTTAAGGACTTTTAATTGGTTAAAATAGAAAAAAAAATAAAAAATCGTGCGAAATAAAAGCAAAATGGCAGTTGAATTTTAGATTAATCATGGAGAAGACTCATAAATAATTTGCCTTCTAAATCCCGATATCATTGAAGCAAAAATCCTTTAACGGAATCTCGCTTATAGTGGGTTTAAAGAATTATATTTACTAATTAATTAATTCTCGGATTTATGGATTTTAATGGAATTATAATATGGGAAAATTTTTATTCATTAGTCCAATCGACTATTGAGCAATTTTCTGCCTTTAAAACAAATTATATACTGAAACATTTTTTGAGCTATCAATCTACGATCAATATTCATTTAAATAAATGAAGATGGAATATAGTGCTCGATTAGATTTTCATCGCCATGTAAATAGAAACGCACGATTCAATTGCCAGTAAATCGATAAATAATTTACACGATAAGTTGTCAACAAGCAGCGTTTAGCGTGTGACTGATAAGCCGGTTAGCATTGAATTGAATGAGTAAATATTTCCATAACATGAATCGTGTAATTTCAGATTTTTCGCAATGCGATGTGTGTGATCTTTAATAGAGTTGTATCAAAATATTGTTTGTTGGCGCAGTGAGGATCATCTCATCTCATGTAACATATTCCAGTGAATTGTCAACTGCTCAGTGCCATTCTCGATCGACTTTGTGACAAAACAATTTAATTTCATTGTCGCTTCACAAATAAATATATAATTGCAAGGACTTTTTCATATTCTCATGAGAGATTTTATCATGACTTCAGCCCACTGTGTCCAAGGACCACCTATGTTGATTTTTGCGACACAATCGTTATGCCAGCGGCATCGGCAAATGAGCTTCAACAAATTTTTGGGTAATTGTTGATCAAAATTGTGGTGATGAACAAAACATTCTTTCACAGCACTTTTTACGTCCTTTGCCTTTCACATCCAATAAATCTATTGTACAGTCAAAAAGAAGAAGAAGAAACAGAATTATTGAAAGCGGAAAAAATCAAAAAGCCCAAAAAATCCTGGCGGACTCCTTGTTACCTGCTTGCATCTATTGTGCAAATGTTGTGACTCGTAAAATGTCAAAACATTTTGACTCTTTGAAGTTTACCTTGTTTGGGCACAATAAACACAATCTTAAAATACTTTTGGGCAACGATGTGTGGGAACAACTGTGAGATTTGAGAGCTCTTCAGACTTTTTGTGCAATTTACATTTTCGAGAGTCAATCGAGTTGAATTAGCAATTAAGTGCTTAATATTTACTTAATCACAATCTGGGCATGACAAATGCGTAGCTCGACTCACTAATTATGCAAATCCAACCTTTTGCACTCGCACTCGCCATCTCGTGAATGTGTCGCTGATCAAAGCCTCCAATGGTAAATGAGCAAAAGACTTTCTGAATCATAAAATTCCTAAGAAATGCAGCGACCCCAAAGTGAGCCAATGAAGCCAAAATAATAATCGCCTCACATCAGCACCAATAAATAAATATCGCCCGAATTGTATCGAGAGGGCAACAGCAAAAATATTTTCATTTTTTTTTTTAACACAATTCTGATCGGCAAAAAAGCCTTTCAGCGATCTGTGTGGTCTCTCTTTCAGTCGCCTAGTTTAATAGGACTATTAATATTGACTTCAACAAAAAAACCATTATTTTCAAATGCGGTCAACTTATGTCAAAACATTTCGGAATGAGGGCTCAGGGTACAGCATAAAGCCAATCGACCCAAGTTTTTTTTTTGTGTAATAATTTTAACTTTTTTTTCTTTCATTTTAAATTTTATTTTCACAAAACATAAAAATATTGTCACAACAAACAATTCGGCAAACTACATAAAGTCAACAGGAGGCATGTAGTGCCACTATCTCAATAGATTTCTTTACCTATTTAGATAGAGAGAGAGAGAAGAATCCTTCATTGATATATTTAAGTTGTACCGCAAAAGACCTCAAGAAAATAGATAAAAAGTTTTTGCTGTTTTTGGGTGTTTAAGGTGATAGTTATTTATTGATGCTGCATTGAATCCTCGGGATCGAGATACAAAATACTTTTACGAAACATCACCTAAATGGGGGGATCGGGCACTAAAGATAATTTGAGATTTATGTTTATGCAGTTCGGTGTTTGTTGTGATGCTCTGTTGTTCCCCTTCTGTATATCAGATGCCATTCAGAAGGATATAAAAAAGGAATATTTTCAGTTTAGTGAGTCAATAAACATTAATGGCAGTCAGCAGTTCAATGTTCAAATACCGAAAGTTTTCTAAAGCCATAAAACAAATGTTTGTCCTTCTATCAAAGGACATTTTCGTGTTTTTCAAACGTTTTTCTGATATCATATAAACAATCAAAAACTTTTTAGTTTCTTTGCCTCGTCCATTTTTCAAATTGTTGAAGGAAATGTTTTTTTTATTTTATTTTCAAACACTGAAATAGAGACGATGCCAGTAAATCTAAACCAAATAAATTAATTATCGTCATTAAATGCCATGATTTTATCAATTCAATTTACTTCCATTCCAACCCTCCCCTATGTTTCATTTTTATTCAATTGAATTATGAAGTAGATACATACACACAAACAAATCTACACACAATTTCTGCTAATGTAGGTACAAATGAAGTTAAATATGGCTGTAAAACAAGGATTTGAATAACAATTTTTGTAGCTTGCTTTGTTGCATAAGCGACGAGGGTTGGTTTGGAAAAATATTTGCTCACTAATTGAAGACTTAAATAGAGGGAGCGTTTGTGAATTGCGTCTTACATTAGAAATTAAGATTGTCACGCAACTTGTAAACGCACCCTGAAAATTATAATGCAGAAAAAAATCAATTATTTTGCCGACATTTTTGATTATAATTCTCATTATAAAATACTTATAGCGCTATTATTATGTAATAAGAACATCAAAAATCGGCTCAAGATGACAGCTCAGTAATTTTCACTTCCCAAAAAAAAAAAAAAAAGACGACAAGAAATTTAATTTGCAATAAACACCCGAAAAAAAAAAACAACATCAGAAAATTGCCATCAAGTAACACTTGTACATCGTATGCGCTGCTCGATATTACATCAGCGTAGCAGCAGCAGCAGCAGCAAAAAAAATAAGTTTGTGGTATTATTAATAAATTTGTTCAACTATATGGTGCCGGCATATAAAACATGACACATAATAATAAACCCAAAACCCGAGGAATAAAAAGAAGGCAAAAATTGAATTATTCAGTTTATCATCCCCTTGTTGAGAAATGTAACATAAAAATATTAGTTTTCATGAAATGATAATGACAGAGGGTTTTCAAGTACTTAACAACATCTGTCGTTCATCTCTTCCCATATTTACAATGTGGTTTTTGTTATAGAATTTTTTTTATTTTGCTATTATCATCCAAACATCGACGAGGGTGAAAATTGAAAATGGTTGATTTATTGAAAATATTTTTCTCGGCTATTTTACTTCCATTTCGGAAATTGGCAGCATTTTGTTGCGTGAATGTTTGTGGGCTTTTTATAAATCACTGATTTTGTTTTTTTCCAGATCCTCTTCTAGTGAGTAGTGAAGCGACGGGTATCTGAAGAAGATGAGACGACGGGAGCTCGATCAAAACTTAGGTTCAAGTTCTCTCGAGATATTTTGTCAAAAATAAAAAAACATTTCTGTATTGAAATTAATTGATTTAAAATTTTAATTTCATGTGCGGCGCGATTCACTCTCATATGGTTAAAGCAATTTTCTAAATAGGTAAAATAATTCATTCAAAATAATATTTCAAAACTCCAAAATTCCTTTACTGAAATCACATTGAATTGAATTTTCATATTATGTTTGTTGTTTTAATGGCAGGTCCAAAAAAGTCCAAAAATAACAAACATCCAAAAATCGTAAACATCGAGACAAAATTGTTTAATAAAAAAAAAATTAATGTGAAAAGATCAATAATGAGAATCGTGCTGATCGACGTATAGAGCGAACAGCAATCGCGCTAACGCTTTCGGCCATACTTGTTGAGTTTAGATTACACCATTTGTATTTTTTCACGTTGTTCTCCATCCACCGTCCGCCACAATATACGCGCTTTCGGTTCGAAGACAGGTTCAGCAGAATTGATATAGCTACAAAAACATTATTATTAACCCGAAAAAAAATAAATAAAATAAAATGCTAAAGAAAAATGAATATAAAAAACGAACCTCTCGAGTTGATTTTTGATGAATGCTATTATTTCGTTGATTTTATTTTATTGCTCGTTTGCCATAAATTAAGTATTTATGTTTTTGAGACGATCGAATAGCGCGCTCTTTTTTCCGCTCGTTCAACTTTAGTCGAGCCTGTTAAATGTTAATTGAGAAATCGCAAGATTGCACTTTACAGCGATGAGGTTCGTGCAGTGCACTTTTCGGCTGCAAATTTGCTAAAACTTTTGTTATTTTATCAAGTTGTCTTTTGTTTATCGGCGAACTGCAACTTTAACCTGAAAATTGACTTCATGCTTTGAATATTCACAAACGTCTTTTAATGATCTCCATTTTTGCAAATTCAACACCAAAAGGAATGAAATTTTAACTTAAAATGATTTTTTCTTTTATTGAAACATTAAATTGTGTTCAATTATAGGCAGAAGTTCCATTGCATTTCCCGGTTCTTTTTGTGGTGAAGTTTTTATAATTTGCTGACGGCAAAGTGGACACGATGATTGACGATTAAGCCAAGTCCTAACACAATCCTCATGGAATTGATGTCCACATGTCAATTCCATCACATTTGAAGATGTTATTATAAGCTTTGAGTCGAGACAAATGCTGCACTTGGTTAATGGTGATACACTCATAATGTTTTAACTAAGAATTTTGATGAATTTTTGATTTCATTTACGAAGGTTACTGCAACTTAACTTCAATAAAAGTTTACATTCCAAATTAAGTTCCCGAAATGCTTTTTAAAGTTCATTCATTGGACTCCCCACAAAGTTTTCTCAATTTCCTTCACAAATAAAAAAAAACCCAATTCAATTCTTGATTTCTTGACGTGAAATGTAATTAATGTATTCATGAGTGAAATTGGAAGTTTTTCCGAAATTCGTAATCAATTATTTGCTTACGCTTTTACGGCACCGAATTTAAAAGTTTTCTGATTGTTAATTTTCCATCAGTGGAGATCTTAAAATTGCGATTTGAGTGTGAAATAAATTGTTTCATTTCGAATCTGATCAGAGAAACAGAGAAGCGTCGAAGCAAATGACCCCAAACTTGACAGGAAGAGCTCAATCTTACGCCGTCATATTTTAGTCATAATCACTTAAATAAGCAATTATAACAAAATTTCTTTTTCACTTAAAAAAAAGTAGAAAAATAGAAGAATAGCGGTCACGAAATCATTAAAATGAATCTCTACGAATGAAGACTAGGCATCTATTATTAAACCACATTACGCTGTTGATTATCAACATTTCAATTTTCCCAAATCTGAATATAATGACTTCCAAAAAAAAAGGTAGATGGAGTCGAGCTATGGATGGAAGAAGAAGAAAAATGTGTTTCAAATTACCCATTCGATGAGGTCCACGCCAGTTCAGATGATTCCATTAACATATTTTAGATTTAGAGGGAACCATCTTATAATTACAATCGTTAATATGCGGGAATAGAGGATCGTCGTAAATGTTTCAATCGCTTTGAGGTTTTTCGACATTCTTCTTCATCATCATCTTTTTCTCTCCAGGTTCCTCCATTAAATACGCTTTGGATGTTGCCTCTATTACCGGGGCCTATGCTGTGCTTACCAGTTCACATAACAATGGCCACTTTGTTACTTTATGAAACAGTATACGTAAACAAATTATCAGCTATTCTTTCGCTTATTTCTCTAGCATTTCATTCCCTTGATGTTCTAGTTTTATTGCTGTTGTTATTTAATTTTGATAGATGTTTTTTGTTGTATCATTACATCTTCAAATTGTTACTAAAAGTCAAAAGCTTTAACAATGAGCCAGCGCAACCAACAGAGAAGACCACACACGTTGAATTTTTATATAAATGAGCAAAAGGTGAACAGCAAAGCGGAGAGAGGAAAAATAAGGTTTAATTTTTTTTTTATATACAATTTTTTGAATTCATTTTCGTTTCTTTTTTCCACGAGCGCAATTTTCGGCGGGATTTGGAAAATGGAAGACATTTTTGATGTCTGTCTTTATATTAGAGCTTTTTGAGACTTTTACTTTGTAGTATAATATTTAAAATATTTTAAAAATTTTCCAAATTGAATTTAAATGAATAAATTTCTGACCCAGGATCAATTCTCAAAATGAAACAAATTATTTTGTTATGGCATCAATTTGCGTGTGTCCAATTTAAAATTTCGAAACAGATTTAAATAAGATTGTTATTTTTGGAAAATTCTCTAATGCGATAATTGCATCACTTGCAATTCTCCCATACTTGGTTTTTCTCTCTACCTTTTTATTATTATTATTTTTTTTTCGGTTAATGTTTATCGTAAATTGTGTGTTTAATTTTGTTTTTGTAAAACACCGCGCGCAACGAATTCCTTTAAAAATATACCTGTATAAAAATACTTTATCATTTTGTATTTTATATGTTTCTTTTTTTTCGGGAATCGACAACATGAGAGGATAATCACTTTTTAAAGTTTGAAAACTATAAAACAGATTCGATGATAATGTATATATTTTAAATTTATGTATACTTCAAAAGGCGAGATGAGATATTTTTCGAAAACAGAAAAAAAAAACGCTGCCTCCATATCCCAGGTATCTGAAGAATACACACATATACAAGGCCGAAAAGCCGAAAACATAGATCGAAGAAATTAGAAGAATTAGAAAAAAAAAATTCATGTTCAACGGTGGTAACAAAACGCAGAATAAAAGGAGAAGAAACATTTATTTTTTTATTCTCTTTGTGACCATCAGAGGCGTAGCCCCCGAAAAAAAAGATACTTTAAGAAAAGAAAATATAAGAATATTAGATGCTCCATGTTATTATTTTATTCGTCGTCTCCTGTTGTGTATTTCTCGCTGTGTCTCGAAATTCTCGAAAAAAAAGAAAAATTCAAGATCCAAAAACAGAACTCACTTTAATTAGATGTCAATTTAAATTCATTCAATTACAAAATGTTGAAGGGAATAAAAATAAAAAGAATTTGCTTACAAAACTTGAATTTCTGTTGCAGCATTTTTTGCATTCTCAATCCGATCGCCATTTGTGGGAAGAACAAAACAAGCAAACAAATACTTTTTCAATCGATAATAATCCGCGCTAATTAGATAATGAGGTATTTAGTGAACAAACAAACATGTCACCATCGGAGCTTCAATTAGGGAGGGAGATTATAATAATTTTGTTTCCCTCAATAAAGAAATCGAAGACGATTGAAAAAAAAAATATTTCGTGAAATTTCATGGACAAATTTTATTTTGAAAATTAAAAGCTACTGATAATCGTGCATGCCATAAAAAGTCAACTAATTGCAGAACAAAATTATGAAATTATACGAAAGCTGATAACAATATTTCCATTGGCAATATTACTAAGTAGATTTTCCTTTGTTGATGCAAAATGAAATATTAAATCGGTTTTTTTTTTGGCCTTAAGCCTGAAACTAGAAACACAAAGAACTTCATCCAAAATTAATTAACTTCTAAAGAAAAACCAAAAAATTAATTTCCTTTTCAGACACGGATTTCTAAATCTCATTTCTCAAACATCCCTTAAAATGAACTAAATACCATTTCATGGTATGGCCTTCAACATCCGCCAGTGAAATAAGAAATTCCTTTTCAATCATGATACATTTTGCAACCCTTTCTTGTCAGCTGAAGCGTTCACTGCGCAGTTGACCTTCAATTTTATAACATTTGTTACTGCGAAAAAAAAGAAACATGTTCAAACAGCATATATCAGAATTTAAGTAATTTTAAAATGTGCATCGATATGGATTTTTTATTAGCACCCTCACAGTTCACCTTCCACTAGCAAATAACACCCGCGAACAACCATATCATAAAAGTTGTGAAAGGAAGTGCATGCAGTCTAGTTTGCAAAATGTGATGCCATAATAATATTGTCAAAATTATAATGAATAAAATATGTTTATTTAAACATCAAATCGATGGTGGAAAAAATTGTGAAGTTTTTATTTTATTTCGTTGTTCGCTCCATGGCAGTTTGAAATGGTGCATTAAAAAATAACTCAAAAACTCGAGCGTTTCACGATATTGAAGTTCGCATCATGCTATATCCAGTGATTGCTTAATTTAGCCTGTGATTTTTTAAACATCGTTTTCTATTATTGTGTAAAAAAAAAAACAGCAAACCCATTATGATTTCAATCTTCAAATAATTTTCATTTCGCTTCGATAAAGCTTTTAATATATCAATTTGGCTTTGGCTTTTTTCCATTTCATTATACATAAAGCACTTGATTGACTCCGCCTCGCATATTTTCATATTTCTTTCGTCTTCGAAATGCTACTTCGAGCTAACTATTGCTTGGTTATGAACTAATTGAAAAAAAAAAAAAAATTTAAACCTTGTAAATTGATTCAATCAAAATCAAACAGTTTTAAATTATATTGTTAATTAAGATCCAAACTCGCCATAAAAATATTTTTATTAAATGGAATTGATACAAATTTCAAGATCGTCGGGTGAGAGAGTGGAAAAAAATGTCCAATTCCGTGATTTCAGTCGCATTCAGTAATGATGCTGGGACAATAATAATAATAAAAAACTACTTGAATTCTTCATCTCGTACATATATATGACAAAGTCAGATTGCGTTACGATATAATTGTAATGTTCTCTGTCAATGTTTAAACGTCATTAAATTATCGAGATTTGTTTAACTCTCAATCCTCGATTGCAAAGCCGATGACGATCGACGCGATGCAACACGAGGGGTAAAAAAGAACGAACGAGCGACAATAAAACGTTAATAATAAATATTTTCTTATTTTCTGTTGTAAATGTAATTTTACACAATACAAAAAAAATACTAATCAGGAGAAAACAGGAAAGTAATGCAATGTTGTTGTTTGAATTCGAACAAAAATGAAATAACATCTCATTTTGTTAAAAATACTTATTGAAACTTATTTTCTTACAATTTTTTTTTTTTTTTTCGTATAATTTAACCAGAAATTTATTTAATAAAGCTGTGTACATAATTGAGCTGATTAAATAACCACATTTTGCTTCTTCAGCACAATACAATGTTACGCCATTTAAGAATTGGCCACATCCCATTTATATGCATGTAGTGGTGCTTATATACTTCACTTTGTTGAGTGAGTAAAAAATCACTGAAATGAGGCGATGTCAATTTGGAGGTGGTGATTTCTACCAGATTCTCACAAAACTCCTAAAAAGTAAATAGCATGCGACTTGTGCAATTGTGTGTTGCTGTCGGGGGCTTTTTTTTACACTGGGCTTGTTATTAAGATATTCGTTTTGAAAATAACAAAAACAACTACATTATTCCAGTCAATTTTCAATATTTCTTGAGCTCTCATTCATTTCAAACTGTCAGGTGATCTCTATTAGTACAGAGCGACACAAAATTCAGACACAATTTTTTTCTGAGCGATATAATTTTTAAGTTGATTACCGACTAGCACTATCGAAAAGTGTTGTTAAGTGAAAACAAAGCGACCTCAAGTGGAAAACAACATGTGTCATTTATAATAATCTCGAAACATGGAAAATAATTAGCTTTCATAACATGCATTAACAATTCTGTGCTTGCCTATAGTGACAATAATTAATTAATTATAATTATACACACCATTCAAATTGAAATACATGAACACCATTCAACATCAATGCTCCGAAAATTAAAAAAACAGAAAATTATATTTATGAATTATAATTAAGTAAAATAGGCAAAAAAAGAAGTATAATTTGGGTGTGTCAGACGAGAGAGTACTTTTGTTTCTGTGTCACTTTTTTCTACATTTTTTTTTTTCGGTATAAATGGATTTTTGATTAGAAGTTATTATATCATGAATATATTATGCAAAAAGTGCTATTAGAAGTCAGTTATTAAATGAAAGCTATATAGTGTATGTGAGGACAAAGCAAAAGTTGAAAACTACGCAATTTAGTTATAAGTTATACAAATATCTATATACATAACATATATCATTAATGTGAAGCAATGGCTTTAGAAGATTCGAGATATTGTTATAGTCCCGCAGCTGCATCAGCCAATAGCCCCAATGAGATGCTTCCCAATTCGCCTCATAGTGTTTCGAGAAACTCATCAAATGCTTCCTCTCCGGCCACAACCATTTGTAAGTTAATTAATAATATACGCCCTGAAAGAAAGTTTAAATGAAATATTTTACGAAAAGTATCCAGTTGCCGTCAGGGCAACAAACTCAATTCTTTTACCCAAATATTACCATTCACTCATCTTTATCCCCTACACCGCAACCAATTTGAAAAATATCACATTCACCTTAAAAAACGATTTACATGTATATTAAGCTCATTGCAAATTGATTATTCGATATTGCTGGTCAGTTGAAATACAGTCATATTGAGAATTAGTTACGCTTTAATAATTACTAATGGCTAACCCTATGCGCGCACAATGTAACAATGAAACCATTTTTATTTTATAATTTTTTAAATGCTCATTTTTTCTATTTACAGGCGACATTAAAGTATCGAAGCATGAAATAATCGCTGACGATGAAGAGATGGACATAAACGTTGATGATGATGATGGATACGATAAGAGTTTTAACACCAAGGCCGATAGTTTCAATAAGTTTAGCTTTTCAATTACAAACATTCTCAGCGATAATTTTGGACCGAAGCCTGTAAAGATTGAGCCGCAATCGCCGAGTCCTAATGATAAAATCTTTCGACCATTCGAAATTCGTAATTTGCTGTGCAATAACGCAAACAATGCAACCAATCACAACATCAGCAACGACAGTTCAAGGCAGCTTATGCAAAATATCAATCCTTCTTCCGTATTTCTAAGTAATTTACGTTTGTCAGAAATTTTTGACTACAGTACAAAGCATGTTTCATCCGAAGAAAAAAGTGATAATAGTTTAAGAAATAGCTTGTACAATAGCTTCGCATCATATCCCAAAATTCATGAGGAAATTTTGAATAATCATAAGAAATATATAAGCAATCAACCATCGCCAAATTTATTGCCGACATCGGTAAAATTGCCACCGCTTGGTAGTTTATGTAAAACCATATCACAAATAGGACAAGAGAGTTCATCGCTTCAAGCACGATCACCATCAGTATCTTCCGCCGATCCGACATCACCAAAAAGTAGCTTTACCGACTCAATTAAGCACCAGCCATCGTCGATTGAAGGCTTAGACTCGGACGATTGTCAATCAGAGGCTAGTTCGACTAAAGATGATAGTCAGAAATTGTGGCCGGCATGGGTAAATATAGCACTCTTACACTAATTGACTGGCATGATGATTAATTTGTTTGCAATTATTTACAGATTTTCTGCACTCGCTATTCCGATCGACCTTCAAGTGGTGAGTTTTCAACACTCGTTTCTTATTACACTTCGTTTTAACACTCGTCAGCTAATGACTAATCAATAACATAATTATATGCAAAAGAAAAAATAAATGAGAATGCTTGTAATAACTCAATTAAAGTTGCGTAATAATCACTTGGCAAAAGAGTAATTTTGCATATATTCATTTTATAACGTAGCACCGTGCGCCGCTTAATTATAGCTCGGTTCCCAAGACAACAAAATTAACGTAACAAAAGCCCCTGATACCTCAGCGACTACTTTATTTTATTTTTATTTTTTTCTTTATAATAATTTCGCATGACAAAGCTCATTTCCAACGATTAGCTGAAATAAATGCCTCACAAACAGGCAACAATATTGTCCTTTGACGTTCAACCAAAATCAATGTTTGTACTCTTACCTAATTATTGCTTCTTTGTTTTACGACTTCGCAATAAAATAAAATAACTTTGTTTTTATGTCTTCTATTAACTCATAATTTCCATCGAAAAATATATGAAACTCAAAAAAATAACAAATCACTTCTTTATTTACAATAAAAAGCATAAAAAAATAATCCCATGAAACTTCATGCAACTATTTTATTGACTTTCGTTGATTGATTTATTGTACTCGACTCATCGCTCTTGTCTTTCGCTCCTTGCCATATAATGGCTCTGGTGTCATCATTCTTCGGTCCCAATGTAAATTTTTTAAGGACAACTTGTGATGAGATTTTTGTTTGTATGTTGCATGATGACAAGGGGCGCCCCCCATGAAATGTGAAGAACCGGAATCTAGATTAAAATGATTAATTTGTGTTTTTCGGTAGCAGACAAAACACATTAATTTTCTGTACATTTCATTCTGATTTCGATTATCTGTTTGATTGAAAGTGTTATTTATGAGGATCTGAAAGTTTATACAACGCCACTTTTCTGGGGGCCTCTGAAATGGAAGTGATTTGTTTAAATTGAAACACTTTTTTCCTGTTGTTGTGTTCGACTGACGACGTCGAAATATTTTTCGAGTGGTTCGATAAAAGACATTTGATTTATAAATAGTTATAGACTAAGTAGCAACGACAAGTTGCCGTTAGCGTAACATCAATTAATTGACAACAATTTAAAATGTTTAGATTAAGAAACAGAAAACTCAAATATTTATATTTGCCATCTTGTTCTCATATTTTCCAGGACCTCGCTATCGTCGGCCAAAAGAAAAGAAGGAGAAAGGTGCAGGCGACGATGAAAAGCGGCCACGTACGGCATTCTCGAATGAGCAGCTAATGCGTCTTAAGGTAAGAACGAGGGGAAAATAAAAATCAATTACACAAATCGCCACTGCGCCTTGAAATTGGACTAACAGTTTTCTTTTCATTTTCTTTTTCCATGCTAACTTTTCTTCCATTTTCCACCAAAAAAAAAAAAAAACAGAGAGAATTCAATGAAAATCGATATTTGACTGAGAAAAGACGGCAGCAATTGAGCAGCGAGCTGGGATTAAATGAAGCACAAATAAAGATTTGGTTTCAAAATAAAAGAGCAAAAATAAAGAAAACATCTGGGCAAAAGAATCCCCTCGCTTTACAATTGATGGCACAAGGATTGTACAATCATACGACAGTGCCATTAACAAAGGAAGAAGAGGAGCTGGAGTTGCGGATGAATGGAAAATTACAATAATGAATGTTAATTTTAACTCCAATTGCGCATTTGAATGCTCTTTTTTTTCTTGTTCCGTATCAAGATGTCAGATATTTTGACAAAGGTTTCATGTAAATTTTTAATCAGATTTGCAAATAAAGAAAGAAAAAAAAATTAATTATGATTAAAATAAATCAGATTTAGATTAAAAGTGCAAAAAAATAAATTTTTTATTTTGAGAATTCTTAAAGAAAACTTTAAAATTTAATTGAAAAATAGTTTTGACGTTATAAAAATATGTTTTTCAGAAAACTTTACAAATATAATCAACGTATTGATATCAGAAACCTGAATGGCTTCTGCAACTTAAACTTCACATTGTTTATAGAAGTTTATTTCTATAATTAAGAGAGAATCAATTAAGTTTTCTTTTTTGAAGGAATTAAAATAAAAATCTGAAGAAATCAAAACCGTTATTACAAAAAAATTCTGTCAGCTTATTTACGAAAAAAAAATTATTATGTTTAATTAAAATTTCAATAACCTCATAGTGCAATATAATAACAATAAAATGTTCAAACTCTTGTGTATAATTACGAAAATAAAGACTGTATGAGATGAAAATTGAAGCAAATGCAAATTTTGATGTTTTCCGAAAATATTTTTTTTTTTTTGTATGCAATGGCAGAAAATTTGTGTAAATATTTACAAAGCCACTGCAGTGTCATAAAAAGTTCTCGGATACAATAAAATCCCATGACAAGCAACGAGAATGCTTTAATGATTTTATTTCAGTCACAACGAGGACAACGAATATAAATTATTTATCCTTTTTTCCTACTCTCGAGATCCTGTTTGCTCATTGTTGTTGTGTGTTCCATATTGTCACATAAATGTGAACAACGTGATCATGCATTTTAATTAAAATTTAATCAAAACATAAACGATGCGATTCGTTCGCTTCTACCCGTGTCATTTATTTACCTTTTATGCTTCAAGTGCGCAGCTGTTTGTGGAGTTCATTTGTGTTGTTGTTGTTATTATGCTGCTTGCTTTTATATCTCGTCTCACTGTGTTTGTACCATTCATGTTCTAGCGAAATTATGAAAAAAAAGATGTCTGCAGTGCAAAAGATAAACGGCAGTTAAGAGCTAGCAGAATATAAAAAAAAAGTTAAGGTTAGTTAGCTCCAATTATATCGAGATAATGTATTTAGAATTTGTAATGGTTAAAAAACTGCAATAGATTTGTTTCTTCTTTTGAATTTATAATCATTTTAAAATTATACAAACTATAAATCAGGTAGCGGCAAGGTAGGGAATTACTTAGTGAAGACACACAGATGAATGTTTGATAAGCTTCGCTGAAAATTATGCTATTTGGCAGTAATATTTATCATGCTAATTAGCAGCATATTTTGTGAGCATAGAGCATGGAAACGTTTCTGAAAAAAAGAAGAATTTCTCAAAAAACGAAACACATCAAATAAAAATTTCCATTCCTAATTGGTCCAGATTGCGTGTTAATTTTGTTCTCCCCCATTTCATGTCCCTTCATCTGTTAGCACTAATTAAATGAAAAGTATTTTGAAAAATACTTTTCTTCTTTTTTTTATTTAATATGAAAATTACATTGAAAAGTATTTACTGAGAAATAAATACCCAGGAATGCCATTTAATTAATTTCTCTGGTTTTGCATCGGCATCAAGTAGAATGATGGAAGAGAAATAAAATTGTATGCAAAAGTTAATCTCGAGCAACAAATTTCATGTGATGCAGACACAAAGGCGTCGGCCTGGCCTGACCGCGAACTGATTTGCAGCGAACGAATGAACAGCACAAAAGTACTTGCTATTAATTTTACGCGAAACATTCAATTCCAAAACGACTTGAAAGGCTCTCTTGGTGGATGATGAAGTAATCACAAGAAAATCTTCGTGTGTGGTCTCGGTTAGCTTGTTTACAGTCGGAAATCATTTTATACTCATCATGTTTATTCTTATGTTTCAGTTCACAATTTTTCGCTCTTTTACATTAAAACTTTAAATCTCTCAGCGTTTTATTTTTCGTCTTTGTCTTATTCGTGCTTCGCGTATTCGAGCAGCGACGCACGGCTATAGCCGCAATTTCAAAATATTTATTCATCTAATCATACATCGCTAACTTCATTTGACCATCAGCTGCCGACACCGCTGACTTTGAGGTATCTCTTGAAAGTTTTACTCTCTTTCAGGGCCATTTCGGAGAATGCGTCATGCAACCAAATTTGGGTACGTCTTTTAATTGTTGAATGCCAATTAAGAGGGGAGAATTGTGGAATGCAATGTCATTAAATTAAGTGCTAATGGGTCCCGCATGATGTTGGATATTAATTAGAAACTCGTATCGTGCAACATCATTGTTAAATGATTTGATTCTCTCTTTATTTCATCGTTATATACGTGATAGAAAAAATATATTTCATACCATGAACCAACAGCTTTTCAGAAAACTAGAATAGATCTGATAAAGCTGCCAACTGTGTAATATGGCTCAAAACAAGACAAATGTGCACAACAAAAAAAAAATTAAATTAATTTATGATTTCAGTGAGATTAGAATATTTTTTATATTTTTTTGTGATTTTTGTTTAAAGTTTTTTTTTTTGATGATTTTGTTGAAAATGCGAACTGCGAATGTGGGTGATTAAGACGAATAAATCGTTTTGCTTCTTTTGCTGCGGCTCATAAAAAATCATTCTCATATTCCGTCTAATGAGCAAAAGAGAGATGGAGACGCCGAACAAAAAAAAAAAATATCATGTGAAATTATAACATCAGCAACGCTAAATTAAGAGGAATCTAGATGCAATAAACGTTTATGTTAAAGTGTAAAAATGTCCATAATGTTTCTTTAGTCAGTTTAAAAGTTCCCCCTCTCTCACTCTTTCATACACAGCTCATAAGATTTGCATTATATTTCTTTGCAAAACAATTTTATATTTCCTTCCACGATCTCCGGCGAATTTTTACTATCATTCGATTTCTTCTTATTCGACGAGATTCGCTTGGGCGAGAAACGGCAGAAGTGTACAGCGACGAGGGCCGACCACCCAAGTTGAATGGAAACAACAAATAATAAATGATACATACATGCAGAGCAAATGCTTTTTTTTTCGGAATACGAAGACAAAATAAAAAAAAAAACAGAAATGAAAAATTGTACTCAACACACGTAAAATGCAAATTCTCGGGCAAACTGCGAGATGAAAATTCCTTTTTTTTATGCAATGCGCGAGATTTGCACGGCAAAAATCGACGACTTTTTTTTTATTCTTCAAAGAGAATAAATCAAGTTTATTGTTCTAGCAATTTTTTTTTTTTTTGCAAATTTGCTTTCGTTCCTTTTTTCGAACTTCGGATTTTGTGCGCGCTCACTCACTCGATTGCAATTGATTTAAATGTAATTCCTTGAGACATTTTCAGAATACATAAGAAACATGTTTGTTGAATGTTTGCAGAGATTTCAAACACTTGAAAGTGATTTATTGGGGAGCGTGTGGATGCCATGTCACATACAAAATAAAATTTCTAATTAATTCCACTTGGAAGGAAATATTTTCACCACCAGTCAGTTGTTAACACTTTAACGAAGTTTGCTAGGCTTTATTTTCATGCTTAGAAAATATTTTGGAATCTCGAACTTCCGTCAAGAACATGAACCTCAGTCACGCTGATTCATAATTAGAAAGGGGTTTTGATGAAGAATTCGTTGACTTTTTTTACTTGAGCGCCCACAAAAATGTCTTTTTTCTGGTTGTTATTAAATGAAATGATTGTGCATTGAGTTATTATCGTTAACGGCAATTGCGTGCTAAGATTGAATTTAGAAGTTGCTGTCATATTTTTGCTTTTTGGTTTTGCTATCGATCCCATTTTGATATTATAAAAAAAAAACTTCGTTTTAATCATTTTATTGAGAGCGAGGGTTTGGTTCAATAAATATTGATTTGAGATTGTTGAAGATAAAAATTAATGTTGAACGTTATTTGGTGGAAAGGAATTCAAAGGGTGCGATTTTATTGTTTTTGCTGAAGTCTAAAATTCAACTGAAAATTCTCACCTACCATTAGCTAAAATAAATTCTCCATCTCCGAAGCATTTCTCGAAACATCATAAGAAACCAACGAAGCGTAGTCTGATGAGCTTCTCGTTTTATTTGTATATGATCGGCATTAAGAAATAAACTCATGAAGAAGAATAAAAAAAACATCTTAAAGAATTTTTTTTCTCAAATGTTTATTATTTCAATTTCTTACAAAAAATTAAATGCATAATTCGTTTCTCAAATAAAAAGTATCTCAGTAAATACCATTTAAAAAATTATTAACCATGCCTTGTGACTCTTGACTTGGATGCTCTTGTAATTTAATAATTTTGCTGTTTCACTTCCAGTTCGTGGTAAAACAATTTCCAGTGAAAAATGATTGAAAACAACACTTTGCTTTAAGAATGTTTAACAAAAACCCAAGAAATTCGCAAAAGCTTGCGCATAATTGTGCAAGCTCAACAAGAAAAAAAAAAGTGTTTGAAAACGAGCAACAATGGCTCGAGTAATAAAATGCAAAATTTGCATGCATGATTAACACATTTCTGTCTTTTTGAAACTTGGGTGTTAAATCACTCAATTTTAAGGGTCATTGCAAGTGGTTTACGTGTTGTTACTTGGTTGATTTGTGAGAGATGTTTAATTTTATATTTCGCAATCAGTCTAAATATATACGCTAAGAAAAGGAAAAGCTTTGAGAACTCGAAATCAGATATGGACTTATCAGTACAATTCATTTATATGACTTCATTATTTGCTAGGTTCGTTGATCGCATTAATGATCAAACTCTTTTCTTGTTATCTGCACATTATTATTATTATTATTTTTCTTTAATGAGTTAAATTATTATCACAGTTTTTGAATATTTTCTTGATTTCTTTTTTTTTTTTTCATTCATTTGATTGGAAGATTAAGAAAGAAAGTTGCTGGTGATGTGTTTTATAAGTGTAAATGTGTGTGTGTGGGTGTGAAAACCTTAATCGCTGTTATTAGCCTGCATTTGCATTTCTTCCTCCTCATGTGTCAGCGGCACCGTTGAATGATTGTACAATCCCTGAGCCATTAATTGTAAGGCGAGTGGATTCTTCTGTCCCGAAGATTTCTTTATTTTTGCTCTTTTATTTTGAAACCAAATCTTAATTTGTGCTTCATTTAGTCCCAACTCGCCGCTCAATTGCTGCCTTCGCTTTTCAGTCAAATATCGATTTTCATTGAATTCGTGCTGTTGAAAGAAAAATGAGGAAATTTTTGATAAATTACTTTAAAGGCAATGGAGGAAAATTTTCAATTTCTCACCTTCAATCGCGCCAGTTGTGGACCTGAAAAGGCCGTCCTGGGTCGTTTCTCATCATCCGACTTTAAAGTTGGATCAGAGGGTGGCTTTTTTGGGCGTTTAACACGCGGACCTGAATCAAAGAAATATATTATGAGCAATCTTTACCGAAAAAAAAAGAAAAGCATTAAAAGCAATTAAGAGCCAAACACATTTCTTGATGGCATGTTAAATGCGAGCTTCCCCCCAAAGAAAAGAGGCGGTTATTAGCTACAATTACCATTAACTTTTGCTCGGCTCTATTTTCAATGGAAAAAGAAACAAATTTTCCACAGTGAGTTGTAAATACTTAATAAAGTTTAAAGAATGTTATAATTGCTTTTGAGACTTTTTAGTTTTTACTGGGGCAATGCTAAGAAGTCATTTTCGGTTTACGAAATTACACTTTTCCAGCCATTTAATAGGAAATAAAATGTATGCAAAAAATTTTCTTTTGTCGGGGTTGAGAAAAGACAAGGAAATGTTGCTCAAGTTGAATTCTTCGCAAACATATTGAGGTCGGAAGGCTGTGTTAACTTCAAGTGCTTAATGCTCTTGAATCCCATCGATGGTATAATTAAGCAATTCATTAATTTTAAAAGCATTTTATGTGTGTTCTTTTTGCCAAAGTGTCGAGAGATGTTTCGTGTTTCGCTTCTGCTCTATGAAAGGGGGCGATCATATCATAATATTATTTCCACATCATTCAACTTACTTCTTCCTGCAAATAGAAAAGATTGAAAAAAATTTCATTAAATTCAACGCCTTTACAAAAATTTGATTTAATTTAAAGCGTTTGATAAGCGTATCCATGATTTTCCACTTTGCTCGTCATCATTATTAGCACACATAAAAAAAAATGTTTCGGGAAGAGTGAACGCGAGGAGTGTTTGGTATTTTAATCTAAACATTAACACGTGTTTCTCCTTCATAGTAGCACTGATAATATTAAGATAATTTCACGCAAACATGATTCTTATTCAATTTCACCCGGAAAATATAAAATAAAATAAAGCACACAAACCCCTCGAAACAATTTTCGAAGGGTTGATTTGAGGGTGTGTTGCGCAATAACATGAAGCAAAATATAAAACATACACATAAGAAAAAAAGAGAGAAAAAAAATCGTTTTGATAATGTTGAGATGTTTGATGGGGGTGTTACAATGAAATTTGCGCAAGGCAATAAAGGGGTTGGCGATTTGCATAGAAATGTTGAAACCAAGTCGAGTGAATAAAAAAAAAAAAAAAATAAGGAAAATTGGGAAAATCTGAGCGGCGGTGCGATAATAATTTTCTCAACATGTATTTTAGGTGCGATAAAAACGATATTTAATAATAAAAGAAACGGGAAAAATGTTATTATATACGATAATAAGCGACTCCGGCTATTCAGGAGTGAACGAGAAATGCTCGATAATAAACGGAAGGCACCAAAAAAAAATTTGATATGCTCGTTTATTGGATTGTAAGCCGTCAAATGAAATTAGATTGTAACATAATTGCAATAAAATTGCCATTTGAAATGCGCATATAATTGCGATAAGGGTTAAAAATATGTTTCACTCGTTTGTTTTAAAGTTTTAATTTATTTACTTTTTTTTATGTGCTACTCAACAGCACAGTTTGAGAATGATTGTGGGTTGATTTGGAAAAATGAGATATCCTTGACAAATTGATATTTGCTATTTGACAATTGAGACGAGAGTGGCGAAGGGACCAGAAAAGTCGACGACAACCGGGGGTTGACAATTTATCGACAATATTCATGACGGAATTTTTTAATTAAATCAATTGTCGGACAATTTGTTGATTCTTTTGCGCAATTGTCAATGAGTTTTTCTAAATTAAAAAAAAAAAAGTGAAAATTAAGAATCAACAATGACTAATCAATATGCGCTCGCTGATCTAAAGTAATTTCATTACGAATGCACTGACGAAAATAGTAAATTTATTCCGTCAAATCATGGTAAATTCACTCCGGGGGAGTTATAAAAATGAGAATTGTTTGTAATATCAATTGAACATAAAAATGCCGTAAAATGAAAATTTTCCCGAGCCATAAAACGCATTTTCTCGCTCCACCGTTGAGGCCCATAAACATTTTTTATGTATTACATTTCGCCAGCACAACATTTTTTCCCTTCGTTCGCGTTGCTCCGCGTGTTCTGCAGCCATTGTCGGAGTTGAGAGTTGGCCTGCCTTTACCGCCTCTCTCCCCCCCAGTTCGGTAATCGTTTATACACACAATTTAATGGAGTCTCCTTAGTCGATATAAAATATCATACTCCTACGGTTCGCACACTTTTCCAGCATGATATTTCTCTTTTCCACGATTCCCAAACCATTATATTTTTTCTTTTAAAGTTTGCCCTCGTAAGAAAGCAATTTATATACAGTACAGCACAGCAAAGATTGAGTGAATTCAAGAGATTACGGGTGTTAATGTTGTTGTGTGTAATGTTGTAGTGACACTTCCGAGGCAATCGAGATAGATATGTGTTGTTCGAATCGAAGGGAAAATAAATAAATATATTTTCAAACAATAAAACCATTTGCTCGGCAAAATATCGGAGGGTGTAAATTTACTCAATGATTTTATTATTTGATATATTTAGATGCGTAGCCAAGCACATGAATTTAAATTAATACTTTTATGTGTCATGTTGGGGGAGAAATAAAAATGATACTGTGGAAAATTTAGATAATTAATTTAATAAATATTGTTGTACTTTTGCGGATTAAGTAATCGGTTGGAGGGAGAGAGTGAGAGAGGTTGTGTTCAATATTAAATGTAATGTGATCCAGAGCAATTGAAGTGTTCAACGCATTCAATAACTGTACCAGTATAATGGTTTAATAATAAAAAAAAGGAATTCGACTCCATGGCAGCAGTGGCGCAACGAATGACTGAAACACCCAAAAACCAGTTTCTCACTGATATGATTTAGCTGAGCATTAAATCAACGGCTTTAAATAACTTCTCAGGGAACACACCGGCGGCTTCCGCACTGCTTTTATTGACTAGCTTAAGAAAAATAGTTCGCCGCAACATTGATTTATGTCTGAACCTTTTTTATTTGTTGTTGCTTTTTTCGCGCGCCGCGTCCCCTGTGAGTCTGAGATCCGATGGCGAAACGTAGTCAAAAGACAGTTTCTTGACACTGATATTTGATTTTGCTCAAAAAAATAAACGTTTACGCAAAGCATGATATCAAGTATCAGGTTGTTCTGTTTATAGGCTTTAATCTTTTTTTCTCTTCCTCTTTATATGTTCCAATTTCTTTATTTGTTTACGGCCACGGTCGTGTTAAACATCTGTCCAAAGCAATGAAAATAAATAAAGTTCTAGGTTTTGTTGCTACTTGAGAGCAAGAAGTGACAATAAAAAAAAGAGGTCTTAAAGAGTTACCAAAATAAACAACAAGTTATGATCTGAGTTATCACATTTCCCTATAATTTAACCGCGTGCTCATCGCATCTTACTCATGCAACCTGTTAATTTGATCATCACCGACTGATAATCAGCTTCACGTATAATAGTTTTTTTTTATTATTCATCCGCAGAGTCACATGTGCTTAATAAATACATTGCGTTAATAAAAAATATTTTTAATACAACAAGCGCCTAACAAGCGACGACACAGAGAATAGAATTTCAAATTAAGATGTTCGGATTCAAGTAGTTTTATGCAAATGAGTGACTGTAATTCATACGAGCGACAGCTGATTTGTGTTGCTCATAAAATGTAGCGAAACATTGTATGACGGTGGTAACCATGTGGGTGGCCCGATACGTTGTTGTTGCCGTCGCAACTCAATTGCACTTTTATGGCCGCTAAATTTGAGCCATAATGTTTGATGCAATAATTGCGAGATTTTGTTAAATTTCTCAAGAAATATTTAATTATCAAAATAACTTCACAATCCGCTATCAACTGGCACAGCCGCGTCGCGGCGGTGAAAATGAGCAAAGCAGAGAAATTTCTATTTGATTCGCGGTAAATCAAACAAACTCTGAATGGATCATTTTGTGAGAATCGTTGAATTGTGATCCATTACCAGCAAAGCTATCAGTAATTAATTATTAAACCGTTTTTTCCCATACTGACATGCATCGTAGTAGCTACACGTCAGTGCTGCCGAAGAGGAGAAAATTACGAGATAATATTTTGATAGCTGCTTTTAGAGATTGTTAACGCTTTTTTAAACGATAATTAAATTAAATATGTGTTGATTAATTTTTCACCCAAAAATTGAGTGTCTGTATTTACCTTTTTGCTTTGAGCCCACAAGTCACTAGCTTGCTTGGCTATTATATCTCTCTTGCTCTGTCTCGCGCGCGCTTTTTTTTTTTGGTTGAAGTATAAAATAAATAAAAAGAGAAAAAAATCGTGGGTCTTGTTGGGTGGTCTTACATTTAAAAGCGAAAAAAAGAACAATTCCAGTGTTGTCTTATACTCGCTCGGCACATGAGAAACATTTAAAAATATTTAAAGAAAAATAAAAATATTTATCTGGCGCTTGAAGTCAATTAAGCTGTTTTTGGCAATCAATTTCGGAGCAGTCAAATGTTTATGATAATACAATTCAATAAAGTTGTGTAAAATGTTAATTATCGCGAGGGAATGTTGTGGCGAATGCCTTTTATGTGAACATCAGCTCATTCACGTACTTCCAAACCAAAGAGCACATGGCACATTAAGTTGGATAACAAGTAGACATTCTTTTATGATTTTTATCTTATGCAGGAAAACAAATAAATTTGAATTGAAATTGGCTAGAAAGTGAGTTATTTAGAACCATAAGTGTGGTTATTTAATGTCGATAGTAGAATTTAACGCATAAGACGGAATAATTCCACAACTTTAGAAATGCAATAAATATTTATATAAGATGTAACAACTTCCGACCATTGCTTTGAGCTACATCTTGCTTACATTATTTGACTTCAAACGCTCTTTTCATTCTGATACTGTTCAACTAAACAATGAAAACATGTCATAGAATAATATTTTTCTTCTCTAAATTCCCGTGAAAGGCGCAGTTATGTCTAAACTAATTCTTTTGAATGAATCATTTATTAAATGTCTTTTTCTCTCGACATCACAGAGCAATAATGTGCACCCAGAAAAGCCCCGAAAAAAAAACAGCGCATTCTTGTTCGTTACTCTTTTGCTCTGTCGTTCGTTCGCCAGGTCTCAACATCTGGTCGGAAGTCAAATGCTTATTTATTTATGGCGAATGCAAGAGTTATCGTCAATTTGGATGCTTAAGTTACTTAATTTATTCATGCTAAATATCATTATATCCACCCTTTATATGTAATTTTACTTTTTAATTGTGTGCAACCGGCTCGGATAAGGGCCAAAGAAGTATCCGAAGTAAATGCAGCTTGCCTATGAATGCGTCAATTTTTCTTCGGCGTTAAAATGAAATTGACTTTCAAAAGTGCAATTTTTTTTTGCAATGTTTTTTTTTGCCTTTGCAGTTGAAGACTTTGGAAATTGAGCATGAACATCAACATCACTCTCACTTTTTTCACATTGGGTGGTCTTAATGTCAAATGTGTGGTCTTTATTAAAAGTATGAAAAAAATAAAAATACAAACACATTTGAATTCAAGAAATGTCTTAATATTTTTGGTTGTGCAGAAGCGCGTTCAATTCGTACGTGACGTCACATAATGTCTTGTTGATGGCATGACTGGGCCTCTCATGGCTTGATTTGTGATTGTTTGAAGTTACAATAAATGAGACCTCGGTCTCTAAAAGAGTGCTTTGCCCACAACATTATTGAAAATTGATATTTCCACTCGGCTGTTATGGGCTTTATAGGTGTCACAAATTGAGTGAGATTTGATTAAATAATTTTTCACATTTTTTTGGTCAAAATATAATTTATTATGCAACGTGGAATTGGGTGACTGAAATGTGAGAGAATCCATTGAAACGTATAATTTGTTGCCTCATACGAACAAACAAAACAAACGAAAAAAAAAAAAGTTTAATTAATTGTGTTAGGACTCTCTGGAGATTAGCGAACATTTTCAGCGGACATGAAGCAGAGACGGAATGCGAAATAACTGGTCACATTGATGACCGAATGCTGTGATGACTCATTCATCTGTTTTTGGGATCTCTCTCTATCTCTCTCTCTCGTCGTTTCTTTTTGGAAATCTTTGCTGCGATCAAAAATCGCTTTTGATCAAAAAAGTGCAAGCAATAAACAGATTGAAATGTTTCCAAATATTAAATTAAATGAACGTGCATAATTTACTTTATAAGGAAGAATATGAAAAATTTGTTCTGCAATGGCGTGGCGTGACTGTCCTTTTGATCCAATTTGATCTCAAATATATTAGAAGCCACTTAGGAATTACTGAAGGAAATATTTTAAAGTAAAACTCAACTTCGTTAACGACGCTTGACAATTTTAATAAATATTTTATTACTGCATTAAGTCGCCTATCAACCGACTGGTGGCTTTCACAGAAAACAGAATATTCCGTCATGTGGAAGCTTTAAAAGTTTGCTGTTATAAATGCACGCCAGGATTTTTTTATACTAATTAAGGAAGTTTCAATAAAAGCTATATTTTTCACACTCGACCCTACTTAAGTATAACTTAAGTAAAAAAAAATATATATGAACATAAAAATTCTCTAACGTATTGCACGATTGCATCGTGAATGTAACCAATAATGTCGCTTGTTTAATTACACTTTAAAACTAAATGTCACTCCAGTATAAATGTGTAAATTTAATTAGCTACTTGAGTCCAATTGCGGGGAATTAATTTTAAGCTTGAATTTCTGATTTTTTCGAATTTTTAACTCTCAAACCCGCACAGATAAAAGTGTGTTCGTTCAATCGCATAAATCACCGAAAAATAACGCACCAAATCTGACCCCAGTGCGTTCTTTTTTTCTAATTAATTAAGAAAACATTGAGATTCATTGAATAAATTGTCTATTCAATTATACCCCACAAAGTAGCGATGACAATAAAAGTTATACTTTGTGCCTTGTTTCATCATTTTCTCTAATAATGTGTTTACAAGGCAGTCAAGCCGGGCGAAAAAAAAACGACATACAATTGACTACAATCGCATCAATACAACTATCTATAACAACGAGCAAGTTATTTGTATGCTTCACATAAATAAATAATGTAAAATACTTTATGTGCAGCAACTATCTACATGAATGCATGATTTATATGAACAAATAGAGAGCTTTTTTGGAATCGTGTTAAAATCTTTAATAGCAAACCGCAAGAAAAAAAAAATAACATCAAGCAAATAATTAAATAATTATAAAACATTAAGCGCAAAATTATGCTGCAATATTTAACTCTTTTTTCACCCCGACGACGGCAACCGAGTTGTAAGAAAAGGAAAGGAAAGAAAAAGCATCGCTGATTTTATCTTGTGTAAAATGCTTTCAATTAATCTAATTAAAATGAAATAAATCTAGATAATTTATATGAAAAATCTTTCGTCGCCGGGACTTTGTGGGGTTATTGCTGATGCGCGGAGCATTATGCTTCTAGTGCTTCGAGAATGTTCACTGAATTAATGAATGACATAAATATTCAGATTTGTACGAGCGTCATGTGTCATTCTCAAATTAAAAATTAATTGGACGAAAAGTTTGAAGACAGATTTGAAAACGCAATTTTTCCTGTGAAGTTTAATTTCTTCTCATTTTCCTTCATAATTTTTTTTTGTGTGTCTCTCAAAAAGAAGAAGAAAATCTCTTTTAAATGAGAATTTCTCGTAAATCAATTAGTGGTAATTTGTAAGGCATATCAAAGTCATGTGTGTGTTTGTGTGACAATTTTAAATAGTTCAAAAGTCAAAAAAGAGAAACTGAAAGATTTTTTTTTTGTTGGGATGCTGGTTGTTCATTAATTTGGATCACAGCAAGGACATTGCATTGGCAAATAAGGTACGAAATGAGATTTCCGGCGGTGAAACGAATTAAAGTTTTGACACAATTTGACGTGGCAAAGGAATTACTCATTCAAACGCTTTAATTTCCTTTTTTTTTTTCACAAAAGTATTTTTTTTTTGTAAATGAAAAGCAGAAAAATAAAAATTCAAAGTCTTCATACCTGATGAAGGTCGATCGGAGTATCTCGTGCAGAACACCTATAAATATAAGAAGAAAAAAAAATTGAGAAAAAATTAAAGGACAATTGTCACAGCGAGAATCCAGAAATGGGATTTCATGGGGGCATGCTTTTACAAAACGAGATAGTTCTAAGACGTTGACCGCAACGACAAAACAAAAATCTATCAATTGACAAAAGAAAAATATGTTTTTTTAATGTTTTCAAAACATTCGAAGGTCTTTTTTTTTTCTTAAATCTTTCACAATTCACCCGACAATCGTTGCTTGTTGTAATATTTTGATCTATCACAGTGGTGAATCACAACAGAAGTTTTTTTTTATGGAGATAAAGAATAAAAACTCAACAGTGTTGCATGCTACTTTATGAGACAGAGAGAGAGACTTGATAACAATTTATTTTATTATTATTAAAATCACTCCGGGTATCGATTGAATTTATTTTTCATTTACAGCAATTTAACAAGTTATCAAGTTTGTCGACTATTCAATAAAAGAAAATAAACCAAGATGGTGAGAGAGAAATAATCGTTGATTTAGGATGAATAGTAAGATATTTTAAAAATAATTACCCAAGCTGGCCACACAGTTCCACCTTGCGTTCCTCCATTGGAACTTGATGTACTCGTACCAGGCTCACTCTTTGTCTGGCCCGACGCACTTGCTGATTGATTCGTGGGCGGACTGTCTGAATTATTTGAGGTCTCATTTAGCGATGCCGATGAATTAAATTTTTTCAATCCACTTTCTTTGTCCTGTTTATTGTCGCGGGCGCGTTTTGCTTTGGACGATTTTAGGAGCGGTTCCGTTATTCGACGACCAAAATCGGCCTTTAATATGTTATCAATGCTGAACTTTAGATTACGCTCATGGAGTTGATTTTGTTGAGTGTGAAAGATAATCTTTTGTTGATGTTGCTTTAATTGCTGGAAATTGGACGGTGACTGGGAGCTTTCACGCGATAAACTACTTAAACTCGACGAATTATCTTTTTTGCTATTATTATTATTGTTATTATTATTGTTGTTATTGTTTGTGGTCAGATTATTTGTTATTTGCGATATCGCGCTTAAGTGCGAATGAATATTTTGAAAATTTATGGCACCATTATTGCTAAACAAACTATTTCCATTTTGATTATTGCTGCTGACGGCTTTCGGTGGGAAAATGTAGGGCTGGAAGCCCATTTTTGAGATAAATGTCGGCTCCAGTTCGTCAATGTTGCGAGGTATATTGACATTATTATCTTGGGTAAAGTTCTTGGGGCCCGCGACAGTTTGTGTGAGTCGCGCGGCTGCCGCTAATTGCTGCCGCAATAACTCCTCCGCATAAAGCTGTGAATTTCTCAAGATTTCTTCGTGGATGCGCGTCGGATTTGGTCGCATTATCGACATTTGTATCACATTATCAGGTGTTTCGGTTTGTTCATCCGGACTACAAAGACGCGTTGAACTTGTGGTATATTGAGATGAAGACGCATTACTGGCCTCATCGTCGAAATCAATTTCGTTTTTGCTTTGTTGCTCCTTTCTTTTTGTCAACGATCCAAATCGATCTTGTTGTTGTATTATTGTTAATCTATTGTCATCCAATTTCTCTTGTCCCACTGAAAGATCGCTGTCGTTGCTGTTACAACTTTCGTCGGCATGACTCATTATGTCAACTTGAACATTAATCGCTTGATCCTTTTCATCTGTCATCGTGCGGCGATGAATGTTGTGAGTTGTCGCATTTGGATCACTGACGTTTAGTGTACGACGATTATTACACAAATCCGTGTTTGATATTATACTATCGTCACTACTGCTCTCATTCGATGTGGAATTGCAACGATTAAGCGCCGGCAGTTGGGATTTAAGGAAGTTACTAAAGTTCAATTGCGCAAATTTCGTAGAATCAATTGGCATAAGCAGCGCCATTATAACTGTTATAGCTTATACACATTACAAAAACAATCAATTTACACATTACTAATAAAACCCAACTTTCTTATTGCTTCTTTTATCTTTTACTTAATCTTGAATATAAAGAAAATTTGAAGGCGTTTTTGCCGTCGCACTTTTTTTATATTTATTATGTGTTTTTCATGTGAAATGCACTCCGCGAAATATTAGCCAATTGCATTAAATTAGCTAAGATATTAATGATGCAATTTGTGCATATTTACAATATGTAATTTATTAAACAAACTCATTTAGTCGATTAAACGGCTAATTGAATATTAAAATTATAGACTTTTTTGATATTGAATCGACTTGTATGAAATGGTTGTCAAATTTATTTTATTTTTATTATTTTTTCTTTTTTTCGGCGCGCACAAAACGACTTAAAAAAGCGACCTTCTCCCGTGAAACGTTTCTCAAACACTGACTCAAAACAATAACTGCATCGAGGCGGTAGCAAACGAGCGAAGCAATTTTTTCAATGTAAAGTGGAAATACAAGTTTTTAAGTTTTCTTTTTCGTTGGTTCTTATGTACAGCACTAACACATTTAGAAAAACTTCCTCCCAGCACCAAACCGCGCACAGCGATGGAAAAATGTTGTTATATACTGAGATATTCCGATTGGATGCGGAACAATTTCATTACCCAATTTGTAGGTGTGTGTGCGTTTGCGTTGTGTGTGTGTTTTCTTTTTTCTTTTTTCGTTCTTTATTTCTCAAATGTGGGTTGGTCCAATTTTTATTAAATAAATATGTACGAATTCGAAGGCAGCTTCGAGCTTATTATGGAATAAATTTATGCTGCTAATTTATGCCACATATAGCAGCGAATAATATGTTGCTGTGTACTTTACTAAAGCACTCAAGCCACTACAAGACGACGAAAAGAGCTGAGGCACATAAACATTTAATGAGCGTTAACAGTGTTAAGTGTGATAAAATAAGACTATTAAAGAGAATCATTATCAGGACAAAATCACATATTCACAATATATAAATACACTGCTTTCAACACATTACACTCGAAGCGACCAACCATCCCGATTGAGACAAATGATAAACAATTTCAATAAGCATTTTCCTCGCTTCATATTATCGCTCCCTCTCTCTCTATCTCTCTCCCTCTCGACGGATTTCGGTCTTCGAAATTGCTTCGTTAACACACTCCAATTGTACAATAATTTTACATATAAATTAAGTGGAAAGGAATTTGCAAAATCAATGCCAGAGAAAATATCATTTTAAAGGTAGCAATGAGCACGAGAATTGATGTACTAAGGCAATGGTTTGCAAGTTTTACTTTGTTTAAAATCATTGACTGGGTTTTTTTTTTTTTATTTCTTCTTGAGGGTTCTTGAGTGCGGTTTTTCATAACAATCTCCGTCGGCTCATTGTTGGGCATCGGCCGCAAACACACATTTCGATAATGGTGGTAAATTAGTTTTTTTTTTCCTCGGTTCATTCTGTAATGGCTACTTTTTAATTTTCTACCCGAAAAAAAAGAACTCGTTTTCTGAAAGCATTCTTTTTTCTTAATTATGCTCGATTGTCGATGATTTTTGGGCTTTCATGTCGGGTGTGTTGTATCTTTTTTTATATTTTTTCTTAATGTCAAAAATTAAACACAAGAGAAAATAAGAAGAAAACATTTTCTCAAGACGTCTTGCTGCTTTGAAGATGTTTTTTTTTTTTTTTTCGTTTTAAAAAGATGTAAACCATTTATTATGTGTTTATATAGCAAAAGATCCTGATGTGATATCGTTAAGATGCTTTTTATTCATGGGCTTTTACAAACTTGATTGTGAGATTTTAATTGAACGAGTTTTGATTTTAAGAGTTTATAATGGTGAGGGGCATTCACATGTTTGATACATAAATTGAAAGCAATTAAGGCGTAAATTAATCGTTTACAAGAAACTGAAATCGGGGAGATAACATTTTTCAAATCTATAGAAAAAAAGAAGAAAAAAATGATAAAATCTTAAAAGAATTTAAATGCTCGACAACTTCTTAGGTTAGATTGGATTCGTGGATTCATCAGGATCAGGGCGTTTTAGATATGATTCCTTTTTGTTTCTAAAGACAGTATACATAGTCATAATCAATTTATTCGTATTAATACCTAATTGTATGAATTTATTGTCTCAATTTGCTGCCAATCACAATTTGTGACCATTTTACTATCATCTGAAATTTGTTTAATTTTTAATTTCTTTTTAATTTCATTGAAAAGCCTTTAATCCTTTTTATTGAATCTTTTTATACATGTACACATTATTTTTTTTTTCCTTCAAATATGTTTTCCGATTAATAATGTTTAAGTATGATTCTTCTTTTTTCCATTACTTTATTCAACTTTGAAAAGAAATTACATGTCAAATGTTTTTTTTTTTTTATTTCTATAAGCGTATTTTCGTTATATTACTTTAAACCAAAGAGTTGTGTTGTGTAATCTTACCTAGATGTCGTCGACTCTTTCTTTACTTTAAATCATAATGCTCAACTTATAATCTGAATTATTTTCTGTTGTGATTGAGTTCTTGTAAATCATAAAGATGGACGAACATGAAAAAATTCTTCGAAAAATCTTAAAAAAAGAAATTCTGTTTTTCGTTTATTTCAGTAATAACGATCAATTACAAAAAGGGGCAAAATTAAATAAGTGTGGACGATCCTAAATTAATGCGGATAAGTTAATCTAATTTTAGATGTTACACAAAATTACAAAAAAAAGAAGAAAATTCATCCGATTTTTCCATCATTTAGTAATCTAAAGTTTGTTTTTTTTTTTTTCTTTTTTCATTAAGTTTCTACATTTTTTTTTTTGTTTTCCATAAACTTCATTAACAAGATTTCACGACTTACTGTCGCGTCTCCTTATATTGCCGTTTATGGGCAATTTTTTTCATTCATAATTTAATTATATTTACAAAGATTTGATGATTCAGTTCATCGCAAAAAAATTTTTTTATGTCCTTCTGGATCTTACAAATTTTTTTTTTTGAGTGTGTCGGATAAAAGAAGAAGAAGATATTAAAGACGCATTACAAGACTACCTTTTGAAATCTTTTTGTTTCACAAATTGAATTTTTTTATCCTTTAGAATTCTTATACTCGCAAAAAGCACAGTTATTATGCAGAACTTTATTAAAGAAATTTCAATTGGAGCTTATGTAGAGCGGCATTATTATCGAATAGTTTTTTTTTTATCAATTTACGTCAAAGGACGAAGGAAACCACTTAAGTCCTCTTTAATTAACGCTTCTTCTTAATCAAAATATATTCTGAATTTTTGAGATGTGGATTTTTATACGAGAAAAAGGACAATTTAGTTGGAAAGATTTGATTGGTTGATTGAACATTTTATCGCGGGCTCGAATTATTCTGAGCACTATTGTTGTCATTGTTTCCGACCGAACCCATTAGATTATTACCATTATTTGGCTGTTGAATTAGTTTTGATGTCGTGGGTGAATTCTGAAAGTTCACCGAGGTCGTTCCCTGCCGAAGAAATTGATTCTGTTGTTGTTGTATCATTGAAGCCGTCTGAATGCGTTGTATTGATTTGTTGTTAGAAATGATTCCGATGGGCTGTGATGTTGTTGTAATTGGTTGGAGCTGTTTTGTCGTTGAGCTTTGCGCTTGAATATTATTCTTGTTGGTAGCGTGCACCGGAATGAAATTGGCGACGGTGTGAAGTAATTTGTTTTTGTTATATTTCGCATAAATTATGTTCTTTTCACCACCAGAGCTCTCGAGAAGCATATTCATTTTGTTCTCCATTTTGACACGATGTTGGTGAGTTGGCTGAAGTTTCTGTTGATTCTGTACTTGCGTCGATACTTGATTACCCGTCGTTGTTATCATTTTACTACTGTCCAATATAATACTTTGCTGGTTATTTGAGGACGGTAAAACCAATTTGCCATGTGTTGTGCTCACATAGACATTGCCCGTTAGTTGACCGGGTGCTGGTGTTACAATGATCTTATTGCCAGTCGTACCCGTTTGAGACGATTGAAGGAGAGTTCCAGCTCCACCCGACGTTGATGTGCTCAGAATTATTGGCTTTTGGAGGGTATTTTGGTGTACCAAACTGAATTGTTGCGTTTGAGGCTGCTGATTCATATTGTTATGGTTTGCTGTCATCATATTTGGATTCACTGATGAAACGAGAATATTCTGCGAGCCTAGCCCAAGTTCCGAATAAGATTTTTTAATCATGCCACTTTCAGTCAACGTTCCAATTTGTTTGCGCTTGTCTTGTCCCTGTGACAGATCCAGCATGAAAACTTGTTTGTATTTGTTTTGATTTACTAAAAGGGAAAAGAAGAAATTTTAATTAACACTGGTACTACAAGGAACTATATATTCGACAAACTCACGATTCCTATCAACAGGTCCATTTAGCTGTTTGCGAGCATTTGGTGCCGCTAAAACAATTGTGTTGCTGCTATCGTAAACAATTTGTGGCAATTTATTCTGCTGTCCTTGTGATGATGTTGAAATAATTGCATTACCACTATTGATGAATTGTTGCTGGAACAGTGTTGAAGTCATTGATGTGCCAGCAGTTGAAACAACAATATTTTGACTTCCATTAGGATTTGTTGTTATCAAATTGGCATTTGATGGAGCATTGATTGTGATTGAACTGGATGAAACTGGAGATCCATATTGGAGGACGTAATTGTGGGTTTGCAATTCAGCAATGGGAGCTTCCTTAATGACATTTTTTATCGGCGCCACGATTCCATCAGAATTGCCGACAATTTGATTGGTAATGGGAAAACCGGACATTTCTTTTTTCACTTCAACATCGAGATCGTTTTTATCGCTTACATTTATTTCTGGCTTTATTGGTTGCATCTTTGCAAGATCTTCGCTGGTGAGCTTGAAGCTACTACAACCAATGGATTCGTTTTGATCGCTTAACAAATCAGTGAAATCTAAATCTTCCATATCGAGCTCTAAATAATCTTCCTTATCATTTTGACACTTTTCAACAAGCGTTCTGATGACATCGCGTTCCTTCGTCATCTTCTCATTTGATGTTTCCACACCAGAATCAATGTCCATCGACCAATCGCCATCCATTGGCTCCGGTTTAATCGTAATTAAATCGGGCGTCGATTCCTCAACAACGGCTGTTTGTGGGCCAGTAGTGCTTGCGGAATGGATGCTTCTATTGCAATAGTTAAACGACAGTGGTTGTGACAAATATAAATTATCTGTGCAACTATGTTTTTCAGTCTCATTTTGTCCATCGTTTAGCATTTGCAATTCCACGGCAAACTTTGTATCGTTCATCAGATCCGAATCAAACAGAATGTCATCGGATGGCATCGGTGGGGTTTTCGGTCGAAAGTGAAGCCAACAATCGCTTCTAATTTCATCCAAGAGGTCCATGTAAATGTCTTCAACCGTAGCAGGTCCATCTTCGAACGTTCTCACATTGTCGCTACTGCTCAATGTGCTTGCCGTATCAGCAACGATTCCCGAATCCACTGCAGTGATATCCTTGTTTTGACTCAATGTGCGATTTAATGCGAATGACGTTGAGCCATTTGTACTGATACTAATGCCACTGCTCACTGTCTCACATGTAAATGAATTAAGCACACCAACACTCGAATTCTTAATTAGCATTTCGCTGTGACTAATATTATTTGCTGATTTTAAGTTAAAACTGTCATTACTAATATCAGAATTATTATTTTTACACACTAAATTCTTATTAATTATATTGGAACTCGCATTCGCACTGTCCAGTAATTGTTCAAAATCATCCAATTTCTGATTATTGACACTACAACTGTGCGAAGATTTCGCAATGTCCATTTGATCGCCACCACATTTTTCAAGTTTTATGGAATTTTCACTCTTTATCACAATGTTATTATGATGATTGCTGACTGACGTGGGAATCATTTTCATTGAGTTTTGATTCACAAGCGTCATTTCAGCATCATTGTTGTCGGCGGCAGATGTCTCTTGATTGATTTCATCCATTTGTTTGGTTTCGATTGGTGTTGTAGTTATTGGCGGATTAACAATTTCTTGTGGTGCTTTTATCGCGGTTACATTGTCAAAGATAGTATAATCCAATTTAGACCATACATCATCTAAACACGTTGACGCTCGATCAAGAATGATGCGGCCACCACGACCCATGCGCCGTCGAGCAAAACCAATGCAACGAGGTCTAAAATGAAATGTTTTTGAATAAATGAATTTTTTACTCGTTTGAATAAGAACTTACGTTGGATGCCGGAGGGATGTCAATGTGAAACGATATTTCGGATCGGCAGCTCCATTTTCCTCACGAGATTCCCATGGCCAATTACCAAAACTATCGGTTTGCGGCTAAAATTTAGATAAATATATTGTTGCAACAATGTATAGACTAAACAAACATCTGTTGAGCGACAAACATACTTTATAGTAATCACAATTTTTGTTGCGTCTAAATGGATAAGCGCTGCCATCATCCTCGCTTTCTGATGCTACCATTTGGTTATGAATGTCTTCCTCGTCCGATGAAAAGAATCCATCGTAGGTTTCGACTGCAAATACAGATCGAGAGGAATTCAAATGGACATTCGTTGGGATCGAGCGGATGTCCTTACTTGGTTTCTCGCGTGGCGCTTTATGTTTTCGCTTTTTGTACTGTCTCTTTTCTTTACGACTGCTACTGGTGCTCATGCCGTCAAGGTCGCGTTTATTGTTCTGCAGGTGATGATGATTATGATGTAATGTACCATAATGCTGAGATGATGAGTTCCACTGATTGTGTTGAGACGACGCAAGATTCGTTGAATGCTGATGGTGGTACTGATTGGGATATAGGGGCGCAAATGCAGGTCTAAAATAATAAAAATCGTTGATCGGATCTGCTCGCAACTGCAGTTAACAGTGAAATACCTTGATTTTGTAGCTGATGAAGTATACTCTGCCAACAGCTGCCCTGAGAAATCTTTCGCCTGATAACGTTTCTCATAAATCTCAATATTCAACTGCAGTTCTTCACGTTTGGTTTTCTCACGACGTTTAACCATCTCTAGCAATTTGACGGCTCGACTTAGATCGCGCCTAAAAGGAAAATAGAGTTTCGAAATTTTGTTGAACAAAAATCTTTCTCCTGTTCTCACCTCAGCTTGAGCATCTTCTCGTATGACGTTTCATCATTCTTGCGGTTCTTACGGGTTTGCATCTTTTCCGTTCGTCTTCTAAATGCAATATAGGGATTATTTGATGTGGAATTGCCACGACTTTCTGTCTTGACTGACAAAAGTAATGGATGTTTCTAAAAGGAGAATAAATAATAAAAATATTTAGCTTGTGATTGTGAAAAAAAAAAAAAAACAAACATTTCTTTTACTTACCGTTTTGAGACGTTTATTAAGCCAATAATCAAACACCGCGACACTAACTTCATCATTTTGCTTAAGTAATGCCTTTGCTTCGTTTAACGTTATGACCGTTTGCCCTGTATTCTTCTCTAAGCGATCCATCATTTGTTCAAATTTGAATGGTGTCAAGTCCAGCCTGTTTTGTGATTCCACCCACATCTCATCGGCACTGTCCATATCATAATCGGGTATGTCTTGCTCGAGCGATAGTGCTAAAATTATAAACAAAATTATGATAATGTGAGAGCATGTGCTGGTTGTATTTTTATGCAGAATGTGCGAAATTAAATTTACGTTGAACATGAATAAGCTGTCTTGGCATTTTATAATCGGCAGGATAGTTTTTGTCATAGAATCCATCATCTTTGACATCGATAACGTCTGGTGTTGGAATTATAAGACCCGCTATTATTGCTCTTTGTAAATGATGTTCCTAAAAATAAACAAAAATAACAAAAATTATTACTAACGAAAGATATTTGTTCATTTAGAACCCGCACGTTTTTAAAAAAAATTGTGTTTAAAGGTCGTATACAATTAAAGATTTTCATATAGATATATGCAAGTTGATTGTAAATAAACACTACAAAAATCGCGCCCAAATTAATGCATACGATAAAATAAAAACCAATCAAAGTGGAAATCTAATTTAAAAATTCATCATAATTTTTAGCGGATGAAATTGAGAATGGTTTTGTGAATTATGCTAAAATTTCTGTGATATTCTAATTTAAAAAATTACAACTTTACGACTTTTATATCATGGCTGCCGAACATAGAAAAAAATTCGAAATACAAGATGGAGGTAGAGGGCGATACTCACCGATTCTTCCTCCTTTTCCATGCCGCTAGGCATCTGTGGGACTGCTCTGTTTATCGCAGAGTATTCCTGCAGATCCGGCAGTTCTTCCGCAAAGTATATGGGCATTGGTTTTGATGGATCTAGCGCCCGAGCGCGGAACGAAAGCTTCGTAGACATGATTTTTCACTTTTTTTTGTTGTGTCGCTGCTATGTTCCTTAAAACGTAATTTTTGTTTACTTATGTGCACTCTCAGACCGCTGGCCGGTCCAGCGGAGACCGAAAAACTTTTGGCGTAGCTTACTTATATCATTTTAGAAATTTTCTCTATGCTCATTAGTCAAATTTCACAGAATTATAGAGAGAAATAGTTTATTTTTCTTGCTTCACGTTTTTTTCTTCGAACTACATAGAGACACTCCAAATCGATGTCGAATGACGGGGCAACACACTACTATTTCAAATACTTATGTGCTGTTAAATTTTATTAGGATACACGTGGCTTTTTATTATTATTGTTGTCGAAGATGATTCATACGATGAGTAATGAATAAGAAATATGAATGAATTAGATCAAAAATTGTATGTTGCGTAGTTAGATAAATCTAAGAAACAATGACATGAAAATGTTAGAATGGGAAAAAATACCTAATAAAAAATCGAAAATTAATAACTCAATTACTTATTAAAAAAATCTGAAAAGGATATGGGCAGAAATGGAGCTCATTGGAACAGGAAAAAAATAAGGCCATCGGCACGCATCGTTCCCAAGCGGTCTTAGCACTAAATGTGCCTAATGTGTTGCTTAACTTCAGTGATCGCACGAGAACTGGTGTTTTAACAAAGTTATGGTCGTTGGTAATAACAAACTCGTTAAAATCAAATCTTATTCTGATACCTTAAAGCTAAGTAGTTGTCATAAAATGTCCATCGTACGCGTAATGAATTCATGAGAAATGTATTAATTAAATGGTATAAAAACAAAATTTTATTATTATATTTTTTTTAAAAGGAATATCAAAAGGATATTCAAGGATAGAATATAAAAGATATAATGTTTTCTTGAAGTCTTTTTTTATATTGCAACACAATTTCTATAAAATTTATTCCTTAACCACTAATATTGCAACGAATGTCTTGATAACCTCTTTTCATTTATCAAGATTAAGTGAATTTGGCAAGAAAGATTTAATTGTATTGGAAAAATTTTCTATTTTGAGATTAGATATAAGTCAAATATTTTTTTTTCTAGCTAATCAAATTCAATCGACTATTTGTTTTGCGCAACAATTTTTTCCATGGAATAATATTTTCATCTTCTTCATTATTATTATCATTAAATTCAGTTTGCCCATTCGATTTGCTAATGATGACATCCGAATCAATCATCTCTTTATCATCATCAATTTCATCTGGCTTACTATCAATCATGTTATAGCTTGAATTGTGCAAAGGCTTCGATATTGGTGGCGACAAGAAACTTATATTGTCAATGCTCATGGCCCGCTGCGACATTCTAATTCGCCACGTGTCGGTTTGTGGTTTGGATGAGTCATCATTTCTGTAATAATTTTCGACTTGCAATACGCAATTCATTTAAAATTATTTTAATTTTACTTTATTTTATGTTCAGCTTCTTCTTTTCGTGCCATTAGGTCACGCTTCCATTTCGGTATTGCCGACAGCCGTCGATCTTCGGCCTCACGCACCAAACGATCTTCAAACTCTTTTTTTGCTTTGTCAGCGGCCTTTTTGGCTAACATCTGTCGCTTCCAATCGGGTATAATGTTACCGAAACTATCACGATCTGGTATCTGCAACGAATAATTAACAATTTAATTTTCACCAATAATAAAATATTAATTAAAATTTTTCTTCTTCTTCGTTTCGATTCGTGCAGAAGGTGCAATTCTTTGTTATCATGCGATGAGTGTTCGAGTGATATTATTTTTATATTTGCAATGCAATATAAAAGGCAAAATGGCTTTCAAGCATTTACCGTGTCAACAAAATTTTGCATGGTAAATTGACGATTAACACCTGAATATACCTCAGAATTGCGATCCATTTTGGCACGTTCGACTTTCATTTTCTTTATGCCAGTAATGTCCTTAGACATTTTCAATTCGGCAATTAGATCGGTTTTCTGAGACAAAAATTGCTCGTTCGTTGATGATAGGCACTGCATGCTAATTGAGCGCGTCGGCGCCGAGAATGTTTTCGAAAGCATTTTTGTGTCAGTTCTTCTAAGCTGTACGCTATTCAAGTCCTGAATCGATATAGATGACAAAGGTTGGCTTTGCTTTCGAATCGTTGAATCTTGAGTGGCTTGAGTTGAATGCCGATTGACTGTATTTGATGTTGAAAACAGATTCAATGGAACTGGTGGTGGCGCTGGAATCGATGATGTTTGCTGTTGATAAATTTGCATCGATTAATTCATAATCAGTCTCAATATCTATAAATATTTCCATTAAATTACTTTCTCCGATAAATTATTAGAAATCAAGCACTCGGAAGCAGTTATTATGGTTGTTGATGTTTCTACCGAGGCTACCACAATTTGACCTTTTTGCTCAATGTTTATCGGCGAGTAATCTTCAATGTCCGATGATCTGCGAAGTAACATTACAAATTTTATTATCTAAAATATTTTCCAAACTTCACAATGCATTGCGCAACCCGAAAAATTTCACCTCATGTTGACAACGACAGTTATGAATTAAATATGCGACAAGCAAAAATGTTTTTCTTATTTTTTTCTCGTTTGGGTTTTAAGAAAGAAAAATAAAACGGGGCCAAAAACTGCACTTTAATATTAGCAAACTTGTAATGAAAGCTAATAAAACAGTTTTAACTCGATTGAATTGATTAAAAGAAAGAAAAAATATTGTTCATTAAATGAAACTACAATTAAAACTGAAGCTCGCTTACTTTCACCTCTCGCTACCCACAACCACCACCCCATCAAACATTTGCCAAAAAAAAAGAGTTTTACTTTTCACTTCCACTCAAATTGTGATTGGAAAACAATGAAACGTTCATTTCACTTTAAATTCTTTACCACTGGACACTGATGACTCACCTGACTGATCCCGGTGATGATCGTCGAGCGTTATCTGACACAATACTCTTTAAATATTCCGATGGCTTTATCAAATGATTTGAGTCATTTGAGCTGCTGTTTGGAAATGCAATAATCGGCAATACCAATTGTTTATTGACCAGATGATTGAGACGCTTAGGATCGTGCAGTCCGTTGTATACGTAGTCTGGGTCTTGATTGAAGTGCTGCTCACCGTCGACTGATGAATGAAAAGCTGTTCCACTTTGATGGTGCTGCTGAACTTTTTCACTACTTTTTACATTCTTGATATTATTATTCATCTGTTCGCGATTGTACTGGTGTTGCTGGTTATTGTTGTTGTTACCGCACTCTTGTTGTGAATTATTGTTAATAAGTTTGGATTTCTTATTCGCTGTACCGAATAAAAAAAGATATAAATTACTTCAGTTTAGCGTATATTGTAACAATTTTCGATTTACTGTGCATTAATGAAAGCATTTCATCAAGATGATGATCAGATTTTTAAACCTTTTTTTTATAATTATTCTTGTAGACATAAAAACTAAGACATTTAATAAAAAAAATCACTCATTTAGAGGCGTGGAAGTCAGTTCCGCGGGGAGAGAAGATATTACCTGATATCATTGACATGCTACGATTGTGATTTCCTCGGACCAACTCACTTGGACGTAATGTAGGTTCTTCAAGCACTTCCATTCCAGAATCTGATTCGATTTCATCGCAATTCAAATCGTCATTTCCATCATTTTGATTCATATTGAAGCTTTCATTAAGCGAATCGTTGCTATTACGATGTATGTTTCTATTAGAATTTGAGTGATGATTTTTCAATAGTGGCGGTGGTAGCGGTGGTGGTAATGGAGGTGTATCAATGAGCGATGTTGATGATGACGAACGTTTCATAATCATCTTTTTATTGGCATTTAATTGATACATTTCTTCTTCCGACGGACCGACGCATTCGTATGTTGAATCAAGCAACATATTCGCATTTGCAACTTGTAGTAATGAATTTGAATTGGTTTTGTCGACATTCTTTCTCGGCATCTCATACTTATCATTAGCTACATTCTCAAATTGATTCTTTCCCTGGAAATACAAAATCACAACAAATTTAATTAACTTAAAAGTATTTAAATATTTTTTTGTTTCTAACATTTAGTGGACTATGAACGATGACGTCATGGCTTCGAGTAGAGCTTGCACTAGCTGACCGACTATGAGATCCACTATCTCTCGAGCGACTTCGACCATAAAGTTTCTTAGTGGCATTTTTTGCTTCTTCGCGCACCAAATAAATGTCTTCGTAATCGTGATTATTTGAGCTTTGCGCAACGCTTTGCTCTGCTAAAATTGCCGTTGTTTTATTATTGCTTTTGCTCATCATGTTATGACTACTCATGGCTTCAGCAGAAGCTTCTTCTTCCGAGCCACTCGCAGCGCCACTGCTGCTCGAATGTATTTCTGCTTGAACTGTTAGTGCATTTGCACGTTTATACGGTTCGTCTCTAACACTCGTGTCCGATTCGAAAACATCTTTAATTCGATTATAGATCACTTCTTGTGGATCATGTAGAAAGAAACTCTCGCCACTATCGGGACTGGGTGGCGAATATGAGCTTCGCATTGGATTTATAAAGACACCATCATTGGGTAATGCACCATAATAGCCACCGTCTGGTGATGATCGGTAGAGTAATTCCTAAAAAAGATTTGTTTTGATGCGATATTTAATCTCATTCATTATAAAAGTTTTCTTCAATTACCTTTCGATTATTCGGCGGATGTAAATAGAATGGTTCTGAATCAGAGCTGTTTGTTGAACATTTTGAAACGAATGTGTTTTGATTACGTGTACCTTCAAGATTTCGTGATGACCGTCTTTGCTTTGAGCCCGACGATGTGAATTCACTGCTGTGCTGCACTAAGGCATTAAGACATTCCGTTTGTTGATTTTCAGCGGCATCATTAATTGGACTTTTTCCGTATTTATCCAATGAAAGTTTTGCACCATGATTGAGTAACCATTTAACTACCCCAAATGACCTCGCGATGCTGCAAAATGTAATGGTGTTGCACCATCACCATCACGTAAATTCGGATCAACTCCTTGCTCTTCTACCATCCATTTCAACACTTCGAGACGATTCATTTGACTTGCAGCATGAAGTGCTGTCATTCCGTCTTTTGCACGAACCTGTTGTGATAAATTGTGTTAGTTCAACTATAGCGATTATATGATTAATTAACTTACATAAAGTGAACCACCAGCTTCAACCAAAAATTTAAGTACATCTAAATGACCTTCTTGTGCAGCAAGATAAACAGGTGTCACGTCATTGTCCATCTGTGTGTTTGCGCTGAAACGGAAGTTCAAAATTTCGAATTCTTGATTTTATGCAAATAACGTTTTTCAAATTATAAATTTTTCCATGTCAACTCTATCAAATTAGGCATGAAAATAACACGAATGTTATCTGTGTCTCAATTGTAACGAATGAATCTCAATGTGACTATTATTAACATAATTTCTGTGCTATTAAAAATGCTACATTAAAAACTGCATAGAAAATTTCGAACCCGTCTCAAATCGATTCGCGAAGAGGTATTAAAGAGCATCATGTAGAAAAGTATCACAAGAACGAAACAAGTTTTATGTAGATGTAGACCATTTGCTAGATTAAATGTAGTACAACATCACAACTAAATTAAAAGCTTCGCTAAATCGCTAATAATAAGCATTAAATATAAAATAATGATATGAAGTTAAGAAATTTCGCGATTAAGTGTTATTAAAAACTTTGATTGAATAACTTGCGATTGTAGTATGTGCATTAAAAAAAAATCTTTTAATTTTCTTTGTCATTTCCGTATCATTAAAAAAAAACACATACACAAAGTGTTGAAAGAAAAGCAAGCAATAGCTTCCTTGAAATGCATTCGAGATGTGTCAATCGCTTTTTATTGTACATCGAACGCGTTTAATTGTTTTTTTTTTTTTTTTTTGTAATTACGTTTTTATGAAATGGTCTGTAGATTTTTGTGTGTGTTTGTGTTTTACCGATATTTGCTTTTGATTGAATTAACTTTCATTTTTTAAATTAAAATGAAAAATTTTTTGTTTCTTCAACGTTTTTCCAAGAGACATCCTCCATGTTGAACGTATGGTGTCGATGGTGATGAGATAAAAAGAGAAAATTATAACGCTCGTGATGTCTTGAAATGTTCATGTTAATTATTTCTTTGAATTAAATTTTTGCGATCTTTGGACAACAATTTTATACTTTGTGTAAAATTTCTTTCTGCATAAGAAAAACTGTATTCTCGTAACACTATCTCATCAAACATTTAACCGCAATTAAAATTACCGAAAAAAAATTATGTAATGTACTTGAGGAAGTTAAATTGTTCACTCATATGAATAAAAAAGTAATTAAGTGTTTTTTTATGCAATTTAGTTATTTTTATTGCTTGCTGGATGATAAGATATGTTTGAGATGAATATTTAACATTTTTCATGTCATAGTCAGCGTAATAAATAGTTTACGACTTCTCTCTTTATATGCTGTCAAGAGCAATCGATCATATTAATTAGTAACGATTTAATTATTTAGCAAATTAAGTAGTGATTTATTTAATTATTTTTTATCCAGACATGTTTTCATCGCAGTCTCTATACCTTAAAAGACATTCCTTGTCACTTTTAGGTTCCTTCATTTCTTCCGGCATTCGATTATATTTGCTATTCAATTTCGCTGAGAACTCATAAGACGATGATGAATCTGACTCATTTTTCGGTTTTACATCAATTTCTGGCACTTTGTTTTTCTTTTTTCTTCGATTTAATATTAAATTAGACATTTTAGATTTTCTTCCGTTTCTCGTTTCTCTTTTACTGAAAGAAAATATAACACTTTGCAACTTTCCAATCACAACTTTCTTGCTCAATTCATTAAATTTTCATAGTTTTTCCTTAATAAATTATGAATTTTTTTCTACTGGACGAAAATAATTTTGTTAAAATTCCAATCAAATGATTTTTTAATTTTCTTTTGTTTTGTGTTGAATCAAAAATTATGCTTAAAAAAAAAGCCAAAACCGTTTTGCGATGCTTTCTCGGTAAAACGCAACTACTGAATGAATGGACGCAAAAATGAACATATGAAAAATAACCGTTTTTATCGTTTTTCTTGCTTTTACACATCGAAGCTGTTCCATATAATTGCTATGGCTCTCAGATATCTCTGTGCCTGCGCGGCTTATGTTTTGCTTATATTGGCTCATCTAAAGCCACAATTATTGAGCATGTATGAAATAAATCTATTATTTGCGCTCGCTCTCAAATCTCAGAAGTTGTTTTTTTTTGCGCTTAGATATACCGCAGGAATTGGTATTGGTGATTAGTCAAAGAAACATTAAATCGCGTTACACTTTAAATTGATGCTCATTATTGAATTATTTCATTGTAATTCGGTTAATTCTTAGATTATTGCTGTTTCCGTCATTGATATTTTTTTTGTTGTAGCATGTGAAATAATAATAATTGTGATGTTTTTTGACAATTTTTCGTTAATTATATAACTAGTTGAGGTGCCCGCGATTATTCAGTAAGGAGGATTCATCATTACCAAGCATAAACAGGTTATTATTGTAGAATGTATGTCAGTAAGTTAGTGAAACATTCTAGTGGCCAGAAGAAAATATGTGCACAAGACAAGTTCATATAATGCCAGGCAATCTGGTTGTAACTGTATAAAGCTCACCTGATTCCATCTCGCGATGTATCCAAAATCATTCGAACACATTCAATGCAACCGCGTGCGGCGGCATAATGTAATCCAAGTGATCGATCGTGATCATTATCAAACGAACTCATCCTGCCGTCCATTCCGTGGGCCACCAATTGACCATGATCATGCAATTTCTTATGTGCTTCTGCCAGTGTTTCGGATTCAAAGTTCCTAAGAAATGTTCACGAAAAACATAATCAAATAAAATTTAGTCGAAAATTCAGTACAAAACAAAACAAAAAGTTTTTAATCACAAAGTCCGTTCATTAAAATTGCTGCATTTACAATTTGTAAACATAAGACGCGAGCACACATTTGCTTTTTTAATTGCATGCTTAATGCCGACTGCTCGCTCAATTCGAACACTTTTACTGTTATAATTTTTTTTTTGCTAGCTGCTTTTGATGCTCTTTTAAAATAATTTAAGAACAATAGTATTTTATTTTTTCGTTAATAGTTCGTCTCTAACAATTGTGTTTCACTGCTATTGCTCATGTTTTACGATTTAAATAGTTTCGTGAAAATTCAAATTCCGTAAAGAACATTCAAATACGGTTTTTTTGGACAATTAAGCAAATCACTGATTGATCACAGACTCGTTGGGAGGCACTTTTTACTGGCAATGCTAGCAATAACATGAAATATGATTAAAATCACACTTCAGCTGATCACGTTTTTCAGGTTGTAATTGAGTAGATAGTTTTTTTTAAGATGAGAAGAAAGTGTGCTGAAGAAATTGTTGCAATGCATTTTTTCTATAAAGTGAAAACAATTTTTTCTTTCTTTTGTTTGGACATAATATTGTGATGACGTCACGTGTTAATATGAAACATTTTCATTGTTGATTGTCTCAATTGAAAATCTTGAAAAATTAACAACTTCGTTGGTTCATCACTTATAAATCATTGTAAATAATTAATCACACGATTAATTAACCGCTAAATTTTCTATCGAAATTAAATGATAATTCTTTACCGATTATCGAAATTCTGCACCGAAAATAAAACAAGAAAAATAATCAGCAGAGAAATTGCTTCAAACACGTCTTTAAAATTTGATCAATTGAATGAAACTAAATTTACACATTCGCTTTTGGCTCTGCTGTGCCGCTGCCAAACTCTTCTCACTCACTAATGTAACAAAATAAGAAATAACTATAAGCAACGCGAGCCAGCGGTAAAATGTAATTTTACAGAAGAAAATTATGCTCTCTCTCAAAAATATTCATGTTCTTTGTTTTCAAGTCTGCCTTTTTTTTTTTAATGCCGATGATGGATTGAACACAACATTAGATTAAATTGAAAAGCGTTATTCGCATCACGACAAACACAAAATTGATAACAGAAAAGTTATAAAAATATAAATGAGCGTTTGAAGTTTTATTTGTTGATTGAAAATCTTAAGAAATTTAATATCCTTGAAATTGTCGAAAGGAAATGAATTGTCACTGATAGCACAAATCATAATTTTATTATTACAGAACTTTATTTAAAATCTTCCGCAACCAAAAAATTAATTTAAAGTTCGTTGGAAAAATATTTCAAAACAAAAGCTCGAAGCATCGTGAGCTTTGCCATAATATTTATGTTACCGTAATTTACCTTTCTTTGCAGTAATTTTGCCGATATAAATATTCCAAGCTATCCAGCGCACTATTATTAATCTGTTCATAAGACCTGTGAAAGCATATAAATGAGATTATTAATGGTCCAAATAAATGGTTCGTCTTGATGATTTACCTCGACGATCGTACCGAGGCATTACAAAAGCTGAAGCTTGATGTACACAGCGTGCAGCTTGATGATCCACCATTGGAATGATTGAAATGCCGACTGTTGATCGATTTTTGGCGAAAGCTTCCGTCATCATCGGTTGATGAAAGAGACTTTTCGCGATCGTCTGATGAGAAATCGAAAGTGGCAGTGTTTGTCTCCCAATCTTTGTTCGCATTAAACATTGTTTTACCGAAGCGAGCATTCTTGTATGACGATTCATATAATTTTTTTTCCATCATCGAAATGTTCTCGTTGAAATAAATAATTCCTAAATTATCGTACTTTTGTCGATTCATCAGCTGATGGTAAAGTTTGTCGCTTAAAGGCTTCGAACTATGACAATTTTTAATAAAATCCAAAATGCACATTTTCGTCCATGAAAAAAAAAATACTTTCTGAAAGTCAAAATCTCAATTTGTTTAAGACCGTGTCTTTGCTTCATAAATTGCACAACAATCAATCAATATGAACTTGAGAGCTATTTTCTAGCTATTTTAGTGAATTTCCCAAACGACCTAATGAAACGATTTTTGTTTTGGAAATTTCTGTGGACACGCTTCATCAAATACCTAATCACAAAACCACCAAAATTAAAATTTTGCCGATTGTCTGAAGAAACCCATATTTTGTTATTGTTTTCTTTTAATTCCTCTGTTTTGTTGTCTGCATTTCTTTCAAAAAGTAATTCGCTATGCTTTTATACTTCTCTTTTAAATATCGAGTAGTGCGAGCATAAAAATTGACATTGAAGCGCATGAAACTTTATGCTCTATTAAATAACTTAACTTCAAAGTATCAAACTAGTTCTTACAGACAAAGTCACACAAATATTTGGCAATAAATATATAGGTGATAGACACATGCTGCTTTTAGTCGCGGTGGAAATTCGTTCAACTGAAAACTGTCATTTTCTATTCTTTGCCATAGTTCTCAAGAACAACTCGTGCGATTCATTCTCGCAGAAGCATTGAAAGTTTTACTTTGAATACCCCACAGATTGAACAAGCTAATTGTCTAAATAATGAAAGCACAATCAATCAAATAGCAATCAATCGCCGTCACATTTGGGCCGCAAGCAAGTTTACCGAAAATTTCTTAATTTAGTTATAACAGTAGATAAACGTCTTTTGCAATTTATTGTTATATGCTTCCATATGAATGTTTCTTAAATTATCAACAATTCAATAACTTTGATAACTCTTATTCCACCGATTTGATTTCACTTCAAGCACTTTTTGATGTCTGACTTGGACCGCGCTAGGATTGAAACTGTTTTCTCCAAAAAAAATTTGTTTTATTTTTCGGATACAGCAAATCATTAAATTTTTTTCTTGGGTACAACAAGCAAGTGATGAAAGCAAAAGTGAAAAATATTGCGAGGTACATGTAACTAAAAAAAAATTAATTTTACCTAAATTTGAAATGAAATATATGAATATTCTTAATCTTTCTGTCTTTCTGTGTCACGAAATGTTATAGAACATGATATAGAATGAAGTATAACATCAATATATTTAACGTTAAAAATTTGAAATTGCTGACGCCGAAACAAGTTCAATTTAAGATATTTTGTGATTCGTTCAGTATGTTATTTTTTTCTCTGCATTGATCAGTTTCGTCTGAATCGGGTTTGATGTTTCTTTTCTTCCTTCTCTAAGTGACTTTGTTGTAACATCATCCTTGGAATTACCCATTTCCAAGAGAATGAAAAAACTTTTTGAAATCCAGAAATAATTTATTTTGTAAAAAGTGTTTTCTTTTTTTCGTAAAAAAAATGTGCTGCTGAAGTCCAGAATTTACCCCTTAATCTACTGTAACTAACTCTTCGTCCATTGTGTTTTTTATTTAATTTTTTTTTTGCAAACCAGTTCAAAGTCGAAAGCTTTTATTAAAAATCATGTTTACGAACTCCTGCAATTTTAATTTTCATTGTCTCGCTCCGAAAGATTCAGGAAGCGATAGTGAGCTACTGCCATCAAATATGAATCATCGTGAACCTGTTATTCTTAATGTCTATGATATGGTAAGTGCAACTGTATAATATCCAGCAGATCCTAGGGGCTCGCATTATGATTTAAGTCATGAGCGTTCTTACAATGTTTCCATATTTTGACATAAACAACTTTTTTCTCTATACAAGCTTTCTGTCTTTCATTCATTGTTGCTCGTTCATTTCTATTTTTATTTTGTTGTTTAATCAACTTTACAACTTAACACATTTTATTACTGATAATAACAAAATGACAGATTGATTGTTATATATTATATATGCAAGTTCATTATTATCATTCACAGCAGCATAGTACATAATATTTATTCATATGATGTTTGCAAATTGATTAAAATTCCTTCACATTGTTTCAGTATTGGATTAACGACTACACAACGAGCCTAGGCATCGGAGTTTACCATTCAGGTGTCGAAATCTACGGCGTTGAATTTGCTTATGGAGGTGAGAAAGAGAATAATAAGATGCTGGAGTTTAAACAATTAAGCAAATATTTTCTACCCCGCAGGCCATCCATTTAATTTTAGCGGAATTTTCGAGATAACACCCAGAGAGCACGATGAGTTAGGCGAACAGTTTCGATTTAGGTATGAGAATATTAATATCTTGTTATCAATTATTAACTTAACTTAATAAATATTTAATTAAATTTTTGTAGACAAAGCATTCAAATCGGCTGCACGGAATTTACCGAAGAAGATGTACGTCGAATTGTTGAAGAAATAGGAAATCAATTTCGTGGCGATAAATATCATTTAATGAACAATAATTGCAATCACTTTTCATCAGCATTGACGCAAATCTTGTGCGGTCAAGAAATTCCTAGTTGGGTCAATCGTTTAGCTCAGTTTTCATCGTGTGTTCCGTTTTTACAACGATGCCTTCCAAAAGAGTGGCTCACACCAATGGCACTCCAACAACAATGCACGATAGCCGCAATGCGTGATCGCGATTCCGATAATAGTCCACTCTGAAGATAGGCCTTAATTAATTTATAATAACAATAGTTATAGGGAGATCATCTGAGCAGCATCCCCTTAAAAATATTGCATTATCGAGCAATTCAACAATCTACACTTATTATTAAAAACAAAAAATTAAAAATTGACTTACGAATTCGGACAATTTAATTATATTTTGTGCATTTATTTTTAAAACATTGAAAAGATAACGACGAATGTAGTGCAACATAGTTTGAGAACTTTTAGGCCAATTTAAATGTGTAAGGAGATTGAAGAAAAGAAATTTATTTATTATTAGTTCTAATTATAAAAATCTAACTGTAATTAACTCCATTGTTTTGATAAAACGACGAAATCACTATCTGATGATACTTGTTAAGCAGGTTTTCTTCTTAAAAGTTAAAGTTATTACATTTCATAGAAGAAAAGCATTGTCAAAAAAACTTTAGACAAAACGAAACTCACGCATTGATTTTTGTAGATAAGAAAACGTTAACGTTGTTGCATTTTTTCCCCTATAAAAATCAGTTTCCCCCCAAAACAGAATCTAAACATTCGAATAGAGATCGATGACGCACATAGCCAGGTCTTGTTAATAAAGAAGCATTTATTTCAAATGACGATCAGAATAATAAAAAATTTGTAAAATATTTCGTGACGTTAAGCAAAAATAACAGAAAAAAATAAAAAACATGTTTCCGAAAGTTCATTTTAACAACAAAGAGAAAACAGAAAAAAAAAACATTTTTGATCCTAAAACTGTATTTTACTCATTAATTTAATAAAATGATAATTAAATAAATAAATTAATTAATTAAAAAGGATTTAAAAGAAATTATGTCATTTTGAATAATTTTTTCATGCTTAACTACTTTGCACTTTAATAGCAATGCAAACAATCATTTCGAATTGTTTTAAAATAACAACAAAGAATGGAAATTTTTGTTTAACTTTGCGCTAAATTAACAGCACATGCATCTTGTTGTTTTCGCAATTAATACAAAAACGACTGCGAAAATTGAAATAAATGCAAAAACGAACCAGAGAGAATTCACGATCAAATGAATGAATGAATGAGAAGCACTTTATGAATGAAAACCTCGAAGCACATAAACAAATATATACGACCACCACAACAACAACAATAATAAAAGGCTACAACTATATTTATCATTTGAGGCATTAACTGCAGATCAAAGCGACAAGACATTCAATTAAAAGCCTGCAAACGAGAGTCTGTGCCTTCTAAATTTGTGTATATGAATTAAACTCAGGCGCTCGAGTCACTCGTCGGGGTCAAGTGCTTTTGATAGGGCGTTGTGAAAAATATTTAATGCTCTAAATAAACTAAATTAATCATCTCAGTCATTGTGAATTTGTTGAAGATAGCGGACGACAAAGTTTTATTTTCTCGTGTTTTCAGTTTGAAACGCGTGCGCGATTTCTATTCAAATCGCAAGCAAACAAATATTCGGCAACCTTGACTTTCTGCTTCTGTTCTGTGTGTGATAAGATTTTTTTCACGCATAGAAAAAAAAAAGAATTTTTTCATAAACATTCCAACTTGTGATTCACATGGATTTTTAGAACTTGATGCAATAATATTGTATTTAGCGCATATTGGAATGTGTTTTGACATCACACACGTGAGTCATTCCAACAGTTATTTAACGTGTATGAGTGTTAAGTTATGAACGGATCATCAAGTCTACATCCCTATACTGTGACAAAATTGGGAGAATCTCATATGAATCACTCACTCAGTGAAAACGATGGTCGATCATCGGAATCTCTCGGCTCAATTAGTCGAACGAAACCTTTACTACAAACTGGACCGAGCGACGATTATTTTTACGAGAACTTTATACCATCTCTCGAATATGATAGCGACGATTGTGATGCAGAAAATATCTACGAGAATCTCACCAAGCTAAGACCGAAACAAAAGTCATTTCAGGAATTCATGCAGTCGGTCAAGTCGAAAGCCAAAGATTTAAGATTTATTAGACATGGGCGAAAGCGTAAAACGAAACTGATTGAGAGTAATCTCTTAATTGACGATAATTTATTTGGCTCAGAACGGAGTCTAATGGAAAGCTATTGGCGCAATTATGATGATGTGAGTTCTTACACATCGTGTCATGATGAAAATATTTACGAGAATTTAGACTTTAAGTATTCATGCATTTATGAAAGAGATGCACAGTTGCTGCAAGAAAACGATTCGCTGAACTTTTGGGTGAGAAATTTATCGAATGAAATCGAAAATTATGAAAATGAAACGATCTTAAGTGTCAAAAGCATACCATCAAGAATTGAAAGCTTTAATTGTTGCTATAATATGATGAACCCTAATTGGGGAATACAAACTGGTGCCATGATTCAACGACCATTAAATGATGATGCAATCAGGTATGAACTTTTTAGAAAAGTTTACACTTCAAGTTGGGCACATGATGACGAGAGCGAAATGTTGAATTCAATGATTTATATTTACAATAAATATTTAAGAAACCAAAAGACACGTGACAATGCTACTGATGATAGGAATACGATAATGAGAACACCAACGACAACAACAGAAACTGATATGATCGTCGACAGCCCTGAAACCTTTACGAGTATTGACACAACAAGTGTTATCTTATCGTCTTTGAATCCGCTAATGATAACTTACGACGATTGCTTAAAGTTTTACTTTGCACTCGCGACATTTCACTCAATTGATTGGTGTTGCGTTAGAAAAGCGCAAATATATAAGTTCAGCAAATTATTCATCAAAAACAACGCTCATCAGCTGCGCCTCATCACTGACAAACAGTTGATTAGTTTTTGTCATTCGTTAAAGTTGATTTTATCGCGTGCTGCGTTAAAATGGAAGGCGCATGAAATTAAAGCTATTGAAAGTGACGAAAAAGTAATTGAGGAAAGCCCAAAATTTGTGCAAGAAGAAAGTATTTATCAGCCAATTTGGAAGTGTAAAACGAGTGCATGTGATACGATCAAGGGCGAAAATATTTATGCGCAATTTGACTTTATGACAGCCCCAGTCGATGATAACGAATGGGAAATTGACGATGAGTTTTCATTTGTTGTGGCGCGAGAAAACGAACAAAAAATTATGAATGAATCCGATGTTATTAATACGCCAAAATTCAGCAAAGTTTGCATTCTATACAGTGATGAGGATGAGAATTTGAATAAAATTCTTTATTCATATGATTCAACAAGCTTCATAGGATGTGTTTCGGCTGATAAAGTATTACTGTCGAGTGAGTCTCATGATACGGAAAACGAGTCACACGTTGAGCTTGCTGGTCAAGCCTTGCCTCTAGCAGGCTTCGAAAAATTCGACTCCGTTGAGGCGTGGAAATTTTTGCTGCTGAAGGACTCGAACTTTTTGGAAGACGAGGAAGATATGGTGAGAGCTAGTGTAGCAGTTTATTAATTCATATCAGTGATTTATTAATGATAAAAAAATACAATGTTACAGATAATGACTGAAAGTATCTTAAATACACTTTCCAACAATTCTCGATATGACTACGAGGACACGAGTTCAATTAATTCTGGAAATAGCATATCGAATGATTTGAAGGTGAGTTTTAGTTCTTAATGTTTTACTTGTTAATATCATTATTATTGTTTATTTTGATTTAAGCATAAAAATAAGAACAAATTACTGCTAATGAAAAACCGAAAGCAGGATACGAGGTATTATTATTGTATATTTTGTCACGAACATCAATTTAATGACAATATCTTCTAGTGTATCATCGGATTCGCTCACTGATAATTCTATTCATGGCCAATATCGTCCTATAAACGAAATCGATTTTGATAGTTCAGAGCAAATTCATGACGAACCAAAGAAGGAAAGAGAAAGATTTCGCGATCGGGTTAAAGCAAAGCTTAAGTTTAAGTCAAGTAAACCACCACCACAACCCGAACAAAACAAGGAAGATACGATATCGACATCATCTGAAGATTTAGGCAAATTTACTGTATTCGGATGCAGTTTGGATCAAGTTGAGAAGGATATTGATCACAAGGATGTGCCACGTTTCATTGTTGAATGTACAAAACTTATCGAAATTCATGTAAAGTGTCACGGACTTTACAGAATTTCAGGCAATAAGACAATCATTGAAGCGGTTCGAAAGAAACTTAACGAAAAGAAAACATCAAAAAAGGAATCAAAATATGCCGTTCTGCAAGGTCATGACATTCATACACTGTGCGGACTTCTTAAGATGTATTTCCGTGAATTGCCGCCGTTGATCAGTGGCAAGACATTTAATTTCTGTACATCAGGTATATTAATTACATTTAAATTGACAATTTTCTTATTAAAAAATTTACATTTCTTAGACAACGTTACAATACCTCAAATCAGAGATCAATTAAGAACGGAAGTTCCACACGGAAATTATGAAACTTTAAAATTCCTACTAAGTCATCTCAAAAAGTAAGATTTCAAATTAACAATTTTGCTGAAATGCACTAATTAATTATTGATATTATTCGTAGCATTGAGAAGCATAGCGATGAAAATTTAATGACCGCTGCGAACATTGCCATTTGCTGGGGTTTGTGTTTGTTTTCGAGTTGTTTCGATCAATCGCCAGGCTACGAAAATGACATTTGCAAGTGCAATGTTTTATGCAAGAAATTGATTGACAACTTTTATGATATTTTCCAAAATGTGCCCATCGAACAAAATAATCGACAAATTTAATTAAATTAATAAAAAAAAATGATTTTCATATTAAACGTAGAAAATTTATTTTTTCCTTTTGAAGCTTAAGACTATAAAATTTTATAAGGCAATTTTATAAGCTAACAAGTCTTGAAGAACTTTGAATTTTACAAATGTTTATCTATTTCGTGAATTCATCTTAAAGTCGAAACTAATTGCGGGGGTGACATTCTATGGCAGGAGTCAATAAATTAAATCACCATTTGGTTTTAACTTTTTTCTTCTTCTCGAAACATTTTGATGAGTATAAATGACAACTTATCGACTTTATTAAATGCAATTATGTAGTTAATCTTAATGTTAAAACGTGTCAAAAAAGGTTTTAATTCTAAAGAGATTCACTTGGAAGGGGATTGCTGAATATTTCTTCTTTTTTTTTACATTTATATAGCAAAGAATGTATCGAATTAATACTTTCCGCAATTTAATATTTCGAAGCATGATAATGAAAAGAATGTTATCATTATTAGTTTTTTTTTCTTACATTATTATCACATCTTTTTAACATGAATTTGCTTTTTTTTTTAAACTAAACAGTCAAATTTTGTTATTGCCTAATATTTTGTTTGTTGTAAACGATTTATTTTTTTAGACAAATGATGAAAATCCTGGCAGTGGTGCTCGACTACGAGCCATGTTATTCATGATAATTTGACCCCCATTTAGACTCATCACGGTGCTGCCCTCGGGCTCAGAGTCTGTGTAACTGGAGTAGTTTCTCATCGGCTTTTGGCGCTTCCATGATTGCCGTAAAGTGTTGTTAACATTTGCATAATGATTCACAAATGAATGTGGATCGGAATGAAGGCTCTCATTCTCACTTTCCGATTGCTATAATAGAAAAAAAAATGAGAAATTGAAGTCAATTGAACAATTTCATTAATAAAAGATTTACCTGTGAATCAGAAGTGCTCACTTCTGACGGCTTTTCAGTTACACTGCTATCGTCAGGATTTTCGTCGTAACATTTTAAACTCTCTTCGTCACTGTGATATGCTACCGATGCTGGTGACGGTCGTGGTGGAGATTTACCAAGAGTGTGCGATTGATTTGAAGTTTTCTTACTGATCGTTCCATTACGTCGACCAATTGTTCCTGTGGCTGACATTGTAGCAGTATTTGATAAGCCATGTCTTGATCGATATAATTCTAAAGCGAGCTCTTGTCGTTCATCTATTGACATTGCCATCGATTCTTCAAGCGTCTTTTGTGCTTCTTCTAGAATTTCATAAAAATTTAAAAAATTTAAGAATAAGAAACTTAACGGGGTTTTACTTATTAGGTCAACTCACGTTTATACTTATAACTTTTACTTTTAACGCACAAAATTGCAATAACTATAATTATAATAACGACACTTGTCGCTGCTGTCGTAACAATAAACCACGTTTGACGATGGAATGGCTTTTGCTGCAAATAACCATATTCGAGATAAAGCTTTGATGGTGTTAGAATATGATCACTTGAGTAGACCGGACATGAGATGCCATATTTATTGTATGAGCTTACTCTAAATAAGTAAACTGTCGACGGGAGAAGAGTTTGAAAGCTGATGGTGAAATCTTGAATTGGACCATTTGATGATTTCGCAACTACTTGCCATCGAGAGTCATCTGTGAAGAAAATGAATTGTGATATTAAAACATTTAATTTCATCTTCAGATTGTTAACATCGAAACGACCACAAATGACTGATGCAATGACATTGATGAATAAATTCATTTCGATTATAATTAAAGCAAATGGTGCAATGAAATTTTGGTGGTTGGTTAATGCTTGAATGTGTTAATTAACAAACAGACATTTTGGAAAGAAAATTTGTTGATGCAGAACATGCATATCACAACATTACTTACGACCATCAATATCTTCCATTGCTAGGAAAAATTTTTGTGGAAAATTTCGGTTTTTGAGAAATCTGAATGAAGCTTTTCAAGAATTATGAACTTACCGCGCTTTTTCGATTCAAAATAATAGCCAAGAATTGGACCCTTTCCTGATGGACCATTCATCCAGTTCATATCAACAGATGCGACACTTTTTGAGAGTATCAATTCCCTTGGACTTATGGGAGAACCATCTTGTGGACCAGTTGTAATATTTCCAGTCACTGGAGGACCATATTCAATTGTTTGTGCTCGAACAGTGAATGTGTAACTGGAAAGAATTTCAATCGTTCATTGTCTAATTTCACTTTTCATTTATTTATTATAAACAAACTTACGTTACTTCCTCTTCCAGATTCTGAATAAGCAAATTTGTGCTCGTGACTTTCTGTTTCACTTGCTTACTGAACTTTTCATTGTCTTCGGTTGTTTCATATGTGACAATGTACCCAATAATTTCACCATTTCTGTATCTTGGTGGTTCCCAAGAAACTTTTAAACTATTCATTGTTATATCGGAAAATTCTAATCCTGTAGGTGCTGACGGAAGTCCTTGAAGTGTTTTAACAGTAAGTGGTGGTGATCGTGGTCCATCACCAGCGGGATTAAAAGCAAGAATTTGAATCTTATACTCGGTGAACTTATCAAGGAACACTAAACTATGAGAATTATATGAAGCTGGAACAACTTCAATTTCCTCTTCAGGCTTAAAACCATCTTCAAATGGTTGTGGAGATTGTGTAACTAAGTAAAATATCTTATAGCCAAGTAGTTCACCATTTTGTGCAGCGAAATTTGGTGCTTTCCACTTTAAACGAACTTCCGTTGGTGACACTGCAGCAGCTTCAAAGTTTTGTGGCTCTCCAGTTGGCACAGCTTCACCAACATAAACAGCAACTAATGAACTTGCTGGTCCAGTTCCTTGCGAATTAAATGGATAAACAACGATTTCATAGTTTTGATCTTGAGTTAGATCTTTGAGAATTGCTGAACTTTGATCTATTCCAAGTACATCAAGCTTCGGAACATCACTCAAAATTTTTGTTCCTAAATCATCGATTGGTTGATAAACAATTCTGTAGCCTCCGTCGGAATCACCATTCCATAAATTCTTCTTCAAACTTGTCCATTCAACTCGAACACTTGTTGTTGTGATTGGTACAACTTTTAATTCACTCACCGGAAATGCAGGTGGCGCCGGTAGTGTCCTCACATCAATACTTTCTCTACTAAATTTCGATGGTCCAATGTCGTTTGTTGCTCTTATTCTGAATTGATATAATGTAAAAGGCTTCAAATTTTGAGCAGTATATGAGTTTGCATTTGGATCAATTCGTTCTGCCAACGATACCCAATTGCCTTCATTTTCTCGCAGTTGAACGGTATAATATCTCAGCGGTGCATAGCCATCACGTCCTGGAGTCCAACTGAATGTTATTTGCTGCGATTGAATTTGACTGCGACTAATTTGCGGAACGGAAGGTGGTTCAGGAATTTCACGATTATTTGTTGTGAACACTAAGACGCTGGCAGTTTTGCCCCAACCGATTCTGGTTTGTGCTGTTACACTAAATAAATAATAGCGCTCTGCTAAAAGATTTGATGCCCTAAATGTTCTATCTAATGGCGAAAATTCGCGACTATAATCCAAATTGTATGATCCATTCAATAAATATGTAACTTTGTATGCCAAAATGTCACCATTGCTTTCCTCTGGCACATCCCAAATTATGCGTGCTGGAAAAAAAATAATAAGATTAACTAAATAAATTTGAATGAAAGCAATGGATGTTACCAGTTGTAAATGAAACATCAGGAAATGACACATTTGAGGGTGCTCCCGGTGTGTCTTCGAACGTTTGAGTTCTGATTGGCGGTAAGCTTAATGAGCCATCTCCCAATCGGGTATAAGCCAACACTTGAATATGATATACAACATATTTCTTCATTTCTGTCAATGTTGTTGTGAATGTTGTGTTATTTGGAATCGTTTTTTGCAACACTGGTATTCCTATGTGGCCAGGAGCTCCATAGAAAACTTTATATCCTTCGATTTGTCCATTTTGTGCTTTTTTAGGAACTTCATTCCATTTAACAACTATTGTTGTTGACGATGTTGCATTTGCTTCAACAATTGATGGTCCCAATGAAGGAACAGCTTCACGTGTTCTTTCTAGCGCAATTGGACTCTCGGTTGATTCTCCAACCTCATTGCATGCTGTCATTATTATTTCATACAGCGACCATTCTTCAAGACCTTTAAGAATATGAGAATTTGAAGTTGCATCCTCAATATGAACACTGATGGCTTCATTTACAATTTTATCTTCTTTTAATCGGTAAGTTATGTTGTAGCCTCTGGGATTACCGAACCATTCAGTTTGTTGTAATGGAATCCATCTAACTCGCAATTCAGTTGCGCTCATTGCTCTGACGGTGACATTCAGTGGCGCATGACTCGGACGAGCTTGAATTGTTTGGAAATCTTTTGTGGGCTCTGAAGGCTTGCTAGTTCCAACTATATTTACAGCGATTATACGAAGTTTGTATTGTGTGTAGGGCGATAATCCAGTAACAGTCAATGTCGTTGCATCTGGATCGGAAATTTCAAAAACTTGAAACCAGAGAATATTTCGAGCATTTTGAGCCTCAACAATCCATTTTATAATTGATGAATTTCCATCAAAGCCGGGTGTGAATTGTATAACAACAGAAAATGCTTCGATATTTGATAAGGCTAAAGTTGATGGTGGTTCGGGTAGAACTGGCTCAATACCCGACTGAATAAGAGCAGTCTTTGGCTTTCCAGGACCTTTTGATGTCCATGCTATAACCTCAAACCAATAATGCGTCATAGCCTTCAGTTGTGTCACATGCAATTTAAATTCTACCGATGTTAAATTGACAACTTTTGCATCGATCGAATCTTTGATTTTATATTTCACTTGATATCCAGTTATGATTCCATTTTTTTCTTTAGGTTCGGACCATTTCAATGTCATTTCACGATCTGATATATCGTCAAATTGTAAAGCTGATACTTCACCGGGAACGTCCTCGTGAGTTTTTACTGCTATTGGACTACTACTCTCGCCGTCTCCAGGATGTGTAAAGCATAAAACTGTGATATTGTAATCAGTAAATTTGCTTAACGAATTTAGAGTGCAATTTTGTTCTTCCAAAGGATTGATAAGATTTGGTGGAACTTTCATTGATTTCGCTTCAACTTCTGTCATAACATCATCAATAAGTTCCAAGCGCCATGCTTGAATTTTATATCCTTGATTTATACCATTGATTTGTTGTGGATTTGGTGGTCTCCATCTCACCAATACAGCAGTTGAGTTTATAGCTTCAATTTGAACATCAGATGGTGGCGCTTCGGGAATTCCTTCCTTAGTTTTAATTCTAGAACCTTCGGTATATATGCCAACGCCCATATTGTTATAAGCTGCTATCTGAATGACGTAATCTTTCCACGTAATCAGTTCCTGTATTAAGTAATTTCTTTGGGCTTCATTTGATATATTTTTATATGTCCATGGACTTTCTTTGTATCCATTTAGTTTATAGCGCAACATGTATCCCAAAATTTGTCCATTTCGATGTTCTTCTAATGGCGGTTGCCATTGTGTAATTATCTCTGATGATGATCGAGCTGAACCAACAAATCCTAATGGAGCACCAGATGGTGCTTCTTGAGGCAATTGTAATGTCTCCGAGGGATCAGATGAAACACCTTCACCAACTCTATTCACTGCACTGACTCGGAATTGATACTTTGTGGCTGCTTTTAAATTCGTTATCAACACAAATTGCTGATTCGCCGACACATTGCTGCGTTCTGTTATCCAGTTTTGAAGATTTTCCGGCAACGGTCCTGATATTTCTGTAATAAATGTAAAAGTTATTGCATTTATATCTAAAACATTTTTTTTCTCATTTGTTATTACCTAAATCAGAGACTTCACGACGTTGCACAATATACTTAATAATTGGACTATTCCCGTCGAAACCAGTTACCCATGATATGTTAACAGTTCGCTGATTGGGTGCGGGAAGACGTTCCGCTTGCACATTTGTTGGAGCAAATGGCAATTCAATGACATCCAACTTGGCTGAACGAGTTTCATTGCCAGCTTGCGACGAGACCTTTCGAGAAAAAAAATTTCAGTTGATATTTTGGTAGCAATAAAAATGTCAGATTAATAAATTCTACCCACCATGCAAATGTATTTGCCAGCATCTGATGGCCGAACGGCAGATATTTCCAGCGACCCGTCATCTTTAACAACATGCCTCTGACTATTCATTATTGGACTTGACCTATTAATTAACAAGTTCTATTTAGTTTCGACAATTCTTTGGTTTAGAAAGGCAAACAATGCTTACTGTTTCTCTCGATACCATTGAATTGAATAGTTCACATTGGGGTCGCTAGACACCTTACATTGTAAATTGGTAGTTAAGCCGAGCAGTACCGATGCATCAACGGGTGGTTGAGTGATTTGTGTGCGAACTAGAACGCCCAAAAAAGCTTCCCCGGTCACCTCGCCAGCTTCATTAGCTCGTATGCATTTGTATGATCCAGAATCGGATTCTTTGATATTTGATATCACCAAATCACCATTTTCGTAGATTTGAAAGCGATTTGAATTCTCAATTGTTACTGAGTCTATGAATTTGCATAAGATATAAATGATTATAGTATCTAGTCTTTAGACTATCGTATTGTTTTAAGATTGTTACCGTTATAAATCCAGGTGATGTTTGGAAATGGTGCACCAACCGCTCGGCAACTCAACGTAACATCTTTGCCATCGAGAGCAGTTGCGTTTTGTGGGAATTTCTCCATAATGGGACTCGAAGCTGCGAAGCAAAATGATGAATATTAAAATTCGAAGAAAAGTTTCTTTTAAACATTCCTATAAAATATTATTTGCGATATCTTTGTGCTGTACACGCATCATACAGTGCAATTTATATTTGCATATATTTCAGAATCTTTCAATCTAATGCAATAATAGGTGCCTTTGTCATGCTTGTTTTTCAAACGCTAATTGTGCTAAATTCTTAATTGTTTTATTTGAATCGTTCAGGCTTTCTTACTGTTTTCAATAATTAATCCATTCGAATTTATTGCTAACCGAACGCCAATTATACGCGGCTGAGCTAATCGCTTCGAGCGTGTAAATTCATAAGTCTTTTTAAGGTTATCGGGGTTAGTTAGATCATTCAATTTGTTATATTTTTTCGCTAGAAAGCTCTGATTTGTGTTATCTGTTAAGAAAAGTTGTTTAGCGATTAATTTTCTTTTAATGATTTTTTCATCTTTTTAATTTCGCTTTATAAGAAAAAGTCAAAAAAAAAAAGTATCGAAATAATGAACTTACTTTTAACTTTAACCCAAGCATATGATGACTTTTCACCAGCCTCATTTGAAGCCAGACATTGAAACACTGCGGAATCGTTGAGGCCGACTTTCTTAATGATCAATGTATTATCGTCTTTCTTTTTGTATGCATATGATGAAAGGTCGAGAGCCTCAGCATTTCTGAACCATGTCACATACGGCGATGGTTTTCCATACACTTCACATGGAATTTCCAAGGCCGTTGCATATTCAACGAAAACATCAATTTGTGTTGGACTCCTAAATTGTGGTGGTTCAATTACTGTCATCAATGCTTTGGCTGTTTGCACATCATATCCACCAGTTCGCATTTGCACTTTGCATGAATATACTCCCGTGAATTTTGAATTAACAGAAAGTAATGTCAGTGTTCGGTTAAACATATCAAGATTGTAAGTTATGTCAGCACTATCAATTGGAATCTCATCCTTAAACCACAATGTTTCAATCTCATGCAATGGTCTTGCATTTGCGATGCACTGTAGTTCTGTTTCTTTTCCTTCAACAACTTTCTGATCATCTGGTGGAACAATAATTTCAGGACCGATCTCAGAATTTGAATTTCCAGTTACATTCAGTTCAGTGAAAGAACTATATTCGACTTTTCCTATCTGTGCATTCACAGCGCGTGCTTTAAATGCGACACCATTGTCATCCTCATCAACTGACAGAATGATAAGTTGATTTTTCCTTGAATTCTCAGCATATCTAATATTTGTTGTAATTGGTCCACGTTTCGTTTCCCACGCAACTGCTGGCGCGGGGACCGATTCAATTTCAGCTAAATCTAAAATCACTGGACTGCCAGATTTAACTGACACAATCTTATCTCTTAGGTCCTTAAATTCTCCCATATAAGCAACAACAACCTCACTCTTCTCACTGAAAATTGTGCCTGCTGAATTTGAGGCAACGCATTGATACGAGCCAGCATCATCGCGTATTGTATTTGTGATTCGATAAATTTCTGTATTACTAAAATCCGTTAATGGAATTCCGTCCTTCATCCATTTGTATTGTGGTTGTGGTGAACCTGGTGACAAGATGCATGACATTTAATTATTTTAGTAGGAAACCATCTATGACAGCGCTGATAACGCTCGATTAGGTCACGAAAGTGTCACGAATGTTTTCACATTGGCATGACTTAGTGATTGGAAGAAATTTTGTATATACTTAAAAAAAAATGTTTCGTTACCGGTCGCTTTGCAGTGTAAAATCTTCGTTCGGCCTTCGGCAACAGTCGAGCTCGATTTTGATGGTTGAATTTGAAAAACGGGTGCTTGAATATTATCTAGGTGGAAATGAAATAATAGAGTTGGTGTCTTAATATTATGAAGTCTAATCATCATCATATACTACATTAGAGAGCACCATTGATAAACATTAACTTTCTTCTTTTTCTTATTCATTTCGTTTTGTTTATTTACAAAGTTCATTAAATCACAAAGAATTTTTTTTTATTAATCGCATTTTATGAACAAGATTTGTCGGTCGACTTATGCTCCGCGTCTAAGCATGTGAATGAATGTTATTCAAAGATTATGAGCCTGTGCATCTGATGAGGCTCAAGCGCGCAATGAAACATTATAAACAAATGGTATTCATTTATAAATGATCATTGGGCCGTGTGCCATATGTGCGTCTCGTAAATTAAAATAACTTGTCCATCCAAACATTGTTCCCTGCCACAATGCGAACAATGTAGTTTGGTTAATAAATTTTCTTTCATTTTTCTAACCAATAAACATCATTCGGGTGGAGTCGATTTTTTTATGAGCTTACTGGTGAAAGACTTGCACATGTTCACGCCATAATCCGTTGAATTTGTTAATATCTGCTGCGTATGCAGTTTTTTTTTATCGCTACGCTTCGAGGGGTTCATTAAAAATATTGCATGCACGAGTGTTTTATATTATATTCCACCCCCTCACTTAATGAATGACACCGGTCTTTGTCGATTATATATAAAAACAGAAGACCAGAAAAAATTATTATGAGATACTTTAGTAAATGATGATTAATGAATAACGTTTAGCCAGAGAGAAATTCTTCAAAAAATATTTGTTTCTTCTTCTTCTTCGCATTGAGTCTGCAACTCTGTTAAATATCATTTGATGGTAAACATCATCAAATTACATCAGAATGCCAGATATTGTTTTCTTAATATTACTTTAAGTTTTTCTTTCTGAACTTTCCATTTTCTTTGCATTTTGAAACGCTCTAATAACGCGGCATGAAATGATGATTTCTTGGGCAATAAAAAACATATGAAGCCAAAAAAAAAAAAAGATTTTAAAATTCAAAGTGAAAATCTTTAAATTATAAATTGCTGAAAATGCTAATGGAGACTTGCACAACATAGCATAATATCGTTATAAGACAGTTCCAGTTACGATTCTTGCGGTTGGTCAATCGATTGGCGCCTTGATATTTGTATTATCGATCATCCATAAATTCCGTAACACATCGTTGCATTTCATATTTTCCCGAAAATTATCTCGTTACTTTATTTGAGTGAGTTATGTTTGCTTCCATTAATGTGTTACATCGTTTTTGGATGTTTCCTAATCAAAGATAATAATTTCAAATGTTTCTTTTTTTTCTGAATATTTTTATGTAAACTATGAAGTGATTTCATCGATTGCACAAAAAAAAATTCTAACGATAAGGAAATTATTTTTAGAAAATCTATTGAGATTTTCTCTATCGGTTCGTGATCATAAAATTGAGGAAATATTTTATTTCATCCATGAAACAAATCTTTTTAAAATGTGCGATCAAAATTGTCTGTCTTCGCGCGTTGAGGGAGTTAATTTAGTGCAACTTTAAATGTTTCGACATTTTACGATCGACAACTAAAATGTGTATGTTTTTTTTTGTGACTCCAAATGTTGCGCTTCCTTTTTAACACAATCGACGGCGACAGCATTGCGTTAAAGATCTCGGTAAAACATATTTCCTGCACATACATTAAACGATGCAATGCACATTTTCATTCCATTAGAGTCTAAATCTAAAAATAATAATTGTCTGAGAAGAAGTAATTTAAAATACGACGCATAACTACTGCATGATTTATATCAGATGTGCTTTGCAGCATTTGTATTATGTTCATTATGTTTGCGACTCGTTTTATTCTTCGCTGCTATCAAATCACAATTTCTCACTTTTTCCAAATCAAATCGATGATTCACTATTTAACCATTTTTTTTGCACAATTTCACATTTGTAAAATGAGTTTCATTAAATTAGCCGTTTCAAATCATATGATATCATCAAGGTAGACTCCCTTCGTTCAATCAAAAAAAAATAATTATTTATATGGTAAAGTGAATAGCGGTGAATCGTCACCGAAGTAATTACCAAAATATGCGAGCCCCGAAATTCATTGCCGGTATAACTAATTTGAAAATAAACATTCAATATCACTCAGTGTAACTATCAATTTTCCCTGACGACTTATCAGGCTTCTGTCTTGATCTATTTTTAAATCTTTTACATCTGCTTTTGAGCCATTCAATATTACAAAGTAATTTTGAATGGGCTATAAAGAAGGGGAACGATATCCTGAAATTGCTTGCAATGCCATTCGATGCCGTTTATTCTGAAAAAAAGAAAAAGAAGAACGTTGAACGGAAAAGCCCGAAATTGTAATATGCACATTGCACACTCATACAAACAAGCGAGTGAAGGTTAAATTACTGAAGGAAATGCTTTTCGTCTATCAACCAACGATCTGTTTCGTGTTGAAAAAAAAAACCGGTTTTGGGTAATAGTAAGAAGAAGAAGTGATGAGAAAATTAGAACCTTCTTTTTAACACAATTTACAATTTTTCGGTTCACGAATGTTGATTACAACACTGGATGTATAAATCTTTAAGACGAGTCATTGGTCAAAATTAAACAATTGTTTAACTAACGAAAAGAAACAGTTGAGAGACAATTTCCACGCTGACTAATAATTCACAAACAATTTAAAGCGCACAAAAAAAAACTCGTAACCGGTAAAATATTTATTCGCGATTAAATTATTCATGACGCAATTCGTGCAATGTTGCAATTTTCGTTTTTTTTTTCTCGCACGCTGGACGTTTCTTGCTTCGTTGCTTTTTTTTTTTTTTCAAGCGACGAAGGAAGTCAATTGAGCTATTTGCTGAATTCATAAACAGAATTAAATTTTTTTTGCGACGCCAAAACGCAGAAAAAAAAACATTTGCGCGACGCCTAAAAAAAATTGTTTACATTTTCAGTTGTTGCGATATTTGTTGCAACCTATGGCAGCGACTCATGTGCCCTAGGCAACCTAACTCGTTGCAATGTTTGACTTGTATGTAACATTTGGAGCAGAAAGACAATTTAAAGAAACAATTGAAGAAATTTTCTCACATGACAATCGAAACGACCTCAAGAAATATTTTCTTAATGGTTTCAGGTTCGTCTTTTAAAACTAATTTCGGAGAATGAGAAAAAAAGGGAATTAAATTTCTATCTGTTTTAAGAAACGTTTTTGTTTCATTGCATGAGACAGAATACTTCTTGATTTGCCTTTAGAATGTTAAAGAAGAAGAAAAAGGTGAAATGGGAGAAAAGATCACAAAAACTGATATTCTTACCTGCCGCACGCACACAATGACACAATGAAATTGTTATGAGCAGTGCTATGCTCAATGAATTAATCCGTTCTCGACTTAATAATCCACAATTGATGCTATTAATCAATTTCATATTGAGCTTTTTCCTTCGAAAACTACTTCGATACACTTTCATTGCCTTACTGGTCGTCTCGAATCGAATCTTTGGATTCGCAATTTGAATTAAATTTTTCTATTATTATTTTGCTCTCATAACCAGACGGTTTATTTTGTTAAGCGCTCGATTAGTATTTTTTTTTTCGCTATGGAATTTTCTTATCGGATCATTTTTCAATTTGGCTGTAAACACCCGAAATTTCTTTGATTTCAATTATTTACGCAATTTTAATGAAATGAAAATTATAAAAAAATCTTTTTATTTTTGATGCTGTTTAAATAATAATAATTTTCTTTCTTTCTTGGCGTGTTATATTTTACTTATTTTTTATTTCTCAGCACTCAAGACAAACCACAAACATAAAGATTAAGCATTTTTTTCTCAACCAATACCACTCTGCACGGTGTGTATATTGAGTTAATTCAATTAACGTACAGGCCAAACGAACACACCTGTAGGAATTTTTATATGAAAGGAATTTCCTTTCTCAAAAGACACTACGAGATCTGATTAAAACTCTTAAAAATTATTGCACTTTTAATATTTTTTATCGCAATACATTTTAACCGATTCGACAATGGGAAAAATGCATCAGAAAAACAACGAATTTCCACTAGAATTGTGTGGAAAAATCTACGAAACGATGTTACACGTTGAACGGCTCGCGAGTGACTAGCTTGATGGTATACAAAGAGAGAGAATAACCAGTTTTTGCTTTCGTGTGTTCAATGCATTTTTAACGTACAAAATTTTTTGTGTCTCATTCAATACATTTCTGTTGAATGGAGTAAAGTATTCTCGCGCATTGGTTGAGTCACTCGTGAGCGGAAAAACATGAAATGCGGATTATTTATGGTCGGCTCACGAAGAGAATCATAAATTCAAATATTGTAAAACCGTTTAAAAAAAATTCTTGGAATTTTTCTTAAGGAACTGAAAAAACTCATGAAGCAGTCGCCAAAGAAATCCTGAAAGCAAATGTTGAAAAGAAAATAAAAGTTCTTACACATTTACTTTTAGATGGATCTTAGTTTTCTTGGGATGTTTTTCAATTTTTATTTCAAAATTATCATTTTGGACAGTTCATCTAGAAGAAGTAACCGAGGATTTTTCCTCCCAGATGTTTTCGGCGGGCTTCCTCGTGATCCATAATGCCACCTGATGTGGTCAAAACAACATATCTAAAAGGTAAAGAGTGAAATAAGTAACTTGTTTAAGACATGTAATGATAATAACTCACCCAAACTGACGAGATGGAAGGAGTGTGTTTGTCCATTTCTCAATGTCCAAAATTGGAACATCAAAGCGGGGGCTAATGATACCAGCTTTGTTGAGGCGTCCTGTGAGATTGACGACAACCTTACCGGCGCGATGATCATCGACAACTTCAAATTCGCCAATGTAACCGTGCTTCATCATAACGGTCAAGAATTTGATGACCACTTTCGAGTTGGGTCTGATGAGCACTTGGCGCTTTCCACGTTTTTCGGCATTGTTAATGCACTTAAGGGCATCGGCCAGGACGCTGATTCGTACCATGCTAAAATAAGAATTAAAAAATAGAAATATTAGTTAAAATTATTCAATAGTCAACACAAAAGTGAGGTTATATGATGTTCTACATCAACAATTGTGAAATGTCAAAGGAAAGTTGCTGATATATATTCTGATTAACGAGCGGCTCGAATCCTTTGATAATATAATATCATTCTTCAGTATCCATTTAATTAATATGGACAGTCGAGAGAATAAAAATTGTTGTTGGACGAATTATATTTTATTAATATTTAACACTTTTCCGACAATTATCCAATAAAACTTCACAATTGCTGGATAGCGATGAATCCTCGGTAAACAGTCTAAGTAATTTCAGTTCACGAAAAAGGCTTTAAACTTTAATTAAACTCACTTTCTTTGCTCTTGTGTGTGCAAACTCGCGGAGCAGAATTCAAAAAGAAAGAATATATAGAAGTGTTACTGTAACGAGGGGTTTGAAACTGGAATGTGAAATGTTCATTTATCATTGTTCGTTTCTTGACAGTTGAAAACATTGGTCAGAGAAAAAATTCTTATCGTTCTTTTCTGATAAGTCTCACTGAAATGTTAATTGATTTGATGTTATTTGTTGTTTAATTGTTTTAAAATGTTTCGTGCTATCAGCAGGAATCGTAAACAAATTTCGAGGCTCTTCCTGCCGCCAAAAAAACTTAATGTGATTTTTTTTTTTTGCGATGTTCCGACTTTTCAACAACCCTTTTTTTCTAGATACGTCGCTTACTACACTATAACCAGTCGAAATACAAGCACTTGCTTAACAGGCTGACGGAAAGTAAGATTGATATTGCCACTCAGAGGGATCTTCTAGGAGTATTTGTTCGTGTTATTGAAGATGAACATCATTTTATTGCGCCGTACATTAGAGATCAGTCCATTAATGTTATCCTTGACCTGGAAACACATATGCCAGAACACAACTGTCCTGAAATCGAAGAATTATGTCGTTTGGCTTTAGGTGTATTTGCAGTTATTCTGAACCTAAAGTAAACAGCTGATCAATAATGACCCAATTTTATAATTTTAGCTCTTCTGGGATATGCAAGGCCATTGAAAACAGACTATCTAAGAGTTCTGTCCATCGATGGTGGTGGCATCCGCGGCATCCTGGTGATGGAATTGATGAAACGTCTTGAGGAAATTACAAAAAAAAGAATTTTTGATCTTTTTGATTTCGTTTGTGGTGTTTCTACTGGATCCATACTCGTTTGTGGTTTGGCAGCAGATAAAAATAGAACTCTCAGTGACGGCATTAAACGGTACAAAGATGTTAGTTGGAAAGTCTTCCATCAACTATCAACTCTTGATCGCATGCAGGCAGCCTCAAGATTGATGTGGACCCATGCCTATTATGATGTCGATTTGTGGGAGCAACTGCTTCAAGAACATATGACATCTACAAAAATAATTGATACTGCCAAGTTTTCCCACGTTCCCAAGTTTTGTTGTGTGTCAACAACTGTTTCTGACGCAGCCATTGAAGCTCATGTTTTTAGAAATTATGTTTTACCATTTAACGTTGAATCGATATATAACGGAAGCCATAATGCTGCCCTTTGGGAGGTCGTAAGATGTTCAAGTGCTGCTCCAACATTCTTTGGGGACTTTATTCTTGACGGAAAAGTGCATCAAGATGGTGGAATATTATACAACAACCCATCATGTGTGGCAATCCATGAGGCAAAACTGTTGTGGCCAAATCAAAAGATATGTCTCGTATCGCTTGGAACTGGTCGATCACCGAACAAGAGAAAAACTGACAGTCAAAAATTATATACACAAAGTCAAGTCTCTAAACTATTCAATGATGATCCTATTCAAACAAGTAGCTGGAAAAGGAAATTCTCAAGAATCCTCGAAGCGGCAACAGATACTGAGCAAACCCATCATATTTGTTCAGATTTGATGGCACCAGGAACTTACTTCCGTTTTAATCCATATCTAACTGAAACGGTTTCAATGACAGAATGTCGCCCAGAGAAGATAAAGCAAATTGAAAAAGATGCTCTTTTATACTTTCGAAGAAATGAAGATAAATTCGAAGAATTAGTTGAAATTCTACTAAAGCCACGAAGCAGTATCACAAGACTTAATGACTACCTTCAAAGAAAACTGATTGCATAATTTTTTTTATTTTTATCTCAAAATTTCCTTCAAACAAATGGTAAAAAAAATAAGGAAATAACTTACCAAAATGATATTCTCGATTCGAATAAAAGTTTAAATTGAGATGTGAATAAAATTTATTTTATTTTAATTTTTGAGAGAATTTTTTGAGAAATCTCTTTTAATATGCTCAACATTTTCTTCATTACACCATCAGAAAATTTTCTTGTTGTCGTTTTGAATTGCAACTCAAATAAAGAAACAAGATATTAGATCAGTTTGATTTGTGAACGAAGAGCGTAAAGACGTTTATGTGGCATTGTGTTGATTTCAGCCACACAAATATTTTTTTTTATTACCATTTGTGGTGTTAATACGCTTTGAAACTTTCTTAAGATCTGTCAAAAAGTTTGTCTTGTGATATTTTGCATTTTAAAATACGATCATAGAAAAGCCATGGCTGAGACAGTTCTGAATGTCGGACACCAGCAAAATAATGGTCCACAATTCGATGGTGGACAACAGCCTGAACATGTCTTGGGATGGATACAATTCAATGTGGATTATTTTAAGACACGTGATGGAATTCTTAAGTTAGTAGTTATGGTGAGTTAAGACATCATTTCCTGTGAAATACGCAAACGCGCATTCTAATATTTCGCGAAAAATGCAAAAAAAAAATACGAAACGATGATCGAACGTGCAAATAAAAACAGACAGATCGAGTTGCGCAAAAAATATTTCATTCTCTTACGTTTGCGAAGGTCAAACGCTGCTCTCGTGTTACGTTCTTTACACTTTTTAGCACATTAGTCAACTGGCGACACCCACAACGCACCTACTCACGCGAACATGTTAAAAATTCCATCACTTTTAATTATGCATCGCACATGTGTGCAGTGAGAAAAATAAAATCAGAATCAGCTGTTTAAAAAATGCGCTTAAGACTTTCAGAGCAAATATTTGAAAGCAATGAAAGTGAAAGAAATTTGTGTCGTTGAAGGGAAATTTAGAAGAAACATAAAAATAGAAAACACGTAAATAAAAACTGTTTTGGAGCGTTGACCTAAAAAGCAAACATTTTACTTTGTCGCAACATCAACAGGTCGCTCATAAGATTTATGTTAATTTCTTAGTTCGTGTTCATGCACAAGTTACGTGTTTTAAATATTTTCTAATTTCAGTTTATTGCAATTATCTGTATGGCCCTTGCATCGCCAGCATTTAAGGGTGCGTCACACTTCTTTTTATTTGTTGTCATCATAAGCTTTATCATGAGTGTCATGTGGACTTTCGTCTATTTTCTTGGAATCAAAGATGTTCTTAGTCTACCGATTAATTGGACATTAACTGTAAGCTCGTACATTCTGTCGCATATCTTGTCAAATTAATGGCAATTTATTGCACAATTTTAAATCATTTTAGGAATTTGTTAATCTCACAATAGCAACACTCATGTATATTGTTGGATTCATTGTTCAAATGGCAACATGGGTTGGATCGAGTGAAAGAAATGCCGGTTCAAATGTGACAGCAGGATTCTTTGGACTTTTAAATACACTCGCTTATGCAGCATCGGCATATTATATTTACTTGACATTCAAATATGATCAGACAAACTAGAAATACAAGATATTTGTTAGTTAATTTATATTGTTTACTAGTTGTTTAACATTTTTTATAAATTATAAATTCCCAAATTTTTTCTGTTCAATGCTAACAACCAAAAAAAAATCTTTAATTTTTCACTCTTTATGATTTAAGGTTTTGTTATAAAATTTTTTAACTTGTTGAAAATTATATCATAAACGAAAACGCCCATTAAAATTAATTAATAAATTTGATTTGTTAATTTTATTGCCCCATAAAAAATTGTCAACGCATCAAAGAAGTTTTAGTTGTGCAGCCCTGCATTTAATATTTTTTTATAAATTGAAAATGCAGATACCCTGCTGCATTCAATGATATTAATTTTGCATTGCGTGATTTTTTGATGTACATGCAACGGTATTGTTCCAAACGTTCGTGAAATCGTAATAGTTTCCAAGCTCAACTCAGACTAAATTGATTGAGAATGAAAATTTCTTTTAAAAGTTATTTTGAAGCTACAACAATTCACGGATTTTTATATTTCGTCAAAAAAATCCATGTCACGGAAAAGATCTTTTGGGCGATCGCCTTAATATCTTCGCTAATTTGCACAATGATTCTTATCAATGACGTCTTTAAAAAGGTTATTGATAATACAATTCTTATGGCTCTCTCGGATCATTCAATTCCAGTGTCAGAAATAAATTTTCCAGCCGTTACAACATGCACAGGACTTTGGATGCAAAACGATAATAGCAAACGTATCAGACACGACTATGATATTTATGGATGGAACGTTACAAGGAAAAATATATTCGAACCTAGTTTCAATTATGTTGAGATGCTTGCGAAGCTGGAAAATGATGAAATTCAACTGAAAGATCTTAATAATACTTTGTAATTATTTTGATAAATTTAGTAACACAAGAAGCTTGCATGTAAAATCTTTTTAGATTGAAACGAATTCAAATTATCGATCTGATTGCCGGGTCGGGAATTTTTGAGAAGCAAAATTTTTCATTGTCTGCTGATGACTTCATGGATCATATTCATGTTTTTTGAAACTCGCAACCAGAGGTTTTAGTACTCACACGTGGCAAGACGCCCTTCAAGTTCGTATTACTAATATCCTTACAAAATGGGGAATGTGTTGCTCATTCAATATTGTTGAGGTCGATAAAATGATTCATCTTGATAAGACATCGATTGATTTTCATTATGCAAACGAAATGGCAGAGGAACTAAGAACTGTGAGAAAGTTTTTCAAATCGATTTCAGTATTAGTAATTAAATTTTTTGTAGCTATCAAATCGACCTGTTTACGACTATCAAGATAAATTAATTACTTTTGATTATGATGAATTGTCGCCACCTTTAAAAGCATTTCGAGCGGGAGTAGGTTACTCTACACGTATCGACGATTACGTTGGTAAAATAAAGCGAGGTGAAGAAATTCAGAACGAATGGGTGCTTGAGGACTTTTATGGTTTCGTCTTGCTTGTTCATGATCCTTACGAAATGCCTACTGAAGATTCAATTCAACTGAAAATAAGCCTGATAAAAGGTATGAACTTTTTGATAAATGCTGAGCTAACAACCATTGATAGAACTTTGACGAGTCTTACACCAAAAGAGTTGAGTTAATTTTGATTCAGTGACCGAAATTTTATTAAAATTTATCATATTTGCAGGCGCAATTGTTATCAAGATGGTGAACGAGTCCTTGAATTCTTCAAAGTTTATACAAAAGCAAATTGTGAACAAGAATGTTTGAGTGATTTTGTTTTACGAGCATGCAAATGTGTGGAATATTTTATGATAAGAAACAATTCCACTAGAATTTGTATGGCAAGTGAGAAAAGTTGTTATGAGAAAGCTCGTCAAGATTTCAAGAATATCAGATCATCTTGTACTTGTTATGCTCCATGCAATAGTGTTAAGTATTCTGTCAACTACAAACCAACATCATTTACAAAAAGCTCTTCGATAAGGGATGAACGTAAGCTGGCAAGAGCAACTGTTATATATAATGAGAATTCATTCAATTTAATGATCAGAAAGAAATATTTTACGGAATTAGATTTCCTTTCTTATGTTGGAGGACTTCTTGGACTTTTCTTAGGATTTTCTGCTTTATCGTTGATTGAAATTATATTCTGGATTTGCATTGGTTTTAGTAAATTAATTTCTGTCGGAAGAGTTCATGCAAAACATCCAGTTCAAGCATGGGGAGAAGAAACACAAATTCCAAGCGCTGATAATGTTTCTAATCCAGTGAAAGAATTTGTCTTGAGTTATTTTCAAGCATCGTCGATTCATGGTTTTCAATATTTTGGCAACAAAAATAAGTTTAAAAGTATTTTCTGGATGATTTCATTCGCATTCTCGATGACAATTTGTGGCTACATGATGACTCAAGTTAATGAAAAAGTTCCTGACGGTCGAGTAATTGGTTTAGTTGATAACATCCAAAATATTGAAAACGTAAGTCATGTCTCGTATTTAATTAAATAATATATTTTAATGTAAAGTGATTTCTTTCCACTTATAGATAACATTTCCTGCGATATCCTTCATTCGAGGCTATCATTTTGATGTTAAAGAAAATTTAGTATTCGAGGATACTGTTTATGACAAAAAGATCACAGAAATATTGAAATACTTTAACTATGATTTTGAGAAAATGATGACGTAAATACATACACTTACGAAGCATCTTATTTATCTATTTACGAAAAGGAATACCATAAGTAAGATTACTCTTCTTTTTTTTGACACAGGTCTCTTGTCGATTTTAATACCTGTAATGAATTGATGTTTTATGGGGAAAAAAATTCACATGATGACGCTTCAGCAAGATTCGTGCCCGATGTTTTTAAATCGTCGGTACATCTGGATTGGTTTAAAAAGCGTCATTTAACATGGAAACAGGATGGATTTGCTTATAATGAAACAACAAGTTCTGAATTATTTACATTGCGGGGAATGGCATCATCCTTTAATATGATGAAAGCTGGAGTTCTTCTGAACTTGGATAAGTAAGTAAATTGCCATTTAAATATTTAATTTTAAAAAAATATATATATCCAAGTAATTTACCTCAATTTTAGAATTTCTCAAGCCTTTCATTATAACGACAGCAGTGGCGAACTTTTGTTATCGCAAAATAGTAAAACAAGTTTCACGTTGAAAGTACTCCAAGGAAATATAACAGATAATTATCAGAGATGTCTTTGGGATCTCTTTGTCATTCATGAACCAAATATGTTGCCATCATTTCTGACATATGATGATTTTACAGTAGTTCAGCCTGGAGTAACACTGGAAGTTGTTATCACGCCGGAAATCACAAGAACTGATAAAGATTTGCGACGACTTCATCCTGAGAATCGAGGATGTTATTTCCCCGGAGAGAGGCATTTAATGTTTTTCAAGTTTTATACGCAAACTAATTGTGAAATTGAATGCGAAGCAAACTATACGTATCACAAATGTAAATGTAATGCTTTAAATCAACCATATGGCTCTTCAACACCAATTTGCTTATACAACATTAAGGGTCGTTCTCTTCCATGTGAATCTATGTCAAAATCATCTTATGCAATGAGCCGAACGCCGGGTCAAAAATGCAATTGCTTACCAGCCTGCGATACCATCAAATACAATATTCAATATAATCCATTTTATCATAAAAATGACAGCGAAACTTTAATTCGATTCAAATTTGACACTGAGAACATGATTGTATACCGCAGATATCAACATTTTACAACTTCAGATATGATATCTTTTGTTGGTGGTTTACTAGGACTTTTCGCTGGCATTAGTATGCTGTCTATTGTCGAATTCTTTTATTATTTTACTTTAAGATTAATAACAGATCTGAAGAATTTTTATTTATAAATAGATGTGAACTTTTTAAAGTGTGATAAAATTATTTGATCTTTCGTGAATGAACTTGCCGTGTACTTTTAGATATTTTATTAAAATTGTGTTTGATTCTATAAAAGTTCCAGAATATCAATAAAAAAAAGTTCTGATAAATAATTCATTTGCGTGATTAAATAACATGCGACCAGATATGAACATTTTGCACAATACTTTTGAAAAGAGTCAGTTGCTCATTCAAAGTGATTCAGTATGAATCTCTCTTTAAAAAGTTATTTAAAAGCTTCATCGATTCATGGATTTGTCTATCTAGGGAAAAAAATTCACATCATGGAAAAGATCTTTTGGGCGATCGCTTTAATATCTTCGCTAATTTGCACAATGATTCTTATTAATAATGTCTTAGGAAAGGTTCACGAAAATTCAGTTCTTATAGTTCTTTCGGATCAGTCAATTCCAGTGTCAGACATAAATTTTCCCGCAGTTACAGCATGCACAGGACTTTGGATGCGAAATGATAAAGTCCGACGATCAAGGCACGATTTCGATAGATATGACAAGAACTCCTCATATAGGAGTTCGCCAGAACCTGATTTTGTTTATGTTGAGCTCTTGGAGAAACTTGAAAATGGTGAAATTAAATTGAGAGATCTAAATGAGACTTTGTAATGATGAAGATAAAAAAAATTTAACTATTTAAGAACTAAGTAAGAAAAATTTTCCACAGATTGAAACGTCTTCAAATTATCGATCTGATTGCTTCACGAGGAATTTTTGAAAAACAAAACGTTTCATTATCAGCCGATGACTTCATGGATCATATTCACGTTTTCTTAAAACTTTCATCTAAGTCTTTTAGCTCATATATGTGGCAAGATTATTTTGAAGTTATTTTTACTTACATCCTTACAAAATGGGGAATTTGCCTTTCATTTAATATTGCTGAGGTGGAGAAAATAATTCATCTTGATAAGACATCGATTGATTTTCATTATGCTAATGAAATGGGAGAGCTACTAAGAACTGTAAGACATTTTTAAATGTGTTTCATTAGCAGTAAATGGATTTTTGTAGCTCTATGATATTGATGTTTACGATTATGATGATAAATTAATTCAATTGCAATATGATGCGTCGTCTCCACCTTTAAGAGCATTCCGATCAAATGGAGGTTATTCTATGCGCATTGAAGATTACTTTTATGGCTGGAAACAAGGTGAAGAAATTCACAACGAATGGGTGCTTGAGGACTTTTATGGTTTTTTGATCCTTGTTCATAATCCTTACGAAATGCCTACTGAAGATTCAGTTCAACTTAAAATGAGCCTAACGACTAGCACGGACTATATGATAAATGCTGAACTAACAACCATTGATAGAACTTTGACGAGTCTTACACCAAAAGAGTTGAGCTAATTTTGATTCAGTGACCGAAATTTTATTAAAATTTATCATATTTGTAGGCGCAATTGTTATCAAGATGGTGAACGAGTCCTTGAATTCTTCAAAGTTTATACAAAAGCAAATTGTGAACAAGAATGTTTGAGTGATTTTGTTTTACGAGCATGCAAATGTGTGGAATATTTTATGATAAGAAACAATTCCACTAGAATTTGTATGGCAAGTGAGAAAAGTTGTTATGAGAAAGCTCGTCAAGATTTCAAAAATATCAGATCATCTTGTACTTGTTATGCTCCATGCAATAGTGTTAAGTATTCTGTCAACTACAAACCAACATCATTTACAAATAGCTCTTCGTTAAAGGGTGAACCTAATATCGCAAAAGGAAAATTTATATTTAATGAGAATTCATTCAATTTGATGATCAGAAAGAAATATTTTACGGAATTAGATTTCCTTTCTTATGTTGGAGGACTTCTTGGACTTTTCTTAGGATTTTCTGCTTTATCGTTGATTGAAATTATATTCTGGATTTGCATTGGTTTTAGTAAATTAATTTCTGTCGGAAGAGTTCATGCAAAACATCCAGTTCAAGCATGGGGAGAAGAAACACAAATTCCAAGCGCTGATAATTTTTCTAATCCAGTGAAAGAATTTGTCTTGAGTTATTTTCAAGCATCGTCGATTCATGGTTTTCAATATTTTGGCAACAAAAATAAGTTTAAAAGTATTTTCTGGATGATTTCATTCGCATTCTCGATGACATTTTGTGGCTACATGATCACTCAAGTTAATGAAAAAGTTCCTGACGGTCGAGTAATTGGTTTAGTTGATAGCATCCAAAATATTGAAAATGTAAGTCATGTCTCGTATTTAATTAAATATATGTTAATTTAAAGTGATTTCTTTCCACTTATAGATAACATTTCCTGCGATATCCTTCATTCGAGGCTATCATTTTGATGTTAAAGAAAAACAGATTTTTTTGGATGGCATCCTCGATGGTAACAAGACTATACTTAAAGAACTTTATAATGGCATGGAACGCTTGATGACGTAAATATTTTAAATATCTTTTTATAAAAAGAACGTCAAAGTCAAGTTCACAAATTTATTTTTGGTACAGATCTGTAATTGAGTACTCTACGTGTGAAGAAACTTTATTTCTAGACACACACGGATACGATATCGACTACATAGAAGAAATTTTAGATACTACTCCTTACATTGTTGATGTTTATAAGTCATCAGCGCATCTTGATTGGTTTAAAAGTAAAAGTGTAACATGGAAAAGAGATGGAGCTTCTTTTAATGAAATGAAAAGTTCAGAACTGTTTACAATACGTGGTTTAGCTTCATCCTTTAATATGATGAGAGCAGAAGAACTTCTAAATTTGGACAAGTAATGATAATAGTTGCAAAATTTGTGATTGAAAATTTTGATAATTTTCACAATTTTAGAATTTCTAAAGCTTTTTATTACAACAACAGCATTGGAGAACTTTTGTTATCGCAAAATAGTAAATCAAGCTTCACGTTGAAGGTAGTACAAGGAAATAGAGTAATCACAGACAACTATCACAAATGTCTTCAGGATCTGTTTGCCATTCATGAACCATATACGTTGCCATCATTTCTGACATATGACGATTTTGTAACAATTGGAGATGGAGTCACTCTAAATGTTATTATTACTCCTGAAATCACAAGAACTGATACAGATCTGGTAAGACTCAAGCCTGAAGATCGAGGATGTTATTTCCCCGGAGAGAGGTATTTAAGGTTTTTCAATTTCTATACTCAAAATAATTGTGAAAAGGAATGCGAAGCAAATTATACGAATCATAAATGTAAATGTAATGCTTTAAATCAGCCATACGGTTCATCAGACTTTATTTGTAAAGGTCTTATCGAGGGTCGCTTTATTGCATGTGCAACTATGACAAAATCATATTATGCAATGAGCCGAACGCCTGGTCAAAAATGCAATTGCTTACCAGCCTGCGATACCATCAAATACAATATTCAATATAATCCATTTTATCATAAAAATGACAGCGAAACTTTAATTCGATTCAAATTTGACACTGAGAACATGATTGTATACCGCAGATATCAACAGTTTACAACTTCAGATATGATATCTTTTGTTGGTGGCTTATTAGGACTTTTTGCTGGCATTAGTATGCTTTCTATTGTTGAATTTTTCTACTTCTTTACATTAAGATTTATGACAGACCTGCGACGTGTTTTTACTTAGATGTGTATTGCCTTGCGAGAGAAAATCAATAATGAACTTTCGAGTCCAGACGGCGACAAATGAACGACTTTATCGCATTGTTTTCCACTATTTTCTTTGTTAAATATCTTTCTCTTTTCTTTTTATTGTAAACATAAAGTCGAAAATAAATGTTCAAAAAAATGACATAGAGAGGGATCGTGTACAAATAACATCCCAAGTTAGTTATTTATGTTGCTCTTCTAAAGAGTATTAAAAAAAAATTGTTAAAAGTTTCATAAAAAATAATTGTCAGATCATTGTTCCGGTAACACTGACGAGTTGAAGCCACATTGAAAAAGCACATCGAGCTGTTAAACAATAAACTATTTTTATGATCCATAAATGGAAGTATTTTTTTCAAAAAAATTATATTCCGCGGTACGAGCGTTGCGCATAGATTGCGCTGACTAAGTACAAGGCAGCGTTAATTAGGCCAAGGACCTGCAAAGAAACAATTAAAATTTAATTGATAAAATTCAGGCGAAATTTCTTTTTCATTTTTTGATCATACCGATGCCATCATGTATGGATGTGTAGACGAATATCGATGGTCATTGTTCTTCAGCAGCAGTAAAATTGATGCGACGAGATAGAAAATGAAGGCCACTGAATGGTAAATCAATTCATACATAGTCTTCGAAATGATTCCACCAGTTGATAATGAAAATATGCATGACACTAGTAGACATGATGTCCCTATTAGAAATGATACCGCCGTGCAAAGGAAAAAGAGCTCGACGTTTGTGCGATAATAGCTCCAGAAGTTCCATGCCAGAAAGAAAACGCAGAATGAGCCAATAATCTGGCAATTAAATCATCATTTTATAAACATATGCTACTAAATGTTATTCCAAATGTTTTTATTTTGTTACCAATTGTGCGAGTTTCAATAAACCTGGCACCGTTTTCAAATATCCCGTGTTCAAGATGATTGCCGACGCGCTACTTGTTGTTGTTGTACGTGTTATTGTGACTGAATGACTCATTTTTGCGCTAAAATTGTGATTAAAATATTAAAACATGATTCGATGACATCATTACATCGCGGAGTGCTTATGATTAAATCACATTGTCGATTCAAAAATCTTCACATTGCGCCATTGAAAATAAATATTTAAATAATGTTTAAAAGACGGGCTTATTTAAGATTTGCTTTGAGCTTCATTCGTACAGCGAGTGTGGGAGTTGTCTATCAACTTCTTCCTCATCAAGCTTTTTTTTTTGAATGAAACATAAAAAATGAAATTCTAAAAATAGAACTGCGAACGAATTTCTGTTGCACACACTTTTTCTCGAGCCGATTCCCCGATTCCATCGAGAAAATGAATTTGAAAATTAAATTGGAAAAACATTTTCACCGAAAGAGTAAAAAATGTTTAAAGTGGAAAATGACTCACTCATCTGCCCTTTCATGAAACTGCTTTTGAATCAGCAATTGGAAAATAGTCTCGAGTTCTCATGTTTTGTAATGATGTCATCAATGACTGATACGCCATTGAATTCAGTTTTTTTGCAATTCAATTCATCACTTTTTTTTTGGCAGAAAATCAACAATAATCATTTAAATTATCACTCAATCATTTACCTTAAGTAGTATCCGTTATAATCAAAACACAGAATTAATTGCACTTGTTAAGCTACTGGCAGTTCAAACTTAAATGAATGAAACTCGCCGAATGTTGTTGATTTTTTAGCGGTCGGAGTCGGAGAATGAAAGTTTTTGAAGGCAGAGAATAAAAAGAATTTGAGTTTACATACTATAAAAAAATATATTAACAATTTGACACTGCTCTTTTCTGGCTGATATATTAAAAATCAAGCTTGAAAGATATTCGAAAATTCTCTGAGAGAGAATCACTTGTGCAATTTGTTCCATTTTCATTTTCGTTCCTTCTTACAAGAAAAAAAAAGAATTTTTTTTATCAAAACAAACTCGTCTGAAAAAAAATTTTCACATAAGCTTTTATCAAATTTCAAGTTTCAATTTGTTAAATTTTGTGATGTGATAGCAAAACTTAATAATTCTTGTCCATCATGGAACTAAAGATCACCGAAGTCAGTTTGGTTTAATAGCCGAAAATATTGACGGAAAAATTTCGGTGGAAAAATTAGCAAATTTACGATTTTCCACATTTTCCGCTGAAATTCGTTCAATATTGTGCATTAAAAATGAATGATCGATCAATGAAGCAGGAAGTGAGTTTACAGTGATGGCGTAAAGCGCTCGAAAATAAGTTAAACCATTTTTTCCTCCTCCCAAAGTCATACGATACAGCAAACAAGACCGGTGGTGGTACACAATTTGGAAAATATTTGTTTCTGTTTCCGAAGCCACCAGACACGGTATTCCAGGGCGAACCGACGTATTTGTTTCATGGACAAAATGTTATATTCAATTCAAGTGAGCTCGCCTTTAGCTATAAAAACTGAAGGCATTTTAATGGTCATAAAAAAAAATTATTTTATTTTAAGTTGAGCCATCAACATCACTCGGAGCCATAAATGTTCAGCAGCCCCATGCATTTGATGCTAAAGAGGCGCATCGGGCGCATTATAATCAACAAATTTCAGGAAGCCATTATGACAATGCTGCATCGGAAAATGCTATGAAACCACAACATAAGGAAGATGATAAAACTGCAATGCGATCAACCATTCAGCATACATCCAATTATGATACATTAAATAAGGTAAACATAGCTTTGCTTTCAATGAACTCTTAATTTCTTAACACTTAACGAGTCTTAAAACTTCCAGATCAACGTTGAAGACATTAGTCAATTCTTATCGTACCATGAGGTTTTTGGGAAAATTACAAATACATGCGATATACAACCTCCATCAGCCGCTGTTTCAGCAGAAAAAGATGTTCATCAACCCAAAACAGAGAACAATTCCATTGATCATACATTGAATCAACTGCCCTCCAATAACGCATGTCCCGTTTGTGGAAAAATATTTCAGTATCGCTATCAATTGATCGTCCATCGACGGACACACGATGATAAGAAGCTTTTCTTATGTCAAGTATGCGGCCAAGCTTTTTCATCACATATTGAGCTCTCAAGTCACGGAAAAGCTCATGAAAATTCCAAGATGGCCATTTGTACAGTGTGTTTTAACGTCTTCGCAAATCAATCTAGTCTCGAAAGGCACATGAAGCGTCACGCAACCGATAAGCCGCACGCTTGTCACATTTGCCATCGTACATTCAACAGGAAAGAGCATCTTGATAGTCATGTACGATCTCATTCGGGTGTTACCCCATTTCGTTGCAATACGTGCGGAAAATGCTTTAGCAGGAAAGAGCATTTGGTTAATCATTCGAAGAAGCATAGTCCGGATGCTAGCGATCGATGTAATATATGTGACAAAACATTTACGCGCCGTGAACATTTGATAAATCATCAGAATTGGCATAACGGAAATACTCCTCATGCTTGCACAATATGTCATAAGAAATATACTCGACGTGAACATCTTGAGAATCACATGAGAAGGTGAGTGAAAATCATAAGGAGCATTTCGATAAGGCAATAAACATAATTTAGTCATTACAGCCACACGAAGGAGACACCTTTTAAATGCGAGCTCTGTTCGAAGGCGTTTTCAAGGTAATTTGAGTATACTTACTTATTAGATTTATTTTTTAATATCAATGATCATTATCGTAGGAAGGAACATTATACAAATCACGTCTTATGGCATTCGGGTAACACACCCCATAAATGCGATATCTGTAATAAATTCTTCACCCGAAAAGAGCATCTTTTAAATCACGTGCGGCAACATACCGGTAAGTGAACGAGAGATTTCTTTATTGGAATCAAAAGAACTTAAATGCATATTCCCTACAACTTAACTAGGCGAGTCTCCCCATCGTTGTTCTTACTGTCAAAAATCTTTCACTAGACACGAGCATTTGAAAAATCATGAAAGACAGCACACGGGTAAACAGTTGCTATAGTTTTACTAATACAATATACCTTTTACCATCTTGTTGGTCATTTTAGGTGAAACGCCCTTCGTATGTTCATACTGCCAGAAGGCATTTTCGCGAAAGGATCACATGCTTAACCATACGCGGCTTCATACTGGCGAGCATTTTAAATGTTCTTATTGCACCAAAACTTTTACTCGTAAGTTGTGCTACTTATTGCATTCTTATTGTATTATATTGCTTCTTTTAGGAAAAGAGCATCTCAATAATCACGAGAGACAACACTTGGGAACAAGCCCGAAATGTGTCTACTGCAACAAAAGCTTCACCAGGTTATTTTTGCATTTTTATTTTGTTGCAATAAAATTGAAACTTCATAAGTGTTTTAGGCGTGAACATCTTAATAATCATTTGCGACTTCACACGGGATCTCCATTCAAATGTGAACTATGTAATCGTACATTTACAAGAAAGTGAGTTACTCAAAAAGGTTTTATCGAGTATCAGAAATTTAATGTCAAAATTTTTCAGAGAACATCAAAAAAATCACATGAAACAGCACAACGTAGATTCGTTAAATTGCCATATCTGTAGTCAGATTTTCGAATCCAAAGAGCTGCTTCTTCAGCACATGTCAAACTGCCATCAATCTGATCGTCCCTTTAAGTGTGAGGAATGCGGAAAATCATTCCCGTTGAAAGGAAATTTATTGTTCCATCAGCGAAGCCACAACAAAGGCCAATTGAAGAATCCAAGAAAAACTCCAGCTGAAAAGTGAGTAAAATATTGAAAATACATACTCAAACTCTAATCTTATAAATTCAATTTTAGAGCTGAAAAGGCCGCAGCAAAAATTAAGAAATTGATTCCCGAAAATATTGCACAATGTGTTATAGGTAAACTTTTTCCAATTCATTTAAAGAATCTTTACTCAATAATTTTCAGTACCCAATGAAGGTCTCAAGGCAGAAAATTCGCATGTCGTTCAGCAGCATTATCACGAGATGCATCAGACAGCAGCTGCAGCTAACATGCATCATCATGGCGGCCAAGCCGATCCACGACAAGAGCATTCCATTGCATATTAATAGATAGCGATAGCAGTAGATGTTTTCTCACTATTGAGTTTCTTATATTATAAATACTATACGATATAGCAATTAAGTAGATGTCAATCTATAAATTGAGAATTATAAAAAAAAGCAAAATATTTAACCGTACAATTTTTTATGATTTTACACAATTGTGATATAATTTTCCTTATATCTTGCGATTAGACCTTTATTTAAAAACATGTGTGTATTTAAAGTAAAAAATTTGTCATTAACGTTTAGCGGAAAATCTCAGTAAATATTCGAGAATATAAAAAAAATCTCTTAATAAAAAAAGCTTTTTTGATGCATATGAAAAATGATATACATGTTTTATCAAAATTCACTGTTTCAGAATATCGAGTTCACTAGAAAAATGATGTTAAATATTAAGGAAACAGTAAAGAGTTCAATTTTAGGTACGCTATAGTGAGTCAATATAAAGCGTATCATGAAATGATTCAGGGCCAAAAGAATGGTGGTTGCCAGAAGCCAATAGTTTTCTGAATCAAATTTCAAGCATAAATACAAAAGTATAGAGCAATTAATTATACAATTTGAGTCGGCAACTGCTTCACGATGTAAATCGAAAAGGCATAAAATAACAACGACTAGTGAAAACGTGATGTGACTGTAAAGTAGCCATTTCTCAGGTTGATGTACTAAGAACAGCTGCATATTTAAAACTGGCAGAAATAAGCAGGAAATTGTGATGACAGATTTATCAAACAACCATCTGTTGAGAAATAATTTTGCAATCAAAGATTTTTTTTTTATGTAGGAAAATATTATATCAAATTTACCTTAATTTGTTTGATGCAATGGGATTTGAGTAAAGCACCAGGCCAAGGAAAAAATGTAACAGCGAATATAAAATTGCAAAGAAACATATTGCAAATCTTTTGCTGTCACTTTTCTTAAGTCCTAAAATGGAAAATTTTATAGAAAATTTTATTATTTGTTGCGGCGTATTTTATTTTATCAAAAATATTGTATAATTCTTTGGACGCACCGTAACCACTTATACAAATGCCGACCAGTTGAAAAAAAGCTGCAGTGAAGGACAAAAGATTATGATGGGTCATGATGATTATGATGGTTAGTGTTAATGCATTGATGAAAATATTTTTGCCGAAATAATATTTTTTCGGCAAAGAAAAAAGTTGATGAAAATATTTTGACAGGGTGTGGAAGATCGAAATATATGTATATGATTCTTCTTCTTCTTTATGTTGACATAGGGACAGACTTCGATGTACGATCGATGGTATATGATTCTTTCAGATATTTTTTCACCACATTTTGATTTTCCATCCCCTGTTTTATTGTTTTTGTAACTATAGCAACATTCGGATGAGTTCAGTTGGACATTTTTCTGACTCGGACATTTTATGCTTTTATGTTTTGGTTTATCAATCATGTCAGCATTGATTTTTGTCTCATTTGAAAATTTATTATTTACTTATTTATATAACATTTAAAGTGTTGCTAAAAGCGAAAACTATTTTTAACCGCTTTGTTTAGAGCTGCTTACCAAACTCTGGTTTTGTTGAGTGTCTGATTTCGGGAAACCGGGTATTTCAACGTTTATTTGATTGAACTAATCGAGAAGAGAAGAACTTTAGTTCTTAATTAATTTTTTAAGTGAAGCACATTCAGGACCACCGATAAGGAAATCATTTAATCAAGATTTATCTAGTGAGTATCGTTTTCAACTACTGGTTTCGTGGGAAATTCCGTAATTTGAGCCAAAATCTGAACGATTTTTCTATTATTTTGATTGATGAAGCCGATTCATTTTGTGCTGATAGATTAACGGTCGATACAGCCTTATTGCTCTAGGAATTTACAGCTCGCCGCAAAGTGAAGGCATGATCTTAACTCATTGGTTATACGGTGATGAAGAAGTGCGCTTTGTGTAGACAATTCAGGAATCCTGGTCGTGTCCTGAGGAGGTGCTCCTTAAAAAGTGATCCATCTCTGTTTACAAAGTCAAACAGAAGCGCTCGTAGCCTGTTCATGCCAGAAACAAGCAGCAGTATTGCTGAAAACTTGTATGGCAGATTCCAAAATGCCCACCCTTTAAAACTGCATTGACCATCATCCCTCTCTCAAGATGCTTCCCGATCACATTAGAACAAAAAAAAAAAACTATTCAAGGTCCAACGTGCGATTTCCTTATATACTCTCTCAGTTTGACACAGCCGAAAGACCATGGATAAAGAAACTCATCAGAATTGTTTTATATAAATCAAAATTTGTGCAAGACAGTTGTTATTATTTTTTGGGGAAGCTCGGTGTCGCACAGAAGAAATTTTTTTTTCCCAAACTTACTAAACGTTTCTGGGGTTAAAAAGATTTACCTGCAATTTCCTTGTGAGGATTTGACAAGATGATGAGAGAGAGGGTATATTAATACATCGGTTGATACAAATATAAACGCACACTGTTAAGCGCAGAACTGATCATATAGTGTGTATAAGAAAAGGCCTTCTGTTCCGTTGTTTTTTTTTTTTGCTGTTGTATATTTATTTGGGAGAAGACGCATGTGTATCATTCACACACAAAAGTGAGGCTCGAAGGAAAAAGACTTACAACAAAAAAATCAATTTAATAAGAAGATCATTTATGTATAATTTAACTTATATATTTCTTCTTTATATTCTTGAGGTATATTGGCAAATAAGGATCTGTTTATTCTGGTTTTGTTCTGATATTCATGTCAGTTGGGTTTCAATTTTTTTGGCGCGGGTAGTTAAAACTAGTTCACCTTTGCTGTTCAATAATTAATATATATTCTTATCAATTTTCTTCCGCTTATAGATAGACGATAGTTAAGAAGCGTTTAAAAAATTACAGCTAAACTTCTGTTGGTGGACTGTGGCAGAAAATAAAACAAAAATTATTGCAATAACTTTAGGCTAGTCTCCTTTTAAAAAAACTAATGATAAATTAACTAAATCGAAAGAAATCAAAAGAATTCTTCTTATATTGAAAGAAATTTGTGTGTGTATGTGAAAAGAAAATTCGTGATTGTTGAAAAAAAAAGTAACTGAAATTTGAGTGCACAGCGATCTATATATTTTTTGCATCGATTTCCTGGTACCAGTTTATATTTTATTAAATGGCACCAACGCGTGCGGCATTAAAGTTGGCAAATGCAGCAACAGTCAATGACAAAAAGGCAATATCGAGGTGAGCTTAGCTTAATTAAATGATTTTAAGAATGCGCTGAATCAATAATTGAATCCAATCTCAATAGTAAACGAAAAGCTGAAGTGAGCCCATTGCGTAATGAAGCGCGCATCAAGCGTTCTGCTTTGGGTAATTTGACAAATGCCGTGATAGCAACAGAATCGGATGACAAGATAAGAAAAACAACATCTGGAGTTCTCTCAAACCAGAATGCAACAAAGCGTGATGATCAGTTAGGCAAAAAGACAAATCAACACATCCTCGCCGGGGTAAGTTAATTCAACGGAATGTCATGGATTAATTTATATATTGTTCCTATGCCTAATCAGACTGAAAATGTGCCCACAATTCAGCCCATTGGTCGCCGAACTCGAGCAAGTACAAATGCCACCGAGACGGCCTTCCCGCCACCGCCAAAAATTCAAACACGTGCCAAGAATACAAAGACTTCAAATGACCAACAACTCCCAACGATAACTACAACCACAAAACCTAAGGCAATCGCAACCAGCGTTATTAAAACGACAGCTGTGAAATCAAAGCACACCACGGAAGTGCAAGCAAAGACGTCACGCAGAATATCTAATGAATTTGAAAAGACTGAAGAGAGCCTTTATGTGTCGGCTTTGGAGGATATTCCTTCAGATGCATCACGTTTATCGGATAGTCGCAAGCGTGAATCTTTATCAGCAGCAGATTCGAGTGTTGAAAGAACTAGTACACAGTCATCAGCGTCATCATCGCAATCCTCGTACGTAACATCATCGATAGTGTCGTCGGATGACGATGCTTTTGCAACGATTACAGAAGTCGATACGACACATAAGACGCCCGACGGCGTTGTGGATTTTGACAAAGAAAATTGGAACGATCCCTACCAAGTATCGCATTATGCAATGGATATTTTTGATTACCTGAAGACGCGTGAAGTAAAATACACAATTAAGGACTACATCGTAACACAACCTGAACTTTCAAAATGGATGCGATCGCTTTTAGTCGACTGGATGGTCGAGGTGCAAGAGTCATTTGAGCTCAATCACGAGACACTCTACTTGGCGGTAAAAATTGTCGACACTTTTCTGAGCAAAGAACGTGTCGCAAAGGACTCGTTACAACTACTTGGTGCTGCAGCACTGCTGATTTCTTGTAAATTTGATGTAGGTTGAGTCTTATTCTCCTATAACACTGGCATTAATTAAAACATTATTTATATTACAGGAACGTACACCCCCGCTAATTGATGACTTCTTGTTCATCTGTGATGGTGCTTACAAGCGCAGTCAGTTGTTAAAAATGGAAATGTCTGTTTTTCGTACAATCGATTTTGATCTAGGCGCACCGTTGTCATATCGCTTTCTCAGACGCTATGCTCGGGTGAGTTCTGAACGTGTTCCGATAAACATCTGAAATTAGATTTTCATTTTTTTTTTTTTTTTTCATGCGAAGTGTGGAAAGGTTTCAATGGTGACACTCACATTGGCTCGATTCATCCTCGAATATGCATTGATGGATTATTCCACAATTCAATTGAGTGACTCAAAAATGGCATGTGCTGCTTTGTTTATGTCATTACGTATGAATAATCTCGAAGGATGGAATTCAACATATGAGTATTATTCAGGTAAAAAAAAAAAAACATTTTGAGGCATCTTAAGAAAATTTATCATTAATAAATAATTGTTTCCAAATCAGGTTACAAACTTATGGACTTTGCACCAATTGTCGTTCTGCTTAACACGCTCATGCATCGCAAACCAAAGGAAACACTCAGTACCGTTCGTAATAAGTACTCGCATAAGATTTTCCATCAAGTGACACAAATTCCTCTACTGGATATAAATAAGCTCTTTGAGTTCTATGCCGATGTGGCTAAGAAGCTTTCTGGTACTCAATTGACCTATCAATCAATAATTGAAATTTGTTCGTCAGTCGTTACGGAAAACACAAATCATGGTGCTTCCGACAAAAAGAAGCCAACAGACATTGCAAAGCGACTGCGAACAATGCCACTGCCATTAATCGGTTAAGATTTGCAATCTCGGATGTAGATTTGCATGTCAATGCCGAATTGTTGTTGTGAAACCATTTCACTTTATTTTAATTACACAATTTAACTTTTTCTTTATTTAATAATAAGAATTACGGCTTTTGTCATGAAAAAAAAAAAAAAATGCTCAATCAATTAGTTGCACAGAATTAGATTAAAATAGTTGTAATCCTCATGAGACGTAAAACACTGAAGCCGATTGATTGCGCCTTGTGATGAGCAAGTTCCGATTGACTATCTATAATTTTTTTTTTATTTCCCCATATCGCGCGTGTTTTTTTTTTTTTTCTTTTATTTACGTTTATCAATTTTACTTTATGATTTTCTTTTATGATTTTGTTTTGATTATCATTAAGCGGAATTTTCTCATGGAAACGAGAAATTCTGCTACAAAATAATGAGAAAAACTTTCATATGATCTCGAAATCAGTAGAGAAGTCATCGATCGATCGCAGTCATATCTCGGATCGTTGAACTTTTTATCAAATTTTTTTTTATAGACTTTCTATTGCGGAGAAATTTAATTTAGAATAGAATTTTTTTTAGACTTTAAATCGCACAGAAAAAAAAGACTCGAGATTATAGTTTAGTTAAATTTAAATGTATTATTTCCTTCAAAACTTTTAAGGAACTGCTCCTAAATTATGTCACGCTTGAAATATGGGGTGGTCTTATAAAATGAGTTTTTTTTTTCGTGACGTTATTTTAGATCAGTCCCTAAAGAAAACTTTCAACTGTAATTTTGCCTGAAACAAAAATAAATAAAAAATATATATTTCTTCGATCAATTTATTCCTTTCTGTTTTCTCAAAGAAAAAGACAAGAATTAGTTCAAAGAGAGAGAGAGAGAGTTTCGTTTTATATTATGAATCATAAGTTATAGTTAACATTTTCCAGATTTAACAAATATTTAGCAAAAACCCATAACAATGTTAACTGAAGCAAGTAATTCGTTCGGTATGGAAGATAAACAAGAAGCATATTTTTCGCTTGATATAATATTATGTATGTGTAGCATAGCGAGATATGACACTCACCAAATGCGCATGATATAAACTTTCCAGGCAAAAAAAAGAAGAAAATATTCACACACTTTTTTCCATCTTCGATTGTTCTTTGCAGTTTACTGTGTCAGTAGTTTCTTTGCAATCGAATATTTCGAACAGACGTGAAGAGATTTGTAATTGAAAAGTTTTCATTTAAGTAATTGTTAGACGTACAGTGTCTATTTTGATGCTGTAGTCGATAGCTGAATAACTAACGAGATGATTTTAATTAGAAAATAAGACGACAGCCCAAAGTTAGGAGAAATCTTTAAGAAAATTTCTATTTCGCGAGATAAAACAAAAATTCAAAATGAAACGATTGAAAAGGATTTAAATGAAAGTCAGGAGCATCATTCAATAAAAATTAATTTATTGTTATCTAACAATCATCATCTACTAATAAAAAAGTTTCGCCAAAATATAAGGATTATAAAAGCTTGATATTTGATTTCGATAGATTTCAATGTGACAGATTGAGAGTGAGCGCAAAAAAGGACGAAAGCTGAGCGTAAAAGTGTGCAGAGAGCAAATATTCGGAAAATGGGCAAAATATATCTGCGAGTGTACTAGATCTGCACAGAAATAAGAGGAAGGAAAAATTGTTTCTCGTGAACTGAGTGATTGTGTCATTATCTCCTGGCGAAAAGCAAAGTGAAAAAAAAAGTGAAATATCGATGGTCGAAAGCGTTCTAAAACTGAAAAATGTTGTGCCATTGTCAAGTTAAGTCAACTGTAGCCATCATAAATCATAATAAACACTTAAAATTTCACCTTAAATAGCTGTTTACAAAAGTTATTTTGCAGAAAAAAAGCACAAACGATAGAAGAAAAAAAAATTAATGGAGGTGATTGTAATTTATGCAAACAGTTGTTGTTTTTGTATGGGTGTGTGATTTTTCCAGCTGAATTCTGATAGCTAAAAAAAAAAGAATATGAAAAATTTTAACGTAATGGAGTTTTTATTGAGATGATATATACATTGACACTTGATTGATAGTTAAATATATCTCTCCATTTTTGAGAATAATTCGTGGATCCGCAACCAGCTCTCCTTCGGCTCATTTAATTATGTTACACAGTGAATAAGACTAAGTGAATGTGAATGCAACTTTTTTTTAATGCAGAGTTAAAATTTATGTCGGTGAAAAATGCTGATAACAGGACTGCACATAACGAAAATGTTGGCATTTATCGTGGAACCGCTATATGCGTTGGTTTTATGCGTTGGTTTAATGGAATTACTTTTTGATTCATGTACGGGATCATCACTCGATGGAATATCGCTGAAATTTAATAAAAGAGGTAAGTGGCCCGAGGCTTAGTAGCGAAGCTTTTTTATTTCCTTTAAAATGAAAGACGATTGTACTTGTAACAACTTGAAACATTTTAATCGCGACGAACTTTTTTTCTTACTTTTTTGAGAGCTTTTTCTTTCCTTTATACCTTTGATTCAATATTTCACCTGCAAACCCCCGTAATCTCACCCTCTCAATTCCTTCTTTCTTTTTCGGCAAAAATCACCAGCTCCACTTATTTGCTATTGGAGTTGGAGTGAATCAACAGAAATTATCAACGCTGTGTAGTCCTTTTTTCACTGTAAATATCAGAAGAATTTACCTTTCAATCTTGTTAACGATTGCTCATAAATAAAGATTGAATCAGTGATGTAGTGTGACGATAGGAGTCGTACACTTACATTGATAAGAGATGGGTCAAGGAACATCCATTTATATACATCTTAAAATGGTGGTTTATGGGTACAAAAAAAAGCTCCTCTGACATTTGATTAATGAAAATCTCAAATGAGAAAATCCATCGAATGGTTTTTATTTCTTTCCTTAATACACTTCAACAATGAGTTAACAATTTGATTTGGGAAACATTCCCAGAAAGCGTGAATTGCGAGAACATAATCGTAAACAAGTGCTGGGGTGTGTACATTATTGACGTCATAATATATTATTGAACTCAATTATTTTGGATAGGGTGGGAGGATTCTAAAAAACAAAATGACATCACATGTTTACTAAATGATTTTATATTATTAAAGATTCCCATGATGATAAATGCAATAACAACACGCTTTTATTATTTAACCAAAGATATATGAAAACATTCACAAAGAGAACTTTTCAATCCCTATTTCTCAATGACGTCATTAAAGTGTTCTTTTCTTTTTTTTTGTTCTTCCATCCTTCCAAGAATTTCTAATATAATAAGCTTTTGTGTGGTGCTTCCTTCATGACCATTCGCAAAGCTTTACAATATTAAAGAAAAAATGACGATATTAATTTCAAATTAATCCCATGAAACCTGAAATAATAAATTAAAACGCCCCGTGGGATTAAAAATTCCAGGGAAAAGTTTTTCATGCTAAAAAGCTGTCAGAAATTGACAAAAAAATAATACTTGACTGGCACTTGCAAAGTAGGTAAAAAAAAATCCTAGCATTTATCATGGAAATATTTTGTGCTCACAAGATTTCTTTCGACAGAAAGAAAAAGAAAGAAAAAATATTTCATCGAAAAATGAAGTGAAAACAAATTGTGGAAAAAATATTTCTCTCAATTTTTCATCTTGTTTTTTTTTTTTTTACTCCCGCGCGCACCAACGAAATTATTATGTTGTATCAGTATCCGTGGAAAAAGCTCCTTCAATTTACGATCGACTGGCTCGCCATTAATATTAGCGTCGCTTTTTGTGATTTGATTTATTAATGAAATTAGCGCTTTGAGATCGTTAAGTAATTAAGTGAGAGTGAAAAATTGCTTAAAATCACGCGAAAAGGATTTTTTTTTATTCTCCGAATGTTAATATAATTTTGAAGAGCTTTTTTCTGACGCGTTTTTTGAAGCAAAAAGTTCTTATCACAAGTGGAAAATTTTTGTAATGAAATTCAAATAATTAAAATATTATTTTCCTTACGATAAGAAATATTCGGTAAGAAACAATTTTAACAGCAAGAAAATTTTAAACACTCACACATTTACACTGCATTCCCAGGATAAACATATAAACATCCTTGAGGTTCTCGCATATAACCCTCACAACCCTGGGAAATTGAATTTTTTTTTTGTGTTTTCGTGCATCCAAAGCGCAAACGCTGTCTCTCTCCTTTCTCAAATATACAAAATTTTCATCAGTTTTCCACAAGCAAACTCGAGTGCTTTGTACAGGCAAAAAATTCTTTTTTTTTTCTTCTATTCGGTCTCTGGTGGATCCAGTATTAGAAATAAACAGTTGAGCATGACACGTGGGAGAAGTTACATTTACCTTCAAATTTTTCGTCTCTGCATTTCATAATTATTTTTTTTTGTATGCTCCAGCTTAGTGAAAATTTTTCGAAAAGTTCAAATGTTGACGCTTTAGGCTGTAGCAAAAATCGTTCATTACTTAATGATAACGAAAATTGTGCAATTATCAGTGGAAGAAGGAAACACGAAAAAAAAAAAATCATCGAAACAATTGTAAATAAATTTGAAAGTTTTTCTGCTTAGTTTTTGTTCGTTTTTATCATCTCTTTGTTAAGCTTGAGCTTTCAAAAATTGTTGGCTAGGAAAAATGTTCGAGATAAAACTGCTAAAATCATAAAGCGCAAAGCACTAATTCAAAAGTTTGAAAAAGTTTTTTTTTTCTATCTGCAAAAAAAAAAATTGAAGAGAAAAAAATTTTGCTCCATTTCGCTCGAGAAAAAATCCGAGTAAATTTTTCTTTTTTAAGAGCAAATCTTTGAATGTGTTTGTGTAGCACAAAAAAAAGAAGTAAAAAATGGTTCAGCATCATAACCCGAACAGGAAAAGCGAACATATAAATTGAGGAAAGGAAAATTATGCTCCTGAAAAGTGTTTTCTATAAAAAAAAACTATTTTACATTGAGCTCACTTGTACAATGTTTCACATTGAAATCACTGGTGCTGCTATTGGTTGCATAAAACACGGTTTCTATTTGATAGTTTTGAATTATGGGATTTTCTTCATTAGTTATTTTTTTTTTCTTATTCTTCTCCCGAATTCTGAATGATAACAAAATTCTTTCACTTTTTAAAATGCGTTTTTTTTTTTTTTTTTCATTTTCATTAAAGGTAAGCTTCAATGCAATTAAAAACATACTCGAACGACAGATAATAAGAGGAAGGTGACTGCACGAAAGGAGCAAATCATGAGCTTGTTATTAGTGATAATTTTAGCACAAGTTTTGGTTCATGTTGAGCCAGCTGGAGGTAAGCGTCAAAGTATATATAATAGAGCTATAACATTGCTGAGTGAATTGTGAGACGTGATCGAGAAAAAAAAAGGTCAACGACAGTGATGGCTCAATTTGCATATATTATTTGTGAATTTGAACTCGAATCAGTAATTTTAAGTAGAACTTGTTATCGGAATAAATTCAAAAATGCATAAATTCTAAGGCGCTCGGCACACTTGTGCTGTGCCGCGCCAAATATTGCAAACAACTGAAGTGTGATGAGGTGGAAAGTGTTTCAGAATAATGTAGATTAGGTTTGTTTTGATTTAGAATTCCTACGCTTTACCTTAAAATTCATGCATAAATTGGCAAAGCGTTTGGATTCTGAAACAAAGCCGATCGCTAAGCATCGAGATGCGAATAAAACAACGAAAAAAAGTAGACGCCGAAATTTAACCATGAAAATAATTTAAAATTTATCGAAAATATATTTGCACAGATTACAGAGTGTGGAAAGTATATATGTATGCATTAAGATTTTTATTTTCCCTTGAATATCTTCAACATTTACATTTTTGAAAGATATTAATGGAGTATAAATTGTCTTAGGATTTTTTGAATTAAATATTTATAAATGTAAAATCTAAAATCAAATTTTGTACAGAGACATACCAAAAATATAATTCATTGAGAAACGTTCGCACTTTAGTCTCCACTCTTGTTTCAGAAGCCGATTATACACTCGATGATTCCTTTTGGAATGAAGAGAGCCCAGTGGGTGAGTTGACTTTATGTGCACAATAATGACAAAAAAAAAACGAAGAAGAAGAAAATTGGGTTAAGTGAATTTTTATTCATGTTTCCTTTGTCATTTGTTGTCTTTGCTCATTTTTTTTATGTTGCTTCCTTTCAAATGCTTCCACTCATTCATTCGTTTTATGCGCAATCCACTTTCAGGTGAAGTTGAGCGACTACTTAAAGAATACCGACAAAATCAAGAGCTCGTCCGTAAGATTGGCGGCAATTTCTATCAGATCATCTATCCCGTACAATTGCGGCATCATGAAAAGATGGGCATATCAACGCGCGAAGTTGGCGGCTCAAAGGTACGGTTTTCGTCTTCTAGAAAACGAAATACTGTGAATTCTACGGTATGTCACCACATCACTTCCATCATTTTGAACTTTATAATTTGATAAGAATTTCCTGTTTTTGTGTTTGCTCTCGAAATCATCAAAAATCATTCAATAATTTATGAGACTTAATTTACAGTTGAACAATTTTGGAGCAACGTTTTTTTTTTTCATCATGTCATTTCTTTTCCTGCTATAACAAATCTTGTAAAATTTATCTTGCAGGTTGGTGGAAGTAGCGGTTATCAAGGTCGAGGTCGATCAAGGGTAATAAAACAAGATTTATAGAATGACTGAATGATATTCTTTTTTTTCTAATGTCTCACGAAACGTGTCTTTTACGCAATTTTTTCCGATAGACGGGAAAACACTTTCATCGAACATCTTTATTAATAAAAGCCTTCAATCACAAGTTTCGATTAGATTTGGAGCTAAACACGTTAGTACAATGCTGAGATATAAGTAGAGAAACATCATAACTTTAACTTGATAATTAATTTTCTTATTTAGACAATTATTAGCTCCAAATATACAGCAGAAGCACTTTTTGCCGAGTGGCTATCCGCAAGATTCTCATAGAGTAAGTTTTTATTTTTGTTTGCCACAAAGTTTTGTGTTTTATCAGTGATTATAAGTTAAATGAAATGTTTTCTTCCACCCAAACAAACTTATTTATCTTCCACTCAAATGCAAAAATTTCAGGAAATCGAACACTGCTATTACCATGGCACAGTGAAAGATTATCCGGGAGCTAGTGCAGCATTCCACACGTGCAATGGTGTGAGTGGTGTAATACATGTTGGAAATGAAACATTCGTCATTCATCCATTTTATGGTGGTGATTTATCGGTGAGTGTAATTTTCAATTTGAATGTTATATTCCAATTTGAGGAATCATCATCATCACATATTTTAAATCAAGCGTGTTATGAGCTCTCTTGCCATAAAAACTTGTAGAATCGTGACTGCATTACTAAACCTTGTTTCAGCAGAAGCACCCACATGTCATATTTGAGGCCCGAACTAAACAGAATAAAGGTTGTGCTAATTCCGGTAATTTAGAATGGCGCGTTCCAAGACGTCCACACACACCTCATCTAACCGGATTCATAGATAACCAGGATCCAAATGGTGCTGGTCGCTACAGACGTGACGTACGTGATGCTACGAAATATATTGAAACCGCAATAATTATTGATAAAGCGATGTTTGATAAACGCAACGGAAGCACCCGAGCAGAAGTCGTTCATGATGCGATTCAAGTGGCCAATATAGCGGATTTAGTAAGTTTTTATTAAGCTTAAGCACCACTTAGATATTTATATTCGTTACAACTATCTCTCTCTTTTCCCCGTACAGTACTTTAGAACATTAAATACCCGAGTTTCAGTCGTTTATATTGAAACATGGCAAGGACAAAATCAAGCACAAATCGATGGCGGAAAAGATATAAGTAAAGCTATAAGCAGCTTCAATGATTACACATCGAGGAAACTATTCAAAATTGACAAGGACACAACGCAGCTATTAACGTAAGTTTAATTGAAATTATAATTTATGTCTCTCTCTCTATTTCTCCCTCAGCAATTAAAAGATAAACTTTTCTTCATTTTCATACAGTGGTGAAATGTTTTCTGGTGGTGAAGCTGGAATGTCTGTGCCCGAAACAGTTTGCACAGCAAAAGCTGTCGGTATAAGCGTCGACATAAATACATATGAGCCGCATTTGCTTGCGGGAACAATGGCACACATGATTGGACATAACATCGGAATGGGACATGACGACAATCGTGAGAATATTTTATACTTATCATGCATAATAACTGGATTTAACAAATTTCTCGTTTTCAATTGATTTACAGGCGAAGAATGCTTCTGCCGTGATTGGCATGGTTGTATTATGTCGCAATCAATTGTCGGTTTGGAGAATGTGCAACCATACAAGTTCTCTGAATGCAGTCGATCTGACTATATTGACGCTCTACGTATAGGACACGGATTGTGCCTGTTGAACAAGCCGAATGAACTTGAAGTGCGTAGAAATTGTGGCAATGGTATCGTTGAAGAAGGCGAAGAATGTGATTGTGGTTCATTCGATGACTGCAGCAAAAAAGATCCATGCTGCGATCCAATTACGTGCAAGCTCATAAAAGAAGCTGAATGCGCTTCGGGTCCATGTTGTGAAAATTGCCAATTGCGTCAACCGGGATATGTTTGTCGGGATGCATTCAATGAATGCGATTTACCAGAAGTGTGTAATGGCGAAAGTGGACAATGTCCCATAGATGTTTATAAGAAAAATGGAAGCCCATGTGGCGTGGGAGCGAGTGGAATGGAAAAAGCAACAGGTTTGAGTCCTATATCACATAAATACATATATTGTATGGAAATTGCTACAATGATCTATTTTTGACAGGATATTGCTTCAATGGACTTTGCCCAACATTAAGTGCACAATGCGAAAAGATTTGGGGCTACGGAGGTTCAGCGGCTGATAAACAATGTTATGACCAGTTCAATTCGAGAGGATCTATGAATGGCCATTGTGGAATGGATCAATCGGGTCATTATGTTAAATGCGAGCCAGAGTAAATGATAATAACAATGAGAAATAAGAAGTTTTGTTAATGCTGAAATAATTGTTTATCATTAATTTTAATCGAAAACAGAAACGTACAGTGTGGATCACTACAATGTAAAGAAGGCGACCATCAGCCTATTATTGATGGAATGGATCAATTATATGCACGTACTGTAATTTCGAGTCGTGGTGTTGAATACGAATGCAAGTATGTACCGGAAAATTAAATTAATTATTATTAATTAAATGAGTCGGGTTTGTCAAATAACATTTTGGTTTTTGTGGTTTGATATTAAAGAGCAACAACCGGAACTGTTGAGGCCAATACGGATTTTCCTGAGCATGGTCTAGTACGAGACGGAACACCATGTGGAGAAAATCTTGTTTGCGTTAATCAAACGTGTGTCAGTATATTTCCGTATATCGATACATCTAAATGTCCAATCAACAATAAACTCGAGTGCTCTGGAAATGGGGTACGTGCAGTGTGTGTTTTATTTATTATATGTGCAAGATTTTTCATTGACAATGTTTCAGGTTTGCACAAATATGAATAAATGTTATTGCAATTCCGGATGGGCAGGCCCTGAATGCTCTCAAGAAACTGCAATAACAACCACAGAAAACTCAATTGTAACCATCACTCAAGATCCATCAATTAAAATGGAACGAAAGGAAACGCCTTATGGTGAGCTAACAACTTTTTTTTTATTTTTTTCTTCATTTGTTATAATGATTCCACAGTGAAATATCCCGCAGCACTTTATAGAGCATAAATAATAATCGATTTCATCGAGATTTCATACTAAAAATTGATGAATCGATGACGATTTAATGAGAGTATTTTGATTTCATAAAGCTGATTCAATACAAAAAAAAATAATAATGAAAATGATATTATGACAATGGTAATTTGCAAGCATCGTGAAAAATGATAATGCTGGAAAATAACTGACTCGATTTAATTCTGTTATGATTGTGAATTCAATACGCATATCATTTACTCAGATTTCGTTTCCTGGATCTTCGTTTTTCTTTTTCAACGATTTTCGAATTATTGTTACATTAATTTTTCTTCTTTTTTTTTTGGGGAAAAGTTTCCTTTTCCCTCAAATGACGACGCAACTCACGTATATATTGCAAATGAACTGAAACACAAAATATTTACAGATAACAAAGATCAAGACAAATTCAGCACCTTATCCATGGTGATTGTTTTAGTCGTAGTTGTCACATGTTTCTTCGTATTTTTCACCTTAATGGCTGTATGCTACAGGTGTGTACAACAACAATGAGTGTGTTTAACGCAAAATTGTGTACAAAGTTGAGACAGTTTTTGTTAAATGTAAGATTTGCATTTTATGATTCTGGGTTGGAGGAGAAAAAAAAAGAATCAAAATTCAATTAAGAAACATATGTCGATGTTCGATTTTATAATGCAATGTGACGTTAGTGTCTAACTAATGTGTGTTAAGTGTTTTCTGTTTAATTTTTTTTTGTTTGTTAATTTATTGGCGAACTTATTTTTTTGAATTTCATTTACAATTACACTTCATTTTTGGCTGAGTCAATAGTTTGTAGCTTGGTTTGTAGGATCGACGATAAGTTCTCCCATGCGCTCTCATCTTTCTCTCTCTCTTTTCATTCATGCAAATTTTTTCTTATGCAATATTTATCAAGCGAATTTTTCCGCAATAATTTATTTGCAACATAAAATGTTACCATTGTCATAAGGATAATTATGTTGCAATCGGATATACGGTGATTTATGAAACCATAATATCGGGCATTCACACAAAATTTCCCCGCAAATAACAAACACTCACTGACTATAAACCTCTGTATTATATATTTATATATTCCAGAAAATTATCATGGCTCAAATACAGGGTTTTTAGTCGCGGTCCTTGTTTCCGTTGTAAGCAGCGTTTTCCTAGCATTTACTTTAGTCGCATTGTGCTACAGGTCAGTTGTAGTACACAAAAACCTCACCTTATGTTTAAGGTTAGTTAAATTTAGAATCATTCAAAAAAAAAAACCATAAAAATGTCGATCCAAACTATAGAATTTTTCGAGTCTAATTTATTAGTTTGATTTCAATGTATGTCGAAACTCATGTACGAGCAATTTGAACTTAAACGAAAATTCAGATTCAGTTTTATTTATTCTTTTTCCTTTAAAGTAGCTTAGAAGATCCTTTTAATTTCGGAACTTTCCAATTATATTTCTCAATATTTCTCCTCTGAATTCAATTTGCAAAAAATCCAAGAACAAAACAAAAGAAAAACAAATTAGCTTGATAGATGGCTTTGCCTAGTTTTGTCCTTTTGTTGCACAAACAACGCTTTTGAATCTCTTTCTTTGAACAAAAAAAAAAAAAATGGTATCAAGACTTTGCGTATCTACTTAATAATAAGGTGTCGTTTTATGTAAGTGTTAAATATTCCCATATAACGTGAATATCATGCATACAATATGTAGTTGACTATCACACTTATTCCACTTTTATTAAAACAGCACTATCTATATATGCATCTCATAACATCATCTATTACTCTATCATAACTTAGCCTGCATGATCAACAACATACTTAAGATATAAAATAATCAAATCATTCATAAAAGCTCATAACATACTATTAAGTTTACATTATGCTTGTAGAATATTTATATTGATACAAAAAAAAAAATGCAAATCATATTTCATTTATCGCATCATTAACTCGTTCATCCGCATAAATATATATGCTTGATGAAACACTGCATGGAACAAATATTTGATCAAAGTTTTTTTTAAAAAAACGATTAGTCACACAATTTGTTGTTTGACATTGTCATAAACGAGATTTTCTTGCATCTACTCCAACGCTGCAGACGCAAAACGACGCGACTCAAGTATGATCCGCCATATGTGAAGAAGCCAATGGCCAAATATGTCACAACGGCAAATGCCAACCATCACCATTCGGTGGAGGAAGTTTCTTCGGATGCATTAATGTTCAATAATCAAAATCAATTTGGGTAAGAAAGTTCACAGTTAACGATAAATTTGTCAAACTAACCTGCAAACTTTATAGCGCACAAAAATTACAAATTAGACGTATGACGGGTACAGGAAATGACGAAGAGGCAGGTCATGCGGGTAATTTGATACATATATAAATTAAATTGGAAAATCCTTAAATTACAATCAATCAAACAGGAGCAAATGCTGTCACCGATGTCGAGAGAACTTTGAAGAGTTTAAATGGATATCATGAAGATATCCTTGAAGCATTAAGGAATGCAGCATCGTCGCATAGAAGTTCGGGTAATACGCCATCGGGTAGTATAAGTGAAGAGATTTTAAGGAAAACGCTACAAGAATGTGCTGCTGGCACACTTGGTTATGACTATAAACGCAGCAGCTCAAAGAATAGCTCAAGAGAAAATATTTGTGACAACACTGCTCAAATGAATGCAATGCTAGGCGATGGTACTGGCACATTATTGCATCATCATCGTTCACAACAGCAACTGCATCAGCCTCAAATGCAAGCGCCACAAATGCAACCTTCAGGTCAGCCACTACAACAACAAATAAATCCTGACGATGAAGTAGGTCCATTAAGGATACGAAATTTAGAAGACTTAATTAGACAATTAGAACACCATTCTTCGCGCCACATGAGTCCGAGTGGCTCCGAGGACATTCGAATGTCCGAAACTGAAGCCGAAAGGCATTATCGATTAGAAAGCTCAGCAGCATGTAGTGAATCCTCTCATGGGTAAGTGGCAAATAATTGATTTTTTGACTAACTAGTAGTCTAAACAATGATGGGAGAGATAGCATAAAAAAGTTACTCTAGTCAAAATTGACTCTCCCGCCATTGTTAACAATAGAAAATTGGCAAAAATGTGTGCGATAATTTTTTTAAAAAAAGAAAAAATATATTTTTCTAAAACAAAACTCAAACGCTAATTGAGAAAAAACACGTTCTTTAGTTCAAATCAACAATTATCGCAAAAACCCGCTACAATGTTACCATCATCTTACAGTAGCCGTTGTCGACCGCGTTCGTCAGACGATGAAAATCGTTTTGTTTATGGAAGATATCGGCCTACGCCAAATCGACATCAACCTCATCAACCACATTCGCCGCATTCGTTTAGTCATACACATCATAGTCATGCACATCATTCATCGCATGGACATTCATCACATCATTCATCCCACACGCACTTACAGCAGGATGAAGAGGGAATTTATGAAAGTGCTGATCCTCGTGAACGCAATCCGGTAGATATGCGCGATGCTAATGATAGCGAAAGGTAGGTAATCGATTTCTATAAAACGAAATTGGCAACAGCAAATATAAAAACAACATGCAAATTGTGGTCTAACTGAATGTCAATGTGTAGTTGAACGATATTCTGTTACTATGGAATGATCGTGGATAGTTAGATTGCGCTCTAAATTGCGATGCTCTAAAAGAAAAAGAAGAAGAAAGATATTTAAAAGAATAGACAAATAATTTGTATGTACGCACAAATGTGTCACGTTATGCCCAAAATTATTTTTTAGTGATGACTTTATTCAAGCTCAACAACAATTAGCCCGATGGGCTAGTGAAGATGTCGTTTCCGTGGTGGTAATGGAGTCAGATTCGTCCGCAGCCGGTCAATTGCCAGTAACCGTACCCCATCAAACCATCATTCATTCCAATCAATTAATGGCACAAAATCAGCTGCTTCCACAGCAGACACAGCCATTGATGATGCAATTGGGAATGACGGGCATGGGCAATGGGTTAGGTGTAATAGCTTCCCAGACCGGCTTCTATCCATCGCCACCATCAACAACGGAAACAGAAAGCAGCACAAGTTTGATGGGCCAACAACAATTGCAACAACAACAGCAACAGAGACGCGGAATCATCGACGCAAACGGCGGACCACAGGAGACTACAGGACGATATCCCGAATATAAACACTGATAATTAGAGAACGGGATATCTTATTAATTCATATAAAATATCCCTTATCTACACACGAACACACACACACCACACATGCGCCACACACGTCTACACATGCGCGTTATAAGTAAAATCGTTAAACAATCACGCATTGCAACGGATTTTTAAACTGATAATACGCACGACAACAACTAAAACAACAAATGAAAGAAAATGACACTTAATTTAACGATATAAATATTGTAATACTTAATATAGCGATAATACTACAAAAAAAATGATGAACAAAAAATTTTATAGTTAAAAATGCAGTGATTTTATACACAAACACGTTACGCAAAATACATATTCAATTAAAGTAAAAGTAAAACAATTTGTAAATTTCCAAAGATTTTCCTTTTTATTTCTCTATCGAAAGCCGATTTTTCATTTTACTCAATGTGATTTGTGTGACTTTAAATATATAAATAAATTTATGAATCAAATTGATGATACTATGAGTGACTATTAAGAGTTAATTTTATGCACATTGATGCCACCGCCGCCGTCGCTAAGAGGCTCAAAACACAAAAATATGGTAAAATCTTCACACAAAAAAAAAAATATTGTTCCATGTTGAATGAAAACTATTGAAAATTTCTAGGTAAAAACAAATAAAAAAAAAATGTTTTCATGTTTGGTTCTCGTATTAAGCTGCAAAAAAGAAAGTATTAAAATCATTCGTAATTATATAGGAAAAATTGCATTTTGAAATTATCAGTTATGTATTTGTTAGAACACTAAAACGTTACCACCCGCCCCTCACACACAAAAACATTTAACGCGCTACACTGAGACACTCAGTCGAAATAAAGCATTATTATCAATTAAAATCCGAATGTATAAAAAGATAAAGTTTTTGTTTTACGCTTTCAGTTTGAAGTACATTTTTAACGACTTTTGCAGATTACATTTGCCAATGATTGTAAATAATAACTAATAAAACTGTGTCCGTTTTTTTACACCTATAAGGAATAAAAAAACAAAACTAAACTCACATCATACAAACTCACACATACACACAGAACCCAAGGTCTAAAATAATGAAAATCGCAGTTGAATTTTAATGAAAAATATAATTAGCAATAAAATTTAAATAGACTTGCAAGGATTTCATAATTATTTATATTTTTCGCGGTCCCCAATTCACGGCAACATACCATAAACACAATCACACACAGTATTCAGTCTCCCTTAAGATTTATAAATATGAACCAAACTCAATAAGAAAACCTTTGCTGTTTCATGAGAAGACATAAAAAAAAAATGTTTATCTATGTGTTGCTCGTTTCTGTACATAAATAAGAAAGCTACTCACAAAAAATTACAAAATTCGAAAAGACATTTTCTAAACTCAAAACAAGAAAAAACCCAACAAAATAACTTTAAATTTATGATTTGCGAACTATTTATGATTTCAAAGCTCTAAACATTAATTTTCATTTTGCACGGAGAACATTTGATGCAATTTTAATTTTGATAAACAAAATTTGTGCCTTGTTTTCTTATGTAAACTCAAAAATGAAGGACATCTAAATTTAAGGATAAATAATGAAAAAATTCCATGCCTTGCCATCATCATGTTTCCCCCAACAAGAAGAAATAAGAAATGAGAACAAAAAAAAATTAAAAATGTTAATAAATTTAGTGATAAAGAAAATAAAAAAAAAAAATATTTTAATCGATTTCAACAAAAGTTTGACGAGATTTTTCCTTAAATTGCACAGTTTTAAAATGAAAAATCCAAAAAAAAAATATCGCGATGAGATTAATAAATTTACTAAATTATCATGTTTGAATGCATATATTTTCTCCGATCGGAATGATTTATTTATTATATACTAATTAGGTTCGGATATGCGAAACAAAAAAAAAATGTCCTTATGTCTCTCAAAATTCAGTCACACGTTATTAGTCAAGATTGTGTAAATATTACAAAGTACATGTAATTGAAGTGTATTAAAAAAAACACACTGCCTAAATGATGAAAAATGATTAAAGTGAAAATACCCATGTAATTATAACTCGCATAATTATTTGTTCTTCCAGTTATTGCAAAACATTTCAGACTTGTTGTTTTAGTTTTGGATGGCTTCAAACATTTTCTTCAAAAGACCGTTATAAAACCATACAGAAATATAATAATCTCAGGTCTCTATCGAGTGATAACAGCAGAGCTCCTTTTGTTCATAATAATAGGTTTACAGCACTGTGAGCATACAATATTGATCGTAACATTTTTTTTTTCTCATTTTATTTATAATAAAAGACGCATCAACGATGTTCAGAAAAATTACTTTATGCCCGCGACTCTCATCTAGACATGATTCTCTAAACGGTGTTTCTCAATTTTCCGAAACGTAAAAATATATATATTTTTTCTTTAGTTTTTATCAGTTTTTTGAATCGAGCGATTCCATTTTCCACAAGTGAAAATTGCACAAGATAATACTTTCAAAAATGGCAACTTCGAAAACAGCGATAGATAGATTTGAAAGGTGATAACAACAATTTGATATTGACTATTTAATCATGATTTAAAATAATTGAATTGCACAAGTGGCAAAATTAATTGGTCAAACTTCAATGATGTCACACGCAGTTTAGCAGCAGTTCTAGTGAAATTTTATCAATCAAAGGCATCAACAAACAACCGATTTTTAATTCATTCAGATTCAACCTTGGCGACAAAATTTTTATATCATCCCTACGAAAGTGATTTTGTTCGTCGATTTTTTTTCTATTTGTTATAAATAGAAAGTAAAGTGCTACTGTTTGTCTTTGCGACTTCAAACGACGATTGCGATATTGAAATTTTTTCTCAATGAAAAACAGGAAAAAAATAATATTTAAAATATGAAAAATTATGCTGCAATGTCTTAGACATTAGAAGAATTTTGGAAATTTAACAAAATTTAACATATAATTAATGAAAATTTCCCTATGAAATTTTGAAACTTGATCAAATGATATTCGGCTTTTTCAAATTCATTTATTGCTTTTTGTAGGAATATTCCGCGCGTGGCAAATTGTTGCTTCTTCTTTGACATGAATGCTGGTGGCACTTTACTCTCAGTCTTCGGTATACTTACAGGATTTGCATACCTTGGCCGTGGTCTACAAGTTCTTTACAATGTGCCACAATTCGAAAAGGAATTGGAAGACGATGATGCATTGAATAACGATGATGATAACATCTACCGAATCTACATTAGCACACTTTTTGTTGGTTTTGTATTTTTGATAACTTCTGCCTTTATGCTGTATGGAAGCACTAAGGTTGGTACATCAACTCGATCATCTGTCGGCGTCATTAAATTTGATAAGCGTCCGGTATTTCAGAGGAGCTCGCGTCATGTTTTTCCGTATTTGATTGGCATACTTTTGAGCATTTTCTGGTCCTTTGTATTGGGCATTATTGAATGTTTTGACTCTGATATGTTACTGGCTGGCGGTTATTTTGCATTTGCAGGTTAGTAGTCAAGAGACATTTCCATTGCATTTACTTATTTTCCGTTGTTTAATTTGTTATTTATTTTAAGTTCTTCAAATCTACTTGTGGGTTTGTGCTGCATCCCTTTATCGCGACTTGCTGGAGGCTGAAGCAAACGCCAACAAACCTACTCGCACAACTGTTTAAGTGCGTCAATATACTTTATCATCACTTTAAAGACACGACCGACTTTCTTTTGTTTGTTTGAAAATGGGAAATTTATTTAATTAATTAATCTTTTCATTTTTTTTTGACATTTTAAGAAAAATATAGAAAATGAAACTGATCCATGTGTGTCATCATCTTCAACATTCAATCTAATCCCACAATTTTATCAATCCATCCCATCCCGCTGTGATCACCTTGCTGGATTCGTGAGGATTCCACAATGTGCTGATGCAAACGCCATCATGTGCCTGCCACTTCTTATACAGCTTTGTCGTTTTCCAATCCCAAATGTAACACTTTCCATCACCATCGCCTGACACAAGATAGGACATATCGGGTGAGAAATCTAATCCACAAGCGTATCCTGAAACCATGTGTCCCTCGAAGGTCTTTTTGCGATTCATTTTGAAGCGATTGATGGCAGAGAAAATTACAATTTTGTTATCTAAACTTTGACATGCAAGCCATTTGCCATTTGGAGCTAGTGCAACGGCGGGCATTGAGTGCATTGTTGGATCGGCAATATATTTCATGTCAACTGGAATGTCCCACTCCCAAACGCGCATACTTTTATCATCGGATGTCGTCACAAATCGTCGATTCTCGTCCACAAATGTTATTGTATTGACAGCACCCAGATGGCGATCGTATTCTTGCACAATTTCACCACTTCGCGTGTCCCACTAAAATGAAATTAATTGAAATTAGCTTCGAAGATCTTTTAGCTTTATCATTCGACAATTTTACTTACGCAAAGAATTTTCTTATCTGATGTTCCACAAACAAACAGATGTTGTTTATTGTAATCCGGATGAAATTTAACGCAATATGGAACTTTTCTCGATGTGAATCGTGACACAACATTGCCCGTCTCAGTGTCCCATAATTTCAGGTAGCGATCATATCCAGCGGACACAAATTGTGTACCTCGTGCATTGAAATCGACATCACGAACTGCTTGCCGGTGTCCCGAATATGTTCGAACGCATCTTCGTTCGTTGTACACTTCCCAGATTTTGATTTTAGCATCCATGCCACAAGAAAGCAGCAAATGAGCCGATTTTGGAAACAGTTTGATTGTTGAAATGCCTTTAGTGTGTCCAGTCCATGTGTGAATGTGAGCTTTGGGAAGGAAACAGCGGTCAGGTCTAGCGCCAGCTTTCAAACTGACACCAACATCATGCGGTGGGTGAAGAAATGAACGTCCTTGATAATCAACAGAATCACTGATATGCAGGATAGATTTTTCTTCAATTGGTTTCTCTTCGATTTCACGTTTATTTCTTCGTTGCTTTTTAGCCATCATTTCTTCAATTTCAGCCTTTTCCTGTTCTGTTGGTTGTGCCACTAATTTTTCGTCCTGATATTTACCCCACGGTCCCAAGAAACCTTCAACATCTTCAGGATTATCATTCTTATGTCGTTTTCGTCTGTTTTCTGGCTTTAGTTTTGAAGATTCAAAGACAGTTTTCCCGTCGGTATCATAGGCAGCTTGCAGATGTCCAACATAACTATCCCCAGGCTTTGGCTCATCGGCTGATGGATCTAATGCATATCCAAAACTATGAAATGTCCTCCGTTGGTTCTCAAATTGAAATTCGCTAATGTGAGCAGCTTCCACAAAGCCTGTTGCTGTATTTTTAACAGCTTTCTCTTGCTCGGTCTTGAATGGATTATCTGGACCATGAACTGGTGCAAAGAGTTCTTCATACTTTGGATTATAAATTAGTTCCTTCTCTGTTGGTCTGACAGCACGTTCAGCAATTGCTCTTTCACGAGGCACAACAACTGGCGCTGATAAAACTTGAATTGTTTTAGCAACACTGAATTCTGACGAGACTGGCTTCAGATGAGCATTTTGCTCTTCATTCACCGAATCCTCTCCACTGCTGCTTCCGTAATCTTGTAAATTTAACATCTTAGGTTTTCTGTAGATGAACTAAAATTAAATAAAATACTTTAAAAAAGTATTTATTTTGCTTTCATATATTTTCCTAAACGTTTATACGTTATATTTTGGCTGACACTTTAAATTTTAGGGAGATTTTACTGTACCGCTCAAAGAATAAAGTTCGTTCTTCACTCTTCGAATCCATCATTCGATCGAGCACAGTTTGTTGCGAAAGGCAGGAAGGAGTCATTCGGTTAATTAAATCATTAAATATTTAATTAGTGAATTGTGCATTTCAATTGTTACATTCTGTGTTATCTGGCATTGCGCAATAATGGGGCTACTTAAGAAATTCGGTGGATTTCTTATTAACTTTACCATCTTTTTCTTGATCGTCACATTCAGTCCTGGCCTACCTCCGAAAACCTATTTCCCGTTTGAAGAATTCAGGTGAGTTATTGATTTATTGAAATTTGCTATCAAACTGAGGTTCTGGAAGTTGCATTACTCGTAAACATACCCTTTCATTATTATTAATTTATTCCGATATCCATTTTCAATGTGATGACGTCGATGGATTTTTCTCTCTATATCTTTTTAACTGTCCAACTCCAATACACGTGTAGGCTAAAAACGGAATAAGAAGTGCTTAAGAAACGAGCTTAGAAAAAAAAAACAGTTAATAACAAGAAATCTGTTTATGCCGGCGTAATGTATATTTAGCGCTGCCGGTTTAATGACCTTGGTCTTTATCACAATCGCCAATTATAAGAGTCGCACGTGGATAAGATTGTTTTTTTTTTTCTACGATCCATTCTATTTGGATCATGCGCACAATAATTTCTTTTTACTGGATCCACGTAGATAAGACCAAATTTGATAAGAATCCATCGAAATGTCAGCTCAGCAATACAACATTGTGCAACTTGTTAAATAAATATTGAATTGTTTTTTGTGTGAAAAATTTAATGTTATTTTGAGATAACTTTTGCGACCATTCCGCTATTATCAGAATCACTTGGAGAACAAGCTACTTAGAGTTTTGATGAGAACGGTATACTGAATGAAACAATAGAGGAAAACATGTGTTCCGATCCGACACATTTCTTTCAACGTCAGCAAGACGACGGTGTTTCTTATAATTTGAGCCTTTATCGTACATAATATCTAAGTTTCATCATCTTACCGACAGAAACATTTTAGGCAAAAAAAAGTCTTCTGTCTATTTTTGCCTACCGTCATTATTCATCAGCATTGAGTATTTCTGTTGTTATTCGTTTTATTCACTTGGTAATGGGTTCATGCGGTTCAAGCCACACTTTATAGGAATTATATTAAACGACTGTGGTTGTGTAACAGCTTGCTTGCCAACATGAAAAATGCTTAAAAATTGTGTGTTCAAGTGCATATTTGCTTTGGAGGAATACCTTTAGACATACACCAAAAACATTCTACTTATTTGTCAATCAAAGTATAAAATTATGCTTCGTGGTCATTCTTGTGTTTTTTCGCAAGATCACCGTGATGTCGTGTAGTAAACTTAAGCTACAAACGCAATCTGACTGCTCATTTTCAAGTGTGCTCTACTCAATGATGATCATTCAACAAACAATTGATCAACAAAACAAAAAATGGCGACCAATTTAAAGAAAATGAAATTACCAACTGTGACTGGTGAGAATCATTGCCAAGGTCGTGATGGGTGACCTAATGATGATATCCTGATTTTTAATTTTTGGATGATCGCAATTACATTAGCGTTTTTAAACCGCGTGCCCTTCTTGGACCATTTGAACCAAACACGCGTCTGGCTAATCCAGAGAAATTATTTGAGGGAAAAGTGATTGCACCGGAACATTTATTGGAACGCAGTGGCGCAATTTATACAACCTTCGCTAATGGCGATGTTGTTAAAATTGTTGACAGCAAAATAACAACACTTGGTAAATTCGGGAGACTTTGCTGTAAGTTAGTATTTTTTCTTGTTAATCGCATGAGATACAATGAAATGCACAACTTTTTAGTTCCCGGCTTTCCGCAGTTCGTTTGCGGGCGTCCATTGGGCCTATCATTCGACACCATCTCAAATAGTTTGATTGTTATTGACACTTATTATGGGATCTATTCATTGAATTTGGATAATGGAAGTCAACGACATCTTGTAACAGAAAAAACATTAATCGGAACTCATGTGAGGAACAAAGAAAAATCTAATGCCACAATTGGATATAGTTAATAATGTCCTTTAGGTTCCACGTCCTGGAAAATTCTTTAACTCCGTTGCGGTTGCAAAAAATGGCGATTTCTACTTTACGCACGTCTCATCTGAATTTGGAATTGAAAATCTTCCGCTGATATCGTTAGCGAATCCATCTGGTCGCTTGATTCATTACGAAAGGGCAACAGGACGATTAAACGTTCTTATGGATAATCTATGGTTTGCTAATGGCGTTGCTCTATCACCAAACGAGAACTTTGTAATTGTAGCAGAAACGCATGCAACAAGAATTCAACGCTATTGGCTCAGTGGACCTCAGAAAGGAATTTATGAAATGTTCTATGAAGGACTTCCGGGAATTCCTGATAACATAACACCTGATGCTGATGGCTTTTGGGTTGCTCTTGGACTTCCAGCTGATCCACAAAATCCTTTTTTACCACAAACCAGAACCGACTTGCCACTATTCAGGAAATTCTTGATTCGCGTTTTGACTTTGGCCGAAATGTTTTTGACATTTATCACCCTAGTTTATCCGAATGACCAAACACGTGAGCTGGCTTATGTCGTAAGTAATTATGCAATGTTCGGCTTTGTACCATCACCTCGTAGTACAATTGTTCGAATGGATTGGAATGGTAAAGTTTTGTCATCTTATCATGCATTTGACTATGCATCATACTCGCATGTGTTGGAGGTGAATGATCATTTATATCTCGGTTCCATCTTTCATAACTACATTGCACGCGTCAAGATTGTCGATCGTGATGTAATTCATCCGAGAAAGAAATAAAAGTTTACTTATCCACGCGCATTATTAATCTAAAAAGCAGCATCTCGAAGAACGGAACCCGAATATTGGAAATAAAATTGTAGTTGAAATAATAAAAGTAGCAAAGCAATATAAAAAAATTCTGATTTTTAAATCATTAAAACATCATTCACACTGCGCTTTGGTCCAGTTTTGGCATTGCAGTCATTGAATAAGCATGCTGGTGTGTTTTTGGCATTATTGGTTCCTTTTTCTGATGCTGATTGACGATATATTTGTAGTGTTGCGCCTTATCTTCCACTGAGTGGTCAATTGAAGATCAATTCCCTGTTGGATAAAACTGAGCGTTTATTTGAAGGAAAATTGTCTGGTCCCGAGCACCTTTTGGAGCGTGATGGAATAATTTATGCTTCATTGCGTAATGGTGATGTAGTGAAAATTGTTGATGATCGCATTGATGTTCTGGTAAATTTTGGGAAGTCTTGTTGTGAGTAATTGAATTAAGAAAAATATCTCGCCCAGAGTTATAAAAACGAATACTTTAGATAACACGAAATATAATGAAGAATATCCATGCAATCGTCCTTTGGGAATGTCATTTGATACCATTGGTGATAATCTCATTGTGATGAATTCATTTTATGGAATTTTTCAAGTCGACTTGAAGACTGGAAAAACAAATCAATTAGTGTCTGAAAAGGATGTGATTGGTGATGATGTGAGGATTTATTTTGCTTTTTTACTGAGCAATCCTTCAAACGTTTGTTTTTTTCTAAATAGTTCTCACGTCCATGCAAACTCTTCAATTCAGTGGCAGTGGCGAGAAATGGCGATTTATTTTTCTCACATTCATCGTCAGATTATGACATAGATAAAGTTGTATCAATTTCTTTTCCAAATCCATCAGGACGATTAATTCATTATGAGAGAGCAAGTGGCAAAATGAAAGTTCTCCTCGATGGACTCTGGTTTGGCAATGGAGTTGTTTTATCGCCTGACGAAAGCTTTGTCGTTGTCGCTGATAGCAACTGGTCGAGATTAATGAAAATTTGGCTCAAAGGATCAAATGTTGGATCATCGGAAATCTTTATTGATGGACTTCCTGGCACACCTGATAACTTAACTCCTGATAATGATGGAATTTGGGTTCCATTGCCGGTATCAGCTGATGATGAGCATCCATTATTGTCTCATAAATTATCTAAATATCCAATGATCAGAAAATTCCTCGCTCGCTTTATGGAACTTATCAAAATGCCATTCGCAATAGCTCATAAAATTTATCCGAATCCAATAACCGGCAACATTGTTCTTAAGATTGGAAGCATGGAAATGTTTAGTTTTCTATTTCCAGCACGTCACACGATTGTGCGATTGGATTGGAATGGAAATGTTGTCGCGTCTTATCACAGCTTTGATAAATCATTTACAGCTACGACTCATGTGCTGGAAATTGATGGATTCTTGTACTTAGGGTCTATCCTCAGTGACTACATTGGACGTGTTAAAATTGATACATCAAAAATCCATTCGGCAATGCGTTGAGAAATTTTCCTTTTTTATAGTTTTTCTTTTTTACTTATAACAAAAAAAAGAAGCAATTTTGACAATAAAAAAAAAAAAACTTTTTTGTGCAATAATAACTGGATATAACCAGCATAACACAGTGGCTCTAACAGTGTGAAGCTATTCAACCTTAAATCCAAAAAAAAAAGTAGTTCAGAAAATTTGGTGATTGGTTCACTAAACAAATCAGATAAGTTTGCATGATTTTCTTTTAGAAAATTTTCTCTGCGCGGTTTTTTTATTTTTCATTTGACTGTCAAAATTTATAATTTCAAGTGTTGTTAAACCGCGCGCTCTTCTCGGTGTGTTGGAGCCAAATAGTCTTCTTGAAAATCCAGAGAAATTACTTGAAGGAAGAATTGAAGGTCCTGAACATCTCTTGTATCGTGATGGTGCAATTTTTACGGGACTCAAGAATGGCGATGTTGTGAAAATTGTCGGCGATAAATTGTCGGTTCTTGGAAAATTTGGAAGATTTTGTTGTGAGTAATTTTCACATAATTTTCGATTACGTTCGTGTCATTTTCAATATGTGTTTTTCATAAAAATCGTTTTTTAGATCCTGAAGATCCAAAATTCATTTGTGGACGTCCATTAGGACTTGCATTTGATACCATCGGTGATAATCTTATTGTAATGGATTCTGCTGATGGCATTTTTGAATTGAATTTGGATAATGGACAGAAGAAGCAATTGGTTTCTGATAAGGATGTTATTGGATCGAGTGTAAGAAATTAATATAAAACTATAGAGCGAATGAATGAAGTTTAATGACAAATCATCATTTTAGGTTCCACGTCCTGCGAAATTCTTCAATTCAGTTGCGGTCGCGAAAAATGGCGATTTATATTTTACTGATTCATCATCCGAATATGGAATCGATAAAGTTGCGATGGCAGCAATTGTAAATCCATCCGGACGCGTAATCCATTATGCAAGAGCTACTGGAAAGACAACCGTTTTATTAGACAATTTGTGGTTTGCAAATGGTATCGTTTTGTCGCCGGAAGAAGATTTTCTCGTTGTTTGTGATTTGTTCGGTTCGAAACTCACGAAATTTTGGTTGAAACAAGGAATGGTTGGTGAAACGCAAACATTCGCTGACGGGCTTCCAGGTGCTCCTGATAATTTGAGTGCTGATAAGAATGGAATTTGGGTTGGACTTCCATTCACAGCCGATCCACAAGCTCCATTCTTGCATCAATCTCTCGCTAGATTGCCATTGGCAAGAAAATTTGCTGTTCGCTGCTTATCATTACTGGAACTTTTCTTTAATGCAATCACGAACATTTACCCAAATGACCTCACAAAGTCAATCGCCTATCAAATTGGCATTACCGATGCGATGAAAATGTTATTGTCAAAGCGTGCTACAATTTTGCGCGTCGATTGGAATGGAAATATCATTGCTGCTTATCATTCATTTGATGGTGCTGTCTACACGCACGTCTTGGAGCTTGATGGAAATTTATATCTAGGCTCAATTGCTCACAATTATATTGCAAAAGTTCCACGCAAGGGACATTTGTAGATTGATTTCTTATCAATGAACAATAAAATGATTTCAAATGATTTCTTGAATCATAAACAGAATAATAAATTAAGAATTTCATGCGATTTTCAGTACCTCACTTATTAATGCTAATTAAAAAATCACAAATTGATCAAAATAAAAACTTGTTAATTTGCAATTTCAGCATTGTTAAACCGAAGCCACTTTTAGGTGCCTTAGAAGTGAATCATCATCTAGATAAAGCCGAACACATTCTTGAAGGAAAAGTGATTGGTGCCGAGCATCTGTTACCACGTGGCAAATCCATTTATGCATCACTTCACAACGGCAATGTTGTGAGAATTGATGGTGAACATATCACATTTGTTGCAAAATTCGGCAAACCTTGTAAATATCCTGAAGAGGAGTCAATTTGTGGACGCCCATTAGGATTAGCCTTTGATACGATCAGTGACAATTTGCTTGTTGTCGATGCTTATTATGGTCTTTGGGAAGTGAACTTGAAAGATGGCAGCAAGAAACAACTTGTTTCGCCTGATATGCCAATTGGTATTAATGTAAGTATTTTATTGATGAGTTCCGTTCTAATTTCACCTGAAACTCTGTTATCACATTTCAGGTTCCACGTCCAGCAAAAATGTTCAATAGTTTGGCGGTCAAAAAGAATGGCGACATTTACTTCTCACATTCGTCATCAGAATTTGGAATGGACAATGGCGCAATGTCTTACTTCACAAATCCATCTGGACGTCTTATTCACTACGAGAGAGCAACGGGCAAATTGACCGTTATTTTGGACAATTTGTGGTTTGCCAATGGTGTTGCACTGTCACCAAATGAAGATTTTATTCTCGTAGCAGAGACACATGCCTCAAGAATTCAACGCTATTGGTTGAATGGACCGAAGAAGGGACAACAGGAAGTATTCGTTGAAGGATTGCCGGGAATTCCTGATAATATTACACCCGATGATGATGGACTTTGGATTGCACTTGTTGTTTCAGCAGATCCACAAAATCCAATGGTCCCACAATCGTTGCCACCATTACCGCTGGTCCGTAAATTCCTTGTTCGTCTGCTTCATCTCATCGAAATGCCTTTCAACTTCGTCAACGATTTCTATCCGAATCAGTTTTCAAAAAGAGTGGCGTACAAACTTGGCAGCTTTGAAGCCTTCTCATTCCTTTTTCCAGCACGTACTACTATTGTTCGCACTGACTGGAATGGAAAAATCATTGGCAGCTTGCACGGATTCGATCATTCTGTCCATACCATTTCCCATGTTGTGGAGCTCGATGATTATTTATACATTGGATCGCCATACAATAATTACATTGCGCGTGTAAAATTCGTCAATAAGGACAAAATACATCCAGTAAAGCAACAAGTTAAGCGAGAAGTACCAGTTGAAAATGTACCAGTTCCAACTCAAGCTCCAGTAACCACCACAACAACTCAAGCTCCGACCACAACAACAACAACTCCAGCACCTACCACAACAACAACAACAACAACACAGGCTCCTACTACAACAACAACACAGGCTCCTACTACAACAACAACACAGGCTCCTACTACAACAACAACACAGGCTCCTACTACACAACAACAACACAGGCTCTACTACAACAACAACAACACAGGCTCCTACCACAACAACACAGGCACCTACCACAACAACAACAACACAAGCGCCCACAACGACAACAAGAGCTCCAACCACAGCAATTCCGGTAAGTTCCTAAAGGTTTCGTGAAATTTAAAATGTCAATTATATATTTCGTTTAATAACAGGTGACAGCACCACCACCACCACCAAAGCCCACAGAAAAACCGGCTGCGGTGCCCAATACAGCTCAAGTTCCTCCTACTGTGAAACCTGTTGAGCCAGCCCCAATCGTGGAGAAGGTTAATGACATCCCACCACCTCCAACAAAAGAACCAATTAATGTTATCAAGAAAGATGGCCCAGGAAAGCTTTAAGTTTTTCTAGATATTTTCACGATTAATTTAATCGTTTCATTCTAAGTCCTCAAGGATTTCCTTGTGCTTCCTTATTGCGTCAACAGAATTTAATTGTTGGCGTGCATTATTCCATTTCGTTAATTCCATCTCAAATGCATTTCATACCGAACATCATGATTTAAAATTAAGCTCTAATCCTTTTTGTTTTCTTCTAATCGCTCAACTCAGCTTTACTAACAAGCTCAAAAGCCTTAACGCATATTGAGAATGCAAAATGCATCAAATGCATTTTGTTTCAGGATGATTTTATTCTGTAGTAAAATTAAGGGAAATGTGTGGGGTTTTTTTTTGTTACTTAGAATTATTTGCATTTTTTTTTAACGAAGGGAATGAAAAATTAAAATTCGGTTTTCTGCAAAGAAAGTTTTCTCTGAAATAAAAAAAAAAAATTATTCTGAAAGTTGCGCAATTTTATTTGAAATATTTTTATTCTACAAATCCTTTGGTGAATCCTTGTCAGCCTTCAGAGCTTTTAAAATTTTCGTTTCTTCTGCACGCAATTTGTAATACAATGTGCAGGCATAAAAGAAGAATAAACATTCTGCAATTGCAAAAACAATCAGCAGTACAACAATAAGTGTTGTGTGTGCAAAGAAAGGATTCTTCGTCAAGTAGCGTTGTGCAAATGGATGCAGCTTTGTTGCATTAATCGCCTCCGTTAACCCATCATAAAATGAATTATCATAGACAGCAAATGGCATTTCGGTGAATTGAGAGAAGATGTCCATCTTATAATTGGCATGATGATGCAAAATATTGTCCAGAAAATCGAAACAATCGAGCTCAAGATGAATGGTAGCACAAAAGAACTATTAATGTACTCGTTGAAAAATAAATTTATCGATGAAATGTTGAAGATAATTCCAACGGTAAGCATTGAGATGACAAACAGATTGTAGAGAATGCTATCAAATATCCAGAAACGCACAAGTATAACCAGCGACCACAGCATAAACACCAACGAAAAAATAAAGCCGGATATGGCCAAAATTGCAGTTTTGATTTCATGATTTTGATCCCATGATTTTTGTGAAGCATTCGACACTTCCACATCCGCCCTAAGAAAAATTTAAATTTTCGAATTTCTTTTCAGATTTTTTCACGTTTTTTCTTACATTTTGATTTGTAAACTTCGATCACTGAGCGACGACTGAAAGCGCAGATGTTTGCCAGCCGCGATGAATTTGCAGCGCGAGACATATTGTAAATAATGCTCAGAAAAATAAAACAACCCGAAAAATTTCACTCGGTTTTTGTTTTTTTATTAAAAATAGAAATTTCCGCACTTTTTCTCAGATTTTAAAATTCAAGAAAAGAAAAGATTCTTTAAAAATAGTTTGAAGAAAATTATTAGTGCGCATAAGAGAAGGAAAATTATTCATTTTCTAACGGTTCGGTGGATAATTGAGAAATAGTAATTAATTGTGCAAACGACCACACACGACACAATCTGTTTGGAATTTCTAATTTAATTCAATTAACAAATCACAATTCCATAAATGCGTAAGAAAATTCACTTTCTTTGAAAATGACTTGGGAAAAATTCCCATAGAAATCAAATTGTCGTTTAACAAACATGTTTGTGGCTTTAAATCTCAATGAGTTAATTTATGGAGCGCGGTGGTTGACTCACCACGAAGCGCGACAACTTACAAATTATTAACTTGCGATTGAAGTTGATGAGATTTTCAGCTAATTGAAATTTCACTTGCATTGGTAGTTGGTACATGATGCGAGCAATCCATGAATGGATATGAAGCTTAAAAAAATTATCTTGGCAATTTTTAGTTTGTTGAGCTTATCCCATAAATGCAGTAAATATCTAATTCAATAATTTAATCCCAAGACAATTAATTATAAGCCAAGTCTCGATGGATTTCGAAGAAAGTTTTCTGTCCTTTTATTTCGAAGAATCATCGGATTAAAAAGATTATAAGAATGTTTATGACACGAATCCAATTAAGGAAATAAAGCTACTTCCATAGATTGATCTTTAATCGCCGTAGTGGTGTTAAACTTATCGAAATGCACGCAATTAAGTTCGCTCATAAAATGAACCAATACAAATATTCATATAAGCAATAATAAAGAAGTGTCAATTTTACAGCTTCTACCAGCAGCAGATTGTTGAGCTGCTTGATGAGCTTTTGGAAGAGAAAACTTTCGCTTAAAATTGTAAATGCAGAATTGGTGTTGAATGATCAGTTGAATGTGTGATTTTTTTTAATAAAGCAAACAAACAGAACAAACTTGAAATTGTAAAACAAGTTTCAGTCATGCACATACTTCCATTTGAGCTCTAATGATGTCTCTGTGAATTACAAAGTACCATACCATCCAGCAAGAGGAATCAGGTTGTAAACATAAACTCAAAAGAATCCAAAAAAATTGATCACTTAAAGGTCCACAAAAATATTTCTCATCCACTCTAAAGTTGAATGAAAGTGAAAGAAATAATAAATTTCACTTTTCATTACCTACGCAAAAAGTCAATTGAGTTCAAAAAGTTTTAAAAATTCAAAGAAAACAAATCAAAGATTTTTCCATATTCAAATAGCCGCAAGATCAAGCTTAAGAGTGCTTTAAAGGTTCGATGTTAATTTCTTCATTGAATGTTTGTTATTTCAACACATAAAGTTGTAAAAACTGATCGGTCAGTGATCGCTTCTAATGATAGTCACGACTTTTCTTAACATTTTTCATTTCGTTCATTATAAAAATCGAATAAAATCAATAAAAAATTAAAATGAATCGAGCAATAAATTTATTTTAATGTTTACTTTCAAAGTCTTCAATCAAAATATTTTTTGCCGACTTTTATTAAATTTTGCATTTGCGGGTTGTTTTCAATAATTTGTGATAAAGTTCAATTTATGATGTTTATTTGCACAAATGTGTAATTAGAAATTTCTAATTTCATTTTGTAATTTTGGTCTTGGACGTCTTGTAAGTAAAAGTGATTGCAAAATTGCACTGTAGCAAGTTTTTGCGTTAATTAAGAAATGGAAATTGCTATAAATTATTTATCTTAATTAATCAACGTGCATTTCTTGCAATTTTATGCTTGCGACTATGGTGGCATTTTCTCAATTTAATTTAAAAATTTCTTGAAAGTTTTTCATAAGAAAATTCTTAATTTGCAAAATTAAAGAAAATATTAAAATTGACTTTTATCATGAAAAAGAAAGAAATTGAAGTCAGAATGGAAGTTGAGCGTTGGTAGCAAAAGTAGGTTTATGTCGATTTATAATTTATTTGCTGCATTTCTTCCTGCCAACTATACTTAAAGCCACTTCCAGCTGCAAAAATTTCTTATTCGATAAAGTCATAAAACCATCGCAGATGATGAATATTCAATTTGACACGTTCACAAAGATTTGCAAAGAAATTTCAATTGTTTTGTAACGCGGAAGATTTTCTTTTTTGCATAAATTCTTGATTTGGCATGAGAATATTTTTTCTTTTTCTTGTGTGGGTATTGAGAAGTCTTTCTATTATCACTATGAATAAGCAATTCATGCAAATGATGATTGACATGACAGTGTTGCCTTGCAGTCTGCTGCTGCACAAAACTGTTAATTTATTCTTATTTTCTAAAATTACAATCATCAACAACGCTGGCGGTAAGAAATTAATTGAAAGTAAAAGTAGCAAGAGCAAATGACCACAATTGACTTCGATGAACAATTGTAAATAATTTATTTCATTCAATATAGTGATCTGGTTTCACTTGCGCAATTGATTAATTAACTCTCAAAGGCCATTTGCATCGGACGGAATCAATTTTGATATATGATTCTGGTTTTATGTTCAACATGAATTTTCAATTTTAGAGAAGAACTTTTTAAGAAATTTCAATGATTTTCAATCCGTTATGACGCCCAGAAGGTGATCTTGTTAATTTTTTTGGTTATTATGATGTTCAATATAACAATGTTGTAAGATCATTGGAAAACATTTCATGATAAAATTCTTTTCATTAGACTTCAAGAAAAATTTCTTCCTTACAAAGAAATCGTGCAATCAGAATCATCTGAAGACGAGAAGCAACGAGAAGAAAGAATGTCGAAATGTCAGCTAACGTTTTATCGCGCAAATTCCTTTTTCGCATTATTTTTAATCTCGCTTTTAGTCACTTGATTCTTCCTTCATTCAATGGTTTCAAATTTCCTTTTTAATGTTTTTTAACTTGCAACAAATTTGCATTTTTGCCCATTTTTGGTTCAATCAGAAATCTTAAGATTCAAAATTTTTGATAATTCTTAGAAAAATTTCGCAAATTGAATTTAAATTTTTTCATTTCCTTGTTTTCAGAACTAAGCAAAACTTCCAGTGCTACATAAAATCTCTCGCTTTACTAATAAAAAAGAGAGTCTCAAATGCAACTGGAAGATTGTTTTCTCTCAAATTCCCTCCTTTCACTCGTAAAGAAGTTGAAACGAATTTTAAGTTTATAAAATCTTTAAACCTTGACAATGAAAACTTCATTCTTGCTTCAACTGTTGAATCGTTCAGTTGGCAACTTTTCTTCTTTGCCGCTTTCGGGATTTTATTTATTCACATAATTTTTTTTTTGGGATCATTCGCTTCACATCGTTTGATGGTGCAACATCGCGAAAAATCGCGAGATTTAGTTAAAGTGTTAATTAAATTTAGAGAGAAAAAAAAAATAAATTGAAAATTTTGTTTTGTGTTGACTGTGGAACGGATTAATTTCATACATTTAAAAATTGGATCAACTGGATTAGTGGAACTGTTGAATTACCTGAATTTACAAGAAAGAAATTTTACCAAAACGTTGAACTGAATTTAAAATATTATAAAAAAAGAAGTGAATTGCACAATAAAGAACAAGAAAAAAAAAGAATTAAATTCTATCAATGACCTAAAGTGAATCTTGGAAGGCCATAAAACGGATGCCATTCCTTAATAAGTAAACTCTCAGACGCTGCTACTTACAATAGTGCAATTTCAATGTGAATACGTGAAATCTAAATTGAATTAAAGAATCAAGAAAAGAACAAGAAAACAAAAAGTCATAAAAGGAAACTCAAAAGGAATTTCTTGAAAATTAAATGAAATAATTCACTTCAATAATTGAACTCAATAAAAATTAATATTATTAAAGCAAGTTCAAATTTTGGATAATAAAGTAAATTGTGCAACAGCAAAATGTTCAAATTAATCATTGTTATTGCATTTTTATCGCTGCAATTTATTCATGCTCAAGGTGAGTTTAATTGAAATTAAATTCTTAGAATCTGTAAATGAAATGAGAATTTCTGTTAATTGCGTGAAACATAAATAAAACTTAAAAAAAAAAGAAATTTGTTTTATCACTTAAAGCACATCTTTATTCATGTAATTAATCGCCACCGCAAAATGTTGCATAATGAATTAAACAAACGGATTTTTTTTTAATTAATGTGAACATATTCACAGCAAAATGTTTCAGAGCAGTTCGTTGTACGCAGTGTACATTTTGGTTATGTTTAAGAAAGTGCATGAGAGCGATTAAGACACGGCATAACTGTCATTTAATGAGTCTATAAAACACTAAAAGCCTTATGCAGTGTGAGCTAAATAATTAAAAGCTACAATAAAAATTGAACTCAATGAACTTGAAGACACAAATGACTAACTGTCAATGCTATTAATATCGACAAAGTTAAACCCCCAAAGCAATGAATATATAAAAGTATCCAATTAAGCTCCATAACAATTTCAGTGCAAAACTATTTTTAAACTCATTTGTGAGCATAAATCAGAATTAACGCTGCAACATAAAGTACAGCTTTGTTTGTTTCCTTAAAGCCATTTTCAAAAGAAATAATAAAAATGTTTGAAGCTTTTTTTCCCCTGTTAAGTGATCATTGCCGGCGATTCTTCCTAGAATTAAAAATTTATGCCGCAAACAGTTAGAATCATAAAAAAAATTATCAGACAAAAATAATTCTCAGTTAACCTAATTTAGCTTAATGAATGTGCGCTTAATGTTCAATTCTTGAGCACCAATTACATAAAATATGAAAAATTTGTTTTGCATATAAAATTTCGACAGACGGAAATCGATATTTTATGAAGCAGAGAGAAAAAAGCATTCAACAAATTGAGTTTATGAGAAATTTCTTTCAATTTCCGCTTAAACTTGTCTCAGATGAAAAATTTTTTTTTTTTTTTTTCATTTCTTTAAATTTTTGTTTCCGTTGTGAAAATTTTAATCAAATCAATTCTTTTTTTTATTATATTACAAACTCTTTCGTGGCCAAACAACAGAAAACTTAAAAAAAGAGGCATCTGATTCAGAAGCTTCATTCAAATAAAAAGTAAATTTATTGCATATTTAAAATGGAAATCAGCATTAAAAAAAACGATAAACACTTTTAATTTTTATCGGAACTTAATATACATAATAAATTTATTCATTTGTTTGCTAAATTAGATATCGGGCAACAAAAACCAATATTAATAGCGACAGACAACATCAGTAGAGAAAGCAAAGCGATATCATCGAATTGTCCACGATCATGTCCTCCGGCATCGATTGAGCAAGAGCCGGTATGTGGAACTGATGGAATCATTTATTCGAACGCATGTGAAATGAAGAAGAAAACATGTACGAAGGGCAACATTAATGCTGTTAAGGAAGATTTAGATGGTTGCGAACGAGCCAAGGGATCACAATGCAATCATAGGTAACAAACAATTCCTTTTAATATTGATCATATCTGGAAACATTCATAAATATATAAATAATGATCACTCACTCGATCAATCTCTTATATAGATGTCCAACTGAGAAAGATCTTGTTTGTGGTACTGATGGAAGAACATACTTAAATCGATGCATGTTATCAGTTCAAGCATGTCGAGTTGGTAAAGCAGCAGTCTCATTAGCTCATATGGGTTCATGTTCACAAGGTTCTGTCATTCGTGAATCATGTCCAGTTGATTGTAATAGTGCCCCGCAAGATGGACCAGTTTGTGCATCAGATGGCAATGTCTACAATTCCACATGCCAAATGAAATTGATTACATGTGGGCAAGGTGTTGTGAGTATTTATTTAAAAAGTTCATTAAACTCTCTTAATTAATTAAAAAATCAATCAATCAAATAATTAATTTAGGTTCGGACGAGTCGAAAACATTGTCAAAGTACAAGAAATTGTCGTGAATCATGTTGGCGTGTGGCAAGACCCACCTGTGGATCTGATGGTCGATTGTATGCAAGTCCATGCAAAATGAAATCAACAAATTGTGGTAAACATGTTTTCGAAGTTCCAATTTCATTTTGTATGTCTCAAGAAAGAACTGGAAGCGCCAGCAATAATTATCTGGGTGATTGTCCCACATCATGTGCCAATGAAGAAGAGAAGATCGTTTGTGGTAGCGATGGAAATGTTTATACATCGCAATGTGAATTGAAAATGCTCAATTGTGGGTAAGCAACAAATTGAAGCTTTTAGCAAATCTTTTCTTTTCTTTAATTTATTCTTTAAAAATATTTCTTCACCTTTCATTCATTCATGTTATTTATAGTCAAAAGAAAAATATTCAAAGTGTTCCAACATCAAAATGTTCAAAGAAAGTTGAAAGATGCAAGAAAACAACTGAAATTGCTTGCAAACAGTCACAATCACAACAAAAATATTCATCAATCTTTGCAAAGAGTGATCAGATTTGTGGAACAGACTCAAAGACTTATGCAAATGAATGCGAATTACAAAAAGCAACATGTTTGTAAGTTCTATTTGAATTATTTTTTAAATCTTACTAATGAATTAATTAATTTCTTTAATTTAATTATCTAGACGTGGAGTGCAAATTGCTCATATTGGATCATGTACAAGTTTAAGTAATAAAAATGGATGTGAATCGTGTGAAAAAGATGATTATCATCCTGAACCGATTTGTGCATCTGATGGAAATGTTTATCAAAATCATTGTGAAATGAAACAACAAACATGTGGTCTTCATGTTGTACAAGTATCACTTCAGAATTGTCCAAAAACGCAGTTCTGTGATGTCGATTGTGATTCATTGTATGGTCAACAGCCGAGCTATATTTGTGGTAGCGACAATAAACTTTACAAATCCGAATGTCATATGCGAAAGGAGAATTGTGGTAAACATGTATTTGTTGTGCCAATCAAGCGCTGTCTAGCTGCATTCGCTTTCAAAGGATGTGCCAGAATGTGTCCACAAGACTATGAACCAGTATGTGGTAGCGATGATAAAACCTATTCAAATGAATGCTTCCTTAGCATCGAAGGCTGTCGATCAAGAAATTTAATTGCAAAGAAACACATGGGACCATGTGGACGTCCCGAGAAAACATCAGCTATTTATTTGTACTAAAAACAAACTGAACTTTATCTATGGCATATCTGCTGGAACGAAATGGTCATTGATTGTGTTGATGTTCACGTTTTACTAGTCATATGTCCAGCTTGCTCTTGCTCATGAATAAGACCTTAATTTATTTCTTCAATAAAATAAAATTTTCTTTTTAAATATTTAAAACTTCTTCTTATTTTTATTTTAACTTCTTTTGCAGCGTTAACGAGTGTTTTGATGAAAAATGTTTGAGTTACTGCAAGTGTAAATTGAAATAATTTCAGAAAAATTCGATTTCAGATGACTTTTCTTAAGATTTCTGCAAGAAAATACGGAAAAAAGATTTGAACGAACGAAATTATTCTTCTTTTTTTTAAGATTTCTAACATTAAAAGATTTTATTATTTTTTTTTCTTTCAGAATTAAATTACAACAAAAAATATTAAACTAAATAAAATCAATAAATTATTTAAGATCCATCTTAAAACTAAGTAATTCGTCCGATTTTGTCACAAATTATGGAATTTTATTTAATATAAGTAATTTGTAGATGGCTTTTCAGGACGTCCACATGGTCCCATGTGTTTCTTAGCAATTAAATTTCTTGATCGACAGCCTTCGATGCTAAGGAAGCATTCATTTGAATAGGTTTTATCATCGCTACCACATACTGGTTCATAGTCTTGTGGACACATTCTGGCACATCCTTTGAAAGCGAATGCAGCTAGACAGCGCTTGATTGGCACAACAAATACATGTTTACCACAATTCTCCTTTCGCATATGACATTCGGATTTGTAAAGTTTATTGTCGCTACCACAAATATAGCTCGGCTGTTGACCATACAATGAATCACAATCGACATCACAGAACTGCGTTTTTGGACAATTCTGAAGTGATACTTGTACAACATGAAGACCACATGTTTGTTGTTTCATTTCACAATGATTTTGATAAACATTTCCATCAGATGCACAATCGGTTCAGGATGATAATCATCTTTTTCACACGATTCACATCCATTTTTATTACTTAAACTTGTACATGATCCAATATGAGCAATTTGCACTCCACGTCTAGATAATTAAATTAAAGAAATTAATTAATTCATTAGTAAGATTTAAAAAATAATTCAAATAGAACTTACAAACATGTTGCTTTTTGTAATTCGCATTCATTTGCATAAGTCTTTGAGTCTGTTCCACAAATCTGATCACTCTTTGCAAAGATTGATGAATATTTTTGTTGTGATTGTGACTGTTTGCAAGCAATTTCAGTTGTTTTCTTGCATCTTTCAACTTTCTTTGAACATTTTGATGTTGGAACACTTTGAATATTTTTCTTTTGACTATAAATAACATGAATGAATGAAAGGTGAAGAAATATTTTTAAAGAATAAATTAAAGAAAAGAAAAGATTTGCTAAAAGCTTCAATTTGTTGCTTACCCACAATTGAGCATTTTCAATTCACATTGCGATGTATAAACATTTCCATCGCTACCACAAACGATCTTCTCTTCTTCATTGGCACATGATGTGGGACAATCACCCAGATAATTATTGCTGGCGCTTCCAGTTCTTTCTTGAGACATACAAAATGAAATTGGAACTTCGAAAACATGTTTACCACAATTTGTTGATTTCATTTTGCATGGACTTGCATACAATCGACCATCAGATCCACAGGTGGGTCTTGCCACACGCCAACATGATTCACGACAATTTCTTGTACTTTGACAATGTTTTCGACTCGTACGAACCTAAATTAATTATTTGAATGATTGATTTTTTAATTAATTAAAAGAGTTTAATGAACTTTTTAAATAAATACTCACAACACCTTGCCCACATGTAATCAATTTCATTTGGCATGTGGAATTGTAGACATTGCCATCTGATGCACAAACTGGTCCATCTTGCGGGGCACTATTACAATCAACTGGACATGATTCACGAATGACAGAACCTTGTGAACATGAACCCATATGAGCTAATGAGACTGCTGCTTTACCAACTCGACATGCTTGAACTGATAACATGCATCGATTTAAGTATGTTCTTCCATCAGTACCACAAACAAGATCTTTCTCAGTTGGACATCTATATAAGAGATTGATCGAGTGAGTGATCATTATTTATATATTTATGAATGTTTCCAGATATGATCAATATTAAAAGGAATTGTTTGTTACCTATGATTGCATTGTGATCCCTTGGCTCGTTCGCAACCATCTAAATCTTCCTTAACAGCATTAATGTTGCCCTTCGTACATGTTTTCTTCTTCATTTCACATGCGTTCGAATAAATGATTCCATCAGTTCCACATACCGGCTCTTGCTCAATCGATGCCGGAGGACATGATCGTGGACAATTCGATGAGATCGCTTTGCTTTCTCTACTGATGTTGTCTGTCGCTATTAATATTGGTTGTGGTTGTTGTTGCGACGTATCTAGAAACAAACATTTCAATGAATATATTATAGTTATCCGGCATGTTACAAATTGCGTATTTCCATCTAAGCCCAACGTTTGATTGACATTGAAATGGAAAATTAATAAATAATTCAGCAAGCTGAAAGCGAAATTGAATTCACTTTCTTTGCAATGATTTGCTAATGATATAGTTATATCTTAGGTCACATCATGTTGGACTCATGTGAGCTGCTTGCATGTTAATTAACTTTCTAACCGGCATTTGTTTTTTTTTTTTTTTGCGGGAGATTGGCTGTCGATATTATGGAATGGCACATTGATTTAATAACTTTATTATCGCCATTCGCCATTTCGTGATCTAAGAAAATTCAATTAAGTATAACAAACGCACACAAACATGGTTGTCTCGTTTAGCGCTAATGAAGTCAATTTTAATATCTTTATTATCACTTTGCGATCGTCATTAAGATGGTGAATGACTTTTTGGGCGGACAGAGCGGAAGTTTATTGGGTATTTGGATCATTGAAATGGTAATTTTTTTTCCAGTCCCACCAGAGATTTTGAATAAAAGTGAAATCATTTTAAATTACAGTTTGCTAATGAAACCTCACGACAATGAACTTTATCCAACAACTTTTTTCTTTCCTGCCCAAACATCTTTCACAAATCTCATTTCTCCTTTGAAGCTATTTCGTTTCGGCGACTACCGAATTAATCAATGCTTCAGACTAAATATCTTCAACTGAAACATATAAAAACGTAAGAAAGAAGAGTAAAAAAGGGATATTCCACAAATCCCGTAACGCGTTGATAGAAAAATTCAAAGGTTCACAAATTTCACAGGAGCGTCTTAAAGAAATCATGAAATTTAATGTGTTACCTAACTTATTGAGATTCCTAACAATGAAATTTCATTCACAAATATTTTATTACAAAGCTGATGATTACGATCGCGAGGGATTTTCGGCAGAATTCAAATGAAGCATGAATTAAACGATTTTCTTCAAAATTTGCTTAAGAATACTTGTCTCAATTACCCAACGATTGTGTGTAGAAGTATTTCACGGGAGCATTTTTAAGATTAAAAGTTTTTCGATTGATTTCAAATGAATTTGATCAAACGGTAAAAGCAAAAGAAGTAAAGATTTCTCCGCTAAAAACTTCTCAATATGCTGGTTTTGTTTTCTGTGCCTTGAGTTTGTTGCGAAATTGGCTCAATTATCATTTAGAGTTGACAGATAAATTCTTATTCAATCTGGATGACGACTTAAGAGCGAATAAAGAAATTTCTTCAAATTGTTTCTCCAATATTTATTTTGTCTTTCGACACATTTTGAGACGAAAATTGCGATGCGCAAAATGAACGTCTTACGGAAATATTTAAAGATTTTATTGTCTGCGGTGAGGCATTAAAAATCTTGATCTACAAAAAAAGTCTTTATTTGGGTCTTGAAATCATGAAAAATATTTGCACGCGAATTTAAGAAATTAATCGCTTGAGAGTGGGAAAGATTAATATTCTTCAATATTCCTTGGAATTTGCGTTCACAAAAACCGAAACTTTTTGGTAATTTAAAATTATAAATTTGGTTGAACATACAAAAAAAACGGTTTAATTGATTTAAACAAGATTCGCACTCCATTGCATTCCCGCTGAGATTTGTTTTACATTCTGAGCATCATTGAAAAGAAGAATTAATTCTTCCTCAATATAACTTGCTTGCGCAGCATGATATCATCTGGCTGGGGAGAAATGTTATAAATTGTGCATTTATGTATCTAATTAGATTATTGTCTTGAAATGATCGTTAAAAAATTCCCAACAAATTGATTTCATTAAACAATTTCAATTAGATCTACATTCAATTATTTATCGATCATTGGGATCAATTTGCGAGTTAATTGGTTAAGAGAAAAAAAAAATCTCACAAATCGAATTGAATTCTAATGATTTTGAGCATTCACTGACCCACATTTTATCGCCGCATTTAATTATGCATCAGGAGAAGAATTTCTGCTGGTGCGATCATGAGTTAATCGACATTTCATTTGATATGAAACGTCACGTTTTGCAGTTATAAAGACACTTTTGGTGCTTCTAAACATATGAATGCAACAATTTAATTTCGTGCAGCTTTCTTTCATGCTCTTATGCATCGCGATGTTATTCCAGAATTTATTTTTTCTCATGACCTGCACAAAACGGTTTCCATTCGACTTTATATGAGAATTCATAAAAAATTCTTGAAATAATACTTTGTAAAATAATCTCGTAGCTGAGCACTTGTCATCAAGCAAATGATGATCATAACAGCATCTTGCGTGTTGCATCCAATTTAGATTTAGCTTTATCGTGATGCCAAATTTGACACTGAGCATTTTCCGCTTTCTTTGTTTATTTATTCATCGTTGGTTGCACAATATAATACCGTTCAGTTATTTTGATATATTGCTATTATATTTGAAGGGAACTGGAAACAATTTTGCAATGAAAAACCCTTTCGAACACAAGATTGCATGTTTGCAATTTACATAAATTTTGTGATTTGCCAATTTGATTCCTTAATTAATGAGCTATTTAAAAAAAATAAATAAAATGGGCGAAGTACAGTTAGTAGACGTTGACTCAAATTGCACCAACTACAAACTTAACTTTCTTTGCGAAACGTTGGCTTACTTGAGGCAAAAATGTATTTTAATGAATGGAATTTTTATTTCTTGAAAATTAATCCAGAGCATGCACAAATTGTTGCTATTAAAGCAGTTTAAAGAAGTTTTTGTTCTTAATCTTTAAAATTCATCGACACGATTTTTTGCTTCTAAACTTTCTTTAACAAAAAAAATTCATTCACTAAATCGTGAATGACCAATTATGAACTTAAAGATCTCTCGTGAAACGATAACAAAGACAATTGAAAATGGCTTCAACTCACCTTGAGCATGAATAAATTGCAGCGATAAAAATGCAATAACAATGATTAATTTGAACATTTTGCTGTTGCACAATTTACTTTATTATCCAAAATTTGAACTTGCTTTAATAATATTAATTTTTATTGAGTTCAATTATTGAAGTGAATTATTTCATTTAATTTTCAAGAAATTCCTTTTGAGTTTCCTTTTATGACTTTTTGTTTTCTTGTTCTTTTCTTGATTCTTTAATTCAATTTAGATTTCACGTATTCACATTGAAATTGCACTATTGTAAGTAGCAGCGTCTGAGAGTTTACTTATTAAGGAATGGCATCCGTTTTATGGCCTTCCAAGATTCACTTTAGGTCATTGATAGAATTTAATTCTTTTTTTTTTCTTGTTCTTTATTGTGCAATTCACTTCTTTTTTTATAATATTTTAAATTCAGTTCAACGTTTTGGTAAAATTTCTTTCTTGTAAATTCAGGTAATTCAACAGTTCCACTAATCCAGTTGATCCAATTTTTAAATGTAAGAAATTAATCCGTTCCACAGTCAACACAAAACAAAATTTTCAATTAATTTTTTTTTTTTCTCTCTAAATTTAATTAACACTTTAACTAAATCTCGCGATTTTTCGCGATGTTGCACCATCAAACGATGTGAAGCGAATGATCAAAAAAAAAATATTATGTGAATAAATAAAATCCCGAAAGCGGCAAAGAAGAAAAGTTGCCAACTGAACGATTCAACAGTTGAAGCAAGAATGAAGTTTTCATTGTCAAGGTTTAAAGATTTTATAAACTTAAAATTCGTTTCAACTTCTTTACGAGTGAAAGGAGGGAATTTGAGAGAAAACAATCTTCCAGTTGCATTTGAGACTCTCTTTTTTATTAGTGAAGCGAGAGATTTTATGTAGCACTGGAAGTTTTGCTTAGTTCTGAAAACAAGGAAATGAAAAAATTTAAATTCAATTTGCGAAATTTTTCTAAGAATTATCAAAAATTTTGAATCTTAAGATTTCTGATTGAACCAAAAATGGGCAAAAATGCAAATTTGTTGCAAGTTAAAAAACATTAAAAAGGAAATTTGAAACCATTGAATGAAGGAAGAATCAAGTGACTAAAAGCGAGATTAAAAATAATGCGAAAAAGGAATTTGCGCGATAAAACGTTAGCTGACATTTCGACATTCTTTCTTCTCGTTGCTTCTCGTCTTCAGATGATTCTGATTGCACGATTTCTTTGTAAGGAAGAAATTTTTCTTGAAGTCTAATGAAAAGAATTTTATCATGAAATGTTTTCCAATGATCTTACAACATTGTTATATTGAACATCATAATAACCAAAAAAATTAACAAGATCACCTTCTGGGCGTCATAACGGATTGAAAATCATTGAAATTTCTTAAAAAGTTCTTCTCTAAAATTGAAAATTCATGTTGAACATAAAACCAGAATCATATATCAAAATTGATTCCGTCCGATGCAAATGGCCTTTGAGAGTTAATTAATCAATTGCGCAAGTGAAACCAGATCACTATATTGAATGAAATAAATTATTTACAATTGTTCATCGAAGTCAATTGTGGTCATTTGCTCTTGCTACTTTTACTTTCAATTAATTTCTTACCGCCAGCGTTGTTGATGATTGTAATTTTAGAAAATAAGAATAAATTAACAGTTTTGTGCAGCAGCAGACTGCAAGGCAACACTGTCATGTCAATCATCATTTACATGAATTGCTTATTCATAGTGATAATAGAAAGACTTCTCAATACCCACACAAGAAAAAGAAAAAATATTCTCATGCCAAATCAAGAATTTATGCAAAAAAGAAAATCTTCCGCGTTACAAAACAATTGAAATTTCTTTGCAAATCTTTGTGAACGTGTCAAATTGAATATTCATCATCTGCGATGGTTTTATGACTTTATCGAATAAGAAATTTTTGCAGCTGGAAGTGGCTTTAAGTACAGTTGGCAGGAAGAAATGCAGCAAATAAATTATAAATCGACATAAACCTACTTTTGCTACCAACGCTCAACTTCCATTCTGACTTCAATTTCTTTCTTTTTCATGATAAAAGTCAATTTTAATATTTTCTTTAATTTTGCAAATTAAGAATTTTCTTATGAAAAACTTTCAAGAAATTTTTAAATTAAATTGAGAAAATGCCACCATAGTCGCAAGCATAAAATTGCAAGAAATGCACGTTGATTAATTAAGATAAATAATTTATAGCAATTTCCATTTCTTAATTAACGCAAAAACTTGCTACAGTGCAATTTTGCAATCACTTTTACTTACAAGACGTCCAAGACCAAAATTACAAAATGAAATTAGAAATTTCTAATTACACATTTGTGCAAATAAACATCATAAATTGAACTTTATCACAAATTATTGAAAACAACCCGCAAATGCAAAATTTAATAAAAGTCGGCAAAAAATATTTTGATTGAAGACTTTGAAAGTAAACATTAAAATAAATTTATTGCTCGATTCATTTTAATTTTTTATTGATTTTTATTCGATTTTTATAATGAACGAAATGAAAAATGTTAAGAAAAGTCGTGACTATCATTAGAAGCGATCACTGACCGATCAGTTTTTACAACTTTATGTGTTGAAATAACAAACATTCAATGAAGAAATTAACATCGAACCTTTAAAGCACTCTTAAGCTTGATCTTGCGGCTATTTGAATATGGAAAAATCTTTGATTTGTTTTCTTTGAATTTTTAAAACTCTTTGAACTCAATTGACTTTTTGCGTAGGTAATGAAAAGTGAAATTTATTATTTCTTTCACTTTCATTCAACTTTAGAGTGGATGAGAAATATTTTTTGTGGACCTTTAAGTGATCAATTTTTTTGGATTCTTTTGAGTTTATGTTTACAACCTGATTCCTCTTGCTGGATGGTATGGTACTTTGCATTCACAGAGACATCATTAGAGCTCAAATGGAAGTATGTGCATGACTGAAACTTGTTTTACAATTTCAAGTTTGTTCTGTTTGTTTGCTTTATTAAAAAAAATCACACATTCAACTGATCATTCAACACCAATTCTGCATTTACAATTTTAAGCGAAAGTTTTCTCTTCCAAAAGCTCATCAAGCAGCTCAACAATCTGCTGCTGGTAGAAGCTGTAAAATTGACACTTCTTTATTATTGCTTATATGAATATTTGTATTGGCTCATTTTATGAGCGAACTTAATTGCGTGCATTTCGATAAGTTTAACACCACTACGGCGATTAAAGATCAATCTATGGAAGTAGCTTTATTTCCTTAATTGGATTCGTGTCATAAACATTCTTATAATCTTTTTAATCCGATGATTCTTCGAAATAAAAGGACAGAAAACTTTCTTCGAAATCCATCGAGACTTGGCTTATAATTAATTGTCTTGGGATTAAATTATTGAATTAGATATTTACTGCATTTATGGGATAAGCTCAACAAACTAAAAATTGCCAAGATAATTTTTTTAAGCTTCATATCCATTCATGGATTGCTCGCATCATGTACCAACTACCAATGCAAGTGAAATTTCAATTAGCTGAAAATCTCATCAACTTCAATCGCAAGTTAATAATTTGTAAGTTGTCGCGCTTCGTGGTGAGTCAACCACCGCGCTCCATAAATTAACTCATCGAGATTTAAAGCCACAAACATGTTTGTTAAACGACAATTTGATTTCTATGTGAATTTTTCTCAAGTCATTTTCAAAGAAAGTGAATTTTCTTGCGCATTTATGGAATTGTGATTTGTTAATTGAATTAAATTAGAAATACCAAACAGATTGTGTCGTGTGTGGTCATTTGCACAAGAAGTAAGCTAAATTTATTCCTTTCTGTTCTTATTAAATTCTTATAAACATTGTAAACAGAGTTACAATATATATAACACCTCGGAGTAGTTATATGTCAGAATGATTTGAAATTGAACAATTGGTGAGAGAATCTTTATGAAGACTTGTTAGCTTGTACATTGCTACCCTTCAAGTCTGGCTTATCAGTTGTCTTTGCTGGTTTTCTTATTTCACTCTTTCGATTCCACATTCATTTCTAAAATCTTTATAAAAATCTTTGCGCAATTTAACATGCTGATAAGCATTTCTATTCGCTCGACAGGCATGAAAGAACTTTAATATTTGCACGATGCTTGGATATTGTTGATTACATTTTAAGCGAAAAGTAAAGAAATTCCGATTTTCACTTCGTTCGAACATAACGTGAGCATGAATTTATTGATGTTTGGGTTATATGTATGTATCTTGGTATCATTATCACCACAAAACTCAATGAAAATTGTCCCACATTCTTTCAATATAATTTCTTTAAACAAAAAAAAAACCACTAAAATCACGATTTTCACTTAAGACTTGTTTTTTTTTACCGTTATCGTTGAATGCGCTTCCAGCATAAAGCTGTGAAAAGAAGTAAAAGAAATATCAATTTGACCCATAAATTGAACAATTTTTCAATCGTTTTATCTGATTAATGCCACAACAATTAAATGGCATCTTAATGAGCCGAACGCGGATGGGGAAACTTGAATGCAATAACTTTTCACACCCGTTTTGAAAGGCAACTATTTCTTTCAATTTTATCTCAATAAGATTTTCGATGCCAATTCTATTCAAGAATTGATGAAAAGCAATTCCAGCCCACAACACATTGCACGCGATCGCTAAGAAAATTAAAAAAAAAAAAATGGCAATTTAAAAAGAAGAAATAAAAATTGCTCAATTCAATTTCGCAATGTGAATGTCCATTCGGCTCGAGGGTCACGTTTTGTATCGGCGAGAGCAAAGAAATCTCAATTCAGGAAGCTATAATCGATCATCTCACGACATCATCGCAATAACAAACGAACGTGCGCTGCAAAAAAAAACATCAAGATAAAAAGTGAAAATTTCCAATTGAAAGCGTGAGTGACCTTAATTTGGATCAAGCGTGCACATTAAACAAATCACACAGAACATCATGTTTCAATATCCGAAGCATAAATGTTAAAAACTTTTCCCTTTTTACTCATTAAAATCGAACCCAAAATGTCATTAAATTTTATAATGCCACAAAAACCGTTTTTTGCGAGATACGACAACGGCGCTCGCGACTTGCTTACGATAAACATCATTTGGAAATTCTTGTTTTCTTTATGTTGTTGAAATGTTTTTTTTTTTTTTTTTTCTCATAGCTCTCAGTTCGCTTTCGCTTCGAATTTTGCCATTGCATTTTTATTAAACATTTCCGTATGGGTCGCACCGCTGAGATGAATCGGAATCATAATGGAAAAATGCCGTGCTCGTGTCGTCGCTTGCTATGAAGGAAGGAAAAGTGAATTTTCGTTTTCTTTTCAAATGCCTTCGAAAAATATCAGTTTGTTGCTTTCTAAAGTGGGACAAAGTGCTTCATGTATGGGAACATCGTATACAGCAAAGCTCACCGCCCAGCGACCAAAGACAGTTTTTTATTTTTCGGGAAATTTCACTTTCGAGGGCATTTTACTTTTACATGCATTCAACTCATATGGCGACTAAGTAACGCTACACGATAATTTTATGACTATACTTTTTTTTATGAAAGAAGAAAATAATAGAATTCCAATTGATGGGCATTAAAAAACATAATTTGATTTGTTTGTACATTTCCCTTGCAGGCACTTTCATTACGGAAAAAAAAATAAATAAAGAAAATTGTAAAGCCCGAAACGATCATAAAGCCAACGAATGCAATGAGTAGATCGCATGACATTTCATTTATTTTCTTTTAACGTGCGCCCGAGTTGAGTAGACCATACGCTAATTATGGGGCGATGATTAACTAGTTAGCAATAGAAACTCGTCAGCTCCCGTGAGATTTTGGTGAATGGATTTGGAAAAAGCGACGATAATTGTTTGTTGTCGATGCCACGGAATGATGATAATTGATTGCTATTTGACGACTTAATTAATTACTGGTGTCCAATTTCTTTTACAGCTGGGGCACTTGCGGGAGCGCGACAGAAACTTACGAATGCAGTTCGAATGGAATACGGCGGTGTGGCAATTTTCGCAATGGGTGCCCTATAAAATAAATTAATGAGCTGCATATATAAATAGGCGATAATAATTAACTTGCCCATGGTGCAATATCTTCACATAGCATGCACGTTTTGAGGTGATCAAGTTCCATTTTCTGTAAAGGTTCCTTGAATTCAACCAATGATCTTGGGCCGATATAAATTCGATTATTTTCGGGATGCTTGAAGAAGTATAGGCTTTGAATCCACGAGTCAATCAGCTTTTGGGCTCTGATTTTGTTAAGTTTTCCCGACAATTCTGAGCAAAGGTTTAGAGCATCCAGCGAAGATATGAAGAACTCTTCATTCTCGGTGACTTTTGTGAGAAGTGCTTTAAAGAAGTCCACTTCGCTTTCACTGAAGCTGTTCTGGATCTGACTGATTGAGGTTTTTGAGGTACTTTTGAAGACGTAAAATTCTGATTCGTCAAGGCTGTAATTATGCTTTACGATTTTTTGATCATATGGGCTAATCCTCTCATTTATCAGTGCCAAAACACGGTCTATATCTTTTTCTGTTGCTGTTCATTCGTTGCATCTAAAAATGATTTGGAATTCAGATTTTATTACTAAAATCTTATGTTTCAGGTCTTACATTTCTCGTAGATCTGGCCAAATAATGTGTTCATTACATTCTTAGCAACTGTTCCGTGTGTTATCAGTATCTGAAGTGTGGCTCGATGCAAGTCGGTGTAATCTGCAAGTTGTTACAATGTTTGAAATGAGCGCGAAAAGCAATCAACCGACTTTTTACCATTTGCGTTAACCATTGTGATTTGATATTCTTTTAGTAGACAGTGAATTGTGTAGGTGCTAGTTTTTTTTTTAATTACTTAGGTATCTTTGAAGTGAGCAACAAGTTTAGACTTCCGTTTGTTTACTACTAAGTACAAGTTGAAACCGAAAACTGATTTTTAAAATTTGACCGTTAAACACTTCAGTCCTATTGGTTTTTCGCTTAATTCATTTTGATCAAAGCAAAGTTCATTGACCCTAATAATAGGTGAGTTCATTACTGCAGCCGAAAGCAAATTAATTTTTTGTCTTTATTTTATTTATTTTTTATTCAATCAACTTCATTTGTATCTAATGAACATTTGTTTTCATATCTTTAATAATTTCATTAACAGTTACACCATTCAATAATGAAACTAAGTATGTAGAAAGCGTGTGTGTATCGGCGAACAGCCAAAAAAATATATACGAAACCGTTTGTATGAAACCTATAGGACCGGAAGTGAACGATTTTTCAATTAAATTAAAATCTCATTAAATGTGACCGACTGAAAATTATTACTTATTTATAGCAGACAACGAAAGCTCACACGAAGAATAAAAATGGAAGATTATAGGGGCTTAGATGGAAGATAAGGAAAACTGTTATCATTTGATAATAAATAAGTATCCTTGGATGGTGGGACTTTGAACGAAATAGATAAGTGTCTCGAACACATTCAGAAAAGAGTATTCAACTATTAATCGGTTCTGGTAAAATTAGTTTCCTTTTGCCAACAATTTCTATTTTCTAATGCTCGTCGATTTATTGATCTTTGGTGGGTACGGGATTTTGAAAAGAAGAATGTTTAGATGTCGACACATCTCCAGGCAGACTTGTGAACAGTAAAGAACCAAGTCCATCGAGCACCATATAAATGCCATCCACAATACAAAATATTCTGGCAAAAATTCGCTGAAATATTGATTGATGAAAAGTGCGGCGGGACCCCAGAGTCCATGATCGAATACGGACATATCACTTTTTGACATGTGTGCGACGACAAGACGGCAAGAGACTTTTGCTCCCAGCAAACCAAAAGTCATTAGATAGAGAACAGGATGTTTAATGAAGAGCCCACTTCGTGACTTTTCACTAATGATAAATGCTGGAATTATTACCAATAGCAGGGGAATAATTGGCGAGATGATGGAAGTACCAGCAACTGTTGAACCATTTTTTCCGATGCCGCCTTTCCTAAATGTGCGCCAGAAATTTATAATCACCCACAATGATGCACTCATTGTGAATATTGACATCAGGAACCACACTTGGAAGTTTCCAAATACTTTAGCAGCCAGAAATCAACACCAAACAGGAACGTTGCCATGTGAATTGTCATAATAGATAATTGAGCCTCAGTTACTAAAAAAATATTGTTGCACAATTATTGTAGAAAATTCAACAGGTCCCGTCAAATAAACAGCTTACCATCAAATTTTCCAAACTTCAAGCAGCCGGTAATGTATGTTTGCCAATGTGCCATGTAGAACAGTACTACTGCTGAACCACAATTTAGAAGCATTGACGTCGGATGTGCCCCAAGTCCTACGGCACAACATCCCGAAATACTTACGAAGACTGTAGAAATTGCATCACATCCATGATCAAAGAGTTCCCCTAATGGGGATGATGTGTTTGTGCGTCGCGCTTGTTTGCCATCTAAAAAATTAAGGATGCATCATCAGAAATAATTAATGTGATGCACGTCATAAGAGAAAAAAATAATCGTCAATTAGAAAGACTCACCAATGGCATCAAGACTTTGATAAATAAATAGACCAATTGCACATAATAAATAACACCATCTAGGAGCTTCATTCTTTGCATCCGGAACAAACCAGATCAGCAATAATGAGGTCACTATATTAACAAATAGTCCAACTATTGTCAGCAGATTTGGTGCTATCCATAAAGGCGTCTTTGACACCAGCCAACACCACCAAATTTGAAATAGTTTGTCACAATAAGAGTTTGAAGTGCAATTATATTTGTGCTCGCTGCAACGGATCATAAAAAAGAAAGCAGATCATTATCATTATAATCAGAGCAAGGTCGCATTAATTGAGTTTCCAATCAGTTATGAAATATATTCTGTGTTCTATAACAGACAATGTAATGTAATCGGATCATCCGATCATTCCAATGTCATTCAAGCGTCATAATAATAAGAACAGCCCACAAACCTTAGTCCTTTTAGTTTAGTTTTATTCAAAATTTGAGCTTTATAATGTAACATGTCGACTTTTTGTGCTGTCTTTTCCTGCTTAGAATCTATATGTGCTCTTCGACCTCACTAATTTACATTGCCATCCGTGTGACAAGCTCGCTAATTAATTTATTTCAGTCAGAAACAGAAACGACAAAGTTAATTTTTTTGTTCCACGAGTAACTTGAACTTCAGCACTATCGGAATTTTAAAATAATATCCGTTAAAATCAGAATTCGAATCAGATGATGAATGAGCCAAAAGATATTTCTGAAAATTCAATTTAATTGCATAATTTTATAATAACAAAGCATCTTATCATTTTTGCTGAAGCTGTACAATTTTTTGCGATGGCGTCAAGTGTTGTAGCATCATAATCTTTGCAGTGTCGGTTTTCTTATGATCGGCACTTTGCATTAGAACTCCCAGCGATATGCCAAGAAAGAGTACGAGTCCCACATAGTTGTTTGACATAAATTTTTTCGCACAATCAGCAGGATTATCAATGTTCAGCGTGTATATCTAGAAATCAAACTTATATTATATTGGTCACATAATAAAGAAATCGCTGCGTGACTCACCTGATGGCCAATGTGAGCAATAATGACAGATACTGAAGCATAATATGGCCATGTCATATCACAAACTAGTCCCGTAGTCAATAAGCTGGATGCCATAAGTCCAGAAAACCCTGTAAGCCATTTTTTTGTATCTTTTCCGAATCGTAGCGCTGTAGATTTGACACCCACAATAACATCATCGACTCGATCTTGATGAGCATAAATTGTGTCATATATAACTGTCCAGCATACGCCCGCAGCATAAAGTGGCAAGCACGCTGACCAGAGCACATCACCATGAATAGCACTGTAGCCTAAGAGCGCACCCCAATTGAAGGTCATTCCCAAAACCAGCTGGGGCCAATTTGTGATCCGTTTCATTAGCGGATAGATAATTACTAATCCTAAGGAACTTGCACCCAAAACAATCGAATACCAGTTGAGTTGAAGAAGGATCAAAAGACCGGCACCAAGTTGTGCCGACAGGAAAACAAGCGCATCGAGATGCGTTAATTCTTTGGTTACAAGCGGTCGCGTACTGGTTCTCTGAACTTTGGAATCGATGTTTTTATCCCACATGTCGTTAATTGTACAACCTGCGCCTCTCATGATAACTGCACCAGCACCGAAAAGAGCCATCGTTGATAAATCTGGCAAGCATGATGGTGCAGCGCTTAGAGCTATTGACCAGCCGCAAGGCCAAAAAAGAAGCCATGAGCCTAAAAAATTGAGGGAATATTATTTTTAAGCTGGAGACAAAGATAAACTTGTGCAAAATTACCGATTGGTCGATCGAGCCGCATAAGCCTCACATATGGATTTGATTTGAACTTAATTATAGCATCATTTAAAAGGTTTGATTGTGGAGGGGGCTGTTCATCGAATTTCTGTAGTCTGTAGCTTGTTGTTGCAATTTGTTTAGTGTGCTCCAGCTTCTGTCTTGTGTTATGATTAGGAATTTTCAATTTTTGATGATTTAACGAATTTTTCACCATCAACGGGCACAATGACCGCATGCCTCCGAGTCTATGAATCATGTTTAATCACTTATCAGACGCAAACAACTCTGATTAGCTGCTACATGCATTACATTTCAGATGTAAGAAATTAATTTTCAGAGAACTGACTGTATTCTTATGTATTCTGTTGTAAATTGGTTTTCATGCAAATTGTTTTCTTGTGAATTCCAAGAAAGTGTTTGTTTATAATCGGTGAATCCTATATTTTCTCTTCACCTATCCACTTAATCAAATACAAAATGAAGGTAAATATATTGTGCTAGAGTCAACCTAAGTTGCAGTTTACTGGATGTCATAATAAATCAGCATTCTCGCCGGCTTTTCCAGTTAAATGATTTTAATTTTTTTTTTCTCTTGAAAATTTACTATGAAGAAATTGTCGAAGAAAGAATTGGAAATAGCTAAACAGAGGCGCGAGGAAGAGGACGCCGCCAATGCGTTTAAAGAATTCGTCGACACTTTTCAGAACCCACAGACATCATCAGCCGCACAAAAAGTATGGGTAAAAGCTGGAACATATGATGCTGGAAGTAGGAAGGAAGACACTCGAGAAAAGGGAAAACTTTATAAGCCAACTCCTAAGAATCAGGATGATCGATCGACATCATCAGCTCAAGAATATGCCAAGATGTTGGCCGCTGAAACAAAAAAGGATGCAACACCGATGGGCAAAAAGAAAGATCAACAAAAGAAAAAGTCAAATCTTGAGTTGTTTAAAGAGGAATTGAGACAGATGCAAGAGGAACGTGAGGAGCGTCACAAATACAAACATGCCGCACGATCCATGCTGCAGACATCAGTTCATAGCGTCCTAGAACATCCGGAACCAATTTATCGTGAACAAGATACTCCTGGAAGTTTTGACACAGGCGATCCAAACACCACAAATTTATACTTGGGCAACTTGAATCCCAAAATCACCGAGCAGCAGTTAATGGAACTTTTTGGAAAATATGGTCCCTTGGCTAGTGTAAAAATAATGTGGCCTCGTTCGGAAGAAGAGAAATCACGAGGACGTAATTGTGGCTTCGTTGCTTTCATGGCTCGTAAAGATGCCGAACGTGCATTGCGTGGACTTACTGGAAAGGACGTTATGAGCTATGAAATGAAACTGGGATGGGGAAAAGCAGTTCCAATAATGGCACATCCAATTTATATTCCACCAAATCTTGCAATTTATGCAATGCCTCCACCAAAGTCTGGACTACCTTTCAACGCCCAACCTTTAAGTGATATCACCAATATTTCCGATTTGGACTTGAAGGCTTATGTTACAGATGAGGATAAAAAGAAGGAACTCGATGATGTTCTGCACAATTCAGTTGTTAAAGTTGTTGTACCGACTGAACGTCCTCTGCTGATGCTAATCCATCGTATGATTGAGTTTGTTATTCGCGAAGGACCGATGTTTGAAGCCATCATAATGAATCGCGAATTGAGTAACCCAATGTATCGATTTCTTTATGAAAATGACAGTCCAGCGCACATTTACTATCGCTGGAAATTATTCTCATTGCTCCAGGGAGACAGTGCATCAGAATGGCGTGAAAAAGAATTTCGAATGTTTAAAGGATCATCAATTTGGAAACCACCACCACTGAATTTCTTCAATCAAGGAATGCCAGAAGAACTCATTTCGGATGATGAAATTGAGCCGAACAAGGGACAATTGTCGGTGGCTCAACGAAATCGTTTAGAAGATTTGATACGCCATTTGACTCCGGAGCGTAGTAAGATTGCTGACGCAATGATCTTCTGCATCGAGCATGCTGATGCAGCTGATGAAATCTGCGAATGTATTGCTGAAGCACTTTCCAATCCTGAAACAGCAATTCACAAGAAAATTGCAAGAATTTATCTTGTTTCAGATATTTTACATAACTGCACTGTTAAAGTTCAAAACGCAAGTTTCTTTCGCAAATCAATGGAAAAGAATCTTTTGGACATGTTTAAAGGACTCAACGAGACTTACAAATCCCTCGAAAGTCGCTTAAAAGCAGAAGGTCTCAAAGTACGTCTCATGAAAATCTTCCGAACGTGGGAAGAGTGGGCGGTTTACAGTCGCGAATTTCTTATCAAACTTCAAAATACTTTTCTCGGTTTGGCATTGCCGAAAGAAGAAGGTGCTGAAGATGTCGATGGCGTTCCATTGTCCGATAAAGAAGATGAAGATCTTGATGGTGTACCATTAGACGGTGCAGCTTTATTGAAGGGCGCGCTAATGCGTGGTATCCCAACTCCCGAAAAGGATGAACATAGTGATTATGATGAAGATATCGATGGTGTTCCATGTAAGCAAATTTTATTTTATGTTATACTGAAAAACTCAATTTTCTCTTTAAACCTTAGTGGATGAAAACATCGATGGGATTCCTTTCGATGGAGGTTCAACATCACAAACAGCTGGATTTGTAAAATCAAAATGGGAAGAACTTGACCCTGAACAAGTCGCCCATCAAGCAATAACAACATCAAAATGGGAATTGCTTCCAGACCCAGTTGCACCAGAGCCCCCAAAAATTGAGTCAATCTGTAATTATGGAAGCAGCGACAGTGATGATTCTGAAGATGACACTGAAGAAAAACGGAAGGGTTTGCGAGAAATCGAGATAAAGATTTGCGAATATCAAGATGAGCTGGAATCTGGCATACATTCACTAAAATCAGGCTGGTCAGTAAGTCAGCAAGTAGAACATTTTAGAAGGAAACTTCTTAGAAAGGTGAGAGAAAAATGACAATTTCGAATACATTAAAATTAAATAAAATGTTTTCTTCTTTCAGGCTGAAAAAAATGATTCAGACTCTCAGTCAGATCGTTACACATCATCATCGTCAAGAAGGGAGCGCGACAGGAGCGCAAGTCCATTTGAAAGAAAGTCAAAAAAATCAAGGCGAACTCCATCATCGGAAAGAGATAGATATCGCTCATCAAAACGCTCAAGATCACGTTCATTCTCACCAGCAGTCTCATCTTCGTCCAGATCAAAGTAAGATTCTCTCATTTTGACATTTATGTATGAAGAAAACTATTTTTTGCTATCTGTTTTCAGAAACAAACGCGGACGTTCAAGAAGCTCATCAAATTCACCAGCAAGATCACATTTGTCATCAAAGCGACTATCGCCATCGTCCAGGAAACACTCACACAAGTCAAAATATAAGTATTAATGTATTGCATTTTTCCTTCGGATTATATCAAAATAGCTAAATAGATTGACATACTTGAATGATGTGATGGATGATTAATTGATTCTATCAAGAAAATAAAAATTGCTGCTAAATTGAAATATATATCAATTTTGATAAGAATTTTTCCATGATTTTGCAATTCCATTTGAAAATTATTCATTTCAGTTGTTGATGGACATCACAACATGAAGCAATTGATATTGTGAGTGAAAATTGTTTATTAATCACCTAATTTAATTAAACAATTTTGATCTTATTTATTTTATCCAGGATCATAACATTCATTTTGCTGCAACATATGCTGCAGTCAGAAGCAGTGGACATATCTTTTTGCAGTAATGTTCGTTATGGTATGTGGAATTATCCCGACAAGAATCTATACACATGCGACATTGATGAGACGCAGATTATTGATCATCCTAACTTCGTTATGCAAAACGAAATGGTAACAAAAACCATAACAAGTTTGACCATTAAAGATAACAGAAATGTTAAATATCCTCCCAAAAAAATCGCAAACGCTTTTCCGCATTTGACAAGTTTAGTAATATCTAACTGCTCATTAAGATTTATTGAAGCTGACGCATTTGAGAATTTGATATGGCTTAAAACTCTTGCTATTTATGGAAACGAAATTCAATGGATCGACGAAAAAGCTTTCGAAAGTTTGGCCTTACTGGAACTTTTACAATTGAATAATAACAAACTGAGAATTTTGGCACCAAAAACATTTTCGACTATGGCACAACTGAAAATCATTTATTTGAACGACAATGAGCTTTTATTCTTGCCGTCGAAAATTTTCTCCAACAACCAATTGTTGGTCGAAATTTATATGCAGAACAATGTTGAGTTGAAAAATTGGGATTCAAAGCTTCTGGAAAATTTGTACAATCTCAAAAACTTCTCATCGTCGGGTGTCAACATATCAGAAATCGATAAAGATTTATTCAAAGACAATGAAAATCTGGAATATATTTGGTTGAACAATTGCAAGATACGATACATTGGCGCCAACACATTTAGTCGCATGAAAAACTTGAAATTCATAAATTTAAAAGAAAACATTTGCGTCAATGAAATGTTTCAAAGACGAGAATTTTCTGAACTTTATTTAAAATGCAAAAAATTGCCGGTTAAGTCGATTGAGCTGGAACAACTGAAGGACGAACAAGCTAAATTGAAAACGAAATTAAATGAGTCCTCAGCTGAAAACGTTCGTTTGCAAAATCAAATCAAAAATTTATTGTATCAAATGACATCGGAATCGATTAAGCACAATGAGAGCATTAAACATTTAGAAGAAACTGCCAGATTTAAGATGAATATAGTTAACGAGAAAAATAAGGAAATTATTGAATTGAAATTAGATGCTGACGTACAAGCTAAAATAATATCGAAATTGAAAATTCAACTGACTAAACTAGGAAATGAACGGGATGCAATTCATAAGAATGCTACATCACAGGCTAAAGTCATCGCGAGATTAGAAAATAAAATTGTCGAATTAACGAGCGTCACAGAGCAACAACATGAAATGTGCTTCACAGAAAGCCTTGAGGAATCTCAAAATTGCACAGTTGAGAAGCATTCACGTGACGAAGATAGTGTGTTGAATCATATATTGTTTAAGTTATTTTTCGGCGTATGGGTGTGAATGAAATTTAACAAATTCGAAGAAATATTTCGATTTTAAGAACCATTTTGTTTTGTTTTTTATTTTTCAAAAAATAAATCCTCAATAAAAATTACAATTAAAAGTCGGATCAGTTTGAGTTAAGATTATAACATTTTGTTTTTGTTCGTCATCTTCCACCAAAACAAAACAAATAAACGAAAGCAATCAAAAAATCTGAAGAAAACATTTTCCTTTAATATTTTTTTTTTCCAGCACACTTAACACTTTTTTTTTCGTCTTCGAGTATATAAGAAATGGTTTATAAGGCGAGAATTATTTACATAAATTATTGAAAAATATTTTTTTTTGATGTTGTTTATGATTAATAAACTATCGAGATAGATAAATGAAGTAACAGAAAACCATAAAAAAAAAATTTGATTATTAATTCTGATTGAGTTTTTCTTCACTAAAATGATTTTGCATGTCCCTCGTGTGGATAGTAAATATTGCTTCTTGATGCTTCATTAATGTTTGAATAAAAAATAGAAGTTTGCGATTAGAATAAGTTACGAGTGTGTGATTGTGTTAAGATTAATTAGTGTGAAGTGTGTAATAAAATGTTTAACAAACGCATTAAATAATTTTCATAAATGGTTATCAACAAATAGAATTTTTTGGGTTTTTTTTTTTCTCCAACAAACAAATTGAACATTTTCATCCTTAAGAAATAATAAAGTCGTTAGCACAATGTGCAACAGCAAAGAGTTTAAGTAATGTTTTCATAACTCATGTTGATTCATCATCATCCATTTCGAACTGAAGAAATATAAAAATGAAATTACACAAGAAATAATGAAAATTAACCGAAAAGTTTGACGCTCTTCATTGTGTTTTGTTGAACACCTTGAGATTGATGCTTTGATTGAACAACGCGGCGTGTCTTTCCCGATGTGCTGGTGGATTCACTTACTTCTTCTTCAACGGGATCATAAAATTCGCGGGTTTGAACTGAGGTGGCACCATTCAATTTCTTCGTGGTTGTGGTCTGTCTGTATCCGTTTGTGATGCGCTCAACAACTACTGTTGATGTTGATCCATCAGCATTCTTTGTGACTTGTGGACCTTTTGAAGCTAAGATAGCCAAATTATTGCGCATTTCCATAGCTTCTTGTGGATCAACAGATTCCTCAACGGCATCAAAGAATTCACGAGTTTGAGTTTTGCTTGAACCATCCGGGAAGACAGTTGTTGAGATTTCACGGTAACCTTTTTCGGTTTTTTCACGAACGACGGTTGTGACACCTTCGTTGCTATCGCGAGCCATTAAAGCGGCACGTTGCTCTTCTGTAACTTTCTTTGATGTTTTCTTAGTAATTTTCTTCGTTTCGACATGTCCATTTTCTTCAAACTCACCAGCATCGTGCTGTTGAACTTGTTGAATTTGCTGAACTTGTTGAGTTTGCTGATATTGGTGAGTCTCTTCAACATCTTGCTCTTCAACTTGCTGCTTTTCAATTTTAGAAGACTTCTTTTTGGTCTTTTTAGTAGTTGTTGATTTACTTTCTTCAGTAGATTCTTCAACTTCATGATGCTGCTTGATGACAGTTTCCTTCAATTTCATGCGAATTGAAGATGCTTCATGTTCAATAATTTCAGTTGTTTCAATGATTTCCTTTTCTTTTGGATAGAAAACAATTTGAGTTGTTTGCTTGTATTGACCGTTTGGCAATTTCGTTGTTGTAATGTCCTTGTGTCCTGTACCATCCGGGAATGGTTCGCGAACAACAGAAACATTGTTGCCATCGTCATCTTCATATGACTCGATGACTTCTTGATTCAAATTGACGACCTTCTTAACCTTCTTCTTCTTACCACTCTTCGTTGTAGTTGTCTCTTCAACAACTTGAGTTTCAGTTTTTGGAACTTCAACTGGATCATAGAACATCTTAACGGATGTCTTATGAGTACCATCGGGGAAGACAGTTGTTGCAATTTCCTTATAACCTCCCTCAAAAGCTTCACGAACAACGTCAGTGTGGCCTTCAATCTTTGTCTTCTTCTTCTTCTTCTTGCCATCCTTGGTCGTGATAATTGTTTCCTCTGGTGGTGGGGCTGGAGGAGCGTTTGCACGCATCTCAGCTAACTTCTGATCATCAATTTCTTCTTCTTCGACATTTTCCTCAATTTCTTCTTCATCTTCAACGGCTGGATAATACGTGCGAACCATAGTGGTAGTACGTTTGCCGATTTTGTCATTGACCCATTCTTTAGTAGTAATTATTTGTTGAAAACCATCATCAATGCGTTTGGTAACAATTTTCGTGTTGGTGGCTTCATCGAATTGTGTAATTTCATTTTCATCGCCAAGTAATTCAGCCAATTCTTCAAAAGACGATGGTGGTACGTTTGCCATTGTGGTTTAGTGTTGTGTGTCTGTATGTGTGAGAGATTTACTTTCGTTTCCTTTTTTCTATAGCGATTTTTTGTTGTGATAGAAATAATTGCCAATAATAGGAGAGTTAGTGATTACATCGAGTTAAAATTAACATTATTAATAATTATTCAGATTGTTTCGCAATCAGCCAGTGAATGACTTTTTAAGGTACACAATCATCACAAAAAAATTCACTTTATTAATTCATTCACTGTTCAAGCTGCTGTAAAACATTGGGGAAAGGGATTTGTTGTACTGAATTATGGTCAACAAAATTGTCAAGATTTAGAGATCTTCAATAAGGGCTTTGCTGTTGATGTTAGTAGCTGGCATGCAAAAGCATTGGTAAAATCCTTTTGTTAGCCATGAATGTGATTGCTATTTGTTAACAAAATCTACTCTGAGTCGATAGCTCTTGCGGGCTTTTTTCGAGTCTAAAAGTAGAACAATAGAAAGAAATTTGGAATTTGGTATATTGTTAATTAATTGATCGATTAGTCAATAAAGCTTCACTAAATGTATGTAACGTTTAAATATTTGCATATTTTTTTTGTGGGTATTACCTGAAAAACTTAAAAAATAACATTTAACATGCTGTTGAACATATCACAAGAAAAAAAATAATAAAATCTCAAAGTTTGTTCGGACTCCTTTGCAAAATTATATTTTTTTTTATTATTATTATTATTATTATTTTTTCTGTTAAAAGGAAAACTTGATTTTGTTAAAAAGAAAAATGATGAAAAACATTATTTGCCATTAAACTGTAAAAATGATTAAAACATAAATAATAAAGAAAAAAAAAATGATGCTCGATTTATTTTGAACACAAATCAATGCGTTATTTTTTGCCTGATTTATTAATATATTTTTTTTTGTTTGCTTTTTGATGCTTTTCATAATATAACTTTGATGAAATATCTCCAAATATTTATCAATGGCGTTAAAAAAAATGACATGGCCACAGAAACAAATTTTCTTGATTCTTACAATACATAAAAAAAAGTTAAAGTAACTGCACAAATCTTATCATTTTGACTTTTTTTTTAACTCTTGATGCTTGCATAGCGATCTACATTATCATTGAAAGAACAATCCCAATTATCGTTATTACAATGGAAACGGAAACAATGATGACCAAAATATTTGGGAAATCTAAAGTGAAATCGAAGGGAAATTTATGAGTGAATTTTTTTTTGTGTGTGTATGTGCGTTTTATTATTTTAATTTTTTTTTGTTTGAGTGTTCGATGTGCACAATGGAAATTTGTAGTTTTTTTTTTTTTGAGAGGAAAATTATTAATTTGAGATTTGTGAAATGTTGAAAAAGAGAAAATTAGTATTTCGGTTGCCAAAGTTTGTGATTCTCAATGAGATTTTTTTTTTGTTTTTGTTTGAATGTACCATCGGAACACATCAATAACAACGGATGAAATGTGAATGAGAAAACGATTGAATGATTCACACTAAAAGATGAAAAATTTATGAGATTTTTTTCTGTGTCAGATCTTTGAAAGCGAATTTTTAAGTTGTGAAGAAAATTGAAAGCAAAATTCATAAGATGAATTGGTCTGTCTATCACCATGAAGAACAGAGCAGAGGAAAAAAATGTTATGAAAATGTTGCCAAGCGTAAATTTTGCTATAAGAAAAAAAAAACATCATCGAAATTTTCAAAGGTCCTCACTCAGACCCGATTCGATCAATCTGATCATTATAAAAATGTTTATTATTGTCGCATGCGAGATTTATTGTATATCTAGAAGTCTTTTCGTAATTAACATTTGAAGGAAAAAAAAGAGAATTGATTCATTCAATGATTTATATTTTGTACACTTGTGTCGGCGCAAAATCACCGAAAAATATTTTGTGAGATTTGAAATAATGAAGACAAAAAAATATTTTTTTGATGAAAGTGACAACAAAACAGGAAACAAACAGACAGAAACAATTTTATAAAGCTCAAAGCGAAAAAAGTTTTCCTTTGATTTGATGAAACAGTAAAAAAAAGAAGTGAATAAATGTTTTTTTTTTTATAGATCATCGAAAGGCAGCAAAAAAGAGAAGCGCACACTGAATCATTATTTGCGCTTGTTTTTCTTTGTGCGAATAACTAAGATGCAATCAAGAAAAATAAAATAAAAGAAAAAAAAAACATAGAAAGAAAAACTTTGGTTAATATTTTTTGAAATTTTGTTTATAAGAAAAATCTTATCTCACTTCCAAGTGCATTCAATCAATGATGCCCATCCATCTACTTTACTTTATCTTTCTTCAATATCAAACAATTTTAACATTTCGTTCTTTTTGGCAATATATGTATGTATGTAGATATGTATGTTTTTTTTTTTTTTTTTTTTTCAGTGAAAGAGAAAAAAAATAGTTAATGCAATTAAGCTAATGAACAAAAACCTGTAAGAAAGAAAAAGATGATGAATGAAAATTAGAAGAAATTTTAGCAAATCATAAATTGAATGCACCTAAAATGGACGATGGAAATTTTGAAAATTTTCTTCTTATTTTGAGATATTCCCGCGAGTTAAAATGATTGTATGAGCCCAAAAAGATGATTAATGGAAGCATTGTGTGTGTTTGTGTGTGTGTAGTGTAGTGTAGTGTACGTTCGTTTGTTGTTAATTTTGTGAGTTAGGGCCGAAACACAGGGATTGAGATATAAATAACTAATTTTGTGCCATTAAGTGACATTTAGAAAAGTTGCAAGAAAAAGATAAAAAAAAAAATTATGTACAAAGCTTAAAGTTAAAAATTTAATTAAAAAAGAAATTTTGCATCGAAAAGCTCAATTTTGATTAATTTCGTTTTTTTTTTCTGCACACAAATTAACAACATCACAAAACGGAAAATGTTTGTGGCGTTGAGATTACTTTTAACTAATTTTTTTTTCTGGATGGTCTTTTTTGATATAAATTTAAAAAAAAAGAAATTGCGTAAATTTTAATGATTCTTTTTGTTCTATTTACCTTCCTTCTTCTTAGCTAGCGGTGCTTCTGGCTTTTTAGCTTCGACAATTGGTGATGCTTTTTGTGCTGGTACAACAGTCGGTTTTGACTCAACTGGAGTTGGTGCTGGGGCTTTCACAACAGGCGTCTCCTCTACAGGTGCAACTTTAACAGGCTTCTCAGCAACTTTTGGCTTTTCCACTTGCTTGGGCTTTTCGGCTTCCTTTGGTTTTTGGACTTCCTTGGGCTTTTCGGCTTCTTTAGGTTTTACGACTTCCTTAGGTTTTACGACTTCCTTAGGCTTTTCGACTTCCTTGGGCTTTTCGGCTACTTTCAATGCTGGTTTTTCTACGACAGCAAGTTTTGGCTTCTCAGCAACGGCAAGATTTGGTTTTTCAGCAACTGCGAGATTCGGCTTTTCAGCGACAGCGAGTTCTGGTTTTTCTGTTGTAGTAAGAACGGGCTTCTCAGCGACCGTTTCAACAGGTTTTTCTTCGACGACTGCTGCTGCAATTGTTTCAGCAGAAATAGCAGGTTCTGGTTTTGGACTTGTTTCAGCTTCAACTGATCGTTGTGGTGTCTTTGAGCGTGATCGTTTGCGTTCACGTTGCTCAGTTACTTCTGGTGGTGGAGCTTCGATTGTTTGCTGGATCTTTGCCCAAATATTACTAAACGAATCTTCGCCCAAATAATCGATTTGACCTGCTTCCCAATTGGCACGTCTAAATTGATTCTCGCTTGCAATCTGTTCTGCTGAACGTATCGTTACGTTGGCAAGTGATCCGGCAATGCCAGTCTAAAGATTCACAATTGAGATTAGGACAAGAGAAGAAAAAGAAAAAATAAGGAAATTGCATTAATTAACATTCATTAAGACTTTCGCAATTGTGGAAAAACGAAGAAGGAATTTCATAAATGACGTTACATTTCGAGTTTTATTTTTATAAAAGAAAACTCAACTCAATAAATTTTTCTCGAGAATTTTATACTTTTTTTTCTAGAGTTTTGAGTTGGTGGAAAGTGAGAAATGTCTAACAGCAGCAGCAACATTAAAGCTGTTTTTTTTTTTTTTTTTTCATTTCGGAATAGGAGTCGTGGGTGGAAAAGATCAAAACGTGTGTGGTTTGTGAAGTAGTGACGTCATTTATGAATTTTCTTCTTCGTTTTCCCACAACTTTTGCATTTCCCGTAAATTATTTTGTTTGCGAGAGACGATGTTTGTTAATAAAATTTTGCAATTAAGAAATAATCTAAATGGTTTTTGATGAAAGAAAATGCAAAAAAAAATTAATTACATAAACATGAGAATGAAAATCAACAACATCAAACGAGGTTCATTGGAAGAAATAATTACAAATCATCTCTCGACCATCATTCGTCTCGTAAAAAATGACGCTCGAGATGTTTGTAACGCGCGAATTATTCAGAAGAATTTAATTTTATGTTGTTGCGGGGACTTATTTTAAAGTATCGGGAACCGAGAAGAAGGAACATGTGTGTGATGTGTTTTTTTTGTCATTTGTAGCAAATGTTTTTCTTTTGCGTTTTCTTTGCCTCATAAAAAGAAACTTTATTTAAAATGCTTAAAGATGTCTAAGAAGATTATTAAAAAGTAAAAAATAAGAAATAAAATGAAATGTAAATACAAATAAAGATGAGAGAAAGACAACAAAAAATGTTTTGAATCTTGAACCACCCACACAAGAGAGAAGGATAGAGATAGTAAGAAATGGAAAGACAGACGACAAGGAAAGTACTGAACATCTAAATGTAAAACTAATGGCGAGCTCTGCTTCCTCTACAGCTCTATTAAACAAAAAAAAAACTATCAAACTAGTTATGTCTTGGTAAAAACATACATTTTTGATTTTGTTCTGGCATTTGTTGGCATCATATCAAAACTTATAATTATGATGAAACCAAACACTAGATTCGTGAGCGTGATTTGTGCTGTTGTATGTTCTTTAAGTGTGATCTGTCCGGCGGTGTTTTTGGTCGCTAAATGATGGTAATGGCGTTAAATGAGCTTGTTATTCGGTTGGGATTTAGCAGGCAACTAAACACAAACATGAAAAATGATTTTCGCTATCTAATGGTACAAAATAATCAAACATGCATCATGCAAATTGTTATATTGCAAAATCATTATATTATCCAACAAATCGCCATTCGATATTATATTTCTATATTTCCTGCCACCATTTAACAGTCATGCAATCTAAATTTGTTTTCGTTCTTATTTTGCTCATTTAATCTCAGAGCATAGCCAGAAATTTCGCTGGCAGCCTTCGTGGCATGTCAAGTGTTTATTATGAATCCAAAAAAAAAAAGCAACTGGCTTGAGTAATTAATTTTCACTCGACGAAAAAGAAAAATCATCTTTTGAGAGTTTTTAGTGAAAAATGTTTTTAATTTTTTCTAGAATTAATTAATTTTTTTTTCTTTTGGCTGTTGGTGCAAATTGCGACACGTTTTAATTGATTGCGTGCGTTTTGTTTTCACACTTTCAGGTTGATTAATTTTTCATTTCGGACCATCAGCTAAACTGACAAAATATAAAAGTTTCACACCTCATTTTGCATCTTAACGTTCCTTCAAGAAATTACTGTCGTTTGCGAATTAAATTGTTGCAAATTTCTGTGCAACAAAAATTAATTTCCTTCCAAAATTAAACAAAAAACTCCCAAGCGCACGTCTCCAAAAAAGGATCATCAAATGTCACAGTCATTTCACACGTTTCCAACAATTTGGACAATTTTGCGTAAATATTTATTTCCATCCATTTGACTGTTTCACGGTATGCCTGTGAAATGTTTATGCTTTAAAAAATAAGTTTTCAGTTTTTTTTTTTACTTTGGATTTTCACAGGGAAAATATTCGTTAAAAATAGAAAAAAAAAAGTTTTTTTATTTGAATGACCATCCAATAACTTGATACATATCTCTTTAATTTCAGAACCGCACGTATGCAGGAGAATATTTTAATTTTGCACAGCAATGACTGCATAATAATAAAAATAATTTTTCACGATACTTTCCAGAAACAATTTTCGTTTTTTGAGGTTGTGAGCGACATTAATTAGCATCACACGCGAGAGGGAGAGAAAGATGTGTTTCGTAATCGGACACCAACTAACCGAGCGCAGAAATTCAACCAGAAAATTATGAAACTCAAACCAAGTCACGGCACCCCGGAAAATTTACGAGCTTTTTCTTTTGTTTTAAACAGACGTATTTTTTATATTCATTGAAATAAACTTTTGATTTTTCAATTGAAATTTTCATCGAGGCTTTCGTGAAAAATCGTTATGCAAAAAGTCCGTCTAAAGATGTTTGAGACTCGTGTTTTTGTGATTGAGTGGGTGCGAAACCCAAATTTAATCGCAAACATCACTCGCTCGCTGGCGGTCAATTTTGGATTTGAATGAATTTTTCAATCGTGAGTTATTTAGTCATGTTTATGAAAAAAAAAAATAAAATTTTTTTGCTGTTTTTAAGAAAAATACTAAAAATAAAAATAAATTGCTCGAGAAATTATGATCGCTTTTATGGCCTCCACGGAGAGCCATCAAATGAGGGAAATTCGTTTTTTTTTTTTTGAAAATCTTCCAAAAAGTCGCAATAAAAATGAGCTTTTAAATCCTTAATTAGCGTACGATTCATTTAAGATCTTAATTGCAATTAAAATTTAAATATTCCTAATCGTTCATGACAGATATTTCCTGTTGATGGACTTCATTAGGAGAAGTCTAAAGTGAGTGGTGGTATACAACACACGTCCAGTTATTATTTTTCTTGACCTTCAAGTTTCCTTCACAGGTTTTCTTTTCTTTCACTGAAAGCGAGCATTAAGAAAGTCTTCCAACACCTCTTCTAATATTTCCACTAATTGATCTTCAAACGATCCACACACACGCACATAAGAAAAATGCATCAAAATGCCATCTTCAAAATTATTCACCACCAGGCAGGAAAAACAAGACAAGGACAATTGGAAATTACCTTCACAGAGAAGTCACGGAACAAAAGTAAGAGGAAATACTCGCGATCGAGATACACGAGACCCGAAATGGAACTGATTTGAGAACTGGTCTCAAGAAGCACTTAAACTCAACTGAAATCGGACGCGCGAGACGGACGGTCAAGAAACCGAAAGGAAAATTCATTTTCATTCTCCCGAATGTTTGTCTTCTTCACTCAGGTTCACACACGGGTAGGGGAAAAAAAAAAAAATTTTTTTATTTGAATGACCATCCAATAACTTGATACATATCTCTTTAATTTCAGAACCGCACGTATGCAGGAGAATATTTTAATTTTGCACAGCAATGACTGCATAATAATAAAAATAATTTTTCACGATACTTTCCAGAAACAATTTTCGTTTTTTGAGGTTGTGAGCGACATTAATTAGCATCACACGCGAGAGGGAGAGAAAGATGTGTTTCGTAATCGGACACCAACTAACCGAGCGCAGAAATTCAACCAGAAAATTATGAAACTCAAACCAAGTCACGGCACCCCGGAAAATTTACGAGCTTTTTCTTTTGTTTTAAACAGACGTTTTTTTCATTCATTGAAATAAACTTTTGATTTTTCAATTGAAATTTTCATCGAGGCTTTCGTGAAAAATCGTTATGCAAAAAGTCCGTCTAAAGATGTTTGAGACTCGTGTTTTTGTGATTGAGTGGGTGCGAAACCCAAATTTAATCGCAAACATCACTCGCTCGCTGGCGGTCAATTTTGGATTTGAATGAATTTTTCAATCGTGAGTTATTTAGTCATGTTTATGAAAAAAAAAAAAATTTTTTTTTGCTGTTTTTAAGAAAAATACTAAAAATAAAAATAAACTGCTCGAGAAATTATGATCGCTTTTATGGCCTCCACGGAGAGCCATCAAATGAGGGAAATTCGTTTTTTTTTTTTTGAAAATCTTCCAAAAAGTCGCAATAAAAATGAGCTTTTAAATCCTTAATTAGCGTACGATTCATTTAAAATCTTAATTGCAATTAAAATTTAAATATTCCTAATCGTTCATGACAGATATTTCCTGTTGATGGACTTCATTAGGAGAAGTCTAAAGTGAGTGGTGGTATACAACACACGTCCAGTTATTCTTTTTCTTGACCTTCAAGTTTCCTTCACAGGTTTTCTTTTCTTTCACTGAAAGCGAGCATTAAGAAAGTCTTCCAACACCTCTTCTAATATTTCCACTAATTGATCTTCAAACGATCCACACACACGCACATAAGAAAAATGCATCAAAATGCCATCTTCAAAATTATTCACCACCAGGCAGGAAAAACAAGACAAGGACAATTGGAAATTACCTTCACAGAGAAGTCACGGAACAAAAGTAAGAGGAAATACTCGCGATCGAGATACACGAGACCCGAAATGGAACTGATTTGAGAACTGGTCTCAAGAAGCACTTAAACTCAACTGAAATCGGACGCGCGAGACGGACGGTCAAGAAACCGAAAGGAAAATTCATTTTCATTCTCCCGAATGTTTGTCTTCTTCACTCAGGTTCACACACGGGTAGGGGAAAAAAAAAATAATTTTCAAATAAACTATTTTTCTTCTCTCCCACAAATAAAATTGCCAAAACATCACAAACGATCGCATCAATGTGTTGCCTCCTCATTACAGTCCTATTCGTTTACACCCAACCCAGTTCATTGGAAAATGAGACGAAAAAATATTTTTATTTCCCTACGTTTAGGTTTCACTTTGGAATCTCAAGCAGAATTTGTTGGAATTATTTTCGTCTTTGGGATTTTACTTTCACTTTTTGCAATGTTTTAAACTTTTAGAAACTTTAAAACTCACTTTTTAATACATTTTGACCTTCTTTTTTCTAGGTCATCTTCAGACAGAATTCTAATTGATTTGTCAAGATGAAATAACAAAACTTAGAAATGAAGCCCATAATTTTTTATACGTTTATTTCGGTGTTTTTCCAATACATTTTTAATAGCCTCACAATGTAAAAATAAATAACGAAAACCGTTCCCGTGTCTCAATCACATTAACGAACCGTCCCACTGGACTTTAACGATTCGTAATATAAATAAATATAATTTTAAGCTCCGGCTCATGATGGATTTGATGAATTTACACACAAACGAGTCATTGCCGTCGAGCTAATAAATTATCATTTCATACTCTCTAATCTCAGACTTAAGGAGATTCACAAATGAATGTTTAAAAAAAAAAAAACTTTTATCATTTGTGTGGTTCGACACCGCATGAACTATTTTTTGTTTTGCGTAATTTACTCAGCACGCATTTAATTCATAAAAAAAAAATTCTCAGTAATATGTTACTCCCTATTGAGAGAGAGAGTGCGCACCAAAGTCTGCTGATTGTATCATGTCCATCAACAGAGAAATTACCGCAGCTATGACGATTGTGAAACTTAATTTTATTTTTTTTTGACCACTTTAAAAAGAAAACACACAAAGTTGCTCGGAAAATTTCTATTTTGCAGTTTTCATCTTTGCGTGCGATAATTTTTCTTTCATTTTTTCACCCACGCAATTTCACTTTTCTAAAAATAATGTTGCCGCGAAAATGAAAGGAGCAACAAGGGGGAAGGTAAAGAAGAAAAATGAGTAACCATAGTAATGTGAACCATTTATTATGAAACCATTCTGGTGCAGCATGATAAGTGAATTCATTAATGTAAAATGAAATCAATTAAAATTAAACATTGACATAAAAAAAAATGAGGAAAATGTCTGAAACCATGCACCACCATTAAAAATTATACCAAGTTGTTTTATGAGAGACTCGAGACACGAAAGCTTTTAATGGTTCTGGGCAATAATCAAGAAATTGCTTTTTATAGTGCCGGTCATTTTTTGAGACTCACCTCTGAAACCTCATCAAATCCGTTCACCAGAAGCCCGTTACTACTATCACAATTTACATCACCATTAACCATCTGAACCTGAACCAGTTCGTACCCCACACATCAAAAAAAAATTGTCCATCATCGAAGCAGAGATAAAAAAAAAACAATAAATTAACAAAATCAAAGAAACATAAAAGAAAAACTAATCTAAAAGAACAAAAAAAAAAAAATTGCGCTGCTAAATCCAACACTGAGATGCATGTCCGAAATTTTGCAACATTTGCATCTCATTTTTTTTTTTTAATTTGGCATGTGTGTTTTCGTGGCCAATGGCAGCTGGAAAACTCACCTCTGGCACATGCTCATATTCGGTTGGTGTTGATGGCGCAGCAATAGGTGATGGTGGCGTCGGACATGGTGCTTTGTGAATTGTACTTTCCGTCCGATCAACACCATTTGTGGATGTGCCATTATATTCGATCGGTTCCGGCATGAAACCGGCTGGTGGTGTACTTTGTGGTGGAGAAGTAATTTGTTGCTGTTCATCATGATGGACCACGATTGTGTTAATCTCATTAGTGCTATTACATGTATCATGCGCTTGCTCGACTTGAGTCCACGGATCATTGTACGTGAATGTGTTGGTATCGTGATGGTACGCAATGACATATGGATTGTACGATCGCGGTTCTTCATCGTGCTTCGGCTCATCAATGCATGGAGCCGACGGCTCATCAATGCACGGAGCCGGCGGCTTATTATGGCATGGAGCCGAGGGCTCATCAATACATGGAGCCGAAGGCTCATCAATGCATGGAGCCGATGGCTCATCAATGCATGGAGCAGATATAGGTGTTTGCTCATATTGTATGATATTTTGTGGTTCATTGGTATTTGAATGGACGCAGTTTTCATTTGTATTATAGGTAACGACGCCGCCACCAAAGCGATTCAGCCACATAACATTCTGTATGAATGGATGTCGAGCGGGGGGTTTTTTTTATTGGTTCAAGAAAAAAAAAATTGATGCAGAAATGAAAGAGATTTTTGAGAATTGTTTTTTTTTATGATTATTATTTTGAAATCGTTATTATCGAAGTATTCATAAGACAATCATAAGAAGATTGTTTTCTTAGGGAAGATAAGAAAAGATTTGCCGTCGCGGCGGAAGCCCAGCGAAAAGAAACCCGTCAAAAAAATATTACGCAACGCGGTTACAGGATTCAAAACATTTTGTAAGCAGATAAAGAGATAAGTTTTAGAGAGATGGTGACACGAGACACAAAATTAAGAAAAAAATAAATAATTAAGAAAAAAAATATGGTGCAAAGAGATACTTTTGTTCTACACGAGATTAATTTTTTTTTGTTTATGATTTAATTAAAGATTCGCTTACCTCTCTCAATCTTAATCCTACTTGAGGTTCAGACTTGAAAATGGACAAGTTCTTTATTGGTTCGTTTGGTTTTCACGGGGAATGGAAGTTTTTGTATTTGTTTGATTAGTTAATTAAAATAAAAAATTTGTTTTAATCAGGCGCGCAATTTTTAGCTTTATCAAGGAGATAAAACTTAAAGCAAGAGACAGTGCTGGTGTTTAACAAGAAAAAAAAACTAAAGGGTTGCAAGGGAGTAACATCAAAGTGTTATCGTCAAAAAAAAATGTAATTGTCAGTCTAAAGCTTGGACACTTAGCGATAATTCACGTCTAGCACTGAATTTTATCCAATCAAAAAATATCATTTTTAAGAGTTATTTTTTGTTTTGATTTGTGTCTTTTTATCACCAGTCAAAGTTACTGTCATCATTTTTGTATCACGAATTTCGGGCCAATTAGTATTTTTTTTTTTAATTCCACTAATATCACTCACCATATCCTTAGTCAGCGATGGATGAACAGTGTCACAGAACAAATCCCACCAAAGTTGCAAAAATCCTTGAAGATGACTGTAGCCGGTTGGTGATTCAACGCTTCGGCTTTCTGGGTTAAATGACTGAGTCCATGGCTTTGTTTCGCCAATAAAATGAAGGATCTTGATGTCCTGATTGTATCTAAAAGAAATCATAAATTTAAGCAATATTTCAGATAAATAATTTTAATTATAGTTCACCTTTTAAATGCAGGCAAATATGAGTAAGTCGCTGTTGATGCTGTGTTGTACACGAACGGAAGGCGCTTTGAGGCATCTGCCTGCGACCATCCGGAGAAATATTGATTCAGCAATCCTTGATCTCCTCCTAAAGTTAATAGAATTGCAAAGCTTGTTTTCAATTATTATCATAATGTCATTTCAAAAATTTACCGTCAAAGCTTCCAGCAGATTCGGCGAACTGAATGAGTTTTCCATAAGTGTCCATGCTGGGTTGGAACACAAAAACGCCAGAATTAAAACAATCTGGCCAACCGACATCTGGAGCAGCTGAGAATTCGTCGCGCTCAAAGAGCTCATCGCAATTTGAAAGAATCTTAAAATGTAAATTCCGAAAAATGAGTTCAATGAAATTATTTATAATACAACAAAAAAAAAGAGACTCACCAAAACATCAGCATCAAGGAACACACATTTGGTGAATTGTGTAAGAGTCCAGCAGTGCAATTTTGTGAATGTAATGCCGAGCTCGGGACGTTGAAGAACTGCTAAGTTTGCGGCATCTTTAGAATCAAGAACATCGACTACTTGTACAACATCGAACACTGTTCCAAGCGTGCTCTTCATTGCATCCGTTACTTCCGGTGTGATAAGGATGGCCAGCTGATGCACGGTATTGACACGCTTTAATGAATTTGCAACAACCAGTGCGCCCACTGCGTACGAGTCGTTGGTTGCCAACGTGACCCATGCATAATCTAAAATTATGATAAAGTAACATTATTGAAGAATGCTCCCAATGATCTATAATGAATGAGAAACTGCAAGTGTGGAATCATCACTATCACTACGTAGGTGGAGAATAAGTTGGAAATGTTCCAAAACCGCGCCAGCTATTTTTGACAATTTCATTTAATTTCTATCTCGTTCATGTTGCTACGCTTTGGTGTCGATGATTTTTCATCTGTAACCAAAAGCTTTTCGCGCTCAATGATTAGAACAAAAATATGAGGGAAAAAATTAATTTGCGCAAAATATTTGCATGATTTCTTCTTTTTAACGTCACAAAAATTCAGAGAGATTGTTAATTTGAAATAATCACATTAGGAATGTGCCAGACACACCACAAGCCGCTCGGGTCAGCGGCAGGATTTTTGATGACGCGTTCATATATTTGTTTACGTGTATTTTCATATCATTCTCTTAATAATTTCTCAAATTTCTCAGGATTCTATTTATAAAATACACACACATGTGATTTTAAAAGGCTTGTGCTAATCGTGAGATGAATGAAGCATTTATCATTTATAAATTGTGTTTGTTCGTCATGGGTGAAATTAGCGATGGGACTGAAAGATTTTGTTATTTTCGGTATGCGTTGTACGATTGATGACAGAATCTTGCGTGAAATAGTAAACATATTTACGGTCCAACACCAATTTTTCGAGTCAAGTGGAAATTTAACCCAATTCTGTCAATTGAATGAACTAATTACACACAAATAGCAACAAGTGCCGAAAGCAAATGGGCCAAAACACCCCGAAAATAAAAATTCATTTCATTTTCCTCAAAGACCTTCTCAAGTCACATTTTCACGCGAAAAAGAAAAGAAACGGCCGAAGAAAAATGAACGAAAACATTTCGCAACTGATAATCTCCTGACAAGCGGTATGAGGCAATGTGACATAAATGAGCGTGGGTGTAACTTAAAAATTACACAGAACAATTTCACGCAAAAAAAATTCACAACACGAACGTAATAAATTTGATTTGGATGGTCGTGAACAAGAAGGAATCATTGCACAAGCGAAATAAAAGTTATGTGTCGATTGCGCAACATTGTATTTTGTTTAAGGAAAAATGCCACGCGAAATTGTGATGATAACAACACTTCTAAACGAATTAACTGCTAGCGTTTGCGAGAATCCAGTGCAATTATTACTAACTAACTCTCTGCGTGATTGTTTTTGTTTAAAAGGTATTTGAGCGGAATTTGATAACCTTGGAGACGCTGGAGACGCTCCACCGATAAGAAATTTACGAAATTGAAATTTGATTCAAAATATTGGCAAGTAATGTCGTGCGATATGTCAAATTGATGTTAATTGAATGTTATTAAAATTAACACTGATAAGTACTTTATAGTACAATTATGCAACAAATTACAATTGTTTCATTTTCTCCCGTTTGACTCGTGTCGGCATATTACAATAATTACAAAGGAAAAAAAACCCTAAACAGTCAAGTGATTCAATTAGTGTTCACTGATTAGGAATTCTGAATTTATGGCGCCTATCTAAAAGATTAAGACGTTCCTTAATGAAATATTAAAAGCAAGCAACAAGTCAAACGAGAGAAATTTTAGATCGAACGGTTTTTTTTTTGTTGTTGTTCACGGCCAGTGACTAAAAATAGTCGCAGAAAAACTGATTTTTGTTTTACTAGGCATTCAACGAATATGACGCGCATGAAGTCATTCATTTCAGCCAGATGCCCCCGGAACGGCCGCATAAAAAAAATTGATCAAGGAAATGACAATCAATCCATTAAATGTGTAATCACCCCATAGATGCCAGAAGCCGTTTTTGCCTTTTTCTCGTGGAAGCACGAAAATAATGTTAAGCAATTAAATCAAAAGCAAATAGGCTAAAAATTCCTGATGTAAATGTTTATTTTAAAGACGCTAGTAGAAAAAAAAGCTCGTCAAAGTCAAGCTGAGATGGGAAAAAAATGGCTGAAGAATATAAAGAGTGCATCGAGGCGTTCATGTGCGAGTGGAATATTTATTATATGTACATATTTATTACTTCTTCAATAATCAAGAAGAAGTCAGGAAGTCGACTCATTTAGAAGGTTGACTTTCGATTTTCAATCAAAAATCTTCTTGTCCGCATGTACCGGCATTTTCTTTCTACACATTGAGTTTTTGTGCGTTTCTATTTTTAAATAGTATCGAGAGACTTGAGTTATTGCAAGCGACTAGATGTATGTGTGTCGATGTATGACGATGCTCTGTAATGGTCTCTCTAATCAATTTAACGCTAGCTAGACGGTCGTCTGTTAATTATCAAGCGCCCGTCTCCATTCTCTCTCTATCTAACCGGCTTTCTGTCGTCTTCGAATGTTTTTCTTTCTTTTTTTTTTTTTTTGTTTTTGTTCTCTAAATTTCTTATCAGAACGCAGTGCAAAACATGCGGATTTATGTATACATACATGAGATTTATTGCACTCCCGTGGAGCGAGCTATAAATTGTTTGTTAAGTTGATCTTGAAAACTTTCTACCTCCCCCTCCTATCTAAATTCCCCCACGATCGGTGTCTCAAACCAACAAGAGAAATACTGTAATGTGACCCAGAGAATCATGTGTGTGAGTATTTTTTGGATCATGATAAACCAACCAACCGACGGTGATGGCACGTTTCAGAAAAAGAAAATAAAAATGTTATTTGTGTGAGTTCTAATTTTACGTTTACGAAAATTGTTATAAAGAATTTCGGGAGACGACGAGAGGAGGCAAGGAGGCATATCATCAAATCAGAAACAATTCTCCATCAAGAAATAAAATTAATACCGCACAACCGAGAGTTGTTCATGATATGAGAAGGTGATCGACACGCATGCTGTTTCATCTTAAAAATAGACAAATAAAAGAAGTAATTTTGCAAATTCTCTTTTTTTTATCGCGCAAATTGATAAGAGATAAATGTGATGCAACAATAGACAATCGCGCCGGCATATGGGTAAATGCGTAATGTCTTTATCACGATGTCACTTAATAATGAGGGACTTAATTCAATCAACTAAAGAAAGCTACAAGATGCGGGTGCCAACCGAAAATAAAAAGAATCTAATCGCAATTTTTAAAGCAAAATGAGAGAAATAAAAAAAAAAAGTTTCATGACCTTCCCACAACCTCACAAGAATTTCCTTCACTTACTGCTCATTTTTGCTGCTAAATCCGCTTTGATTGCACACTTTAAGTCGACTTGAACACAGTTGGCTTAACTATCAACACTTTGACTGGGTTAAAAATTGATTCAAACGAAAATGACTGGCGCTGTTTCATCAACGACGAAGAAGTTACGACTTGTGAGCTGAGAGGAGAAATTTTGTTCTATTGATGGGTATCAATAGGGATTCCGATTTTTCGTGTTCTTTATCAAAAGCCGGCTGTCGGCACCAAGGATAGAAAATTGAAAGAGTTAAATTTTCACGTTAAGTATACTTAGAATCATGATGAAATCTTGTAATATTGCTTTGTTGACAGAAATAAAGTCAGCTTTATTCATGAGTAAATACTGTTAACTCATAAAATCAATAAAATTTACAATTATATATTGTGGAAAGTCGGGCATTAGAAGCGCTACAAATGTCATAGAATACAAAATGTAAACTCGTGAAATGTTTAATACGCAATTTCTTTTCTTTTTTTTAACACTATATGTTTCTTCAGCTCTTATGCAATTTCTTTGGCTCTTAATCATTCCGCTATTAATTTGGCGGCGATAAATTTTCAATGATTTCATCTTATAATAACTTTAACTTGTAAACTTTTGTTTATATTCGCTGCGCACGTGTCGATTGCATTCATATTTAAGCGATATTTAGACATACATATTTCAGTTATAGATTTTGGATTTGCGCAGTTTCAGTTAACATCAGGCATTATATTTGTTGTGTGTGAAGCATTTACTTTTTTACCTTTTCTATAGATTTTTCCTGAAAACATCAAAAGTGTGATTCCATTTCATCCATTTCAAGAAATTAAAAAAAAAATATCACGGCAACTTTTGAATTTTGAATTTCCCGCCGATTGGAAAAACATCGAATTATAATGTAAACAACTACTGATCTCGTCCGCTATCGTTCCTGGAATTTTTAATATTTAATCTTATTTTGTTGTTCTAAGCATTCATTTTTAGTGAAATATTTATTTATAAAGTTCAGCAAGAACTTTTTCAACCCTATTTAACACATTAAAGTATCTTACTCAACCAAATTATACATATTCATAATCTGTTATCAGTAAATTCGACCGAAGTTCTTTCTGTGCATGTGTTTGGCAACACTCCCACACAATCGCTATCGTTAAGCTAATCGTGACTTCGTGATGTGTAGTATCATTAATTTACTAAATTTTCGTGTGGTTGCTCATTGTATTTTGGAGTAGCAAGCTGTTTAAACATTTGGCTGACACATCAGCTTCAGGTTTCTTGTCTGGAATATTCTCCAGTTTCATAATATAAAGGTACTCGTACAAAACACATTCATTATAAGCGCAAAATCAAGTATTTAAAATTGAAATAAATTGATATATTCTGCAGTTTTCGAAATGCCCTTGACAATCTTAGTTACCGGCGGTGCTGGTTACATTGGCTCGCATACAATCCTTGAACTTCTGAATGCTGGACACTCTGTCATATGTGTGGATAACTGCTGCAATGCTTATCACGACCAATCTGAAAAGCTTCCAGAGTCATTGAAACGCGTACAAGAAATCACTGGAAAGGAAGTCAACTTCCAACGAATCGACATTCGTGATAAAAAGCCATTGGATGATGTCTTTAAAAAGGTTTGTTTATTGATCAAATGTAAACTTCTTATTTATTTAATTAAACTACTGGCAATGGTGGTGGTGTTGGCAAATGGCTTCCAGTTGCTCGGAATCCATCTGTGCATAAAATAAACAAAAAACAGGATTAGAGAACTATAATTAAGCCACGCCATCAACGTTTCACTTACTTTCATCGGCAATATAATTCACTCGAACGGTTTCGCCATTTGGTGCCACATATGCATACGATCCTCGCTGAACCAAAACATTTGCTGTTGCATCAGCATTTGGCTTAAGAGAACCCTGTTCAGTGCGTGCAACCCCATCGCCAGTCAAGAAATTATATGAATATTGTCCAAAGTCATCGCGTGCAAAATTTTCCTGGAGCAATGGAACTTGATCCTTAACTGGTGATGACAGAGCAACGCCAACAAGGCACAAAATGATAGCGATTTTCATGGTTATTTAGTAATGATAATCAAAGTCAAACTAAGCGAAATATGCATTAAAATTTGAGCATTTATAGTACCAGGAAGAGCCTGTCGATCCCCATTCCCGAAAATTATCAAACAAGGTTTTTAATGAAAACTCGTTTGCAGTTATCAAACTAACCCTCGGGCTTTCATTAAATAATATCAAAAATTACTAAATATTCCACTTTATCCAAAAAAAAGTTGATTTGACCTTCATTGGCCGGACCTGCTTTGATAGAAACTCGATTTAATTTGAAACACGTGTATGTATGATTCTTCCCTCAATGCAATCCATTTCTAAAAAAGAGTGTCATAATAATGTGTCGTACACATGTTAACATGCTTGTCAGTTAATTGCGATGATTATAAAATTTGCGCATGCATGACAAGTCACATTTTCACATTTAGTGATAAGGATGAGAATCAATTATTAATTAATAAACACATCAATTTAATTATAGCACAAAATTGATTGTGTTGCACACTTTGCAGCACTTAAAGCTGTTGGAGAATCTTGCCGTTTGCCATTACAGTATTACCAGAACAACATCACTGGTACTTCGGTTTTACTTGAAGTAATGGCTGAGAATGAAGTCTTCAACCTTGTTTATAGCTCGTCGGCAACCGTTTACGGCGTGCCACAATTCTTGCCATTGACAGAGGAACATCCAACTGGAAATTGCACGAATCCTTATGGTAAAAGTAAATATTTTACAGAAGAAATTCTAAAGGATCTTTGTGAGTCTGACAAGGTGAGAAACTACATAAATTTGCATTTTTCTTAGTAATTAAAATAAGCAATTGCAGCGCTGGAATGTCATTTCACTGAGATATTTCAATCCAGTTGGAGCTCATATCAGTGGAAAAATTGGTGAAGATCCTAATGGCGAACCAAATAATTTGATGCCATACATTTCTCAAGTTGCTGTTGGAAAATTAAAGTCACTGAAAGTTTTCGGCAACGATTATGCTACTCACGATGGAACAGGCGTCCGTGATTATATTCACATTGTGGATTTAGCAGAAGGACATTTAGTTGCACTTGATCGTTTGGGCGAAGGAAAAATTCACGGTTTTGTTGTCTACAATTTGGGTACTGGATATGGCTATTCTGTTTTGGACATGGTCAATAACTTTTCAAAGGCAAGTGCATGCGAAGTTCCTTATGAAATTGCACCACGCCGAGCTGGGGACATTGCAGAATGTTACGCTAGCACTATTGCAGCTGAAAAGGAGCTCGGATGGAAAGCAAAAAGAGGCTTGAAAGAAATGTGCGAAGATACGTGGAGATGGCAAAAATCCAATCCTAATGGATTTGCCGCCAAATCAAATCTCTAGTCGAAATAAACCAAAATAATTGTCATCGAATTTCTCGTTGACAAAAAGTTACCAAAATGAAATGAAAACCCCAAAAATAACATTCTTTTAAATTTTCTTAATCTTATCTTATCAGAAGAAATCATATTATTTTTTATTTTTAATTCTTTAAACGCATTTAATGTTTTGTATTGGAGCTTACCTCTCCATGTGCATTTGTGTCATAACTGTACCATTTGTGTCATAATTATAATTATGTGTTTCGTGAATTTTAAATAAAGTCATATATATGCATATTTATGGGATTCAATGAAAGTTGTGAAATTTCAATTTTATTAGCAATAAATTTTCAGAATTTTATTTTTTACAAAACATAATTTTTTTATGAATAGTTTATTGGCATTTTTAATGTCGTCACAGTACAAAGAAGAAGTGTCGATGGATTACTATTGTTCGAGAAATCAAATATGACATAAATTGTATTACCTAAGTTATATTATAGTTACAGAAATCATAATTAAGGAATTTTTTTTAGCGCCTCATAAGAAAGGCCACATATAAGCCACATCTATGTGAAAATATAAATAATGGCCGATTATTTAAAGCCGCATTGGCTTCTCAAACGTCTTAATTTGTTGGAACAATTTTGATTGTTTTCAATGAATTTTTCTTCCATATTTGTGACGATGCCGAACAGCCATTCTTCTTGTTTTGCCAATAAATAATTCTCATCCAAATCATAATCGAGAGAGTGTTGGAGGACTTGATTCTGAAACTTTTTACGCTGTCTCGAACGACGACTGGCGATGTTGTTCTTTGTGCGATCACCAGCGATTTGTGGATCGGAGTAGTTTGTGCGAATGCGTGATTTTTTAGGGTTGTACTCGTAGTTGACTGGAAACTCTTGGTTAAGAGCTTCAAGAACGTCGCGCTTTAAACTGTGGCTATCCCGCAGCATCTTATCGTACTCATTCATAACGACCTCTGGCAAACCAAAATAAATGGAGCACCCGAGCCAATTCTGAAGTTTTGTTGAAGCTACCAATGGCACACAAATATTCGTTGCTTCACCTTCACGATCATGATCGGAATCGGAATCGCGAGACGACGATGTAGATGGCGTTTGCGGCGCTTTGATATCTCCGTTCAGTTTGATGAACTTTGAGCGTTCTTCAATTCGGAAATGTTCAGCTTTCTTTGCAGCTTTGCGATAGTTAGCGGTTAATAACGCAGCATCGCATGAATCACCTGGCTCAGGACTGGTTGTTGGTGTTGGGAATTTAGGAGATGGCACATACTGGAAAACTATTTTTGGCTCTGGAATAATTGCCATGGAACTTGCTGATTCTTTGATTTGAAGTGGCGACAAAATGGATCGGTTTGGATTGGCTTTCATTATCTTTTGACGTTCGCGTTCAGCTTGTTCTAATGCGGATTTTTTGATTTGATTTTGAATTTGGTGCTCTATGAGCATTTGCTGCAATTTCATCGGGTCGATTTGCTCGCGTTTTAATTCGAAAAGAAATTTTAGGACATCCATTTCACGTAAATCGGCTACGGCTGGATTTTGTTTACTCATCTGAAATGCGGAATGTCAAAGAAAGAGAGAATGTTTTTATTAGTTATGGTGTCGAAGAAAGAAAAAAAAAGGCTTTCGCATTATAATTCTTGTGTCTCAATCCTTCTCGTTAATGCTGCTGTTTTACTATGACGATTTTCCAATGAAAGTAACCCGCAGAGTAAAAACCGTACTTAATCTTTTAATCAGTTATGTACAGTTAAACACTGCGAGCCAGCAAACAGGATGTATATGTAATATCGAGCACTCGCATACTCGCATCATTTCGTTTTCACTACAATTGATGATAATGGAACATTTGATTCCCATATCTCTTCCGTACTAAAGTCTTAAATTACGGTTCAGTATCAGAAGGGACACAGGCAGCAAAACTTTCCCTTAATCTTCGACCATCTATTGATCATTACTATTCACTTTAATTCACTTGTAAGCTACATATTGATGATAATGATACTAACCTTCTAACAAATGTCAATGGACTGATGTTCTCTTCTTTTGGTTCTAATCTGAATAAGCACTTATATTCAACTGATGTTTACTCTTTGGCTCTTACCGGGTTACTGAATATTTGCTCTGATTAGGCGTTCTTTTATATAATGAAATTTTGATGAAATTCTAATGAGAGAACAGACCTTTTTTCAGAAAGAGCAATATCAGGTAAGAGTAATAGTTGTGATCGTGTGGGATGGACAGAAAGGATATTTAATTACTTTTTGCCAACTTTTTATTACCTTTAATGACTGATAGGTGTGGTAGCAGTAAGATCTTCTTGTACTCGAGGAGGTATTGAGTCATAAATGGCATGATATTAAAAATGTTTGTGGAGGCTGACGCCTGGAATTTGGATTTTTGGGATTAAATTTTATGACATAACGGACATTAACGGATTTCTTGACGCTGTCTTAGACATCTGAATATATTAGGTAAAACGAAATTAAAGAAAAGAGAATAATTTGAGGATTATTTCAAGGATCAGAATCTTTCCGGTTCTGACCATGATTGATATCAAAATTTTGCATCAACGTTGGTAAAATAATTTTGATAAATTTGGGGAGAAAACAACCGCTGAAATCTTTAAATTTGAATCTGAGCGTAGTTCAAAGGGAAGGAAATCTTTGAATTTATTTTATAGGTACGCGAGTATGTGGCGATGCCCTCGCTGTTGTTTATGTTTTCCAATATCAATAAAAAAATGTGGATTAAAAATAAATCGTTTCCATGCACTTTCATCACATTTTGGACAATTTTCTATTTCATAAGCTCTTCTAATGGGCTTAGACAATACACAAAAAATGACATCATGAAGTTGCGGTGAGATCATCTATACATAAAAGTTAGAATTATGCTTAATTTAAATTTTAATTAAATTAATCTCTCAGATCCGAAGCAAAGGAAATGTTCTATCATGGTTACAATGGATATTTGACACATGCCAGCGCTTATGATGAGTTAAAGCCAATCAGTTGTTCTGGAATTGACACCTGGTCATCATCTTCTCTCACCTTAATTGATGCACTTGACACCTTGGTGGTGATGGGCAACTATTCTGAGTTCCAGCGCGTAGTTGATCATATAATAACCAAAGTCAATTTTGATAAGGACATTAATGTAAGCGTCTTTGAAACAAATATTCGAATTGTTGGTGGACTTTTATCTGCGCATCTGTTATCACATAAAGCCGGCTTTAAGCTTGAAGTTGGTTATCCATGCAATGGACCCTTATTGAGACTCGCAGAGAAAGTTGCTCGTAAGCTTTTACCAGCTTTCGACACAAAAACTGGAATGCCTTATGGAACAGTCAATCTCAAATACGGCGTCCCACAAGGAGAAACATCAGTAACTTGTACAGCTGGAATCGGAACATTTATTGTAGAATTTGGAGCACTTTCGCGTCTCACTGGTGATCCAATATTTGAGGAAGTTGCCATTCATGCCCTTTATGCACTCTACAATCATCGTTCGCCCATCGGTTTGATGGGAAATCATATTGATGTTCAAAGTGGTATTTGGACAGCTCAGGATTCAGGCATTGGGGCTGGTGTTGATAGCTATTATGAATATTTAGTTAAAGGTGCAATTATGCTCAATCGACCAGAACTTCTTCACATGTTCAATGAAGGACGTGCTGCAATTGATAAATATCTGAAGAAAGACGATTGGCATGTATGGGTTTCAATGAATAAAGGACAAATGACACTTCCTGTCTTCCAATCGTTACAAGCATTTTGGCCCGGTTTACTAAGTCTGCTTGGTGATATCAATACAGCCATGAAGTCATTGCATAATATGCACAGCATTTGGAAGCAATATGGATTTCTTCCGGAATTTTACAATATTCCAAACGCTGAAGCAGGCAATAACAATCGTGATTCCTATCCCTTGAGACCAGAACTCATTGAAAGTGTTATGTATCTTTATCGAGCAACTGGCGATCCTTATCTGTTGGAAGTTGGTGAAGACATTTTAAAGTCTATTCAATACAGCGCCAAGACGCCTTGCGGATATGCGACGATTAAAAATGTAAAAGATCATCGCAAACAAGATTCCATGGAATCGTTTTTCTTGGCGGAAACAACCAAATATCTGTATTTGCTTTTTGATCCTGATAACTTTCTCAACAGTGATGGTGGATATGGGACCTTATGGGACACACCAAACGGCGAATGCATCATTGAATCTTCATATATTTATAACACTGAGGCTCACCCAATTGATGTGGGCGCATTAAGATGCTGCTATGATGTGCCACGAGAGTCTATTGTTAAGGGTTTTAATCGTCAAAAGTTCCTTGGCGAAATCATTGAAATGAATGAAAAAAACATTCCTGATCAAACAGAAATTAAAATTGAAGAAGAAGAAGAGGACCCTATTAAGGATACACAGGAGTTTAAAAAAGAGCTTCTTGATGAGATCATGAGTGCATTGTCAAACGCAAAGAAAAAGATTGAGGAAAATATGGAGCTGAAAAAGCGATTCATCGATATAACAAGTCGAGAAAAGGACGCTGGTGGATTTGATAGTGAGAAGAATGTTGTTGATTTGGGAAAAGTGGCAAAAAAGTCGGCCGATGATGATATATCCGAAGAGACTGAAAATTCTATTCAGGAAATTTTCGAATTAGACGATCCAAAGAAACCACCAATTAAAATTGTCAAGCTATCACCAAGCGCTTTAGAATCAGATCTCGTCAGTACTCAGCCATCCAAGGCAAATAATAATGATGATGTTGATTCAACAGGTTCATCGACAGATGGAAAAACGCATACTACGAAGGTATTTAGCAGCAAACCAACCAATAATTCCATCTTGACAGATTTTGTGCAAGCAATTTTGAAGACTTCGTCTTCAAATCAGAAGCCTTTCGATGAGCAGCTTTTGCTTCAAAAAATTAGATCTGAGGGTGCGAAAGGTCATCCGCAAAATGAGTCATGGTCAAGCCGATATGATCTTCTCACGTGTAAAGCACAGCCGTACTTGCAGAGAGTAAGCATAATGGGAGAGTTCTATTAACTATAGTTAAATTTTAATAAACAGAAAATCGCTTCAAAAATTTAAATTTCTGCTTAAGTATCGTTTTGAATTTTATTCACACAAATTGAATACACCCAAAAATATTCAGCGAAAGAAATCTGAAAGAAATAATTTCATTAAAATTTAGGGATTAGTAAATTTTTCTTGCTCATGGAACCACCTAAATTGCAGCCAAAGTTGTTTCTGCACTCGCCAGTCGATTTTCGGGATAAACTAGAGGAGGTAAAGGACAAAATTTCAACTTTAAAAGAATTTCGCGAAAAATTTCAATTGTTGTTGGTATTTCAAGAGGATATCTCGCTGGCGACAAAGCGTTTTCATAAATCCTCTAAACAAGACGTAAATTCAAAGAAGTTTGGCCGATTGTTTCACGGATACTATCGAAGGGTCAAACTGAGATGTTTTAAGAAATGCAAAAAGGAATTTCCTCCCAGCCATGTTTTATTTTTTTATTAATTTCTGGACGAAAGTGCGGGAATTCATGAATTCTGTTTTGATACTGATGAAAGTGTCCATTAAACCATCTAAAATAAATTGTCTTATTTTAATTCCAGAAATATGACCGAGCTTATCAAAGTCTCCACCAATCGCTATTTGGACCAAATGCTAAAGAGCTTAACACCATCATCACTTCGATGGTATCACTGGAGATCAAACAACAAGAGGAAATGCAAATAGCTTTCATATATTTGGTACTCACTGATGCTAGTATGGCCCCAATGGCACTACGAGATCTGATCATTGTAACGCGAGATGGACTCGAATTCATTATCTCGAATCTTATCGAGATCATAAATGTGAAATTTCAAAAGTTAACAGAAATCGCAAAGCATCAGCTGCTCTGGCTCTTTAAAGAGCTTCTAAAGTCGCATGGTGCCAATCCACGCACAAATGGTTTTTTGTGGGCATTACTTAGACAAGCATGTGGTGGTGATGTTAGCCCAAAGAACATTGCATGGATCGAGGGAATTTTGGACATTTTAATAGAACAGCGCACACGGTTCGATAAATTTCCTGGAAGTGTTGGTCTTGTCGCATATGCCTACGTTAGGTAAATAGCACAAGTTACTATTGAGAAAAAGATATACAGAGAAATGATAAATTCTCATTATTTTAGGCTTATAGAAGACCACAATGCACCGCATTTAATTCCACTACGCAACAAGGAAGTAAAATTTATCATCAGTCTTATGCGCGATCGATTTCAGGATATTATTCCTCTCGGACGTGATTTTGTGCGACTTCTTCAGAATGTAGCCCGTTTACCAGAATTTCTGCAGCTGTGGAAAGATATTCTCAACAATCCCAGCACACTGTATCCATCTTTTACAGGTATTTTTCAGATGCTATCTATTCGAACAAGTCGACATTTCATCGGCAATCGTATCACACCAGATATCGAGAATAAACTTCACTTTCTCACAAGTTCTGTAAAATTCGGAAACCACAAGCGATATCAAGATTGGTTTCAAGATCGTTATTTTGCCACAACCGAATCACAGAGCCTCCGCTCGGATGTTATTCGGTACATAATTAATGCAATTCATCCAACAAATGAGCTATTATGCTCAGAAATCATACCACGATGGGCCATTATCGGATGGCTTCTAACGTCTTGCACAAATCCAGTTGCACTCACAAATGCCAAGTTAGCGGTTTTTTACGATTGGCTGTGTTTCGATCCACAACGCGACAACATTATGAATGTAGAGCCAGGCATTTTGGTCATGTATCATTCAATCAAAAATGTTCCGATGGTGAGCAGTACGCTGCTGGATTTCTTATGTCGGATAATGAAAAACTTTTATCCAAAAGGCGAAGAAAGAATTCGTGCTGGCGTTAACAATTCATTGCGTGTGATTTTGGAAAAACAAGTTATACCAAATTTGTCGCCACTTTTTGAATCACCCAAGCTCGATCGTGATCTGAAAACAATGATTCGTGAAAATTTTCGGGAATTTGTGGCACCTGTTACGCCTGTATTTATGATGGAACAAAATCAGAAACTATTTCCGGCAGAAGATGGACGTATGCCGGCACAAAAAGTCAACAATAATGTTGATCTAACGAAAAGTGACGAACAGCCTGAGAAGAGTGAAGATCCAAAGTTCAGTGATGAGTCGGAGGACTCTGAAGATGGCATCAAAAAGCTCAAAATTGAACCATCCAGTGAGGAAGATGATGAGGATGACGATGATCTACCATTATCAAAAGTTCGCTTAAAAGAAAAACCATCACCAGACAAAGTCGACCTGCCCAACTCAATTAAAGATTCATTTGAGAAATTCCTCGCATCAAAAACAATTGCCGATTTTGAAACGTTTCTCAGTGACTTCCAAAAAGGTGCCAACGGTGTGCAGCTCGATCAGGAGCAGGAAAGTTACGTTTACAACAGTGTATTAGACATTTGTAAGACAACATTGCCAGAGAAATGTGATTTGGGCGAATTTAAAAACATGCAAAAATTGGAACAGTCGATTAGTAGCCCGCTGTTTGCCCTATTCAAGAATCTACATCAGAATGAGGACAAGTGTAAAAAGGGAATTCTGGATCTGATTGAGTTCTGTTATTCACGCTTACCAAGCATGGGCTTCATGATGCTTTACTTTCTTAAAGTTTATGCAAAACTGCAATCAAAAAAGAACGAGAACACAACGCTGGTGTTCAAAACAAAAGTCTATAAGCAACTTTGTCAGTGTACCGCCAATCAGAAAATCGATGTGTGCCTCGAACGAGATTTATCATTATTGGAGCGCTACAGTCTCAATATGTTTTTGTGGCTATTGCCCGACATTTATCGCGAATTCGAGAGTCACACAGTGAACAATAGCGATGTACTGCGAATAGTCGTCGGCTGTATTGATGCTAAAAATTTGCGTGATCTCATTTTCAACATCACTCAAGGCAAACTTGTAATTTTTAAGAATGATGGTGTCATTGATGTTGTGCGAGATAGTTTGGATTACGAGACATTTGAACAGATATGTTTATGGCAACTGTTGCAAGCTCACGATGTGCCTATTACAAGTATTCAGGTAAGTTTGACAATTTTCTATTCGCCTCAATTCTAACAAAAAAAAAAAAAATCTTCAATTTCTTAAAGGAAATCCTTCCAGAACTCGAACCATGTAACAATGAAGCGTTGACCAGCATACTTTTTATGCTGAAAAATGAGGAACCGACTGTTGAGCTAGTGCGACTATTGATGAGTCGTGAAACAAAGAAAGGTGATCCATTTGTGACGTCGGCGCTTAGGTGAGATTAACTTCTTAAATGGAGATCAAGTGATGATCATTCTGCTTTCCCTTAGACATTGGTGCATTGATTACGAGGAAAAATTATCAGAAATTATAGCCAACTTATTGATATCAAAATATCCACAAAATTCGCCCACAAAACGGAAACGACCGTTGAAGAATAGTCAATCGAATAATTCACCAACCTCAGAGCAGGTGAGCTCCTTTTTAAAAGCTTCAAATAAAATCAGTAAATACTTTTATGTAAATTTTCAGCTACTCAATCATCTGGAGCACCTTCGGCGTGCGTGTCGTCATGGTTCAGGCATCGGGACGGGTCTTTATGTGCAAGACAGTATGCAGCGCGCACTGCAGCAAGCATTCTCACATAGCACCGATAGCCAGAAGGTAAGAACATTTCTTGGTTGCTGGGAATCGTTTAACAATTTTCTTCCTTGATTTCTCTAATACAGAAACAATTTAATGATCTCTTTGCACTTGCTGCTGAAGATGAAATGACCGGCACTGTGAGCCGGAGGGGTACAAGTAGTCGTGGTGGACGTAAACCAGCGGCAAAAAAGGATACAAACTCTAATAGCACAGCAGTGTCGAACAAAAAATCAGTAGAGTCGTCAAATAACAAATATTCCAGTGATGAATCAACAGATGTAAGTTGACGCAATCTATGGTTCTCTGTGATTTTATTAAACTACTTTCAATTCCTCAGGAAGACTGGTCGAAACAACAAAAAACGCAAGCGGCAAAACGACGCAAAAAGACAACTGTCCTGAGTGATTCCGATTGACCACCAGAAACTGATTTAATTTATACAGATTTTTACAACTAAACCAACACAAGTGCTGATGATATAGAAACTGTTAGGAACCACCACACAAATTTATTTTTTAATGGAATCAAATTTTCTTTTGATATTGTAAAAGCAAAACGAATGTCCTGGGCTACTGATTGTCGTCACACACAAACAGGAAATAGGAGAAAATGCGATTTTCTTCCCCAACTTGTAAAATTGTTAGTTAGCTTGATGATGTAAAAATTTCACCAATTGATGGTCCGCTAAAGTGGACAGACAGGACATGAAGCGAGAGAAAAAAGGAATACAAGTATTAGAAAAGAATTTGTTTATTTGATTTCAGAATTACAGAAAAATTGGCTCTTGATTTAATTTTAAATGTGCTTGTAGGAAATTGTGTGACCGATTTGTTTTGCTTCGTATGGACGCGATCTCATGCGACCCCTGAAGCACCTTGTAAAATTCTTCTCCTGTTGAAATTCAGGTGCACCGGAAATTTCGAGCTGTTGAATGGATTCAGTTTCCAAGAAAATGTCAAATGATGTCATTGCACGTTGAAGTTGTAGTGGCAAAATGTTATCAATTGATTCGGTGGCGATGCTATTAACCCAAAATTCTATTTCACGCAAATGCGATGAAGTTTCAGAGTTCACTTTATCATCATTCCAGCTAAAATTAATCGCAAAAACTGGCAGGTCATTTGGGAAATTGCCAGGCACCGCAATGTAACATTCCAGTTTAGCTGAACCGCGTAACAAAACAGCACGATAGAAGAGATCATTCGAGTTGATCACGCCCTCATCAATGAATTTCCTTGTACATGGCACTGCTTCATATTCGGCAAATGAGAGAGTAACAAACTGTTGCAAGACATTGGAGATTTTTACTGCACTACCAGTAGCTGTCATTTTTCCGATTTCCAGCGATTGAATCTGATGGAACAGCTTCAAGCGAGCGTTAAGTCGTTTACGCATTTGACGAATGAGCTTTGGAACAGTTTCCTCGCATAGCTTATATGATTCTTCAGGACTCAATGGTGAAGTGAAATTCAAACCACACAAGCGTTGAGCCCATTTGTAAGGTTTTCCAAGCATCTTATCATCCAGCAGTTTACTCAAGTCCTTTCCTTCCAAATGGACATTTTGCAGCTGATAAGATGTCTTTGGATTTGGGCTTTCAATACCGAAATCTTCGGGATATAAACTTGACAAAATTCGATCTTGTGTAATGATATCTCCAGCAGCAATCGATTGATTGTTATCAAAATTAAACTTACACTGAACTGTTACGAAATTTAATTGTGGCAAATAAATCAACGTAATCGACAGCACTTCGTCGCGGCCTTTTGTTGTAATATTAAATTTAACACTCAGCGGATGATGCTTGAAGAGTTTTTCCCGTTTCTGATTAATGTTATCAGTGCGCGATTGGCGTCTTTGAATTTTGCGACGATTTTCAGTGTCATCAAAATCATTTTCCTCAGTTTCGTTTTCAGAATCTTCATCAGCGCCGTTTTCTGTTTCTACTTTTGTCTGACGTCGCTCAATTTCAAGTTGACGGGCTTCGTCTTCATCACCCTCAATTGAAACTGTTAATTTCTTATCAATCACTTCCGAATAAGCGCAAAGTTTTGAGTATGCCATATAAAGAGGTTGAGGAAGTAAACGAACAAGCTTTTGAATTTCCCACTCTTTTTCAAATGGCATCTCAAGAATTTGCTGAATAGGACGTGTAGCTTTGCGAACTTCTTGTAAGCATGGATCCAGCGAATTCAACTTTTCCTTGACCGTAATAATACTTTGAGCAATTTCTTCCTTGCTGCTTTGCAGTTCCTTGCATAACTGAGCATATTCTTTACGTTGCTGTAGCTCAAATTCAAGGCGAGCCAATCTCAACGCATGTTCATCTTCAATAACTTCTGGCGTTCGGCTTGGCTCTGGTGCCTTTTCCATGAAATTTTCAACCGGCACCAATTCAATGTCTTCATCTTCACTTTTAAATGAGTAGCACTTCTGAATTTCCTTCTTCAAATGAGCTGCCTCATAGATGAGATTTTGAAGCTTCAGGCGATTGCTATCCACTTGCTGTTTCTCCTTTTGCAATGAGTCTCGACGAGAGTGAAGACGAATTTTGTCTAGTCTGTTGAGTTTCTTTAGCTTTACTACAACCATTGATCCTTGAATACGTTTCTCAACAATTTTTTTACGGGCCTAGAACAAGATTAATTTTGTTATGTCTAAAACTTCCAGCTGGATGCTAGCAGCGCTTACCTCGTCAGTGTTTTGGTCCTTTAGCTCTGCCACTTCCTGAATTATGCTGTTTAGCTCGACATAACACTCTTGAAATTGGCCACGATCGAACCGTTGTTCCTCTTGCTCCTCAAACTCGATTGCATTCTTCAATAAATTATTTTTTAGATTAGATGAATTTAAAATGAATGTAAACACTGATCTCACATTGTAAACTTCCTCTTTTGTCAGCTTCACCTGCACCGGTTGGTTAGTTGATGATGATGTTGATGTCCTGCTGCGTTTTTTACCTTCGCTAACCATATTTCTAAGATTAATTTTAGTCCTGATTTGAAATTGAATGAATTTTCTTCTCAAATTATTATTTCTAATAAGAATCTCAAACCACGTTAACTTTCATACGTTTTTCAAATTTCTAAAATTTCGTTAAAAAAGTATTACCATGTAATACTCACTGAAGTAAATTTAGTTTCACGATATAATTTAAAAATATTAAGCTTGAATACATACATACCTTCAGCTGCCTTGAGTCCTCATTATATTATTTCTCTATATTTGCTAGAATGCAAAGCGGCTAAAAAATAGCGTGACGTTAAAACGTTTCTTACGTTTCTGACAAAAGTTTATACGTACCGCATGCTATTTGCGTACGAATCTTACGTCGTCCTTTTAACACAATTTCAATTTCGTGAATAATTGTTTCATCATTATAATATTTTAAGTTATTTTGATTAATCAGTTGAAAGCTATTAACATATTAACAGTTCCCAGAAATCAATAAAATGGCAACTCCCAGACAATTCACATTTATAGATGAAGAGGATCCATCGAGAAAGCTTTCCAGGAAATTCAGAGACGATCCATTCATGACCGTTGGTAAGCACTTGCTCTTAAAAGCTATCCCCAAAGAAGTGATTGTTGACAATGCATTTATTTATAAGCAATGCCATTATCCATCATGGATGTGAGATTTTGAAGAAAAATTCATAACAATTTGACGAATTTTTTTTATAATAGAAATTGCATAACGAATGAAAAACTTAAAATTTTAGTACATCTAACTAAGTAGATATGTATGTGTCCAAGTCGAATGATAACGTCACAGTTCCTTAGTAACATCAAATTGCATGATCAAATATAAATGCATTTTCCCTGACCTTGATCTAAAAATAATATGCACAATCATATGCTCGTGGGCGAGCGAATCGTTACCGTACCTTAAATCTTCCTGACTTAAATTTACTTATTTCATATTTTAGGACTCGGTGGTCTGGTGGTTGCTCTTGGCATTGCGGCGTATAAGTTCAAACACAGAGGGCAAATGTCAACATCAGTATTTCTGATGCAAACGCGCGTCGCAGCACAAGGAACAGTTGTAGGTGTGCTTAGTATTGGACTTGCTTATTCAATGTTTAAAAAACATGTCCTTCATCAGGAAGACACCGACTAAATTCAATTAATTAACCTAATTTTTAATTTATCTCAATCGCCTAAAATTAACACTTTGTCCATCATTTCCAATCTCACAAAATTCCAAATTTCGCTTAAAATTATAGTACAAAGAAAATATGATCAACCAAAATTATTGAACGCATTGTCTGCGTGCGACATAAAAATCGATGTGATAATTTCAAATTGGTATTCTAAAATATATTAATTTTAGATTAATTTGGTAATTTAATGACGTTTGTGAATCTCTGAAAGATAAATTTAAAACTTTGAGAGAATAGTGAAATATTTATTTATTTTATGTATTGTTGTTTGTCGTACTCGTAGAGTCGTAGGAAAAGAAAATACGAAATTGCAAAATAAAATTCAACAGGTGGACGCTTGAAAGATGAATTTCATTTTCTTCCTTTTTTTATCATTCCATCATGAATCTGAATGCGCATTCGCGAAGATAAAAAAAAGATATTTTTCATCACTGAAAAAAGAGCTTTTTAAGTTTTATTTTATCTATTGAGCTGTGCAAATATTTTTGTAGTCTGGAAATTCATTTCTTATTATAAATTATCATTGCATCATTCATTTGAAGCTTTTGAATAATAATGTGGCTACAAATATCGAGTTTCTTTTGTTGGGATTTGGCAACAGGTATGTCACATTTATCTTGGCCATATGTTGCTTCCATCTTTTTCAGCTAATTATTTTTCTGTTATAATTGGCTTAAATAGGAGCAAAAATCATTGGCTCATTGGGTGTATTGAAGCATTCGCTGACAATTCTACTCATCTACTTGGAAACCATTGATTTGTGGGTACTCAGCAATACGGTGAATGGACAGAAGATTCCAACGTTAGTTTACACATGTTAGTTAAATTCACTTTTCTTCCAATCAGCAAAATTAATCGAAAATTGATGTCCTTTCAGTTGTAGTTATATTGCTCTTTGTAGCATTCATCGTTAATGTGTTTAACATTATCTTAGCATATCGCCTGTTCAAGATCACGGATACTGTAAATAAGACGTCATATTTAAGGTGTCCTTGTAGTTCATTAAATGAAAATATTTTTAATTATTCCAGAATCAAGTGCAGGATTTGACTAATTGGATCATTACAAATCGCATCTATTTACTACTCTTTGTAATCTATATATGCCTGAAATTCGCTCAAGAACCGATCGACTTCCGTTCAATCATTCGTGTTCTGACATTTATTTTTGATGTTTATTGCAATTTGTGTGTTGTTGCATTACGTGAGGACTACAGAAAACGTGCTAGTCTATTGGGATATCAGGCTTAAAGAAAAGTAACAAACAGAAAATTTATCGACTTATATAAATCAAACTCTTCAAATGGACTTCTTGATGGAACAATAATTAATTAATTATACTTAAATTATTTTTCGTGAAACAGAAAGGGTTTTAAATGTGCAACATTACTTACTTAATCAGAATGGAGATCTGAAAATTCTATTTATCAAATGAATTAAAATTATTTTGATGTTGTGTACTCCGAGAAGGTTTTTTTTTTATTTAATTTTTTTGGTACTTAGATAGGTTTCAAATATTACATAGGTGTCATTAAGTATGATAAATCATCCATTGCTGATGAAAGCTAGAAAGCTATAAGAGAGCGTTGTCTCTGACCCGCAAAAAGATTATTCAATTTTGTCTCGATGATATGATACCGAAACTTCCTATATAAATCTAAAATTTAGATTCAGATTCTAAATCGATTGCCCCAGCATCTTCTTTCTATATATTGCATGTATTAATTCCGAAAATGCTTTAAAAATTATAAAATATCTTCTACAGAGTCAAGAAAAATGACTATTTTCAAAAAAAAAAAACCCCTCCTAAACTTCGATATGATTTTTTTGATGGTTAGGTTTCGTCCCGTTTTCATTTTTGGCTTTACCAGGAGGCAACAAAGGCAATCTCGCCAAAATAAGGAAAAAAGCTCTTCCATATATTGCCCCGGTTTTGCGCCAAAAATTGATGGTCACCCTATTTACTAACTTAAGTCAGTACTATGTAGGTCTACAGGTCTACATAAGTCAAACGACTACAATTTTAAATTGACTGTACCAACCAGTCACCCGTGTAGTTTTCCCCTCGGACTTAAACACAAAGCACTTGACAAAATAAAAAAAAAATGATATAAATTAAACAGTTTTTCAGTTATAATTAATTACCTAATGGACATCAGCACTTTGTTGATTGCTTTATTAGTGCTCATTATTCTTTGGTTTGTTGTGAATTACTTCGCAAAGCCAACAGTTTATATCAGTGACAGGAAGAAAAAACATTCCTGGAAATCCAAAAATGAACAAAATTCATTTTATTGTAATGTCTGTGAATTTCTTCTGACCTCATCAGGATTCGTATGTGAATACTGCAGTGTAGCCTGTGACAAACATGAATGTATGAAGATAGCTGATCGCAAATTAAAATGCAAAGAGCTGAGAATAAAAAAATCGATCTCAGCTGATCAATTTCAGCACCATCTTATTCCTGGAAATCTTATAAACTCCCAGTGTTATGTTTGTAAGCTGGAAATAGAAAATGTTCATGAGCCAGGAATCCATGGTATGAGATGCTGCTGGTGCCAAGAGAGTTTCCATGATTCATGTTCCGCAAAAGAGGGTTTTGGTTGCGACTTTGGAGAGTATCGTGAGTTCATTATTCCGCCTTTCAGCGTAAAAGCTTCTCGAACACGTGATGCACCTCAATTGCATTTAACAGAAATAACTCCAGTCCCTAAATGGAAAAACTGGAGGCCACTCATTGTCATTGCAAACACCAAAAGTGGATCTAGTGAAGCAGAACATATTAGCAGCTTGTTCAAAAGTATTCTTAATCCTATTCAGGTCATTATGGTATCAGCATTTCATAGTCCTAAAGAAGCCCTTCAAATTGCACTTAAATTAGCTCCCTTAAAGTGTCGTATAGTTGTCGCAGGAGGAGATGGGTCGGTTGCTTGGGTTCTCAATACAATTCACGAAATGAATCTGGAATCCGTTGTTGAAGTTGCAATTTGTCCTATTGGAACTGGAAATGATTTATCAAGAGTAATGGGCTGGGGATCGGAGATTAATGATGAAGATTTACAATCGCCTAAGAGACTTATCGAAAGAATCCGAAATGCTGAAACAGTTCAGTTGGATAGATGGCATCTTGAGATCAAATACGACAAGCATTCGATCATATCAAAACGGCTCCTTCACGATAAAAATATGTTTATGTACAATTATCTGAGCGTTGGCGTTGATGCTTTAGTCACATTAAATTTTCACAAGGCGCGTGCTTCACCAATTTACGTGGTAAAATCGAAAATAATTAACAAGCTTATGTACTTTATTTATGGTACTCATCAAGTCGTAATGCAGGATTGTGAAGGATTGCAAGAAAAATTAGAGCTTCATCTTGACGGAGTTAAAATCGAGTTACCGGAATTACAGTCAGTAATTGTTTTGAACATTGATTCTTGGGGTGCTGGTGTAAAGCTTATACAGATGACTAAAGAAACTGACAAAAAGTTTGCTGATGATTATTCAGTGAGCGATGGTATGCTTGAAGTTTTTGGTGTTGTTTCGTCATTTCATATTGCACAGCTGCAAGTTGGAATTGGAAAACCGATAAAATTGGGACGAGCGAAGGAAGTTCGGGTGAGCTTGTGATTTTGCATCCAGTTACGTAATTTAAATAATGAATTTTTAGATAAAACTTAAAGCACCATGCCCAGTTCAAGCAGATGGTGAGCCGTGGCTGGAACCACCATCAGAAATACGCCTGATGCCACATAGTCAAGTGACCATGCTAAAATGTTTAAATTGAATCTCTAGAAACAATTTTTTTTTTCGGTCATTCCAATCGAATTTTAAATTATTTATTCCAATCTCAGCCAAAGCTTTTAATTGACGACCATCAGTATATATATATGTATGAATCTCTCAACGTTAGTCATTGTTTACCTCGTTTGTGAGAAATAAAATCACCTAATAAAGAATCTTTTTCATTATGTTTTGCATCAAATTTTTTTGAGTAATGAGAGCCTTTTTATTCAATGGAATCATGATTTACATGTTTTCTTCATTATATAAATATCAATAAATCAAAAAGATGAACTTTAATTAGTATCCAATCAGGACAGTTTATGCAATAAATTAAGAGACAAACCACAACAAAAGTATGCTAAATTAAAATAGAAATAATACAAAAGGAAAAAAATCACAATTCAAATAGAGGGGATATGCGATACCTAATACGCTGAATCAGAACAAACGGCTATGGTAGGATTTTTCTCGTCCTTAAAAAACAATATCTAAATCCCTATCTACATGTTTTAATTTTAATGAATGAATCTCTGAGTCCGTTAAACAATCGCATTTTTTTTTTAGTTTTAAAATGTCAGAATCGGCATCTCCCGATGGTCCAATAAATCTTTGGCAATCGAAAACCATGGAAGTGAGACATAGGTTAAGAACGAATTTAATGGTGTCGAGGATTGCCGTCGATTTTCCTTCCAGAAATGGAATGTTTGTGTGAATCCTTTCGATGTCCAAAGTGGGTTATATTGACCATCATCAAGTTCTAAAATGATAGAGAAAAAATAACATGTCAATTTGATTGCACATACCGCCACTATTCATTTCTCGTAAAATATTTATGAAATAAATAAGAAACCTTTCTTAATTTTCTTTGGTACATCACACAGATAGAAAATTTGCGTTCCATCGGGAGTTATGCGTTGCGGAATAGCGATGGTCTTTTTATGCTTATTTTTATTAACCATCGGTAGTGTCGAATACTTGGTTTGAGTTTTATCATCACTGTTGTTGTTACCATCAGAAACATTTCCAGCCTCTTCATGCTTTTTGGTGCCTTCTAATGTTGTTGTTTCTGTTGTGACAACATTATTATTGCTGATCGATTGTTCAGATTGTTTCAGTTTATTCTTGCACTTAAACATGCTCAATCGATTTTTTTGTTTATCCTGAGATTTCTGATCGGTGCCTGATCTCTTTACAAACAAAACTGACGATGATGGCTTCTTATTAATCCTTTCTATGCCATCAGATTCATCAACACATGGAAGTTCTTCTTTACCATTCACGCGAATCATGAATTTTTTGTCTTTTTCAGTCATAATTCCAATTTTTACATGCGCATTGTTGACAGATGAATTATCTGTTGAATCATCAGCATCGGCTGCCTCGCAGGCAATTTCATATTCATCCTGATCTCCATTATTCTTCGATTTTCCAGATTTCGCTGGTGATTTTCTCGATACTAATTTCTTATTGAAATTTTTCGAATATTCAATTTCACTTTCAACGTCCAATAATGTTTTGATTTGATCAGGTGGTTTTTGTCGAGTAATTGTTGTCAGGCATGATGGCGAATCCATCGGACCACTGTCTGAGCATGTGGGACAATAGATTTCCGATAATTGGAGGGAATTGTGAGCACCAAGTGTAGGTTTAAAGCAGTTACAACATGCTGATGGCGATTTGAGCGCTTCATCAGCGTCACATGTCCGACGTGACGTTGCCAATAAGGTATCGGATGCAGAAGAAGCAGGACGATCTATAAAGTAGATCAACATTGTTTGTTTTTTTGATTTAATTTCTTGTTGTGTGTGGATGCAAAAATAAAATTCTCAATTAAAAAAAAAATATGAGCTAAAAATGATTATCGAGGAAATCAAATGGACATGAAATGGACCAAAACCGATAAAGGATCAACTCAAATCAAATGAAGGATGAAGACAAGAGGCATCATCTAATTTTGCAATAAATCGTCCTGCTTTTTCAAACAAACGTTATTTCGTATAAATTTTTTCAACGATGAAGCATTTCATGAGGAAACTTTATAAAAAAATGCCCATCGAGGAAATTGAAGAGAAAATAACTGATTTCACAATATCAAAATATTCATGCATAAAGAAAGGAAAAATAATGTAAACATATTGTGTAATTTAAGCAAAATTAAGATAACACCAATTGTAAAATGATTGATGACAAGAAAATAAATATAAAAACATACAGTAAGGGCTAATGAAAATGAAGCATGCATAAAAAGCTATCAAATTGTGTAACATGTGTAATCTCTTACCGTCTCGTAAATCGCCAGCTTCGATTTCAGATATCTCATTAGCCAAGCTGTCAAGTCCTTCGTTCTGTGACAGAGCCTTTGAATAGCCAGCTGCTTTTCCCGTATTCTTTGTACGCCATCCATTTTTGCTGTAATTTTGTAGATTGGAGCTTGGATCACTGAGACGTCGCTGGTGTCTGGTATTGTAATATTCATCCAATTCATCTTCACATTCAGAATCCCACATGTGATCAGTCAGTGAGAATCCTGGTTCACTCGTTGGCGTTTCGATGCCTGATCCTTTTGGCTTTGTTACTGCCATCTCGGCAAATCCTTTACCTGCCGGTCCTTTCATTCGCACAAATTCACAGCGTGTCTGTGGTGCTGAGCTGAAGAGACCAAAAGTCATTCGTTGTGCAACTTTAGAGCTTAGGCTCGACTGACGTGCGTCATAGACCTTTTTGAGAGCATCATATCTGATGGAGCCAAGAAAAATAACGCCCTGAATCGTTCCATCGTGATCTTTTGCTACGAGCTCCACACAAACCATCTCACCATCACGCACCAGAATATCTTGAAATACCTCATCAAAATTGTCGACCATAAAACAAATATGCGGATAAGTTATTTCCTCGCTTTCTCCTTTTGAGTCCATTTTTCTTCGTGATGGTGATGCATAGACACGTTGTGAATGACGTCTAAGTACTTGCAGCTCTTTTGGAGACGTTCGTGTACAGATAGCAAGCGTTAAGTAGTAGTCAAATTTATGAATGACCAGATTGAGATAAACACTTTCTTCCCAATCTACATCGGGGTCACCAATAGGTAGCTTTTTTGAATCTTTCCTGAATACTTCAACTTCAGTATCATATTTAGGCATGTTTCTGGTTCCTTTAATGTACTTCTTACGTACAAAAAACAACAGATCATCACAATCAATCGCTTTCTGATCTTTTTGAGTCTGGAACAAGAAATGTCTGACAAAGATTTCCGTCCATTGTGTGTTCCCTTGCAGGACGACGAAACCGGAATCTAAAAATAATGACGAAAGCATTTCAGTGGGGATGAATACATGTGAAAAGGGAAGGGGTAAAATGAAAAATCAATAATCGGGCGACACATGAAAATTTTCCTTACCATCCTTCATCAGATTTCTCATCTCCTTAGTACGCTGGAAGTTGATGTCCTCCAGTAGCTGTTGAAGAGGAGTAATTTCGGCCAACACATTTTTTAAATCCATTTTTTCCTTTTTCTTTGTTGGCCTCAGTATTTGCAGTTTTTACATCAGTTTTCGTATGATCTCATGATTCACTTCAATTTGATTTGTTGTGATTCGACCTTATCAGCATTTTCTAATACTTTATTACGCCGTGAACATTGTTAATGTATTAACTAAAATGAAAATCTGTACTATCACTTTTCTTCTTTTTGAATAAAAGGACAGTTCCAACATGGGGGCGTTAGCAAGTTCCAGTAAGGAAAATATAAGATTCCACACAAAAAGGGGATACACTATATTCCTAAATCAACCCCAACAACAACCCTGGATGGTTACATTTTCAAGTAAGGGGGACAAACTTCTACGGTGATCAGCAGGAGGACAAAATATTTTTTTTTTTTAAATATATCCGTTATTTTATTTTCTTTCAATTTTTAATCAACTTCAGCTCGCCGAATGTTCTTATTCGTAAATTTGCGTTTTTTGAAGACAGCTGGCGAGGAATCATCATCGAGTTTTGTGACTGTCTTTTCTTTAAATTTCTTTACTGGTGGCTCGTCGTTGCTAACACTCGCGACTGCATAATAATTAGCGAAATCTTGTTTAGGTAGCTCAAGATCGAGAGCTTCCTTCTTTTCAGGTTCTGAATCGACAGCTTGCCATTCTCCCAAAGGGCGATCATGATAGGTGCCATAAATATCTGCAAAGTTATTCAATGGCTCTTCCTTCGGTTTCGGATCCTCTGTGAATTTCCTGTACTTTTTAGATTGTTCACGTTTATATTTTGCCGCTAGTTCATCAGCATTTTCAATTGTTTCAGTCATTTCCTGTTGCAACTTTTCTTCCTGTTGTTTTACAGCGATCGCATTTAGCTTTTCATATTCATCGATTTTCATATACCCTTCTTTTGGTTTCTCCCATGTTGTTTCTATTGTGAAACGTAGTAAAAATGACAAAATCAACAACTGAAATAGCATTTAATTCTTTAAATACATACCCCCACTTTTTATATGCCAGTAGTAAAAATGTCCTTCTTCGGCACGCGCCTGACACCACATCGATTGTTTCTTTTCTGGCACTGCTGTCGATGTTGATGCTTTCCGTACATTTGGTCCACATTCTTCATCGCTATAATAAGGTAAGGCAATGGGATCAATTGCACGGTTGCTCGACGATGCTTGCATAGAATGACCGATTGCTCTTGAGCTAATATCAGCACCTGTTGAAACATCCTTCATATATGATTTCATGGCAGCACTGTTCATTTTACGAATGTCTTCATTCATTTTATCTTGTGCCTTCTTGTCAGCTTCTGATTTTTTGCCGATTTCATTTAATCTTTTTTGGACATTTATTTGATGTCGCTTGCCATTGTTATGAAATTCGACACTCGGCTTGTTATCAGTGATCCAACATTTACAATATTCACAAAACTTTCTGTCCTGTGATTTCCAATATTCGGTCCTAAATATTTAAATAAATTAACTGTGAAATCATAATTTCAATTAATTCACATTAGCGAATGTGTCGTGTATGAGATGCATGAAAGACATAATTTACATCTTGCAACAACAAATCCGAAATTTATTTTTAACGTCAAAAAGTTATTAAAATTATTATTGCCGCTAATGCACATTCACTCATTTACATGGTCGCCGTTGCATAGGAAATGTGGGAAATTTGTTTTCTAGGAATGTTTGTTTTTTTCCTCATAATTAATGTATATAGCTAACTGCATTTTAAGAACAATCTTTTTTTTAAAACATAAATAATTTCAATGACAATCGAAATGGTTTGTTGAGCCAATAACCCAGTTGTGAAAATAAAATTGTGTTATCGTGTTGCACAGCAGAAGGAAAGGCATTACAAATTATTAATCGATACCATTTTACGATGACTGTTTCAATCGAGTCAGTTTGATAAGAATCGGATAATGTTTGTCCTCATCGTACGTCTTTGAGCTCAAATCTTTAAATCGTAAATGACTTTCCCAAACTTTGGCATTATAATACGTGAATATTTCACAGTTCATTCCCTTGTTAATGCATTTGTTGATGAAAGAATTCATTGTTGTTTTCCTTCGTGGCGCAAATACGAGAGCTTGTCCATCATCAGCCAAGAAATGATTTATGCTTTCAACTAATGCCGCGCGTGAGTCATCGAAGAATAGACAATCAGCACACAGCACGAAATCATATTTTCCCTTCTCATTACAAAATTCTTTTGTTGCTTTTTCCCATCGCAGAACTATAAGTTGGAAAATTTTTAATTAATTGCTAATTTAAAGAGATATAATGAAAATAGCAATGCCCATCATCACCTGAACACTTTACGAAGCACGAAACATCATTAAGTTTAACTGATTTCTTAACATTTTCCAGTGATTTTTCATTTCCATCACTCATATGAACGCAAAAACTTTTTCCATATTTTGCTATCATCAACGCACCAAGACAGAACATTCCTCCGCCCAGTTCAAGAACCCATGCATCATTAAACATGTGCAGGTTATCCAAAATGAAATAGCACATTGCGGCTTCGGAACTCCAAAAGAAGCTTCCACTATTATTGAAGCCCATCAGATCTTTAGTGTTCCATAGTTTTTTCAGATGAACATTACAATTGAAATTCGACACGTTATCGAATGCAATTGTAAAACAATTATTTGCATCAAAAAGTTCCGATGCTAGATTTACAGACTGGCTTATTTTAACCAAATCAAATCCATCAAAATGCTGACAGCTTTCGTTGAATGTGGGGCTTCTGATTTCAATTATTGACGATTCCTTTTCTTCTTCTTTCATTGTTTGCACTTCACGTCTATTTTCAGTCAATACAGCACGAGCTAATAATTTCCAACGATTTCGAGCGTTTACATTTTGCTTTATTAGCAGTTTATTAGAAAAATCAACGTCATCGTCCACCACTTTGGTATCCTTGTAATAGCTTTCAACGTGATTCATTTTTATAACAGAAACTTAAATAAATTAAATTTTGTGCAACGTTACTCCGCGAGACGCACGAGAAGGAAATGAATATGCATAATGCTGCTTCTATTCAACTGAATCTATCGACTGGCTATAACGATGTTTTAAAATAAAAAACCGAGCGTATTTTTAGCGTTATAGTTGTTATTCCTCTTCTGTACTTGCCTCCTCGCGAAAATTCTATATTGCCGAATTGTGTATAGCAGAGCATTCAATTGTTGTTACGAGTAAAATATACATAAATTTAAAAAAAAGATATAAGGCAACAACAAAATGAGAAAAATTGTTTATTCTTCTAATTCAGATGCTGCCTGTTGCTTTAGACTTTGGCATGATTTCAATACTTCATTGTGCCGAAGTAATTAGCTCATATTTTTTTTCTTTCTTCTCGCATAGGATTTCATTCATTTGACCAAAGATTTTCACGAGCATTAACTCATTTTTAAAAAATTAAACAGCTTAATTATCAGCTGGTCGCATGTTTATATAGTAGGAACATTTGAACATTTCTTTGATATCATGTGTATGAGTGACTTATATGTAAACAATAATAAATAAATTCCAGAAAACATAAGATAAACTCATTTTCAGCACTCACATTATAATACTTTTATTTCTTCCTGTCCTTGTACGATGTTTTCTGAAGTTTTCACCTTTTGACTCTTTTTTATTTGCTCACAAAATAAATTTTAAGGAAATTAAATTGAAATCGAATATTATGATGTATGTACACAACTTTTCTGCCTGAGTGGAATTTGCAGAATTAAAACCCGTTAAAAATATAAGTCCATTTGGACAAAGCCGTTAAATACTTATATTGATCATAAAAATAGGTAGGAAAGGGAAGTAACACAAGGAAAATATTACATTTTAACGTAGGTAATCAAAAGAATTGCAATTAAATTCAGCAATACAAATTTTAGAAAAATATCTCCTTGTGGGTTGGTTGTCAATAGTTTCACTCTGATTTTTAGATCCATCTAAATCTCATACGAACTTTGAATAACTTCCGACACGGAGATGCGTATTCAAATATTGGAATGTAAGGTGGAATCGTTGATCAACATCAATAATTCTCCTACGACCACGGAAAAGGTCGAGAAAAGGAATAAATGGAAAAAACGTTGCATTAATATTTTGAAAAAAAAAAAAGTGGTGCTGAAGTTGTGAGACATGTGCCTTTTGTTTACCTCCTGAAATTTATTGAATCAAAAATACTTAACTGAATTAGCAGGAAATGGCTGATAATAAAAACTCGTTCCAATCCTTCGGATTAAGTCCATGGATATGTAAGCAAATGGCTAAATTGGGCTTAAATTCGCCAACACCAATTCAGAAGCAATGCATTCCTGAAATTCTTACTGGCCGTGATTGCATTGGAACAGCTAAAACCGGAAGTGGAAAAACTTTTGCATTCGCTCTACCGATTCTACAGAAACTGTCAGAAGAACCAACTCATAACTTTGCTCTCGTGCTGACACCAACTCATGAGCTCGCTTATCAAATCAGTGAACAATTCCTTGTAGCCGGGCAACCGATGGGTCTACGAGTATGTGTTGTGTCAGGTGGAACAGATCAAATGCTCGAGAGCCTAAGACTGCAAAGTCGCCCTCATATTATTGTGGCAATGCCAGGTCGATTGGAGGCCCATCTCACCGGCTGCAACACATTCTCATTTGAGTCTATCAAGTTTCTGGTAATCGATGAAGCCGATCGTGTGCTGAGTGGAAGTTTTGATGAAGCTCTGACAGTCATTGAACGGTTTCTGCCGAAACAGCGTCAGAATTTATTCTTCTCAGCCACCATGAAGGACTTCATGAAGCAATCCAGTTTATTTCCAATCGCTAATGATGTCTTCGAATGGGCAGAGGATAGAACAATTGCTACCGTTGAGACACTGGATCAGCGATATGTGTTGTGCGCTGATTATGACCGTGACATGGTGCTCGTTGAAATCTTGCGCAAATACAAGGAGGACAATGAAGATTCCAATGTTATAGTCTTTACGAACAAAAAGAAGTAAGTTGCATATAAAATTGAAACCAAATGTGAAACTTTAAACATCTCTTCTTGTAGAGACTGCCAAATTTTATCGATTGCACTGAATTCTGTTGGACTGGAGAACGTGTGTCTTCATGGATTCATGAGACAAAAAGAGCGTGTCGCTGCGTTAGGAAAGTTTAAATCAAACATTGTCCGCATTTTGATAGCAACGGATGTTGCTTCTCGTGGGCTGGATATCCCAAATGTGCAGTTGGTACTTAATCATCGTCTTCCAAAGTTTCCTAATGAATACATCCATCGAGTCGGACGAACAGCAAGAGCAGGTCGATCAGGACTCGCTATATCAATTTTTAGATTTCCACGCGACTTGGAATTTCTTGGTTCAATAGAAAATCTTATTAATACCAAGCTTACGGAGCATTCGATTGATCAGCGACTGGTGGAGCGAATCTTCATGCAAGTCAGTGTTGCAATACATGAAGCTGAAACAAAAGTTGATAACAATGATTTTGATGAGCGAATTCAAAATTATCGTCGCAAGCGATGGATTACCGAAGGCCTCGATCCAGATGAACAGGAAGCAAAATGGCAAAAAGAGTTGAAACGTAGAATTAAAGAACGAAAAGAAGCTCGGAAAAATCAGCGTGAACAGATGAAAGCTAAACCTCCGCCGGAAATTGCCGTCAAGGATGATCGTTTCAAAAATGTTGAAAAGAAAAAGAAATTTAAGAAAAATAATGACATCAAACAAAATCAGCAGCCAAAGAAGTTCGAGCATAAATCCAAACTTCAATTGAATGCTAACAAGAAAATAACAAAAAGGAGTTAAGGTCAATTCTCGCCCTTATCGATCTGCACAATAAGATCGCGTATCATTCTTTTTTTATAATCAGAATTCATAGCTTCTTTTTATTTCATGCTAATAAAAAAAAATAATAATTTAAGGACACGTAGCAAGCGCCAGTGCGCAGAATGGCTTTGTTTATGTGTTAACAAATATCTTAAATAGGACACGTGATGTGAGTCGAGCTGAAATGCGTTTTTGGCGCTTTGCAATAATTAATTTTTTTTTCCTGTTATCAGTTCCGTTGAACGTTGAACTTTTATGTATAAAAAATATCACCCACGAAAACTGGACCAATGGTTCAATCAATCTATCTATTCGTTCATTTTTACAGTCAGCAATGCATCCTCGGGCAGCACTTCGATTAGAGCTTTTGTTCCATCATTAAATGGATAAGCTATGGAACCGTCAATGACGAGACCTACAATGTGGTGCAAAAAAAATATGTTATCAATGTTTAGATGAACTGATCGTCCATGACTTACTGGCATCAATACATCGACTTTTCACATACAAATTAGTACAAAAGTCTCGTGACTCAAATCCTTTTGGATTGGGCCAAACACCTACACAAATTTGTTCACGAATCGAATAACATAAACGTGGATCCTCTGAAAATTATAATCAGGGATTATTTTCCAAATTTATTACATATTGTGCAATTTATTTATTACCTGGTTCAAATACCAATCGCCTGTTGTACTCATTAGAGATTTGTTGTGGATCAACGTCCATCGATTGACTTCCCGCATTGTCCTTTAAAATGTTCAATAAATCTTCAACATTCTTTTTTGACAAACGATTAATGCTGGTATGCCACGATGTTGAACCCGTGCCAGTCGAGACGCACAATCCAGAACTTTTTGTTTTCGTAATCTTTTGCGTGGTGCTTGGTCGAATGTGGAGATGGGAAACACGTGCTGATAGCGTTTCACCAATGAAGACCTACAAAAATGAGAAATGAGTTTAAAACATTTGCACAATTTTAGTCAACATTTAAAAGGAAATGTTACATGACTTAGCTTTAAGTGTTTACATTTGTGATCAATGCTGATAAGAAATTGATTCACAAAACACTGAACACCAAATTCTTATCAGCACTTTCTATCGTGGGAGTCTTTAATACAAATGGCATCATACCTCATTTAATGCCAAATACGGCAAAACACGTTTCGTAAATTTTCTTTTCCTGCCGTTGCCATTATATGTACCACCATTAATTTGATCCAATAATGTAGGTTCCGATATGATAACTTCCTTATGCTCAACAGGTGCTGTGTTGTATTCGTGAAGATCAATTGGAACTGGGGCTTGTCCATTAATCCCTAATAATGTAATTCGAATACGCGACCGATGCATCCACTCAAATTCTCCCGTCAAAAGCTTTTTGACACCATCATAGATATTTGATGAGTACTGTTTGGGTAACATTAATCTGCCCTCACTGCGTTGGGGATCAGAATTGAATCCAATAATTGGGACGGAGTTTTCAATAAATAATGGACTAGCACGTGATGCCGCTAGAAGGAATGTACCATCACCGCCAACCGGCACCAACACATCAGTCCATCGTAGCAAATCTCTGTTGATTGTTAATCGGTTGACAACCTTCACTTCAACTTCCATTTGACGGAATTCATCTGCTACTTTATTTTCGACATTTTTGTGCAGATTGTGGTAGTGCATAAGTGCATCAAAATCTGTGCCACGATTTCTAATCTTTTCTTCAAGCTCCAGATCATTGAGTTCTGAATGTCGGAGTCGCTCGAATTCAAGGCGCGTTAATTTAGTAACAATTAAAGCTTTCCTAATACGCAATTTGTTATTTTTAGCTTGCGAATGGAATAAGTGGTTGTTGACATATGTTGATTTATTTGTGTTTTGTTCCACTGCATTATGCTTCACTTTCATTAATTGTGATGATTTTTTTGCATGTTTTGCCAGACCTGAAATAAAAAATAAATATATTCTGTTTATATTTTTAATTTTGAGTGATTCTCGTGCGTGATGCAAATTTAGTAGACGCGCGTGGAACTGACAACGGGTCAATGAAAAAGGTTTAAATTTGCGCATCAAAGGGGAAATTTACCAACTGACATCTGTGATCAATTATTAAAATTAGAATTTATTCCATTCATTGAATGTTTGCGCGAAGCTATTCATGACATTCATGAATATGAATCATAATATAATCTAATATGAAATGCATTCATTCAATCAAAAAAAAAAAAAAAAACAAGAAAAAAAGATCACAATATTATTTATTCCAAGAAAAATCTCCGATGCGACATTTTGATTTCATTCTCTCATGTCCATGTGTATACTTGCTAACTCCGTTGATTAGGCGACATTGAGATGGAAGTGACTGTAGAAAATACTTATCATCTCAAAATTATATTGTCGTGCACAAATTTTTGTTTTTCTTTTATATTCAAATTTACAGCGATGGTTTGGAGGCTCGCGCGCCCATCGTCACATGTTGACCTTTAAAAGTATTTTTATTTGTTATCTAAACTCGAGAAAGCTGATAACTGCTTAAATTACTGGATAGCAAATCAAGCAAATGAAAAAGATTTAAAAATTTCATAGCGAAATTTATTTAAGAAAAATCAGCGCGTGAACCAAACAACACTACTGATAAGATTACCACCACTGATGATGCTGTTTTCGTGTGTGATTTATTGAGGATGGATGGGCACGAACGTAAGTTTTTCCATTTTATTATGGAAGAAATTCTAAAAATATATTTTTTCTGCCGGTTCGAGCAGAATTTTATACATATTTTTTGGCATATTTTTATCTTTCGACTATGTTTTACGTAAGACATTCTTCTTAACTGACGAGATTAATAAGATCGTGGATTTTTTTTTTCTTTCTTAATTCTTATCTGGCAATTTGTTAATCAACTGATAAATTTAGATATAGCTCTAAAAATAATCCACATTTTTGATCTGTTATCACTTATCACAGTGAAATGACGTTGAAGTTCGTGAGATATTTTTTTGTACTATCGCGAGGAAATATTTTTTTTTTTATAACTAAGCCGGTTTTTTTTGATGATTTTTATTCACTCTATTATAATTACTTCACTCTAATTACATTTGAAATGTTTCATCAAATTTATTTATAGCTCAAAACAAGTGTTTAAATTAAAGTAATCAAACTGCTGATGAGAAAATCTGAATAATAAGAAGGCAATGTGTATGTGCGCGAATGCGCGAAATAACACGTCGATCGTGAAGCTCTGTAATCAATTGAGTAACGTAACGATCATGTGAAAAAACAGCAGTATGACGAATTAATTGTGTTTTTGTAGAATGAAACTCTCAAAAAAAAAGATTTTCGTTTTTGTGATAAGAACGCGTTCGAGTCAGAAATTTTATTTCGCGCTTAATTTAATGGATGATCATGTTAAAATGATCACAAAGTTAATTATTTATGTTGCGATTTTCCTTGCACGTACACAACGATATCATATGCACTTACCAGACAAAACTGCAGTTCTAATCAGCAAACTCGGTGGTATCATTATTACATTGAATTCGTCAATAGAGTTTTCTGCTGTTGTTTTTCACTTTATATTTATATAAAAATAGTAACTCTCCGTATTTTGGTTCAATGCACTTTAGATGAGTTGATATAACGTTGTTGTCCTAGTTTACTCTCGTGAATATTTTAAGCAAAGGAATCTTTTAGCACCTTAATGTGTATTCTCGTTTTCTTTGTTTGCACTGTAATAGTACTGGAAATTGATATATTTTTCCGTTTCTGACACAGCTTTACTCAATGAATGGTTCTTTATTAATGAGTGAGAGCGAGCGCGATAAAACACGAAAACAACATTTCTTGTTCTCGATTGTTGTAGATTTTTTAGTGTTTCACATAAGTCACTATTTCGGTCAAATCGGTAATTTTATGCAGTGGTGTAGTCAAGATGAGTGTTTAAAATTATTGACAGTTAACCCTGAGTTTAACGGAATTTATTTATATTGTGTATGTATATATAATTTATTATTTAATAAGAAATCTTGGCAAGCACCTTAAAAATCATCTTCAAATCTTGAAAAATCAGAACTCTGTTAATCAAATTGTTAAAGCCACTCGAGACAATCTGTAAGACGTTCGCATAGCGAACAATAAATCAAAATAAATCACTCGACATGAGTGTATTGTTTCTTAAAGCAACATATTTACTCTCTACCTTTCTACATCGTGTGCTGCTGCCCGTAAATTGTTGCTTCATTTGACTTAACATATCAATATATATAAAAAAATATGTCTTGCAAGATATATCAAGCTCTCAATTCACGTCAAGCTTTTAGAAGAGCATTAAATGTGAGAAATTTTATCTTCTTTTAAAAGCAAAACACATAATTGAAGCTAATGGAAGCAGCAGTGTCCATTGGGGATACTACTTCAACCAACTAACTGGGTCACAATGAATTTCCTTTTTGTGCTCTCGTTCTATCTTATGTGGTCAAAGCTTTATTAATAGTTTTTCATCATCATTTTGTCATATACAATATCTAAAGCTATCCTTTCTCCTTCTAATCTGGACACACGATCCACTCTTTTTCTATCTGAGTTTTTCATTCCACATGAATAACTGCATATACGTGGATGAAGAAGCAAAAAAAAACCTTTTCTCTTCCTACTTTCAATTTAAAGACACGTTTTTTTTCCTTTTCGAGGAGTTTTAAAGCCACTAGTCATTTCAGCACCTGCACAAGAGAAGAACAAGTATCGAGAAATGGTTGAAGAGGGAGCGACAAAAATATCATTTAAAAACCTGCAGAGGAAGTGTTAAGGCATTCACTTCCATTGTTTCACATAATTTATGTTTTTGTGATTTAATAAAAAGCCGACAAAGAACAATGATGACGGCGAAGTGAGAAAGGGAAGGGGGAAGTTTGCATGGAGCATATATCATGGGCGCGTTAAAATGTTCTGTGGGTGCAAACAAGGAGATGAAAGAAAATTAAGATTTATTTATGGCATTCCTTCATTTTATGCTGAGCGCTCTTTGCCCCCATCGTCAAGATTTTTTTTTTCTAGGCAGTCGCACTAAAGCAGGTCCGGTTAACTGAAACCGTTCGCGGAGCTTAAATGAGATAAATTTGGGGTCGTGTTGAGTCACAAAAAAGCTCTAAGAGGCATAGTGGTCCGTATCTGCACTGAAGGATACATTTATTTTTTCAACATTGTTACGGTTGATTCATGATGTTTTTTTATTTCTTTGTTCATGCCCATTGCACATCCATTGGCAAAAATTATGGTTAAAAAAATTGAATGAAACAAAAGCCAAGAAAAGTATTTTCTTTCTTTATTTTCTCTTTCGTTTTTTTTTTTTTTTCTAGTGGCGATGGGTGAAGAGATTAAGGATATTAAGCTGTAACTTTTCGCCATTTTCAAGAGACTTTCGAACCTTTTTCCCTTGTGTAGGGTGAACTTTAATGCCTTTTTATCTCTATATGCCATCATCGCTGTTATTGCTTATACTGCACATATTTATTTATACGAAGACCACGGGAATGATAAAATATTACATTCATTTACCACAAATAACTGGATCCTGTTAGGGGCTTTCCAAATATTGGAATGGTGTCAGAAGTTGGCCAAAGGTTTTAAGTCGCATTAAAAGATAAATTTGAGAACTTTTAACATTGTTTCCATTGTATTTCGGGAGAACTCACTATGGGAATTTTGAAAGTTTCGTGAACCATAAAAGGTTTTAGTTCACATTTGATTAAAGAACATTTTGTAAGACGATATGCGATACTGAGTTGCAAAACGAAATTACAATTTGATCCTTTTGTTCATTTTCATTAAGCAAATGTTGCGAATGTTAAAGAAACATTGAACTCCATCAGCCACACTATTATTAGACAAATTGAATGGCCTAGAAATTGCATTTGAAGAGTATTAATTACAAAAATCTCAGCCCACAGATGAAATTTTCACATTCCCTTTCTTTTCTTAATTTATTATTTCGAGAGTAATTATTGTTAATCGCACAACATTAATATTGAGTCGTTGCTGCTGGATTAATGAAATGAAAGCTTTTCTTGTTTCATTATTAAAAGCATAAGTATATACAAAAGCTCCTTACATGGAACATATCACATGCATCAGTTGATAAATCCTAAAGGTTTTTTATGATTGTGGAGACGAGGAGACGACTTCTTTCGACAAATTTAAATGAGCTATCGCATTCAGATGTATTGGCGAATTCATTCGCTTCACAATGCCATTTCAATTTCATCACTATTTATTGTTGCTTAATTATTCATCACCTCAAAAGCGCGCATTCGTCTGCAAATATGCGCCGAAAATTCCGTTTGTGATTGAATTGAAACAAAAGGAGAAATAAAAATTCAACTCTCAGCTGATATTGAAAATTCATTGCAGTCATGTGTAAATTAAATGCCCAGTGGGACATTTCTGCCGTTCGATCACATCGACGTTGCTCGTTGAACAGTTAATTAAAATTACTGAAAGCTTTTTTTTATTATTATTATTTTGCTTTCAGCGAAACTGAAACGCGAATTTAATCACTTTTATTAAAGAGTTTCAATGGGCTTGAGTGAATAATTACATTTTTTTTCTGCTTTCAATTCCAATATGTGAACATTTTATGCTTTTAATTTCTGATTAATTGTGTATAATTATAAAATCAATTGCAAATGTGATGATTGATGATATACCAATTGTGTAATTTTAAAGATAATTTATGTTGCAACATAAATTGATATTAATTCGGTCATTCATGAATGTTCTTGATTCAATTGGAAATATTCATTTAAGAATATAACTAGAAAATGACATTATGAGAATGGACTAATTTATCTAATTTCAAATTTCCTGTATCAAATATCCTTGTAAAACACTTTAGTAAATTAACTTAATTGAAGCTTTTACAATTTCGTTGCCATCAGAGAAAACTATAAATTCACTCCAAGCTGAGAAACATTTTAAGAATCTTAGGGCAAGTGAATTTTATCGATAATTTTCTTATGGTGTCAAATAAATTGAATTTAATGAGTAGACACGAAAGTACATTATGCCTTGATCAGAAGCTTTATGAAGCCTTAAAATTTTAATCTTCTGTCGTTAAAACCAATAGATCTAGAACAAAATGTCATGGAAGGTCAAATTAGGTTTGGGGTAGAAGGGAAGAAAAAATACCGCCTTCCAGAGCTCGCATATAGTTCAACACTTAACTTTTGTTTATTGTCGATTCACGTGCACGTTACATTTCCAGCTGACTGTGTTTACATTTTTTTACTATGAATTCTCCTTGTTGGAGTTTCCAGACTACGTTATCAACTGGAAGTGTGGAAAATTGTGAAAATCTGGTACGAAATTTTCTTCTACCACGCAAATCCACTTTTCGTTCATTCAGTTTTTGGCAGCCTTCCAGTGAAAATGTGTTTGCAATTTGCTCGTGAATTGTGTAGAAAGTTAATTGAAATTGATCCAAATTATAGTGATTATTCACTAATTAAGCTGATAAATTGAATTCTAATGGAAATTAAAATCATATGAAAGCTCAAAAAGCATAAAGCTCCCGAAAATAGGTTCAATTAAAATACTTTTCTGGATGCAAAGTATCTTTTTAAGGTGTGTAATAAAAAAAAATTAATGCAAGCAAAAAATTGTGCAATTGCAATATACGGACGAGTGAAAAATTAGTCTCGTTGCATTTGATAATCTCAAGTGTCCCAGAAAAAGGAGAACCATAAAGAAATCAATCACAAATCAGCTGGATACGACGGCAAAGAAAAAACAGTTTCCACGAGTGAAAAGCGAACGACAAAAATACATAAAAACAAAACGAGGGATTTTTTTCACTTATTGATTTTCATCGTAAGTAAATAGGTTTTTATGCTTCTCTGGATGTATATATCTATATATATATGCAGACTGCTTTTGTGTTGTATTTTTCTCACTTTATGCCTTTCTTGTAATCCAAATAACTTTTCACTCATTCTCCGTTCTGGTCCTCCGCAAATGCTTTCAATCATAAATTTCATAAAAATCCTTCACAAGTTGAAAGTATAAAAAATGCGAGAAGAATAAAAAAAATCGATACTTTGACTTAAAGACGAGCTTTTCATGGCAAACAACTGGTATGCAATTTTATTAGAGGGAAAGGAAATGCAGGGAAGATTAATAGTTTCTACCACCCACAACATCCATCATGGTTCAATTCAAACCTAATCTCCATCAAAACGTTTCATGTCCATTCGAAAGAATTTTTTCTTACTTTTTAATGCAAAACTCGCACAAAAAGTTTGATGCGAAACTTTTTCTTTTTTTCAAGGGAATAATAATGAGCTACATTGTTTGCTTTTATTATTATGCGTATAGCTATAAAGCGGACCATACATTCAATTGTATTAATGCTTTCCTCGCATGCTTTTGATTTTGGCCACTTTAATGGAAGCGCGTGCGATGGTTGAGCAGATTTGTTGTAATGATTTCTCATGGTGCTCGTAGTAAATTGATTAAACCTCTCGACTCCAAATTAAAAGCTTTCACAGGAAACTAAGGCATTGAACGTAAATTAACAACTCGCAATTTTTATGGATTGCCACACAAGGAATACTAACAATTGTAGCTTGAACGTGTTTCATTTTCATTTGTTCTGTATACGTATAAAAATAATTTCACACATTCACACCCACATTCGAGTTTGGGCATCGATGGACAGGCATCAAAATGAGAGAGGTTTTTCTAAAAGTTCTACATGCTTGTGTTCAAATTAAATTTGATTGAAATAAGTATTTCATTGGCTTTCGAAAAAATGGAGCTCAAAATGTGTGAGAAGCATGAAAAACCATTGCGAACATACAATTACATTTGACGGAAAAACGGAAAAAAATCCCTGACACATCAAAGAATTTTATTTTATTTTTGTTATTCAGCCACATTCTGAGAGTTTTTTTTTGCCATCGAGAAAATTTCATTTCTTCTTCATCCTTAGCTTGTTTGCGCTTTTTTTAGCTTCTGTTTTATTCCGTCATGTCTAAATCTGTTAAAATGTTATTTAAAAAAAATAACGCAATGAAAAAAAATTCTCTCGAAAGAATCCTAAATCGCAGATTAAAAAGCGTTACGGAATTTCTAAAATATTCACAGCGAAAAAAGTTTCTTTTCAATTCACTCACAACATGTTGTTTCCATTCTACTTTATGATTTCTTATTTTGAATTATTTCTAAAAAAAAAATCTTACATTCCTAATGTGAGCTACCCCACAGTTCGAAAGGTGTTTGTTGTGTTCAATCAAAGGGAAATCATCATTAAATTTTATTAAGTCATTTACTTAATTGAGCGCATGAATGGAAATTTGATCAATTTTATTTTTTTAATCCCAATTCGTGAAGAAGCAATGACAAGGAGTATAGCTTGAGGGAAAATTATTACTCTGTAGAGAGAGGCTTATAATTTTAATAAGTTATTCATCTGTTTGTCGATGTCGACTAAAAGTGTGGGAAGTTGGGAATGGGTAGGAATTTGGAAGTGTTTGTAAGACATCAATCAATCTGTTTACTTTAGAAAAAGTTTCTCGACAACTTTCTTCTTCTTTTTTCTATTCGATAGAAATTGTGAAATTTTAATGAATTCAGCGAATAAAAAAGCACAACTTTTCATGACACTCAGCAACAAACAACACCCTTTCTAAGTATAATCACGAAGTGATTTAAAATAATAGAACACTATTGGAATGTAAAGCATAGTCAGCGTTATATGCAGTTGTGATCTAGAAAAAAATCGCATGATAATAAAGATTTATTCTGTGTAACGAAGGTTTCAGTCGACATCTTCTAGCTCGCTTGCTTTTGCTGCTCGAATAATGATGCATTGTGTTTGTGCTCGTTGTGGGACATTTCTTCTTCTTTCTTTCCACAATTTTGCATTATTGAGATAATTTGCTAGGTCTACGGGGCGAAATTAACATTTTAAAATTGAATAAAAACATGGTTGCCGCAGTCGACACGATACCACTGTCGCCGTAGGGATGCACATTGGAGAGCCATCCATGGAGATTAGATTGTTGATTGTGTAACCAAACATTTTATGTAACTTTTCAGGAATGATGAAATATTGCAGCTGAGTTAACCGCAAGCAAATTGTGAGTGTCTCTAGGTGAATGTAGGCGGTTTGTACGACATTATTGTCTGTGCGTGTAGTCGCACACACACACGCAATCTTCTGAAAAGGTTAAATGTGCGATCTGAAAGCATAAATGTACATTCTCATTTTGTTCATTGCACGCGCCTGATGCTCGCCTAGAAGTGATGAGATAGAATGTTGAGTAAAAATATCTTCGAGACATATTTTACGTGTTTGGAAATTTAAAAGAAATCAATGCCATGTAAAAGTGCTGAAACCTCCCCAAAAATTATACCATCTGCGTGTCGTTGCATGATGAAGGATATCGGACGAGAAATTCTTTCTCAAACGATTTACATTTAAGATATCCAAACATAGAAAATTATACATTGTACAATCATAGCCAGGAATTAAGTATTCAGATTCCTTATTTTATCCTGAATAATCGAAATGATTTGGGTCCATTCGCAGAAAATTTGTTACATATGCATTCATGATTTTATTGATCCTTTTTTTATCTCTGCTGAAGGAGTCCTTTTGGAGTGACATTGCCTTTATCTAACGTCTACTGTCGTCTATCCACTCATAATTGCCACATAGCAAAATAACTATTCAACCATCGGTTAGTGTGACTGTCACAAAAATATAACATTGCTGCTGATGTTGAGGTTTTATTACACAATCGTCGTCTGGTCCTGTAACCACATAACATGAATCCGTCCTTGTCCCTTGAAAAAAAAAACCTTTACTATCCAATATAATGCCTTTTGTGTTTTATCATCTCAATTCCCAAAGCAATTCTGTTATATTCTTTCATTCCACTCGGTTCTGGAAAAGTGTGTTGATCAATGATATGGAACCGAGAAAACTCGTCTTATCATCGTTTTTCTTTTTGAGGGTTTCTCTTGAGTGAGGTTTGAATAATTTGATAAGCATATTAAATTGAAATGGATGGCAATTGTTGTAAGATGCAATGTAATCTCACATTGTTCGTTAATTTGAATTTTAAAATAATGAATAAAATTGTGAGATAAATAAATTATTTTATTGTTGTCACGCGTTTCATGAAAATTCAGAGTCGCAATCGGTTTCCTTAAAATATGACAGAAAACTGACGAACAAAAAAATCATTAGACGTAACATAAATGGGGAAATTGTCACTTCATCGTATCCAAAAGCATCAAGCGCACAACTCACATCAAAGCTGCGTATAACGTTCATCATTTGGAAACAGCTGCCCACCAATGGAACTCATCCGTGGACAGTTGAATAATCTGTCCATTATTTAACCTTTTTCTTTGTGCGACCTCAAAAACAAAAAATTCGGAAGTTAGTTAATGTCATTTTAATTCTGTTCGTAGCTTTTGTGTTTATTAAAATTTCAAGTCATTTTATGGGTGCCATTTTTCATTCTCTCACAAATACTGTTGTGTTTGATGGTCTGCAAATCAATGCCAGTCAAAGAATTCCAGTCTCTAAATTTAGACAAATTATATACCTGGGCTTCCGTTCGTAGGTAGCTCTAGGTATTTTCGTAGAAAAAAAATAAAATTTAAATTACTCATGTAAAATGATGTATAGAGCTCATAACAAAGCACCAAAAGGTTCAGTGAATGAATTTATAAACGTGCAAACAAGGCAAGGAAGGACAAACCTTGAAGCAATTTTCAGATCATTATCTGAGGGTGGGTCGCCGTAGCAGCATGAAATATAAGAGCAAATAAATTATGAAGAAGGCTCATCACAAATGTTGATAATAATTATTGCCGCTTTCTACGGCACAAAATATTTCGTGTGATTCCTTCAAATAATTGATCAGTAATGATCCTCTCAAAAGGCTCCGGGGCTTTCCGATTTTCATCCTTTTTATCCTCTTTTAGTAATTATGGTTTGTTGAAGCTCATAAACGAAAGTAAAACATTAAAAAGATTGAAACACGTTTCAAGGAACTCATTTTGGAAAGCAAATTTACATTGGTTGGGTGATAAAAAGTAACATCACTTTATTAATTTCTTATTAATTACAAAGGCTTTTTCGTTCTAAAAGGTATCTCAATTGAGCTCATTTTCTTCATTTCGCAACCAACAATTTACACACAAACACACACTAAAAATATGTTGGAAAATTTATGTTGTGATTTATTGTTGGAATTAATGAAAAAATCCCAAATACAAATAGATTCCTGTAGTCTTAGAGGTAAAGCGGGAGGCGTTGTGAAATGTAGAAATTGGAACATAAATCGGAATAAAAAAATAATCCTATCAAATTAATTTTTAATTTCACCAAGTTTTGTTGGTATGTAACTATATTTCTGTTCCAGAGGCGTGCATACTTTGGAAATGTGGAAAATTCTTGAAAGAGAAATTCTGGAAATATCCTTGAAAGGGTAAACTTTTTCCATTTTCTATATGTTTCACAAGTTTTTCTCAGCCTGTCCTGTCGCACAATCCTAAAAACGCCACTGGTTCTACCAAGCATCATTTGATAAAAATGTTATTTAATCGCATTCCTATTAAAGCTTGAATTGTTATGGTTTTGGATTAATATGTTTTTCCCTTGTTCGTTTGTTGTATCCTCCCCTTTTTCAAATCGCCCCCATAATCGGGAAAGCATACACATTTTGTATTAAATAAACACTGAAATATTATATTACTGATGAGAAAGGAAGGCACGAAAGATGCGTAAAATTGTGAAAAGGAGGCAAAATAAGAGCCCTCGTTTTACAATAAAGAAAGCGGATACTTGTGAATGTAATATAATTTTTCTATTTGCTCATCAAAAATTAAACGTGGCAGAAAATAAGAAGAAACGATAAAATTTGTGAAATGATATATTTAAGATGATGAATCGTTGAATATTGAGTTTGCCTTGAAACCCACTCAATAATCAGCCATTATTTTGGAACATTTAATTGTGTTTCAAAGCAATCGACGATACAACAATATGGATGTTTAATAAATGGAACAACAAACGAATATATTAATGTTTCTGGGAATTTGTTATAACTGGCTCCTAATTAGGTTCCAATTAGCATCATAATAAGAATATGATGAAGTAATATTTATTAGTGGCTTAATATCCCATATATCATGTATAAAATAGTTCACTAAATGAACATCAAAATCAACATCATTGCTATTTCATTTTTTGATATGGCAAATATAGCTTCAGGGGACAAACTGTGCCATAACATGGAAAAAATAATATTTTTTTTTTTCAAAAGTGTTATGCTCCAAATATACGCTTAAGATATGTACTCATATTTTATGATAAAATAGCATCGATTTTTTTCCTCTCTAGCATAATATTTGTAAGTTCAGTAGAAAATGAATTTTATCAAGTGCAGTTAAAAAGATTCTTAGTCAGAATTTAAAGCCATTCCATGGGAGGTACAATTTAGATTCCTTTCTCCCGCATTCCTGGCGGCAACAATATTTTGTGCAACTCCCGAAAATTGGATTTGTCGACGGTTATGTATATTCCTTTCATACATTTCTAGCGAAGAAAAATGCTTTGAATGGATTAAGTTTGATGGTGAATACATTTTTTTTTTGCTTGAGTAAAATTTACAGCAAATTGATGATAACACCATGGAAATATTCTCAAGTTCCTTTTCTTGTTCATCTTGAGGGAGAGAAGGAATGTCAAAATGAAAATGATGTTTGAATAATTTATTCAAAGCTGATATTTATCGCTCGAAATTTGTGTGTCTGTTTGTTTGTCGGTATATAAATACATCAATTGTGGATGATATGATGAGTATCATCATTTTTGCGAGAAATTGTTAAAGCACTATACAATCCTTCACATACTCACACGTAGTTATATGATTGAGAGGGCACATAATCCAAATAGATTGCTATTTGCGAAAATAATTTCACTTAGTGCAAAGCCGCTGCTTCCTCCTCACTCACCCTCGTGTTCTATAATAGCTCATATTCACAAAACTGAATAGCTTTAAGACGGATTTGGAAGCTCATTGATGGCAATCGTGTAAATTGACGATTTGAATTCAATTTTCTCAAAAATAGCTAAATAAGTCTGCTATTCTACAGCTGCGCTTCTAAATGTAAAGTGATGTGCTATAATTTATATTTAGCAATGTTTTCAAACCTCATATATATATATATATATATATATATGTATGTATATGTATCGATCGATTCTCGCCCATTTCTATTGCTTGATCAAAATCCTTCCAATGTTGTCATGTGTACGTGAAAAATGAAAATTGAGAAACGTGCAGTGATGTAGCTGGTAAATTGTATTTCGTGACCAACATGACAGCAAACATTGTTCATTGGTGAAGCACATTAAATGAGTTTTCATAAAACTACATTTTCACAGATACCAGCGAGATGCACTGTTGTGGGAGTAGATTTGATTATTGAGCGCCTTATTCAAGCTCATTTCATCCCAGAATGATACGAACTATTTATCGTTTAACACTTTTCGTAATGTCATATCGGAATTATTTTACATTGAGCGAAAAATTGCGAGGGTATTTTAAAAGCTATAAGCCTTCCATTAAAATTGCCACGAACATTTGGAATCGACAAAAACTCTGACTAAATGTGAGTTTTAGTTTTTGGGGTTGACAAAACGATGTTTTGTGGCGATGTTTTAAAAATTTAATTTGAAACTTAAATACAATATTTGCAGGAGCAAATATAACATTTGCGAAAGCGCATATTTGAAATGAATTGTCCCAATTCACACGCTTTTCTGGGGGCTTTTTCTAGTTAAAGCTCGTACATACAGTTGAGTAAAAAATGGGGCAAAATCTCGATTTTAACTGGTGTCGATTTTGAAGATTCTGCAGTAGTTGAAAACTTTGAAATTTTATTTAGCTTATCAAAGCTAATGCAAAGACAAGTCGATGTGAAGTTTTTAGTTCCGGCCAATTCTCCATCCTTCGTTTAATTTCAATGAAACATTTCCGGTATTAATTTCAATGTAGCATAAAAAATGAAAGGAAGCAAACTTTTGGATATCTGATGGGCAATTTTCCAACCCAAAGTCAATGATACTACAACATAAAAAGATATGAAATGGTTAATTAATTCCACAAACATAGAACTTTACAGTAAATAATTTTCTTTCTTCACAGAACATCCTGCAAATATACCTAAAATTACTTTCAAACGATCGTTGGTATTTTATGGAGCGAAACTTTGCATGGTCAATGAGCTTCGGCAAGGAACAAGCCAATTTATTGTCCAGCAATTTTGTTGGCCTTGCGCAGATGATAACTAAGAAAATGGAACAACACAACACAATAAACAGCTTTATGGGAAAAAATAATTTGCTTGAACAAGCAAAAAATGCAAAATCACTCAAACGATAATCGAAATGTTAATTGAAAATTAATGTAAAAAGTTTTATTGTTGCAATTTTTTTTTCTTCGCCATCGCTCGTCTCTGGTTCAGTTCCTTTAGTTTGGGTTTTATTCACTCCTAATTGCGACGATCGCCTTGAAATTTTTACAGCTAATCGATATGAACTGACAATGGTTTCTGAATAATTGCTTTAAATATTTATACGAACTCATGCCATCATTCCAATTTGCGTGTTTGCGAAACTTTTAGCTTCTTCACGCTGCTTTATATGTTTGAGTTATTGTTCCCGGGACTCACATAATTTTCTACAAATTGGCCGATCAATAAGCTATATCATGCCTTTAATTGTCTGCCTGAAAGCTCATTGAAAAAACATATCTGTAGAGAGCAATTAATCAAATCTGCAGCTATTTTCTTTCAACTCTACAATTTTCTTATTTCTTTCTCAACATTCATTTTGTGAATAGTTTTTGCCTTTTCACTTCTTTTTATTTTAATATGGCATTTGTTTTTACTTAGCAACATAAATATCTTAGTGGTACTCATGCACAATTATTCTTTAGTTTAATACCATTCACACAAGTTTTACTTACATTAAATGCTCAAACTGCAATCATATCATTACTTTTAAGTATGTGGAAAATATTTCATGATATAAAAAAAAGAAAACTTTGTACATTTTTCTGTTTCGTTGCGCAATTCTGAAGTCATTTCATAAAAAAAACTCTGTGTATAGGAGCTTCGATGCAGTGAAAGTTTCTCTCCATGGTACTTATTTAATTATGCATTTACTATGATGTTCCTGGGCAGAAGCAGTTTCAGTTGTGAAGCGCCGCGCATTTTTTCTGCAGAATATGTAGAAAGTCGCGCTTAACGCCACAAAATTTACGTAACTTGCATAATTCGCATAGAAATTTCATTTTAATATCTGCATATTTATCATTTGGCGTGTGAAAAAATTTATGATGTTAATTAGTTTTCTGCTCAGCTGGCTAAACCACAATCTACCAGACAGTTGCATACATTTTTGACGTCAATTAACATTCGTTGAATGTTAAAGTTTAAAACACAAACAAATTTTGAACGCTAAAAAAAAAATCTTAATTAAAATATTAATGGAAGATTTTTTCCAGCGACGTATAAACATTAAAATCACAAAAAAAAAACTTTATCTTTGCCCTCCGGAAAAAAACACAAGCTTTCATTTTGGCAAAGATTATATTAGAAAGCACATGATGGGAAAGATTCTCTTCGCGGATCTGTTTGAATATCTCAGCTCTTCATTTCCAATCTAAGCAGATAATTTATGTTTTCTCATGATGAATAATTTTATAAGCATGAAGTTCTGTTGTCATCAGAATGGTCTATTCATGATGGTACAATTTTTCTCCATTTGCCATAAAACTTTTCCATTGTCTCTGTTGACGACAAAATTTATTTCATTTTACAATATGACGACCACTTTTTTTTTGAGCTTTCGAATTGTTTCTCGGTAACGATTTACATCATAATTTTGCATAAATTTCAATTTTTTTTATGAAAACTCCATGAAATCTCAACTGAATGTGAAATGTTGAATTTTATCGATTTATAAAAGTAAAACATTTGTCGATTCGCATTGCATTGTGAAGTGACATTTAATTAAACTGTGCACTGTGTGAAATGATGAAAAGCATAAATTTTATTTTAATTCGCGAGCAAATTGATTTTATTGAATTGAAACAACTTTTTCACATTTTCGGTGAAAAGTTTCGTGCGAATTAATTAAACAAAAAATTTATAAAAGCTTTTTTGAAGTTTTCAAAAGTTCTCCAAAAATTGTGTTCGCATTAGTATCTGGTGTCGACAGAAACTTTTTCATAAATTGACATTTCCGCAATTTCTACAAAATGATTTTCGATGCAAAATAACATAACAATTTGTGCACGAAATACATGCCTTATCAATTTGTGTAAATTCATATTAAATTTCCGTAGCTTTTAAGCTTTTAAATAGAAAATTTCCCATTTTTCGAAAAGCCGACAAAAAGTTCTCATGCTGTCAGTTCTTATCATTATCTTAAATGAATTGCGAAATTTATGATTAAATATCTTCTTCATGTATAGGAATGATGATGTTGACGAGGATGTGATATTTGAGGACATCATAAATGGGGTCATACACAAATACAAATAGACAAATAGACGTACACACAACAAAAATCGCTAAAAGCAAAAAACAGAGAGATGTCATGAAAGCGTGAACAAAATGCCAAATATAGTTTTGAAATTTTGCAAACATCATTATCATTTTTCTGCAATATATGCGCAGTGGGAATGGAAGCGAAAAAATAATTAATTCGCTGGTAAAACAACCCAACGGGTTGTGAAACAAAATTGAAATTACAATCTGTGCCATCATCAACTCTCTTGATGAGAATATTTCAGAATTCCCTCGACGGACGAAGTCGCATGTGAATTTCTTTTGCAAATATTAAATTTTTGAACGAAATATTTCAGTTTTGTGCAAATATTGTATTTCCAGCATGAAAAAAGCTCAAAAGTTTACAAGCTCAAAAGTCTATATAAATATTCAATTTCATAGTCTTGGTAACAAGGTGCATCTTATTGCGCAAACATCTATTTTCTTTATTCCAAGGCAACGTGTTACGTGTCGGATATGTTTCATGACAGATTAACGTTAGATAGTGATCTGCATCCAAGTAGTAGTCAATACAAATATTTCCGTTTGCTTTCCATCAACAAATAAACAAGAAAAAAATGACTTTTCTCAACAAAACACAAACAATTTGTTTACAACTGTTTTGATGCATAAATGTTTGCCAATTTATAGAAATAAAAGCGTCTCATAAAAGATACATTTCAGTTATTTTTATATGTCGTTACCAAGGGTAGGAAACAGTGAAGTGTGCGATGGATTTAAAAAAAGTCTGTAGCCATGAGAATTTCGCGTTGCTTTTCCTGGACATTGACTATTATCTTTACGTTTTCATTTCCACCTACGAATGAATTGCTTCTTGTACTCATTGTAAAGTTTGTACATAGAAGCGTGAAAAGGGATCGGAATTTTTTTGTTCCATTCAAACTGAAAAAAGTGCCTTACAAAAAGGCGCTTTATTTGCTTTAACTTCCCTCCAACTTTATTTCTTATGCTCTTCTTCTTTTTTTTTTTCATTTTCCTCAATAAAAATCATGATGCGAATAAAAAATGAAGAGGGATAATGTTGAGTGGGAATCACATTCATCACTGGATGGTGTTTGATGATGCTTATAGAAACATAAAAATTCCCTCCCTTCGAGGAATTTAATTTTGATATGTTGTGCATTCACAATTTTGTTTTATTTTTAAAGATTCTCCTTTTTTTTTTTGTTGTTCACAGATAGAATGAAGATAAACGACCCAACTAAAATGGCGACAGCGATTGAAGAGAAAATTGATCAGAATTTAAAAGTGAGTGTTGTTGGACGACTGTTAATGTTTCGTAGAGTGCTCAATATAGCGATGTAGCTGCTATGGTTTGCCAAACATTTCCACAAACAATTTATTCCCAATTACCGATTGTTTGCCTATACAGGAAGCCTTTTTGCAGGTTCGTACGGGTATGGTGATGATAAGCGATGGCAAGAGTAAGCCTGAGTTAGCACGATTGCATCTCACAATGGAAGTTATAACGCTTCAACGACCCGAACAAATACAGGCCGTTTCGCCAACAGCATTAATGCTCAGCAATCAATTAAACCAGCCGCCGCTCGAGTCAAAAGAGCGAATGGTGCAAATAACACGACAACCGGAGGGTGGACTAGGACTGAGTATTAAAGGTGGCGCCGAGCATAAATTGCCAATTTTAATTTCAAGAATCTACAAGGATCACGCAGCCGATCGTACTGGTCAATTATTTGTGGGCGATGCCATCATAAAAGTCAATGGCGAATACATAACCGCTTGCAATCACGACGATGCTGTGAATATTTTGCGAAATGCTGGCGATATTGTCGTTCTAACAGTAAAACATTACCGGGCCGCAACGCCTTTCCTAGAAAACAAATGTAAGTTTTATTGGTAATTTTAGTCACAAAACAAATTCACACGCACGCATACGCAAATAACACACACGCAATTTATTACCACACAAATATATTCCGAGCTAAGGTTAAGTATCTAAGGTTGATAAAATCTCAGCATAATATATTGGAAATGATCAAATGAAACACGAAACATTACGTGCACGTTGAAATTTTAAAAGAAGAATCAACAAGTTCCAATCACAATCAACAAACTTATCAATTTTTCATGGTTAATTTGCTTTTTTTTCCTTTCACTTCTTTCCTTTTTAAACGAAATATTTGCTTTCTACTGACAACTTGCTCGATATAGTATCACGCGATACTCCTGAATCCGATAATGATAACGACACAACGTGTGCTGAATTAAAGGCAGACGAAGAGTGGCGTTCGGCAACGAACAACAATAATAATGTTAATTGCGCCACAATGAACAACACTTATAGTAATAATTCGTTCAACAGCATGAACAACAATTCAAATAATCGACCGCATTCCTTGTGCTCGGAACCGGAAATTCGATGGGTTGACTTGTGTTCGGTACCATTGATGATGGCATATGTGACACGATTCATTTATGGTACTGATAAATTAAGAACTAACGCTTTTGAGGTGCGCGGTTTGAATGGAACATCAACGGGCGTTATACATTTGGATGATCTTGCAATATTGAGCTCATGGCTAAAATACATCACTGACAACATTGTTGGATTGACCAATTTACAGGTTAGATTACATTTCCTTTTCCTTATTAAATATGCATATAATTCCTTAACCTGAAAATCTCATTTCCTGTAGATGAAATTGTACAATCGAAATTTTCCTGTCGGCGAGCGTATCGAGTATATGGGATGGGTGAATGAGGGTGTTTTAAATAATCAGATATCATGGCAGACGTACAAACCGCGCTTCTTAGTGTTGAAAGGCACTGAAGTTTTACTTTTCGACAACCCACCACTCAACATTGCTGGTCTTACAAAAGCATCAGTTGCTTATAAAGTCTATCAGACAATGTTTCGTGTGGTTAAAGAATCGGAAACTGTCGATTCGCGTCAGCATTGTTTCCTATTGCAAAGTTCGGGACATGATCCGCGATATTTGAGCGTTGAAACACGCCAAGAACTCCTGCGGATTGAAAACAGCTGGAATGCTTCAATAGTTACAAGTGTTATTAAATTGGGGGTGAGAATTTATTATGCATGTCGATATAGCTGGGGATATGAATTATTAATATTTTGTTCACAGCGTAAAACATTTGCGGTTTCACATCATGGCAAAGGCGGTGGCTTGACATTGGACTGGCAATCAGGTTTTTCACTGACTGAAGCTTCAGATCCGACAGTCGTGTGGCAATATAAGTTTTCGCAATTACGCGGCTCAAGTGACGATGGAAAGTCAAAATTGAAATTGCATTTTCAAGACCAAGAGACACGTTCGATTGAGACGAAGGTGAGATACGTTGTGCATTTTACAAGTTTGACATTAAATTACAGTTTTCAAGCGTTCAATTTTCATAATTCAAATATTTTCTTTTTCTTCTTTTTTTTTCTTGCATTCCAAAAAAATAAAATCAAATAAAAACCAAAAACTAGGAGCTTGAATGTCAAGTACTACAAAGTTTGCTCTTTTGTATGCATGCATTTTTAACGGCTAAAGTTGCTTCGGTTGATCCGCAATTCTTGAATTCCATTCAACAGGCTTGAAATCGACACTTTTTTCCTTTCTAAATTCCACGAGCAAACGAATCAAGCATCAACATACATACACACATCATAGTTTTTATTTGAGTTTTTATTGAAGCCTTTGTTGAGTGAAATGAAAGCTTCAGATTTCAACGCAAACAAGAATTTTCTTATTTTTGCGTTTAGTGTGAAACATTATTTACTTCCAACAAGGCAACCTCGTCCACCCACCGCTTCAGTGCTCATCCACAACATCATAATCATTCCATCATCCGTTATCATCAAGAATCCTCTATCTATCATCTATCCATCAATTATAAAGGACCGTAAGATCCGTTAAGGACACAACATCAACAAAAAAAAAATATTTTCCATTCAAAGAGAAAGAAAGTCGCAAATAAATGTAACAGACAAAAAAAAAATATGTTTTCTGGTCAGAAACCATAAATCGGATTAAAGCGATATTATTGATGGCTGCATTAATACGTCTCTGTCACACTGTTAAGGCATTATCGATAATCACACAATCGACTGAACAACAAAATTCACATGACAAATTAAAAAAAAAAGAAGTATAATAATTTGTAGGTAAATTTTTAAATTAATATTTAATCTCCTGTTCATTATTCAATTACTTAATATTTGATTGCTTCCTTAAAATAATTGTGCAAAAACTTTATGTTTTCGGGCTTACAAATTTCGTCCTTTTCTGGTTACTTGTCTACAATAATAATAAAAAAAAGGTTGATTAGAGCTTTAGCTCGAAATTGTATTACTTAAAAGTCTGCTACTCCAAATCATAAGTTTATGCTTCAATTCTACTCAGGACTTTGTTCAATCAAGCAAACAAAATGTCGAACAGTTTTATTCAATTGCAATCAATTTCATCACTTCTTTTTTTTATTTTCTCGTACTGAGAGGAGATATTTAATAGCATTAAATTTGGAATCATGGGATATAAAAATCTATTTCGTGTGAGTTATGGAACGACACAAGGAGCACAAGCGAAAGGGCAAATTCACCAGAAGAGTGAAGAATGTTAAGCAATTTTACGATATCAATTTAGCAATTTCAATTTTTTTTTCTCCTCATGAAAAGAGCAAAAGCAACTTAATAGAATAGAAGAATAAGGAATAACGGATCAGAATCAGGTGCTATTGGTGATTAAGGCAAATTTGAATGTAAATTTAAAAGAAACATTTTATTGACTCATTGAAAATTATTGACAACCCTGAACCGATGTCACATTTTAATTATTGCCTCAATCAACGGGATCGAAAGAAATAAATCTTCGTAAATAAAAGGCGCACAACTTTGCGAAAATGATGAATATTTAATTCCAGAGGCTGCTTATTGTCTTGTATAATTCGATGCAAATGTTAATCAAATAAAGTCTGTGCGTTAGTCGACCCGCGCCCTATATACCAAAAACCCTAAATGTCTTTAGGAGGGATACTGATGGAATAAGTAGCTTGGAAATGGCATCCTTGTGCTACGAACCATATAATTAATTCAAAACTTGTCTAATTTAGTCAGTAAACCAGTCTGAAATGAAATTTTAATGTTTACAAATAAAAAAAATTTTATCTCCCCAAAGAATATTTAAATGATGCACGGGAAAGCTTTAGAGAAGACTTTCAAATTGGGTAAAATTGCAGAAGCATGTGTCGCTCCAGGGAACCAAGTGAGCATGATGAAATGCTTGTGATAGCATATTTTTGTTGTACCTTGTAACTTTTTCCTTGTGGCAAGAAGAAATATTGAAAGGTTCAAAGTTTTTAAAATTACGAAATAACAAAGTTATTAATAACTTGAAACATTCGGAAAAGGTTTTCTGCACTTCTTCTTGTGAACTAAGATCGAGGAAAAAGCAAAAGGAACAAAATAAGTATAAAGCAAAATTATGAATAATTAGATTCGACTTTGAAATGCGCGAAAGAGCGGAATTTCCTTTGCGAGTGAGTAAATTTAGATTTTGTAGGAGAAAATTTTTAATTGCAAAAGTCTAGCTATAAGAAAATGATTATAATGATAAAACTTAATGAAAGCTCTAAGCGCAGCACACTAAATTCAAGTTTACTGCTTCATTAGAACGGTAAACTTTTGATTTAAAACTGCACAGGGATACTCTGATGGCAAGGGCTGTAGAATAAATTTACTAACATGCTATGTATTAACTGAAATCAAAAAAGAAAATCTTTGAGAATTATAAGAAAGCGTCGATATATTTAAAATTTTGCCTATAAATGTACTAATGAGTTTCTTAAGTGATGCAATTTTGATGCTCATGTTGAAAGAAATTGCGACACTCCGAGAAACTTCAGAACTGTGAAAAAACAAAAAAAAAAATATTTCAATAGAGAAAACTTGTTATTTATGTCCAATGGAAGAGAAACGAACATGAAAAAATACTGTCCAGTCCTTTGAATGTTTAAATTATTGATCATTCCAGAAAAAAAAAGAAAATTTTTCGGAAAATTATATGCAAACGCAATTCTAATGAAATTCCTTAAACAAAATTTCGCAAAAAAAAAAGAAATGAAAAATTACAATTTGAAGCAGAACAAAAATTTTTCGTTTCGCTAATTTGTGAAAATATTTTTGTTAATTGTTTTTTCTTGCATGTTTTGTTTGGCTGAAGAAATTCTTCTTAGCATATTTTCTCATAAATTTTAAGAAATTGACATATTTTTTAAAATAAAATTTCTCGTGACGTTTTTTTCCCACCAAATATTCTTCTGATATTAATGGCCGTAATTTAAAAAAAAAACTTGGTAAAGTGAAAAATTGAATCAATTAATGCAAAATGTACCTAAATATACTTTAGAAATTACTCAGTACACCCAGAAAGTGTCATCAGCATGAGAGTAGTGGAAAAAAAAGTATAAAAATTTATTTAAATAATTTTTCATGACGAAAAGCTCCCGACTGAATCGAGTGCTTGTTTAAAGTGATGAAAAATTGCTCTTGTGTAACCTGAAACCACCTTCGCTGTGGCCATTTATAAAGCTACAAAAAGCTCTATTTTTCCCACTCTCCATAAAACATCTTAGATAGAAAACAAATTACAAATCTTTTTGTTTCTTTCAATTTTGATTCGATTCCAGTTTGGAAACATGAAATTTTTAAGTTACTTGCTTGGAAAACATTTCCTAATAACTTGACTCTGATTTCGCAAAATAGTCACAGTACTGAATTTTATGCTTGTTTTTAAATGCTTTTTAACTTCTGCAAAATATTTTCTCACTTTTCATTCACCTTTCGATTAATTTCTGGCACAAATTTTCATTTTTCAACAGATCTAAGCACATCAAAAATAAAATGACTGGTGAGGAAAAAAAAATCGCTAATTGTAAATTAGTTTTAGCTCACGATCAAAGATCTCATTACGCCATAGAATCTCTTTAATCCAATTTGAAAACCCCAAAGGAATGGAAAATTTTCTTAATGATAAGAAATTTGCATTTTAAAAGAAAAGTAAGAAATTTCCGATATTCTGCACAAAATTTTCCTTCTAAGATTTTACTGAATATTATATTTCGCTCACACACAAAAACACACTCCGAAAACCAAATCGTCTCCAAATTAAATGTAAAACTTTGCAATTTATGTAATCCAAATGAATCTGCGATTGGAAAATTTCAAAGAAAATAGTTTTCTTTTTGTTACTCTGAACTTTTATGGCGACGCTTTTCTGTCAGATCCTTTTTTTGCAATCTTATATTTGCAAAAGATAAATTATGTCAATTCTTGTTAAGCTTTCAGCTTTTTGCCATGTTACGTAAATAAAATGACCATCGATTTATTGATGCAAAAGAAAAAAATATTTATTATGTTTTAACGGTAAAACTTTACCAAAATAAAGTCTTGGAGGTTAAGTTTTAATTGAAAATTAAATTTTTAGCATTATAAGCTTATAAATGAATGAAAATTATATTAAGAAATTTTATTGAAGCCTCATTTATGGATCATTAATTTTGTCTTTTTTGTTAGCAATCAAGGACTTAAACCAAATTCATTTTTCGCTGAAAAATCACTTAAGTAATTAATTAATGATCACTTAAAAAATCTGTGAAAATAAACTGGAAAAGTATTATCAAATTATGTAACAATGAAATGACTTTTATTTTCACAATTTAATGTATGAGAATTATTGCAGCAACAGTGTAAGCATGATAACACTTGAGACTTGAGAACACGACTTGATTTCAATTTAAACTCAATTATTGTTAATAATATAAAGCGAAGTATTGCGCAAGTGAAATTCATTTAAATCGAGATTATCGTTTACCATTTCACTCACAAACACGTTAGGAAGTGTTTTAAAAGTAATTTTCTCTGCCATTTCATTTATAAATCAATCAACAATTGGAGTTAGTTGAATCATCTTTATTTCATTAAATGAGGACATGTTGAAAATTGAGATGTATAAAAGTTTGATTAAATTATGAACTTGTGACGGTCATTGTGCAACGATTTATCAGGTCTAATGTTAAAGCACTCATAAATCCAGGCAGGGAACCGTTAGCACTGCGTAAGTATTGATCCATAAATGTATCCAGTGTCTTGGAATATTCCGTCTCGAGCATATCAAGTGTGCCAGTCGAATTCAATTGGAAAAGCAACTCGTCTTGTTCGGTGTCAGCATACATGCTGGTTATGCGGTAATTGCTGCTTCCATAGCGATCAAGCTTGAATCCAAAGAGCATATAAATGACCTCACGCAGCTCTTGGTTGACATTGGAAAACACTTGTTCCATTTCCTTGTATTTAGCCTGTAGACTCTTGTGATCATCTTGAAGAGTTTGCATTTGCTTGATATTGATTGTCATATTCACGGTTTCATTTAAACGCGTTGTCAACTCGTCATTACCAGCTTCAAGTTTTCGATTTCGAATTTTTAATCTTTCAAGTTCCGCTCGCAATTTGATGATCTCATTTGCCACTTGTTCTTGCGCTATTGATGTTGGATTGATCTTCATATGGACAACTTTGATGCGATCGTCATCCATCACATTACTGCGCAAAGTTAGATTCTCGATTTCGATTTCCAGCTCATTTTTGCGCTTTTTTAGCTTTTCATTTTCAGCACGAAGAGCATCAAGATCTTTGCGAATTGTTTCATATTGTTCACTATTGTTACCAATGCTGTCAGAATCAGGGTTACCTTTCAGCTCTGATAGCTCTTGCTCCAGTTTAGCACACAAATCCTTATAGCCTGAAACTGTTTTCTCCAACATTTCGATCCGGATGCGATTCTGTTGAGTCTCTGTGCTTACAATTGTATTTTGAATGCCTTGAGTGACTGGAACATAAGATAAAAATTAACATTTGAAACACATCAGCATAAACAATCGTCTTACTTGTCAAATCCTTCTCATAATTCTCCAGCAGCTGACGCTGAGAATCTCGTTCCGCCGAAACGAGAAGCAACTTCTTTTGCAGCTTTGACAAAATTGACTGATGGTTCTTTAATGATTTTTTAAGCGTTTCAATCTGCTTCTGAGAAGTGTCATGTTGCTAAAAAGAAAAACTGATTACAGAAATGTCGAAGGATTGGGAATAGTAGTATTCTCACCGTTTTGAAATCGCTCAGCTGCTTTTGAATTGTGGATTTTTCGGTAGAAACTGAAGATTTTTCGCTAATGAGCAACAGGTCACGATGTAGAAGTTGCTCGATATAATTCCGAAGATTGATTGGATTATTTGCGTCACCCTTTTGGCAATAATCTGCACCAATATGTTTCCAATCCTTTAATTCTTTTTCAAGTGCTTCTAACTGCACTTTAAGCGCAATCGAGTCGACATTATTCTGTTCATATTTCTTCAATCGTACTTCCAAATCATGCACTTTTTCCTCCAACAGCAACTTGTTGCCAAGGGAATCGTGAAGATTTTTATTGGTTTGACGTAATCGCTGCGTTTCTTTTTCAATGTCCGACATGTTACTCATACGAGATTGCGATGCTTTCGATAGCTCCTTCCAATCTGCATAACTAGCCACTTCATATTCCAGTTCTTTGATACGCATCTCAGCATTCTGAAGATCTAAACGTGCCTGTTCAATTTCACTTGTCTGCGTTTTGTATTCTTCCAGTTTTTCTTTCAAACCTTCGTTAGCAAGTCTCAACGCTTCCAGCTCTTCTTCGGCTGTACTCAGCTGGCCGTAAATTTCATCATTATCGCGCGTCAATTGGCCGATATTGTTATTTAAATCATTCACTTTCCAGTTGAGCTCATCTTGCAATCGATCATTTTCACTTTGTAGCTTCGTTAACTGTTTATCGAATGAAAGCTTCTGGATGTTGAGCTGGTTTTTCCCCTTAATGAGTTCTTCTTTAAAGTTTTTGTCGTTATTGCGGTTCTTCCTCAAAATTCGTTCATACTCTGTATTTTTGCTTTTAAAATGATCACGTTCTGTTTGAAGGGCCTTCTCTTTGGCTGAAAATTTCAGTTCAAGCTCCGATTGAATAGTATTTTGATGCTGAATCTCTTTTTTGAGCTGAGCAATTCGACACTGTGCCTCTAGTAAATCTGATCTCAACAATTTTGTTTCCCATGAGTTACAAACCGACGTCGATCCATTACTACTATTCAATGTTTCATCAGCTCTTGTAGCATTACGTGAACTGGAACCAAATATGGTTGTATCATTGTGTTGATACTCCGTTTCTGATATTTTGCGTTTTTTTGTTAAACCTACAAGATATTTAATTAAGGTTAAAACATCTTAACTGATATCAATGACCAACTACTTACGTTGACTTATGCTGCTTTCCGAGAGGAATTCAAAACTCAGCCGCTTTGGAATAATTCCCGAAGCATTTTGCGATATTTCATTGATTAACTTATCGAATCCTTCCATCATTCACACTCTCCACATTCCTTCTGACTTTGACTATGTTATTTTATCGCTTGTTCACTTTGAAATATCGTAAGTATCAAGCAAAATGCCTTACTATTGAAACAATAAATAAAACTGAGACCGAAGTACCCCCCGAGGCATATGGTAGTGTGTGTATAAAAGAAATGATATCTTTGGGAGTGTTTGTAAATAGTGTGCAAAAATCCTTTTAGCTCTTTACATGTGTGTGTGTCGCTGCAAATTTGTTTTGTTTCCGTTATCCGTTAGTAAAAATTTCGAAATCGGAAGTTTCTACCAGAAAAGAGAAGTACAGTTTTGGTAAAAGAAAAAGAAAAAAAAAAAAAACAAAGAAGTAAACTGACTTTCATATTGATTGATATTGGGAATGTATTTATTTCCATAAAATAAAATAATAATGTTCTAGAACCATACAATTGTTCAACTAAAGAATCCTTAAATCGGCCTTTCGGCCTTCGCTTCAAGTACTTATACCTAATTCCAAAGTAAATAATGATCGAATTTTCTTCATTTTTCTTATTTTAATGTTGATTTCACGCGGCTACAACATTGTAGCATATTTCATCTTTCGTATTGCTCCAATAAATATTTTTGCACGTGTCATTAGAACCTTTACTCCGCATTATTTTAACATCTTAAAGGACCTTCAAAAAATAGTCTTGTTAAATGCGAAGGATTTTCTTTGATAATTCTCCTAAATTCCTGAAATTCCTTTTCTTATTGAAGGATGAATTGAATACAAATGTCTTGGTGGCTTTTTAAAGTTGCTACCACAACAATTAAATGTGATCGTTGTGGAGCATCTAAAGTTTCAACCTCATAAAATTTTTGCTAATGACTTTGTGACTGATAAGAGGAGGGACAATTATTATAATTGCCATAGTTACTTTTAAAGCATGTTCCATTTTACTTAAAACTTTGCTAGTCTTAAATAACTTTTTCAGTTTAACTTATTCCATGAAATGTTTCCAAAATATTTTATTAATGAAATTTTTTTTCCTTTTCCGTTGTGTAGACAAATGAATTTTCCGTTGGTTCCGCAACCTGGTTACATCATTCCAGCAAATAATGATTTTGCCGTTTATTAAGCTCGTCTCGTTTTCTCCAGAATTTTGTAGAAAATTTTTAAAAATTTCCTATTTGCCAATGAAATATTTATGTATCTTGTAGCGTCTTGAATTTGTTTGGTCATTGACCTTCGTCATCTACTGTCAGAGAATGGTATTTATCCGTAAATTTGATTTTGTCCGTTATTGTAGGATCGATGAAAAATATGAAACTGAAAAGTCATTCACTTCCTGTTGAGGTGAACAAATGAAACAAATTTCCGTTGCCTGTCAGCATGTCAATACAGAACGGAAAAAAAACTTTCTTCATCTCCAGGGTTTTATTAGCCCGCGCCACATAATGTATGTTCAAGTTGACAGCATATCAAAGTCGCAAAAGTTTTTTTTTTCTGTTCCTTTTGCTGAAATAATGATTGAAAATATCGGAAAACTATACAAATGAAAACAAATTCTTTATGGACGTTTTCACGTTTGGAATTTTGTGTACATGAAATGAGCTTCACAAAATTATTTGCCTTAAAGGAATGTTTTGACTTTTTACGCAAGAGAGCAAAACGCCTGACAAAGTGCAAGTTTACAACTTTTATGTGCGGGAGGACGCCCGAAAATTTAATGTACTCTATGCTCCTGATGTGTGTGTTTGTTTGATAAAGTTTTAAGCTCTCGATAATTCCTTTTTTCTCTCTCGGCATTCACACCAGACGTCGCGACCGCCAAAAGCTCGCTCTATAGCTCTCGCAAATGTTGTCTGTGTGCATAATAAAAGCTCGTGGATTTTCTTCTTTTATTCGTCGCTCTACGAACCCGACTAGCGCACGAAGGTGAAAAGAGATGAGAACGATAAGTGCCATCCCATTCGTTCGTCTGCATCTTTTCATGGGTTTTTACTATCAAAATCACGACCGACCCGAACGAAAATTTGTTTTTCCAGGCGATGAGAGTGAAACTGGTGCGAATGTGAAATATGTAGAGGCAGTCACTGTGTGGGCGTCAGTCGTAGACGTAAAACGTGTTTTTTGAACTCGGTCTCCAGCAATTTACAAAAACAACAGCAACAGAGAAAAAAAAGGAAGAAAAAAAATCTGCAAAGTTTCCTAATAAAGTTCAGTTTTTTTCTTAGTTTGTTTGGTAACACAACAGTCGTTCTTAAGTTATCGCACTCATTCGGATCGCGCGCGCAAAGATATTCTAATTTTTTTTCCTTTTCCGGGAGAAGCTTTTGGCTACAAGTTAAAAAGAAAAAAAAAAAAAAAAATTGCGCTTGGTGCTTTTGTTTGATAAATTGATTTTTTATATTCTAAGCTTTTCTTCCATCGTTAGTCGCGGTACCGTTAAATTGATTTTATTTTCTCTTGAGTGTTGAAATCTGCTGGGCGCGCTTTTTGGTTATAAGCGCGCTAATGTACGGGGCTTGTTGATTGTGGAGGTGACGACTCTCACGATCCCACTTGCTAAAAGGTGTGAATTAAAAAAAAAATTGAATACAAATTATTGTGCTTTAGAGCTGCATATTATTCTGTTGATGAACCATCAAAATGTGGATGTGGATTACGATACCAATAAGTTCTTATTTGTTTTGCTTACACTTTTCTTTTAAACAATATTTTTTTATATTTTCCGCCGATAAAAAGCATTGTGTGGAGTGACGTGCAATAAATCCAAAGTTTGTTTCAATTGAGTAGCGACAGGGCATCATCAGCCTTAGTGATTTTCTTTTGCCCTGTGTGTGTGGTGCTTTGATAGAATCATAAAGTCGTCCGACAAGTGAGTTTATGTAATCTTTATATTCTAGTCATATAATTTGGCTTCGTTAGAGCTTCATAAAAGCTCCTGTTTGTTGATAGATTTTTTTTTTTTCAGTTTTTATTTCTTTTTGGTTTGCGGTTGTGCTTTTAATGGACTTCTACACGTGAAAGTTGAATGTGAATATGAAGGCGGAGCAGACAATTGAGTCATTAAATCAAGTGCAAGAAATGTATTAATTTCAGATTCGTATTTGCCAACTTAGTAGATTGAATTAATTGTAATTGTAATTAACAGTTAACGTTTCACAAATTCCACGCAGCACTTAATTTCAAAGTTTCTCCAGTTATTGGCACCAATCAAAAACTGCCACAAAACTCTCGTTCGGTTTGATAAATACAGAAGTACAAATTCCTATAGAGTGATTTATCGAAGAACATTATGCTTCACTAACGTTCCTTCTTTCTCCTTATATTGATTTCTTCAAAAAAGAAATTTTTTTCTCATCATGCCAGCACACAAAAGTATAAGAAAGAAAACCTTGCGTTCTGTGGAGAAGAAACGGCGGAAATATTAGGAATAGCAAGGAAAATAAAGAAACTTTAGATGGATATTTTGTGTATTTTTGTGCCGTTTTTGTCTGGGCCATCCGCATTCTCTTGCCACAATGAAAATAGAAGCTATAGGAAACGAGATGAAAAGATATTTAAGGTATTTTGGCATGTTCAACATAAATTCACTGAGATCTTTATGCATCATTTAAAACACTCTCAAGATGCCAAAACATTATTCTGTACAAAATTATATCACAACAATTCCCCGAATCGCTGCTATTGAGTTCAGATTTTAAAATATAATCATTTAATCTAGCTCAACAATACAAATATAAATGCTATATGACGTATATATTACATACGAGAGCTTTTATCGATTTTACCCGGTTTTTTTTCTTTCTTTTTTACTCCTTCATGTATGAGAATGTTGCAAAAGCATTGTCAGAGCATTCGTGGAGAAAAGGTGAACTTTATTGTTGTTTGATGGTTAACCATACAAACCGATATAAAATAACAAATTTATGTTTCGTTGAAATAAAGAGAGAAAAATGAAAATTTGAATGAAGGGTTCACGTAATATTAACATTGTTGAAAACTGATTGTATTTAGTAACTTAATGTCTGTCTTTTGTGTCACAGACGGGTGATCAGCGAATGTTGTTGCCTCAGGTAATGAAATTTATGTTGATGAAACATTGAAAAGAAGCTTAAAATTTCATGACTTTATAGAGCAAACATAATTTTTATTAAACATTTTCCATCGTAGCAATTTTTTTATGCACAATGATAAATTTTGCGCTCTTCTCGAAAGCTTCAAAACTTTGATTTTATCTTTCTATTGAAACCTCATAGAAAAGCGATCAAAAAAAAAAACTTTCAGTGCCAATGAAGTTTGTTGTTTATGTTTAGCGATTTTCGAGTTCCATTCTAGTATCGTTATATATTCATTTCTCGCTTTAATGCATCATTAAATCTGCCATAAACAACAATGGCGATGCTAGAAATTGTAAAGGAATATCGCGTTTAATAAACTAAAGCCATTTTTCTATACATATTTTGCATTGTGGTGCAGACAGCAAATATAATGAAAGCTATCAGAGAGCTTTTCTATAAAGCAAGTATATATGCATATTTTTTTTTTTTTCAATCGGTGGCATTAAAACTGTCTTCTTTTTTTCTAAGTCAGAAGAGTATTATAAAGCTCGTGTTTGCATGAAAGTAACGAAATCAAATTCTCCACGATTCTTGGGATGATTAAAATGCTTCAAAGCACTCATTGTTTTTGCATTATTTCCTTCCATACACCGAGAAACAATGGGGACTCTTTGAACAATATGATAATATTGTAAACGCAGAGTAAAGCGACGTAAATTTTTCGCATCGATACCTTATTCAAGGTGGAATTTCTTTATTTGTTACATCCTGTGAAACTTTTTTGTGCTCCGATTCCGGCATTTTAAAATTTTATAAAAAAATCTTTACCAGTGCTAGATCCTATTAAATGAAGCTTAAAAAAAATTCAAAGCGCACATAAAAAGCGAATTTTTTTTTTTCAAACATCATGTAATGAAGATATCTCAAGAACAAAACATTCAAGATCATTAACACATAATTAACAAAGTTTACACAAGCAAATACGAGAGTCTTAACGAGTATATTCAATTTAACTTTTAATTGGTAATGAGAAGTGGCAACAAATATTATTCGACACCGGCAATTACTTCTCGCATTTCAGAGTGAAACCATTGACTTTCGATTTGAACTTAAAACGATTGTAATTCAATTTTTAATTGAAATCCAATCTCGATAGAATCGGCTTCACTTTTATATCTGTATCATTTTTCATTGGCGATTCCTATTTCGAGGTCAATTGTCGAGCTAATCAACTCTCAAAATGCATTGAAATTGTTTACCTGCGCAAAAGCTTCTCGAATCATCAGAAGGAGAAAAAAAAGTTTTATCACGTACAAGACGCTTCATCAAGGTTCGTTTTTTACATCTAAAGCATTTTATTTTTTTCCCGGGGATTTGAGAAAAATAAATAAAAAGCGTCTGATTGCAAATCTTTCATATTTTATTACACATTGAGTGTGTGTGACAAAATATACACAAAGTTTATTAAGTAAATCGTGTGTCTCATGATTGGGGAGTAAATGCAATCAATTGGAGACTCGATATGATGGTGTGCGATGAAAAGACTGTGACGATTTCACTCACTTGAAAATAATTGGATTTGATTGTTTACATCTCTTGCCGAATGCTAGGCAAAGCTTTAAAATCATTCTGACAAGTTTATTTTGCTACAATTTAACTGCGATTTGCGTGAGCTGAATTTTATAAATCTTTTCGGTTCTATCTAAGACATAATTGACAAAATGATTACTAATTAGCTGTTCCCTTGGATGAGACAATTGTTTTTCTAATTAAATATCCCTGAGAAGAGAAATTCTTAGAAATTAAAATTCAATTCTTCTTCACTTGATTTGAGACTTGATTCAAGAGTTTTTTTTTATTTTTTTCTAATTTTGATGCTTTCCGAGAAGGGAAAATTTTGAAAATTTAAAATTTTCAGGGGAAAACAAAACAAAAGTAATTTAGAAAAATTTTCGAACCATTCATGAATTGTGTAACTGCCTTTTTTTATTATCACACTAATTCCATAATTTACGGTTAAAACTTTTAATTGACAATAAGAATGAGCGTGAAATTTCACAAAATATTTTTATTAATCAAACTTCTATTCGGCGGGAAATACCGCCGCTGAAACGTTGAACTCACTCAAACTCTGTCACAGCCCCGCATCAGCTCCAGTGGGTTCAATTAATTTTATGACTGAAAAGGAATTTTTATTTGACAGAGAAAAAGTTGCCAATCTTAAATTTGATTTATGCGCGGAGGCGATGGAAGAATAGAAAAAAACAGCGAAATGGCAAGAGCCTCCTTGCGACAAGAATGTTTGTTTTAATTTAAAAGATGGCGAAAATTACAAGGAAAAAAAATCGCTCTCAATAAATGAATGATTCATCTTATGCCTTCGATTCGCCAATTCGTTCTGTTCAATTAAAATATAGATATACTTTTAAACACTAAAATTTTATCGTCGGAATGGAAAATATAAATCAATGAACAATCAATTGAAACTGAAAGGAATAATTATTTTTCGATTAAATGGCATTCATTAGCTTCGTCTTTGTTAATGTCGTTTCGCCTGCGGCCAGTCGCACACTTTCCTTCAATTCATTTATACAGTCTCGCTGTTATTTGCACTCACCATTTTCTAGGCTTTTACAAAAGAAAATAAAATGAATTCAATTTCCCCCCAATCATAAAAAAACTGCGGTAAAAAAGCTTTTAAACGAGAAGGAAAAAGAGAGAACGAGAGAGAGGGAGAGAGATAGATATTTAGAGCGATATGAAGTTCAAGTAACAAGGCCATCAAGGTTTTTGTTATTGTTGTCGATTGTGTATTTCGTTTATGAAACAGAAATATTGATATCTGTGAGGGCGTCTAACGTGGAATGGGAAATGCGAATGGAAATGGAACATTTTTCGGTTCTGTCTGATGTATTTATCAATGTTCGGTTAAGACAGGAAATAGACATGGATGCGTGTGAGCTTACTTTCCATTTTCCGAATGATTCCATGAAGAAAACCTTCATTTTATGACAGAAAAGGAAATCCTTGAGAAATTCCTAATGGATGGAGGCAAGCAGCGAAACAATATGTCAATTACTTATGTAACGTATTGTTATTTTTCCGCTTAACTAGTTCTTCTGTTTCACTTGAGATGATTCATCCTTTCATCTCCTCGCTTGAGAACATCACTTGGGTCCAGCGTTAAAAGGCCCACTCCAAGCTGATGCTTTTCATACTCATTTAATGATAATTTTGTACCGCTGAATACCTTTTTTTTTGTAGAAATCTCAAAATTAAATACTTTTCTATGTTCTTAATGTCACCTTGTGTTGCTATTTCATAACGCAAATTATTGTCCCGTCCCCCCAGTAGTGGCATTAGTAAGCGAAGAAGAAAAATGTATAAAAAACCTTTTAAATGTCACGAATCCCGTCTAAGATCCTTTTTTGCTGAGGAATGCTGTAAAGAAAATAATATTAATATTGCTATGGTGGGTACACTGAGTAGGGAGCAAGAAACTTGTATCAATTGTCGAAAGGGGCAAAAAAGTTTGGCAAAGAGTCGCCGCCACCACTCGCTCTAATCTTCTTTTATGACCGGCCGTCGTTTTTTAATCATTTTTTGAAATGCTATTGCTGATGTAAGAAAAAAAAAATTTGTTGAACACACAAACACAAAGATAAGCGAGAAAACCCCGGGGACCTGTTGTTTTTCCTCAAGCACTTTTTTTTTGCCTTGCCGTGTGTTGAGCCAATTAGAAACAATTCTTAAGAAACATATAAATTGAGTGTTTTCTCGTGCGAAGCTCATGAGGGGAAAATACGGCAGAAGCGAAATATTTTATTGGCGAGCACGATGAATAATAACAATTGCGGAAAATTACCCGAAAAATAAATTTTCCGCGATGTCCATTTGTATCAGTATTTTACTTTTCATGTTGCCCTTGATTTGGCCGAAGTGCCTTAGAGGGAGAAAAAAGAAAAACAAGATTTTTCCGAGAATCAATTCAATGTTGAAGCTCATTAGAAGGATTTGTGGCTTAAAATTGTTTCTTTTCTTTTAGTTCATTGCAAAAGGAAAATAAAGGAAAGAAAATGTTCTCAAGTGTTTAAGACGCATAATTCAATTTGTTTATTTGCGAATCGAGAAAACTGAGGAAAATCTTAAGAAAGAAAAATGAAGAGAAAGGAAACTTTTTCTGTATTCGCAATTCGACGAAATAAAATTCATGCGATAAAAAAAATATAATTTCATTTTAATGTTGCCAGTTCTGTTTGTTTGTTTTTTTTTTTTTTTTTTTTTCTGCGTTGCTACATTCTTATTGCGAGAGCTGTTCTCAACGACATTTAGAAATGCAGATTGTTATTTGCTGCTTTTAAATGCGAAGACAATTTTCAGTTTTTTTTCCTCGTATTTTCATTGGTAAAGAATTGTATTCTTTTTATTTTTAACAAAACAATTTATAAGGAAAACACAAGCAAAAGAAAATCGATGAGCTGTTAAAATACTTAAATATAAAGATCGTTTATTTGATTTAAGAATAACTGAAACAAATATCAGATAATCGTAGATGACTTGTTCACAAGTTTTTTTTTTATTATTTTTACATCACATCTTATCACAAATTGAATAAAACCCAAGCAACAAGAATGAAAGCAAACAAAGCATCACAAAAAAATAAAATAAAAGAAATCTGGAAATTCTTATTCTTATCCTTCTGTTACATCGACAATCTAAAATACTTGAGACAGATTCATTTGCATATTTACAAAATTAATTTTCTCGCTCGGTTAGTGACAACGAAGAACGAGTAAATATTTATTGTTTGGGGGAAAAGAATTTTCATCCTTCGCAATTCTTTTTCTTTTGCGTCCTTGAGCTCCTTCAATGTTTTTACTGTGCACAAGATAACAAATAAACCCTTCTCGAATATTTCTACTCCATCGGCCGCTACTTGGACATTTTCACCGAAAAAATATTTGAAATATATTTGCCGCACAACTGTTGATCGTCATCTTGTGTTTTCAAAGTGTAAGACGACGCGAATTTAATTGTTTAAGCGTTTCCAAGCATAACGAATAGATACTTTAAAAAAATTTCCATAATTTATATCAAAATTTTGTCGGCGAATGAAACACATGTTAAGCTTTATTTCTTTTCCTATGATTCAAAAAACTGTCACACATAAACGAGAATTAAATCTTTGTAGGGATTTATCAAAAGCGTTTTTAAAAGCTCCTACAAAATAAAAAAATTAAATGTACACTTTTCCTTACCAACACTGTGACTGCGCATAAATCGCGTTCTTTGGATAAAAGTTCTTTGCATTAGGATTGTTATATTTGTGCGAAATATGAATTTGCATAATCCAATTTATATCGACGCAGACTGGAAAGTTCAAGGACACGTAATATCCGATGAACAATTTCCAACGAAATTGAAATTTGATACATTTTGGCTTAAAACATCTTAAGTTGTTGTAGCACTTACCAATATTGTTTGTTTCATTTAAAGCTTTCTGCGTAATTTTTTGTCCACATTTAATCAATTTCTTTATCGAATTATTGAGCAAGGAAATACTTTGTTCACCTTACTTGAACCTTTCGTATGCTTATTTACGATCAAATGTAATTAAGTAATTAATGTGAATTCTTCTTAAATGTTTCGAAACTAAGATGGAAAAGTAAGGACCAGTTGTGTGGTGGTTAAGGATGCTGTCTAAACTTTACCCGGTGATCAATCATCATCAAGAATTTATGCGCGGGGAAGTGTTAAATATTGATTTTTTTTATTTTTATTTCACTTTTCATTAAGGAAATTTTTAATTTCCTAATTGAATTATTCATTAACTGGACCGCGTCCAAGCTTTGTTCGTTACTGACTTCTAGAGGATTCTGGCAATATGATGTTCATAATTTAGACATCATTATAACTATAGAGGCCACGCGCTTTGTATACAAAACCCAATGTCTGAGATTCTCATTGTCAGCATACATCTTGTCAATTGAGTGCGACATGAGATATTGTCACGCAAACATTTTCTGTACGAAGCTTTTAGGAAAACACTTCTTGATGCCGAAGCGATGTCAATGATAAATTGAATCTAAAATCGTACTGAACCAAACGAATAATGATAATAAAATAAACTGCTGTCTATCAATAATTCCAAGTTTTTCATCTCATTCTATAAATCCAGTTGGATGGAAAGCAAGAGAGAGGTGGTGGAAGCATTCAGATAAGACAGATGATATTCTGAATTGAAGCATATTTATCAATTAGAATGGAATCGCTTAATGGAGGCTTCCATTGGTTTGGTAGGAAACAAAATTTAATGCGTAGAAAGCAATTTCAATAACAGACACATAATTTCAAAAGCAAACAGCATTTGAGTTCTTAGTCGTTGAGGTTTGCGGCACATGTCTTCTTTGAAATGGAAAGTTCAAAGAAATATTTTCATATCGCTCGTGTCATTCGCTTTTATTTTTATTGTGCCTTTATCTAAGAAAATTGATATTTTATGAAAATTCCTTAGCAAACAACCAATCAAACGCTTTCATGCGCATTTAAATGCTACTATAGTGTTGAAAGAAATTCCTTTCATTTCCTCATCTCTTGTGAAAGAAAGACAAAAATTTTCTGATGGCATTCTCTCCAAGCAAAAGTTTTTTGATGAATTGCATTTTAATGGCGATAATAAACTGTTGTGTTGTTATCGCAATGAAAGTTCGTTTTGAAAATAAAATTTTAAATAAATTTATTGTGAAGAAAATTTTTGTTTGTATTTTGTGATGATAATTATAAATCGATGAAATTAAAATTTTCCATCATGAATTTTTGTTTGTTTCCAAAATTCCAAATGTTTATCTTTTGCAAATATCAGAAACAAAATTTTTCAAACAAACATTTTCTGATCAAATATTGAAAATATTATTTCAAAATTTTCGGAAACAATCGCGGCAAATGAGCAAATTTATGGCATAATGAAAATCAGTATAAAGATTGGAAATGCTTTGAGCGAAAATCAATAACAAGGGGGCAAAGCTTTTAACTTCCGTTACGATGCAATCTCATTTTATTCAAACTGATACAAAACTTTATTCCCTCATTGAAATTTAAATCTTTTTTTATATCAGAAATATTTTGAAATACTTTGTTAAAGAACTTATTCGTAATAAAGCATTTAAGTTTGTTTAATATGGAGCAATTGATAAGTTGCGTCATTCATACAATTTAGAGATTGAATTCCATCATTAGAATACTGGCATGATTTTTTTTTTCCCTAAAACAATTTTCTGCATAATTTTCATATCCCTTGTCAGTCATGCCAGAAACTTGCACAGAATTTTAATTTTCATTCAAATATTTTTCTTTGTTGGTTTTATTCTTTTTTATTCTTCCCGAGAAAAAATTTTGCTCTTTTGCCGCACGTAATGCCGAAATTAATTTAATTCAATATTTACAAAAAGCTTCATCTATCAATTTTCTGCAACATTGAAATTCACTCGAGCGCACGCTCTCGATTCACTTATTTGCTCAATTAAAATGATAAGTGAAATTTTTAGATTCAATTATATAATTAGGTGTAAATTTCAGTGCTCATTTATTGCGCTTCAATGTAATACAGTCATTAGGAAGATTTATCAGACACTTAATTCTCCACATTATGAGCCATTTTCCCGCATCAACGATTTTCGCGTTTTCATTATAGAGCCCTAAATGAACGATTCTATTATGTTTCGGCAAGCTTTACTCACATGTTGCATTAGAAATAAAAAGCATATACAAGTCAAACACTTTTATCAGATCATGTCATTGATTGATAATGAATGAGCATTTATAGAAATGTTAAGAAGGAAGTTTCAAACAAAATCATGATAACATTTAATCGCAATGAACGTTCAACATAAAGAAGGATTAAATAAACATAAAACCATATAAAAGAGGACTATTGAATTTATAGCAGAAAAATTCCCGATAAAAAGCAAATCAGCATCAAAAAATTTGTGTGTGTATATTTGATGAAATAAAATGATTTTGAATGAAACGTGTTATCGCTTACAATTGCATACAAAAGAACTCTTTCATGGAAATGAAAAATTGCCAATAATTTCCCCCGTTTTCATTCATCATGACTGTGCATGTATTTTATGATATAAATATTTCAGAGCATGACTGATATTCATAATTTATCAAGTGAATAAGCTTTTGGCAAAGTTTTCTCCTTTTTTTCATTCATTATGTTGTGTTGTCTCCTTGTCTCCCGTTGCAGATTCGCTTTTTCATTACATCACTGTCACAATGACGGCCAAAGTAAAGCAAATTGAGAGCGTTAATCATTTTGAGATCCTTTCAACCAACTTGATAAAAAGGTAAATTCACTTTAAATCCATTACAAATTGTTTCGCAATCATTGACTATTTATCAAATAGAAATCGAGCCTCAAGCCTTGTGCCGAATGATTCATTAGATGATTTATTGGACGATACGGAAAATAAAGCCGAAGTGTCTCAATTCGCCAATGTCTCACCGACAAATAGCGGCAGGCGTCATTCGACCGTTTGTCAGCCACAAATTGAACTTGAAACACCGAAGCCGAAAGAACGTAAGCCACCGAATCGATTAGCATTGGCATTGCCGCCAATTCCACCTCGAACCTTTCAAGGTAAAATCTTAAAAGGTGCAGAACGAGACATCAAATCAGCAAACGCAACGACAACTGATATCTTAATACGTGAAAAAGGTCGCGCTAAAAACTTATCAGAAGCGGACAGCAAATTAGATGACTTATGTTCAATAAGCTTCGACGACATTGGCGACTCAGATGATTTGGTGATTTTTGATAAAAAGAGTCATTTGGTTGATCCTAATCAATCGTCAAGTGATTCTAATCGCTCTCAAACAACAATCGATACAGGTTATATATCTGCTTTTGAGACAGATCGTTCCTCCATTACAACAAATCAACGTCAATTTCGTTCGAGATTTTCATCCGAGGACACACAATCTTCTTTAGACAGTTACTTATCATCGGATTTACAGCGCGCTGACACAATTGAGTCTTTGCAGAGCAATTTCACTGACTCGCCATTCATTTTAAAGAAGAACTCAAATATCTTTAACTTCGAGCAGATAAGATTGAACAAGAAAATTTCTAGCAGTGGTTCAATAGACTCAGACATTCGGTCAATAACACCCATTAAGACACATACAATGAGACGCTTACCAGCTGTACCAGCTCGAAAAGGAATACGACAGCGTGGAACACCTCCTGTACCACCAATGCGTCAAGGAGCATCGCAGTTACTCGAAACAGGTGCTTCAAATTCACTTTTTCTTTTTTTTATTCTTCGATAAGAGAATTTTGACACTTAAATCGGTTTATAAAATTTCATTTGACAGCTAAATGCAAAGATTATGTCCATGAACTTCAGAATCGATCAGCGGTGACATTGAATAACAGCAAAGGTGACGTGGACTTAAACAAGGCGCCACCATTAAGCCAAATCCATCATACGAAAATTAATCAACGTCAGGATTCGAATATATCGAGTGACAGTTATTCAATGATGTCAAGTCCGGGATATAATACGAAAAATATGGAAACACCATTGCTACAGAACGCATCAAAGATTAATAAATCAAAAAATATCCATCATCAGAACTCAACTGATAGCTTTATTATGTCAACAATGAGTAAGAATGTGCAACGAAGCGTTCATTCGAAGGTCAACACACGACAGGATTCAAGCATATCAAATGACAGTTTCAGTCAAACATCAAGTCCGGGATTTAATTCTAAGCTCTTGGATGCACCGTTATTGGCGCATGCTGTTAAGCTGCACACGTGTAAGGTCTTTAGAATTTATTGTGCAACAATATTATGACAATATTTTTTCTATTAAATATAAAGATAAACAACCTTACAAAACTCCTGATGAAATAATCAAAGATCCAACAGTTGTCGATGCCAACATTAGCTCAGCTGCCATCATAAAAAGTGCATCGACGCCCGCAAGTTTGCAGACAATCGTTAGGTTTTCTAACGGTTCCAATATGTCATTGCAGCATAAGGTGAAACAAACGCAAAATGACACATAACAAATTTTTTTTTTGCTTCAAAAAATTTTCAATAACATAAAAAAGTTTTTACATAAATTTGATTCTCTTTGCTTTTTACAGATTCTGCGAGCACGCAAAAATTCAAATCCATATGTGACACGTGGTCGATTACGATTCAGACTATGTCAGATTTTATTGAATGCTTTAGCTTTACTCATCATTGCCGGCGGTTTGGCAGCTTATTTCAATGCATATCCAACAATTAAATTTGTCAACAAAACAATCAGTGTTCCGACACAACGCGATGTGGCCGTTGTGACATCAAATATCAATCTTAATCCAGCACCTGGCGTTTGCCTTCCAGTCATTGTGAAATTTTGTCATCTTCATAAAATTCCTTACAACTTTACAGTGTTCCCAAATTATATCGGACATTTTGGTCAACCCGAAGCTCAAGTTGAACTTGAGCAATTTGATGCGCTGGTCGATGTTCAATGCTTCGAGCTCGTGCCATTGTTTCTATGTTCTTTATTTGTGCCTAAATGTAGCTCAATTGGAAAGGTAATTGATGGTGGTGATGACGATGATGTTTCTTTGTCGTTGTAACTTTGATTAATTGGCTCTCGAAAAAGAAAGAAATAACAACATATGTGAACAAACAAAACTTTTTCTGTTTCTTTTTTTCTTTCTTTGGGCTCGTTAACGTTTAGCCCGTGCCACCATGTAAGAATTTATGTCTCGAAACTATGAGACGCTGTGGATTTTTCTTTGATGTTTTTGGCTTGGAACTTCCCGAATACTTGTCGTGTAAACTTTTTGCCGACTCACCAAATCCTGACGAGTGTGTCGGTGGCAAAGAGATGAAAGAACTTAAAACACGTAAGCCAGTGTGCAAGGAGTTCATGTGTGATAAGAAACGCTGCATCTCAAATCGATGGGTTCGTAAATCAATAAGTAACAATTTAAGATCATAATGCATCCTCATTTAAAGGTTTGTGATGGTATCGTTGATTGCTTTGATCAGTCTGATGAATTGAACTGTGCGCCATGCAATAGTTCATCGATTCATTGCGGTGAAAAGCGTTGCATGAGTGATCGTCATATTTGCGATGGCATAACATCATGTCCGTATGGACAAGACGAGCGGAATTGCATTCGATTAAGCTCGACAAATGGTGACTTGGGCAAAGGAACTCTTGAGATTTATAAAGCAAACAAAAAGCGCTGGGAACCGGCATGCGTACGCAATTGGGATAACAAAAATTCACCGTCAAAAGTATGCTCAATGTTGGGCTACAGTTCTGTGAACTCTACCAGACTTATGGTAAGTGATGCAATGAATAAAATTAAAAATATTTTGAAAATCATTTTGCATAATGCAAATATTTAATTAAATATGTATAAAAAGCATCGCGGCACCAACCATACAATCATATCGAGCCAGGATCCAACAGCATGGATGCGAATGTCACAACGACGTTCATCAAATTTAATAAGAGATTATACAAATTGCAATGATGGAACACCAATCGTTGTAGAATTGACATGTTCAAATTTTGAATGCGGTAAAGTACGAACGAAAAAGCGTCGTTTGCCACAGACACGAATTGTTGGCGGAAAGGAATCGAAGCCCGGTGATTGGCCATTTTTAGCCGCTATTCTCGGTGGACCCGAAGAGATTTTCTATTGTGCAGGCGTTCTTATTGCTGATCAATGGGTTTTGACGGCATCACATTGCATTGGAAAGTGAGTTGCTTTTAATTATTCAAAGGCAATGTACTTGCATCACAATTGATGTTTTTTTTTTTCATTAGTCACACACTGCGCAATTTAAATGATTGGACTATTCAGCTCGGTATGACGAGGCGTCATTCTCATGCACACTATGGACAGAAAATCAAGGTCAAACGAGTAATTCCTCATCCACAATATAATGAAGTAGTTGCACATGACAACGACATTGCTCTATTTCAAGTATGTACATAAAAAGCTTTTTTTATGTTGACGCCATTATGAAGTTCGTGTCATTTTGATGATTGCATGTTTTATTTAATAGTTGGCTACGCGTGTTGCTTTCCATGATCATTTATTGCCCGTCTGCTTGCCCCCGGCCGACATGAAGGAGCTCATTGCTGGAACTAATTGCACCGTTATTGGTTGGGGAAAGAAGGAAGATAAGAACTGTGAGTGAAATTTTTTGTTGTTGATAAATTTTTTAAATTATTTTTAAGAAATTTTTCTTCAAATTTTTTTTTTGTATCCATTTGACGGAGATAACAAAATAGATACACATTTGATACTCAAGATATGCTCAACCATTTTTTTTTGTATAGATTGTGACGCTGTTGCTGGCACAATATCCAAACGCTCTTATTGTATTTTGACAGGAATTCAATTTCCGTTCACATTTTTTTTATATCCTTCGTGAGCTAAAATATTTTTATTTATTTTTGGTAAATGATGGCAAAGAAATATCTTGGTGGCAGTTTATTGTCGATGCATAAATATGTGAAGATTTTCGTAACATATTTGCATTTTATTTTTCCTATCTTAACAAGACACAACTTACGATTTACGAGTGCCAAACAAAAAGAAATGATGGAGAAAACAAAAAATCTTAAGATTTTTTTTCTTTGCTGGATATAAACGGAAGGAGAATTATTCCAAAAACAAAGTTATTTTATTTCATCTTTTAAGTATTTCCCTCACGAAGAGTATATCTAAGTTTGTTCGATAACCGCATAAGCCAAGATATAAGCTGTAGCTGAAGCATATAGAAACGTTTATTAAGAGGCAAAAGAAACACTTTAACAATGTCACACGAATACACTGAACATAGAGAATGGAAATTAATTCCTTATTGGAATTGGTAAAAAAAGCATGGAAAATAGCTAAAAAAAAAGTATTTCTGTTTAAAATCAAAATATACATTAAAGCCATCTAGATAATCTATGTTCATTAAACTTTGAAACAACTTTAAAGAGCAACGAATGAGACGTTTTTGTTAACAAATGAAATGTTTGTTTTATTTTTATCGCACCATCATTACCATCAGAGTGTATGCATTGTGTTTGTGTAACTTTCCTCTTTTTTTTTGTTTTTGAAATTTACATGAAAGCTCCATTTCGTCCTTTTTTCCCCTTTTGCATTGTGCCGTTTGTTTTCATTAATCGAGCATTATGTAAAGAGTGATGAGAACAAGAGTAGAGTTAGAAAAAAAAGAGAAACATTTCGCAAACAATTTGCTTTAATAATTATTTTTAAATTTCAGCTAATCCAAATTCAGCATATACGGCATATGAGCCGGCCGTAAATGAGGTTCAAGTGCCAGTACTGAATCGTGATACATGTAACGACTGGCTCGAAACATTAAATGTCACCGATGGAATGACATGTGCAGGCACTGAGGTATTTTATCTATTTGTTATTTTTTTTTCTTCTGTTGTTGGCAACGTTTTGGGGAGATTAAAATTTCCGACCCAACGACAAAAATGAAAAGCCAAAAGAATGTTGAAGGTCATGGTGAAATAAAGATGAGTTTTCATTATGTTTCGACAAAATGCTGTCAAAGTATTAAAAACCCGAATATAAATTTCTCAGATATAGCATTTACGTCACCATGTGTTGAAACTTATATGATATCGCACAAGAAAATCTCATCATATGTTTACATCGCAGCACAACAGAATTTTTTTTCATTCAAGTCGACTCGATATAGCAAGAAAAAAAATTATTAATATCAAATTTTCTTCTTCCATTTAAATTCTTCATTTTCCGCTCTACACTAAATGGTACGCAATTCAAGGAAGGCGGCAAGGATGCATGTCAAGTAAGTAAAAAGCCCTTTTTAGCAGCATGCCACGTGCGGTTAGTTTCTTGGGATGAGAGAGTATGACTGTGAACCTTTCAGACAATAATAAATCGTATTTATATATAAATATTGTAAATTCATATAACCCTACTCACGGTACCCATTACCAGAATTTTCTTAAAATCTAAAAATAAAAAAAAAATATCTTTTCGCCATGGAAATGAGATGAGTAGATGAGCCATGACAATAAGCTACAGAGGGAAAAAGAGTTTGGTTTTCATTCAGAAAGCTAAAAAATTTTCTATGGAAAAATGTTTATATATTTTAATCTTTAAATCTTCATTTATTCCATTGCGTACATTCATCTCGCTTCTTCATGGGAAAATTGCGAAAATCAAAGGGCGATTCAGGTGCGTAGAGTTGACACTGAATATAAAAGCTTTTAGTAAAAGCTTTGGATTAATCTTGTTGTTTCTTATTTATTTACTCTCTAGGTGGTCCTTTGCTGTGTCCGTTTCCCAATGAAAAGGATCGATGGTATGTTGGAGGTATAGTCAGTTGGGGGATACTGTGCGCCCATCCAAAGTTGCCGGGCGTTTATGCAAATGTACCAAAGTACATACCATGGATACTCAGCCAGATAAACAATCACACGAGCAAATCGTCCGATGGACATGGTTAAGGACATTATTGCAAACTGTTAACATGAAAAGCGAGGAAGAGAAAGAGAGAGAAAAAAATTTACATAAGTCACGTATCTTAAACAAAATTCAACATTCCAATACATACCGAATGCCCAATGGACATCATTAATTCCATTCGAATGCCGATGCATATCGTCTAACTTCATAACGATGTGAACAAAATATCAAGTAGCTATCCAAGCAACAGCAGATCTCTGCAAAAAGTGCTCCGAAAATCTCTCGACAATAAATCACAGTCACTTTCATTCTTCGTCACTCGTTTTTGACTTCCAAATGCAAATTGAATCATTCCGTCTCTCTTTCTCTCTCATGTGTATGCATCTCCGCGCTCAACATATCAAACAACCACATGAAATGGATTGCAAACATCATATCAGACTTGTGAAAGAAGAAAAAAAAAAGAAATACATCGAGTTTGTTTTTCTAACTTTCTCGTTTATTCGAGATATTTTTTTCCTTTTTACTTTCGGCAAAAAAACCGTCAGCAAAGCGTGTTTGGAAAGGACTCCGACAAGTGTACATTTCTTAATTTGAAGCCACACTGAATAATTATACAGAAAAATTGAGCCTTTGAAAATCGCAAAAATGCTCACAACAATTATATCGTCGCCAAAAATAATTAATGAAACCTTTGACAATAAAAGGAAATATACGAAAAAATGTCTTTGAAAAAAAAGAAAGAAAAAAAAAACAATATGAAAGAAAATTTTTCAATATTTTTTAAAGGAAAATTGCTTATGAAAAAAAAGAAACAAAACCGAAAATATTTTTGACAAAAGCTCATTTGGAGAGTTTCACAAGTTTATTAAAGAAATGTTTACCTCAAAACGTCAATAGACACACCAGATATGTTGCTATAGCAGTGATGAATGTTTAATTACTTTAAAAGTGAATACTGGCTAGTTTGAGGCCATCATAGAAGAGATTTATATTTGAAACAGTGACAGATTTTATGAAAAGTTGCAAATTTATTTATTTAATTTATTAGAAATATTTTAAAATGAGAAAGTTTAGGAAAAAGGATGGAAAATTCGGGAGCTATGAGTTTCTGTCATAAAACATATGTGAATAGCTTAAGAGTGATCCTTGAAAAAATATGAGAGTTTAAATTGATTGACGTAATTGCTTACAGCATGCTTATATCACAAACCTGCTTTAGAAACAGAGTAAAATTATGTGACTGGATAATTTTGTCGCTATGGATTTTATTGTTTTTTCTGATTTATTTTTTTTCTTATTCAGCAATATATCTAAGAACGTATCAAGACAATTCTTCCTCAATTATCATACTTCTCAATTACTAAAATATCAAAATTTTATCAATGACAATAATAAACTCAAATGGGAGGGAAATAATAATCTTCAATGAGATCGTATATTTTTAAACGAGACATGTCACGAGAATTTTATATAATACTACAAATGCTTTTTGGTACATTTCACTGATAAGCATTTTGAAGAAGAAAAAAAAAAGAAGAATATTCAAGTATTTTTGTAATAAAAACTTTTAGATGCATATTTTAGAAGATAAATCACTATCAATTACATATAATCAAATATAATCTTAGATAAGACAATAATGAAACTTATTATATCAAATGTAATTGTGTATAATGACAATAAGATAAATATCAATGAATTTTATATCTGAAGATTTTATCTTGAAATTTTGTGAACCGACTATAAAGAAAACTGTTATTAATGACAATATTAAGTAATGATGTAGGAGTTTTTAGATGTATTTTAGATGCTTTTACCACAAAATATACTAATACTTAGTACTGATAAAGAATTGAAATACAAATTTTATATGACATAATGACTCATTCTGATATCGTATTACCAAAAATTGTATTCTCTCAAATATACAGACATATATCACATACCCAGGAAATAGAATCATACATAAGTTGTTTGCAAAGTTGTCATCAAATATAGCAGATGGACAGACGTGTCTAGAATATTCTATATTTGAATGAACTGGTTCCAAATATAGCAAACTCTGTATTGACCTGTATTTCCTGGGATTCAATGATTTCATTTTTCATCCAACAATCGATCCTTAAAGTTTTCAAAGATTCTTCTTTCATTTCATTTTCTATATCACAACCTATGACACTCCGGAAATTTTCCACCCCTTTAGGATATAACGAGAAATAATATGAAAAAATTATACATTTACTGTAAATGCGTGGGGTTCAGCTTTAACTAAATAATTAGAGACAATAAATATGATAATGATGAAAATGATATACTCAAAAAAAAAGCTCTCTTAAAGAACATCAGCAGGGAGACATTTTGTAAAGGAAGGTAAATGAGAGGAAATCGTGAAAAATTAAACTTAAATTATTGCCATTCATTTGTTGTTTAGTGGAACATAGAGATTTTAGAGTCCTTCTGCCATTTATACATTTACACTTTAACGTGAATAGCAAACAACATGAAAGCTTTAGTTACCACCTAGAACTCGTCATGTTTTTCCTTTTATAAACACTCATACTCACTATTACACGTAGGTGCTGTTTTTTGATAGGACACTTTTTACGTTTTTGATATTAACATTCATTCGACAAAACATACAAAGCAAAATGTATATCGAGTAAGAAATCTATGTCACTATTGAGTGTAGAAAAAAAGGAAAGACAATAATGAGCCATTTAAAGTACTTGAAAATGAAATTGGAAACGCACATTCATATATTTCAAAATTAAATTATTGAAAATTTGAAACGTATATGATAAACTGAATTAAAATTCTATCAATGTGAAAATAATCAGAAACACATACAACATTCAGACATTCATAGAGTAGATACCATTATTTCCCCATTTTTCAATTAAAAATTTTTCATATTTTGCCATCATCATACTCGCCAAAAAAAAGCACTCGAGTGGCATGATGATATTCATGTCGAAATAACATTACCCCAAACTCTAGGAAGTTGCTTTATGTTTGACAAATATTAAAATATGTTGTGAAAGCTTGCATTTATCGTAGCACAAGTAAAATTATTCACGCTTCAGTGATGTGAACTTTTCCCTCCCCTACAAGAAAAATAGGATGCATTCTGTTCGCTAACCAATTAATAACATGATTTAATGGACAATAAAAATAATAATAAAACTATATTTTTAAGCTGTAGTGCATTTATGGACAAACTATGACAATATCAATCAGTAAAATAAAGAAAAAAAAATAATCTGACTGTGGTAGCAAAATAATAAAAATTAAATTAAACTCAAGACACCGAAGATGAAAACACTTAAAATAGATATGTTGTTCAGAAAAGAAGAAGATGAATCTCGTGTGTTAAACTATAACTAAATATATGTGATGATGAATTTGTTTTTGAATAGTTTGCAGTGAGAAACAATTTCCGTAATCTTTCTACAGATTTAATTTTTCCAAAAGTTTTTACTTCAAACTATGTGAATTTATTTTTCCATAAATTTTATGATCACAATAAAAATGCTTGAACTGCATTTGAAAGGAATTATTTATGAGCAAAAAGTTTTTGAACAGATAATTCGTTTCTGCATAAAAAAGCATATTTTATTAGCTATTGAATTTTTTCAAGTCAGTAAATGAGAAAGTTAGTGACAGTTATCTGCTAATGGAAAAATATATTGTATTATTATATCACCTACCTAGATGATGACAATAAAGTCTTAAAATCTTATAGATGGTTCTGCAAATACCTTGAACAATTATCACAGACAAATATCAATAACAATTTGATGTTTAATATCATTAGAATGACAACAATCAATTATTATACAACATAAACACAGAAATGTAGCCTGCTGATAAAAAATATTTATTCTGTAGATTATAGCCACACATTATATTTTTATGATGAGAACAAAAATGTTCATGGAATTTAATGCAGGAATTTGATGGTTTATATTTTAAATAAATGAAACCTTTTTGTGATTGACAATGATAATATGAACTTTGGACAATAAAAATTGTGTTTCAAACTTTTACAAGTATCAAATAACTGCTCATCAGTCCTGATTAGGGAACGTTCCGGTAAAATATTGGTGAAAATCCTGTTGAAAATCTTTTTCTAGATACCCTCAACTCCATAGCACAAGCTTTTAAAATATGAATCGCTCTCGCTCTTGTAATTGGAGTGGCCCTCCCCCTTAAAGACCTTACTGTCATACTCGAACCAAAACTTGAACGTTCCCTTGAAAAGCTTGACAGATTACTCGAAACGATAAGGAGACTGATGAACAGCTTTGATAGAAAAAAGGAAAATTTTATGAGTTGAAGACAGGCTTTTTACAGCATTTTTAATGAGTGTGACAGTCATAAAAAAATTTAATAAAAAAAAGTTGTGAAAAAAATAAATTTCAAAATTTTTTTAGATTGACACCTTGTTGCGTTCTTGCGTTCATTTCAGCTCCAAAAGGATTAGAAAAACAAACAAACTAATAGTCACCCTGTAGAGTTAAGTAAGGACACAAATTTTTCATCAAATTTACTCAACTCATTTTTTTTATTTCAACGAGCTCAATTTAGGTTCTAAAAACAATGAAAAGATTTACAGGATGATGGTCAGATTTACTTTTCCTCATCAGGGATAGATTCGAGACCCTAAAATGATTATATTTATTATATTGCTATGCCATTTGTTATTCTTTGATAAACTTACATTTCCTTTATAAACATTTCCATTGATTCGCCAGTCGCGTTGATACATGAGACGTTCCCATCGTTCGTCAGTATTTCGACGGTAAGGCTGCAAATTATAAATGTTTCTCATTCATTATTTTTTCTACTATCCAGTAAAAAATTGCAATGTTTTTCAATATTTCAAGTTACATAAAATGTCAATTTGTTGACTTTCTACTTACGTTACCGCTCCACAGGTTGTGAATGTGATACATTGCGAGGCCGGGAACTGCAAGAATGCCAGCGATGATGCCAAATGACGGTAGAATCTCAAACCACATCCTTAAATCTGGGTTTTTAATTGAGCCTCTAACTTTATTTTCGTTGCTGCGTTGCCAAACTTTACATTGAATTACTCAGTGCAATAATGTGCTAACTGTATCTGATTCGCCGATCGGCGATTGGAATTTAATAATTTGGATTCAGATTTATTTCTTGAAACGCATAGTGATTTTTTGTTCTGACTGGGCGAAGTACTGCTACAGAACGTGATTGATTTAACGCTATTTAATGATATTCCAGAAATTGCTTCATTTTAGTAGAATTATTTCAAGTAAACGAAATAAGGTTCGTTTTTATTTTTCTTTTGTAAAGAGTGCTTTAAGCTTATAAGTAGTTAATCTGTTTAGAAAAATAATCCTATTTATTCGTAGTCGAGAAAGTAGGTTCGTGGGCAATAGGTTCCTGTTTGAAATACCCGTGTTGACCCGTTTAAGTTTAGTAGCCATAAAGTTTTCGAGTTTTTATTCCAGCTTCCCATACACGGTTTGTGATTTCTGTGTATTAGTATTTGTATTTTTTTGTGTTGGTGCAATTTATAATTTCGGCAACTCATTATATTAAAAAATTCATTTTCATTGAAAATTTTGATAAAGAAACAAAGAAATCTGATCAGTCCAATCGTTTTAGTGCAGAAAAGTCATTGAATTGAAAATGAGCGATTTTAATTGCGAAAAATATCCTATTGGAGCATTAAAGCCCAAAGCAGAAACCAGAGTTCCTCAGTTTCTTCAAAAGTATCCACAATTTAATGGAGATGGTGTCACAATTGCTATTTTAGATTCTGGAGTAGATTCGCGAGCTGCTGGACTTCAGGTATTTAAAACTTGTTCTCTTCTGGCATTAAACTGAATTAATCTCTTTCAGAAATTGCCCAATGGGGATCCAAAAGTCATTGAACGCTTTGATTGCTCTGGCTGTGGGGACTTAGATATGTCAAAAATTGTTAGTACAGCTGGGGATTCCATTGTCGGTTTATCGGGACGTACATTGAAGTTGTCAGATTTTATGAAAAACAGTAATCTCACCAGTGATTACAGACTTGGACAGAAAACTTTGGTTGATCTTTATCCTTCCAAAGTACGCGAAAGGATTATGGCTGATGCAAAATTGAAGAAATGGGATGATTTTAATAAGAAAGCACTGTCGGATGTAGCTCATGAAGTTGCAGAATTTGAAGCAAAGAATCCAAGTTTGTAGCTATTACCGTAACACGAGAAATCCACCTACAATATTTTCTTTCTTTTGTTTAGCAAACAATCTCTCGTTCAAGGACAAGCTCATTAAAGAAAATTATGATTCACTTATTGAAGTGCTTAATAACACGGATAAGAAGTTCAGCGAAGTGAAAACAACGTACGATTGCATTCTGTTTCAAGCAAAAGACGGATGGGCTGCTGTTATTGACACTTCTGAGGTTGGTGACCTTGAAAATGCTGTTTGCATTCGTGAATACAGCAGAACGCAAGAAATGGCGAAAATTGATGACTATTTGTCGATCTCAATAAATGTTCATGACGATGGAAATACATTGGAGATTGTTGGAATGTGCTCCAGTCACGGAACTCATGTCGCTTCAATTGCTAGTGGCTATGATCCTGAAAATGAGGAACTTAATGGAATTGCACCTGCCGCAAAAGTTGTGTCTCTCACAATTGGTGATGGACGATTGGGTTCGATGGAAACTGGAACAGGTTTAGTGAGAGCAATCATAAAAATTATGGAACTTTGTGATTCTGGAAAGAAGGTAGATGTAGTAAATATGTCATATGGTGAACATGCAGCATGGAGCAATTCTGGACGTGTCGGCGAGCTAATGGCTGAACTAGTTAATAGATATGGAGTCGTTTGGGTTGGATCTGCTGGGAATCATGGGCCGGCATTAGTAAGTTCGAAAGGTTTAGCAAATACTGACTGTGGCTGATAAATTCATTAATTTTAAGGCGACTATAGGAACTCCACCTGACATTGCAACGGACTCTTGTGTTGGAGTTGGTGCTTATGTTTCACCGGAAATGATGGAAGCTGAATATGCTTTGCGTCAGAAACTTCCCGGAAATGTCTATACTTGGACTTCGCGTGATCCATGCATTGATGGTGGTAGTGGAGTGACAGTTTGTGCTCCTGGTGCCGCAATTGCAAGTGTTCCCGAATTTACATTATCCAAAGCTCAGCTTATGAATGGTACTAGCATGGCAGCACCACATGTTGCTGGAAGTATTGCACTGATAATTTCCGGTTTAAAAAAATTAAAAATCCATTATACACCATTCAGTATCAAACGAGCTATTTGGAATACAGCGACATACCTGTCATATGTTGATGAGTTCGCACAAGGTAACGGCTTGCTGAATGTAGAAAAACTTTTTGAACACATGCAAACATTCCAAAATGAGCCAGAAAATCAAATGCGATTTGCTATCACGTGTGGCGGAAACGGAAATAAAGGAATTCATATGCGTAATGGACAATTAACAAAGCCGGAAGAATTTAATGTGACGGTCGAGCCATTAATGTTCAATGAAAAATACGCTGGTAATTTTTTTTTTTTGTGAAATAACAAATCGTACAAAGATTCTTATCATTAATTTTGTCTATTTTTAGATCCAAACGAGAAGATTAATTTCAATATTCGTCTCGCTTTGATACCATCTCATTCATGGATTGAAGTTGGAAAGTTCATTGACCTGTGCTATTCGTCAAGGTCATTTATTGTTAAGGTTGATCCATCAAATCTTAAACCTGGTGTTTATCGTGGGTGTGTTAAAGCTTATGATACAGCTGCTGGTGCATTAAAAGGAACAATATTTGAAGTTCCAATTACAGTTGTTCAACCGTTTATTGTCGATAATTCACGGTATGAGTTTCAACCTGCGGCAACTGTCATATGCAAGCCAAACACTATTATTCGTGATTTCATTTTGGTTCCTCATAATGCCACTTATGCTATTCTGGAAATGATGTCAGCTGATCAGAATGATAAATTGGGTGGAAAATTTCTGGTTCACACAATGCAAGTTTTGGATCAAAAGTTTTGCAAATCGATGGAAACAGCCAAAATCCTTCCAGTCAGTTCCGAAAATGTTACATGCCATCCATTCAAATGTGTAGGAGATAATATCTTAGAAGTTTGTATTGCAAAATACTGGACTAACTTTGGAGAAGTTCCATTGCAATACAAAATCAAATTTCACGGATTTAAATCCAGTAACGCTCATATCATGCATAGTGCCAATGGCGTTCATCGTATTGATGTCACTGCTCTACTGACCGAAGAGTCTCAACCGTCGATCTCGCTCAAAAATTCTGTAATGGTACTGAAGCCGATAGAAAATAAAATAACAGCACTTACCAGCCGCGACGTTATTCCAAATCAACGTCAAATCTTTCAAAATATTGTTACATACAATTTGCATTTATCGAAAAATCAAGAATTGGCTTTAAATGCACCACTGTTGAGTAGCATATTGTACGAGTCTGAATTCGAATCACAATTCTGGATGGTTTTTGATACCAATAAAATGCTAGTGCAATCAGGTGATGCATATTCAAATTCTACATTCTTCAAGTTAGAAAAGGGCGATTATGTGATTCGTTTACAAGTACGGCACGAAAAGAAGGATCTTCTTGATAAAATCTCAGAAGCCATCATGTTGGCATCATTTAAATTGGCCAATTCACTGAATCTGGACATTTATAAATCGTTTAATAACGCTATTGTAGGAGCGAACAAGAAACTGACATCGTTCCCAATGACTGCAGCTTTAACAAAGCCCGTCTATGTTGCTCCTTTGCCATTAGAAAAAATTACCAAAAATGCCGTTGGGCAATCTTCGTGGTTCGAGGGACAAATTATATTTGCAAAGGACGACTATGGACGCAAAGTTGATACCCATTATTTCCAGTATCTAATTGCTGAAGGACCTACTGTAAAAAAGACCAACGGCGGCGGCCCACCAAAGGACGTCAAAACGAAAATTGAAGAATACAAAGAAGGTCTTCGTGATTTCCAGGTTGCTCAAATTGCCAAGTTGGACGGTCAAGATGCAGAAAATCTATACGAGGAAGTTTTAACGGCAAATCCGAGTCTCGTTGGTGCACATTTGGCAATGATTCAAAGTCTCGAGACACCAACGGGCGGCGACTTAAAGAACCAATTGCCGAATGCATTTGTAAAGCAACTGAAAATGAATGGAAACGATCTTGAGGAGCTAAGGTCTAAATTGAATCGTATTGCAAAGTTGGCTGCATTAGTAATTGACGGTATTAACCAGGAAGTGCTACTTGCATATTACGGATTGAAGAGCGATAATCGACCGGATGCTTCAAAAATAAAACAGCAAATGGAAAAACAGAAGCAGCAATTGTTGGAAGCATACATAAAAAAGGCAGTCGCTATTGGAAAACTTTTGGTAATACAGAATCTACAGCAAGTGACTGGCGAAAGCATGAATGCTGATGAATTGGACAATTTAATGGCCGACATGATGAAATATGTTGATTTTAATGATCCAAAGGTGAGTTTGCTTCTTTTTTTTTTCAATAAAATAAATTAACTAGCCACTTTTACATTAACAGTACTTGCTTCCTCCGATTTGGCAATCGTATACACGCAATCATCACGGACGATTGTTGAAGTATCTCCAAAAGCTTTACGAGGATAAAATTCAACGCGATGTCTTTGAGGAAATGATAACTGTTGTAGATGAAAAGCAATGGACACACATCAGTGCTCTCTTGAAGCGTAATATCGTCACTGCCAATCCATCCAGCTATCGGATGTTTTAATGGTACAATATTAAAGACACTTAACTAAATTGAATCACTGTTAGAACTAAAAGAAAAAAAAAAAATAAATACTTCCGTTCTTCTGTTTTTTGGTCTCCTTTTGGAATTTAATAAAACAAAATCCTTCAACATGAATTTTTTTCACCATTTTTCTCTTCTTTTTGTTCAATGTGACATGAAATATAAAGACACTCAAGCTTTATTAGGCAGTTTTTTTTTTTTGAATAACACGACCTGAACACATGCCGTCACGGTGTAATTAAAACTTTTAAAGCTATTTACCGCAAAAAAAGAAGAAAAATCGACATAAAAAGGTAAAAAAAAGTCTCCTGTTAATAAAAATTTTTCCAGTTTCGATATCAGCAACAACCGCAAAAAGATGCTTATGCTTTTTTCGGTCGGAAAAAAGGAAGAAATAATTTCAAAACAAAGCTCAAAAATGTATTGAAAAACAACACAATGCAAAAAAATGTTTTCAAATTTTTGTTCTGCTTTACAACTGCCAGCAGCAAAAAGTCTAAAGCAAATGAAAATTCTGCCAAAATCGTGTAACAATTTTTTTTGTTGTGATAATGAAACAACAGACCTGTTTGTGCAGGATGTGATGCTGTTTGTGCCATGTATGCTTCAGAAACAAAAGCAAAATTGTAATTTGAGATATTGATCTATACATTCCCCCGTACATGCTTGAAACCTTTTTTTCTGAATCATTATTTTAGTGAGAATTTCACATATGAACTTTTCATTTGCAAAATAATTGTGCTCTGCAAAAATTTCAAAAGCGACAGAAGAATAAGAAGAAATGGTTGAACAAAGAAGACTTATAATCACAGTAGAACTATATTCTTGGGGAGTGCATAATATAAAAATTCCCACGATGGCACCATGGAACTTCATCCTAAGAAATGGTGTGAAAAAATGATAAAGCAAGTGCATTTTCAACAGCACTTGAGTTTATGGATTCATAAGTAGATTTTTGCAAGTGATTCCCTTTGAATCAAGAAAATGTCGTTTGCTTTCTTCTTCTATTTTAATTAAAAGAGCTGAGCTCTTTGTTTCTTTCATGATTGTCACGAGAGATATGTCATCATCGACATTAAAAATCGCTTCTTTTTTTGCATTTATGTTTGCAAAGAAATATTGGCTTCGTATTTCTACATATTTTTTCATTGTGCTCTCATGCTTCACTTTTTATGTTGTATTTGCATAATGGAAATTTCTTCGGAAGCACATATTCGAGGGGTCGCACATGAGGAGCAAATGGCGCTCCTCAGAATCATGCAACGAAATTTAGAGCAAACATTTTTCTAATGCTTCAGATATATTTGCTGTTGAGCTTTAACATGAGATCTTAATTCCACGAAAAACTTCCTTCGGTGGAGCATTTGGTTAACATATGTATGTAAGCATACCGACAGAGCAACTTGAATAAGTTTTACTTGATTATCTGTAAATTTCCTTCATGTTTATATTGTTTAACTGGCGCTGTTTCAGTAAATTTGATTATGTTGCGCTGGGAAAAGTTTCAGGCATCGCTGAAACTATGTGCTGAGAAATAAAGGAAAAAGTTTTTAAGAGTTATTTGCTGGAATTTTTATTTGACAATGGATATTTTGATTAAATCTCGATAAATCATGAAAATGTGTTGAAAAAATATCTTAAACAACAACATTTCTCAAGATTTTGTTTCAAGTTTTTTTTGTTCCCATCATTGCAAAAGCGAATGATTTCCTTTTTCGATGTAATCACGATGATTTTATATAAAAACCATTGATGCCAATTATAGTTGTGCAATAATAAATTATTTGAGCTTTATCTTTTTGGCATGTGTGGGAAATCCTGATTTGAATGTAAATAAAGTTAAAGATCACAAGATTTCGGATTATGCTGACCAGGCTTTTAATCGCTCTGTACATGAGACACGAGAGAAAGGAAGAATTTATGAAACCGTAATAATTCAATTTCGAGGTTGAAATGTTTCTGGATATTCAACTTGTATTTATTATACGAGAGATTATTCTATGGTCGAGGATGTTAAATCTTTATTATGCGAAAAAAAAAAACACCAACAAGGAAAGTTTCCCAAACGGTTCATTTTTATCCAATCCGGGAAGATACTTTTGGTTGTTGAAGCATAATGATGATTCACATATCTCTCCCTAAGTCAGTTGAGTCCTTTTGTAGAAAATTGTGGGCGACAAAAAAAAATGGACAACACTATTATGATATCTGCAGTTGGGTTTCACCATTTGGCCAATGGTCAGAGAATGTTTTGTAAGCTCTTCTTTTTTTTAAGAGTTTCATGATCGCTAAGTTAAAATTGGAATTATGGTTGCGGGTATAACAAGAATTTTCATTCGACAAAAAATGTTTGGTTGAAAATTATTCAAATATTTTATGTCTGCTGAATGACTCTCATATAGCTGAAAGTTTCGTCAGCATAAATTAATTGCAATTGAAGGATTTTTTCTCATATTTTTTTTTTTTGCAGTGGTTGAATGCAAACAATTTTTAATTAAAAATGTTTTAATCAAAAATTCTGATGAACTTTTGTTTATGCGTATGGCATTAAAAGCCTTTTATAAAAAAAAAAAATCATATAAATGCCATTAGAAAACTTTGAAATTTTCTAAGAATTCATTTTCAAAGTAAAATATATGCTCTTGTTAATATATGTCCTGCTCTTTAAAAATGTCATACCGTTCATAAATTAACAATGGAAAAGTGGAAATTCTTATGAAAATATCCCTTTCCAGTTGGAAGTATCTGGGAAACATTGTCCCACCACACTGAAAAAAATCCTCGCAACGTTTAGTCTAATGATTGGCTCTTATCATGAAGCACGTGATTTTCATTTCACAGCTAATTTTTAAATTTTTACGAAAATCAAGTATCAGTCAACGAGTACTGCTGTCGTCATTTAGTCTCACTAGATTTTGAAGTGTAACTGCATAACCTAAAGCATCATAATTTATAAAACCACAATTTGTTTCAAGTGCTTCTCGAGCTTAACACTTTACGTTAACCGCAGCTTGGCATTTTAGTCAGTTCTGTAAATATTATATAAAACCCAGCAAAAGCTTAAGGATGCAAAGCGCAAGAGAATGTAATTCCTTTCATGTTCATATAAGAGATACAGCTCGCAATGCGCTCATGTGTTTAAGCATCAGCTTAATCGAGACTGACTTATTAAGGACTTTAGGCAAAAGAACGTACCTTTTTCCGAGCAAGTTGAATTTCATGAGATTAAAGAGAATTCGAGTGGATAAATTACTTATTTGTGAAATGTGCCAAGCGCCTATCGTTCCTTACTCAAACTTAGGTTTACAGAAAGCACATTTTATTTTTCCTGAAATTGAAAAATATTTCTTTTGTCAGCACAAATTCCCAAGTGCCCAATTAATAGACACCGGAGCTATAACTTTTTTTTCCCGTATTGCGTAATTCAATCAAACTCAATGTAGATTCATTAGTCAAAAAATTGTCTCATTTGTAAGGCGCTGTGCATTCGTAGTATGTAAACGAATCCATATCATTGACATTGTCGGATCGAGCGTTATAACGAATCAAGGATCTGTAAAATATTATCTAGTCAGCAGAAAGCTTTTGCAAATCAAATAATAATTGCGAGATCTGTGTTGCTTGGAGAAAGAGAACTTCAAGAGAAAGATAACATAATAAGGACATCTCAGAAATAGACATGGCGCCGTAACTGTTATCATAAAGAAACTAAGAAATCTTATGAATAGTTGTTACAAGCGTTGATGGACAAACATATATAGATAATATCGATGATAATAATTTATTGAATGCCATCACAAAATTCTTTCTTCATCTTCATCAATATTACACGATAGTTTTGCCATCACAGGCTTAAGAATCTTCAGTGAAGCATTTCTCACTGTCACTGTCAATTTCCTACATCAGGGCGTGCTATTAACTAAACTATTAAAGTAGAAAAAGTTTTGTAAGCATTAAAAAACTGACGATATAACAGAACTTATCAAACGCCATTAATCTATTCAATTAAAGTATAATAAAATTTTCGTAATAAACCACTTAATAGGATGAACATAATAAAAGAAGAAGAAATTGCAATAAAATTTTGTGTGTTAGCGAAATTCCAAGCTGACGAGCGTGCGACGCGAGTACATAAAACTGAGAATTTCCGCTTGCTGTGCACTTGAACAGATAAAATATCATAAAAAAATAACGCGTTTTGTTTCGCGTTTTATCGTTTATTTCGGCATTTTATTTGTTTTATCAAATATCTATAAAGAGACATTTTGCTCAAGGATATCTTGTATAGTTTATTATTGCGCATATTTACATAGCTCTTCATCATCACTTCATCTCCAGTCTATTCATCCGACTTTATTATTTTGCATTTTTATTGTACAAAAATGTCTCATGCTTCAAAGAAAGAAAGTTGTTTACTATTTGTTGATGCTGAACACAAAATATATTCACAACTGACAAGTTGTATTTGTCACAAATATTTGTTAAGGATTGATTACATTTGGAAGGTGATACTGTAAGAGAAATGTTAATAAATTTACGGAACGGAACATGAATAACATAATGGTATGGAACACATTTCATGGCGTTGATTTGTCGTAATGAAATTCACCGAAATTCGAAAAGAAATGAGAAGATGTAGCTTTCTGTATCTAATGATTCTAGTCATTAATAAAGTTTCTTTGAGTTTGAAACGACCAAAAAAAAAAATACATTTCCGCAACGCAAAAAGGCTCTTACAACTTGGTTGATTGAGCGTAATTAGATTGAATGTTTGCAAATACGAAGTCAACCATAGAAGTAATTGAATAATTAAGAATGCCATCACATATTCAAATTGTACTGAAATTTGCTAGCACTGTTTGCCATTGATGTGTAGCAACAGCAGCTGTCAGAATAAGCTGAAGGCTTTAAAAATATCGTCAAAGTTTTATCAACTCTTTGAAGATTGATGATGTCTCATTTTTCATGTAATAAATTCAGAACATCTCGAAAAGGATGATTTTTTTTTTGCTTTCACTCAAACCCTAACAAGTAAAAGTATCATCATAAAATTGTACAATACATCTTCGTATGGCACTAGATTACAATATTTGTATAATTCATGAGTGATGAATGATGATGATCGTAGAGCACTTGAATTTAATTTGTTTGTCTGGAGTTCTGGCTGAGAAAATTTACACATTCTGATTGAAACGACATCGCTAGAGTTCTCACGAAGCACTCCTAGTTTAGTGCAGCTTCAGGATATTCCTTCCTGCATTTTCAAAAGCCTTCTTCAGAAACCACTTGAGAAATGAGAAAAAAAAATAACTTTCTCAATTATATGGCGAATGTTGTCAAGAGCTTCCTTTTTCCTGTTGGAAGAAAGTTTTCCCATCAGACTCTATAACTCTGCAAGTAACCTGAAAAACTGAGAAAATTGGCTTATTATTATTCAATTGATTCCTCTTCTCATCAGACTCGGTTTCTATATAATTCGTGTCTCTTTCTGTTTCGCATTTTGTTGTCAAATGATTAATTCAGTATGCTTCAACATCACTCGATGTCTATTTATCCTTTCAACTGAAGTTTTCTTTTCGTGCTAGAGCCTTTTCTGTGCTGTACGGAATTAAATATAATTATATTTAGAAGTTTATTTTGCTCTCTGGAAAACGAAATCAATTTTGGCTTGGTTGGGACGCTCAAATGAATTTCGTGAATATAAAGTTCATGAAAAGAAAAAACATTTAATTACCGATTTCCATTTCCTTTTTTTTTTTTTTCAAAAGCTTTTCGCTGATCAAAATTCTTCCTGAGTAATATTTTCAAACAAATAAAATAATTTTCCCATACGTATATGCTGCTCACTTTTTATTATAGATGCAAATACATTTTGAAAAGGAAAAAAAAAATATTCTAAAGAGCTTAGAGCTTCAATTTACTTTGATGCCATTTGTGCGTTATGTACTTGAGAGTTACGAGTGCCGCTCTCTTGACAATTGAAGTGCTGAAATAACCATGTGATACTTCAAGCGTAAATCTCCGATTGCAAATCAGATTTTTTGATTCATTTTATTACAACTTCAATGAACTTTATTACTTTACGAAAGTTGTGCTTTTATAAATTTGTTATGAAGCTTTGGATGTCAAGAAGACATCGAATAATAAGACGCGTTGCTATGATATATGAAGTAAGTAAATCGTTGTTAAGTTATTTTTACACTCTAATTAGCAAGCTCAAAATGTATTGAAGCAAAGAAAGCAAAACAATATTTACTTATATATAAATTCCTTTCTTAGTTGATTCAGTTATATCATATCCTGTCGGAAATCTCATTCTTCAGCTAAACCTGAAAAGCATTCTTTTGAACCTTAAAGAATTTCGATTAAACACATTTTTCTTCCTGAATGATTTATAAAGATTCACATATAACCCGTGTAGAGACATTATATGTGGGAATAATATATAACAAAATAATAGAATATGTAAGAAGAGGATATCGATTTTCGATTAATATTCTGGATGGGTTTACGGAAGATGAGAGAGATCAGATTAAAATATCTCCGGAATATATATAGATATATTAAGGTATTTTGTGGTATAACGTGATGTGCTGTTAATTCGCAAGAATTGTTGTCCATTGTGGTTGCGTAATAAATTATCTAGGCTTTACTTTATGGCGTGTGAGAAATCCTGATTTGCATGTAAGAAAAAAAAGAACCCGAAATTTGAGATTATATGCTGACCACGCCTGTAATCGCTTTGAACAGGTAGCGAAAGTTTATGAATATGCAATAAAAATCCTTGAAAATTTAGCTATGAATGAATAATTTCAAACAGAAAAAAGACAGAAACCATTGGAGATATTGACTCACTGTTGAAAGCAGAAAAAACAAACTTTTCCAATCATTAAAGTTTTTCAATTTGCTGCACTTAAAAAAAGAAGAAGAAAGCGAAAGAAATAAAGATTTTGGATTTTTCTAAGTCATTTATTTTATTTATTATTACAAAGTTTCTCTGCTTGACGAAACAAAATTTCATTGATGAATTAATGCTGTCACATTTGTTGCTGGAATAGTTTTTATTTACATATACTTTCATGATAAATGAGATGGGACTTAAAAGGGCATCTTACAAGGGACATAGCAAAGTTGAAGTATATTTTGCATGTGCCGCTTACAAGAGAAAATGTCATCTGAAGTCGTGTTGAATTTAAATAAAACAAATATTTGAAAAAAAAAAAAAATCATCTTAAAATGCAAATCATGTCTCGCTCGGTTTGTTGTAGCGCGCTCAGAGCGAAAAATGTGGAAATTCCAAAAACTCATAGAGAAACTAACTGGTAAACTCATGTTTGACAATGACAAAAATGTTTTTTTTTTTTTTCCTATTTCAAATTTAACTCGCTTCTGTGTATTTTAAAACATGCGAAATGTTCTAAACAAACTTTTGTGCAATAAAGCAGACTGTGGAGTAAAATAAAAAAAAAAACACCTACTGAAACTATGTATAATAGTTAGCGTCACATATGACCCCGTCTTTTTTGCTATTGAAAAGCCATGTGAGGAATGTATTGTCATGCATGCAAGAATTTTTATTGACATTTAAATTTTAGGAGTTTTTCGGGCCAATTCTATTTTATGTTTGCTCGGCACAATAAAAATAATTTTGGCCAAAAGAATTGCTTCACAGCTCTGGTATCGAAAATTCTAAAATGGTAATATCAGTATCCAGCTTTAAGCGCCAAAAATGTAAATTAAAATATTTCGCATTTTTTCATGAAATTCTAATATTATGTGGAAATGTTGCCCAGGGTTCCGAAATCTGAAGAAATAAGCTATTTATTTTTGTAAGATTAAAAATAATACAAAAAAAATGTTCCATTTACGCTTGAGTGGTTCATAAGACGATTAGCATTTCTTACAAACAGACATTGAGTAAGGTAAATGAGTGTTCCTGGTTGTTGTTTTTTTTTTTTTTTCTTACTCTTGCACACAAAATGCTTTCTCATTTTGCAATTTTATTTTACTGTTATACATTTCCTAATCTCACCATGCATTCATTCTTTTTTGCTGTTCTACGAACCAACTACATCATCCGTTGTCATGAACACAAACAATTCATTGGGCTGCGTAACAACCGACGATAATCCATGCTCTCTTAATAATAAACGCCCTGATTAAAGTTTATGTTTTGTTCTAGATTATATGCAAAATTTCTTTGCATAATTATTGCAATTTCAGATATATGGATGTGAGATGAGGAAAACAAAGTTCTGCAATGTATAAATGCTTCATGCATTTTAATTTGGTTCTTCATATTTCTGAATATTGAAGAGCAAGTTTTTATGAATAGAGTAAAAAAACATAATTAAAATAGAAAATGAAACCATTCGACAAAATCTGTGAGCTCACTGGAACAAAAATATCAATTATAAAATGCAAAACAATTTAGATCGTGAATCAAGAAAAGATTTTTATTTCTGAAGAATTTCACAACTAAGTTTTCAGTGCAATTTAGAGTTTGTTAAGAATTTAACAAATAAATACTTTAACATCACTTTCTTTAAAAAAGGGAAAAAGAGACGAAGTAACAAAAAGAGCGACGAACGACGAATAAAAGAATTATTGTAATTTATGCATCGTTTATCTCACAGTGGTTAAATTTAATGTTAATATATTATTTCACTATCATATTTAAGCTCTAGCGTAGGAAGAATGAAAAGCTAAGGAAAGAATGTATTGTATACGGAGATCCAAGACAGCAACGATGAGACAGCATTTAAAAAGAATTTAATGAACTCTGTATATCGTATGTACATGCTTATGCTAATGCTGCTGCCATTCTATGCGACAAAACACAGTTATTTGATCCCAGTTGAACATCAGAGAGCCGAAAAATATTTTTCTCCATTATGAAGCAATTTGTATGAATAACATAAGAACAAATTGTTTTACATTACATTGATATGAGAAAAGAACAGCAGAGTGCTATATGAAGAACGTCTTTGTGATAAGAATGAGGAAGCAGAGAGAAAATATTTAATAACATTTTAAAAATATTTTAAATTTTAGAAAGCTTTCCAAAATTTTAGGCACACACAAACAACACGATTATATTCTTAAATGTAGAAGAAATTCCCTAAATGCCAAAGTTTTCCCATTGCCGATCAATGAATCTTCCGACATTAACAATAAACAAATATTTGATTTTACTTTTCCCATAAGAAATTTGTTTCTTCCATTTTCCTCGCCGCAAAGTCGGTTTTAAAATTTGACTTTTAATTAATTAAGGGTCGTCGAGGTTGAGCTGTATCGCAAATGTTGGTCCTACGACGATGATGACGACGACCTTTCTCTACCATCTTTAGTCAATAGTAACTTGTTGTATGGACTATGAAACGTCCGAACAAATGCCACACCAATTAAGTCCAATACAAGATTTTGTTGCCACTGAAACGAAAAACTTTTTAATTCGTTTTAATATTAAATGGTAAAGTTTTCCATTGCTGCCAGAAAGTTTTCCTCTTTTTTTTTTTTGTTTAAAACGGTCCTTTTGTTGCGAGGATTTTAATTCGCAAAAAAGATTGTGCTTGGCCTCGTGGAAAATTTTTCTGCAAATTGAAATCCCTTAAAGGGACATGAAACAGTAAAGTTTCTTCGCGATGCGATCTACTAAACTGAAGACATTGCCACTGCATGTTGAATTGTTGATGAATTAAATTCTGAGAAAGGAAATTTACGGAAAATTTGAAAAAAACATGCAACTTGAATGGAGCTTTTACTTTCTTCGTTTCGAAAACCAATTAAAATTTTTTACCCTTCGAAAGTTGCTTGAATTGCACTCAAAAGGGCGTCTTTTGGGCTTACCCTAAAAGCGACTTTTGATTGGCAGCAACTTGATCCTGATTGAGCAAAGTGTGTAAAAAGCTTTTGAAAGCCCCATTTGATGCGTTTGTAGAAAATAACTTAAAATAATCATAGAAAAGCAAAGCACTGCATGCAGTTTGAATGCTCACTTGTTCGGCAATCGGTTGAAGGGCAGTAAAATATGTATCTATCTGCACAGTTTAAAACCTTCGCCCTTGTGCATTGCAAATGTTCGGGCAATTGAAAAAATTTGCTATTAAAATGCCAGCAACGATGATTATCGTGGTGAAAATTGGGATGGTAAAATTTATATTTCCAGTGAAAGCATTATGTTGCTGATGGAAATTTATTCGCAAGTATGTTTATTCCTTTTTTTTTTTTGTTCCATTTTGAAATTATTCTTGAGTGGATGTTTAACATTGTAAACATGCAAAAGCACACTCGAGGGGTTTCTTATGCTTCATTATGTCAGTTGTTTCAATCCTTTTGCCAAATTTGTTGAATTTACATTTTTAGCACTTTGATAATTGTTTTGCATTTAAAATGTAAATTTTTCAAATTCTTGTATGGAAAATTTTTTTTCACATCCCTTGACATTTTGCGTTTTATTTCGGAAAAAATTTTCACTGAAGGAGTCTCACAAATGATGCAACGTGTGAAATAAAAAATCTGCAGGCAGGAAAACTCATTTTCATAAAAAAAAAGTTCTATCCGAATTGAACATGGTTAGCCCGATGTTCCATGTATGTTGCCATTTTTATGGCTCTCATCCAAATATTTAATTAAAGCGTAGCACTTTTGCATTCTCACAGATGAAATTCAAATCGCCAGCATGAATTAATTGAGGAAAACGTTTGTGAAGCACATAAAAAATCCGTTGGGAAATTTATGATTTTCGGCAAATGAGCATCAAATCTGCAGACTTCGCTATGAGTTTCGCTCGCAGATGTGCAATTTTCAAATGAAATTCAAAATTAATAGACAGCCGAACAAATTTCGATCTTTAATGAACTTTTTTATTCCAAATGCAAAACAAAATAGAAGAGAATGAAAATTCCAATCATCTTTCAAATAATTCTTTGAGAGCTCTAATTAAAGCTTGAAAGCAACCAGCAAAACATTTCGAGTTTCGACTGATTGCCATAAATTACCATAATTTAATGCAACCTTTGAAACTTAAACAAGCAATAATTTTATCTCCGCGAAAATTTGCACAAAAATTATTTTTGTAAGCCTTTGGAACGGAAATGAACACTCGGAATCGACGGAGTGAAACCAACCAGTGATTCAGCCTCAAGCTGATATCTTAGCACTGCGGCAGCAGGTGTCTAATTGATCAAATTTTACATCAAGTAATTTGAAACAGCGCGAATGTAAAATCAACACAAATTTTTTGGTTCGGTTATTTAAGCTTCTTTTTTTACACTTTAAAAATGTTTTGTAAATAGAAAGCTTTTCAAATCGATCTGCTTTTACAGGCGCCAACAATTATTTTGTTGACGGGATTTTCTGATTCGAAACTTCGAAGTACTTTAATGCGTTGCTTAATTGAAGGTGAAATTAATTTTTTTTTGCCCTCGAGAACCCTTTTGATGAGAATTAAGAAAGCAAATTAAGAAGAAGAAAAAAAAAATCATTTTCATAATTAATTTTTTTATGATGCTTTCGTTGTCAGTGGTTGTATGCTCATAATCATCATCACGACCATCTCAAGAACATGAAAAATGCTCAGACCGTAATTTCTTGAATGAACCTAATTAAAATATTTCCAGATGCTGAAAAAATATGAAGCGAAGTAACGGCCAACCTCAAACGTATTGCATAGTTAAAATTTAAAAAGCGGCGCTGATAACGTCATTAGGTGTGCAAAAAATTATCCGCGACTTTATCACTTGATGTCCATAAAAACAGATAATTGCTTATAACACAATATATTTATTTATGATCTGTATACAAATTTGTTGTATTTATATTTAGCTCGTTTCTATTTCATCGATTTCATAAATGACACATATGATTGAACGATAAGCTAAATTCCAATTTTCGTTTGGCTCTCAATTGTGCTTTCTATACCTGTCGAAAGAACCACGCTCCTCATGCAGACATATCGATTGATGAAATAAATATTCGCAGCTTGATACGTCTTTTAGAATTCCAATAATGCGGAAAAATTGCTTTTGAAGCGTCATAAAATTTACAATATTTCATACGTCAAAAGCTTGGAATTTTCATATGAAACAATTTTATTTATTCGCATGGAAACATTTACAAAGGGTTATTTTTGTGAAGGTAAAATAATTTGCTTAATATTTTCATCTTTTGTTTTGTTAATTTTTATTTTAGTAAATTTGTTACCGTTCTAGATGGCTTAATTAAGTAAGCCTATTTATGTTGCTGACATTTCATTTTTGGTTGTTTTCAAACTATAAAACTGTTCTTTGATGAGGCTCCATCTCCATCTAAAAATAATTTTTCGCGAAACGAGCTTTGATCTATTTTCATTTATTTAGAAATTTTCTTTTTCTGACATCAATTTCACTGCGAAATGTATTTTTTAAAACTCTTTAATTTAAATATTTTAATTAACCTTTAAAGTAAAGCTCGAAATGATTAAATCAATGGAATCAAATGGGATCCAATGGGACCATAACACACTGAGCCCCGAACATCTAAGAATTTATAAAGGTCATATTTTCTCGAAAATCACTGTGCCACCAACGCCTGTTTCAGACTCTGCACAACAATGGATGATTATTATTGTTAAAAAAAATGTCATGATGATGTCTACCATTGAACCGAAAGGTCAATAATGATGATGAACAATTTTCTTACTGTGTCCTTTTTTGTTATCTTTAAAAAAAAAACTCTTCCGAGCAATTTTTCTTCTTAACATTTCAATTCTATTTGTCCTTAACTTAAATGGAAATATTTAAATGGAATACAAACAGTCAAAGGGGGTCAAATTGCTTAAGAGATAAAGCTGGAAAAGAGAGAAATACAAATGAAACGCAGACGGGCGTTAAATCGTTCTATTTTGACATCGCAAATATTTCATTTGTTTCACTTCTTTCTTAAGCTAAGGCAGGGGAGGCGAGATTGAAGCGATTTGAAAAATGAAAGTAAGATACAGTTTAATTTATGGTTTTAAGGCCAGGAAAGGTCAGTGTTATGTTTTAAGAAGCTTACTAAGAATGAAAGATATCATCTCAAAGATAAAGCCTTGTTATTGTTGTCTATGAGATCTTTTTTTTTGTCCTAGACGCAATTTTTTGCTACTTAATAATTTTATTTTTGAGTGAAATCTTGAAGTGTTCTCAACGTGAGAATGGAAATTTGATATTTTTTTTTTTTTTTGTATTTTTCAAATCTTTTTTCATGTTTTTGTTTCATTTTTTCTTAAAGCTTATAGAAACGACTTAATTGTTTTTTTTTTTTTATTTCCCCTAATGACGGACATTTGGCAGAGCGACATGGTCATTTCCATAAAATCATTGCGAGCATATTGCTTATGCTTTTGTACAAATTACGTACCTCAGAAAGCAAAAAATGCTGGCAATTTTCATGGCAATTAACCTGTCAAAAAACACAAAGGAAGTGAATTAAATTCTAATGTTGGACTGACTACGTCATGATAAAAAGCAAGCCAATGATGTAATTACCGGTGTACATAAGTCTCGAAATCTAAATTTACTACAATACGGAAGTTTAAAAGTTGATAAACGTTGAAGTTTAAATTTCACGCCAAACTTTGTATCTAAGAGATTCCAAAGAAATTTTTATTTTGATTAATTACAAGCAATAAAAGCAGAAATTGAACAATTCTTCTAAGTTACATTTGTTAGAAATTTCTTTTAGATATTTTATCTTCTCGTTGCTGTTTATAACAAATTTTAATTCTTTTGAAATGTATATTGTTAAAATTGTTGAATGTCGAAAGTTATTTTGATGCTCTTAAGACTTAAGTAGAACAAATTGAAGCTTTATAGGAAAACAAATTTCTGGAATCAGATACTTTGAACTTGTGTTGTGTGTAGGTGAATGAATGTTAATATAAAAATGTATATTTTGGAGTGCAGGAAATGAAATGTTTCAAGCTTTACAAAAATGATTAAAATGATTGATGTTAATTTTGTTTTTTTGTTATGTAACATTAAGGCTTTATTTTATCCGTATATAATTAATTTGTTGCTTGTTTTCGGGATTTTTTGATTTTCAAAAACCATTTTTTCTGCTTTGGAATTAATCCTCCATGTAAATTTAATTATTTTATATGTTCGTCCATTATTATGCGTCAATATCAGAGACAAGCCTGAAAGGAAATTTATAAAAAAAAAAACACAACAAATCACTTATGAAACGCTGCAGGATCTAAATTGAAATTTATCCTTACTTCAACTTTCTTCCAGAAATGCAGGACAAAATTTTGTGAGAAAACATTTTAAATGCTAAAACAATTGAACGAATTAAAGTTCGCAAATTTAAAAGGCGACAAAATGAAGTGTTTAAAGCAAAATACATAAAAAAAACTTAATTGCACAGCTAAAGTATGCAGCAGAACTATATGTAGGTAATTTAATTGCTAGTAATCGGATTTTATTGCTTTTTCTGTCTAACCAATTTTAACAGAAAATGGAATTATCAGAACGACGACGACGGAAGGACTTTCATTTATTTGGGGCTTAATTATTATTTACTGTTCGCTTTCTCTTTTTCTTATTTTCCTTCTTTTGTTTTCTTAATGGTCATGTGATTTATATTCAACTTCGTGATACATAACAGATGTCTCGGAAAGTAAAAAGCAACTTAAGAATGAATTATGAGTTCAGCTTGAAGGAAGCACTCGAATAATTTTAAGTCCATGCATTAAGTCATTAAGGAAATTTATTGAATTTGCCTTTGTTAAGAATCTGAAAAGGATCAATTGTATTTTTCCTATAATTGTGATATTGAAATATCTTGATAATAATTGTTGTGTAATATTGTTTCGTATTAAAATTTGTTTTCAATCATTTCTTAAAGTCGTTCATAAGCCCACAATTTTAAAAATTCAAATTTCTAATATTTCAACCAATAATCGAAGATTCAAAAGTTTAATTTTATTTTATTTGAAACGATTTAAGGAATTTATGACAACATTATTCAATCTGTGTGTGAGAGTAAAATGTTCATTAAAATATATAAGCTTTATTCAATTTTTATGAAAAATGAGGGATGATAATGCAATCTGATCGATTTTCATAAATTGTATTTTGTTCCGATTTACCGCTATCATATATTTATAAGGGAAGAAATATTTTCATGTCTGTTGTGTAAGAGTTAAAAAAAAAAACAACAAACAAATTCTAATATCAAGCACATGGAAAACGATTTAGCCATAAATACCAGAAAGGGAAATATTTGCGCCGAAATTGCGATTGCAGTTTGCTCATATGGAAAATCAATTGTTGGTGCGTGATGGAAATTCAAACTAAAGTGAAAATCAATTTTTTTTTATCGAAGCAAAAATCAAAGCCATGAAAAAATGTAAAAAATTACTTAGTTTGAGGGTTCTTAAAAAAAATGATTACGCAACAAACCAGAAAAATGATAACAGTTAGTAGAGAACAAGTGAGTGATTTCAAAGTTTTAGATCCTCATTGTTTTACCTGAATAGAGAATTTTGTTCGCTTTTCCAATAAAAAAATATTCAAAGTGTGATCAATTTGAATTTTTATTGTCAATTTATTGGCTTTAAACGAAATTCTACAAATTTTTATTGCGATTCAAAGCATCATTGAAAAGCTTTATATGCAGATCAGCTCCAAATTTGTTAGTCTCATTGTAGTATGGCAATTGTCGCATCGTATTCAACCATGAAGTGATTTTTGGATAAACATCGGCGACAACCGGAACAACTTGTGTAATGGATTCCATCCAAGCGAAAACGGACAAATCAGCCAATGTCATTTCATAAGAAGCGAGGAAAATTGTGATTGTCAAATAATTTTCTAATATTTTGTAGCCACGATGAATAGCATCAATTTTATCCTTTGGAATTTCCGATTTTCCTTGCATCAAAACTGGTAACTGTTGAAGAAATAATAAAAAAAATATTAGAACATGAATATAAAGCAATGAAGGAATGCTTTGGTCGAAGTAAGAATTAGAATAAAAGAAAAACTCACAAAAAGGTTTAATCCTCGAGGAAACAGGAAACTGGCATCAAAGAACAGTCGATCATTTATGGTTGTCCGCAATAAGAAATCGTTCTTTGGGTAAAGTGAATCATTTTGAGAATACTTTTCAATCAAATAGAGATTGATAGCATGACTGTAATGGAATCGCACAAAACATATTTATAAAAAAAAACAACATTTAGAACATGCTAAAAAAAGGGATTCATTCAATATACCTGTCACAAATTACAACATTTCCATCAACTAATGCCGGAATTGTTTGTGCTGGATTAATCTGTTAATAATACTTTGGAATATATGAGCCAAATCAAAGAAAGTTTCTCAGTTATTTACCTTTGTAAAAGCTTCCGACAAATGTTCAGAATTTAAGAAATCAATTTCCCTTAAAAAAAAAATAAAAGAAAATTTTTATGAGCTTTTTTTTGAGTTTGAATAAATATTGGACACAATTGGAATTTTTTTTATTTACTTTAGCTCCAAATCCAAATCAATTTCTTTAGCAACCATGAGTGGGCTTCGTGCCGGAGGGCTGAAAATAAGAAATAAGCGGAAAAATCGACGGACGTTCACATGAACAATTAATTTTTTTTATCTCGAAGAACGTCAAAACCATCAAAAATGCTTGAAGCATATAAAATGTACCAAATATGACATAAATTTCATTAGATTTTCAGTCACAATGAGTCGTTGCCATACCTCAAAGGATGATAATATAATACAGGCTTTACCATATTAAGAAAAACTCTATCGAATGTGTCGCTTTTTTATGTCAATTCACTTTCAAGACGGAATATTAACTGTCAATGATAAGGCAGAAATAATATTTGCTGTTCCGTAAATGAGATTTTTGATGTGCCAGATGAACCTAATGGCAAGCGAGAGCATGTTGCGTTAATATGATACTAGTAGCAACCCAGAAAATCACTTAAGCTTATCAAGGTCAATCAGTCAGGCGAAAATACAAACAAAGATAATTCTCGCTCTCAATTGTTTGATTTTCTTTGCTCGCTGAATTGATAAGAAAACCTGTCAAAAATAATTTTCTGAGATTACATAAATTATTTTTGTTTTACTTTTCTCTCAGATAAACATTTCTCGAATATTTTGTGGTTAAATTTTCTCAAGCGGTTTAGACATAAATTTAATTAAGTAACTAATCTAATAAAATATCAAATAATAACCAAAGACACTAATTAATTATTCGCTACCTAAGTGTTTTATCACCTTTATTAATTAGAAATTTAACAGTTTTTCTGAAAATCAAAATTATAAAAATATTTTTTTCGCTGTTTTCGTTCTAAAAGGTGAAATTTTTAATATTTTGTGAATTTCCTCCGAAAAGCAAAAAAATTTGCACAATAAAGTGTTTCAGGTTCAGTTTCCGTAACAAGATTTTCTAAAGACATCAATTGTGGCAATAATTTAAAAAGATAAATAAATAAACCTGCTCGCAATGGGAAATGAAAAGCGCCAATAATGGAGAAAACCTGAAAATACATGGAAAAAAAACCTGAAAAGAAATACATAAATTTCCACAATTTTCATTGCGATTTTTCTCCATTTCCCATTCGAATTTAAGCGAATTTATTTATGTCGTTATTGAATTGATTACGAGTAATTTAGAGCAGATATAAAGTTATTTCATGACTTATAATCTCTCTCGCTTTCTCGGCGCAATTTGCTGCAAACCGGAATAAGAAAAACCTTTGGAAGCAAATAAATTGCTCAAGGAAATGCAATTTATTCGCAAAAACTCACTTACTAAACTCAATAAAAGGTTTCTTTCATAAACTTTCATAATATTTTCGAATTTTATTTACTTTCAAATTATTTCTGCATTTTTTTTCATGAAAATTCTTCATTATAACTTTGCAACAACAGTCATCAACATAAAGCAACCACATTTTTTCAACGCAACGAAAGCTTTAAAGGATTTTTTGATGGATAAATCAAGTTAGCTGCAACAATCCTACAATCCGCAACTACTAGTACGGACTGCGGGTTGAATTCCAAGAACAGAATATTTAACAAAAAAGCGTGAGGAAGAAATTAATTGAATTAATTTATTTATTCAATGTTGAACCCGGCGTCAGATACTTTAATATCGGTCCAACAATTTCAGCTCTAGCTTCTGTAGAATAATGAATCATAAATTGAGCAAGTTTATTAATTTGCAATAATAAACAAATTTTTATTCAGAAAATAAATATAAGAAACAGTTCAAAAATAATTAGCGGAAGGCTGCAAATGGGTCAGAAGTGTTATCGAATTCTTGGCAAACTGCAATATCAAGAAGGAGTTTGTCATAACCAGGTTGAACCTTAGTTTGAATAGAACCGAAGCATGAAACAAGAGCTCCATTGAAGACTTCAATATTTCCAGAAAGCGATTTAACGAAAGCTTCAATATCTGGTCGAATTTTCTCCCAATCTTCGCTGCGTTTCTTGTATTCACTTTCGAAGCGAGCTTGAATTACTTCAGGTTGCAGGAATGTGTTTAATCCAATGAATGATTTCACCACAATCTGTTGAACTTCACTGAAGATTCCTTCGAACTTTTGGAGTAGTGCATAAGCAGATTTTAATTCCCCGTCGACACTTTTATCGTAACGCGCTACGCAGTTGCTTGATTCGAATCCAGTGAACTCGGTGATGCCATTTAAAAGTGTTTTCAAATTATTTACACAAAGACTTGAGTTAAATTGGAAAATTGCATCTCTGACTGGTGCATCCTGAGCAAGAATTGCGTTAGCATTTGTTTCTATTTGTCCTAATGTCTCATTCGATGCCTTCTTCAAGACACTTGAAACGGAAGTTCTGATCATAGTCAATTGAAGGTTGATATCTTGTTGAAGATCCGTGAACAATGCTTGATATTCCCAAGCCTTCTCAAATAATGAACTTGGATTGACCAAGTAAGGAGAAATAGCTACCGATTCATCTAGGGTAGGAGCTGCGTGAATGACAGCTACCAATGATAAAATAATTCCCACAGTTAATTTCATTTCTTCTAGTGAAGGTTGACTTGAGCGAAACTTTGCGATTGATTAAAACAAAACTTTTAATTCGATTTTCGTTGCTCGAATGAAGTTCTTCGACTGATGATTTCCGTTTGAATTTTCTTTTCTTTTATAGAAAAAAAGCATTCGATAAATCTTTATCGAAATACTGACTGACTTAGTAGCGGATGTGATAAGGATGCGATGCGACCCGAAACCTTTATATGGCAAATAACATTGTCGTCTGAATTCAAAATTTATTTCACGTTAAAATCTTTATCAGTTAATTAATTATCTTGCTAAATTTTATAGGTTTTTGTTTGCAATTATATTCGGTTGTCATTAAAAAAGCGGCGGATGGGATTAATTTGAGAGCCCCAGTAGTAAAGTTCAATAAATGATATTAAATTCGGTGGAAAACAGTAGAAAACCACCAAACCAGCGAAGATCGATTTTATAAATAAAAATCTTATCTCAGTTATTGCTTGCCAGTTCACAAAAGACGGTGGAACTTAATACCGTAACGATAATAATGACAATCTTCATTAAGTTATCAGTAATATAATTATCATTCGCAAGAAAAATTACCCAATTTGTAGTTTCGGGGGTTTCGCTAAATGTGTCACAAAAAAAAAAAAATATTTAAGACCATAAATTAATATAAAATTTATCCGCTCAATCTTTGACCATATATTATTTATTTTTGTATCGATTGTTTTCAGTGTAATACTGCGAATGGTAAACATTTCATTGATTAAAGTTATTTCACAATGAAAAATTCCCCGGATCGAAAAAAGATTTCCCTTTTATTTCTGCACAGTGCTTCAAATTTTATTTTTGATCGATTATTATTTATTTATAAAATTCCGTAGAGAAATTCTCAATTTAAAATATTACAAATAAATTGCGTATTTAATGAACCATGAAATGAAAGATATTTAGGAAATTCTCCATTTTCAATTGATCTACGAAAAGAGTAAACATCTTTCCCATTTGCGTAAAATATTTCCATCTTCTTAAGTGACACCAAGACAGCAAACAAAATGAGATCGAATAAAACATGAGGAAAAAGTATTGCGAAATCTTTTTTTTTTCTCTTGTAAACATGTCTTTTTTTCTAATAAATTACCTTACAATTTTCGGATGATAGAACGCGTTTGTTACTTTTAATTTCAATCTGTTTATTCTTTTAAAATATCTTGCAGTGAATTCACATCACAATGGTGGTGGTGATAACGGAAATATCTTGGGGACATCTGCAAAATTACATTTGTTGTGATTTACATTGCTAGAAAATGAGATGCAAATCTGGTTTACAATATCAGTAAAAATAGCAACATGACAATTCTGGTTCTTTATTGACGTTGAACACGAGATACATTTAGGGAATTTTAGGGTTTTAATTGAAAGAACCTTGTGAAGATGTTATTTCAGATTATCATTTTACATACGTAGATGAATGTAATTCGCAGTTGTTTTGAATAGCACTAGAAATTTAATCAAATATTTCATTTTCACGCCTCAATGCGTGGGGGAACTGGTTCAGGAAAAAGGAAAAGGAAACAAGAAAAGCCTTGTGAAATATGTTTTAACTCCATTTTGTTTGTTTTACTAGAATTATAGTCAAACACATTTTTGTTCTCACTTTTTTGAAGTTTGTCGTCATTGTCGCGCGATAGAAGTTTAAGAGCTAATGAGAAAATATGCCAGTCAAATGACATAAATGTCGATAGCATTTTATTTCTTTATGGCAAACATAAAAGTCACAGACTTTTTTGGCCTTTTTTCAATGAATGTGTGAAATGTGATTTCTCTTCTGAGGATGTATCTTGAACTTGAAGGACCAGCAACTGGGACAGCATACTGGGACATAAAAGTCATGAAAGAATCTTCATAATAATGAATGATGTAAAGAGACATTCGATGTGCCAAAATGATTCATGAATGAACATTAAAATCCCAGACACGTATGAAATATTTGCTCGCATTCGTTTCGAGAGAATATTTTAAGGAACAGGAAAAAAGGAGATTGATGACAATCATTAAAATTGTCTTGGCAAAGCCTATGCTCTTTCTTTATTAATCTTCTGTGTCGCAAACATCATCCATGGAATAACTGATAAGAATTTCCGCTAGAACTAATTAAAAGTGTTTCCTGTCGTTTTCTTATTTAGATTTTGATATCGAAGTTCATTTCACATTAAAGCTTTCCACGAACTACTTATTCTTTATCTGTAATCTAATTATCTGGTTCGTTTTATTATCATTCTTATTTCTTAAATTTTCGTATGCGAAATTCACTCGTGCTTCGTAATCTTATCAGCACGATGAATTTTCTTCATTTTATTATTTATAAAAGCCGTCAAATTTACGTTCAAAGGCATCAGTTACGAAGCGTTAGTTCCGTTGAGCATTTCGATACATTAAAAAAAAATATATAGCTCAAAATGAAGGCAGCATTAATTATTTTTGCTTTGTTCTCCGCTACATTGGCAGTAGAGGAATATGTAGAGATTGACAATTTTTTGATTCATCCCGATTTCGTATTTGAAAACGCATGGCACCATCAGGAGTTACTGGGAGAACTTCAGGACAATATTAATGAAGCAATATTTGATGTTCAAACTGCCGTTTCGAGTGTATTAGAGGGAAGCACAGGAAAAGCTTTAACACAGCATGAGGGTCACATCAACGATCTGTTAACTCTTCGGCAACCACTCGCTGAAGCATTCGACAAATTGAAAGATGGTAGTTGCCGGAACAGTGCCCAGACAATTTTAGACAGTACAACTGAGATCACTGGTTTTGAGGCTTCTAATTGTGTCACAAGATATAGCGAATCTGTTGATAAGGATATTGCACGAGCAACTGCTGCTCTCGTCAAATTTGACGATCTGTATGGTCTAGTTCAACAGATTGTTGTGAAATCATTCATTGGCAAAAATAAATTTGTGAATCCTGAAGACATTAGCGACACAATAACAGCCATGTATGCTCTTGTTGAAGCAAGATGGGCCGATGCTAAACCTACAATGGACGCATTGAAGCAGGAACTTTCCAGCAAAATCAATGCTCATCAAGCTAAACTCGACGATTGTAATGATTATAATATAGAAACTGCACTCTTTGGTTTCCGATTCGTAGAACGTCAAATTAACACTTGTAAGGAATTCGATAACACACCGAGCCCATTTTCAACAGGCAAAAAAGGCCGAGCTGTTAAATTTTATAACTTCCTTCCCGAGTATGAAGAGGCTTTGAAAAATCGTAAAACTGGATACGAATGGAAGGATTAAGAATTGTATTAAATATTTATTTTAACTTGAAACGAAATAAAATAAAATTTCCTTTATTTAACCAAAATTTTCTTAACATAATTTTTGTTTAATAATTTGATTAAGTCGATGTCATTTTAATTGACGATGATTTTGCTTATCATAATGCAATCGAAACTGAATTTATAAGTCATATCTTTCACATGGGCTTTCCCTTTCATATTTTATGGTGAGCGACTTAAACTGAAATAAGTGTGAACCACAGTTAGTCATTTCAAATTCATGATACATCCAATTTGAATTGAATTTATCACTTAATTGACCGATACTTGTAATAATTGTAAACAACACGTTTAATTTTGCCAAATACCGCATTGTACACAAGAAACACTTTTGCAAATAATAAAATAATCAAGATTTTATTCTCTCCGGAAGTAGAACCAAAAGCGCAATTTTTTTCCTCGAAATTTGTCATTAATAGATCAATAAAAATGCGCTGTTCCGATTAAGGAAATTTATTATAGGAAATTGATAGCGTTATAAAATCCAATCACCAATAAATTTGTCAAATGTAACAACAAAAACCGGCATTACGTTGCTAATTAAATCGATTCCACCCACTTTTTTTTTGTTTTGCAAATTACAGATGGATGCAACAAAATTTATTAGTTAGCTTTTGCCGAAAAGTTAATTATTTGATAAGAATTATCACTTGAAGAAATAACAAGTCTCTTAAGGTAAAAAAAACGAGCAACAACGAAAAAAACTTTTGGTGTTTTTGTATAAAAGTTAAAAGAATTCAATAGTCGATCATCAGTCACATATTCTCGTTCAAAGCCGAAAAATCTAATTAAAAGTTTTTGAATCAATCGCATTAAATCAGCTAAGTATTACAATGAAATTTGCTGTGGGAATCGTATTATCGCTTGTGGCTGCTATTCATGGAGCTGTTATTCCAACAAACGTGGCACCTTTCGTTGCTGCAACAAATCCATTGTTTGAGAAGGCTTGGGAATATCAAGCATTGTTCACGGATCTTCAACAAGATATCAACCTTCAATTGACTATGATCAGAACTTCCGTTTCAGGTGTCTTGAAGAAGGCATCGAATGAGACATTAGGACAAATAGAAACAAATGCCAAAACAATCCTTGCTGATGAAGAACCAGTCCGAGATATCATCTACCAAATGGATACAAGTCTTTGTGTAAATACTTTGAAAACACTTTTAAATTCCATCACTGAGTTCACTGGATTCGGATCAAGCAACTGCGTAACGCGTTACGATAAAAGTGTCGAAGCGGAATTGCTAGTTTCTTATGGTTTGCTTCAAAATTTCGAAGGAATGTTCAGTGAAGTTCAGCAGATTGTGGTGAAATCATTCATTGGATTAAACGCATTTCTGCAACCTGAAATAATTCAAGCTCGCTTCGAAAGTGAATACAAGAAACGCAGCGAAGATTGGGAGAAAATTCGACCAGACATTGAAGCTTTCGTTAAATCACTTTCTGGAAAAATCACCACCTTCAATAAAGATCTTGGTCAATGCTTCAACATCATTCAAGAAAAAGTTCAAACCGTTTATGAATCCCTTTCCCAGGACGTTGAAGTTTGCGTTGAATTCGACAATACTTCTGATCCATTTGCAGTATTTAGGACAACACCAGAATTTACAACAATTGTGCCTACTACTACAGTTTGATATGATACATAAACTGATGGTTATTCTACGGCAGAACCATAAAATATTTATTATGTATTTTGGCACAAAAAATTTAAATCAACTTTTGTAGCATTGAAGAAATTTGTATGTAATTTAAAAATTACTTTTATATCCAAAATAAATTTTCGTCTTTGAATAAATATAAAGATTTCATAATTTCTGTGTGTGATGTAAGAAGTTGATTACTTCTACCAAAATCCAATTTTCTTCATCAGATCCATTGTCGGAATCGGAAATTTCAGTTAATGCTGCAACCTGTTCAACATCTACTTAAATATGCATATAGGAGCTTAATAACAATATTACCATATCACCAGGTTTGCCGAATCTCCACATCGTTTTGCACCGTGCTCACATTGCAAGAAGGTTTGGAATCGAGATATTAATGCGGCTAATAAAATCCTCATCAATGGAGTAAACAAATTCATGGACATATCCCCAATTCCTCAATTTTCTCGCACTTTCATTTTGTAGTTGCTACAAAAGCTAAAGTTGCGACGTAAAAGTAAATTGTTATACATTGAAGATGAGCATAAATAATCAGCAATAACTCTGCAAATAAAAGCTAAAACATTTCTTCTTAAAGAGCTTCCTAAATAATTAATATTAATGGCTTACATATTAAATGGATCTATCAATCACATTTTTCATGCTTGAACAAAACTAATGTCATAACAGTATCATAAAAACAGAAGGAATCATATTAACATGCAATCATTTCATACGTGATGCCATCTATAAAGTGTTACAGAGATATTTTATGCCACACATTTCATCCCACATAAAACTTGGTTTTGGAGTCTGTTTAGTGCTCGTATCTTTATGACAATGCTTTTGAAAAAAAAAGAAATGAAAATAAACATGAAACTACAATTTTATGTTGCTTACAACAATAATGTGGTTGTTAAAGGAAAAAATATTTTACAGTGTCAATTTCATTTGTGGTTATAAAAGTGTTCCTAGGTTAGAAAATCTCTTCATTAATTGTATTAGCCTCAGAGTGAGCTCGTCTAATGATGCTTCGAGATGTTCGCTTAGCATAAAGTCTCATAAAATATACGAATGTAAAGCCACATGTGATGATAAATATTGCAGTTATCATAACTCTCATAGCAACATCGGTAGAAGAAACAGTTGGCGTTGAATTGTAAATAGAACCGACATTGCCTTTTTCATTTTCAAGCTTGGGTTTCTCAATTTTCTTCAGTCTAATTTCCATATCGTTGATTTTCTGTAGCAATGTGATGTTGTTTTCCAACAATTGTTGTTGCTTTGAAGTCTCATACGATGAGGTTACATTGATGGTGACATTTTTAACAGCCGATAATTTGTCATTTAAATGCTCCCGTCTAATTTCATACACGTCATGCTTCACACTTGCTATAGCGCTTTTTATCATTTGCAATTCATTAATCAACGAAACTTTTGTAGCAAACTTTTCGCTCGTTGCGTTGACATGTTGCAGAATTGCTTCAAACTTGTCAGAAATTGCTTTCGTTTTATTATCCTCGCCCCATACAAGTTGATGGTGCTTAATGGGATTAACTGAAACCGATTTATCTTCATAATTCGTCTGTTCATTATCTCGAATGCTGTTATCTGTGCAGGCAATTCCATTAACATTCGATTTTGTCTTTTCCTGTACGAGCGTGTAAATTTCTATGTCGATGCTTACGATAAATGAGTTCATTGAGGACAGGTAGGAGCAATTCCATAAATTATCAGAAAATCCAAAAACTTTTAGATTGGGCAAAAAGATTTTAATGTTTCTATAATCAATGTCCCTGATCCCATTGCCCTCAATAAAAAGCGCCGTCAGTGATTTTAAAGGGCTCAGTTTTGTTATATCAAACACGTTTAAACGATTATATGAAAGGTCTAATTGATCAAGGTTTGTTTGGTGTGTAAACAACCCGTAAGGAATAACACTCAAATTCGTCGATTGTAAGTTGAGTGTTTGTAGATTTGTCATGTCTAGAAGTGTGCTGACATTTAGAGCTCCGAGAGTGTTAAATGAAAAGTCAAGGGATTTCACAGCTGACATTTTTCCAAATTCCGCAAAGTCATTTGAATTTAATTTGTTTGTAGACAAATTTAAACTCAAAATTGTCGTCGAACTTTCAAAATGAATTTCGGTCAGTTGGTTTTTATAGAACGACAAATAGCCGACACTTCCAATCTTGATGGTCAACAGGCGATTATTTGTGGCATAAATGCCACTAGCAGATATATTAAATTCCAAGCTTGTTAGTTCATTGTTCGACAAGTCGATGAAATGAATGGTTTCCATTTTAGCAAACACTGCATTCGTTATATTCTGGAGCTGATTGTCGTTGAAATAAATGTATTGAAGCTTAGGCGAATTGAAGAAAATTTTCTCATCAACAATTCTCAATTGATTTACGCTTAGATTAATTTCTTCTAAGCTGATTAAATCTTCAAAGAGGTCTTCGGCTAATATCTTTAATCTATTATCATAAAGGAGCAGCTTAGTGAGCTGATCCAATCCGTAGAACGCAGTACGATCTACATATTCAATTTCATTGATTGATAAATCCAACGTCTTAAGCTTTTTACAATTTATGAATAACATTTTCTCCAGCGTTTTTAAATAATTTGCGTGGGTTGAGAGCACTTCCAGATTTGTTGCCAGCTTCAAATCGTTTTTTGATAACGTTTTCAAGTTCACACCATCGCACGATAATGACTTTAGGTTTTTAAATTTCACAAATATTTCTCGCGGGAGCTTAGAAATTCGCGAATTCTCAAATCGAATATTTTCTATTACGCCCGTCACATCGACATGATTCATTTCGTTGTCGTAATCCAATTCCTGAACGGTAACTGGTGCAATGTTTACGGTCTCATTTGCATCCAATTCAATATAGGAAAAGGTACAGTTTTCACTGTGAATTTGGTCCTCATTTATCACTGCCACATCTATGTATTCATCGCAAATTAATTCCTTTGTTGATATTTTCGATAATGATGAAGCTAACAATAAACAACCCAGCATCAAGCTACGACATAAAGCTGAATTAATGAACGTTTCTTACAACCATAATTCACCTTAATCTTACTTTGAGACCATGATTAAAAACTTTTCTTATAAACGTGTTGTATTTAGTCTCAAACGCATGCAGACAAGCACTGCTTGAGCGGTTTTTTGAGAAATAATTTTGTCGGTTGTTGGAAATTTGTTATCAATGAGTTTACAGCTGTTTCATTACTCAAAGAGCATTTTGATAAATCATGTTTTAAACATTCGAGAAAGTTTCTCATAAAGGCTTCATTTATGAGTTACGTAGACAGCAAAATTAATAACTGTTCTGTGATTCTATAAGAATTTCAGTTAACGTTACGTAATATTTGATTGAATACTGACTCTCTATTATTTATGACAGATGTTTAAGTTATAATTGAAATAATCTGAAAAATTGAGTTCAACATTTGTCTTATGAATAATTGTTAAGATTTCGTTCTTAAATTAGCAACTGATTTTGACTACCAAGAAAGTGAGTAATTATCGTTGAACCATTGCCAACCGTTCTCTTCCACTTCCCCTTCCGTTTTCTTTTTCTCCTAATTTTTGGAAATCTCAACAACAATACAACAAAAACTGTTTGAAAGAGGCCATCAATTAATATCAAGTAGCATTCAGTATTAATTATATCAATATTTAAATTAATATCACATTGTTGATGTTGGAGTTGACCCTATTTTATGGGATTCACCATTGCTCAATCTTCAAATACAATCGGGTCTAATATCGCGTGACCTTCCAATATTACAAAATTTGCAATGTGGTCGCTCAAGTTTTGGACTTGGATCTCTCGCACAACGCAAATATAAACAAACATAATTTGAGAGCGAGACCGGCTTGTATTTCATGGATAATTCGTCGTTGGCAGAGTGTGGGAAGGTCTTGTAAATTTGTTATAATTTAATTACTTCAATCATCTAGAAGAATAACTGAAAAGTTTATGTAATTTTCCAAAGCTTTCAAGGAGACATAAAATTATAAATAGATATTAAATTAACGTAAACAAAAATATCTAAATATATGTGCATTTTTTCGGAGCCTGCCTGCTATTTTATTAACATCGAATAAGATTTTTTTTTTCTGTTTATTTAATGAATTGAAACTTTATTCGATTTATTGAGAATGAGAGAGGCTCGTTCATTTACATTTGGGACATGTTATAAAAAGCCAAAAACCTGTAGGATTTGTTTTAGTTTCACTTTAAAGCTGATCGAAGAGCATTATGCGATTGAATATTTTTGTGACCTTTTTGTTTGTGATGTTGCAATGCACAAATGCACAAATTCCAACTTGTAAGTTTAACTCAAAAATGTTATCACTTTCGTTATTTGATATTCACATTCTTCAGTTAAGATTTGTGTACCTGCAATCGTTCTTCCGGCCTGCAATGACTTAATGACAAAGAAAAGTAATATTGCTAATATAGAATGCATAACTGGACGGGATCGAGTAAATTGTTTGGATATTATTGAACGTCGGCAAGCAGACTTTATGGCTGTTGATCCCGAAGATCTTTATCTGCATATAAGAAGAAAAATGACGACTATATAGTTTTCTCAGACATAAGAACAATCGAAGAACAAGAAAGTGAATTTCGATATGAAGGAATAATTTTGATAAAGAAAAATTCAGGAATAAATTCATTACAAGATTTGCGTGGTAAAAAATCTTGTCATACTGGTTACGGTCGAAATGTTGGCTATAAAATTCCAATTGCCAAATTGAAGAACTATGGAATCTTTAAAGTAGATACAAACTTGAGTTTATCGCCTGTGGAAAGAGAATTAAAGTCACTTTCAGCACTGTTCAGTCGTTCGTGCTTAGTCGGAAAATATTCAGATAATAAGGATGTAAATGATTATTTAAAGAAAACTTATTCGAACTTGTGCGCTCTGTGTGAGAATCCTGAGAAATGTGATTATCCAGACCAGTGAGTAGTTTACAAATTTGTTGATTGATCGAATCAGTAAAAAAATGTTATTTTCTTCTAGATATTCCGGTTATGAAGGCAGCATAAAATGTCTTGTTGAAAATGGTGGTGATGTTGCATTCACTAAAACAATTTATGTTAAAAAATACTTTAGTGTATGTTTATTTCACTTTCTCATACATAAATTATTTTAAAGATTAAAGTAATTTGATACATTTTTAGCTTCCAATTGGTAATGCTAAGAAAGGTTTTGGAGAGCCTCAAGCAAATGCTGCTGATTATGAATATCTTTGTGAAGATGGAACAAAAGTGCCAATAACAGAAAAACGACCCTGCACGTGGGCTCAGCGTCCTTGGCAGGCTTACATGGGTAACGGTGATATTGTATCAAAGGTTGGAATTTCTTTTCTAGTTTTAAATTTGAATTAATTTTCAATTAATTTTAATATATTCTAGCAATTTGGGAAACTTCAAAAGCGTCTTGAAATATTCTACGAAGCCGCAAAAAGTGCTGATCATCAACCTTACAAACAGCAAATGATGGTCGACGATAAGAATGTGGTTGTGGCAAAAGATTCCAATATCTTGCCTGGTCTTCATTTAACGAACGCAAAGTACTTGGATGTAATTGAGCGTGAATTGCTCGATGGTGATTCTGATGACGAACAGTTAGAGCTTTGCGTATCGAGTAACATAGAACTGAAAAAATGTGAAGCGTTGAGAGACGTTTCCTATTCACGAGACATTCGACCCAAATTTCAATGTACAATGAAGGACAAAGAAAGCTGCAAGCAATCATTAGTTGCTGGAATCGTCGATATTGTTATCGTTCAGGCCGATGACTTTAAGACATTCAGCGATGACAAAAACTTGAAACCGGTTGTTTATGAAGAGTTTGATGAAGACGAAAAATATGTTGTCATTGCTGATCAAGATGTTACAAAGAATGACTTTTTAAAAAGTCCCATGTAAGATTTTTATCTCATTGCATAACAATAGTCTAGTCTCTAAAGCTCTTTCTCCATTGTTAAATCCCTTTCGTAGTAAATTTGAACCCTCCAATCGACGAAGTTCCGATGCAGCTTTATATTTTACAAAGTTACGACCTGGTACACAAAGCGACACAGTCTGTCCAAACACAATTAGAAACGATCCCAATGGCGTCTTTGAAATTGTTAACACAAAGGATCTCAAAAAATATAGTGCCAGCACAAAACGTCTGATTTGTCACGATATGGCACTAAAGTCATTCAGCGAATATAAAACATGCAATTTTGATGCAACCTTACCGAGTGCCGTAAGTTTACAATCTGATAAACTTATAATGCTGTGATTTCATTCAGCATGGCTCGTTTGCAGGTTTACGTGAGGAAGAGTCTCAATCCCGATAGAATTGATGCCATCAAGCACGTTTTCAATTCGCTTTCTCAGAAGTTCGGTCGAAAAGCCAAACTTGAGGATGTTTTTGAACTTTTCGGTGTTTTCGAAGAAGGACACAAAAATGTCATTTTCAATGTAAATATCGATTTATTTTGATTTCTAAACAAAAAATAATAATACCGTCTGACCACACATTTCCTTTTCACGTAGGATGATGCAGCAAGCTTTTCAAGTGATTCTGTAATAACTGAGTCATTCTATAACAAACTAAGATGCTCTCAATAAATATATTAAGCAATGATTTATTTTTATAATAAAATATAGTTCCATTAAAATCAACTTTAAAAAGCTCAATCACTTACATTACAGTCATGAGCAATGCAACATCAATCGTTTTGTGGCTTAATGTCGCTTACCATTATTATTTCAAATTAAATTCAAAGTGCTTCAACTTTGTCAATTTGTTTTATCTTCGTTTTCCTTCTGACGGAAACCGTCCTGTGACACTTTTATGGAAAACATTTTTCCCAATTTCAAAATGTTTTATATAATACGTAGAGATTTATGAGTTTTAAATAACATGTTGAATGAGCACGAAGCAATGTGGTAAATGTTTTTTAAGCTCTGTTTTGTGATAAAAATTTCGTGTCAACACTTTTGTGACAGGGTTTTTGTTATAATATGCGAGAAAAGTTTGATAAATTTTCGCTTCCCAAATCACATTTAATGCCCCTGCGAAACAGACCCACTCCAAACGAAATGTGCTTCAAATTGAAAACGGTTGAATGCGTCAGAATATTGCGTGATGGAAACAAAAAAATTAGAATGTCACGGGGTGGATGTAATAGGGAGAAGAAAAGAAATTACAACCAGACATCATGATAAATGGTCCTTGTCATTGCGAAAGAATGTCGTTTCGCAATAGTGTTCATAAAATTAATACGCTCAATTTCAGTTAAAGAAAGAACATTTGCCGAAGATGCGGAGAAAGCTGGGATGAAACTTTAATTGTATCACTCAAGCCAAGGCTAGAACAACCCGCTCTCCATTTCTCTGTCTCTCTCTCTCTTGGTCTCTCCCACTTTTATTGCAAATTAAATTATTTATGGCATTGTGTGTGATTTTGCCAAAATTTAATGTGGCAACGCACCACCACTTGGATTACGTCAATGGCTCATAAGATTAATGACTAGCAATCCTTCAACTGCTCATCGAGCTCTTGCCAAAATGCTTGCCGAACTTTCGCTTTAGAAAATGAGGAAACTTTTTTTTTTGTTTTCGGGTTGAAGGGTAAATTTTTTTTTTTATCTTGCCGACGACCATTCCGAGAAAAGTTATTTCTCCCTTTCACTATTGAATGAAAGAAAAAAAAAGCGAATAAAAAGGAAATTTGTTTTAAAATAAAAAAAAAACAGTGCTCTACTGAGTCACTCCAGTGACTTTAGAGTGCGGCCAAAATGTTCAAAGAACTTTTTATTGCGTTCTTTCGACCATAATTAATTTAAGTTTTTCAACTTTCTTACCCGTAATTCTTCATTCTGATGGCAAAGTTTCTTTTTTTATTTTCTTACTTTTTACGATAAATGTTAAAGCAAAGATAATTTTCATGTCGCATGTTTTTTATACGCAGGGCGAAGATCTTGTTCTTTGTTATTAATTTTTAACGAGACCAAATGTTTTAAGAGCTAAATTTATTGAATAACTGCAGAGACTCATTAGCTATTCGCCTCCTACACCAGTAGCATAGAGCAGCTTTGGAATAAAAGTCAACGGCAACAACTCCCTTAAAGCAATCGATTTCTGATGCGTGACAAAAATTTCGATTAACAGATTTCCACTGGCTGATTGTTGTTGCTAAATCCAATTTTATATGCAGCAAAAAAATTTTATGCAAAAACCAAAAATTGTATTAAAAATATCTTTAGCTCGGCTCGTGTAAGATAAAGAGATAGATATATCTGATAGTCATTTAGCATTCTGCCTTTTGAGTACCTAATTTCGGTTCGAGACAATTTATTTTTATAACACATCAAAAGAGCGAAGAAGCGAGAAAAATATTTATATTAAATTTGATCATCAAACATGCATGTTTGGTTTTTGAAGAGATTTTCATTGTACAAAGCTCGTGTTCAATGTCAGAGTATTATCTTATGGCGCCAAACAGGCCCCTCTCGTCATCCTATTCATATCTCTTGAAGAAAAATCTCCAATCATTGGTTTGCAAACCGTATATAAAATATGCTGACTACACACGAGATATAACCACAAGAAAAGTTTCACTCTATTCATCCGCAAGCTTCTTCTGCTAATGATTGCGTAAGACACAATAAAAATGAATAAAATAAAAATGGAAAATTTTTGCTCAATAAAATCTTTTACTCGGATGTAGATGAAATAAATATTGTACTACGATGGCGGGCTGTGTTTCAAAGTCTATTAATTTGAACTCAGACATTTTCACTGTCAATTGAATTTTATTAACATTATCATTCATTTGAACAATATGCTTCATGACTGCCATTTGCGATCTTTACATAGTTCACTATTGACGGTTTTCATTGCTGTTAACTGTTGCGAGACGTCACCACTAAAGCTCTTAGATATTATTATTAGTCTTAAAGCTAAATCATCCAACTGTCTTGCAGAAAGAAAAGCGTATTATGACGCAAATGTTCAGTTCATAAATTTCCCAATCGTTAGAAAAAGAAACATCTTATCAATAAAACAAATATAACTGCTGCACGACGCTATAAATTTTGTCGCAAGCAACTTACGACTTTATAAAAAGCAATTAGCAATCAAAAAAGATGATAATGGAAAGTTATAAATTTTTCATTTTATCAAAATATCCGAAGGCGTTCATTCCGAATTGCGGCCATTCTGCAGTGAATAAATTTATTTTTCCCTTCCCACATTCCTCGATAGAAATAAATTCGACAATGACAGATAAATGGGTGGGAATTTCTCTTAATTTTAGTGAAAATCGTTTAATTGTTCCACAATGAGCAATTAAATTTGGTGAAAATACTAATAAAATCGACCGATAATTACTTTTCGAATAATATCTATGAAATTAAGAGCTCCCAATTCTGGAATGGAACACCTAGAAAGTCTACACTCAAAGCTTAAAGCAAAGAAATGAATGTTGTCAAATGCCCCAAAACTCTCATAAAATTAATAAGCTTTTTTTTCTGTATACTCCCATGTCCTGCAATGGATTAGTTTAATGGTGAATTCACTAAACCGAAGTTATTCATGTTCATCCTTAGCAAAAGGTTCGTGTGGAAACTTTTAGATTTCAATTAGTTATTTAATTTGCTAGATTTGCATTAGAAAAGAGCAATCAAAAGTTTTAAGCATAAATTACAAGCTTTCCTATTTTAAAGCAGAAAGAAAACTTGTAGTTTCAAATAAATTGAGCATCGTTTGTATGTTAAAGACGTGATGAAGGAGCAGTTTCTGTGTCAGATGGTTAATTTAAAACGTTGCAGATAAAATTTATTCATGGGGAATAAAAATTAAGTTTCAATTGCTTTGAAGTTTCTCAATTTGTTCCTTTTTTCTGCTCACTTGTTCTAAAACAAGGTCCATGTTTTAAATCAATTTATATACGTTATAATCCTATCGTTTTAAGAAGTCCTGATACGGACGAAAAGTTTTCAAAAGGAAATTGGAAGAATTTTCATTAAAGAGCCTTTTCATTTATGTCTTCGAGAGTTGCAAAGCTTGTGAACGATATACACGTTTCCAGACATCATTTAAGAGGCCATTCCATTAGCACTGCGATTGCAATCAGACAATTTTAATGATTGCCATCAATCTCCTTTTTCCTGTTTCTTAAAACATTCTCTCGAAAAAGTATGTGAGCAAACATTTCATACGTGTCTGGGATTTTAATGTTCTTAGATGAATCTTTGTGGCACATCGAATGTCTCTTCCCATCATTCATTATTATGAAGATTCTTTCATGACTTTTATGTCCCAGTATGAGGGTTGTCACTTGCTGGTCCTTCAAGTTCAAGTTTCATCCTCAGAAGGAAAATCACATTTCGACAGTCATTGAAAAAAGGCCAAAAAAGTCTGTGACTTTTATGTTTGCCATAAAGCGATAAAATGCTATCGACATTTATGTCATTTGACTGGCATATTTTCTCATTAGCTCTTAAACTTCTAACGGCAACAATGACGACAAACTTCAGCGCAAAATCCACTTTGAACCCTTAGCATGACTTATTTATTTGTTTTATTGCTCCACCAAATGTGAGAAAAAAAATAACACTTTTGGCCGTTAGCATTAACGTACAGCAAACAAAATGGAGTTAAAAAATATTTCACGACTCTTGAAACGCTTTTCTTGATTTCTTTTTTGACCCATTTCGTGCGATGAGGCGTGAAAATGAAGCATTTGATTAAATTTCAAGTGCTTTTCAAAACAACTGCAAAAGACATTCATCTAGGTATGTAATATGATAATCTTAAATCACATCTTTACAATCTTCATTCAATTAAAACCTTGAAATTCCCTAAATGTATCTCGTGTTCAACAGCAATAAAGAACCAGAAGTATCTTATTGTAATTTCTACTGATATCCTATGCCAAATTTACATCTCGTGAGCAATGTGAAACCTAAATGTAATTTTACAGATGTCCCCAAGATATTTCCCGTTATCAGTGCCACCATTGTGATATTCTGCAAAATGTTTTAAAAAGAATAAAGAGATTGAAATTGAAAATAAGAAACGCGTTCTATCATCCGAAAAATGTGACGTAATTTATTGTGGAAAAATATAAATTTACAAAGAAAAAAAAATTTATATCGCAATTTTTCTTCTTTTCAGTATTATTTTTATTTTTCCTTCTTTACCTTTTCACGTCTTTTTTTTTTCTAAATTCACTTCTATTGTATTTCTCTAAATAGGAAGAGCTTTTCTCCGTTTAAAGCACAATTCTCTTTGGGATGACTTTTAATGCGAAGATATTTTGTGTTGACTGCATAAATCTCCGACATGCTGATCGTATATCAAATTCACATGCAAAATTGTAAATTTCCCCCCAGCCATTGTTTCCGGTTCATCGATGAAACATGATGAAGCTCGATTATATGAGCTTGATAATGGAAACTGAGGATTTATTATCTATTCAAGTAAATTAATCACGTTAAATACGCAAATCTCTATAATGATTTCGGCAAGAAATTTACAAACGTTAATTCATTTTGATGGGTGATTTCATTTTATTCGCTGATTCGCAAATGCCAAACAACCCATCAATCACAATCGTTTAAGACAAATTGTTAAAAGTGAATGCGCGGTTTTTATTTCAATTTAATTTGCGTAACAAATGAGATTTTAATCGTCATTTTATTTTAATTATCGCGTTCAATTAATTTATCATGTTTCTAATAAATCCCAAGATTTTGGTTTTGTGTGCGATCCGAATTTAAAAGAACATTCCAAGGGATATTTCCAATATGCGAAGGATATTTTCCAGATATGGTTGTAAAATTTCTGTTTCCATCAGACAAAATATTGTTAGTCTAGCGTGCAACATCATATAAAATAGACGTGATTCATTTATCATCGAGGTTCGAGTGAAGGGCACACATACAAAAAAAAATCCTTAAGCAAATTCAGTCGGTTGTGCAATAGAGAAAAAGAAATAGAGAAAATCACTTCTTTAGGATTTTCTATTCGACCCTCAAATAAAAGAAACAGTCAATGCTTTTCTCGTAGATGGAGATCGCGTTATAAATCATTCGTATGCATCACGAGATGTGTCAAGTGTCCAATAAAGGATTAAAGGGATACAATTATTTGGCTCGTGTTAACACCAGTCGCAAACCATTCAGCAATTTGGGACGGAATGTTGAATAGTCAGAACCAGCTGTTACATAATTGTGAATATATAAGCAAAGTGTTATATTGAGGACTTTTCGGAATATCAAATATGTTTCTCTCTCTCTCTCTCTCTACGTTTACATAAAATAAAGTGTTTCGAATAGGAAAACCATTCTCTTACCCACCAAATTGGATTACATTTTCATCGTGGAGAATATGTTACAACGATGGCGACTGCAACAGTAGCAACACCAGTGGCCAAAAGCTTTAAACATTGAAAGCCATGATTTAATATACAGTGGTGCAGTCACTATGTGTTTCATGGAAATTAGATTAAAATCAAATTGCTCCCTGTCGTATTACAATGCAAATTTATATTGTGCCATAATGTTGCAATTATTTATTTGTTAATTGACACATGTAAAAGCATAACAAGCACTCTAAATTGAGCAGATTATTTATGAGATTAATTGTTTTGTTTGTGAAATTCCCACCTAAAATATGTATATTAAATGAAAGTTGCAGCAAAGGAATCAAATTATGAGGTTCCTTAGTGATGCTCTGTGCAGTCAATTAGCATCGAATGTCATCAAGTGTATCTTAAAATGTTGGATAGTGCTTTTGGTTGTCGGGTGCCCTACAAAAAATAATGGTAATTGTCTGTTCTTCTAATAATATTATTCCCAAACCCACCACAATGCAGCGCCCCATAGCATGAATAACTAAAATTATGTTCGGCTTAGAATGTGAAAATAATGCAAATGAAGGCAAAAAACGAATTGAACCAAACGAAGCGACAAAATTATAAAACTCAAATTGGTTGTAATTATATGGAAATGAGGTGGTCTCCATTGAATAATGCTGTTGTTGTTTTTGGTTATAACGTTCGTCCCTCAGCACAGTCACCACAATATTAAATTTGTGTGCCGCACATCAAGGAGCAAGTTTTATTTTTTGATATTTTATAAGCCATTGTGCGTTCTTAATGCGAAAATGAAAATCTGTACATCGTTATGATATTTTTGAAACAACGTTCGGAAAACAAGTTTTCATCATAAAATCATTTCTTCTATAATGGGATTGCGAGATTGCAAAAAAGAAAACACAATTTTAATGGCACTTGTAAATAATTGTAGCGTAAAATAAGGGACAATCAGATGGCTGACGAAAATTGCTTTTTAATTATTTCCCATTATGACGCTCTACAGCTGAGACAATTTTTTTCGCATTGCTTTCAGAATCTAATTGCAGAAAATGATAAAGCACATAACTTTCGATGCCATCCCAATTCCACGAAAAACATATAAAAATAAGTTTTTCCAATTTCGTTTTTACGACTGAAATATTTGGCGAGTTGACGAATCATATTCCATGAGAGTTATATGAAGCGGAAAAAATTGTAAAAATTTACGAGAAAGGGAAGAAAAGCAACTTAACTCGACTTTTTTTTTCGCTGTCTTATTTCTACCAGTGGAATCTGGAATGAAAATAAATCTTCGAAATTTAGAAGACATTTCTCCGTGGTATGAATAAAGATATTTTCTTAAGAATTATGTCGGCCTGGCCTTCCCAGTTTTGAGTTCCCTCGTTGAAACGATCGCGATTTTCTTTGTTATTGAATGAATCATTTAATTAATCAAAATATATTTTAATCAATTTAAAAGATGCCAAAAAAAAATAATAATAAGAAATTTTATAATGCTTTGCAACTTATTATGTTTTTCTATAAAGCATTGACGTGCTTGAACCCCGAAACATAACTCGCAAAGTTTATTTTTTGCCCCGATTCGAGGGAAAACTTTTTTTTTCGATGGAATGGACCGAAATTGGAAAATCTGTTATGAAAACAATTTTCACAACAAAATTACATTTTATGTAACACAAAAAGTGTTAAAACGATGTTTACGATAAATCTCATTTTGGGGGCAACGATGCATAAATGATTCGATTCAATTGTTTATCATGCGATTGCCGATGGCTTCAAAGGATTTCCAAAACAAAAGAAATTGTATTGATGCAAAAAAAAATGTATAAGACAAAAGTTGATTAAATTGACGCTTAACAAACTGGAAGAAACTGGATGTTGCCTTTTTGGGTCCAAATAAAATTTATGCTTGATCGCCTTTTGTGAATTGTGATTGATGAAATAATTTATGGTGCTATTAATAGTCCCTTTCCACATTATTTAGCATGAATGAAGAATCAAATTTACTCGCAAAGTACTGATGCCGCATTAGGCAACTGTGGGTGTACACAAGTATAGACAAATATCAGAGAAAATAACCCTGTAAATGATAATTAATTGAATAGAAAAAAAGGGTTCGCTTAATTTTCCCTTTTTTCTTTGCAAAACAAAACTTACTTTAGAGCTCTTTTAATGTTTTTTGTCCATTCAGTGACCCAAAAAGTTTTATAAAGAATTTCACATCAAAAACAGAAAGCGAAAGGGTACAAATTAGGAGTGGATATTGAAAGAGTGAGAAATAAGAAAACAAATATCTGGCAAAGGAAAAGTTATTTTTTGGCTTTCTGTTCATGTTTACCCGGAAATATCAAACGAACGGAAATGTGAAATGTTCGGGATACAATGTAAACACCGATCAATTTGTTTTCATTACATAAATGATTTCCATTTATAATTATTATTAATTTGTCACACCAGTTCCATTGTTGTGCTCTTAAAATATATTTCCATCAGAGCTTCCTTGTGAAACAAACCATCATATTTACGAGACCTAAATTAATTAAACATGCAAAAAGTAACGAAAAAGAAGTCCAATAAAACAGAAAGGATCCGTAAATTATATTATTTGCTTTAAATTCGACCTTTAATATTACAAAAAATTGTGTGAAAACAAATTAAACATTTCACCAGACAATTAAACATATATAAACATCTTTTTCGCTTCACCATTTGAACCGTCCAATAAACTTTAATGCGTTTGTCGACAGCGATAAATGGTTCAATCAGTGAGAAATCTAAATCGTTTCTTCATTTCAAATACTCAATTTGGCCTCCAACATCATCCGATAATTTTACGCACAACTAAACAACAACAGCCTCATCTTATTAAATCCTTCTTAAGATAGATATTTATAAAGCCGACGATGTTTTCAATTTCCGAGACTAGTGAAATCTAAGAAAAAAAGGGATCGAATTAAATGAAAAATATATATATATCTAGATATATTTTTACGGTTCCAAAACAAACTCAATTTGCATTATTCCCTTCTGTTCAGCTTTCACAGCCATTTCCGATTTTATTTTCAGCTTAATTTTATTTATCACAAAATCACTTTATTGAATTCTAATAAAAACTTTTTTTTATCTCTTTCCACTCCCAATACATTCGTCCGATGTCGCTGCAGGACTATCGTCGTTTTTAACTGAAAAGAGTGATAAAATGTTACGTAAAAATCAATATTTGCTGTTGCCCCATGTACCAGTACGTGATAATAACAAAATTGAGTCCAACAATAGTACTGTACAAAATGAAACGAGTGAAATAAGTGATGTGAATGTGGAAAATATTGTGAATCACAATTTTTTGATGGAAACTCAAAATAGCGAAAACGTGGCAGTGATGAATGAGAATGATGAGAACTATTTTGAAATATTTCGAACTCCAATGAAATTCGGTACCGACAACAATACCGAAGTGACAGCACAAATTGGAACGACTGCTCATTTGCCTTGCACCATACACAATATCGGAGAGGGAGTCGTAAGTCCTATTTTAATGAAACAAATTGCAATTGTTAATAATTTGAAAGCATAATTTGCAATTTGAAACTAAATGAACATCATAATTGTAAAATCGCATAGACTGCAAAGAGACATATCTATTTATCGTGATATTCATAATATTCCCAAATTTGTCAATGACTTAAAACAATAAATCCAAATATGTATTCATGTAGGTTTCATGGATACGGAGAAAAGACTATCATTTGCTTACAGTTGGTCTCACAACATACAGCAGCGACGAGAGATTTAGTGCAACTCATCTGAAGAACTCTGAAGTACGATGATAAATTATATTATTTATGGTCGTTGTCAAGCATACAATCTACTAATAAATACTACATTTCAGGATTGGACACTTCAAATCAAATACGTCCAAGGCAGAGATGCAGGACAATATGAATGCCAAGTGACAAAATATCCGCCCACATCAATTTTTTTAACGCTCATCGTCGTAGGTAAGCAGAAAGAAAATTAAGAACATCGATGCAAGCATGTGTTACCAATAATTTTTTTTTTCTGATGTAATAATACACCAGCTCCAGTTTATTAATTAAAACGTTTTGCTTGCGTGACTTAATTTAATTTGATTCGATTTCTTCGAAGGAATTTCTTGAACAAAAACAGTCAAATTGGTGTGGATCTAGCTAGACAATTAATTGTGTGGATCTTATTCGGCTCTTATTCCGGACGTGCGCTTAATTAAATGTGGAGCATTGTAAAAACATGAGACTAAAATAGCATAAATTTAAGGATAATTAATTATCTTAAGTGTCATAAATTAGGTTTGAATCACTATAGAGGAAAGTATCTTATCTAAGTGGGAATTTTTACATGTAAAAATAATTTTTTCAATGAAATATTACCATTCGAAGGATTATATTGAAACCAGACCATAAAAAAGAATAATTGGCCGTCAAGCATTGAGCGGATTAAATTTTAATTCATTTATTATCTCAAGTTTTTTTTTGTCAATTCAGCGAAACCCCCAAAACAACAAATTTGGTAACTGATCTCGAGAATGATAATTAGGTTATCAATAATTGAATGACGAATGTTTATTAATTCGGTATTATCTGCTTCTTTAATAAGTCTTGATTTGACAAGTACTAATTAAGATAAGATTTTTTTCTATAAAATCGGCCTTCGCTGGTTTGGTGGTTTTCTTATGTTTTTCACCGATTTATTATTTAATTATTGAACTTTACTACCGAAGTGCTTTAAAATAATCCCATCCACAGTCTTAATACGAAGAAAACAAACATAATTAAAAACGAAGTCTATAAAGATTTAGCAAGATAATTAATCATTTGATAAGAATTTCTAGAGAAATAAATTTTAAATTGAAAACGACAATGATATGCGGCGAAATTAGGTTTCGGGTCGCATCGCTTCCTTATCACATCCGCTACTAAGACAGTCAGTATTTCGATAAAGATTTATCGAATGCTTTTTTTCTATAAAAGAAAAGTAAATTCAAAAGGAAATCATCAGTCGAAGAACTTCATTCGAGCAACGAAAATCGAATTAAAAGTTTTGTTTTAATCAATCGCAAAGTTTCGCTCAAGTCAACCTTCACTAGAAGAAATGAAATTAACTGTGGGAATTATTTTATCATTGGTAGCTGCTATTCACGCAGCACCTGCCCTAGATGAATCGGTAGCTATTTCTCCTTACTTGGCCAATCCAAGTTCATTATTTGAGAAGGCTTGGGAATATCAAGCATTGTTCACGGATCTTCAACAAGATATCAACCTTCAATTGACTATGATCAGAACTTCCGTTTCAAGTGTCTTGAAGAAGGCATCGAATGAGACATTAGGACAAATAGAAACAAATGCTAACACAATTCTTGCTCAGGATGCACCAGTCAGAGATGCAATTTTCCAATTTAACTCAAGTCTTTGTGTAAATAATTTGAAAACACTTTTAAATGGCATCACCGAGTTCACTGGATTCGAATCAAGCAACTGCGTAGCGCGTTACGATAAAAGTGTCGACGGGGAATTAAAATCTGCTTATGCACTACTCCAAAAGTTCGAAGGAATCTTCAGTGAAGTTCAACAGATTGTGGTGAAATCATTCATTGGATTAAACACATTCCTGCAACCTGATGTAATTCAAGCTCGCTTCGAAAGTGAATACAAGAAACGCAGCGAAGATTGGGAGAAAATTCGACCAGATATTGAAGCTTTCGTTAAATCGCTTTCTGGAAATATTGAAGTCTTCAATGGAGCTCTTGTTTCATGCTTCGGTTCTATTCAAATTAAGGTTCAACCTGGTTATGACAAACTCCTTCTTGATATTGCAGTTTGCCAAGAATTCGATAACACTTCTGACCCATTTGCAGCCTTCCGCTAATTATTTTTGAACTGTTTCTTATATTTATTTTCTGAATAAAAATTTGTTTATTATTGCAAATTAATTAACTTGCTCAATTTATGATTCATTATTCTACAGAAGCTAGAGCTGAAATTGTTGGACCGATATTAAAGTATCTGACACCGGGTTCAACATTAAAGCTCATTTGTAAAGTTCTACAGAGCACAGAAGCAACAGCCTACATTTTTTGGTATCATGATAACCGAATGATTAATTATGATCTTGACAGAGGAATAAATGTTTCATCAGAAGCAGGTAATTTGTCGAAGCTTTTTCATTTTCGCCCACTTTACAACTGGTACTTAAAAATTCAATTTCTTCTTCCCAGATTTTCATTACTCTGAGCTTACAATTCAGCACGCAACTAAGGAACATTCGGGGAATTACACGTGCGTTCCATCCAACTCACAGCCAGCATCAGTTGTGGTTCACATTTTTAAAGGTGTGAATGTAAATCTTGTAAATTTAATATGCTCAATGTTTATTCGTGGGTGAAATCAAAGAAGATTTAACTTTTTCTAAAGTTCCCCATTTTATAGATTCATTCTTCTGTGATATCACAAGTTTCATTTTGGTATTTAAATTTTACAGGTGACGTAGCAGCGATGTATCATGAACATAGAAGCGGCTGCAGCTCTTTACACTTCTCCAACAATAAATTTTTTATAGCTTTCGTTGTGTTGAAAATATTTTTGAGTTTCGCTTTGGCGATTGTTGCAAAGTTATAATGAAGAATTTTCACGAAAATTTCAACGAAATTTTAGTTGTTTTTCTAATTGAATATTTTTCATAACAAAAAAATTGCAGAAAATGGTTTACAAGAAAATAAAATGCGAAAATATTATGAAAGTTTATGAGAAAAATTGTTTATTGAGTTGCTTAATCATGGAAATTTTTTTCAGTGTAAAGTGAGCAAGTGAATCTCTACTTGTAAATTTGATTTCCATGAGCAATTCATTTGCTTCCAAAGACTTCTAGTTCCGGTTTACAGAAAATAGCGCCGAGTAAGAGAGAGAGAAAAAGTCAAGAAATTACTGCATCTGCTCTAAATTGCTCGTAATCAATTCAATAAAGGCATAAAGAAATTCGCTTGAATTCGAATGGGAAATGGAGAAAATCGCAATGAAAATTGTGGAAATTTATGTATTTATTTTCAGGCTTTCCTTTCCGAGTATTCTCAGGTTTTCTTCAATATCGGCTCTTTTTTTATTTCCCATTGCGAGGGGGTTTATATATCTATCTTATTAAATTATTACCACAATTGATGTCTTTAGAACATTATGTTACCGAAATATATCTTCTGTAAAATTTCTTGCTTTTCGGAAAGAAAACATCATAAAATTTGGTTTCCTATTTTAAAACTAAAACCACTTTAAAAATATTTTGATAGATTTGATTTGAGGTTTCAGTAAAATATTTTATTAGCACTAGAGAAAAGTGATAAATTTTCTATTAATAAGGAAAAGTGATAAAATATTTAATTAATTAATGTCGTTGGTTGATACTAGAAATTTTATTATATAAGAAAATTAAATTTATGTCTAAATCGCTTAAGGAAATTTAACAACAAAATATTCGAGAAATGTTTATCTGAGAGAAAAGTAAAACAAAAATAATTTAATTAATCTCAGAAAATTATTTTTGACAGGTTTTCTTATCAATTTAGCGAGCAAAGAAAATCAAACAATTGAGAGCGAGAATTATCTTTGTTTGTATTTTCGCCTGACTGATTGACCTTGATAAGCTTAAGTGATTTTCTGGGTTGCTACTAGTATCATATTAACGCAACATGCTCTCGCTTGCCATTAGGTTCATCTGGCACATCAAAAAGCTCATTTACGGAACAGCAAATATTATTTCTGCCTTATCATTGACAGTTAATATTCCGTCTTGAAAGTGAATTGACATAAAAAAGCGACACATTCGATAGAGTTTTTCTTAATATGGTAAAGCCTGTATTATATTATCATCCTTTGAGGTATGGCAACGACTCATTGTGACTGAAAATCTAATGAAATTTATGTCATATTTGGTACATTTTATATGCTTCAAGCATTTTTGATGGTTTTGACGTTCTTCGAGATAAAAAAAATTAATTGTTCATGTGAACGTCCGTCGATTTTTCCGCTTATTTCTTATTTTCAGCCCTCCGGCACGAAGCCCACTCATGGTTGCTAAAGAAATTGATTTGGATTTGGAGCTAAAGTAAATAAAAAAAATTCCAATTGTGTCCAATATTTATTCAAACTCAAAAAAAAACTCATAAAAATTTTCTTTTATTTTTTTTTTAAGGGAAATTGATTTCTTAAATTCTGAACATTTGTCGGAAGCTTTTACAAAGGTAAATAACTGAGAAACTTTCTTTGATTTGGCTCATATATTCCAAAGTATTATTAACAGATTAATCCAGCACAAACAATTCCGGCATTAGTTGATGGAAATGTTGTAATTTGTGACAGGTATATTGAATGAATCCCTTTTTTGAGCATGTTCTAAATGTTGTTTTTTTTTTATAAATATGTTTTGTGCGATTCCATTACAGTCATGCTATCAATCTCTATTTGATTGAAAAGTATTCTCAAAATGATTCACTTTACCCAAAGAACGATTTCTTATTGCGGACAACCATAAATGATCGACTGTTCTTTGATGCCAGTTTCCTGTTTCCTCGAGGATTAAACCTTTTTGTGAGTTTTTCTTTTATTCTAATTCTTACTTCGACCAAAGCATTCCTTCATTGCTTTATATTCATGTTCTAATATTTTTTTTTATTATTTCTTCAACAGTTACCAGTTTTGATGCAAGGAAAATCGGAAATTCCAAAGGATAAAATTGATGCTATTCATCGTGGCTACAAAATATTAGAAAATTATTTGACAATCACAATTTTCCTCGCTTCTAATGAAATGACATTGGCTGATTTGTCCGTTTTCGCTTGGATGGAATCCATTACACAAGTTGTTCCGGTTGTCGCCGATGTTTATCCAAAAATCACTTCATGGTTGAATACGATGCGACAATTGCCATACTACAATGAGACTAACAAATTTGGAGCTGATCTGCATATAAAGCTTTTCAATGATGCTTTGAATCGCAATAAAAATTTGTAGAATTTCGTTTAAAGCCAATAAATTGACAATAAAAATTCAAATTGATCACACTTTGAATATTTTTTTATTGGAAAAGCGAACAAAATTCTCTATTCAGGTAAAACAATGAGGATCTAAAACTTTGAAATCACTCACTTGTTCTCTACTAACTGTTATCATTTTTCTGGTTTGTTGCGTAATCATTTTTTTTAAGAACCCTCAAACTAAGTAATTTTTTACATTTTTTCATGGCTTTGATTTTTGCTTCGATAAAAAAAAATTGATTTTCACTTTAGTTTGAATTTCCATCACGCACCAACAATTGATTTTCCATATGAGCAAACTGCAATCGCAATTTCGGCGCAAATATTTCCCTTTCTGGTATTTATGGCTAAATCGTTTTCCATGTGCTTGATATTAGAATTTGTTTGTTGTTTTTTTTTTTACTCTTACACAACAGACATGAAAATATTTCTTCCCTTATAAATATATGATAGCGGTAAATCGGAACAAAATACAATTTATGAAAATCGATCAAATTGCACTATCATCCCTCATTTTTCATAAAAATTGAATAAAGCTTATATATTTTAATGAACATTTTACTCTCACACACAGATTGAATAATGTTGTCATAAATTCCTTAAATCGTTTCAAATAAAATAAAATTAAACTTTTGAATCTTCGATTATTGGTTGAAATATTAGAAATTTGAATTTTTTAAATTGTGGGCTTATGAACGACTTTAAGAAATGATTGAAAACAAATTTTAATACGAAACAATATTACACAACAATTATTATCAAGATATTTCAATATCACAATTATAGGAAAAATACAATTGATCCTTTTCAGATTCTTAACAAAAGCAAATTCAATAAATTTCCTTAATGACTTAATGCATGGACTTAAAATTATTCGAGTGCTTCCTTCAAGCTGAACTCATAATTCATTCTTAAGTTGCTTTTTACTTTCTGAGACATCTGTTATGTATCACGAAGTTGAATATAAATCACATGACCATTAAGAAAACAAAAGAAGGAAAATAAGAAAAAGAGAAAGCGAACAGTAAATAATAATTAAGCCCCAAATAAATGAAAGTCCTTCCGTCGTCGTCGTTCTGATAATTCCATTTTCTGTTAAAATTGGTTAGACAGAAAAAGCAATAAAATCCGATTACTAGCAATTAAATTACCTACATATAGTTCTGCTGCATACTTTAGCTGTGCAATTAAGTTTTTTTTATGTATTTTGCTTTAAACACTTCATTTTGTCGCCTTTTAAATTTATGAACCTTAATTCGTTCAATTGTTTTAGCATTTAAAATGTTTTCTCACAAAATTTTGTCCTGCATTTCTGGAAGAAAGTTAAAGTAAGGATAAATTTCAATTTAGATCCTGCAGCGTTTCATAAGTGATTTGTTGTGTTTTTTTTTTATAAATTTCCTTTCAGGCTTGTCTCTGATATTGACGCATAATAATGGACGAACATATAAAATAATTAAATTTACATGGAGGATTAATTCCAAAGCAGAAAAAATGGTTTTTGAAAATCAAAAAATCCCGAAAACAAGCAACAAATTAATTATATACGGATAAAATAAAGCCTTAATGTTACATAACAAAAAAAAATTAACATCAATCATTTTAATCATTTTTGTAAAGCTTGAAACATTTCATTTCCTGCACTCCAAAATATACATTTTTATTAACATTCATTCACCTACACACAACACAAGTTCAAAGTATCTGATTCCAGAAATTTGTTTTCCTATAAAGCTTCAATTTGTTCTACTTAAGTCTTAAGAGCATCAAAATAACTTTCGACATTCAACAATTTTAACAATATACATTTCAAAAGAATTAAAATTTGTTATAAACAGCAACGAGAAGATAAAATATCTAAAAGAAATTTCTAACAAGTGTAACTTAGAAGAATTGTTCAATTTCTGCTTTTATTGCTTGTAATTAATCAAAATAAAAATTTCTTTGGAATCTCTTAGATACAAAGTTTGGCGTGAAATTTAAACTTCAACGTTTATCAACTTTTAAACTTCCGTATTGTAGTAAATTTAGATTTCGAGACTTATGTACACCGGTAATTACATCATTGGCTTGCTTTTTATCATGACGTAGTCAGTCCAACATCAGAATTTAATTCACTTCCTTTGTGTTTTTTGACAGGTTAATTGCCATGAAAATTGCCAGCATTTTTTGCTTTCTGAGGCACGTAATGTGTACAAAAGCATAAGCAATATGCTCGCAATGATTTTATGGAAATGACCATGTCGCTCTGCCAAATGTCCATCATTAGGGGAAATAAAAAAAAACTGTTAAATCGTTTTCATAAGCTTTAAGGAAAAAAGAAACAAAAACATGGAAAATGATTTAAGAAACACAAAACAAAAATAAAAAAATCAAATTTCCTTTCTCAAGATGAAAACACTTCAAGATTTCACAGAAACTTGAAATTATGAACAAGCAAAAAAAAAAATCGAGTTTAGGACAGAAATAACATAAAATTCCATCCCATGGATAGCCGTAGCAAGGCTTTATATTTGACATGATAGCTTCCGTTTTTTGTAAGCCTCTTAAAGCATAACACTGACCTTTCGCTAGCCATCAGACAATAAATTAAACTGTATCTTACTTTTTCATTCTTCAAGTTGCCCCAATCTCGCCTCCGCTGCCTTTGCTCAAGAAAGAAGTGAAATGAATGAAGCATGTGTGATGTCAAAATAGAACGATTTAACGCTCGTCTGCATTCCATTTGTATTTTTCTCTCTTCCAGCTTTATTTCTTGAACAATTTGACCTGCGTTGACCGTGTCAATTTGATTCATTTTCATTTAAGGATGAATAAAATTGATTCGAAATGGATGAAAAAAATTGTTCGAAAGAGGTTTTTGGAGATAAAAAAAAGGGACACAACAGTCAAATGAGAAGCAATGAAAACGAAAAACATGTTCAGCATCAGTATTGACCTTTTGGCTCATTGGCAGAATCATCATGAATTATTTTTTCTTCGAATAAAAATGATTCATTGATCAGAAAGATTTCAATTGAATAACAAGAAAATGCCGAAAATGTATTTTATGTTCTTTATCAATCATCCTGCCCTGAAACGATTCTGTCGCAATGAAAAAAGGAACAAAAATGACTAACATCATCTGACTCTATATTTTCAATCATTTATCAAATCACAACTGGCAACATCTTATTGAGCTTCATCTTCATAAATATTTTCATAGAATGAAGCTTTTACCCAACAAATGTTTTGCAATTTCTCATCGCAAAGAAGAGCACTGTCGAGTACTTAAAGAATGAAAAGTTTGTAAAACAAAATTTAAAAGTGAAATGAATGTCAGATGAAAAAAAAAAAAAAATAAAAATAAGCAGCGGAATATTTCAAATGAAGTCAAGATAAATCATCAAAAATTAGCCAAAGCATTATTGAAATTGAAAATTATGTCAACGATGGGGCCAATGTTCAAAATATAATAATATTCTTTGATGCATCAAAGGAATAACTTTGCTTTTCAAGTAAAATTTCTTAGATAATAAAAAATTGGGGAAAGAGGAAAATAATATTTGAATAAAAGTAAGAAAAAAAAAGTCAAGAAGAATCAAAAAATGTCAGGAACATAACTTATTTTCACAAATCATAAAGCATCTTAAATGGTTATAAATATACTAAAACATCAAATGAGAAATTAGCAAAAATTAAAAGGAAAACATTTTAACTAAATTATTTTACCATCAAAAAAGATTCTTTTATAAATGATTCCATGCAAATAATGTTAAAATTCCCTTAACATTGATTCATAAAGAAATTCCATGCTTTCGACGTGCGAAATATTGTAAAATGACGACTCAAACCAATACTTCCGCATTATTGGAAATTCCGAAAGACTTAAATCAAATTGCAAATATTTATTCAATCAATCGATATATCCGCACGTGAGTCGGGGGGGTTCACACAAAAAAAAAAAAACATAAAAGTACATTCGTGAGTCATACTTACGATAACTGTCATTTTGCTTATCGCTAGATCTCATGAGTGCCATTTATGCAATCGATGAATTCGTACCGAGCTATAAATAAAACAATTTTGTATGCAGATCATAAATTTTGCGAGGTAAGCAACTAACTATTTTTACCGATACCCAATGATAAAGTTGCGGATAATTTTTTTGCACTATTAATGACGTAATCAGTGCCGCTTTTTGCTGATTTTAATTATGTAATCTATTTGAGGCTTGCTATGACGCCATTAGATTTTTTTTAAACATCTGGAGATATTTAATTAAGTTCATTCAAGTAATTATAGCCTGAACACCTTTTTACGTTCTGTAGATGATCGTGATGATGATTATGGGCGTGCAACAACCGCTGACAACGAAAGCATCATAAGAAAAAAATTAATTATGAAAATGATTTTCCTTCTTTTTTAATGTTCGTTGCTTTGTTCTCATCAAAATAAAGGGTTCTCGAGAACGAGATCAAATTATTTTTTTAATTAAAATGGTCACTTTACGTATTAAAATCTACTTCATTACAGTTCCGAATCGGTAAAATCATCTGGTAATAGATACTCTGATTGATAAGGGAACTCTTATCGCTAATTTGAGGAACTCGATCAAAATCGTATCAATTAAATAAATATTGAGCCGGTAAAAGCCGACCGAATCAATTATTAATTAGCATATATGGAGCTCACCTAGAAGGGCATATTTACTTATTATTTAACTACGACTCTTGCTCGTTAATCTCTTATCATTGTTTTGTGGTCTTATCACTATGGCAAAAAAGGGATTTTTATTCATTGCTCTGCAATTGGCCACAATATTTATAATCTATCAAACACTTTTGCACACAATTGACAATCAAGCGTAGGAATGTTATTAGCGTGGTTTGTTAGTGTGAATCTTATCCATCGCGCTTTGTAAAAAAAAAATATAAAAGCTCAACTTATCACTGACTTAATTCAGTTTGTGTTTTGATTTCGAAAGTGGCTCATTTACTGCCAAAATAATAATAAAAAACAAAAATCAACAAAGTGTGAAAAAAAGAGAAATATCAAAAAAAAAACTGCATCCACAAAAAAAAAAATATATATATGCCATAAATTCTTGTGAATCTGAGTTAAGTAAAAATAAAAGTCTTGTGATAAATTTTGTTTGCATTAAAGAGATTTTCATTTGCAATATACTTTGAAGTGCAAAAAAAAAAGCTTAAGAAATGACAATTACTAGATATTTGGTGAGTTTAAAAATTGGTCTATTAAATAAATTAACCAAAACTTTTGTGTTGATTTTGCATTCGCATTGATTCGTAATTCGTATTAATTGACAGGCAATTCGCTCAATTACACACCTGCTGCCACAAGTGCTGGCAATATTAGTTTTATGTTTATTTGGCTTTTGGCAAATAATTCGATTTAATGCTACATAAATTTGCTCGATTAATTATGATAATTTATGGCAATATGTCGACATTGTTTTGTTGCTCCGATGGTTGATTGAAAGCTTTCATTATAATTTTCAAAGAATTATTTGAACGATGATTGGAATTTTCATTCTCTGCAATTTTATGTTGCATTTGGAACAAAAAAAAAGGTTCATTAAACATCAAAATTTGTTCGGTTGTCTATTAATTTTAAATTTTATTTCAAAAATTGCACATCTGCGAGTAAAACTCGTTGCGAGGTCTGCAGATTTGATGCTCGTTTGCCGCGAAAATCATAAATTTCCCTGTGGAATTTTTTTTCCTGGTGTTTAAAAACATTTTCCACAATTAATTCATGCTGGCGATTTGAATTTTATTTGTGAGAATGCAAAAGTGCCTTAATTAAATATTTGAATGAGAGCCATAAAATTGACACCATACATGGAACATCGGTCTAACCATGTTCAGTTCGGAAGCATCTTTTTTTTTGTGAATGAAAATGAATTTTACTCTCGGCAGATTTTCGATTTCCCACGTTCGTTGTTTGTGGGATTTCTTCAGTTAAAATTCAGCAAAAACAAAAAAAAAAAGATAATGCCATGAGATGTAAAACTTTTTTGTTTGCTTCTGAAAAATTTGCATTTTAAATGCAAAACAATTATCAAAGTACTAAAAATGTTAATACAACATATTTGGCGAAATGATTGAAACGACTGACATGAAGAAGCTGAATAAATAACTTAAGTACGCTTTACATGTTTACAATGTTAAACATCCACTCAAGAATTCTTTCAAAATGGAATAAAAATATACACTTGCGAATAAATTTCCATCAACATTGTAAAGCTTTTCCTGAAAATAAAAATAAATTCAACCATCTAATATTCACCTCAATAATCCATTGTTGACGGGGAGCTTTAATAGCTTCTGTCTTTTTTTTTTTCAATTGCCCACATCCACATGTGCAAGGAGCGAATAAAGGCGAAGGTTCTAACCGAGCAGATGAATAAATATTTTATTACCCTTCAACCCGTTAGCCGACTAAGCGAACATTTTAATCTGCATTCCGCTTTTTTTCGTGTAATCACGTAGATGCAAAACAACAGTTCAGAGTACTGTTCTCAAAAAAAAAAAAATCGATTTAATGATCATCGAATGAGAAAATTTGCATTTTGTTAAGCGACAATTTTCCACATTCAACAACAACAGCAGCACAAATTTCACGCTCAATTGAGATTAAGTGAAAGCTAATCAACGAGTCAATTCTTATCATAAATCAAATAGAGCCGTTTCTGAATGCGCCGCACGAAATTCACCGGAATTTTCAGTGTCAATAAACTAGAATTCGTCACGTTTCTTTTTCATCGATTCCGAAATTGTATCGAAAAGTTTGTTTGGGATTATTTTTATTTTTCATTCCGATCGGCATCATGCCAAATAACTGACTATGCCAATAATCAGGGATTCACAATTGGGAATCACATCACAATCATAAAGTAGATTTTTAGCGTATCATGCCGTCGCCCTGATATCAAATCATATATACCTCAAAGTATCTATGAGGCGTGTGGATCCAAAATTTTTATACTCGTTGGAAATAACCAACATGCTCTCAGTGATAACGAAAGTAAAAAAAAGAGAATAAAAAATTGATAATGACGCTATTGAGCAAATTAAATAATTGATTGGAACGATTTATAGACCAATTATTACTCGGCAACGTGGTTCACCATGTTCCGACACAATAAATTTCCGTAGATGACATGCACAAAATATCCACGAGTCAGCGTCATATATTTCATTGTACTTTTTTTTTATTGTATGTCGAAAGTTGCACAATATTTTGGTTCTTTTTTATATGCACAAAAACTTTCCGACAGTGATTTAATGGCGCACCAAAAATATATTTTTTGTTGACAGATAGTTTTAACGATCGCTACAATCGTGAGCATCGCAATAGGACAACAGCGTGAACAAAGGACCAAACTCAAATTTCGACCGCCAGCTCAATGGTTCGCAAATATGCAACCCGCAAATATGGAACAATCGCCGAGTTATTTTGAACAAAGCGACCAGCCTGCAAATGACAATGAAAGTCCATTTCAAGATTTATACATCGAAGACTATGAGCCTGAAGCAGATACCCAATTTTCCGGTGGCTCCAAATATGCTCGCCATCCATCCATGGATCCGCCCGTTTTTCAATCACTCTGCCCAACCAGTCGTACCGATGTTTTCCTCAACAATGATTCTGATTATGAATACCGACCAAGTTCATATGTGGAAGTGAAATGTGAGTTTTACAACTGCACAAAATTCATGAAGGTATGAAATGTGCATGATACTAATATAATTTTAATTTGCCGCCAAAAAATAGGTTCACATCCATTCGGCAGAAATGCACTGATGCATCAGCGGAATAAGGTTTGTGGCCATCATGGTTTTAGCTGCATTCAACTGAATAGGACCATATTTTTGACAAAACGTTCTGTTGGCTCCGATTGCTGGGAGGTAGAAGCTCGCATAATACCATCTGGTTGCGAATGTATGTGGCCAAAGCATCATAAAGGTAAAAATAACATCATAATCTTTAAACTTTTGTTTTTATTATCTCCATTATGTCGTAAAAAATGATTATTCAAAAAAAAAATTACATTCATTATATTCTGCTTTGTTTCTTTCGCCAGGAGACATCTTGAAGCATCACTAAATCGTCAGGAAGTCTATTGCGAACGCATATCGATTTTTCATTTCCAAATATATTCTAGTCAGTAATCCACATGAGGAAAACAAAACCCAAAAAAGAAATGATAATATTAATTGTGAGAATGTTAATTATAATAAATGTGTCAAATTTACTCTCATTATTGCTATTATGAACCGATGAATAAAAGAGCCAAAAATTTTAATGTAAGAGCTGCAACACATAGTTTTAATAATTTGTATACTCGTAATTTGTATACACGTGTTAAGTGTAACGGTACATTCAAAATTAAATTCATAGAGAAACTCGATGCGGAAAACTCAAAAGCAAACTGTCATATTTTAAAAACTGCTATAATAATAATAATAACGACTGCTACATAAAATAGCTTAAATTTAATTTACTTATTTTATCAATTTATACTGAGATAATGCTGAATAGAAGCAACAAAAACTTCGTAAAAAAATCATCAAAATCATTTTCTTATTTTAATATAAAACATTGGTAAAACATAAATAATTTACTCCTTTACGACATTAGGCATGCAGGTGACAGGAAGAGTGATAGGTAACGACCACTTAAGTATGCATGTGGGTTGTTTTAAGCCTCGAATAGAAAAATTACATACTTATGTATGATAGATAAAAGACTTGAAACGCCTCTCTTGTATAAAGGACCTTTATGTTTTTGTTGACATACACGAAAGCAAAATAAATTGATTTCGCTACAAAAAAATTGTAATTTAAGACCCGAAAACTAATCGCACCATGTCAAGCGAGTTTGAAACTCTGAAGACACAGTTGAAGATTGCCAGAGATGAAATATTTAATCTGAGGTAAAGTCATTTGACGAACATAAAATAACATGTATAGTTATTTTCATGGATTCTTATATTTTTAGAACACAAATTAATGCTCTTAACCATGTTCAACGCAAGGATATTGAGGGAATCAGAGGCACACTTCGAGATTTTATCTGCGGCGAATGCCGAGAGAAACCGAAACTCCAAAATGAATCTGTAAACGATCCAGCAATAGTAAAATTTCAGCCAATCGGCGTTATAAAAACAATATTTCCTGGCAAGAGAGGTGTGCCAAGACAAGCATCACTAGCAGAACATATCCTATCAAAAATTGATTTAGATAAAAATCTCTTCAACAATCCTGAGCATGCAATTGAATCACTAGCAGATTTCAGTCATTTCTGGGTGATTTATAATTTTCATATGAATGATTCCTCTTATTCAGCAAAAGTGTGTCCCCCAAGACTCAATGGGGCTAAGGTTGGTGTTTTTGCTACTAGAAGCCCTCATCGTGTCAACCCAATTGGGATGTCACTTGTTAAGTTAGATCGCATCGAAGGTTCAACGATATATTTTTATGGCAGCGATATGATTAATGACACTCCAGTTCTGGACATAAAGCCCTTCATCCCAGCATACGATAGTCCAATCAGTCTAAATGAGAATGCAGCAGCAGCAGCTAGTTCGTTCAAAAGTAGAGAAGAACCTGAAGGTGAAGAAGAACCTGAATGTTCATCACTCATTACATCCGTTAATGATGTTAAAGTTCCTGCATGGATAAGCAACAAAAAGGAATTGCAAGTAATTTTCTCAGAAAAGGCACTTTTGCAAACCCAAGAGCTCAACATTTTACAAGAGGTTATCAAGGAATGCTTGCAAGCCGACCCAAGATCTGTTTATGTCAAAGAAAAATATCTGTCGCAAATCTACAGTTTTCAGATTGATGGTAAACATGTTGTTTGTAAGTTTGATGATAAGAATGAAAGTGTAACTGTTCTGCAGATACGTGAAAATTTTAATACCAATGAATAAACACAAATTATTTTAAAACGCTTACATAATCCATTCCAATTAAGTTTCTGAAGTACGACAAAATAAAATACTTATTTAATTTTATTTTCTTCAAACATACATTTTCAAAAGGTTTGTTAAAACTTTTAAGGCATTTTTTTCATATTATTAAAATTGTCAGTTTTGTTTGTTTCTTATTGCTCCAGCGGAACAGTTTGTGATGAAGGCAATACATTAAAGGAAACTATTTATTCTTAGCACTCTAGATAAACTAAATATATCATCAACCTCACTTAGTGATCATCTTATAGCAGAAATCAAGTTTATCAAAAATATCTTGAATAATTTAATTGAAATATGTGATGACATGTTCATAATGAAATGAAATTTAACTAAAAAAAATAGAAGATCATCTGTTAGTAAACGTTAGTAAGGGTCAAATCTCAGTTGCCATTCCCAGTGTGGTTCTGTGTTGCATTGAGTTCATATCTTGTCGTTGGTAGTTTCCCATCCAAGGGTTTACGTTTGAAGAGATCTGAAACTCCTCCAACAATAATAAGAGCAACGGCAATGCCCAGCAAGGATCCAGCAAGGACATCAGACCCTAAAAAAAATCAAAATTAAACATTTTACCAAATAGAAATCAATAATGAACTCACAATGATGTTTGTAATCGGAAATGCGACTTAAAGCTGTGTACCAAGCCATTGTGATGAATGTGAATTGTAGGAAGTGTTTCAAGAGCTTTGAGCCTTTCCAGTTCATTCGTGATTGTAGATAAAGCTAAAGATGGAAATATAAATTAAAAAATAAATTAAAAATTGATTGAATTAATAACTTACCGCACAAAAGAGCATCGTGTAGAATGAGAAACTTGAATGTCCGCTCGGGAATGAAAGGCGCATTTCTTTAATCATTCGAGGTGTTGATTCGGAATTGGTGCATGTAAATTCTTCAACATATTTGTGAGCATTTTGAGGATCGTCACATGTTGTGCCATCGAGTAGAATTGGACGACAGACCTGAAAATAAATTGTCAAAACATTATTTGATGGACATGTTTGTGATTTATTTACTTTTACGTGGATATTTCTACCCACACAATTTAAATTCCATTCGTGAACATCGCAAACGGACATTTTGAAATTTTCGGCGAATATGCAAATCATTAAAGTTCCATGAGATTTTAAGCGATTGTGCCAAAATAAAATTTATTTGTGAATTCATTTGTTGCAATAATTTATGGAATGATGCAAAAAATAATCGTCAAGTGGTTTCTGGTGCCATTAAGACGATTTGTGGTCGTTTGGATTTTAAATTGCATGTTTTCTATTATAGCACTGAATTCATTCAGATTGCATGACAAGTTCAAGTGTACAGACGTCGGATGATAAAACCAGTTTAGCTTGACAGCATTTAAATACTAAAGAACTAAGCGACTCATAAATTAAACAGCGTGAAGTGGATTATTATCCTAGATAGGTCGATGTTCGCTGCTTTTAATTCAATAAAACTTGGTTCGCTCGTTAACAAGAATCAATAATCGGAACAGGATTTTACAAATCAATAATTCATTAACAATTTTCTTTTTATCAACGTCAATAACAGATTAAAGACACAAAATAAGAAATTTCATGAAGTTGCATCAATTAACATGCAAAACTTATTTCATCTTTCTTCGACAATTTCAATTAACTGCTTCCAGAATTATTTCATGTGAAATTAAAAAAAAATTATGCAAAACTTCGATACGCGACTTCATGTTTGACTTCATTACATTGACTTGCGTCTTGTTCCGCAATAAATTAAATTCGCTTAAGAGAAAAAACAAACATTGAAAAAAAAAATTGATTGAAATCGATAAGAAAAATTGCAAAATTCGTCGATTCAATTTTAATTTAAAAAAATCAACATTTTTGACCTGTTGGGCATGATCTGGAAGAATTCAATAAACAATTAAGACATTAAGAACTTTTTTGTGGGCAGAACAGGAAATTTTAATTACCAACAAAATGCATTTTTCATGTTCGGCAATCAAAGATCTGACGCTATTGCACAAGAGATTGAATTAATTGATACTCACGCTGATAAAATGTGGCCGGAATCGTCCGATTGTGTATTTTCCAAAGTCGGTTGTTAATTGACTGCATGCAGCACCAAAAGCAAATATTCCAATATATTTATATAATCTCTGAATCCATCCAGGAATATCTTTACCAAAGAATTTGATCGATTGATCGTCGTCAAGATTTGATTTGTAACGAGCAATTTCTGTCAATGTAATCTGAAAAGATTAAAAATATTTAATAATTTTACGTCAATAAATATTTATGGAATCAAATGTTTTTATAAAAAACATGCAGAAAGTCATAAAATATCATTTTTCAAAATTTGTCATCGGGAAAATGAGAAATTGCACAATGACTGAAGCAAATCTTTACAAATCGCTTCTTAAATGCTCTGAGCTCGTTTTGACTTTCTTAAATTTTCTTTTACAATTGTACGATAAACAAACATGTAACGCAGGTCAAATGATTCAACTTGCAAGGCGTTTACAGGCATCAAGATTTATTGTTTCCTTATGATTCATGAAGCATGTCCACCTTCACTGTGGAATATTTTATGCAATTCTCTTTATGTCATTTTTGTTGTTGCTTCAAGTTCAGAAATTGGATTTGCATAAAATTATTCTCATATTTGCCTCTGGATGTTGTTCTTTAATAATTTACTGCAAAAAAACGTGAATGCGAAGCAAAAGAAATGAAAATAATTGCGTAAAATAAAAGAACACTTCCTATCACTGATGAATGCATCCCACCAATAAAACAATTTTCTCGTTTTTAAGACCATCATCAGTCTTCGTGTCCATCACGATTGTAGTTTCAATAAAAAAAAAAAAGAATTATGTGCAAATTGTAACTTGCAGCATATCCATAAGCAACAGCCGACAATCATGTGAAATTGCATAATTTTTAGCATTTTCTTATTTTTAATCATTGAATTATTTGCTGGATAAAAATACTTCAAGTGCATCGTTAAAGAAGTTTTATAGTTTTATTCATCACTGAAGTGATCGTAAATCACCAAAAAAAAACTAGAAAAATGTCCAGATGCATCAACAGAAACAAAAATTCTTGTCGGCACTTAAAAATTAAAATTGAAACCGGTATTGGATGTTTATAAACAAGAAGAAAAACTTAAGAAACATAAGAAATGAAAGAATCCTTCCATATCACAATTAAATGATCCGTTTACGGTGCGAAGAATTTTTTTAAATTAATTTTTTTATCACATAAAGCGGATCATCAAGGTCTTCCAGCGTTCCAGCCCACCAACAGACCTTTTCTAAATCTCAAAAAAGAGATTCAATAAATGAAAATTATGGGTTTAAAGTGTCGATGGTGCAATAAAATTAACATTTAATTGACGGTCCATGGATGTTTCGTTTTGATAACATTTAATTACACAAATCGTCTTGCAAGAATGTTTTGCACTGTCGAATGAAGATTTAAGAACCAGAATTTCAGTCTCTTGAATCTTAAGCTTGTGTGGGATTAAAAATTCATAAATTGCCTTCTTTCCCATTGCGCAATGTTGAGTCATAAATTTCCGGATTTTGTTAAACATTTATGCCACGTATAGGACTAAAAGAGATTTAAGAATCATCTAATTTCGTCCCACTTGTTGGTGTTAATGAACCTTCAACATGAATATTTATGATGCAATGATGGTGAGTGTGGAACTGAAAATTTTAAATTCGGCCGGCATCGATAGATACCCCATCAGAATCTAAAAACAGACTCGTATCATATCAGACTCATAAGAAATTCAATTAGCACTTGACAATAGTCTGCCGCATTGTGAGAATTAAGTGGTTTGAAAATGGATAAATTGAAAATTATGGCGACAATGAAGATTTGCTAAGTCAATGTCTGGACGTCTTAATCTTAATTCATGGTCATAAATTTCAATCCAATTAAATGTTGAACCCTGACACCATCCAGTTAAAAGCTGATAAGGCGTCACTTGTTAATTTCACCACCACATGGGATCCATTCTGAGACTTAGAAAACTCAAAAAACAAACAAGAAAATTGTTTGTTGTTGTGATTGTCGCTTTAGTCTTCGAACCATTGCCGGGGCTCATTTCCTTGGAATAATATTTTGATGTTTATTCATCATTCCAACGGATCTTTTGTTCTTTTTTCATCTAACTTTTCAAGAAATTTCTTAGGTTGTCAACAAATTCTTTAAGAGTTAAAACACATTTCTCTCATCTTAATACTTACAGCTAAAGATGGGACTCCTAAGCCAATGATGTATAGCATCCAGTGTTTCACAGTTGAATCATGAAATGGATGCATCAATGATTCGTCATTACAGAAGAAGCCTCGTTTATAAGGATCCCCGAAAAGGAAGAAAATCAGAATTGGGAATCCAACTGAAATAAAAAGAAAAATTGAAACGATTATAAGAAATAAACTAAAAACGTGCCCAGCATTTGTATCAAAGAGATTAGCCGACAATTTTTATTTCACGGGCATGTTTACAAAATTTCTTGTCTCTAGCATATGCTCGACACCATATCGTGATAACAAATAAACAGAAATTCTTATGATGAAAGCCATACATGCATTTCATTTGAAAATTTCCCACTGGCACCACGCGACCATTGAAATGTAAACACTAAAATCAACAGAGTGCATCACGTTTTAATTGAGAATTGAATAACAGAATCAATGGCGGGTTACCATCATAACAAGACATTCGTGATTATTGTGAACTCTTCTTTGTAGCCATCAACATATGCAGCATCCGATAATTAATTGCACAAACATTATAAAACCGGCATGTTTCGCGTGAATCCAAAAATTTTCGCTCGTCGACACGCAATGCCGAAAAATTTAAATTTGCAGAATATTTTGTTAAAACTAGCAACGATGCTCGACTTGATTTTATTTCATAAGCATCCGATATAAGACCTTTCCATCATCAGCTTCTCATAAAATTGCAAGACGTTTTAAAAGTTCAAATGCAACATTTGGATTTCAAATTCAGGCTTGTGTAATTTAACAAGAAAAAACGCATTCACCAGAAATAAAATTCCAGATGGTGGCGCGCGATTATGGAACATTTTGTTTTTTATTCTCTGGTGAATCACTTTCATAATGACAAAAAAACCAAATTTTAAAATAATTTCTTTAATTCACTTTCACAATCAATTTTGTCAACTTTGAAAGCCAGAAAAAAAATTATAATTAATGACACAAATTGATTGAAACTTTCATCGGGAAAATTTATGATACTCGAGCGAAGGAAAATGTTTCAAGTCTACAATTAACATTTCAACATGATGAACCCTCTCAAAAAAAAAAAAAAAAAAGATTTGAAATATTAATTGGCTGTCAGTTGATGAATAAGAGTAGAGAGAAGCTGAGGACAGAATTAATTGCTGCGGATCGTTGATCGATTGGTTGATCGTAATATGCAGATACCGGAACGTGAAATGAATGGAGACATCAACAATACAATTGAAGGCGTGCAAAATCAGATTGCACTCATGCGCATCACTTGCGGATTTCTGGTGAGCGCGCTACAGACGACGATCGACTTTCGTGCCATTGAACCGTTTGTGAGATTATCACTCTGTGCAGTTTTGACGTTACTTTTTAACACGATCAATTTAAATTCACTTCCAGATTTTACAGCAAGTTCCACAATCTGGACAACATTAAATCATTTAATTTATTTCAATTGACCTTATATCTCTCGTTTGCTGTTTCCCCCCAGCTCTAAACAAAAATATATATAATTGAGGTCCGTCAACTGTTTTGCGCTTTATACATCGCACTGATTGTTCATGTAAACAATGTTTGATGTTTTTATGGCAGCAAGATGTGATGAGGGTCAATATTTGTGTTTACACACAATATTCCAATAGACAATTTATGGGAGATTCCACTGTATGCGACATCAAAAAAAATTGTGTCTAAATTGATTTTTATTGTTCTGAGTGAGCCCACACAATCATCAACCTAATGAGCTCAACGAGAAGAAGCACACACACTCATTACAATGAACTTGTAGAAAAGAAAGTGGGACAACGCTCAACGATCTCTAATTTATTTTGGCAATGAATTTTTTTGGTCTACCGGCGCCATTTATCGTCTAAAGTTTTGTTTCGGAAAGGTCTTGTTCCAATTTATTGCATGTGCTCAAAAATCTGTTTTTTATCATCGTTATTAAAATGCTCCCTCCTTCCGATCATCAAAGTTTGTTTAGCAATTGTGTGACGCACGTTGAATGCTTGAAGCGTGAAATGTGAGCAATTTTGAAAGAAATAAAATAGTTTATAGTATAGTGAGGAACCATAAAAAAATATTTCGGCAATGTTTCCACTGATGGTTTTGGGGGTAAAAATATCTAAAAATAGTTTCTTCTCCATAATGAGATAATCATCATTAAATATAAGAGAATGAGAATATGCTTGAAGAAGAGCGTTTCCAACTATCAACGGTTTCGCAACAATTTTGCTACATTCCAACATTTTTGCCTTCTGGCCAGAAGTGCTTAACACGATAGATATTTCATTTCACACGCTCTCTCGTCCATCACACACTTAACTCGAATATTAATAAACATATTATTGCATCATATAATCATCTACTCACCACAACAAAGGAGAACAAAATCGATGATGATTTTCACCAGAATAGATTTTGTTTGGCTGTCCATCGTTGAATTAATATCGAGAAATTTGCGCGAACTGTGAGGACTTGTCACAGCTGAAGATGCTTCAGAACGATTATAACGTTGGTGGGACGATTGCTGATTCAACGGCGACTCCTCAGTTTCTACTGGCGATTCAGCTGATACGTCTACGACTACTGATTGCCCGTTTTGATTCACCATCTATATTTAAGTTCGAGCAAATGGTTGAATGAGTTTCACACAAAAGCGGGAAAATGTTTTTTTTTTTTTTTGATAAAAATTTTGATAAGATAGCAATGTTAGTTCACATTAAAAGTAAGATATGAAAAATGTAGTGATGAAATGAATTTGTTATACGAGAATCCCGTAACATTTGACATATGTTTAGATTGCATAAGTACAACAGCAATCAATTATTTATTAAATGACAACAGCAGTTGTTTGATATATCATAAATGTGCGATAAGAATAAGAATGGTAAGGGAGATAATGCTTGGCAGCCTTCTTAAATTAGTATGCAAGAGACCATATTATTCGTGGCATGTCCACCAATGCTAGATTAAGAAAATCATATAACATTGTTCACTTATGGTAGATAGAAAGCCATTAAACCTTTGCAAGAAAAATATACAACTTGCAAATACCAACATTGTCAACGCGCCATGTATGCTTGTGCAATTTAAATTGATTCTAAGCAGTGGACATGCGTTATTTATGAACCGATCGAGTGCCATCGCTGAAGAGCACTTTTTGCATTATAATAATTTATGTAAAATATGTTTTTTCTTCAGCGACAACAAACATTCGTAACTTCTTCACCTTCCTGCGATTCGGTGCCATTTTTTAATGTAGATATAAATAAGCGAAATAAAAGAATGTATCACGCTCAACAAGAGTCAACTGAATCGATGAAAACGGGGAGCGAATTAAATTGGTGTTGAGTGTTGATAAGATAAATTAACCAAACAAACATGCGACAATTGCATGTTAAATCCCAAATGGTTCGTCGACATTTCACTGTTCCTTCATATGAATTTTGAGTGCTGATAAAGACATACTACTAAGTAATCTTGAGATGTTAATGGTTTTAATTGAGGAGTTGTGATTTTCAGCGCCAAAATAAAACCAGCATTTAGGTCGAAAGCGGAGATTAAAAAATAAAAAAAAAAATCGTAAAAAATTTAATTGTAGCAAAAATTTACTTGATCTTTTTGTAAATATTTCGCGCGAGAGAAAACAGTTCGGGATACAGAAAGATTAATTCAATTTATGACGATGATTTCGGAAAATGTAAATTTTTAAACACACACACACAAAAAATACAGATTTCACTATTATTGCAGTGCAATTTATTTAATTTGGGCGAAGTGATAAAAGAATCGTGCAATGAATTATTAACAGGTGCTTAAATTTTTGTGTTTATTTATTGTTAATGTTATAAAATATATTTGTTTTTCTTTGTTGTATTGTCTGAATGTATCTCTCTCACTCAGTGATTCTTCGTTGTGACTTGTGTCGTGTGTATAAAGTGTCAAGGTCAGTCACCAGAAAATCCACAACCAAATCAATCGATGATTTCATTCACCGAAAAACGTTTTAAAACTTGTATTATTTATCCTCTTGTGGGCACATACATGATATCAACTTTCTTGATGCTTTTAACTTCCACTTATTTACAAACTTACACTTTAAAGCAACTTCACTGCTTAGGATTGGAATCGAGTTTTGTTTATTTGATATTTTATCGAACAATTGTCATTGTTGTAATTTAATTCATTGCCATTTATAGTGAACAGCATGAAATTTAATTAATATAAAATTGATGCTTTCTTATTTTGTTAAAAGCCGCGAAGAAACATTAAAATTTCCCAAACTTTCCACAGTTCCACGGCCTTTTGTCTTTTTTTATTATTTTTAAGAGCACTTTTGTTTACAACGTTTCCGCCACACAACTGACTGTCGAGATCACACAGTCACAACTGACTGAGCGCGTTTGAGAGAAACTTTATTTCAATGTCTCCAACAAGGTCTCCAAAATTGTCTCGTGCCTCTCCTCTTGCTTTCGTGTAGTCTCGTGCATGTGTTGTTTTCTCTTATTTTTCATTCATGCGCGTATTTTGTGGATTTGTTAATCCGCAATTGTGGGTTTGTTAATCCGCATATAATGGAGTTAGATGAAACGAGAGATTAACTCATATTTATGGTCGTTTTGCCATCACGAGGGAGAATTTTGGGAAACAAAACTATACCGGAAAAAATGGCCTGCGCATAGTAATGAATAAGCTATTGATGACTGATCGCATGACTTGACATTTATTCAGAGGCATCTAGCGAATTAAATTCCATTTTTTTATTTATCGCAAATATCGAAACTCTGTTTAGTTAGTTGTTCACGCTGTTTAAGGATTGTTGGTGAAATTTAATTGAAAAGCAACAGAGGCAAAAGAGGGAGGGGTAGGTACAACAGATCTCCGGATCGCACTGCCATTGACTGTTTATTCTGTCGCCCTAAAATTTCTATCTATCTAACAGAAGCAATAAAATATGTGAAAGCCATTTAAAGTGAATATTTTTTAAAATAAATCTAAAGTTCTCAATTAATCATAACGTTTAATCATTTACCGTTCTCATTTTTTCTTGTTATTGCGTAATAAAAACAGTGAATTTGCATTAAAAAAAAAGAACCAAATAGCTGTAGTGAATCAGCACTGACTCATAATAAACTAAAAATTAAGAATGTGATCTTAAATTATTTGTTATCTTATCTTGTTATCTTATCACCTAGCAAACATACATGAACAATTTGCGAGGTATCTTTCTGTATTCGTCTTTTCATACAAAAATTTAAGCGCAGGAATTCCGTGGGAACATTGCCAGAATATTTGTGGCGTTAGACAACACCAGAAGCAATATCAAGCAATGGACAGTGAAACAAAATCAATTCTTATTAAAGTTGGAATTGATTTTATAATTCTTTGTGTCGGTAAGTTGAGATTTGTATCTTGTTAGCTCATTCTGCTCTTGTTCATCAGCTGACAGCCAATTAATCTTTCAACCCTTTTTTTGAGAGAGTTCATCGCATGTTGAAATGTAAATTGTAGACTTGAAATATTTTCCCGATGAAAGTTTCAATCAATTTGTGTCATTAATTATAATTTTTTTCTGGCTTTCAAAGTTGACAAAATTGATCGTGAAAGTGAATTAAAGAAATTGTTTTAAAATTTGGTTTTTTTGTCATTATGAAAGTGATTCACCAGAGAATAAAAAACAAAATGTTCCATAATCGCGCGCCACCATCTGGAATTTTATTTCTGGTGAATGCGTTTTTTCTTGTTAAATTACACAAGCCTGAATTTGAAATCCAAATGTTGCATTTGAACTTTTAAAACGTCTTGCAATTTTATGAGAAGCTGATGATGGAAAGGTCTTATATCGGATGCTTATGAAATAAAATCAAGTCGAGCATCGTTGCTAGTTTTAACAAAATATTCTGCAAATTTAAATTTTTCGGCATTGCGTGTCGACGAGCGAAAATTTTTGGATTCACGCGAAACATGCCGGTTTTATAATGTTTGTGCAATTAATTATCGGATGCTGCATATGTGATGGCTACAAAGAAGAGTTCACAATAATCACGAATGTCTTGTTATGATGGTAACCCGCCATTGATTCTGTTATTCAATTCTCAATTAAAACGTGATGCACTCTGTTGATTTTAGTGTTTACATTTCAATGGTCGCGTGGTGCCAGTGGGAAATTTTCAAATGAAATGCATGTATGGCTTTCATCATAAGAATTTCTGTTTATTTGTTATCACAATAATATGGTGTCGAGCATATGCTAAAGACAAGAAATTTTGTAAACATGCCCGTGAAATAAGAATTGTCACATTTCAAACTTTTAATTATTGTTTTTTATTTTTTTTAGTTGGAAGTCCTATCTTGATTCTTTTCTTGATTGGTGAAGCCTTTGAACGAGGCTTCTTCTGCAATGACGAATCTTTAATGCATCCATTCCGCGATTCGACCGTTAGTGATTTGACATTAATTATTGTCTCAATTTTGTTGCCACTTTTAATTGTGAGTATTATTTAATTGTTGAAAAGTCGCAGCCCGTTAATAAGGAAAAAAGAACAAAAGATCTGTTGAAATGTGAAATGATGAGTAAACATCAAAATATTTTTCCAAGGAAATGAGCCCCGGCAATGGTTCGAAGACTGAAGCGACAACTACAACAACAAACAATTTTCTTGTTTGTTTTTCAAATTCATACGAAATTTAATTTTAAGATTTTTTGAGTTTTCTAAGTCTCAGAATGGATCCCATGTGGTGGTGAAATTAACAAGTGACGCCTTATCAGCTTTTAACTGGATGGTGTCAGGGTTCAACATTTAATTCGATTGAAATTTATGACCATGAATTAAGATTTAAATGTCTGGACGTCTTTGACTTAGCAAATCTTCATTGTCGCCATAATTTTCAATTTATCCATTTTCAAACCACTTAATTCTCACAATGCGGCAGACTATTGTCAAGTGCTAATTGAATTTCTTATGAGTCTGATATGATACGAGTCTGCTTTTAGATTCTGATGGGGCGTCTATCGATGCCGGCCGAATTTAAAATTTTCAGTTCCACACTCACCATCATTGCATCATAAATATTCATGTTGAAGGTTCATTAACACCAACAAGTGGGACGAAATTAGATGATTCTTAAATCTCTTTTAGTCCTATACGTGGCATAAATGTTTAACAAAATCCGGAAATTTATGACTCAACATTGCGCAATGGGAAAGAAGGCAATTTATAAATTTTTAATCCCACACAAGCTTAAGATTCAAGAGACTGAAATTCTGGTTCTTAAATCTTCATTCGACAGTGCAAAACATTCTTTCAAGACGATTTGTGTAATTAAATGTTATCAAAACGAAACATCCATGGACCGTCAATTAAATGTTAATTTTATTGCACCATCGACACTTTAAACCCATAATTTTCATTTATTGAATCTCTTTTTTGAGATTTAGAAAAGGTCTGTTGGTGGGCTGGAACGCTGGAAGACCTTGATGATCCGCTTTATGTGATAAAAAAATTAATTTAAAAAATTCTTCGCACCGTAAACGGATCATTTAATTGTGATATGGAAGGATTCTTTCATTTCTTATGTTTCTTAAGTTTTTCTTCTTGTTTATAAACATCCAATACCGGTTTCAATTTTAATTTTTAAGTGCCGACAAGAATTTTTGTTTCTGTTGATGCATCTGGACATTTTTCTAGTTTTTTTGGTGATTTACGATCACTTCAGTGATGAATAAAACTATAAAACTTCTTTAACGATGCACTTGAAGTATTTTTATCCAGCAAATAATTCAATGATTAAAAATAAGAAAATGCTAAAAATTATGCAATTTCACATGATTGTCGGCTGTTGCTTATGGATATGCTGCAAGTTACAATTTGCACATAATTCTTTTTTTTTTATTGAAACTACAATCGTGATGGACACGAAGACTGATGATGGTCTTAAAAACGAGAAAATTGTTTTATTGGTGGGATGCATTCATCAGTGATAGGAAGTGTTCTTTCACTTTACGCGATTATTTTCATTTCTTTTGCTTCGCATTCACGTTTTTTTGCAGTAAATTATTAAAGAACAACATCCAGAGGCAAATATGAGAATAATTTTATGCAAATCCAATTTCTGAACTTGAAGCGTGCAAAAAAACCGCAACAACAAAAATGACATAAAGAGAATTGCATAAAATATTCCACAGTGAAGGTGGACATGCTTCATGAATCATAAGGAAACAATAAATCTTGATGCCTGTAAACGCCTCGCAAGTTGAATCATTTGACCTGCGTTACATGTTTGTTTATCGTACAATTGTAAAAGAAAATTTAAGAAAGTCGAAACGAGCTCAGAGCATTTAAGAAGCGATTTGTAAAGATTTGCTTCAGTCATTGTGCAATTTCTCATTTTCCCGATGACAAATTTTAAAAAATGATATTTTATGACTTTCTGCATGTTTTTTATAAAAACATTTGATTCCATAAATATTTTTTGACGTAAAATTATTAAATATTTTTAATCTTTTCAGATTACATTGACAGAAATTGCTCGTTACAAATCAAATCTTGACGACGATCAATCGATCAAATTCTTTGGTAAAGATATTCCTGGATGGATTCAGAGATTATATAAATATATTGGAATATTTGCTTTTGGTGCTGCATGCAGTCAATTAACAACCGACTTTGGAAAATACACAATCGGACGATTCCGGCCACATTTTATCAGCGTGAGTATCAATTAATTCAATCTCTTGTGCAATAGCGTCAGATCTTTGATTGCCGAACATGAAAAATGCATTTTGTTTGTAATTAAAATTTCCTGTTCTGCCCACAAAAAAGTTCTTAATGTCTTAATTGTTTATTGAATTCTTCCAGATCATGCCCAACAGGTCAAAAATGTTGATTTTTTAAATTAAAATTGAATCGACGAATTTTGCAATTTTTCTTATCGATTTCAATCTTTTTTTTTTCAATGTTTGTTTTTTCTCTTAAGCGAATTTAATTTATTGCGGAACAAGACGCAAGTCAATGTAATGAAGTCAAACATGAAGTCGCGTATCGAAGTTTTGCATAATTTTTTTTTTAATTTCACATGAAGTAATTCTGGAAGCAGTTAATTGAAATTGTCGAAGAAAGATGAAATAAGTTTTGCATGTTAATTGATGCAACTTCATGAAATTTCTTATTTTGTGTCTTTAATCTGTTATTGACGTTGATAAAAAAAAATTGCTAATGAATTATTGATTTGTAAAATCCTGTTCCGATTATTGATTCTTGTTAACGAGCGAACCAAGTTTTATTGAATTAAAAGCAGCGAACATCGACCTATCTAGGATAATAATCCACTTCACGCTGTTTAATTTATGAGTCGCTTAGTTCTTTAGTATTTAAATGCTGTCAAGCTAAACTGGTTTTATCATCCGACGTCTGTACACTTGAACTTGTCATGCAATCTGAATGAATTCAGTGCTATAATAGAAAACATGCAATTGAAAATCCAAACGACCACAAATCGTCTTAATGGCACCAGAAACCACTTGACGATTATTTTTTGCATCATTCCATAAATTATTGCAACAAATGAATTCACAAATAAATTTTATTTTGGCACAATCGCTTAAAAATCTCATGGGACTTTAATGATTTGCATATTCGCCGAAAATTTCAAAATGTCCGTTTGCGATGTTCACGAATGGAATTTAAATTGTGTGGGTAGAAATATCCACGTAAAAGTAAATAAATCACAAACATGTCCATCAAATAATGTTTCGACAATTTATTTTCAGGTCTGTCGTCCAATTCTACTCGATGGCACAACATGTGACGATCCTCAAAATGCTCACAAATATGTTGAAGAATTTACATGCTCCAATTCCGAATCAACACCTCGAATGATTAAAGAAATGCGCCTTTCATTCCCGAGCGGACATTCAAGTTTCTCATTCTACACGATGCTCTTTTGTGCGGTAAGTTATTGGTTCTCATTATCAATTTCTATAACTAATTTTCTAATTCTTATTTCCATCTTCAGCTTTATCTTCAAAGACGCATGAGCTGGAAAGGCTCAAAGCTCTTGAAACACTTTCTGCAATTCGCACTCATCATAATGGCTACGTACACAGCTTTAAGTCGCGTTTCCGATTATAAACATCATTGCAAGTTAACTAATTGATTTCAAATTTGACAAAACGTCTGATTTTAATTTTCGTAGGGTCTGATGTCCTTGCTGGATCATTGCTGGGTATTACCGTTGCTCTTATTATCGTTAGAGGTGTTTCAGATCTCTTCAAACACAAGCATTTGGAAGAGAAACTGCCTATAACAAGATATGAACTAAATTAAGGAAGGACAAATTTCCTGCTTCCAATATGCTTTGGAACACGAGACGTACCGTAAATTAAAGAGGCTATCATCGATAGTAAAATGATAAATTAAATTATTTATTTAAGTTAGTTCAATTCTAAATCATTGTGATTAACAGTATTCCCGAATTCAAAATTTTTCTTAAATCTATTTGCGCCTTTCGGTTATGAAACCAACCAAACTTTTTGAAACTGCCTAACAAATTCATAAATCTTCTTACGGTGCCATATAAATGACGTTATTGTTATGAAAACATTAATTTATTTGACAACAAAACAATTATAAGATTTATAAAACTATAAACAGTAAAATGTAGAAAAATAAAATAAAATGAATTGCACTCGAAATGATCGGATCGAAATAATTTTTTAACGGCGAATTGTGGAACTCACAAAATTCGAAAAGCAAATCCACCGAAAAAGTTCGTAAACTGAACATCAGTGACGTGAAATTAATTACAGGTAGGCAACCTGTTGTTATTTTTATTCTTGTGCAACTCCGGGTGAATTTTTTTTAAGTAGTTACGATCAATTTGATCAATGTGCTTCAGATACTGGAAATATTATAAAAGTGTTTCTAACTGTTTCTTGTGCAATAATCAAATGAATGCTATGTAGCTGGTGTAAATTAAAAAGGTGAAAATAAAAAAAAAAACATCGTCATGGATTCTCATGATCGCAGTTATTGTTAGATTTAACTTCGCAATTGTGCAATTTCTGGCATGAAGATTCAATCAATCTTATTATAGTGTAATTCTAAACAAAACCAAAATTGGCGAACGGTAGCATAAGATTCTTATCAGGCTCGTCGCCCTCAAGTTGCCAATCAATGAAAAATATTTTACAAACTTTTTATTCTCTTTTGCACAAACCATTCTCGCGTTTCTCTTACACGTTGAAACCCTTGTTGAAAACAAAATACCAAAAAAAAAAATATATTGAGAGCAAAAATAGCAAAGAAATGATCGAGAAATGTTGTAAACTCAGTTGAGTGTCGCGATTCATTCGAATAAGTTGTGTTGTTTTGTAGCTCCGCGAAAAGCGAAGTCGGTTTTCAAAAACAAGGAATTTTCTCAGCTGTAACATGTAATTTGCATTTGTGAGTGTGATTGCGCGAGAATGGAATAACAAACAACAACAAATAATAATAGCGAAAAATCAAGAATCTGAAATTCTCAACAAACATGAAACCAATATGATTTTTCATTCCGTCTTTCTATTTTCATAAATAACATTTCTTTTGTATGGAAGAACCATAAACTAGACATGAAATTTCCTAATTGATCAATTAACGTGATAGTTTGGGAACGAAATAAGAATATTGTAATAATCGCGATGAGCCAACTAATTAATTGAAATCTGGCATCATCAGCGGCATAACAGATGGGCAATGTCTTTGTGTGAATGTTGAGTGTGTACAAAAAAATCCGCGTGCCCATCAATGGAATTTCACGTTCGCTTTGTGCTGAGCATTTAAATCTTTTCTGTGTTTGATACATCATTCGTAAAGGACGGTCAACGTTTGAAGGTGGCGCGTTCGCGCTTAGTGGCACAAAGTTCAATGAAATTCCATTAAACTGTCCCAAGTGACTCCATTCACAAAATTTGCCTGTCCATGATGGAATTCAGGTCTGAACTTTTTTTTTTTTTGCGAAAGTAAACGTGTTTTCCGTCCGAATATAAACTTTTTGTTTTCGGGGCAACGACGCAGATGGACTTTTATTACATGCGTCCGATTTATTTTTCATGTTTCTTTCTGGTGAAATTTTTTTTTTTTCTTTAATTTTCTTCTCTTCTCAATCAACTCGCAATGGACAACGGAAAAAATTCCACTTCACCATCGAGAGCCGCATAAAATTCCATTATTTTGATTATAATAAAAAAAATCAATTTTGGGACGACGGTACATGCATGTTGTTTGTCGATGACATCATGATCGGTCGTAGCAATGATGTCTTCTCTCACTCTTTAAATATTTACAATTCCGCGCTTTTGGTTTATTGTCGAAAATCATTTGTGGATGCGCAAAACGAAACGAATGAAATGAGAAAATTTGTTAAAGCTTGAGAAATTGGGTTGAATGTTAATTCGCCAGTCGTTTGTTATATGCTATCCACATCATTCGTCAACGTGTCAAGAATATATTGATGATTGGCGGAAAGAGTAAAAGAGTCTGTGACGCTGCTGCTACTACTAAATTTGGTCATGACAGAAACCGGATTAATATTTTTGCATACTTTCTGGCTGGACGTCGAGCGCCTTTTTACTTGGGTGATATGAGTGGTAACCACGTCTCAATTTCTTTAAGATGCCCATATACGATTTTTGTATTGTTAATTACTGCTGACGTCATTTAATTGGTTCGATAGTCTCGCAATTGAAAAGAAAAGAAACAAAAAAAAAACTTTCAATTTAATCGGCGAAATCAAGTCGCAAATTAAAAATGAACATCACGAGCGAGCATGTGCGATTAAAAACAAATGAAGAAATCCAACTGTTTATTAATTTAGCTCATATTGATGGAGCAAACTCTTCATTTCATTGCGCTGATTGAAGAGATTTACATGTGAGATGAAATTGGAGCATGTGCGCAAACGAAAAAAAAAATCAATTTAGTTGTTAATTTAATAATTATCCAACGGATTGCGCTTCACATGAGCGCTCATCTCACATAGAACATACAATGGAAACCAAAAAAAAATATAGAACTAGAAGCACATGCTAAGTCATTGTAAGATACCATTTTTGTAAATATTCGCGGCTCACTTTTTCTTTGTATAATTTTTCTATTCTTGCTCTGATTGATGCACAAATTGGTGCCGCAACTGATGCGTTTTGTTTGTTGTTGTTATTATTACCTTTTATTGAATTATAATTAATTTGTCATTGTGTTCATCGTAAGAAAAAGTAAGAAACGACATCAGGTGAAGAAGAAAAGAGAGAAAAAAGTGAATTTGCATGAATTAATAATCAAAACGAGAAAAAAGAAGAAGAATCTTCACATGAATAAGTGATGATTTGATTGGGATTCAAAGCAAGAAAAAAAGTGAAGTGAATTCGTTTAAAGAAGAAGAAAAAATTGCACAACAAAACGTAAAAAAAAGAATAACTGAATAATAATGTATCGACCCAATTTCTACGAGTCAACATGCCTGCGATGTAAGGAAGTCGTTTATCAAGTGGATCGCATCGGCCCATTGAAGGACTTTACATTCTTTCACACTGGATGCTTTAAGTGTAAAGCATGCGGATCTAAATTGACGCTCAAAACCTACTTCAATAATCAGCATAATCACGATGATAAAGAGGCAAGTTCAGATTTTAATTAAAAATTCATGTTCATTCAATGAGTTAATAGCCCAATTAAACGCCCAATTTCTTTACCAAACGTTCAACAACTCGCCACATCGTGATCTCGATTTCATTTTAATCAAATCAACATTAATTTTTCACCACTCCACGCTCGCAGTTCGCTAATTCCGCCGCCGCGCGCTTCGGTGACTGTCTGTGCGGTTTGTAGCCATTTGTTTCCATGAATGAAATTGTTTCATGTGCCTCTAGCAACAACAAAGCCTACCGTCAATAGAGAGAAATATACAATTGCGCAAAGTTTAATTGCCTCTAAATATTTCAAACACCTCGTATTCTATAAACCAGCCAAGCCGATGTGTTCTCAAAACTCTTCTCGATTTAATATCAATTAACTGAATAACATCTTAAAGAAAAACATATCTAGCAACAAATAACAGCAAAACTTTATACATTTAATTATATTCACTCGGCTGTGTGTGGCGCATGCAATAAACTCTACCAACAGTTCACACACTGGAATGCTGGAATCCCATTAGAAACTGTGTTATGATGATGATGTTTATGGATTTGTAATCGTCTCTTGCTGGCGTGTTACTAATTACTTGATTGATTGATCGGTGTTTTATTGATTACAAATCCATGATGGAGAATTTGTTTTCTGAATTTCTTTTGTTTTTTGTTTTTTTTTTATTCGGAAAATATTTGCGCAGTATCTCAATTAATCCAGGCGAAACCAGAATTTTGATATCTAATTATTTGTTGTTAATATGATACGACGATATGACCTTCACATAACCTTCAAATGTGTTGTTGATACTTTTAATGAATTTAAATTTCGTCATTTTTTTGCGATGTTCGCTTTTGAGGCTTGATTATTCAGGTCCAGCCCATTCATTCTAATTGATCGTCATTAACATTCCTTTTGTTATTATTTCAGGTGTACTGTAGCTCGCACGTACCTAAGAGCGGTCCGGGACATTTTGATCAGAATTCAGTGGGCATTCGCCAAGCTCTGAATGTTCCGAAAAGTACAAATTTGATTAATGATCAGATACGCGGCGGGACTCGAGATCATGTTGATGGTAAGTCGCTCAATCACGAATCTTAGAAAATAAGCTCAAGAAAGAACATTGACGTCAATGCCGTTGTCAAAATTATTGCAAACCGAAAATTTGCACGCAAAACTTCATCAGGCGGAAAGATTGTCGACAATCCGAAACAATTCGAATTAATTCACCTACAAAACATTAGCAAAACACTTCCTCAGTTCATGATGCTGCATTTTAAACTTCACTTCCTGCACTGTTGATCTATTGTTGCAGTGAATTGTTAATTAATGTTAATTTTTGCGCATTAGATTTACGATTTACCGCATAAATTGAATGGGCATGTTGAGGCATGAACTTGATTTTTTGTTTTGCGGAAATTATGTTTCTGATGACGTCATTGTGCGACGTGTGAGAAATTCAATGTTCCATGTGGAATTCTCTTCTTTTTTATCTTAAGAAGAAGAAAGAATAATGAATAAGAAAATGGGAAGATACTAACTGCACTTGTTGGTTGTTGCCGTATGGATCGCGCGCTCAATGAATGAATGGCTGAATACGGTAATTCTTCTCTTCACATGCGTGGTTTTGTTTGTGTTTTAAAACATTCCTGTCTTTCGCCACTGCGGATGTGTTTGAAAATTGAAAATATAATTATCAAAATTAACAGAAAACTTTTTCAAATGCAAAATTCACAACGCCCTAAAATGAGTTATCGTCATATTTGTTTTGCTAATCGAAAGCGCGACTGTAAAATATTTTCATTTAACTTCCCAAAAACAAGAAATGAAACAAAATGGGGAGCTTTGAGCTTTACAAAGAAAATGCGATATAAGAAAAAAAATATTGCTTTAAATATTCGAGAGAATTTATGGATCATAAAATGGCTCATTCACCATCAGTATGTTTACTACAACAAATCTACCGATACAACTTAATTGGTTTTGGTTTCTTAAAGATCAGCATGAAGAGAGGAGAAACCTTAATTAAAGGCCCATTTAATTAATGGCAGAAGGTTTTCGGATGCTTTTTAAAATAATAATAGTGAAACAATGATGATGAATGATATATGGGCAAATGAGTTGGAACGTGAATGTAATAACACAAACTTCTCGGCTAAGCTTCCAAATAAGTCCGTTCAACATCCACACACTGACTCAATAGAATTTCTATGCTACAATGTCGCCACATTCATCCTACACCCATCAAGTTAAGAACCTGAAGCGCCTTTTTATTCTTTTCCATCCAACACTGTCGTCGAGATGGATGAAACTGTTGTGCTTGTAAATTGAATAAATCCCACTCTCTTGTGTTGTGTGCCATCCGCAAAATTATATAAAAATTCATATTCGACTTAGATTATCGCGCTGAACTTAATGGCATTATATTATACGACGATCATAGTTCATCATGACGGTCATTATCTAATTGAGCATATCACACATTGTGAAATATATTCAAGCGGAAGTTGCACTGCTGAAATGAGATGTGGTGGCATACCATAAAGTAGCCCATCTAATTTCATCATGAAATCTCACTTTATGTAACTTCATAGTCTTTTTTTACTAGATATTGTCAAATGGATTTTTGAAGAACATCAAAAAGAGTTTTGTTATGATCTCTCAGCTCGACTCCATTGTATCGTTGCAGCATGTTTACAGTTTTTTTTACCCACCGCTTCATACAATGGTTTATTTTTTATGACACTCCATGTAAAAAAAAACATCAGGTGGGACTTTTTTTTTGTGATTGTGTCATAATTCACAGATGAGACCACTCTTTTTTTTATGATGATGGCTGAAGATAGGTTTTTAAAATGAAGTTGCTAACTTGCAATTGCTCATTTTATGATCATGCCAATCTATGATGGATCTCTCTAAACGATCGTCAACGAATAGATAACGACTAAGTAGAGCCATCAAGAAGTCATCGTCTCTTAATTGCCTGATCACTTTAAAAATCAAAAGCTGTTTTTAAATTATCTCAACAGTCAACAATCAATAAAAATCATCAACAATTGTCTGCATAACTTCGTTACGTAAAAATTCGTCCAAATGAATAAATTTAAATAATTTTATGAAATTGTTTTGATTTTCCAAATTGATCGGCGGTTAAATATTTCACATGACTTAAGTGGGTGTCACCTTGCTAGGTAGTATAATTATGTTCGGAATCTGCAGAATGACATTCCAGCCATGTATGCTAAAAATCATTTCGAATTTTTGATGGATCACCATCTTAATACACTTTAAAAGCATTTGAAAATTAATTCAAGTGATCAATCAAAACACTTCCACATAACATCTTATAGGTGTCCACAAATTTTCGCTTAATGGCGCTACCTTTTTCTTGCTATTTAATTTTTATCGCTCCAAAAAAAAAACTTCAAAAGTTTAAAAATGAACAAAAATCAAGAACACTTTGCGCAGCCTTGAATTTGCTTCATGCAAACAAAGCACATCGAACGTTTGACCGTATCTAAATCGGTTGTATAAATAAAAAATATGATATAAAAACATCCCACAATTCCAATTGCATAAATTAGATCTCGCGATTTTCATAGTGAAATTAATTCTAAATATTTTCCTTATCGGTCGATTCACGTGGCAGTGACACTGGCGTCATGTTTAAAACCTAATGACTCTGAACGTTTACGATTTTAATGATTTAATTACAATTTTATCCTACAGGTTTTCAACGACAGACAACACCAAATGGAATAAATGGCAACGGGAATGCAATTCGCGATACTCTTTCGCCAGCACACAATGATTCGTCGGATTACAAATATGGTGAGTTTCGACATAAAATTCCATTGCCATTGTTCTTATTTCATGTAACAAATCATTACAGGACGATTCGATGCCAGCGCATTACATATCGCTCACGCCTTAAAACAAACCGAGATACAAAAATCCTACAACAAAGCTCGCGAAAAGCCCATCGATTCATATTTGGTAAGTCAAATAAATTCCTGAATTTATCCATTTAAACATTTGCTATTTGTTTTGATTCAAACTCAAACAAGCAGAACAGCGAGCAAAACCAAGAGCACAAAAAAATATATGTTTAATGTCGAATTCAGGAAGCTGAAAATGAAACAAAAAAGTCTGTAAACAATTGATGGGCAAATGCAAAAAAAAAAGAAAAATATTTTATGAATTTTGATGGAGCGAACAATCGGCGGAATATTTTTTGTTATAACACTTTCTGTCTTCGTGTTCATCAGAGCAAGACTAAAAAAGAAGTTTTTCAATTCTTTGTGCTGCTGTTATGAATTTCAATTAATTTGATTGGTGGAACGTTTTGTTGACGCACTTCATTGATGATGTTTCATCACGATAATAATTTGCATTGAATGCTTCTTTCATTTGTCACGAAGAACATTCTTTCAGTTCACATGTTTCTGAGATTTTTCATGTCGAATCGGTTAATTGTTCAAATTATTTGTGCCTGTATGACATTTTCGTGCTCACATATGTTCAAAAGAGTCAATAATTAATTTAAAATGGAAAAACTTTAACATTCAAAACTTAAAAATCAAGATCACATCGATCACGAATCACCGCCGTAAAAGTATGTTTCTGCCATGAACCTTCGTGAAGGTGAAACGTCTCTAAAATGCTTAAAATTAAATAGATGATTCATATTTCATATCATATTAAAGTGTTATCCATTAAAATGGAGTAATTAGCCAAAAAAAAAATTATTCAACGCTCACATTGGATTGGAATCATGTCCATCAGCAGAGAACAATGAGCTCAAAAATGTTATGGACAATAGGACATATTTAACGCACTTTTTCTCATGCTCAGTATAATAAATTCCACTCCAGATTCATCATGATAATGAGTAAACATGAATAATTTGTTGAATTTACCCACAACACAGCTACACACGACTTTCATCGTACATTTCAGGAAGTCCACAACAAAAAAAAAGTAACAGTTAATGTCCAATTTTCCAATTTAAGCTCACGTCCATAACATTGGCATACAGTAAAATTTTCTGCCTCATTTCTTCCATGCTTGTTATAAGAAATTGCTAACATTTGCCGATTATTTGCATTTTGGTTCGATGAGTGAAAGCAAATGTAGCTTTTATCGACCGGCTGTTGGTTTTAAAGTATCATCCCACACATCGATTATCATTTATCATCACATGTCTAATATTCACCTTATTGAAGTTTGATGAACCAACTTTGGATTGTAAATGAACGTCACGTGCTGTGCTGATTAACTTTTTTGCGATAATGATACGAACATGATAACACGAAATAGAAAGCGAACCACAAAATGATCATTTGCATTTTTATTGCTGACTCGTATTTTGTTGTTTGACAGTGCGTTGAATTAATGATGGTGAAAACGGTTGATGGCAACAACAAATTGCCGCAGCCATGCGATTATGAATTTATTCGAAAGCATTTTCAACAGTTGCGATAGGAAAATTCCTTTGATTCCTGAGAAAATTCTAAAAGATCCTTGACTTTTGGCCTTGATCTTGTGCAACTGTAGGCTAAGATATAAATTGCGGAAAAAAAACTTGCAATTTTATGCCTGATAGCAATAAGAAATTGCTCGCTGATGCATACAATGCATGTGTAAAGAAAAGTAAAAGAATGGACTTTCGTTTAGCGATTGCTTGGAATATATGCAAATGGAACCAGAAGCAATAAAGTATGTTAAACATAGATTTCTTCTGCGGTCACATAAAAAATTCAATTAAAATGTCAAAGCTGTTAAGTTCAAATCGACGCCGCCTAAAGTCATTTACCGCAAGCAAAAAAAGGCCGCAAAGATAAATTGCAATAGAAGTGTCAATAATTTACGTAACTAATTGAATCATCGGTGCAGCATGAAGAAAACAGGTTGATTGTGTGCGGAAAAGTTCGATTGGAAAACCAGAAACAGGAAAATTTCTCTCATCGACAGATGAATGTTGCTTTAATTGAAAAATAAAAATTATTCACTGGACTTCAGTGACTTGAGATGCATTTTAAATGGCGATCAAGTATAAACCGGAATTAATTCTTTCACCAATATTTCATGATCAACCTGAGCCCGAGCGTGCCATCAACGTCACATTTTTTATTTTTTTACTTCTCTGCGTTCACAACCGGATTAAATGATAACAGGTTTCTGCACTTTTTTCTCCGCATTGTTTATAAAGCCATATGCTACATGATCCTTGAACTTATGACTGCATTCCGCGTCTATGCAATTTGAAAATGATGAGGCCACTTAACAAAACTTTAATTGACCATCGCAAAAAATTGATCGCCAATTAACTTTCATGAACTGTTGCGAAGTTCAGCGATGTCAAAGTTTATTTTTATTGGTTTCGGTTTATTAAACACTCTGGTAATGAAAATCCTAGAGACGACAACAGTATTGCATCATTTGTGTCATCGTGCAGTCAGCAAATTAAAAAAAAAAATGTGAAATATATTTAATTATGAAGCATAAAAAATTTTTAGAACGAAGGTGATTAATAACAAAATGGAAAATGGTTCATAAAGTTTCCAAATTGCTCACATAAACCAAATGAGTTCATTGAATTTCGTTCAAATGACGCAAGGCAATCAATCAGAAATTCATAATTCCGTAATTTAAATGATGTTAAATTTATTTTATTTTTTGTTAAAAATATTTTGTTTTTTAGTTTTCACTTTCAATGAATGGAATCAGTGAATGATCGCGAAGAGTGGGAAGTTACGTAAACTGGATCAAACAGAAAAAAAAACTGATCATTAAAATGCGACAACGAAGCGATAAAGAAAATATCGACAAAAAAATCTAATAAAAATAAGCAACAAACCTAATAAGCGGCTCCATTTCGAGACATTTCCATTAATGCCTCCACCATGCGATATCGACGACAAGTTTTTCTTCTAATTCATTGCGATATAATATTCACACACGCCTTGTTTGAGGAAATGCAAGTCCAAAATGGTCTTGAAGTGGTGTGCTGTAATAAGACATTTACGAACTAAGTCAGTGCAATGATCGAAATAAATTATTTTTCAATCACTTCGCTTTCATGCATTTCCTTCTTTTAATAAACAAATAAAATTTCACTTTCATCTTGTGCTTGACTTGCTGTTTATTGAACCTTTGCTTGATCGAAATGACATAATTGTATTTGAGAGGTTGTTCGGGGAAGAAAAGTGACGTTTTTTTCTGAATAAATTTTGACCTATGAAAAAAGCGCGTGGTGCGACGTGAATAATTTTGACGCCACATCAATATTTTGTGCGGGTGGAATGTTTGCATCCAAAATTTGATTCGAATTATTTCCACACATCCGCCGATGGTGCTAAGCTTACGATTAAATTCAACAAAAAGTGACGCGTGATCATTTTGAAGATCATTTTAATTTTCTGATCGACTGAAATTCAACAAAAAAAAAAATTTCACTTTAGTTATTGCTTTTTAATGAAACACTTGAGCGCTTTTCTGATATCAAAGTAATAAAACCATCTTATGTAGCAATCATACACAATCCACAGATGAACAATAAAAAAAGATTTGTGTGTGAAATTTAATGCCATTAAAGAAGTTGTTAAGAAGTCTCAAGGCGGTTTCTTTGACTACTTACTTTCATTTTGCGATCTTAATTCATATATGAAGGCATTCAATTGTCTTTGACCGATATTTCGTTTGTGATCAATTGAGATGTCAAATGGCAATTTGCAAAAATGTATTAAGACAATGAGAAATGGCGCTTAATGTATTGCAATGACGCCTACGAAATTTTCTGTGATCGACTCCACCTCATCGTGGCATAAAATATCAAAAGTCCTTCCATTGTTAATCGCCCAATTAGTTGCTACCGGATTTCAGTTTCACATGCAAATAATTTCTGGTGCCATTTAGCATTCTATTAACTCAATTAAATTACATCAAGCGCCATCAGGCTTTGGATGCAGTAAAAGGGCCCATTGTTGTAACATTAAAGTGAAACCATTTTCAATTGTTTAACATACTTCCATCATTAATCTTACCGACGCTGTAATTTTCTACTGACATTGTAAACATGAAGAAGAAGAAAAAGTTTTTATTTCCCAAAATCTTACAAAAAAAAAAATTTCTGCTCGAGAATTCTCTAATAGCGCATTAAAGTTGTTGAGCATTATATGACCTAATTTGGAAAAAAGCTTAGACGGATTTAAGTGATCGCATTGAAATGCTATTTATGGGAATTTTTTTGTGGCATGTTCATCGGTCAAAAGTCAAGGAAAAAATTCTTAGTGAAACTTCCTAAATCAAGCTAAAACAATTTGATTAATGGAATCGTCGTATGGAGTTGTTTCACACCAGTCTCAAAGCTTATTAAAGTTTCGAAAGTTTATTTGAAGACAACAAAGAAAATCACAAAAAAAAAAAGTTGAAAAGAATTCATTGATTCAAATAATTGCGGTGCAATTTCCCATTTATTTTCACAATTAGAAAACTTTTCAATAATTCTTGCAATTTCAATCGAAAACGAAAAGCTACGAACATTGCAATGGATGGTGATGACCTGAAAAAAATGATATCACACAGTGAATTTATTTGCGCAACCTGAAAATGCTTAATCTTGTTATCAATTCATTCATTGCTATAAAACGGTGTGCAATTACTTCATAGCGCGCATTGAAATGAAGTTCTTAATATTGTTCAGTATTTTTTTAATCTTCAGTCATTCTACTGCACAGCCGCGTGAGTTTCATAGCGAAAGTTTACTCTGTGACGCTTTTTAAAAATGAACACAATATTTTATAGCGCTGTGCCTATTATCGCCTGTTGCTGGATTGTGCAAAGCGAGCATCCCACGATGGTACTATAATCAGCAGATTCAAAAGTGCCGGCAATTCTTTTATGGCGGATGCGGCGGAAATGAAAATAATTTTGAATCAAAATTCGGATGCATCCAGACTTGCCAGTTGCAGTTTTCTTTGAATGAAACTAAGATTGAATTAAATCATAAATAATAAAATTCTCTTCCTTTAACTTACTGCATCCACAGTCGAATTCAGGTGGTCATACACAATAAACTTTTTAGCTTTACAGGTTGAGCTTTATTACACATTTATTTATTTTTAAGTAAAGTCATGTCTCGTGACTTTTTGAAATGAAAAAAGTAAAACTATATAAGTAAATTGTAACAAATGCATTTGTTCATTCAACAAATTGTCGCCAGAATGAAGTTTTGTTCGTTAATAATTTTATCAGCTGCATTGATACTGTCTGCTACCGAAGTATCTGCTGGGGGTGGATATTGTAAGACTATTATAAGAGAAAATGAATGGAATTAATTGTTATCTCACTTCACTTAAGCCAACTGCTTCCTTCCGAAGGATTCGGGTCCCTGTAAAGTTTACTTAATTCGATGGTTCTTTAATGTAGACACCTTTAATTGCGAATCGTTCATTTATGGCGGATGCTTTGGCAATGAAAACAATTTCGATACACAAGAAGATTGTCACAATAGCTGTAATTTCAGAGGATAAATTTGTGAAATAAAAATTCAAGGAACGCAAAAGCTTCGATTTTCTTTTAATAAAGATTTACAACAAATCATTTATGAAACGTCCTTATAACGTTTTCATCTTTTTCTGCTTTTGTAGGCACGTGAGGAACAAGCTCATTTGGAAATGAAACATCGTAAAGAGGAAGATGATTTGTACAGACGATTCGCGAAGAAGCGAGAAGATGAAGAGCGTCGCATGCAGAATGAAATTCAGGACGAATGGGAACGTGAATTACAGCGATTGACTCACAAATTTGAGAAGGAAATTTCATCGAAGCGTTCACGCGACGAACAAAATGTCCTGACACTACGTCATCAGCAACAAAAGGACGATCTTGAAAAGAATATGACATTGCGCAAGACGAAAAAGAAAGAAAGCCTTTCACGAAAGATATTGGAGAGTGAACGCTCGGAAACGGCAGCACTGGTAGATAAACAATCGAGCGAAATGTTGGAACTGATCAGTGCCCGTCGCAGTGAATACATGCAAAGCGAAAGTATTTTCCTTGATGATGAATATCATGAAACATCAGAATATCCACTTGTGGCGCCAAAACCATCACCACCAGCCATTAGTAAATTCCAGATCTATGCCGATCCCAGCGAGTTCCATGAAGTCGATCAAATCGCTATTTCAGTGGCACAAGGTGATCAAAAGACATTTACTGATCTCGTGCGCCAACTTGTCGGACATTGTACCAGCGACATCGAAAAAGCGAGAACAATCTTTCGATGGATTACAGTTAAGAACCTTAATACGATGCATTTTGATGATGATTTGCGCGGCGATACACCAATGGGATTATTGCGTGGCATCAAATATGGTACAGAAAGTTATCATGTACTTTTCAAGCGTCTCTGTTCGTATGCTGGTCTCCATTGTGTCGTTATCAAAGGATATTCGAAAAGTGCTGGATATCAGCCCGGCGTCAAATTCCAAGATTCGCGTTTCCGCAATTCGTGGAATGCCGTTTATGTTGCTGGTGCCTGGAGATTTGTTCAATGCAATTGGGGTGCCCGCCATCTGGTTAATGCAAAGGAAGCGCCAAAGACAAGCAAAGGGAAAAATGATAGTTTGCGATACGAGTATGACGATCATTACTTCTTGACAGATCCGCGTGAATTCATCTATGAGTTCTTCCCGCTGCAAGAAGAATGGCAATTACTTAAACGTCCAATCACACTGCGAGAATTCGAAAATTTACCATTCGTTCGTTCGCTGTTTTTCCGCTATGGACTTCATTTTGCTGATGAAGGCTATGGCGCAGTTGTATTTACTGATGACACTGGAGCTGCAACTGTTCGAATTGCCATGTAAGAAAAAAGATTAATGACCTTGCTGTTTAACTTGTAAATAATTCAATTATTTCAGGCCAACGGACATGCAAAGCTGCTTGATCTTCCACTACAATCTGAAGTTCTATGACAGCGATGAAGATTCATTTGATGCAGTCTCATTGAAACGATTCGTTATGCAATCGGTGATTGGAAATATTGTTGCATTCCGTGTTCATGCTCCATGTTCGGGTGCTTTCTTGTTAGACATTTTTGCCAATGCCGTAACACCGCAGGAATATTTGACTGGCGAGCCGATGAAATTCAAGTCGGTGTGTAAATTTAAGGTAAATATTTGATAAAACCTTCATCATTATAAATCATTTCATTCATGGTAATATTCTATGCATTTCCAGATTTGTTGTGAAGAACTTCAAACAGTTATGGTACCGCTGCCGGATTGTGCTTCAGGTGAATGGGGACCAACGAAGGCTACACGACTTTTTGGTCTGATACCAATAACTCATCAGGTAAAAAAATTTAATTACTATACAAAAATGACTTCATTTATGCAATTAATTTTCCAGGAACCATTAATATTTGCTGGACGTGTGCTGGAAACACAATTCAGAATGTCGCGACCACTTACGGACTTCATGGCGACACTTCACAAAAATGGCATCGAAGAGAAAAAGCTTTCGAAATTTGTCCAGCATTCGGTGCTTGATGACACCGTTACTTTCACTATCAAGTAAGTTGATTGTTATCAGAATTCCGTAAAGGGTTAAATTTATTTTTAATTATTTTATAGCTTTCCGGAAGAAGGTCAATATGGCCTGGACATTTACACTCGCGAAGTTGGCGGATCTGTTCATCACAACAGTACCAGCGAGAAACATCTGTTAACACATTGCTGCAAATATCTCATCAATTCCAGCAAAAGAAATTAATTATTAATTTAAAATATTCTGATGTAAATAATCAAGAAAATCTTTCACGCAATCAATCTTAATTCTAAATCTTGTTATCCACAAATCGTGTCCGCATCTCCAATGGACAAAAAAAAATTAGTTGTTATATTTTTATAGATCTTTTAAAATTCTATACCTTTCTTTATTGACTAATTATTAATTTGCGCAATATTTACTATAAACCCATTTCCGTCCACTTGCAAACTAGTCGCTACATTCCATTTTATCGTACTTTTTATTCTAATTGGCGCTATAAATTATTAAAAAAAATTTTTATTAAATGTGAATGATTTGATAAGAGAATAAAATGTGCTTAATTTGTATCTCATCCTGTTATACTCATAAATAAGTAGTTGAAGAAGATGCAACAGGTTTTCTTTTTCAGCGATTCAATTTATTTTCGTTGAAGATTTTACAGCAAACCCCAAATAAATTTAAAACTTTCTTGCTTTATTGCGCAAGTTCCAAATTTTGCATCAATTTTGTAGTATCGAAATTTTCATTGCCATTTGTTGTTTGGAATTTTATTAAAAATAGTTCGTGTAACCAAAAAAAGGTCCGTGAGACAATGAGGCAAATAATTAATGAAAGTGGCATAGACGATGATGGAATGGAAGAACATTAATATTGCGAAATCCATCAAGTTATCAAATATGAGAATTCGATTGTCGAAGTGCTTTTCATGTTTCTTGATTTTGATTCCTTTAGTTATTCTTTTTGTGGCTTCCTGGAAACATTTAGTTGTTCCCGACATCCAGTTACCTCAACGTACCAATGAGTTAAGAACAACAGTGAAACCAAGAGATCGAATACAAGAATCAAATAAGTTTCTAAAGAAATCAATGACGATAATTTTTCGTGATTTTTATCATTTTGATAATGATTTAAAAACGAGTATAAATCATGTCCTGAACTTGATACCAGATCTTAAAATCTTAATTATTAGTGACGAGCTTCCGTATCCACCGATGAATATATTTTCAAATGAAACAAAATTAATTTATAAAGACAATGTCAAATTCCTCAGTCTCGACATGGACATCACAAAATCAGAAAGCGAATCAAATCCACTCAACTATATAGCAACGAAATATGTTTTATTTTTGCCTGATAGCCTTCGATTGACAAATGGACGACAATTATTCGTGCGACTTATCAAAAGCTTAGGCTCTGACAGACGAGATGGCATTCATAGAAAAATATTAATTGTTCCATTTAAGTCGAATCAAAAGGCTTTCAATTATTGCTTTCAAATCACAACAGAAATTCCTGATTGGACATTAGAATACGAAGTTAAGAATGATACAAAAAACTGCAATTTAGTAAGAATGTTTATATTCATGTTCTTATTATAAGATATTTAACTTATTTTTCTTATAGTTTACTCAAAAGAATGCACTTCTTCTTGAAACGGCGCTGCTGAATGAGCTTCATGAGCCATTTGCATCACCATTTCCAGAATATTTCTATCTACAATCAAAATTCGCCAATTTTCAAGTATTCTTTGTTTAAATCTTTTCCTTAATGGAATTTTAGATTTTTCTTATATTTTAGCTTCAATATTCGAATGAAACAATGTTGGATGGAAGGAGATTGATGACCTCATTTCACAGCAAAACTAGAAGGAAATTGTTGAAAAAGTCTCAATTTAAAGAGCTTTACAGGAAGCTTCAATTTAAGAAAGTTATCAAGAAGTATCAGAACGTTCCTCAGAAAAGTCACAAAGGCTCAAGAAAGAATAAGAAAGGTAACAAAACACCGACTGATAAGCCACGAAAGCTTAATAAGGAAAATATAGAAGCGATTGATGTTCTCATTGAACCTCTCGAAATTCCACCGAAATATTCAACGAATCAAAGCATTTCTTCTATTGCTCAACTCAAGACGGAAATTTCTTATTTCGGTTGCGAAAAAAATACAAAAAGTTGTGTTGGACAAGTTGACAATGATAAGCCATTCTATTTATATATCGGACATCATTTGCCGCCGTGTTGTCTTGAGAAACTTAAGGCGGTCTTTCAATATGTAATTGAAGAATTAGAGAATACTGGTGTAAGATATTGGCTGGACAATGCAGCTTTGCTGAATGCAATTGAGCTAAATGATTTATCTAAAGATGCATACGAGATTGATATCAGTTTTGTTTTTAGCGATTATAATCGATCGACCGCTCTAAGGCGATCTGATACGCGTCCATTTACTGACCTCGCTGGATTTTACTGGGTCAAGGCTACAGATGGTCAATACTTTAAGGTACAATATTCCAAAACTAACGATATACATGTAAATCTTTTACCGTTTGAGATTCAAGATGGTTTTATGGTTGCTAAAAATTTCTATGGTCCCAAATCTAACAAATTCTCAGTTGAATATTTGCATCCAATGTCAAATATATTTTTCTTGGGAAAAAGTGTTTTCGCTCCTAACAATGCGCATATTTATTTGACATCGAAATGGAAGTCTCCTCAACAATGATCTTCAAGTATATAATTATATAATCATGTTCTTGTAAAAATAACTTATTACATAAATTTGAAACTTTTTGTGATAAATAATAAAATACACTTAAAAAATATTAGAGCGAACACATATCAACTTGCAGGCTAACTGTATCCAAAAATGAATTGAAATTGCGATGAAAATTTTTAATGACTTATCTAAACAAGGATTCATATTTTGGTAACAGAGCTGAGGATGCCTTCTTAATTTCCTGATCGAATAGCGGTAATCTGTCTTCATCTTTTGCCATTAGTTCAGTTACCTGGTTACGCTTTTCAGCAAAGCTTCTCAGGAACTGTCGCTTTTCTTCGACGGCTTGTAGAATTTGCTTAAAAAGTAGGAACTCTTTGGAAATCATAATTATTTTAAGAGATGCAGTCTATCTTACCTCCAGTTGGCCATTCTGAAAGCGAATTTGGCGCTCGAAATACATTTTCTTTCTGTTTAATGCATTGATAACATGTGGACGTATCTGATCTGTTACACGCTTATTTGTTGGTCTCCATTTTGTTTCATCATCGACAGCTTCCGACTTTGAGTACTCAAGAAGGGAGACTGAAGTACCTAAGCCGGTCTCTTCCCAGTTTCTCAAGAATATTGTTTTTAAGCTTTCATAAAGATTGTTTTTAAATACATTAACTGTCTTTTCTAGATCGAACTTTTTGCCAAGATCATTGACAATGAATGCCTGAAGTTTTGTGAAATGTGCTTCGCTAGAATTGAATTGATGAGGTATCGCTATCGATTATTTAGATTTAGAGTAAGAATTTGTAAAATTACCTTATATTGTCTACCAGGCGCTTGTATTCCAATAAAATCTCTTCGCTTATCGCTTTCGAACGGCTCTCATATTTCTTCAAAACATCTTCACATTCATCTGCCATTTTTATATGTTTTCCGTTCGGCGGATATTTTGATTTTTGTAAATTCTCTTGTTGCTGTTGAGGTTCTAAACGGTCAAAAACAAAGGTCGTCAACTTTGCAATTTATTTTGCATACATTTCATAAACGCGCAGCTTTAGTTTGAAAAGTTCGTTGAAATTTATTTATTGGACGGAAAGAAAAAACAAATCTACATGAATTAACCAATACAGTTTAAAGCAATACGAAAGGCAATTTCAACCATATTCTGTGGAATTTTTGCATCATAGCATACATATAATTCCCGTGTACCGAACAATCTTCCAACTACCCAAAAATCAATCTGAACTTTATCCATTTGTAGATGAATTAGAATTCCTTGCTCTTTAACAGTCGTCATTGATCTTGAGTGCAAAATCTTGTTATTTTCTTTCGACAGCATTTGATTAAACTTAATTGTGTTTTGCAGCATTGTGTGAATTCGAAGACACGCTCTTCGGAAATTGTCGACGAGAATTCCTATATTTCCGTTAATATTTTGATCGTTGAGCGTTGTTATGAGAATACCTTCTGATGGATCTAATTGAGTAAAGTGATACATAACATTTTCAGGGCCGAATGTGAGAGTCTGCGGAATGATATCAGTAAAGTCTTTATAGATTGCGTCAGAAAATTCTGTCATATCAAAACCGCTACTACTTTTCTGACTACCAATCTGACTGTTCCAATCGGAATCGTCATCTTCCAGCTCTTCATTCACACTCCTCAGATGACCAGAATTGTCAATTTCATGTTTTCCGTTATCAATAAAAGGCCGAACTTGTGGTCGCTTCTGTGAATTTATCCAGATTCGAGTCAGGTTTTCAATTCCAACGATCTTCAAATGATCCAAAATATCTTCCATTTCTTCGAGGTAATAGATCAGATAGTTTGAACTCTGAATCTCCATGTCAGGATTAATATTGTATCCATTTTCTTCCAGAATCACCGCTGATAATAAATTACCATGCGCTGCAATCAATAGAAATACTTTGTTTTTTGCGGAATCATTTTCCATATTGAATGATTGATATTGCTTGGGATAAACACGCTGCCACATGACAACTTCACGCACCAAGCTGTTTGTGTAAAGGAGCTTCAGGCATGTATGTCTGATGAAGAGCTCAATATTTTCCATGTCAACGTCATTAAAATGCGAACAGATGAGGGATGTTTTGTAGAATAAGCATGATCCGATCACGTTGAATCTTCCAAAAAGTTCCATTAAATCTTCATTCCAATTGCGATAGTCCATCGCTTCTAATTCACTTAGCGAATCGTTAATACGAAGAACAATTTCTTTCGGTAACGGAACGTAGGTCATGAGTGAGAATAATTGTTCAAAATTAATAACTTGCGATGAAGATTTAAGAAGTTGAATCTTCATCATTTCGCAAACGATTGTTAGCTGGTCGCTGTTTTTAAATTCCATAAAATTAGGATAAATGAAATCGAGGAATTTGAGTAAATTTGTTGCATGTTGGCGGGCATCAAAAAGACTGGTGTATAATGAATTGAAGGAAACAAATATAAAATCCTTTTCGTCATTTCTGATTGCATAAGCCACATAATATCTCAGATCGTGAACGCTTATTGATGTTATAACTGGGTCCGAATCAAAGGAAGTTTTCATTATTGACGCGATTGCCAAAAAGGAACCTTTTAATTTGTGAATGAAATTATTATCTTTTGGAGGAAAAGAAAAGAGTGTTGTAAAATCTTCTGAGTCATCGGAAACTTCGTCATTTTTTCGTATCAAGTTCAAGCTGAAAATCAGCTCTAACGTTTCAGGTCCAAGATGAAATAATTTTTCTTTGTTTTCCATTATATCCATTGCTCGAACTATTTTCAATTCCTCTTGACATGATTCAAATTCGTCCTTGTAACATTCTTGAGCAACAACTTTGAATGTTTTTTTGTGTTGAATCTTTCTGAGAAGATCGTTCAGATTGTCAACAGAAATTACATCTCCGTCAATAGACTTGATAATATCGCCCACCAGTAAGTCTCGCTCGAATACGGAACCCTCGTTGATCTTATCGATTAAGAAACGTTTGCCATCAGGGCCGATCGAGATTGTTGCATCGAAAATGAGCTCAAACAAACTGCCATCTCGCTGATGTTGCGAAAATGACTTTTTCAATTTGTTCAATTTTCCAGGCTTAATACCGATGCGGAGTTCTTTAAGCACACCATCGACGTGCTGGTATTTGTGATTGCTGATAAGTTTCAGATCATATTCAGATTTCTTTGCTCGCTTGCCAGCCAGTTTTGACAAAATCCCGCGATCTCTTCTCAGCGACATTCTTTTATATTCATTTCGGAAGATGTGCTCATTGTGACTGCCACTGGAAAGAGCTCCTGTTGTCTTTAACTGATCTACAGGGTGCACTTTGATGTAGAACAGATTTCCGTGCTCGTCGATATAATTCTTGAAATCTGGATTATAGGATGAATATGATGAGGAGCAGTCACTGTCTTGGTCCTTCTGTGAATCTGGAAAGTCCCATTCTTCTGATGTTGGTACACTTGTATAACGTTTATTTTGAGTTGTCATCGTAAGCTAAAATTATTTCATTTTAATAGCTCATTATCTTTTGCTTTTGTACAAATTATATACTTTAAAAATTGTGTCACGATTTCGAATAACTCTTGAATCTATTTTAAGGCACTTGTTTATTCCTTTTAAGTCATAATTAAAACAATAATCAAAATTGGATTACATAGAATAATAGTTAAAGCAGTTGAAGCTATGCTTTATTACACAGACGGACGCATAAAACTCTCATAGCTAATTTTTACGTTTTAAAGCTAATAGCGTAGTTATAATCCCTTCGCGAGAAAAAAGTTTTGGGGTCGCACATCATTGATCGTTCAATCGTTTAAGTGCTTAATACGCGTAGATTTTCTTTCTTTCTGTCACAAAACACATATAAACCATCAAAATGATCGATAAAATTGAAATGAGCTTGGACGACATCATTAAATCAAACAAACAATCGCAAACCAAGAAACGCGGTGGCGGGGCTAGCTTCGGACAACGACGAAATCCACAGCAAAATACCCGAATCGGAGGAGGAGTACAAAAAGGTCGCGCTCGCGGAGGAATCACGCGTTCTAATTACACACGGGTAAGGTGAAAACTTCCAAATTTCGATCGAGAAAAGCCATGAAATTGAAGGAAATGAAAAATCCAAAATGGAGGATACGAGTGAGACGGAGAATGAGAAAAAAAAATTGAAAGAGCGAGACACAAGATGATCGAAACAGCTATGCAAATAGAAAAAAATATGCGCGTACGCGAAGTGATGAAATTCATAAAAATGATATGATAAACACTTTTTGAACATTTCTTAATATCCATAACATAAAGATGTTGCTAGATCTGTGAACCGTGATGAAAATTGAAGTGAAGTTTCTGGATCCACTCTTATCGATAACAGTGTGGATGGATCCATGAATGGGACACTACCAATTTTGTTTGTTGTTGCTAGTTTTGCTACCATCCGTGAAACCCAACGACGTCATCATGAACACTTATTTATTTTGATTTTTAAGAATCATAAGCACACTGCGTTGATAATGCAATTATTATCACGCTATTTCATGTGAAGTTTATTATTATTTGGTTATTGCTTTCTTAAATAGCACAAAAAAAGATTAAATGATTCCATTGAATTGAATTGACCACAAGCAAATGTTGTATAGATTTCTATACAAATAATGGTATATAGGACTTTGCAAGAAAATCCGGATGCGAATTTATGGGAGATTCGATTGAGTGGCTGCGTGTGGTATTTCAGGGCTTCGTCATTTAAAACTCTCCTTTAAAAATAAATCAATCCCAACCCATCTCCGTCGTAACCAATCAACCTTTATGGATTTCGAGCTCACTTCATGCGGCAACAACAACACACACAGACAATCCATACCAAAAAATCCATTTCCAGGGTGATGTTAACAGTGCTTGGAAACATGACATGTTTGAAGGTGGACGTAAGGTCGGAATTCGTCCTCAAGGCGGATCATCGAAATTGGTCGTATCCAATTTGGACTTTGGCGTATCAGAATCTGATATCAATGAGCTGTTTGCTGAATTTGGACCACTGAAAGCGGCTTCTGTTCATTACGATCGTTCAGGCAGATCACTTGGTGAGTTTTAAAATCATTCCGAAACCACATTCAGTTTTCATCTTTTGTTTTTCTTCTTTAGGAACTGCTGATGTCGTTTTTGAGCGTCGAAATGATGCTTTGAAAGCTATGAAACAGTACAATGGCGTCCCATTAGATGGTCGCCCAATGAGTATTCAAATGGCCACATCAGAAATACCTGCAGCACGTTTACAAGTTCAACGAACGACATCATTTGGCTCAACTAGACCAGCTGGAGCAACTCGTGGGGCCACTCGTGGAGCTCGCGGTATGTTTGAATATAATTTATTTTACTGCTTACTCTAATCAATTTCTTGTACTCTCAGGTGGTCAACGCCGTGGTTTCGGTAACCGCCAAGGAGCAAGTGGCACCGCAGCTGGCGGTAATCGTCGTGCAAAAACCGCCGTCACAGTCGAAGAATTGGATGCAGAACTTGATGCTTATACATTGCAAAACTAAAGAGCTAAAATGCACCAAAATGATTTTTTTTTAATGTAAAATGAGGATAGGCTTGTGCATACCTACGATGCAACCCCATCAACATTGGTGATTTGAATGTGACACACAGATAAAAAATTCATTTAATTTTCCTCATTATATTAACATTCATTTCGCTTTACAATCAGTTTGAATATGATCGCTAAGGATTTAAGTTAAGATTTCATTTTTCTTCAACCTCCGAATTTTATAATTTTGTTAATTAACTACACACGGAGATTTAAAATATTCTCAAAAAAAAAAAAAAAAGAACTAATAATAATAACCTTAAGCCGACCGTAACAGAAATTTTGATTTATAGAGATAACAGATTTTTTCATTCATTTTTTCTTCAAAGATTTAATAAAGATACACAACAATTTTGAGAAGATTAGCAAAATATATTTTAAAAATGTATGTTGTTTATAACGTCCATGTTTTCGAACTGACGCGCAGCTTCAAATTCCCGCGTAGAAATAGTAAACAAAGAAGGCGAGACAAGTTTCTTTAGAAATCGGAAATCGACAATTTCAAAAATGAGTGAAGAAGCTTGCACAGAGCCAGCTTTCCAAGTCGTGGCACTCAACAGCTTGATGACTGACGAAGGGCTGGATTCGTGTCGTCCATCTCTTGAGTCACTTTTCACGAATGTTTTTGAAGGACTCCAACCAAAGTCAATAATTGAAGTGGCTGGCGAAAGTAAGACCGGCAAGACAAGTTTTGTAATGGACCTAATAGCACAGGCGATAATGCCAGAAGAACTTAATGGATGCAATGCTGATGTATTATTCTTGAAACCTGAGAGTAAATTTAGTATTTGGAAGCTATTAGAAATGACGTGGAAACATTGTAAAGACCTGCAGCTGTTCTCACAAAACCATTCGCAAGACAGTTCTAGTCAATCAAACCTAAATTTCGTGAGACAACAACTGGCAAAACTTCACATCTTAGAATGTCGTACAAAAACGAGTTTTAATGTTAATATTAACAATATTGAAAGAATCCTGAGAGCTAACCGACAGATTTCATTAATTGTGTTAGATTCGATTGGACTATTCTACTATGAAAAAGTTGCCGAAATAAATGACAGTGGAAAATTTTTGAGCAAGGATAGTTACGTTCACAGCTATCTGGAAAAATTTAAAGAAATCACTTCGAAATTTAATGTATCAATCGTCTACACTCGATCAGGATTTATGAGCGGCCGTTCTGACTACAGAGAAACAATTCCTACACATCGCATTGTGCTGGAATCATTGAACAAAGTTATGTACACGATGAAAACAATATCTGACAACAAATCCTGGAACTTACATTATTACTCAATCAACAACGACGGATTGACGTTTCTAGATTTGGATGCGTATCTAAAACGTGAACTCCCTTAACGGTTAGTACCAATTACTTATATCAAATGATAAAAATAACAACTCTCCATCATCGTCAAAATGTATTTTGGGAATATTTGAACGTATGTGATAATATAGACAACAGCAAAGAGACATCATAGATGGACCCCACTTGGACAGAAAAACAAAAAAAAAACGAGTTCTCTTTTGAATATTCATTTGTTCAGATCCCCCCAATTGTTAGTTCTAGCGGTTACATCAGTTTTATTTCTTCTATCGATTGCGAATGATCTTTTGCTTGTGCTTAAGCTACTTTATTGAGAACAGAAATTTATAACAACGTCTCGAATTTATTATCAGGTAATTCGTCCAATTGGTAACAGTCGTGTCGTGTCTAATGGCAACACGTGAAATCATTTGTTATTTGATTGACTCGGAGGAATTGTAAAAAATATTAAATTCAGAAGAAGTTCATTGCATTCGATTGAGACATAAAATATTTCATTTGACTCTAATTTCATTGATATTCAAATTATAAAACAAAATAATTACTATCAAGATTTATTTTGCCTTTAATGATGACTCAGTCCGATTTATTTCAAACGACTGTCTGGCCGTTATCGATCAATTGAAAATCATTCGCTAAGTACTTAGTTTAATTCTGGGCACTTGATCGAAGCGTGATTTAAACATATCGGACACTAAGCCAAATTATGATATATAGTCTTTAGTTAATTTCACATTTAAGTATCAAAAAGCCTTTACATGCATGACAACATGATACAGAAACACAACATGCGTGTTGTCGCGTGAATAAAAAAAAACGAAATCGAAAACAGACGTTTCTTATCAACGTACAGCAATTTCGAAATTCGCATCGAGTGGATTTGGATTTCGGGGCTTTTTGATAAGAAGCTTCTTTATTTTGCTTAAAAAATCGAAAGCATTGAGCGAATGTTTGATTTTTCCTTATCACTGATGAGCAAATATACAAGAGCAAGTTTCCCTATTCGTTGATTTTAGCAAAGAAAAAAAAGTCTATCGCTGGTACACTCAAAGCTTAAGTGGGCGTTAGAGCTGATAAGAGCTAATATATTTCGTCTAGACGCATTGGAGTTCGTTGATTTTTCGTGATTCATATCAAGGTTGGACTAGTAATGAAGAAGAAGGAAGCTTGTCAACCATTCAGGTGAAGTAAATTTGTCAAAGACTCAAATCCCACCAGATCCATGTCAAAAAACGCGTAATTTGTAATTAATTTTCAAATGTGCCGGTGATAAGACATTTGTGCAATTGATTGTCACTTCAATGTGACACGGGATCAGTTGCACTTTACAGCGGCTTATTACGACGTTTGCATTACAATTTTGTAACAAAGTTGCGCGGTGTAAAAGTCCTTGTCGTGTGTGCGGTGATCAACTTGCGCACAGGAAATTAAACAATCAGCAGTTCCCTTCCCACATTGTCGAGGAATTCCGCTGATTAGCTGTTTTTTTTTTTACCAAATCATTTTTTTTTTTTCGTGGACAATTCTGGTTCGTGTTCTTTATCTTATCAGTTTGTCTCGAAAAAAGAAACACGATATGACGACGCTAGAAAATCCATTTGATTTTAGCACGCAATTATTGCGTGATATCACGCAATGCAGGGATCCTGTTTTGGTAATATTTATTATTAAAAAGCGCTCAACAATTACCACTCAACATTTGGGATGGCTGGCTGATTAGAAATGGTTTGTTATCAGATCCAGACCAAAAAGTGCGAAAAACGAACGAATGAATGATAAACATGAATTTACTGTTTGCTTATCTTATGTGACTTCATTCTTGTCTCGACGTTTTTTTTTTTATTTCGTGCACATCTTTTAGCCTATGGCACTGATAACAAACTCTCACACATCACATACGTGAATTATAAATTTATTTTTTGTTTATTAAGCAAAAATTACTCTCTACAATCTCTGATTCGTTGACAAATCCAGTTCATTGCGGATTGTTTGCTGGATGTTGATGCAAAATCGCTCGTCGCGAATCACTTGATTCCACTCAAGCTGCTCAATTTGCGTCGTTTTTTCCCCGTGTTATCTATAATGAAATGCTCTGTTAGCAAAATTAATATGGAATTCAGATTGAACTCGTGGAAATGCAACAACTAACTTCACCCCTATTTATGACCTGCAATCCGGTTCATTCAAGCTGGATGTTGCACAAATCGACAAAAAAAAGCTTGCATAACATTGCTAGGGAGTTCTGAAAGTTCAATGACACATTAATGAGTAATTAATTTGCCTTAAATTGAGTCGGTCAACAATTAAAAATCAACAATCCAGTTCCAACTGCAAATCTTTAATTTTGTTCCATATGTTTTTTTTATGGTCCATAAAATCGACAGCAATTTCATAAGAAATAATCATTCCATCGGGTCACAGCGCACGGTGTCAAGTTACTCTCATCAAATCTTGGTTGAAAACTGGATGTGCAAAAAAAAAAATAAAATAAAGTGTGACACAATCCACATGATGAACTTAAAAGTTCACCTCGCATAGTAAATTCAGAATTTTTTGTTATCAAATTGCTAATGAGACTCTAAATAAATAATAATTATTTCGACGTCTGATGGCCCCCAGTGGCTAGCTGTTCATGTGTTTCAAAAGCAAAATAAAAAAAATTGGAGCAATCAGAACCTTCATGTGGGGGGAAGGGCATTTGTGCTTCCCCGTTTTTTTTTTTTTTGTTACATTGATGAGCTGAATTAGTAACAGAAGTGACAATGATGTGAGGATTTTTTTTGTCGTATCTCTGGCCGAGAGACATAAAAAAACAAACCTAGAGCACGAGAAAGCCGGTTAAGAAGCTATTTGACAGAAACAAACAAGCCGTTTAAAATGAAATTATCATCCAACTGTGCCACCAAGCACGGTGATAACAACACAAAAATCTGGTTACGACTAGATTCGAGTTCATAAGTATATCAAAACACTTGATTCGAAGGTTCACTTCGTGTGGTTTTACTGACTTTAAGCTCGAAGTGAAGAGTTCACAAATTTTTTCTTTGTCAATCGACATGTCGTAACTAGTGTAGGTCGTGAAATTCTATAAAAGAATCGTTATCAAAAGTATTGAAGCTGTTCCATAAACTTCTTCTTGATTTTTTACGTTCTTAACAACCATCGAAACTCAGGTGGCAAAAAAAAAGTTTGTTAGGAAGCGAACAACTGAAAAATCACGAAACATCTCGTCGCAACTTCAATGGGTTGTCCCCAGCAGATCCCGAACTCTTATCAGCACTCCGAATGCTCGAATGATAACGAGAATTTTTTTTTTTTATATTTCGATAGTCGCCGTGCAGTTTCATATGATCGGCCAGCGCTCGAGACGATTATAAAATAATTTCTGAATTAAAGTGAAGCGCTCAGTCGTTGACAGAATTTCGTTGCCTAAAGACACGCTTCGAAAACTAATTAAATTCGGGGGAAGAAAAAAGAAGTGAAAATAAATTTCGTGAAGAAATTTCACTAAAATAAAATTAATTTAATTAATAATAATAAAAAAATGTTTGATTCGACTGAATACATTCACAGAGTGAATGGAATACCTTTGTATTATAATGGATTAAGGACACCATATCTACATCATTCTGGAATATTGCTATACGATAATCATCTATTGTCACCCGATTCATCACCGCCGTATTCGAATTATGACTTTCTAATGTCGAAAATTGCATCACCACTCACATTAACTCCACCATTATCACCAACATCGGAAATTCCGTTGGACACAACGAAGAGAGAATCTGTGATAATGAGAGTCGAGAATCGTCAAGTGATACCAGCAACAGAAGACATTATCGAGCATGTTTGCCGATGGGAAAATTGTTATCGGTAAGTTTTCTTTTTCCTTCCCTTTCTCATAATAAATTAATTCCGCCTTTTGCCACATTCTGGTAGCGATAACTTGACGCTTAACAAAATATTTATAAATATTTTTTCCTTCATTTTCGCGCTGCATGGGGTTTCTGCTGTTATTATTTGTTTTTGATGGTTATGTGTTGTGTAATTAATGCGCGCTAATGATATCATTTCTGCCACATGACTTGATGATTATTATTATTTCAATTGTTTTTTTTTTCTTTTCTTTTATCTAAACAGAATTTTTGAAACGCTGGAAAAATTAGCGAACCATGTTAGTATAGCGCACAGTGCTGTTGGCTTTGATAACTTGTATTATTGTAAATGGGAAGGTTGTCAGCGAAGTGAGCGTGGATTTAATGCTCGCTATAAGATGCTGGTTCATTGTCGTACGCATACACGTGAGAAACCGCATATATGTGAAACATGCCAGAAGTCATTTTCACGAGCGGAAAATTTAAAAATTCACATTCGATCACATTCTGGTGAGCGTCCATACAAATGCAACTTTCCCGGATGCAATAAAGCTTATTCGAACTCATCGGATCGCTTTAAACATACAAGAACGCATATGCACAATAAGCCATATCATTGCAAAGTGCCAGGTTGCAATAAACGCTATACAGATCCATCATCATTGCGCAAACATGTTAAAACATTCAATCACGACAATCTCGTGATCCATCAAAAGCCTATTGAAAAGAGTGATGAGTCGATGGACAGTGAAAGTATTCACATTAATAATTGTGTGCCAAATGATAGAATTTATTACGAGCCCGTAACCTACAGTGAACAATCAGATGACGCCATCTATGAGAGAATTTATTACGACAAGACTGCATGGCTACAGCGTGATGAAATTAGCGATACAATGAAACATATTCACCTCGACGAACCATTAGATTTGAGTGTGCGCCATAATAGATGATAAGTCAAAAGAAATTTAGTGATTTTGCAATTAAAATAAAATGATCTTCTAGTTTTGTACGAATCGATAGATGTTTTGGTTATTTTATTTTCTATTTTCCAGCTGCTGGTAATGCAGGAAGTCCACTTAAACCGGGCAATCCTTGAATTAAACTAGGATCGAATTTTGTTACAACAGCTTGAAATCCTCCAATAATTAACATTGGACCAGCGTTTGCTACATTTGAGCCGAGTCCAGGAATAATTCCACCTGCTGATGGCAAACCAGCCGCTGGTGCCGATGTCGTTGTTCCAGTTAAACCATCTAGAATTCCTTTTGCCTCTGCTGAGTCTTGAACTTGTTCACTTATCAATGGCGCTGCACAGGCAACAGTGATAATACTCGAAATAAAGTATGCAATAATAATATTGTTAGAACGCATTGCAATGGTGCTCACTTGACAAGTCATTCAATTAAACTAAAACCTCAAAGCTGCAATAAAATTTTACATTTCATGCAATCCATTCGCCTACCTAAGTAGCGCCAGTCTTGCAGAACTGACTGCAGAACAGGAAATAATTTTCACATTGAATTTCTTTTAATTTCTTCAGGTCGTGTCTTGAATTTTAAACGCACCTTGCTTGACGTTTTTGGATGTATTTATTTTAATTTCAAAATGTAACAAACTCCTTTAAGTAAAATAGTATTTTTAACGGCTATCTTAAATTTAAAAAACAAAAGCTCAGCCACGGATTTGTCCAAAGCCTGCCGAATAGCTTTTAGTGGAGTCTTGGATAAAACAATTAAATAATGAATTTAAACTGAATTTCCTCAAGGATGATGCAGGGATGCACTCGTGTAAAATTGGTGTTACGCATTGATTTATTTCACAGATGGTTCACAGATGATGGATTTTCAAGTGTTGCAGGAAAAACGAATGCATAACTTCAAGGCGCAGAATTTTTTTTAAAGCTCTTCTGATTCCTGTGATCCTGTTATAAAAATGCGATTTTGATAAACCAAAAAATTAGTTTTTGGTGATGGTTGAAAATAACAAGCGCTCATTTTTTTTTTCACACGATCTTAGAAATTTTTCGGCCCTCCAGCTCTTGTCACCCGTCGCGTTTTTCGAAACTTTGCGTAGGTAACTTACGATGCGTGACAGAATTTATGAAGAGATGGAAAAAACTGCCGAAAGCAAGGCGAAAAGTAAACAAATGCAGTTCAACATTATATTTTATTCAGTTTTCAGTAAACAGCAATAAATTATTTGAGTATTATAATCTATTAAGTACTCTGCTTAGTTATCAAACACGTGTTTATTCGAATCATTTCGTTATCACTGCAAACAGAGAGAAATATTTTTCAATTCATCAACAACGACAACCGAAAAAAGACGCATGATGAATGATGAATCAAAGCGAATTCTGCTCAAGGTGTCCATCGACTCAATTCTGCTGTTTTGCTGCAAGCTTATCTATTAGCAATATCAATAAACTAATTAATACAACTTATTGCTTTTTAGTGATATCATGTGTTGGCATCTTCTCCTTCATTGATCCATTGAAGCGTGGATTTTATTGCAACGATGAGGCGCTGATGTACCCATATCGTGAGTCCACTGTCAGTGAGACAGTGCTTGTTTTATTGTTTATTTCATCTCCTGCCCTGATTGTGAGCGAAACTTTTAATTTTAGTACAAATCGATAGAATTTCAACTTCTTCTTCCTTAAAATTTTAGTTCACTGTGACAGAGCTGACAAGATTCAAATTTAATCTTGATAATGATCAGCCAATATTTATTGCTGGTTATTGCGTAACGGGGTTGATGCAACGGATGTACAATTATATTGGAATATTTATTTTTGGCGCTGCATGTTGTGAGCTTCTTACAGATATTGCGAAATATTCAGCAGGAAGATTGCGGCCAAATTTTATCAGTGTGAGTATTATTTTGTCCTTATGAATGGCAATTATAAATCCTCTTTAAGGTTTGTCGTCCAATTTTTCTTGATGGCACAACATGTGACGATCCTGAAAATTCTCACAAATATGTTGAAGAATTTACATGCAACAATTCCGAATCAACACCTCGAATGATTAAACAAACGCGATTATCATTCCCAAGTGGACATTCCAGTCTTTTATTCTACACGTTGGTCTTTTGTGTCGTAAGTTGCCGATTCTGATGATACCCACTTTAGGGCTTATTTATTATTTCCATTACCAGCTTTATCTTCAAACACGTATGAGCTGGAAAAGCTTAAAGCTCCTGAAACACGTCCTGCAGTTCTTATTCCTCACAATGGCTTGGTACACAGCTTTAAGTCGCATTTCTGATTATAAGCATCATTGTGAGCTTCATCAACGTGCACTAAGCCTTATCAGTTGTTTAATTTTACATGTTTTTAGGGTCTGATGTCCTTGCTGGATCATTACTTGGCATTGTCGTTGCTTTTGCTGTCGTTTTTGGTGTTTCAGATCTTTTCAAGTATGAATCGTACGAAATCCGATGCAGGACTTTCGATCGCGAAGTATAAAATCACATTTTACAGCTATTTCCATGACAATTTTGAAGATTTTTCTTTTTCTGTAACTGAAGAATTATTAAAAAGAAGTTGTGGCGTTATATTCAAAAGCTTCCATACCATCATCATAAAATATTTATTTTAATCCCAAAAAAAAATAAAAACATCTAAATTATACTTTAATATTTAAACCCTTTTTCTGTGAGCACAAATAAATGCACAAACTGCCCTTATCGCAATAATCAAATGGATGAATGTCCACTTTCTTTGTTCTCAAACTCAATTTGAGCCAATGTTCGAACGACTTCACCGCGATTTGCAGGTGACAAAGCTTGACAAAGTCCAACAACGGCTTCCAGCGCAACTTCCGGACATTCCTGTTAAAATTAGATAAGTTTAGTATTATGCAACCAACATCAAGAGGTTTCAATTTTACCGCAAGCGATCGTTGAATTTGTGAAATTATGGCATCACGTCGAACAGCATTAATATTCTTGTTTACAATTGAAAGCTCATTTTTCTTTTGTTCCTCTAACCATTCTACCACCGCATCATTTTGATCCCAACGATAAGCATTCGTTTCACCTTTTTCCTCAACAAACCAACGGCGCAGCATTGCTGATAATACAAAAATAAAATTAATGTTGAAACAAATAAATAAAATGTTAAGGTAATTGCACAACACTTACATTTGGCTTGACCCACCGACAAACCGTCTTGAGCGTCTGAAATTTTTCGCACACAATGATCTTCGAGCAGCAAACGCCTTAAGCGCCAATAGAACCATCCACGTGATGTACGCCACGGAACTATTTCACTAATGCAACCTTTTTCCAGCATTCGTTCAGGTGTGTCATGCAAATCAGCAAAGTGAACAGCAACCGTATGATAAACATGCATCAGCTCTTGAGTTCGCTCTTTGATTTTCAATTCTAGTGCTGCAATGACTTCTTTATTTACGCCAGCTTCGGCAATTTCCTTGTTCCACTGGAAGAAAAAAAAAAGATTCAAATCGATTATCAATCACAGGAAAGATTGTCTCACATTTTGAATGGTGACGTCGATTCTTTGGATGGTTTTGAGCAAATCTTTTTCTTTGTATTTCACTTCGACGATACCTTCCGGCTCAAGAACACCAGCTCGCGATTCAGGATCAGCATAAGTTTCCATATAGCGTGGATTAATCAATGAATCCAACACGGCCCAAGCACCGCCACGAAGTTCAGCATTTGGCGGAAGATACACCAGGACGGGCTGCTTGTATTCACGTAGTCCATCGACAATATAGGCACCAAATTTAACAATTTGTTCGTACATATCCTTTTGACCACCAGAAAAGCCACGCCAATTAGCGAAGATAATCAATGGAAGTTCTTCACGCGAAAAGTCTTTAATTGCTTGAGCCGTTTTGAATGATGAATCTGGGTACCAGACTTGACCGGCTTGTTGAACAGTTTTAGCTTCCGAATCTAAATTAGCAGGATCAGCTGGAATTGTCACTTCAACTGTGCGTGTTTCAACAGCAATAACACCAACTGGAATTCCACCAAGACGAGCACGTCCAGTAACGACTGTCTGAGCCCAGGGTGCCATAATTTCCGACCATGAATGACGATCAAAGAATCCCGTTTCCCATTCGTTGTGATTAACTGGATTTACGCGCCCTGCGAGCATCCAGCGTGGATCATAAGGAGCTTTTGTTGGAATGTAACCAATATTGCGTGTAACGGGGTCATTGGTAACCACAATGGGCAATGAACCACCGCGTTTATCAGGAATGTAAGAGAGCCAATGGAGTATTGTAAAGACACCATCAAGATCACATGCTGAAAGTAATTAAAAATGGAATTATAGACTTCAATTGTATGATCATGAATATTAAAGACTTCAATTGCACAATCATGAATAATAAACGTTTATAATTTTAAATAACTCACTGTCAGTCTTGTGGGAAACGCCATTATTGTACATAATCTGAATACCACCCAACTGATTGTTTGACGCATAAACTTTACGACCTAAAAGCTTATTAAGTGCTGCATAGCCCGTCAAAATGATGTGGGAATTCTCAATTTGAATCACACGCTGACCGAGACGCACCAAATACGAACCAATACCAATTGTTCGGCACGTTACCATCGAAATGGTAACAATATCATTATAGGCTTTTGAAGTTTCGCTGGCAATCATTCCTGCAAATCTCAAATTTTCCACACCAAGACCATCCTTTTTTCCGATTATATCGGTGATCTTGTAGCGCGGTTCGCCTTCATCTTCTATCAAGATGGCGCGAACGGAATTACAATTTGCAATTTTACTGTAATCTTCAGTTGTCAAATATAGATATTTGAAGCCTTTCTCGGGTTCATCAGGATCTTCCCATGCGATTTTAAACAGCGATTTAACTTCTTCTGCAAGTCCAATGCGAGCGCCACTGTTGCAGGACACATAAATCCTTGGAATCTTTCGTTCACGCGCAATTTCTGAAGCTTTTTGGAATACCATGTCTTCCTGAGGTCCAAATGATCCAATAAAACATGTCAAATCATTAGCAATAACGATAATGTCACGACCTGCTGGAAATTCTGGAGTTGCTAATTTGATGCGCCATGCAACCATTCCACACTAGAATAAAGCAATGTATCAGGGCTTTCAGAATCATTCAATCAACAAACTTACATCATTTTCGCCGGGCAATCGCTGAACTTCTTCCATTGTGTCGCCATTAAGCACCAATTCGTTGCATTCGAGAAGAGCTTTTTCTGGAATTCGGATATCTTCTGATGGACGCTCTTTAGAAAATTGCTTCCAAAGCTTTTCGGTCATTTGACGGAACATATCTGGCAAATCAAAGCCTGAACAAAACAAATGAAAAGAAATTGCATAAGAAAATTGTGAGATAATAAAAAAGAACTTCATAATTCATACAATAAGTGGTCCCATTTGATTGTGCCTGGAAGCGTTTCTGCTGAAGATAATCTTTTGTCATGTAGGGCGTTGAGACTGGTAAATTATGTAATGGTCCCTGACGCTTTCCATAAGCCTGAAATTTAATGACGCCATTTTCTGTCACTTCCTGATACATTGAAATATCCAAGAAATATCCAGAATCATTGGCGATGCACAAGCGAATGGCAGTTGTTTCTGATTGTGGCGTAGGACGAATAACAAGCTTCAATTCAGCTTGTAATACGCGCAATTTCCATAATCGTGGTCCATAGCGCATAATCATCTTCGTCACTGATTCCTCAATTTTAGCCGGATCCATAATGACAGTTGGCACAAAGTTCAGGAAAATGTGATTACAATCAGTTCGTTTTGCGTAGCGATGTGAGAAAGCAACTTCCAATTCGTCCATAGATTCTAGCAATACACGTTCACCTTCATTTTGAAGATATTCAAATGATGCCTCTTTCGTAATCAAATCTGAATGGCGAATGATTGAACGAATGAAGAATCGATAGTCGGAAACTTCTTGTTCCGTTGCTGTCTTTGCGCGTCCTAAGTAGAGATGCATTTTCTGATTGGCTGTTGGTAAAGCTTCAAGATCGTATGTTCTCATACGAATAAGCTCCAATTGGAATGCACAAGCCGGCTCTAAATGACGATAAATGCGATCTTCTTCGAATTGATCACGTGAACGATATGTGAAGAATTTCGGGAATTGGCGTTTCTTGAGAGCGGCAAATGTTATGCGACGTACACGACGACTTACTAGTTCCTCACGGTGCTGAATGCAGAATGTTTGGAATAAATTTCCCATTTGCAAATCGTCAAGATCGCCCATATCACGAACAGCAATGCTCAGAATGTGAATTGGCTCAAGCGTTGCGGGACTTTTATCGCTTTCATTGGCACGAATCGATGTTGGATCAGCTGAAATTGATACATTGATTGAAGTGCTCATGCGACGTTCTTCCGAAACTGAATCAGCACCTTCCATTGCCTCTAAGACTCTTGCACTATTCATACTTGGTGACGCAAGATCTTCGAGCAAATCAAGAATTTCATCAGAGTATTGTTGGAAGTGATCAAACGAGTCAAATGCCGCCATGCAGCCAGTTCTCATGAATATTCCAGTGTAGATTGTTTCACCACTGCTATTGATGACGATACGATTTGGATGAGCCGATGGCAAAATGAATTGGAAATGAACTAATGGAACTTCACCCGACAACTCAAGATGTTGTAAGCATGTCAGCTCATAGCTGGTGTAGGCACGTCGCACATAAACTTCTAATGCTGCATTACATACAGCACGGTTTGAATGATAAAAGAAATCATGCAAGATGTCAAAAATCGATGTTTCAGATAAAATCAAGCGTTGAAGATTTTCTGGATGGAAATCATGTCCATACATATCAACAGCTGACAGGAAAATTGATTCCATTTGATTGTGTCGTAATTCATAAGCAGGTTGATGAGCGGCAATTAGAACTTGACGTGCTCGCAATGCCACACGTGAATGTTCAGCACGATTCAATGATGTCAATTCGCTTAAAGTAGCTGCTAGTTCATCAGTCAAACCTGGTTCGTTGCTCCATAAATGATCGATCAGCAATGTCACCAGAAGGTTTTTCTTCGCTACTTGACTGTGCGAAAATATTGTATTCACAACCGTCTTCATATCATCTTTGTTTGCATCACGAATTTGTGCGACACATTTATCATAATGTCCATGCTGGAACTGACTTTCGACAGAATAATATTGACGCAGCAGTTCATGAACTGCAGCCTTCATGCGACCACGAATTCCATTGCGATAACGTTGTACAAGTTGAATGATACCTTGCGTTGTCAGGAAGAAAACATCACGATCAGAACGCTTTTGAAGTGTGGCTGCATGTGTATCAATGACTGATGCAATTTGTTGTGATGGAAATTGTGCTAAGACGCTCGTGATGTTGCGCTCATAAAGCGTCATTAGTTTTCTGATTTTCTTTTCAACCGAAACTGGAATGCGATTTGAGATGCTGGCAATAACTTCCTGCAGTTCCAACAATGGTAATGATGGATCACGCAAGCTCTGCATGAATTTCTCAATAACCTCACGTAATCGTGGGGCATTGTAAGGATCTGGCAGACAATAACCAGCAAGAGTATTTTCTAGAATTGATTTATAACTGCTATGGACGCGATTGAGTTTTTCAGGCACATGAATGCTATCATTGACTGCCCATGTACTGCGATACAATTGAGCTTTTGTTACCAATGATGGATCATCAAGTTCCAAACTACCGAGCATTGAGCCTGGATCAAGAACAGCACCAGGACGCTTCAGGAATGTAACAGTTCCATTTTCTTGACTTGTTAGCGTCATGACCATTTTCATCACTTCAATTTCTGCATACGGTTGGCCTTTTGTTACATGAGCTCCATCTTCCACAAGCAAATTAATCAATTTACCAGCAGACGGACTCCTCAGAAGCGATGGATCATTTTCTTTGTCAAACACACACGTTTGATTTCCTATAACAATGCGATAGCGATCAACTTCCTCCTTCAGATATGTTGTGAAACTCGCGCCATCTAATGATATCAACATTCCACCATCGTTCAGTCGATGAATTTCAACTTCCTTAAATGATGAATTCATCACCAAAAAGTACGAGTTGCTACCACTTTTGACAACCTGAACTCTGTATTTGATTGCTTCTGAAATGAGTTCAACTTCAGCACAATTTGTGAGTGTATTAGCTGCCTGAATTTGTCCCTTTTCAAGTGATGTCTGGAAACTTGAAAAAGCATCCGTTATTTGACAATCAGCAATGAGCAGTGATCCACAAATAACACCTAGCAAGATATCGGGCTTTTCTGATTTCATACGTTCAGCGATAAGAGCATCCAACCAAGCTGTGTCAATTGTATTCTCCAAGAAGCGATTTGTCTCCAACAACGTGATAAGATATTCAACAGTTGTTCTAAAATCTCCACGAATTGACAACTCTTTAAGAGCAATGACGAGATTTTCGCGTGCTTGTTGACGATTTTCGCCCCATGAGAAGCAATGTCCGAATTGTGAATCGGCAAATTCATGAAGGCCACCAGATGCTGCAACACTAAAATAGCCCCAAACGTTCTTGCTGGAGCGGAAATTCAATTCTTGAACTGTACCAGATGATGGCTTGAAACCTTCATCTGGATTTTCAGATGTGATACGAGCTGCAATGACATGTCCCCATGGTCTGGGTTTATTTGGTGGATTATCAAAATCAATGATGCTTGATGTCCATGGTGATTCACCATACAACAATCGAATGTCTTTAATGCGGAATAATGGAATGCCCATTCCGATTTGGAGCTGACATGCTGGCAAATTTACATCTGCTACCATTTCCGTACATGGATGCTCGACTTGCAAACGTGGATTCAATTCAAGAAAATAGAATTTGCCTTCAGTGTCATATAAATATTCCACTGTACCGGCACTAACATATCCGACCATTTTAGCTAAACGTACAGCCGACTTTTCCATTTCCTCAAACACTTCTGGGCATGCAACAATAGCTGGCGCTTCCTCGATAATTTTCTGATGTCGCCGCTGAATACTACAATCACGACCAAACAAACTGATTGCATTTCCATATTGATCAGCGAGCAGTTGAACTTCCAAATGACGAGCGCCACATGCCAATTTCATGATGAAAATCGGTGAGCCAGGAACTTCAGCTTGCACTTGACGGAAAAGCGCTGGGAATTCATCAGGTTTATCAGCACGACGGATACCTTTACCACCACCACCTTCGGATGCTTTAATCATAACGGGAAATCCGATTTTCGCTGCAGCAATTAAGCCTTGTTCTGGTGAATGGACACATCCACGATTGAAGAGCTCTGTGGATATTTTGATCTTCTTTCCACTGTATTGAGCTTTCAGCTCCGAACCCGACCATGGTAGTGTTGGAATATCAGCAGTTTGTGCAACAATTGACGACGCAACTTTATCACCTAATGCCCACATTGCCTTTTCTGGTGGTCCCAAAAAAACAAGTCCTTTTTTGTGCAATAATTCCGGAAGCTTTGGGTTTTCCGAAGCATGGCCCCACCCAGCCCAAACTGCTTGAACTTGTAAACGTAATGCAATATCAACAATAAGCTCAACATTTGCATAGTTGTTGTTATTTGATCCACCAGGAACTGGAACGTAATGATCAGCCATCTTGATGTATCTAGAAGATAATAATTCAGAATTAGTCTGACGGAACGTTGATAGTGAAATTTGCTCATAATTACTCAGCATTGGCTTTCAAATCTTCTGGAGTTACCATAACAACAAAGCGTACAGCTCTTTCATTCTTGAACATCTCATACGACCAACGGCGAACAGACCGCATGCACTTGACAGCTGCAATTCCATTGTTGGCAATCAGAACTTTGTTAATAACGCGATTACCACCAAAGCGCTTCATAAATTCTTCTGTTGTAGCCAAAATAAAGTCACGATCAAGATTACGTTCGAGTCCAAGATTCGTTCCATGAGACATGCTGGGTCTAAGATGGAGTAAGAAAATATGTATTAGTACCGCTGGTTATCAGCTATGCTTAAAATTTTAAAAAAATATATTAAAAATGATTTCACTTGCAAAAACATCATCAAAAACTATTTACTTCATTCCAGATTTTATCGTCACTGGCACCGAAAGACGTTGACTTGTCGATGGATTTTCAATAGCCACGACATTTTCATCAGCAATTTCGGTTGCGTTATTAGTCAATACAACTTCAATAGACGGTGCTGATATGACGGCCTGAGGTGCTGGTGCTGCTGATGGATCATTGTCAGTAGTCGTATTCCATGCGCTCTCTTCGCCAGTCTCCGCCAAAACGAACCGTTTCGACGGCCGTCGTTTCAGCATTTTCGATGAATTTAACTGCGAAATCTTGACGTTTGTTGATGGTCGGTTAGCAAAAAAAAAAGATTCCACGAGAGAATTTATATCTTAAACTGTATGACGCAATAGAGGCGATAGGTGTTTTTTTTTTGTTTGTTTCTTTTGTGTGCAGATCTTTCAGAGGTTAAGTACTGTCGTTGGCAAAAAAAGAAGTATGAGTTAGGACCATCACAGACGTTGAAACCAGCGCAGAATGATAATTTTTAATAATAATTAAAAAAAAATTATTGACATTGAGTAACTTGCGACTTGCTCAGTGTGTGTAATTTACGTAATAAACGACCTTCACCAGTTCTTTAAGTATCATCAAAATTTCAGTTCCATTGTACTCATGATGCTGACCACACAGAACAAATATTTAGTGTTATAATCCTGGTCAAGAACGTCAGTTGGTGCAATATTTCCCAAGCATACGATTTAGTTTTCTAGAAATCATCGGTTTGGTATTTTGTTTATTATTTATTATTCAAATAACGATGGAACTAGTTTTGTCGTATCATAGTTTTCTACACAGAAAAAGTAAAGTTTCCTTATAACAAAAGTAAAACCAGCCCCGATTATATAACGATAACAAAGTTTGGAGAAAAGAGAAAATTGAAGCGATGTTTGAGAGCTTTTGATGTTTCTTGCATATGTGAATTGTGAAAGTTTTACCGAAAATGTTTATGAAATTGAAAAAAAAAAAGTGTTAAGTATGTTGTGATATCAGTTCTGATAAAGGATAATTGCAACAACAAAAAAAAAAACAATTCACAATATTTACCGATGATTCTGATTTTTTATCATTTGAAAACTTGTTAGCAATGTAATCAAACAATGAGCACATTTAAAGTGAGGAAATGGAAATGGGGAAAACGGAATGATGTGAATCAAAGCGCGCAATTCTTTCGTCTTAATGTCTGTTGAATTGAATTAAATTACCCAACAAAATATTAAATTTACAATTTTTTTTTCCAAAAGTGTTGCTCAATGAACAAACGTATGGGAGAAACTTCACACGATCACGAGCCAAACTTTTTATCGATCCAAACAATTCAGCGTCCGAAATAATACTGGATAATATTCGCTGATGTTTTGAGCATTAGGCATGTGCGCATTGTGAGCGCAAAGCACGTTGAGAGGAATATTCGAGAGATGGAGACAGACAATTAACAAAGTGGTTTAACTACTTATGATGTGAGTAGTTGTGAACTTTATTCTTTGATAGTCTGCATTCCATTCAAACATATGTTCGGCACCGGTACCGTTTTTTATTTTTGCGCCACATAAATTAAACTCTTCTTGTTCATTTATTTATTGCGCAACTTTCAGTTTCGTCAGTTTGTTGATGTTTATTTTTTGCAAGCGATATTTTGAATATTTTTCGCAACAATTTAATGCATAACGAACTCACCTCAAGCGCCTACGCTTATCAATTAAATCGGCATTTGATAATTGCTTTGTTAGCATGCCAGTCACCATTCCTTGTGGAAATACATCCTTTTCTTCAACATCTTCATTGCCATCTTCGCAGCCTACCAAAAAATTCGGACGAACTTCAGATGATGGAACCGAAAGATTTGGACGCACTTCAGCAGACGACGGATGATCCATCATGTAGAAATTTCGGTTTGTTTCTTGCTTGTCTTCAGGTTTCTTGGAGTCCTCTGAAAATTTTACTGTTTTCTTTTGCTGCTTCTCCTTCGATAGCTCAGGTTCGTTGATTTCTTGATCTGTCGAAAGATGTGCAATGAGTTGCAATTATAATGATAACGCTTTGACGCAAAATTTTTTTAATGCCACCAAATAAAAACCAATGAATGCTAGCGAAGCGTTAATTGTTGATGAATATACAATTGTGTGAGTTGTACTCACTCGAAATGTTAATAGCGTTACGTTGATCTGAGGTTAATTTCTGATTATTTAATTTATGGAAATTCAATTGCTTCCATGTAAAGTAAGCGACAATTAAGCAAAGGATTAAAGCTATACAATGGATCATTAAGTTGAGAGCACACTCTATAAATACGTTTTCAGTTTAGACCAATGTCCACACACGATAATCTTTTAAGAACACAGAAAAGCAAATTTGATAAATAAATTTTCTTTTGATAAGAATTTCGGCCGTCACTCGCACAATGGCATAACTCACTGTAAGCACGGAACACAAATTTTTTAAATTTTTTATTGAAATCAGTTAATTCACGATGTTTGCGATAACGATTGTATCTCAATTTAGCAATGGCATGATCGCTCTCGTCACTGATTTATAACATCACGCTATTCACGTGCACACAAATTCATGGAAATGAATTAAATAAGTCTATTGCACAATGATGAAGATAATGCAAGTGATACAAATAATTATGACGTTGCGAATTCTGCTCTCGGCTACCTCAAAAAAAAAAAAAAAAAAGAATTGAGAACCGTCCCACTGTTCTTCACGATTATAACTAAACGACGTTCAGTATTAAAAGGCTGAAGGCGATGAAAATGATAAGCAAATTAATTTAAAATTTAAATGAAAACCAATCGATTCTCTCGTTTGTGCACATTTACTAACAAGGGAGCAGGAGAGGGGAAAAATTACACACTATTAACAAAGCCCAATGTTTATTATTTCCCAGTTCATGAATTGTCTGCTAAGTATTTGTATTGCGCTAATTGATTGTCAAATTTAGTATGTGCCAAAATAGAGATCGATTTTTATAAATCTTTTAAAAGCACTAAAATCAACAACAATCATTTGCCATGCCAATGCAAATTTTTTCTTTCAAAATCGAGCCTCCGTGATCATGATCACTCATCAGTTGATGTCTTGTCTCTAAGTGACGGCACAAGAAATCTCGTTAGAAATTAAATCATTTTGTGCAGAAAAATGATAAGCGCTCTACTTTATCAGGACATTAAATGATCGTGAACTTCATAATGACCATACGACAACGCTTCGCTATGCACCACATCATTTATGAACTTCACGTGATATCATCGGATGTTTTTTTCAGTCCAATCAAAATTCAAGGTTAAAGAAAAGTAGCTGTACTTTCTACGAAAACCAAAACAAAACAGGTTATCGCTTTGACAACCACTTAGAGCTTGTACAGTACCTAGAGCCAAATCTTCCCTTATGATTTTCAATTGATAACCACTGACTTGATGATATTCACAATGTGTCTAATTGCTTTCCGCACTTTACCGGTCTTGCTTTAACTGTTCATTTTTGGCGATTTTATAACCACACTATAATAATTTGCACCAATCGAACTCCACAACTGGGTCATTGGATGCACATGCAATTGTGTGATTAATTTAGTTAGACACCAATAAACGACGAAATTAGCAAAATTTTGTTATTTTGGTCGGTTGGCCTAAATCTCAGAAATTCCTACTTGAATCCATTGTTCTTGAATAGTTCCTTGCTCGTATAACAAAACACTTGATTCTTATTGACTACACAACATACTTTAATTAACCAATCAACTGTCTTAAATAAATTAAATTTATTGAATCTCAAATGTGATGACTGATGATTTCTTCCACTTTTTTGGAATCAATATTTTCCCCTCGTGTGATGGGAATTCCTAAATGATGTCAAAAAAAATATTTCTACTCGACAGGTCATTGCCCTTGAAGATAGATTTTAAGAAATAAAATTTTAAAATTTGCGTATTTAAATGCATTTTGAGAAAAATTATTTTTCAGTGATATGACATTATTGATGAACATTCTTTCTTTGTGGTAACATACTTCCTCCACTTATTCAAAAATGTCCGTTAAAATAAATAGATTTTTTTTAGTAAATAATTTTTGTTTATTTTTAATTTCTTCAGTATTTACAATGCATTTCATTTTAATTAATTTACAAAAAAAAATTAATTAAAACAAATCCCATTAATTAAAGAACATTTTAAAGTGAAGATTGATTGAGAATTGTAACTTAGCAAATATATTATTTTACGAATTATTTGTTTTTCTTCCAAAATCTTCATTTTTGAATTTTTTACTCATATTATACTTCAGTATTGCGTTTGCTTGATATTTCATTTAATTAAATTCAAAAATGCATATTTTGGAATGTTGCGTAAAAAAAAGTTTGCTGCTGATAGATGCCGTTTGAATTTCACAAGTGATTTTAATAAAGCGAATTTAATGGCACAAGATATAATTTAAAAGAAATCATAATACGTATTAGTTTGTTTAAAAAAAGCTGCACTGATGCACGTCAACGGTTTGTCATAACGGGAAGCATTAATTAAATTGATTTTCTTTGATGACACAAATTTATTTTTTAGTCCGTTCCCAAATGGCTTTTTTTCTTTGTCAGTCTTGGAACGATTAATAAAGCGAAAATGACTGCGTCTGTTTGTGTAAATTTGAATGAAAAAAACCGTGAAGCATCATTTTTGCGAAACTAAAAATTATTTTTTGTATTTTTGATAAAAAAAAAAATAATAATAATAATAATCTGCAATTGAGATTTTAGACATTTTTGATTTTTTTTTATATGTATATATCTTGACATTTTTCTTTGAAAAATAAGATAGATTAGTTTTGGGAATATTATTTTATGCTATTTTTGTCATTACATTTAATTACTTCTTTTTTTATATTCAATGTCTATAGCTCTTATCATAAAGGTACTAATACAGTTTGTGATTCCTGTCTGTTAGTAAAAGTTCTACGGTGAAAATTATATAGAAAATATTTGTCGCATAAAATTTTGCTACCATAGAACTGATAAAAAGTGTCAATCATTTAATCGTATAGTCAAAGCTTAAAATTTCCAAAAGAAATGCTGATATTAAGCAATTAGTTTAATTATATTCCCTCATATTATTTTTTATATCTTAAACAACTAGTAGAAAATGACCCATTTAAACGAAATGGCTTATTATTATATATATTTTTTCTTTTTTTTTACCTCAATGATATTTCATCAAAACGAGAAATTATTCATTTCGTTCTTATATAACATGCTTGATTATCATTCGAAATGTTTTCTAAACTGTTGATTTTCTTGCATCTATAGAGTAAAGAAACAACAAAGATTGATGATATCGCGGATCATCAAACATTGAAATATCTCGATGATCATTGATTTTTTTTTTCAATGATCGTTTTCTATAATAATAGTTATGCGGCAACTAAAACTTGTCCTCTGACACAATTACACAATTTTAATGTAGGCGCATATTACACTTCTTTCTTTAAATATAAATTGAAAAACTCTCATACTGTATTCATTTTTCTGCGTCTGGGCTGAGTTGAGACATTAAGTTTAGTAGCGCGAATTTTGCTGTTGATTTCAGGCGTAAAATTCTCGATTATTATGATTCTTTGTGTAGGAGTTTGCTTGAGGTGATCTCTTTGGTTCATCTAATGCATAAGAACCTTCATCCTTTTTTCGCATTCGATACACAATGAACATCACAACTAAAATTGCAAATAATAGTCCAACAACGGCTCCACCAATAACAGCTGAAAACGAATGGAATAATATTATGTCATGTTATTTCATGTTATTAATCGACGATGTAAATTACCGGCCAACATTCCGGGTTGAGCAAAGAAGCTCGTTGGTCTATCCTCGTCCTTTGTATTCATGATTAGAACATCATTGCCATCTGGAATAACAGGAACTATAGGTGTTGGATGAATGACGTCCAGATCCGAGCCTCGGTTTGAATCTTCGTTCTTTTTGTTGCTATTGAAATCCCCACCGACTAAAATAATTTTCAATAAAATCAATTATTAAAATTCAGCAATAACAAAATGTTCTGATTATTTAATATGAATAAAAGTCATGCAAAATAAAGATAATGTGATGACTGTACGTATGAGCCAAATAATAATTGCTGATGCTGACACAAAAAAAAAAAAATAATTGATGAGTACATGAAAATGAATAAAGAGAAATGATGGACATCAAACATGTAAAAATGAATTTGACAGGATTGTCAGTGAAGTTTGTTTGATGATAATAAGAACCATCGAAACCAGTCACAACTTCTCAGGGTCTATACAGAGTTTGTTGCTAGACACAAGATAAAAAAAGGAGTATCAAATAATAATAAACATAAAAGATAAAATTTATAACAAAGAAGATTTCAAGTATACTTCGCGGTGTTGTGCACTTGAAAATTGATATACAGCAGTTAGTAAGATGAGGAAAAAAATCGATATCTTTCTTTCTCTTGGTTCGCACCATCATCCATTATGCAAAAAGTTTAAGATAAAAGTGAAAATTTGTAGTAAAGGGTAATTAACCGTGGTGTGTAAAGTGTTCGTGTGTGTGTATTCTAAAGAACCCAGAAGCAATAATATCCCGTAAGTTTAATTAAATAAAAATAATAAAATAAAAATAAAACTGACTGTTTTCATCATCTGTAGTTGTTGGGCCAATAAGATCAGTATCAGTATTTGTCGAATTATCAAAGTAAATGTCGGGTTCTTCAATGAGCGGAGGTGGCGGTTTGCGATCTATATTATGATTCATATTATGATTCTCTCTTTGGATCGTTGGTTCTTGATCGTAGTCTACTGTATCATCGTCGATATTGTTTTTAGGTATCGATCCATCACCTGAATGATGTGTATTTATCGTTGGATCCTTGCTCAAATTGGTCTTGTCTTTTCCTGGACGAAAATCGTCTTCATCGTCTGGACCATAGCCGGAACCAGAATTTTCATCGTCACCTTCGTCAGTTTCTCTTAGATCGTCACGAATCTAGAATAGAGGAAACACTGATTATTATTTCATGATAAAGAGTAAAACTGAGATGTGTTATTAAAAATGCAGCAGAGCAAAAAGTTATGACGTCAAATGGTATAAATGGAACACTCGGATGCGCTATTAAATTCAACTTGGGTGGGGTATTTTGTTTTTCATTTCTTTTTTTTTTTTTTTCGCAAAAATGTTGTTTATGTTTTTCGAGCTTCCATAATCATTTAGCAATTAGAATCTTTCGCGTACAAACGATATTGTAGAAAGAGGGGGGCTTGATATAGATATGTACATAATAAAAAAAAGGATGAAATAATTATTCATGATGAACTCACCTCATCTCTACCAGAACCTTCGACATCTTCATCTCCATCGTCAAGGTAATATTGTCCTTCGCTGTTCTTTTGTCCCGTTAGCTTTTCGTTTGTTGGGTTTAGCTGTGTTCTCTGTAAGAAAATATGCGTGATATCGATTAGCGTTTTGTTAGAAATTAATCAACGTTGTATCCTAAAGGCACACGGGAAATTCCCTGTTGCTCTGTGTATGTTTTTCGCAGGACTAAAACTATTTTGGGAATTTTCCATCTTCATTGGAGAGACATTTTTTATGAGAAACTTCAGCCAACTTCAGCGAAGGAAATTTTCTGTAGAAACTCGGAGAGCAAAATAACGCGGAAAATGAGAGAAGAGAACTGGAACAAATTTTTTTATATGTCGCATTATTATTTTAAGAAGTATATGATACAATTGTCGGCATTTAAAGAGTAATCATAATGTTGCATGTATACATTTCAATTGCATTATATTTCCATCGTTAACATGATCTTGTGTTGAACGCTTTAATACGATCAATTTAATTTGTTGTGCTTCAGTGACATTGGACAACAATATTGGAAAAATCAATATTTTTGGGCTTGCCAGATTAACTTGGGTCTACCGCGAGAGAGTGGGAGAAATTCTAGGAAAAGTCCTGAATGAAAATTAATTGTTTTGCAAAAATGTAAATAAATATTTCGATGTGACATTTCATTCAATTTGTATTATTACAATAGCCACCTATTGCTTTAAACGTATCTTTCAACATTGCCTCAGGTTTTTTTTTCTTCTTAAGGGAACAATAAGAAATTGCTTACTCAACACAAAAATATGCTTGAAAATATGTTTCCGATACAAGCTGAGAGTAGAGAGAAGAAAAAAAAATGTCGAATTTCCAGGTAAAGGAATTATTCGAGAACCACACTCAGACACACACGCAAGAATCTTCACTTCTCAATCAGACGTGATTTCCTTTCAAAACACGGTAAAAAAAATATATTCTCAATAAGTTTCTTGAGGACGGTGCGACATTCAGTCAGACATACATACACACATGTGGTTTACATGTTTTTTGTTTTTGGAAGTAAAAGTTTCACAAAATACGCCTCTGCATATTTGTATACATATGTAACAGATATTATATATTTAACGTCTAATTCATTCATAAATTTCCTGTTCTCTTCGGATGGTTTACATTTCTTTCTCGTGTTGTACCACAATCGGCGCGCCATACCAAATCTGAGCCAATACAAATTATTAGCAGCGATTTTTTTTACGCAAGAGAACTTTACTCCAAACACATGCTTTAATAATTAAATATTGCCAGCGAATTTGATGTATCGGGCTGTATGATGTGTTTGTGCACAGGAAGCATTACTGTATACAAAGAAAATGGGATCTAACTACATATATAATCTGACTGAATTTCCATAATCGATTCTATCGATATGTGACACTAATATAAATGATTAAGAACTGCACATTCAGTTGAAATTTTTTACACAATTCGCTAAAATTGCCGTCACAGTAACTGAGTAACATTCATTCAAATTGATGATTCAACGAATAAGATCTTAAGAAATGATTGCCCAAAAAAAACACAAGAAAAAAAAGTATAAGAATTCAATCGCAATATCGTGATTTTTATGATGATCGACGAGAGATGAAAAAGTTATACAGACACACACAATCCTGGTCTGATGTTTATATTCTATACGTATATTTATAGAAATTTATATGGTCCAGAGTAATTAGATAAAAAAAAAAACTTATCATTCAAACAAAAAGAAAGATTCTGATTACCTGATCATTTGCTAAAGCTGTTGTCAATAAAAACGAGACGATTAATGTGAACGTGAAGAGTTTCGGTTTCATCCCACTATTATTATTGCACCAGTTTTTACAACTCATTTTTGTATAATGGCTGTTTCTGTCGAAGACTTTTTTTTTCTTTTGCCCTAAAATTTTACACTTTTTCCCGGGTTTTGCTAAATTAGTTAGCGACTTTCAGCACAAATTCCTTGACCATGTAATGATTTTTGGATGCTTTCAGAACATGTTTGAATTCACTATAAAGTTAATAAACTTGTGTAAGCGATGTAATTTTATACATATACAAGTTCTTGTAGAACGCCCGTACCTAAAGTCTATTGCATGATTTTTATTTTGGACAAAATTACTATAGATTTTAGTGTTTCCGTTCTATAGATGCATTCAATCACAACATCATGCACTTATGAATGATAATTAGTAAAATATTCGTGAAATATTATACAATTAATACTTGAAAATAATTTTAAAAAATTGTTTTCATTATCTTCTTCACTGTGAGTTTAAGAAATAATATTTCGTCGACATGGTCGATATTTTCAAGCGGAACAACACCATACCATATTTTTGTTGTGTAAAAATCAAAGACACAATGAATTTGATTTTACAGTTATTTCCGATAGAATTTCAGCAAGTCTCTGGTCTTTTTTTAGCTTTAAATAGCGATACATTTTTTTGTTTATTTTGTTTAAATTGTTTTATTTAAATTTACAACATAACAAATACTTTTCACATAAAATAATTTTCTGTTTTCACATTTACAGGATATGATGCATACACGTATAATTAATTAAGTTTGGAATTGATAACGTTTCAGTTTACTGGAATTTGTTCGAAAAAAAAAAAAAATTCTTATGATTCTTGATGGCTGCGGCAAATACAATTGGCATAGACAGTCTTAAATTAAAAGCAGTCAAAATAACGTCTATAAATTAAAAGCAGTCAAAGTTTTCTTATGAACTTAGGCAAATTCATTCTGTGTTTCTGATGAATCATCATTTTGCGGGATCTTTTCAAATTGATTGTAATCGAAAAATAGGTTTTTAGTTGACTTTTCCCAAGGTCTAAATATTTTGTTTCCTGAAAATTGATTTGATTTCTTATGTCAATATTTATGACTTTGATACAGCACGACAATTGTCTATTAATCTTATAATTTATCAGTTTATAATATTGGGCTTATTGTAGATCTGAATGTTTTTTTTTTGTCTTTTTGTTTTTCGCAACGGCGAAAGTTGGAGATTATTTAATTAATTGATTCTTCTCTTTATGAAAAGTTCTTATTTTCTCATTAATGAATGATATTCATTTTGCTCGTTACCTCGTTTGTTCTTTCTTGAAATCATTATTACAATTGCTGCTACCGTAAAAACCATGAAAATCATTACAATTGAACCAACAATTAGTGCCGTCTGTCCTTTGTACACGTTGACTTTATTTGATGAAGCGTTTGAAATGTCGCCTGAAAAGCAAATAAATTGTAATAAATAAAGTATGGGCTCGATTCAAAAGACACAAAAGTAAACGGCTATATTTTCTAAACTACAATAGGATGAAGCAATCAGGAATATTTTCTGAATAGTGAAAGGCTCAAAGTTTGATTTTCTTTTTACTTCGTCAATTTCCGTTGCGAAGTGCCTGAGATATCGGTAAATAGAAAAAAACTTCCTGAAATCATCTTGAACAAATTTATTAAAAAACCACAGTGATCAATTTCAAGCATCGCAAAGGAAGTGAAAAGGGGATATAAGACGGTAGATCGCATCATAAGGCGGTACAAACAAACCTTGAGCATCGAAAAGTATAGGGAGGTGGAAGAAAAAAATGTCCAGTCAATAAGAAATTGGCCTTACTCTCACTGCTTCATTTAAGCAAAATCGGGGTCTCTTTTAGCGGCAAAGGGCTCAAAGATATGGAAGTCACCTTGGTACATCGAAAACTGGCCAAGGAAAGAAACTTCAAGAGTTTCTCTATGATTAAGCATCCGAATCGGGCTGATAAATAGCAAACAACTGCAAAATCTCGTACCAGAAAGCTTTGTCATTTCCTCAATGGTAAAAGATTTAACTGAATTTTGATGGATAGAGAAATGTACGTGAAAACGGATCATCGGCATCTTCCCGGCAACAATTCTCATGTTTCGAAGGTTCACGGGTATATTGCCTCCAAATTTAAATACATATTGGCACATAAGGTTAAAATTAGAAAAAAATACACGCAAAACAAATTTTAAATTTAAGTGTCAAACCTGATGACGTTGTTGTGGGCTTCAAGCCATTAAGCAGAAATTTGTGCAATCTGTGTTCATTCGAATCAGTCGTAAGATCAGCAACATAAACCTTAAATGGGAATTTCACTTTATTATTGTATCTAATCCAGGATGTATAACTTACTTCTTTAGCGTCGGATGAAACTGCAATGTCATGCGGGTCAATAAATGACCCAAACTTTGAGGTCACATTATTACTGTCCATATTGATGGTGTATCCTCTGATTTCGATAACCTTTTCGCGATAATCGGGTCCATTTACTAAGAATAGCGTATTGTTTGCATAATCGACACTAAACAATCGATCACCGATAATTGGATTATGATACTGTGAATGATAGCTGCCATCTGACCAATGGAAGCTGCAAATAAGATCAATTTTTTTAATAAGGAAATTATTTCAATGCTTTTTCAGAACGCTACCATTGAATTCTTCCATTTTCTCTATCAGCGACGCATACAAGTTCTTTTTCGGGTATGAGAGTTAGAGCATGTGGTACAGCGAATGAATTCGGTGGAGACACTACTTGAGCATTGCCTTGGAAACTGCTTCGACCCCATTCGAGAATCTTTTCGCCAGCAAAATTAAATTTAACAATTCGATTATTGCAATAGCCATCAGCCACAAAGAAATCGCCATTAGACAGAGATGCTGTTGATGTGGGTTTGCAAAATGAATTTGCTGATTTTCCAGGCTTGAAAGCTTCTCCGAGCACGAGTTCGGGTTTTGTTGTGGAATTTTTGATATTAAAGCGAAATACTTGATGCAATGCTGAAATGAACATTGGCAACAAGATCTTTCAAAATGTTTAACATTGCTAGTCTTACCGACATCAGTGACGTAGTAGTAGTCACCACCAGATATACTTAAACCATGAGGCATATAAAACATGTTTCTTCCCCATTCACTTATAACATTTCCATTATCCTTGTCGAACACTATCAGCGTATTATCTTTAATAGGTCCAAGATTCTCCTGTAGAAAAATATTGGTGCTTTGATCAAACGTTTCACCATTCCAGATACGTTCAGCGCGATGGAATACGACAACATTATTATATACATTTAATGCCACTGCAGAGATTGCGCCGAGCTTTCGATTAGACGATGGCCAATTTTCTACACGATTGTAGTCTATAAAGGATGTCAATTTACTATCATACATGTCAATATGCAAGCTGATAAGAAGATGTATTACCTTGTTTTAGATCATTTAAACATTGTTGTATCTTTGCCTCTGAATAGGGTTCAACTGGAACATCATTGCCTTTCTTTCGGATTTCCTGTTGTGCTGCCTGAAAATTCCGGAAATGTTCCCTTAAATTTCCATAATCCCGGTTTCCTTGATATTCTTCATCCTTAAAAATCAATATTGACCGATCAAAAAATAGCAAACATATGTTAGTGAATAATCTTAGAAAATTGAATATCGTGAAAACACTAAACATCTCTAAATAGTTTTAAAAGAAGAAAGACTTTGTCAAGAAAAACTATTTAAAGATATGTTAGTGGTTTAACAACAATATACCTACCTCATAACCGTATGCAACGGTAACTGATAATGACATTAGCAGTAATAATCCCAATATAATTGATAATTTTCCAATGTTAACAAACATTTTATAATATTTCCCAATTGTACTGAAATAATAAAAACTATCGAAAATTTAGTAAATAAAACAACCACTTAGAACTTATTGGCACTACTTATGCGTTAAGTTAACAAAATTTCAATAAATTAATCACAGGTAATGGAATTCATAAGCTGCCGAAAAAAAAAATTTTAATGTCTCCTTTAACTTCTGAACTTAAAGTAGCAAAACAAAATATTTCTCTTTCCTATTCCTTTTTCGACGATCCCGCTTGAGATATTCTGCCCACTCCTCAATAAAAATACTTGTAAACTGCTTGAAAATTATAGCAAAATTATAGTATCCGAATAAACGATTATTCGCGGTGACTGAAAAACTAAAATTAAAGGTACATTAAACATAGAGAACTTCAATACCTGGTTGAAATATACAAAACGTAAGTAGCTAATATGCGGTCAATTTTACTCTGCACAAACGAAAAGAGCAATATTGTAATGCAATATGCTGAATGCACTGTTTTGAAGGTTCTCTTAATTTTTTTTAGCATCAAGATGTCGTACAAAACAAATCCAAAAGTCCAGAAGGTGATGGTTCAGCCCATCAATCTTATATTTCGATACTTGCAAAATCGTTCACGAGTTTGTGTTTGGATCTTTGAGAATGTCAACCTACGTATTGAAGGTGCAATTGTTGGTTTTGATGAGTACATGAACCTAGTGTTGGATGATGCTGAGGAATACAATGTGAAGAACATGAACAAGCGTAAGACTCTTGGACGTATTATGCTTAAAGGCGACAACATAACACTAATTCAAAATGTCAATCCAGGCTCTTAAATTTAACTATCCAAAAAATAAGCGCTTCTGAAATATTTTTAAGAATTCAAATTAAGATACAGTTCAATAAAAAGAATACATCCCTCTTTTTGAATTTAAATTTTCACAATCGTAATATTTATTAGATTAATATTGTGTCAATATGATTTGTGTGTGTGTGTGTGTGAAAATTTTTTAGGTAATTTTTTTTAATTATTATAATGAAAGTTGTGAAAGTTCACAGGAGTTTTTGGACTAGAACAAAGAAACAAAAAGTCATCAGCCTGGACTGTTTGTGTCAAATTCGGTTCGCTGGCACTTCGATGAATTTTCGGTAGTGTCCTCAAAATATTTTCCAGCATGTTCAATAGCAAGCGAAACAATGGACGTTCGCATCTATCGAATTTAATGCAGTCTTCAACACATCGTTTAAGTGCTTGAGGACAATCAGAACGAACTTTTGTTAGATCTGGCCGCAACAAGCCTCGTCCCACCATAAATAAGATTTGATCCTTATTATTGATGTGCGCGTATGGCAATTGCTCCGTTAATAATTCATATTGCACAACACCAAACGAATAAACATCCGATTGGAATGAATAAGGATTTGGTTCGTCCATTCTGATGACTTCTGGTGCCATCCATAAAATACTGCCAGTAGGTTGATTTTGACCGGTTGCGCCTGACCAACGGACTTTCGCTGTGGCGAGGCCGAAATCGCCAATTTTTACGGTCAAATCGTCATGCAAAAAAATGTTGTTAGACTTTAAATCACGATGAATAATGCTTTTGGCATGTAAATAATCCATTCCTTGAGCCACTTGACGGCCAATGTCGATCAATGTGTTTAGCTTGAATTTAGTTTCATTCACATGAATGTGCTTATACAAGCTACTGCCTTCGCACCATTGTGTCACAATTGCCAATGACGGCTTGCTCACACATCCCATGAATAGTAAAATGTTGCAGTGGCGGGTCTTCTTTAGCATAGCGACTTCATTTTTAAATGCTTGCAATTGAGCCGGTGTTGGAGTTTTTACATTAAGCGTCTTAACGGCAATTGGGCCATGCCAGTGAGCTATTGAATGATTAAATTTCCGTTTTACCTATTAAAAATTTAAGGAAATAATAAATTTAACGTACCTTTATAAACAGTTCCGAAGGATCCTGAACCAATCCGTGGGCCCATTAAAATCTCACTGGCATCAATATTCCAATCTTCACCAGTTTGTATCTGTTCGCGTGGCGATAGAATTTTATTGCTCTCATCAGCCGATCGAGCTCGTTGTCGTCGGTGCTTAATAATAAGGATAACGAAACCACATTGAATGATCCATCACAGTGTAATAGAAAACATGCAATTAAACTTACTTTAATATGCTTTAAAGTGTTTGTTGGTGATGCTTGTGTGGAATGTGAATGTTCTCCGACATATTGCAATGGAACTGGATACTTGGCATTTGCTAAAATCTTCTGGTCACTGCCCATTAATGGCTTCAAAACATTATTAACGCAAACATTTGGCGCAGAATTTGATCGATTCTCAAAATTGAGAGTTTTTGGATGCCTAAAACAAGGAGAAATTGTTATCTAGCATGAGAAGCAGAAAAGGATAAAAAAGATGCAACTCACCTATGGAATCCACTTGAATTTGAATAAAGTCCTGATGAATTGTCAGCATTCGCTAAAAGAATCTGATAGTAGGTGTCCATCTGCAATTTACTACAGAGTGGTGGAACTTTGTCAGCGCAGCGTTGATGGAAACGATAATTGCACTGCGAGCAGTAGAAGCCTGTGAATAGTAATCGCCGGCAGCATTCGCAAAAAGCCAGCGAGAAGAATGTCTTGCGTATAAATTGATGTGAAACAAATGTAGGAAAGCCGACAACGTCCAGAATCCGTACACTAATCTCATCACAATTTAGTGAGCTAATGTCAGTGTCCCATGGGATCTGAATGTCTGAATCTGATTGATAAACTTCACACATATCAAAAGTTAAATTACGGCGGCTGAGCGCTTTAGCAAGTGCATCGCGTAATCTCATGCCGGGAACAACTTGAACTGAAGTGCGTTGTTGATTTGGTAAATGCGCTCGTAGGAATAACTTTGGTTGTTTTGTCTGAGCACGATTCTCCATCTAAAAAATGTATCAATAATTTAGCAATAAATGATTTATTGGTGTGGAGATATTAATTGAGTTTCTTACCTCGATCTGCTCATATAGTGATTGCATTTTATCGATGAGATTCTGTTCCATCGTTTTAAGCTGATGCAGTTTTGATGTTAAATCCTGATATTCATTTAGGTAAATTTTTGGAGGCGGCTTAAACTTGGAGAATCGCTCATTGAGGCAATCAATGTTCTCCTTTGTCAAGTTAATAACACTTTGAACATTTTGCAATTCGAGTTCAAGCTCATTGAGCGACTCGCTCGTCGTTGATCCTTCCATCGTTGTTGGTATGAAAAAAAAAAGAAAGTGTGATCCTTCTTATTAATCACACAAAATCGCCATTTTTTTCACAAATTTTCACTGCATTTTCTTCAGTCACGCTTCAAGTGTTCTATTGATTGAATCATCGCTTAATTATTTGACGTTTATTTGCGTAAATCGCTATTTACACTTTTTTCATCTGCTATCATTAGGTTTTGGTCTTTTGGTCGTTCGTACTCTTGGTCGGGATTTTCGATATTTCTAAAATGGAGCTTTGATAATACAATACTCTTGCAATATTGTATGAGTTAGTCAAATCCTTCAAGTGAGTTACAAATAACTTTCAATTGTTCAGACTCCGACAGAACAGAGAATTATAATAAATTTAGTTTTTCTTTTTTGAATTTGCTATTCGCCCATTTTCTCCGGTGATGGCTATATGGACGAGAAGTTTAAACTTTTTACGGTAGAAAAATTAAATTCCTTTCTGAGTAACTGTACTAAATTATTGTACTTTCAGAGGTTATAAACTGCTAATTACTTAACATTTTAATTAGACACACTGCTTGCACATATGTTTATATACATTTTTACCATTGTTCTCCCCAGAGTTTCCCCTTTATTTGAAATTCAAAAATGACGGTTATAATTTTTATAATTTCTACATCATTTTCATACCCTTTGGCTATCGTATTGCAGATAAACAAAAATAATTGTCGGCTCTAAAATGTTAAATATTGAAACTTATGCAAATTCATCGCGTAGTGATTTAAATTATACTGTGTCTAAGATCGAAAGACATCTGGAAGAAAGTGAATTAGCTGCAAGATTGAATGGAAATATTTTATTATCGTACAAATTACCTGAAGGAGTAACAATCTTTCTGAGTTCAAGCCTTGAATTCGGCGAATGTAGACATAGGGAAGTGCTGAACTGTATTGATTTAAAGTGTTATAGCATAGAGGAACTTTCAGAATGCACAAGGGCAGATGTGAGGGTCGAAAGACTTTATTGTAGAAGGAATCATCAAATTTATATACTTCAAATACGACTTCATTTATTCGCAATTAAAAAGCGAGAATCACAGCTAGAGGTTCTAAAAGTATTGAAAAATGTAATATCATTCTCCTCAGTAAGCAGCAGTGAAATAAATCCTGCATGTATCTGCGAGTGCATCGTGCGAGTCAAATTTAAAGATGGTAACACAATCTACAAAACATTTGTGGATGAAGCCTTCGATGAGCTAGTTCTGAATGAAGCAATGCCAGGAATAAATACTATTTTGAAACAAATTCAGGATCACAAAAATGAAATTCGTGTCATCCATCAACAAGTATCTTCTGAAACTGGAAAATTAGTGTTGCAAATGTTTAAAGCGCGACGAATTCTATCAAGACTTCTGATCAAAGATGTAAGTGGAATTTTATCAAATTATCGATGCTATTCAAATTCAACTACACATATCAATTCTCAGGATCCTGATGAGTTATGCCCGCTTGTGAGATATGGGAGCAGCTGGGTTACAGTCGTCAATGACAAAATTGTTTTTGGTATACCAATTGCAAACTCTTCGAGCAGACGGTGAGTAATGAAAATCATTGATTCTGTTAGTTTTCCAATTCAAACTTTTATTATGAAAAAAATATTTCATTTTAAATTCGCTAAATTGGACAAAACTTAATTTTATAAAATTAGCTTTCTTAAAATCTAGTATTACACGAAAATGGGCTGTTGTGGTTTTTCTGGGGCGGTTTTGCATCGGAACCGAAATTCTTTTTAAAATTGTATTTCCTCGCTAAATTTGCTGCACTTTTGCTATTGCTTATATTTGAATGCATCGAAACTATTATGTTGTGATAGGAAGATTTAAGAAGGAAAAAAAATCTATTCTCGCTACTTTCTAGTTTTAAACAAGTGATATAATTTTCTTGTGCCATTTCAACGTTTCATTTTCATTTTCTTCGTTTTAATTAAGTTAATTCCATATCACAAAATGTTCTATATTTATTAATAATTTGTTCTTCATTTTATTTGTCGTTTTTAAAACGTTCGCTGGCCAGATTTTTTATTCATTCAATTGATTACTTTGTGGCTACATGGCTAATACATCTAGGAAATTGATTTTCATCCTATGGGCTTTATTTTCTTTGGTCGCTCGAGTTGATGCACATAAAAACCCATCATTATTTAAGCCTTTTGGGAAAAAGGAAAGTTGCATCATCGATGAAATTTTGTTCATTTAAAGTTTAAAGCTTAGTAAAATGTTCTTCTTTAAGATCACTCGATATAGTTTTGAAATCGAAATTAAAATAATTTTAACTTAAGTAAATCCTATGAGAATGGTAAAACTTTACTACGATCAATGTTCAATTCATATCGTGGCTCTGACTTGTTGGTGTCGTCGTCTTCGCGTGCCACTTTGAAAAATTCATCAGGACGGTAATCAAATAGCTCAAAGTCATATTTAAAGACTTCATAAAGACCTTTGACTTGAGATTTCGTTAGCTGCGCATAGTAGCTCATCAACAGTTCATTTGTATTCTTGCCTTTACCCGAGTTCTTATGTTCCGGTCGAATGATGTCCCTCAGTCCCGCCTTTTCAATTAAATATCGCTGGTCTTCTTCAAGAGTTTCAAATTTTGCAATGATATCGAATTTAACTTGACATGGAGTACAAAAATTCGTTATGGGCGTCCAATGCATATCCAATGGAGCATCAGCTTTCGCTTCAAAAAGTAAAAATTCAACAAATTCACTAAACGTTGGCCATCGTGTTCCGACCTTCTTGGCCTTTGGTTGATGCTGTGATGAATGAATAGAATTCATTATCGGATGTGCATTGGCGCTATCGCCATGCTGATAACTCACCGCCTTACGGTACTTGCGTATAATCATATTACCCAATTTCTGGTGAAACGTATGTGGCAGAGCGAATTGTAATTTGTCACGATAAGCACTCAACAGGCGCTCGAATGGATGTCGCACAATTAGGAAGCTGATAGAATTGTTCAAAGCATCATTGAGCTGGAAAAAGGGAGGCAAACTTTTGTTGGTAAATTTATATTGACGCTAATTATCGTGAGAACTTATTGATGGGAGGTATTCACGTGTGTATGTTTGGATGTAACATCGCGTTGTATAAGAAACATTACATGCCTTGGGGATGCTTCATTTGGGTTGTTGGGTCATAAAAACATTCCAAATAAATGCTTTTTCACCATGGATTGATTAATGTCTATAATAAAAAGAACCGGGTACAATGTGTGCGATATCATGTGTGAAATCACCGTCACTGGACATTGGTAATTAATAATTAAAAGGCAGGACGACAACGGACGAATGATGGCTCTGAATGAAAAAGGAGGAAAATCTAATTGACTAATTGGATATTTTATTCCAAATTTTCACCAAAATTTTTCCGTTCACTGAACCGAATAGAGGAGCCACAAATACAATTTTCCATCTGAAATCGATTGCAATGCTGTTCGAGTCGAATGCTAAATCATGTACGGCAGATAAGCAGACATTTTGTGGGTTAATTAAATTGGATTGGTTTTAATTCCCATGGAAGCGATCGGAATGAGTTTTTGCCGGATGCATCGGCTCGTTTAAAAAACAATTTTCGTATTCTGATATGGCATGTTATGCAATATTTTCTGCATCAATTATTATTTATGTATCGAGGTCGTCGGTGCTGCAGGATCAAAAATGTTTTTCTTTTTTTTCTGTGGATGGAAAAATGATATAAACTACCAGAAATGTGCATTTGAGATGGTAAACGACAGAGAGGGAGAGAAACGACACTTTTATGGGCTGGGAACGTTCTCAATGTAAAATTATGTTGCGGCATTGGGTTACGATGTTTTGTCTGTTTGCATAACTGTTTGCCAACTGAGGAAAGCTCTTGTTGTGTGTCGGTTTAGTGACAAAATTAAAGCCATTCAACGATAATTTATGGAGCTTATCCTCGTTCATGATTTATTGCACAATAGAAGCTTTTCGTGTGCGAAATGATGACAATTTCGGTAGCAAAAATGAATTTGAATTGCTGAGAGTGAAAAGGAAAATATAATTAAGTGAAGTTTTCAGTAATGCATGATTATTCCATTATGTCTCCCATCAACAAATCTATTGGCGCTTATTAAAATGAAAGCTTACCTGTGCCACTGATGGTCGCGGGTATTTTCGGCGAGCGAGTGAGAGTGGAACAGCTTGTGATTTTTTAAGAAATTGCGATGAATAACCGGCCAATAAATTAAAATTGTACATCCATGATGTGGAAGCAGCTTTGAAGACATTACACCACACAATACGGTGCTTTCGATCGATAAGAAATTCCCATGGATTCGGTTTATGGAGCGTGTCGTTTCCTATAGTTGAATAAATTTTACATTATTTGATGGAATTTCAAAAAAAAAAAAAAAAGCAAAATTTTATGATGCTAACCCGGCTGATCCAATCCATAGTAAGTACATCGTTCAGTGAGATGTAAACTTCTCAGCATCATTCGAGATTCACAAATCTCGAGCTCGCTTGCTGTCAGAGGTTTTGTTTGCCGATCAATGGCATTATCATTGGTGTCATTACCGAACTATAAAGAACCAAGAAATGTTATTTTATTATTCATTGAATAATTCGATAAATTGTGACTAAAATTGTGGAAAACTTTTCTTATTTTATTTACAGGCGATTAATTTTGGAGAATTTGAAATTGTTCATTGATTGTCCAACAGCATCTGATATAAATTTTCGTGCAAGCTTGTACAAAATGGAAACGAGTGATTTAAGTTTTGAACGATTTGAAGAGCTTTTTGACAGCCAAAACGATGACGATGAAGAGCTGCCCAATGTACCATTATACGAAAAAGAATGGAATCAATGTGCGGTGAGTTGCAGCAGAATTTTTCTCTGGATGATTATTAAAGAATCAACAAATTGTGTATTTACACTCAGGAAAATTTCCTGTACGCTGGACAAGCTGCAGTGTTTGTTGCTGTGACTGATGTTGTACAGTTCATTGATTGCCTCGAGTATGATGTTCAATTTAACATTGGATATCGGATAAAGGACCGTCTGAAGGATTCAAATTTGATGATGAACGCGGGTTGCATAAAGCTTGATGCGACAACAATTTACAACAGTGATATGAGCATACTCAAGAGAACATCTGAAGGTAATGGTGATCTCTTCTATAAATCCTCTTATATAGCTCTTGACAAATGATAACATTTACCATTTAGTATATCGAAATTTACTGGCAATCACAGTGACATCGGAGATGGTGCAATTGAGCATAACAATGGAAAAGCTGCCGACATTGAGCTTTCAAGATTTTCTCGAGGATATCTTAAAGTTCATCCGACTGACAAATGATGAAGTCGATAAAGTATCAATTTCAAACCTTCATTCGGACACGCCTCAAATGGACATCAGTGAGATTGAAAATTACACAAAGGGGTCAAGGAGTGATAAAGTTTCACAATTCTTTTTCTGTAATGATGGTTTGTTTAAAGGACTTTTAGTGCGAATCAAAATTATTGATACGATAGAGCTTAAAATGAAAGTTTATTTCAACAAAAATCACCAACTCGTGAATTTTGTTCGATCAATTTATAGCCGATATTGTGTAAAGTGTACCGTGAGCGTGGATAAGAAACATGCAGATCCAGTGTCATCAGAATCACTTTGATATTCATGATTAAAACTTGCTATCTATTAAAAAGATTTCTTGGAATAAAAAAACAAATTTCATTATGAAAAAAGCGCCTTCAAATATCTTGAAGTGGTCCTTAAAAAAGATATATTTATCCTTTCAGTGATGGTGAGAATATTTTACTCACATAATCCAATAATGGCTTCAAAGAGTGTTCGAGTGGCTTTGAAAAATTTCTGTATTACATTCACCACACTCGTCGATGGTGTCGCTGATAAAATGTTTTTTCAAATCATTGCAATCGGTATTTGCTTATGAGACCGGAAAGTATCAATAGCTTAAGGATAGTAAGCAGAAAAAGACTGGCGGTCATGCGTCAGCAAGAAAACATCTCCCCAATATCTATCTATGAACGCTTCAGAATCACATCAAAATAAATATTCTGAAGCATCAATTCGTGATGCATTTTCCCTCCATTAAATGTTCTATAATTAATCCTCACTTCGATCATTCACATGGACAAGAGAGTTCACACATAATTTTACAAGCAGTTGTGATGAAATTAATTACGCATAACGGTAAATAATTATTAATTACTACTTTTCTTTCCTTCGTTCATTCATTGTCGCTTTTGATGATCGTACTCGAAAGTATCATTAAAATGGGTACGAAAAATGTAAAATTGTTTAAATCAATTAGCGTTCATGAATAAAATATTTTAATTAAATTGCATAAATTATACATAAGCTTACACCCTGTAATGTATAAAGTGGAACGAGTAATTAATTAGGGAAACTCTCAACGATAACTTACACAACTGAGAATCACTTTTGATAAACATTCAATAGTTGTTTTCAATAATCATAGAACATTTAGTAAATATTTTATCTAAGAGGTTGGTTTTACAGGGAGTGGAGGTATATTTAATAGAGAAAAAGGAATCTTCACAAAATTTGCACCTCTGAAACGTGCCCATCAAACAGTTTTTGATATTCCCCGAAGGCCTGGGTGGGACACGAATTTTATGGTCGATTAATGGTTAAGTGGGATCGTGATAGGGAGGAAGAAATTCTTTCCATTTTTTTTTCACTCCATTTTCGAAAGAAATAAGTGAAGACTTTTGGCCTTCATATCGTTTTTGCTTTAATATATGAGCATGTGCTGTCATGATGATAACTCAGTGTGCCATTTGCAGACCCTTTTTTAAGATGTCACTCATCCATCATTTGTACCCGAGTCGACTAAAAAGTTATTTATGAGATTGCTCACATTTTTACTAAGTGTGCAATTTTTGACATTCTGCATCACATATTCGACTCGTCGCGTTTCATGAAATGCATTAGATATTATTGTGTTAACATTGAAAATATATGCTTTCAGCATGCAATTGGGAATATTTTACTCCGCAAGGAGCTTTTTCAATTTTCAAATGAATTTCGTGCATTATGTGACGTTGATCTTTCTTTTGCATGAATTTTTTGCGTTTTATGAAATTCTGAGAGAACATTTTGAAAACGCTCGAAAGAAATGAAAATAAATGGTAAATTTTAATCGAATTCATGCACTGCACGATTTGGAAATTTTGCGTTTTTCAAATTGAGAGTTAATGCATAAGTTGAATAATGAATAAAAATTTATACTCCAACGAGCATTTCTAAGTTCTTGAGATTTTAATCAGAAAATGTGATTTTCAGTAAATGACTCCAAAAGAGAAAATGACATAACTTGAAGCTCCATTCTGATATACAATGTTCGTCATTGCATAACGAGACAGATTTTAAGTAAATGACTTGATAACGCCTCCAAAATTATGGCAACGAGCTTTAGTCCTTACCCTTAAAGCATTTTAGTATATAGAAAAAAAAAAAACTGAAATTTATTAATCACGTGAAAGAAAATTATTTCACAGCAAATGATTTATAACTTTTATGTGAACTTATTTTATATACATTTGTGTGCGTGTGTTTGCAAATTGATAAATTGTTAAGGATATGAAACATGAACCTACATATATTTAGTAACGCAAATATCTCTATAAATTTATAGTTACGTAATGCAAATCATTTATCATTGGCACCCAATTTACATAAAAACAATTTGTGTGTAATGCTGTTTTTAAATAATTTATTCGAAAATGAGTTTAAGAATTAAGTCCTGTTCATAGACTTATAAAGAAGTTCTAATAAAAGTGTTTATTATCTATGGTTTTTGTCTATTTCGGTAAAAGTAACATCATCAAAGCTTTAAAAAGCTCACTTAACGTTAGTTCATTTTTTCGAACAAAATGTAATTAAGAAAATGTAATGCCTTCATTTAAAATAAATGAAAAAGTTCAAAACCTTAGGGATTTCTGGTAGCTGAGGTAGAAATTTATGAAGCTTTGTTAAAGTTCGTTACAGAAAATTACGAAAAAAAAAAGAAAAAAAAAAAACAAACCAAGGGCGCCGATGATGTTGCGTCACGCGAGCTTTATAAATAATAACATCACACGGCCGCGGGAAATATAATGTCCTTAATCGTAGTTTGATTTATTGCTTGTTATCAGACTTATAAAATTATTTGTGTGTCACACAACGAATTGCTATTTCTGTTCGTGAGAGAATTCTTCGTTATTATATTTTCCACATATCGAAATGATGAGTGTGATTAGTCAATAACAAGAAATTCCTTTTATACTTAATACACAACAATCGTGCGTGTTGTACATGCATACGAAAATGTGCTCGTATCATTCCCCTATATAACATGCCATAAATCAAATACACAATTTGTTTAGAATGTAATGGAACAACAAAGACTCTTTCAAATAAATTGATTGATTGTCCCAGTAAGTTGTTTTATGTTCACTTATTTATTCCCTTTCTTTATGTTATTGTTGAACACATATATATTTAAATTAAAAAGAGGCTCATCAATTTGTAAATGATAAATGAAAAGCTCTTTGACGTTTTGTCATGAAAATATCAATAATTGATTGCACAAAAAAAAATATCGATTGTCGTTTTAATTTTATTTTTTATGGAATTTTTAGCTTATGAAATAACTCGGAAAATTATGCTGGAAAATTATTTTTTCCAATTAGGAGAATGACTTGAAATTCCTGCGTGCCTTATAAAAATTAAGCAAACAGAAAAGCTCTCACTTCCAATAGAAATATAATTACATTAATCTAATTACCATCAAGCTCAAAAGTTGATTATCATTAAGGTTTTGTTTACGAGCAAACATAATCTTTCAGCTCGTTTACAAGCAAACACCAAGTTAGAGGAAAATTTCCCGACAAAAGTTTGCCAGAGTAACAGTGAGAGAGAGAGAAAAAAAAACAACTTTAATTAAACAACTCAATTTGCCAAACTTTAATGGTAATTTAAGAGCTTTTCGCCTTTTTTTTCTGTTTGTCCATTGAAACTGTGAAATTTCTTAATTCTTACCATAATTATTCGAGCATTGCGCAATTTTTCATTTTCGCATAAACGCACACCAACATTATATTTGCTGACTTGATAGATGTCATGAGCGTGTTGTTATTAATGATGCAAAAAATGTGATGTCAGTAAAGTGTTTTACAAGATTGCAACAGTATAAAGGGAATATTCGTAAATGAGAGTGCGCTAGATAATTATCGAATTCTGAGCTTAATGTTACCTAATCTTTGAACACTCCCATCAAAATAACTCGCGTGCGTTATCAAAAAATGTTCATTTCATTGCAGAGGCTAATTGTTTGCAAACTGTCACAAAACTAGTTTGGCGCGCGTAAATCAAATTAAAATGCTAAAAAAAAAGAAATAACAAAAAATTACACGCACAAGTTTTATAAGTTTCAGGAAACTTCTACAGCTTTTAAGTGCATTTTTCTTGCTTCAATTACCTCAATTAAATTCACATTTTAAATAGGAATTTCATCAGCTTTCTTATAAAGTCGATGGAATAATTTTCATGATAGCCAGGCCCATTGGCGACAGTCGACATACATGAAAAGTCACAAGATTTATTCATTCTGCACGCGCGCCCGAAATTACTTGGTTGCGCAAACTTTGAGCTAAGTGAGTTTTCGAGCTAGACTAAGCATGAATTGCAGACATCGGGTCAACCAAGGGTTGATATCATACGCAACACTAATATTAATGAGAAAAATCTATCGATTGACAAATTTAAATGCTGCTTGCAGTATAAAAGTTGATGCATTTTTTGCAGAAAATCAGTCTCAAAACTGCACTGGAATTGAGTTCTTCTAGATCGAAAAAAATAAAAAATAAAATCATGAAGCTTACATTGGCAATATTGAGTTTGATTTGTTGTGGATGTCTTGGCATAGATGTTAGCGAAAATAAACATCAGAAGCGCTCGATTAGTGATTTTGGATTGTATTCTGGAAGCTATGGAGTTAGTTCATTTGGATTGCCGTCGTCATCATATATTGGAGCACCAACAATTTCATCACATACCCATACACATTCAACGTCAATTGTTGAAAAGCCAGTAGCTGTTCCAGTTCCATCAATAAGTGCACCTTCATTTTATTCATCATCAATTTTGCCATCGACATCTATTCTTTCAACACCGTCTGTTTTACCATCAACTTCCATTCTCTCATCATCATCTATCCTTCCATCAACCTATGGTTTCAGTTCATATCCATTAAGAAGCGTTTCAAGCTATCCATTAAACATTGGGTATCCAAGCTTCAGCAAATATTATTCTGGACTTCCGAAATATGGTTCGAGTGTTCCAACAACTACCGTCTACAAGAAATCATTTTACTCATCGCCCATCCTTAAATATTCTAAATGGTAATTGGTGGCGTGGCCATTTAAATCATATACACATCATCATTATTATTATTCATCTATATCACAAACATTGTTGTTTTATGCAACATTCATTATACCAAAATATGCTGTTCGCATGAATTCATGTTACAATAAAATTTTCTTTAATATGTTAATGAAATTCAATTTGCCAATAAAGCTTGATAATAAAACTGTATTTACAACTCAACGCTCCTTTCTTTTAACCTCCCCTCAAACAGTCTCGATAGGCTATATCATGATGTCCTCGATATTTGATATGAGAAAAAAAAAATTATTATTAAATAACTTTTTCGTGTTTTCTTATCGTTCGCGTATCGGTGAAATTGATGTCGGTCGAAGGATGAAAACAAAGAAAAACATAAAGTTGATTAGCTATAGGCACGCGACGTTAAATGAATAAGGGTAAAATCGACCTATGGCTTTGGGAAGGAATTGTAACAAATCAAAGAATGCAAAGCTTTGGTAGATTTATCGGAATCACAAAGTTCATAGACGTGCAGAGCTTAATTTTGGAGATTTTACCATGGCAATTGAATGAGGTTATGTCGTCAATTCACAAATTAATTGGCTTCCTTTGAACAATTTTAATTAGATTTGCTTTGCTTTTACAAAATTCAGCATTGTAAGGAATGAGACGATTTTATCAAATTATCTCTATTAATTTTCCGTCGATGGAAATTCAGCAGTTAATTTGTTTGATCCGACAATAGACTAATGTAAATTTTGGGTAACTTCGTATTTGATTGTGAATAACTTTTTTTCAGCTGGTTAATTAATTAACACCGAAGCAAAGAAAAATAAACTTTTCCATCATTGAAGCTGCAAATCGATTCAAAATATGGAATGAGGTGCAAACGTTAGCCCGATGACCTAATGAAATAAGCAAAGTGACTTTCATTACATTCGAACGTCAGCTGGTCTGATTGATGTCGTCTGTGCGGCATTGTGAACATGATACGTCTAATGTGATGACGGCATGCTTAGCAGCATAATTGAATGGAAATTAAAATCATTTAGCTGTATACGTCGCGATAAACTGATAATTTTTTATATTAGAAACTTGATATTACATAACATGAATCGCTCTCAGCATGTCTCATCTAGATTTGTCACTCACTGTTGGTGTGTCTATGGCATGTCTCCTAAAGAGCCAACAAGTTACATATGTTTCGCTGCACTCTCCCATCATTAAAATGGCCTTCAAAGGTATGTGCATTGATTAATGCTATTTTGATCTCTATTACAGACCGCATTTTGATGGATGCAGTTTTCTTTGCTAAACATTCCAATAGCTTGCGTAATTTTTTTTCTTGTGATCGCGCTGCGTGCACGCATATTTTATTTCATCTATCAGAAAATATGTTTTGTGCTCTTGATTCGTTTGGGTGCAAAGCCTTTTGTAGTCGCAACTTGCTTTGTGTATTTCTTGTGTTTATATGAAATCATAAACGGAAATATGTTGCACTCTTTTTTTTGCAAGTTACACATCGCGTCTAAAATGTGCGAAAAAAAAAACAAAACACAGATATTTTTTCCGGCTTTCCCTATCGCAATTGATGACTGTACAGTACACATAAAATTCTTTTTCCTAACACGGCAATGTTGGATGGGGGGTCGATGATGCATTTCTTTTCCATATGATTGCAATATACTCTACGCCGAGAGAAATGGAGGTAAACTTTCGATATAAAAGTAAAATTAATCGAGATGAAAATTATCATTCAGCATCTGCATTTCATTGAGGAATCAACAGCATTACTTAAGAAAACAGTTATAATTCAAATTTAGTGACAACAATTTGATAACTAAATCAAGTGAAACAGAATATAAAGGGAATATTCAAAATGAAACCATTTGTTGGATTATTGTTTGTGCTTTGTTCCTCAGCATTTGTGGCTTCTGGAGATGCATCAAATCGTAATGGAAAGCTGGAAAAACGATCTCTGAGCCATGGTTCATTGATCGGTGGGTATCCGTCTAGTATTCCATCATCGTATGATGGTTCGTATGGCAATTCCTATGGTGGTTCATATGGAATTCAAGGTGCTTCCTTTCCATCGTCTTTTATTGGTGCCGAAAGTTCATCTCCATCAGTTGCATCAGGCGGGTCAATTGTATCAGGCGGGCCAATTGTATCAGGCGGACCAGTTGTATCATCTGCACCATTGTTGCCAAGCGGTGGACCAATTGTAGCACCAGCATCAGCTGTTGGCGTTTCGACTAATACAGATACTCTGACTACCATTCGTCAAAATGTTCCAGTACCATATGCAGTGCCTCAACCATTCCCAGTAGACCGCCCAGTACCAGTAGATAGACCTGTCGCTGTCCCATATCAAGTCAACGTGTAAGTAATTTTATATTCCGAAATATAATCCACATGTTTTATCATGTTTGATTCCCATTTAACTATGTTATAATTTTCCTTTGTTAGGCCACAACCTTATCCAGTCATTAAACATGTTACTGTTGACCGTCCAGTGTAAGTTTAAATTAAAGAATTATACTTAGTACTTTAAATCAATAATAAATTAACTTAATTCACTTTTAGTCCACAACCATACCCTGTAGAAGTTATTAAGCACGTTGAAGTTCCACGACCATATCCAGTAGTTAAAACTGTTCAAGTGTAAGTATACGCGTTTTAAATCCAATGTCTTGGATTGTACTAGAACATACTATATGAGATTTAACGCTTATTTATTTATCATAGGCCATATGAAGTTATTAAACATGTCCCAGTCGATCGCATTGTGTAAGAATTTGAACTCTTTATCAATATAATATTTTCACTGAAAAATGTTTTAACTTAAAGGCCACAACCATATCCAGTTGAAGTTATCAAACAAGTTCCAATCGATCGTCCATATGCTGTTCATGTTGACCGTCCAGTGTAAGTAAAGAAATGTGACATAAAATAGCAAAACCTTCCGTAATTTTGAATCAATTAGGATTTGAAATATATTGTCTTTAGTTCGCCAATTTAAAAGTTTCCTTCTTCAACAGACCTGTTGACAGACCATACCCTGTTGAAGTTATCAAACAAGTTTCAGTTCCTCAACCATATGCTGTGTAAGTTATTATTATAACTATTTCATTCCATAAGAATTTATATCATTTAACATGATGTTTTTAGACCTGTGGATCGACCAGTTGCCGTACCAACTCCAGTAGCAGTTCCACAATATATCCCAGCCCCATACCCAGTATCTGCTGAGCGTCAATCACTCTCATTGTTGAAAACAGTCAGCTATTCACCTTCACCATTCCATTCATTGAAGGCAAAGTTTGGCTGGTAAAATGTGCCATAAAAAAACAACGTTGAGCTTAAAATATTTCTCAAGTACTGCATCAATATTTACTGCTATTATTTTTTGTGATTATTATAATTAAAGCTTATTCAGCTTAAAACTTCGTTATAACTTTTTAAAAATAAAAAATGTTTAAAAAAAAAATTCTCCTGAATTGTTATTTTGTTATTGAATATTTCAGTATTGCCGACATTCCAATTTACAATAAAGCCATACGCATATCCAGTTTTTGAGACTTCATATAATATATATTATTTCTATCACAAACCATGTACATATAAAAATAGTTAAAAGTTCCTTTTTTTTAAAAAAATTTAGGTAGCTTACGTTGGCCATTTTATGTTATTAAAAAACTTCTCGCTCTATAGTGAAAAAAACATTTTGTTTTCCGCATCCTGCAAGATCCTGCCGAAGAATCTTTCCTACATAAATTTGAAGCTGTTTTATAATTCAAAAATCAATCGAGAAAACACAGAAAACACGAACATAAAATCTCATTGTGGAAATTTAATCATTTAATTCTAGAGGATAAAATTATATCATAATTCAATTTTAAGCTTATTATTTTATTTAGTAATAAAAATATAAATTTATAAACAAAATGTTATAAAATTATTTATGGCCGAAAACTTCCTATAAAGTTTCAAAAAGGGATATTCGTAACATTTAAACTAGTTTTGGAATGTGATTGTATAATTGAACTGACGTTGAGATCATAAACTGAAATGTATTCTACGCTTTTTTTTTGTTACACGCGTCGTCTAAATTGTGCAAAAAAAGAAAGACAAAAAAACCCGGAAATTGAGACTTTATTTTCCGATTTTCCCTACCACCAGCGATGATTGCCAACTGCACATTAAATTGTGTTTCATTAAAACCAAAAGCAGCAGTTTGATACTCTTTGATGCTTTGATGGAGGGGTGATGTATCATTTCTTTTCGATCTGATTAAAACGTAATATGTGTGCTGTAATTTACGCTGAGAGAAATGGAGGAAAACTTTCGATATAAAAGGAGGATCAATTGAGATGAAAATTATCATTCAGCATCTGCATTTCATTGAGGAATCAACAGCATTACTTAAGAAAACAGTTATAATTCAAATTTAGTGACAACAATTTGATAACTAAATCAAGTGAAACAGAATATAAAGGGAATATTCAAAATGAAACCATTTGTTGGATTATTGTTTGTGCTTTGTTCCTCAGCATTTGTGGCTTCTGGAAATGCATCAAATCGTAATGGAAAACAAGAAAAACGATCTCTGAGTCATGGCTCACTGATCGGTGGGTATTCGTCTAGTATTCCATCATCGTATGATGGTTCGTATGGCAATTCCTATGGTGGTTCATATGGAATTCAAGGTGCTTCCTTTCCATCGTCTTTTATTGGTGCCGAAAGTTCATCTCCATCAGTTGCATCAGGCGGGTCAATTGTATCAGGCGGGCCAATTGTATCAGGCGGACCAGTTGTATCATCTGCGCCATTGCTACCAAGCGGTGGACCAATTGTAGCACCAGCATCAGCTGTTGGCGTTTCGACTAATACAGATACTCTGACTACCATTCGTCAAAATGTTCCAGTACCATATGCAGTGCCTCAACCATTCCCAGTAGACCGCCCAGTACCAGTAGATAGACCTGTCGCTGTCCCATATCAAGTCAACGTGTAAGTAATTTTATATTCCGAAATATAATCCACATGTTTTATCATGTTTGATTCCCATTTAACTATGTTATAATTTTCCTTGTTAGCCACAACCTTATCCAGTCATAAACATGTTACTGTTGACCGTCCAGTGTAAGTTTAAATTAAAGAATTATACTTAGTACTTTAAATCAATAATAAATTACTTAATTCACTTTTAGTCCACAACCATACCCTGTAGAAGTTATTAAGCACGTTGAAGTTCCACGACCATATCCAGTAGTTAAAACTGTTCAAGTGTAAGTATACTCGTTTAAATCCAATGTCTTGGATTGTACTAAACATACTATATGAGATTTAACGCTTATTTATTTATCATGCCATATGAAGTTATTAACATGTCCCAGTCGACCGCATTGTGTAAGAATTTGAACTCTTTATCATTATAATATTTTCACTGAAAATGTTTTAACTTAAGGCCACAACCATATCCAGTTGAAGTTATCAAACAAGTTCCAATCGATCGTCCATATGCTGTTCATGTTGACCGTCCAGTGTAAGTAAAAAAATGTGACATAAAATAGCAAAACCTTCCGTAATTTTGAATCAATTAGGATTTGAAATATATTGTCTTTAGTTCGCCAATTTAAAAGTTTCCTTCTTCAACAGACCTGTTGACAGACCATACCCTGTTGAAGTTATCAAACAAGTTTCAGTTCCTCAACCATATGCTGTGTAAGTTATTATTATTACTATTTCATTCCATAAGAATTTATATCATTTAACATGATGTTTTTAGACCTGTGGATCGACCAGTTGCCGTACCAACTCCAGTAGCAGTTCCACAATATATCCCAGCCCGCTACCCAGTATCTGCTGAGCGTCCATCACTCTCATTGTTGAAAACAGTCAGCTATTCACCTTCAACATTCCATTCATTTAAGGCAAAGCTTGGCTGGTAAAATGTGCCATAAAAAAGAACAACGTTGAGCTTAAAATATTTCTCAAGTACTGCAACAATATTTACTGCTATTATTTTTTGTGATTATTATAATTAAAGCTTATTCAGCTTAAAACTTCGTTATAACTTTTTAAAAATAAAAAATGTTTAAAAAAAAAATATTCTCCTGAATTGTTATTTTGTTATTGGATATTTCAACATTGCCAATATTCCAATTTACAATAAAGCCATACGCATTTCCAGCTTTTGAGATATCATAGAATATATATCTATGACAACGCATGCCCTAAAATGAATTAAATTTTGTTTTCCGCACCCTGTTTAGGATTATTTCCTGTATGAAGCTGTTTTGTTATTTAAAAATCGATCGAGAAAACTCTGAAAACACAACGGAAAATCTCGTTGTCGAGATTTAATTTTAAGCTTATTTTCATAAGTAGATAATAAAAAAAAATTATTAAGAAGTCATAAAATTATTTATGTTGGAACACTTCCTGTAAAGTTTTTAGGAAGAGCTTTTCGTAACACTAAGCTAACTCTGGATTTTGTTTGCGAATGGATTATTTCAAATCTGATGATTGAACAGCAGGACATTTTGGAGTTCAAAAATTAGTGGAATTTTTGTTATTGTACTTAATAAAATATGGTGAAAGTTCAAAATTTTGCTAATTCAATTTGTGACTTGTAAAAATTTGCGACCACATACATAGCAGACATAAGCAAAAGCCATAAATAGCCGTGTGCAATTATGATTGAAATTTTTATTGCAAGCATAACAAAAAAGCAAATTTTTATTGAGGCTGAACTTGTAAAGCCCATAATAGAGTTGCAGTTATCAACATTTTTCCTATTAGCATTTGTCGCAATGGATATTTAATGTCAAAGATTATCGATTGTGATATAATTGATATCAAATTAAGTTTACGTATCACGTCGTGAATTTGCAACCCAAGAAACAGAAAATCTAATGAATGATAATTCGAAATTACAACCAACAGGCACATGATTACTATCGCTTTGAATTCAATCTACGCATTTGCTATCGCTGGCATCTTTCATCCAATTCGTAATCGTTTAACCACTTAGAAGCAGCAGTATGTCCAATTACGTCCGTATGCCGATAAATGCCATCTGATGCATTTTTGCAATTCATACAAAAAAAAAGTTTTCTATGTCAAATAATTGCAAAGATTTGCCAACCATCCCCAAAAGAACTCGTTGAAAATATTGTGTATAAAAGTCACCAATTTGTGAATAAAATTCATCAGATGACTTTTGACAGTTTCAAGTTGTTAAGTGATTTTGATTTCGTGCTTGGAAAAACTTTTCTGCTTTTAGTTGAGATGAAATTTTTCGTAAGTTTTCAAATGTAGCATCAAAGTTTCAAGACGTGTAAGTTTAACATAACCTTAAATTTGCCTCAACAGATATTATGTTTAATGTTGATCGGTAGCGCTATCGCTGCGGGAGACAATAAAGATGGTGCTGTTAAGTCGAAACGTGCCTATTCATTAGAATATGGATATGAGCCATATCATTCTTATTATGACCATGATGTCGTAGCACATGCTCCAGTCGTAGCACATGCTCCAGTAGTAGCGCATTCACCAGTTTTGTCGTCTGCTGCAATCGTTCAACCCGCACCTTTAACTTCAACTGTTGTCCATCATGCACCAATTGTGCACGCCCCATTAGCAACAAAGTTAACCTCATCATACGTCAGCACAAATGTTCATCACTTGCCAGCTTCTTACGTTGCCTCACCTGCTTCATATGTAGCTTCACCTTCATATGTCGCTTCACATGCCCCAATTGTGGCACCAGCTAGATATATAGCTCCAGCAAGTTATTATTCACATGCTCCTGTTGTAGCTGCTCATTCACCATTTTTGACAGAATTTCATCGTCGTTAATTAAATTTTTCTGATTTCAATGAAACATTTTCGATGGCCATTTCTTAATCTCGTGTAGCACATTAAAATATAAATAAAAGGAAACTTCTGTCGACAAAAAAAATTATCTGACCTAGTTTTAATTTTCTATTCATCTTTTGGGACAATTATGAATTGAATTTTTATGTTCGAAAAATTTGTTTTGATTTATTTGTTTTTTTTAAGGCAAGTAATCGAATATAATACGGTCATACGATCACTACCTAGTTCTCCACATTATATTCACAAAAGGTTTTTTTGTTCTAATAATTTATAAAAGAAAATTACATAATAATACTCACATCATAATTTTTAATTCTATTAATTTGATCCGTGCTGACAAGGTAGATTAAAGCGAATGGGAGCAGTGATATTGCAGCAAAAAACAGTAAACACCGCTTTAAAATGCGACATTGTCGATTTCCTCTCATGAATTTTGATACAAGTTTTTGCTATGTGTTGTTGTTAGTTTTTTTTTTTTGCTACTGCATCAGACGATGATACCGCACGAAAATTACACAAAATCACTGTTTTGTAGCCGATGCAAAAAATAAATGTAATTTTTGATGTTTAATCAAACGAAACTGTTCACAGAAAAGTATACAGCAAAAGCTTTGATTTTTTTTATTTTTTTTTTTTGCTGCACTGCTGATCGTTGTCCATTAACTTGCTAATGCTATTTCACAGTCATGCAGCAGCACAATGATAATTGACAGAATTAACAAACTATAATATTTTTTTTTTTTTTTTAACTTGTGCTTCACAAATAAGCAAATTACATATCACCACTGACTGCAATAAAATAAAGCAGAAATTAATGTAATCAAACAATAAAATCAGATCAAATTAAATTTTTGGGCTCTTTAACTCTTTTTCCCCCATCTCGTCCCGGATGGTTGAGTGACAAAAGAGTGATACAAAATTGAAAATAATGTTTGTACTTCCGACAGTATGAGCAGATTACAATTGGATTGTTTTCTTGAAGAAGACGTGGAAGAGAGAAGAAAATGAAAAGAAAATAATCGATAAGAAGAAAAATCTTTTGCACGAAATGAATGTTTGAACAAAAAGGAAAACAATAACCGGAGCCCCGAAAAGGAATTAAACCAAATTTGCTGACGATGAAAAAAAAATAAGTTTTTATTCCGATGAAGACGATTTTAATTAGGAACATTATTTTCATTTGTTTAATTTTGATTAACTTTCGCAAAAACGCAATAATTTTTTATTTCTATCCTGAAGACATTCAAATATATGGCGAACATACTGAACAAATAAGGACTTTTGCATGATATTTACTTTTGTTATCATATGTCACAGACACAATATTCTAATGCCTTGAAAGCGAGAAGAATGTGTTTTAGGTAAATATAAGTATGTGCGCATATGAGTAATGCTAAATGTATAATGGAGGAGGACAGTAAAAGTTACTTCATGTATGCGAACGCCCGAGAAATATGTGCAAATATTTTCCTTCGACAAACATCAGACAAAGCTAAGGTAACAGTTAGGTCATAGAATTCAATTAAATTTTATTTATTATGCCTTTTTTTCTTTTGCTCTTGTTTGTCGCTTTTAATAAAAGGAAACAAAAGGAGCTTTCACTCAGTAGAAATGGATCAACAAAAAATGCCAGATGAAAACACCATGGAAATAGCTTTTGCTGCGATAGTCATTAAAGTTGTTGTTGTTGGAAACCGATTATACAAAAAAAAAAAACTCGTTGTCCTGTTCAGTGAATCGATTTTTCCACCGAGAAAAGGAATCCCAAAATCCCAAAAGGACAGAAACAATTTCTGAAGGCAATTTAAAATTTTTCATTCACGCAAGAATTAAAATATCACAAAATAGAAATGTTATTTTGCTACAAATCTGTTTTTCAACTTAAAGTTTTCCTCAATGTGTATATTCGAAATTCCGATTATTAATAGAAAGAAGCCATAAATGTTTTCTTTTTTTTTTTTTTGCTTTAATAATGTTCACAGATTTATTTCGAAATCGCTTTTCGTCATTTTTTCTTCGGTGAGTGAGTGTGAGAAATGAATACATTTTCACAAAGTGGAAGCCTTATTGTGAGTGCCTTGCCATGAGTTTTCTATGATAGCGATCTGCGAGCTGAGAAACGTGTGGTTATTTATAACAAAAGAGTCACACTTTTGATTTCAAAAGATTTTTTTCTTATTTTATTTGAATGTTTTAAGCGACACAAATGGCAAATAACACTTTGTCATTAATTAGACATTTCTAAGAATTTTATAACTGTAATTTAGAATTAAGAGAGGAAGTTTCAGGATTAAAAGGGACAGACAAACTCTCGGGTAATATTATAGTCGTCGACGCTTGGTCTGCTGTTTTCGATCAATTTGATTTGCATTTAAAAATAAACATTTCTTTTTTTTTATGAACTCGATTTGCAGAATTTTTTTTTTTATGGCGCAAACATTGAACGAAACGGCACATAAAATCGATAATGAGTTCAATATTGCAGAGAACGATAAAATAATCTGCGGCGCGATTCAGCATTTTCTAAAGTTTAAAGAATGGAATTGAAATGAAATTTTCTTTCGCGAATCATATTACACTGAATCGCGTCCTTAAGAATGCAAAGATAAGCAAAAAAAAAATAAATACATTGAAAGAATAATAAAAGTTCGTTCAGTCGGTTATTGAATTTTGGTTCAAGTGAAAAAAAATTCCTTGGCTGTTTATTCCATAATGAAAATGTCCATCATCAATTAAAAGTGTGGGAATTTCATTGTGAATAATAATAAAAAAAATTTAGAGAATCGTTCTGCTGATAAAAATATAACTAAACATTTTAATTAAACGCTCGAAGTGCTTCCGGATTTTTGCAGCTATGCTATTAAAGCTAACAAGAGAACGCGATATTGTTGAGATTGAAAGAGAAACGGAAATTAAATTTCTACTATCAAATTTTCAATGGTTGTTGTTGTTTCGCAAAAGTGAACATTCGAAATTTTCTTACTATCTACCAGCATGAATATTTAATGTGTAAATACTGTTTAAATGTGCAATTTATCTGCTAAACTCTTCTTTCAGTTCGTGCCCCGCTGGCATTTTCCGCATTGACAAAATCAACAGTAATTTAATGTCAATATTTGGAATTTCACGCGATGTCAGTGTGGCGCTGATAAGAGCCATAAAGTCATTAGCTATATTTAATCATTGCATATATTGAGCCATTGACAATTCAATTGGCAGTTTGATTAATACAGTAATTTATTAATTACATTATACGAATCTATAGGCATTTTACTGAATAAAACAAACAGCGAATATAAAACAGCAAAAATGTTTTCATCTATAGCGGAAATCAAAACAATCGACATTCACTGTATGATATCATCATGTGCTGTTATCGACATAAATCGTCTAAAGTTGGACGTTTGTGTTTTATGAATGAGCAGCACAAAAGAATGCTATGACATTTTGTCGTGGGTGGAATATAAAATCGAATAATAAAATCAATTGGCTGCATAATTGTGTGAACCGATTGTTTTAGTGTCCATGATATATTTACTTAAAGCTTAGAGAATTTTAACTCCATTCAAGCGATTTTCTTACGTCATCTTCAATTCACAATTCAATGCTCCCTGCTGTCGAGTTTTCCTTTTTTTTATTTTTCTTTTCCTTTGTTTTTATTTTTCTTTTCTCGATGTTTTTCTTGAGATCTTGCGGGAGAGAAATTAATATTTTATATATATATATATGTATGCTGAGGAACTTTCGAACGGTACGACGCAAGATGTTATGGATTTTCCGTATCTCGGACTTTTCACTTAGTTGCGGTTCTCATTTACAATGTACGAAAAATAATCCTCACTTTTTGGTTTGTGCAGATTTTTTTTTTTATAAAAATGGAATATTAATTCACGTCAAAAGTTTTCACTCATCGACCGCAAAGAACTCGATAGAAATACATAAAACTTTTCCAATTTGCCTGTACCAACCTCAAAACTTTTAACGAAAAACCGAAAATATTTAAGAACAATTTTCCGAAACACAAATTTTCTTATTATTATATTTTTCTGCTTGGATTTGAAGCACAAATCAAACAACTTTTCTGATATAACTTTGATTATGGGCCGTGGTTCTGTTTATAGCACAACGAAGCAACGCGTCTTCATACTTAAGCGTCTCATTGAAAACTGAATTCATACGCTCACAGTTTTGGGGAAAATTCTCTCTACAATTCCATTCGGTTCTGTTCGGAAAAATGTGCTCTGATAATGATTGTATTTGTTTTTCATTCACGAAAATTTCTATAACAAACTCATTGATTATTTCCGTTTGGAGCAAAAGAAGATTTGTCTATCAGTTTTGTCACTGTGGGTTTTTATGCACATTGCATTGTGACGAATTAATTTCTCAAGAAATCTAAAAATATATCAATGAAAATTTCTTTAGGTAAATTAAGTACCATCCACCAATTGTTTTAATAATTTGTTTATCAACAGTATTTAACAATAAATATTATGAACGGCAGGCAACAAGAGAATTTATATCAAAAATGTGAGAGAAAGAGCGATTCATGCGCATGTCCCATATAAAAAGAAGCAAAACAGAGAATTATTAATGAAAAATTTATGGCTGAAATAAGAAGAGTCGCGCGTTTTTTCTTTCTACAACTTGCAAAGCTTTTTTGTTTTTTAATCATAAATTTTAGTTCACCCAATTGTGTTGGTAAACAGATACGTGGAATAAATAAAAGGGCATTTGATATTACATTCCAACAACGACGCACATGTTGGACTGTTTTTATTTCTCCAGATCAACCAATGGATTTTGTGAATGTGCGATGATATCTATGAAAGGGACTCGTTTGAGGATTTGAGTCTGAAGATAAAAAAGCTTCACATCATCACTCAAAACTTTTGAACTTTTTTTTTTTAAATAAATCAATGAAATGCTATTAATAACCTCAAAATATTTGCAATTAATATTAAAGACGTCACTGTGATAAAATTTAAGTATCAATAAGAAACGAGCTGTGATTGATTGAGAAGTGAGAATAACATGCAATGCCAAAATAAACTCAAGACCTTATCATAACAGTATCGGAAAAAATCTTGCGATAGTTGACGGGATTTTCCCAAAGCAAAAAAAAAACGAGTGGAACACATGAAACTCGAATCAGTTCGAAAATAAAATTATCGGATGAAGGAGTTTTATCACATGGATTAAATGGAGAAATAAATATATATAATGAGACGCAACAAAATTCGTACAACGTTCTAGAGATGGATGACGCAAGCTTTTTGCTCATTCTCGCATGACTCAAAACAACAATTTTTTTTTACTTGCCTACAAACTGATGATGGTCAACATATTATTCATCAAAGTGCTTCCGCTTTCAGATTTTTTTTTACAGCAGCAATAAATTTTCTATAAAAGTTCTCGGACACATGACAAATGTTGGTCATTTTGATTTTAAAAGCATAAGCAAGATGAAGTTGATAACGTTTATTTGTATAGCAATTTTGCTAACTTCAACTTTGGCAGGCAATGTTGAAGAAAAATTTAAGGCATCTCAAATTGTTCCAGATATGATACCAAAAGCTCCACAAGTCCAGCTTGATGTTGAATTCGAATGCGGCAATACAACGTTGGGAAATAAATTTACGCCATTGCAAGTAAGAAACCGACCATATGTAGCCTATGATAATGCAAAAGACAGTGAATTTTATACTCTTATCATGAGCGACCTTGATGCACCATCAAAAACTGATCCTCATGATAGAGAGTGGCAACATTGGTTAGTGACTAATATCGCGGGAAATCAACTCGGCAAAGGAACATTTTTGACAGCGTTTTTCCCATCAGCACCAGCAAAGGGCACTGGTGAACATCGCTATGTTTTATTATGGTATAAACAGCCGGGTAAAATCGATTTCCAAGGTTACGTGAAATTGGGTACCTTCCAAATGAATGGACGTGAAAAATTTTCCACAAGAAAATTCGCTGAAAAATACAAGCTGGGCGATCCTGTCGCAGGAAATTTTTATGTTGCTTCATGGGACGATTCAATTGTTGAACTTGAAAAAATGATTAAAGACGCAAATTTGTAAAAGGAAAATAATTAAGAATACTATTGTGATGTATTTTACGAAATATCTAAGCAACATGAAAATAAATTAAATTGCACTCATTTATTAGGTTTCAGAGAACGTAACAAAAAAATTTAAGATTAATATTTCAGATAGGACACAAACACTTTAATTTATGCTTTGTAGGGAACGCCTTCAGGTTCATCAGTTTCCGCTTTATATGGAACGGGTTCTTCAGTTGCTGCTTTATATGGCACAGGTTCTTCAGTTGCTGCTTTATATGGCACAGGTTCCTCAGTTGGTACAGCTGGCATAATTGAAGGCTCATCGGTTTCTGCATTTTGTGGCATATGTTCTGGAGCATTTGGGTTCTCGCGGTTTAAATATGGAACACCTTCAGGTTCATCAGTTTCCGCTTTATATGGAACGGGTTCTTCAGTTGCTACTTTATATGGCACAGGCTCTTCAGTTGCTGCTTTATATGGTACAGGTTCCTCAGTTGGTACAGCTGGCATAATTGAAGGCTCATCGGTTTCTGCATTTTGTGGCATATGTTCTGGAGCATTTGGGTTCTCGCGGTTTAAATATGGAACACCTTCAGGTTCATCAGTTTCCGCTTTATATGGAACGGGTTCTTCGGTTGCTGCTTTATATGGCACAGGTTCTTCAGTTGCTGCTTTATATGGCACAGGTTCCTCAGTTGGTACAGCTGGCATAATTGAAGGCTCATCGGTTTCTGCATTTTGTGGCATATGTTCTGGAGCATTTGGGTTCTCGCGGTTTAAATATGGAACACCTTCAGGTTCATCAGTTTCCGCTTTATATGGAACGGGTTCTTCGGTTGCTGCTTTATATGGCACAGGTTCTTCAGTTGCTGCTTTATATGGCACAGGTTCCTCAGTTGGTACAGCTGGCATAATTGAAGGCTCATCGGTTTCTGCATTTTGTGGCATATGTTCTGGAGCATTTGGGTTCTCGCGGTTTAAATATGGAACACCTTCAGGTTCATCAGTTTCCGCTTTATATGGAACGGGTTCTTCGGTTGCTGCTTTATATGGCACCGGTTCCTCGGTTTCTACTTCTTGTGGCTTTTGATTTTCACTTAATTTTTTAATAATGCTTTGGAGATCTAAATTTCCCCCGTTAAATACGGACATGCCTGGTTTTATGAAGTCCAACTGAGTGATGAATTGAAAGTCACCTGGATTGATAAACAATGGCAGCGCTGATATTGTAACAGTTGCTGCAACGAGCACTGAAAATAAAATTATTCCCTTCATTTTCGAGCTTCTGCGTCAATGGTTTGGAAGAAACTGAACATTCCTTTAAGGGAAACAGAAGTTTTTATTGGCAGCTGATAAGCAAATTTACCTAGGTTTTGATAAATTTTAAGCCCATGATAAGATTGTGTCATGCTATTTTAAGAGCAAAAAATTACGCTTGACAAAATATTAAACTTTGATCTGGTAGCGTTTTCGATAACTTTCTTAAAACGTGACTGAACTTGAGGATTTTAAACCGACATTTCATTCTGAAAAATTGAAAAGTAATCATAAATTAAATATTTAACGGTAAAATATATTTTGAAAAATATTCAGATCATGACATCAGGAACTGTACATTTTAAATCAGTGTTAGTGATGTGAATCTTGGCTGGATGGAACAAGAAGCATTTGAGTTTTTTTCTACATATTAGATGTTTGTGAACAGCTAAATGTTGTCAGATAAATAAATATAGTCTCTGAAATAAGGAATCTTTCTGGAACCATTTTAAGAAGTTAGGAAGCTTTGATAATCACGTGGATACTTCAAATTTTTACCTGCCCTTATCAGAATCAGTAAAGATACCGGCAATATATTAAAATAAAAATGTCATTGGATAAAGAAGACGAACAGCGTATTGAATTATTGAAATCCAAAATTGGTCAATTCCCTGATTTTCCAAAATCGGGCATTAATTTCAAGTAAGTCTTATCTTGCAAGTTTTAGGGTCATTTGTTCGGGTTACTTTGTATTTATGTATTATGTCTGATTTTTATTTTTAGAGATGTCTTCACCGCACTCACTGATGGACCGACTGTTACAGCTCTGAGAGATCTCTACGTGAGTTACGTTAAAAAGAACCATCCAAATGTTGAAGTTGTCGTTGGACTTGATGCAAGAGGCTTCTTGTTTTGCTTTGCCATTGCTGCCGAGCTAGGCATCTCTTGCGTTCCAGTAAGAAAAAAGGGCAAATTGCCTGGTGAATGCTATAAGGTTGAATACATTCTTGAATATGGAACTGATATATTCGAGATTCAACGCAATGCTATTAAAAGTGGCCAACGCGTAATTATTGTTGATGACCTATTAGCAACAGGCGGCTCACTAAAGGCTGCTTCCGAGCTGGTTCGGAAGGCTGGCGGTGAAATTGAGGCCTGCATAGTAGTGCTTGAATTGACAGCACTCGATGGACGTAAAAATCTCGATGTTCCCGTTTATTCCTTCATTCAATATGATGATTAAGCAAACAGCAAATAGTTAAAATTTTCCGCCAGTATCCATTCCTTGACAATTTTTAGTTTTCCTTCGGCTGACAACGTTAAAGACCTTCGTACACAGGTATTAGTTACTAATATTAAAAGCGATAATAAAGACACGAAAAACGAGTTTTCTACACAACTTTACCAATTGTCCAACTTCTTTTTGTGATTATTCGCTTTCTGCATGTCGAAGAAGTTCTCTTGAAGTTCAGTCGTTGGTAATTGTGTAAACTGTTCAGACGAAGTTTCTTCGCAAAGTCAATCAATATATTTTTTTTGTTTTTTTTTTTTTTAAACCGAAAAGATCATCATGAGATGAAATAGACGGACAAAAATTCTTTTGGCGAATAAGAAATATTCAAGAAAAATTGTGCAATTCAAAAGACTTTCTCAGTGGAATTTATTAAGGTGATTTTTTACGGACTTTTTACACATATCGACTGGTTTCAATATTGTTGATAGTTTGCGTGATAAATTGTGCAAATTAAAAGTGTTAACAACATAACAAATGTGGACCACCTCACAATTCTTAATTTCTTAAGACGAGGTTGGCAGCGTAAATGGGATTTTTATTGAATCATTAAGTTAACTGAAATTTAAAACTAAAAGACCCGTCTTTATAAATGCGTCGGAATCTAACGGTGCAGCAACATGATGAAGAACAAAAGAATTATTCCCATCTTAAAAGAACTTCCAATTCCGCTTTTGTCCATCGTCACTCCATTTTGCCAACTTGCATATCGTGTGAATGCGCAAAAAATAAAGAAAAAAGTGTTACAACTTCATCATCGCGGACCTTCATCGAGCTGCTGCTTTTTGTGAAAAAGAATAAATTCAAAAAAATGATGGACAAAAAAATTGATGCTGTCATAAATTGACGTAAGAAAAAGGAAATTTCGATTTAAGGACAAAGCGACTGGAATTTAAAATTTCGCTCTTTGGAAATCGATAAATGGAAAAACTTTCTCAAATCGACAGCGATCGCAAAAAATTTTCCCATTTTCTAAATCGACTTTCTTGTTCTCGATTGATAACCAGTCAAACAAGCTTTGTTTCTTGTATTTACAAACTGCATATCGTCAGCATATGGATGCACTAGAATGTAGGACTTAATGTTTTACACACATCCAGCGCAATGAATCATATACAAAAGTATTTTGAAATTACCATCGAATAAGATTTTCTGAATGAGAATGATGTGAAATCATAAATTTTAATTTATTACTCGCATCAGCCAAACGAAAACCATTTCCGCTACATTCGAACCGAGCCCAGAAATATTTTTCTTTTATGATTTTTCTGTTCCATAATTGAAATGATGTGCTTCAAGGTTCAACAGTGTTTGGTTGAGTAAGAAAGTGTTAAATGAGACCACTAATACCCAAAGCATATTTCTCTAAATTTGCATGAGCTATTAAAATGATGAAATGACGTCACTGACTAATTATAATACGGAAAAATTCCATGCATCATAATTTGGAATCGATTTATTACAAAAACTGTATAAGAAAATTTGCGCAATTTTTTTTTTGCCTTTCTTTGTGCTTTCATTTTCGACACAGTTAAACCATTTAATTTTTCAACTCAGACACGATCGGCCCATTGCATTTGAATTGATCACTGTATTTTGGTGAGCGCAGAATTTAGACAGGCGCATGAATCAATGAAAATCAGAATTAAGTTGCGAACATATCTTTTAAGTAATCACTTCGTTCATTTATTTATTCGACTCCAAAGCTTAAAGTCCTTTCATTTTCTTTTGCCTTTAACAACTGCTGACCTTTGTAAGACTTCATAAACTAGATTTTTTCTAACGCTCACTTCCAGCGACTGCTCGAGGGTCTTTTTTTTATAATTCAGTGACATTTAACCGCGAAACCAAATTCTGTTGTTTGTGTATCAAGTTGCAGTTGCACAAATATAGTAGATTGTGCAACTTTGGTTTGTTTTCTTATTTTTTATTTTTTTTTCCGAAACAATAGCAAGCAAACCACGTTTAATAATAAGCATTTCATTCATATTCAAGGGAAATAAAACTGTGCGATAAATAATAAAAAAAAAATCCAAGCCGGAGTCACAAGAAGCAAAAATAAAATCATAATAAACATAAATCCGCCGCAATTTGCATAATTTAATCGATTTTTGGTATCGCGAGCGCGTGAAATATCCATGATAACATTTGTGATGTTGTGCTGCAGATTAGCCATTAATTAATTCCTTGAATTTGAAAAAATTATTGTAGATAACAACCGAAAGTGACATCATTAAAGATGGGCACAAAGATCGTTGAATATGTTGACTCGACGCATCTATATGCCACGAATTACATCAGAAATTCGAAAGCAATTGCTGTGCTTTGGGCCATCTTCACGATTTGTTATTCCATTATTGTGATTGTTAGTTTTGTCACACCTGGTAAGTTCTCAATTGAATTTCAGCTTCATCATTCAAGTAACAATTGCTTTTATTTTACAGAATGGGTGGGCGATTTGGAGTCAGAGACTGGTGGCCGGATCGGCCTATGGAAAGTTTGTGAACGCAACGAATTGATGGACAGTTGCGTTGGTGAACTAGAAGATATGCTGGAAATGACCTCATTGCCATTTCAGGTAGCATAATTAAAATTATTGACAAACAGTGCTTATCAGTTCTAATATTAAAGGTAGCTACAATATTTGCTGGCATTGCTGTAGCTACATCGCTGCTAACAATTATGTGTCTTGTGTTTATGATGTTCCTCAAATCTACAACCGTGTTCCACATTTGCGGTTGGATGCAGATTCTATCAGGTGAGCACTTTCGCTAATATAAAACTGGTCTTCCTGCATCACTGATAACCCTGAGCCAATATGTTGTTTCACAATTTATTACTTTTCTAAAACAAGTTTTTCTTATATTTTGCACACGAGAGAGATTTGATTCAGTACAAGAGCAATTGGACGGCTTTGATTTTAAAGCCATAATTTCATTAATTGATTTATGCTTCCAACTGAGTGCCGACAATTGAGTTCTTCTCTTAGATATATTTTCTGGGTCATTGGATTCATTTCCCTTCTACGATCGTGACGATCAATGAGCAAATAATGTCACACCATTGTCTGATTAATTATAGATTATAAACATCCATGATGGTTTCACTATTTGCGTCCATCCGCTTAAATTTGATGGGTTTTTAATGTCTTATATCGCATCTAGTTTCCGATTAAAATTGTCAAAGATTGAAAATGATCAATTGCTGTGCGAGCAACAGCTTAAGTGGGAACTTCAAATTATATTGATATTTTCAAATATGCGTGTTAATTTAATTGCAAAGAATTTCCCCAGGAAATGAAAACCCTTCCATTTCCCCATGATCAATTGTTGATTACGTAATTGATTGACTTGAGTCTGCATAAATGAAGCGTGAATTCCATTACGATTGCGTGAAATCTCAATTTTCACTGATATTTTCTTTACATAAAATATCTTGCCATTGCCATCGAAAATGAATTTTTACACTAAAACTTTCAATTTCGGTCGCTCCAGAGCATTACTGATGTTCTGATTACGTATTTCACTCAATTTTTCGGTCTTTAATTTAGATTTATGCGTTTCAGTGGCTTCGCGGTAGGTTACACACTTATGAACATCAATCAATCTTCACCGAATAATTGCGTAACAAAATTTTTTAATGAGAATTTTAATTGATCGGCAAAAAGATAGCGAAATTATTCCTTAACTCGTTACCTATTACAGGGATGTTCCCTAAACAAAAATCATGCCACGCGTTCGTATTGATCGCGCAATAGTTCCCAATCCAACAATTGAGCTGTAACTAGCTCCATGCGGTTTTGTACAAGAAAATTTCACCTCACGACTCTTGTTCAATGATAACAATGGAAGATTGCGGAGCATCAAAAAAAATCTTACGAATAAAAAAAGTACGCACAATGAAGTCGTTTTTTATTGAATAATCTTTACAGCTTGTTCAGCATTGGCCTCATGGTCTGAAAAAAGCAAAAAAAAAAAGCTCAAAAGCTATAAGTAAAAGACAATAAATGGGAGATAATAATGTTTTTAATTGAATCAAATTCATGGTCCAATGATCACGCTCAGCGATATTTTATGCAGTTCATTAAATGTTATGTTTTTCTTGCAGCCATTTCAATGATTGTGGCGTGCGCGAGTTTTCCATTTGGCTGGAATTCGGATGATTTCAGGAAAATTTGTGGCCCTGAAGCAAATCGTTTTGATTTAGGACTTTGTGGCATTCGATGGGCATATGCGTTAGCTATTATTGGTGAGAATCCTTTTTTTTTGTATTAAAAGTTAACAATTAGCTAACATTTTAACAAATATTTTAGCTTGCATCGATGGCTGTATATTAGCCACATTAGCGTTTATTCTTGCCACTAGACACATTAGACTTCAACCGGACCCAGCCTATCAGCGAAGTATCGGTACAGTTAATAATGCATACATAACCGATGTTAATTCACTAGCTGGTTCTCGAAAGTCACTAAACCTGAAGCCTGTTCTTTTGGTGACGCCACCGCATCACAATATTAACACTGATGACAGTATTTCACAATTTTCAAGTCGCAATGGCACGAATCATCGATTCCACAATCCAATGCATCATCAATTTCAGCTTTAGTTTCATTTATATGTCGATACTACTGTAAATAGTTTAGATACATTTTGTTTAAAGTTTATTCACATCATTCTGATTTGACCCATTTTAATTAAACGCAAAAAATATAATAAAGTGATGTTTTTAATTATACAACCTATTGGCGGTACCGAAAAAAAGCAGTTTTTAAAGTGAAATTTATTACAGCTAATTTTATTTTGACAAAAGAATAATTTCGAAATTATTTTTTACAGTGCTTATTTAAAATTGGCGCCTCATTAGCAGAGAATAATTAAAAGCTCATTTCCTTTTGCTGGTTGAATTTTTGGCGAATTTTTAGTATAAATTCTCTGAATTTTCTTTGTAATCAAATTGTTGAGCATCATGAAATTACTTGCTATAGTCTTGATAATTTGGACCTGTTGGACTTTCGCAGCTGTAAGTTCCTTTTGACAGCATTTGAATACTTGATTTATTTTGTTTACCTAAAAGCGCAGCGGGCGCGACTATCAAGTACAAAAAGTGGAAAATTGTCCGATGTCACTTCCAATGATGCTTCATCTGAATTTCCCCGAAAAAAATATCAATAAAATCATGTATAGTGGTTATATTGAAATTACAGAGGAAATTACTGGTGAAATTGAGCTCGTTCTTGAGGTAAACAAATGTGATTTGGAAATTAAGGCATGTGAGAAATACAATAGCCTAAAGATTGGTGGAATGTGTCAGAAGTTCAAGGATAAAAACGCCTTTTATTCGAGTGGTTTGTCGACTATAAAACCGCCCCTCAAGTGCCCCATAAAACCTGGAAATTATAGCATGGAAAATTCTGCCATCGATCTCTCTCTTGTTTCAGTATTTCCTCTTGATAATTTTGCCTGGATTGTCATATTTAAATTCGTTGCGGCTGACAGTAACAAATCAAAAAAGACAGTCATGTGCATAAATTCTGAAACAAAAATTTTTAAAACCAGGAAAATTCAATAAAATTGACAAAAATCTTAAAGGATTTTTAGTCTGAAACAACAATTTTGATATCAAAATTTTATTTACGTAAAATTTTATTCACATCAAAATGCTTAAATATAAAATTAAATCGTCTCACAAAATTCATCTTTTTTTGGGGGGTTTAATTTTTTTTAGTTTTCTTAAATAAAAAAATATTGAAAGATTTTGAAAGAAAAGAAATATAAAAAAATGTTCATGGCAAACATTTTTGGGATAAATATTTTTTTTTTATGTTAGTTGTGCTCGGATGTTGTTTCTTCAGATACGCCAGCAGATTTTTCAGATGCTTTGTCAGATTTCTCTTTCTCAGGACAATCAGCTACCAAATGATCTTCCTTTTTGCAGTAATGGCAACGCTTTGGCAATGGTCCTTGTGCACAATCGCTTGCGAGATGATTTGCAAATTCACCGCAATTGTAGCAACGAACTTTTCGAAAGCGTTTCTTTGGCTTTGGCTTGAAATTTGAGCCTTGACATTCTGTTTCCGATGGTCCGCTTACTTTAGTTGCCTCTAAGCCTTTCCCACTTTCTTTGCATTCGAATTCAACTAACTCATTTTCACCAAGTGACCTAAAGCCACCCATTTTAATGACACTCTGAAAGAAAATTTAAATATTTCTTAACATTACCAAAAATTAAAAGAAAATTCAAATCCCAACCTGATGCACAAAAACCTCCTGTCCACCATCTTCAGGAACTATGAAACCCCATCCTTTAAGCACATTAAACCATTTGCATCGGCCTAGTCTTACAACTCTTGCACTGTCACTTGATGATTCAGAACCTGAAAGAAAATCGAACATAACCAGAATTAATTTAATTCTCATTTTTAGGGTTTTGCCAAAATGTCACAAGAACTTGTTCTGCGTGAGAACACTTTCTTTTACCGTTTATCTCTCGCCACCCTATCTTTTAAATCTTTTCAATTATGAAATATAAATCTTTTTCATTCATATTGGAACCCTTTTTCAAGTATCTTAAGCATTATAAGAAATTTTACTATCTACGACAGTAAAAGCGGAGTGCAAAGGGTTAAAATAGTTTTTTTTTCTATGTGAAAGTATAGAGAAGAAATTCAGTCGCAATTAGAGCATTAAAATTCATTGAATAATGAGAAAGTTTGATGAATAGTTTCGGGACTTACTGGAATAATTGTGAGATTATAGATTTTAGTCCACCATTTCTCAACTAAACAAACTTTTTTTCTGTCGGCTAATTTGAAGACATGCGCAGATTGTCGAAAACAAAAATCATGTAGCTCATGGACATTTTATAGAATTAGTTGGTAAAAAAATCCCAGATCTTTAAATCATGTTTCAAGCATGGACGCGATTATGAAGCGGAAGTCAATGTTGATTTTTTCGTTTAGTAAATGCACAGAAGAACAAATAGAAAGTTGTCGATTTATTGGAATTTCAAATGCATTCTCTCACCATAAATTAAACTTATCACAAATCTGGAGCGTGTGAAAGAGAGGAGCAGTCATATCATGAGGTCATTGAATCAAGTAAAATGGAATGCGAGAAAATTCTTATCGGAATTATTTGATGCACATGTGTCATGAGTTTACGAGACAAAAAAAATAAGAAGCAAACAAATTTTCCAATGAAATGAAACATAAATATCATTGCACCATCATTAGGTCTTGTGACGCTCGCATACAAACAAAAAGTGCGTAGAAGATTTCGAAGTTGCTTGTTTGTCTACCTGCATCGTTCATAGTCGTGAGTTTATTATTATTTCAAATGGTGTTTTTTTTTTTTTTTTCAATTTCTCGTTTCATTTGTACCTGCTCAGTGCTCACAATTTAGTTTGTCGGGAAGGGTTTGCAAAGAGATTGCTTCAACTGCAAACATAAGCTCTAACTGTGTAGATTCTTTGCACATTTTTTTTAGGATATTGAAAATTAATATCACTTTAAGGACTTCAATTCAACGTAAATTACCTTCTGTTCTTGGTGCGTCAATATCCTTGCTATCAATACTTGTTGGATCCTCAACAATATCCGATTCCGATGCTGCCATATTTCTCCGAATTCCTCTATTCCAATCGCCCACACAAATTTCACATTTTATTACAATTTAGAGTTTGAAATATATTTCACGCATTGTCCTTCATCAGAATTTTCATCTACTTACGCAACACAACACAAAAAAAAAAACATTCGACAAAGTGTTGGAACTACTTTATGCGCGCGCTATTTTTGTTTTGTTATCGACACAGCAAACCTAAATCAAATTCCAAACAACTCGAGGTCACAGAAACTGCGTTTCAATTTTTATAGGCTCATCGGCGGCTTGTATATTCACGAGTTAATTAAAGTTTATTAATTTGTGGAAGAATTCACTGTAATTGCGTAAAAAAAAATCTTTCTTTTGGGAAGAAAACGATAATAGCACGCGGTTCTCGATGAAAAACAACAGCAATGCGTTTGTGTTCTTATTAAATTCCAACCGTATACTGATCTTTGTTATAGCCCTATGCACATAAATATACTAAATATATCTATGCATCATGTATAGGGCCTGAGTTTATGCGTGAGATATACGCATTACATGAAGGCGGAGTCTACATAACAACAATTCTCTTCTCACAGGTTCTAATGTTTTAGTGTTAGTTGGTGTAATAACATACTGCATGCTCATAAATGAGGTGTGTATGAGTGAATTTACACTTATACCCTAAGAAACGCACAAACATCTTTAATGAATTGTGAGAGAACTTAAGAGAGCCAAAAGAAATAAAAGGGTCTGGAAAGAAGTTTCGTAGACTAAAAAAACTTTCAAAGTTGTATTTATAAATAGTAAGGCGATAGATAGAAATTCCAAGATGTGCATTCATTGTTCAGTTTTGTCACTTTATCTTAATGTGCGTATCACATGTGAAACTTTTTTTTTCGTAAATGTTTGGAGAGAGATAATGGAAAAGTAAAAACTTTCCGATAATCCCAATCGTCATTCAAATATTTCTCAATGAAATTCCTCAGTTTGTTTACTTGCATAATGAATGTTTGGTTGTAAGATGTTTGCGGAACGCTTACAGTTCATTTTATTTACTTCATTTATCACATTTTTATGACAATAATTTTTACAACTTACTGCAGTAATGTCGGTCGGCATCGAAGCATCGAATGCATGCTTGGAATTATTGATTTGTTACGTAACAACATTTTCCATATACGACGTCATTTATGTTTCTTTAAGACATTGAACTTTAGGAACCTAAAAATAGATCAATCAACATGCTGTTGAACTATGAACTAGAGCAAGCCTTTTAAATACTTGACAAATATTCAACAAAGCTACTAAAAAAAAAATATTGATTTAGAATTTTCATGATGAAACATTTTAAGAAAACATCGTCACACAACCCTCGCAGTGTTGATGAAATAGGGTCGATGGATTGATATTATTCGTTGCTTTCTAGCATTTGAAAAATGAGAAAATTTCAGGGTTTGCGAGTGAAATTTTAGTTCGATATCATAAAATTTTCATTGTGCTGAGTCCCTGAAAAGAAATCGAGCAAACATCGAGAGGGAAACAAGACACGTTCGCATAAATAATAAACAGGGGTTGTTTAGGAAAGTTCTTTAAATGAATAATTTTTTTTTGTTTAATAAAAAATCGACCAATGATTGTTAAAAAACTGCGCGAGAATGTTTTTTATTCGACAAAAATGGGATGTGCGCGCTCTCAACTCACTGAGAAATATTTCGCAACAAAATGACGGCATTAAACATTAAATGAGCTTCTTCTTGATAATATTTTTAATAGGTCAATTACGAATTTGACTAAAATTTAAACATCACAGTAATTATTTTACGTGCATTTATTCAATTGCATTAAAGTTCATCGACATCAGAACAAGAATAAAGAATTTCGATCGATTTCAGATTTTCCATTCGATATTTTCACAAAATATTTTATTTAGTGAATTAAAGCAGATTTTAATCTCCAGTTGAACGAAAAAAAAATTCTAATCTTCCACCAGCTGTCCGAAAGAAAGCACCATGGGATGGTTGTTGGTCAATTATTCTGCATTATTGCATTTTGTAGATCACAAATATTGAATTTTATGAAAGCAAACGTCAGGGCAGCAGATGAAAAAAAAAAATGCAATCACGACTGAAAACTACTGAACTAGTTTTACGATCCCTGTTGTCCACTGTCAATCACTTCATTATTATGCATGCCCTTAAATGCACTAAACAATTCCAATTATGTAGATTTTTGTGTTCAACTTCAAAGTATGTTTCCATTAAAACTGAAATTATTGATTGGAAATTGCTGTGATGGGGGAAAAATCACTAACAATGATTGAAATGCTGGGCACGAGACATGATTTCTATACCTTTTATAGTTTTCTTTTTTTACCAACAACAAAAGACTCTTTTAATCCTGACAACATGCCAAGGGTCAATCTGTTGTTTGCAACAAATATTTTTAACGAAATGCCTCCGAAATAATATGACCGGAAATAAAAAAAAAAAAACTATAAATATTTCGTATCAGAAAGTAAACAAAAATTTAATCCAGTTACTGTTTTCTATTCTGATAAGAAGCCGCGATATGTCAGCTGTAAAAAGCAAATATTTACGATTTCGTTACATGATGTTAAATAAAAAAAAATAGAGAAAAATTTTCTGAATGATATTCGGCAAAAAGGGTGACAGACTTTGGAAATTATTGATAATAATGAAATATTGTGGAAGGAATCAAATCATAGTCTCTGGCATAAGTACAACCATCAAGTGAATGTAAAATCTACTTACGATTAAATGTTTTATTTGTGTTATACTGTGTCGCCATCTGGCCAAAATAAATGGCTGGTCTTTTCCAACTTGACTAAAACACTTGACTTGTTACCCTGGCAACGAAAATTAAAACAAGCAATTTTGCATTACCGGAAGATTTTGATAATATTAGAAATGGTAATTAAAGAGCTATTTTAATTTATTGACACTAAAGATTTATTGATCCTTGCAGATTCTTTCAAGAACCAAAACCGATTCGGCGAAGTCGTCACAACGCGACTCGGGAAGTTCGGTAAAGAAACGAGCAATTCCAACGTTTGAGGAATTTCTTACGCGTCGCGATTATGTAGGTGCAAAAACATTGCTAAAATATTCAAAGGATTACGATGAAGAAGATGACCGTGATAAATCGTTTTGGCTTGCATATTGTGACTTTCATTTGGGAGAGTACAAGCTATGCCTCGAGCAGTATGAAAAAATGTTCGATGAAAATCCAACATCTAAAGATATTCCACTTAATCTGAGTGTTTGCATGTTTTACTTGGGAATGTATGAAGAAGCTCAGAAGATTATCGAAGATTTGCCGGAATCACAATTGAAGATACGTTTGTTATTTCATTTGGCTCATAAGCTCGGCGATGATGATCGACTGATGGAACTTCACAGTTCATTGCGTGATGTTATTGAGGATCAATTGTCTTTAGCTGGATTGCATTATCTGCGTGGACAGTATCAGGAAGCGATTGATATTTATAAACGAATTTTGCTCGATAACAAGCATCTTCTTGCAGTAAATGTTTATGTTGCTTTGTGCTATTACAAACTTGACTATTTTGGAATGTCTCAAGAAGTTTTGGATTTATATCTTGCCCAATATCCCGATTCCACAATTGCTGCAAACTTGAAAGCTTGTAATCGATTCAGAATGTTCAACGGACCGGCTGCTGAACAAGATATCAAACATTTGCTAGAAAATGGTGTGTTTGGTATTGATTTATTGCGACATAATTTAGTAGTTTTTCGCAATGGTGAAGGAGCGTTGCAAGTGCTGTCGAAGCTTTTAGATATTATTCCAGAAGCGCGTTTGAATCTGGCAATTCATCATTTGAAGCGTAATGAAGTATTGGAAGCACATCAGATGATTAAAGATGTTCAACCAAAAGTCCCGCATGAATATATTTTAAAGGGTGTCGTCCATGCTTGCATGTTTCAGGATACGGGATCGGTAAGATTGAATACTTGAGTAATATTCTGAAAAATTATTCAATTTAAACTTTTACAGAAGGAGCATGCTAAACAAGCTCAGCAGTACTTACACCTAGTCGGTGGCTCTGTACAAGAATGTGACACGATTCCTGGTCGTCAAGCAATGGCATCATCGTTCTTTTTGTATGGACAATTTGAAGAAGTTTTGGTTTACTTGAATTCAATTCGTAGCTTCTTCATAAATGACGACACTTTTAATTTTAACTATGCGCAAGCTAAAGTTGCGACAGGCTATTTTAAGGAAGCTGAAGAACTATTAATGCAAATTCATAGTCCACAAATAAGGAATGATCACACATATTCGATGATATTGGCACGTTGTCATATTCACTGTGGTCATGCTGATCAAGCTTGGAATATTTTCGTTACAAAAGATACGACACCAGAAGCATTTTCATTGTTGCAATTGATTGCTAATGATTGCTATCGTGTCGGTGAATTTTGGATTGCAGCAAAGTCATTTGATATGTTAGAAAAAATGGATCCATCACCAGAATATTGGGAAGGAAAAAGAGGTTCATGTGCTGGAGCATTGTACAACATTATTATGAAGAAGAAAACTGGAATTCCCCCAAATGGCATCGGTGAAATTATTTCATTGCTTCGAGATTCATCAAATTCTCAATCTGAAGCTATGTTGAGAGCTTTTCGACGCTATGCAAGTTCATTGAAATAAAACTTTTTGTTGTCAGTTTTGCACACTTGAATGTATTTTTGTAATGCAATTTTAACCGTAATCTGAATAAATGCTGAGTGATATAAAAATAATAATTTCTTTCACGAATGCTGGACAAAATATTGCGACTGACATATTTTGAAATGGATCACAAATATGATGACGATGCTATTAAAAATTGTCAACATAAGAATTTTTCCATTTATAATTTTTAATCAAATTTTTTTTTTATTTCAATTGTTGATGTTTTTTACGCTTAGACAATTTTTTTTTCTTTCGATCAAACTTCTAAAGTTCATTTATAGTCTAAGAATTTTTTCTTTATCTTCCACGTTACAGCTACATTTATTTAAATTAATTGTTACCAGCTATGTTGTGTAATAAAATAGTTATGTTATTCCTTGCTTCACTTGAAACTTCAAGTTGAAATAAATTTTCATTGAGTGCATGGAACAAATATCTCAACTATGAAGCGTGCACTCAAATCAATTATTTCATATCATGTAAATCACTGATTCTTCATCATCATCATTATTACTAAAAACACTGTTCAACATTCCATTATTACGTTCAAAAAAGAAACAAACAAACCGAGAAGCTTAGCTTGAAACATCATTAACATGGACTCTGAAATTGGTTTTCATGTTAATTCTAATAGGTATTGTAATCAGTTACTTTAATTTCTCTCATCAATGTGTTGTGTATTTGCAATTATCATTAAATTTTACTTTTTTTTTCATATCATTTTAAAAATGAATTTAATTAAATTTACGATATTAATTATTTCTTTTTTTTATACTCCAAAAAGGTACATGAAAAAAGGTAAAATGTTTATCCACTGTTTTGATGACAATTTGCATCGTTTTCTAAGCATCACTTATAAATAATTATTTTTTTTTATTATCATAATTTCCAAATTTGGATCATCGAAAAATGTGAATCAGATTTTTTTTTGCAAGTTATTTCTTAAGCAAATTTTATCAGTTCTTTGATTCGCAATCGTTCAGTCAAATGTTAAATTAGATCGAAATAATTCATTGGAGATTCATGTAGGTATTTATGAAACAGAGGTAAAAATAAGAAACATAACAGAATATTAAATGAATTAAGGAAGGCACCAATTACGTGTGAATCAATTCAGGTTATTTTGTTTGTAATGGAAAATGCTGAGTGCGATCAAATTTATATCAAGTAAAAAATCTACATAACGTCTCTGTGTATTTATATTCTCGCATCACATGATGTTTTTAAAGCCACTCCAATAATCGCCAGCAAAAATAAGAATAGTAGATGATAAATAAGAACTTATTTCACTGTGTAAAGCCTCTTTGTTTATGTTAGGGTTAGTGTGACACTCAAAAAAAATTAGCAATCAATGATAGATCGGGCGAAAAGTAATTAATACGGTGGGATTTCAATTATCAAAATGTTAAATTAAAGTGAGCAGATTTCGAGGAATTAATCAAGTCATAAACTTATTTGGTATTTTTTTTTATAACTTCAAAATTGTTGATGCTTTGCGATTATATAAAATTGGAGATCTTATTTTTCTTTTACCATTACTATTGCAAAATATTTCTCTGATGTGTGAAAATCTCTTGCTTTTATTATCATATTATTATTACAACAGACCCAATTCACATAACTCTGAGCCTCTTTATCATTTTCAAGTGTAATTTTCTCAACAATTTTATGATGAAAAAAAAAAAAAAAAAAACGTTGTGTTGTATAAAAATTGTATCACTATTATCGTTTAATGTATATATTCAAGATACCCAAAAAACGAACAATTACAGATTTTATTTAGTAAAATTTATTTCTCGTAATATTTTTTTTCTTCCTTTTTTCTCATTTATTATTTTTAAAAGCACCACGATCTTCAGCTGTTTGATTTATTTTAAATTTTCATTTTTAATATTTATATCAGTTTTCTTATTCATTCTAGATATTGTTTTTTTTTATAAGTAATTAGGTAGAAAGAAGAATTGTGACCGAGTTTAAAATGTTAGAAATTTTCATCAGTTCGATGATGAGCTGGTGGAGAGTAAAGAGAGATTGAGTATGAAAAAAAAGGTTCGTTTGTCTGCATTCTAAAGTTCGTTTTATACTTAATTAGTTGGAATTATTGGGGGGATTTTTTTAGTTAAACATCAAAGTTGTGTCAAATGTTTTCTTTAATTTTACAATTTGATCCATTTTGTTATTGCTTTGAGAGTGTTCGAAATAAAAAAAAATTCTCTGAAGTTTCACAATAGAACGTTGAATAAGTTAATTGTCAGATCTCACATGAAAGGACTTTGAATTTGATCATTTCATAATTGTTATTCAACGACATTCAATAGAAGATTTTCACTAAATTATTAATTAAATTATCAGTCATTACACAGTTTTTTTTTACTTCATCTAAATCTACACTTGAAGTCTTAATTTTGCGTTATGTTTTGATGCTCATTGCGAGAGCCGAAAGTTTTGCGGGGGCGTTTGTTTAAATAATGTTTCTTTTTATAATAATAAATACTGCAAATATTGTTAATATTATGTTGTATGCGTGTGTTATTTACATGATAACTTGAAGATATTTCTCTTTTTTTCCTGTTGTAGAGGGCTCAAAACACAACAAAAGCTTATTTACATAAATAAGGAAAACATCACTAAGTAGTTTCATCATGAAATCAAAATAATAATTTATAGATCGAGTCTTATGCTTTTTTCTTAAAGTCCATCATTTCTTATATTTCTGATGTAAAAAATTGCAGTCCAGTGTATTGCTGCGATTCCGAAGGTGCCGCCGAAATGTTGTTGATTTTATTTCGTAATGAATTTATGTGCATTCGATGATCATTGGCTGGCTTGATTCAATAACACTTGGTCGATTGCCATCGTTGTTTTGCTGATGATGCTGATAGTGTGACGAATTTTGAATAATGTGTGATTGCATTTGTGAATCTTTTTTAATTTGCATCTCATGCAGTTGTTCATTCATTTGACTTGGTTGCTGTGATGTATGATTTTGTACTGGATTTTGTGATGACGGATTGCCCGTTGGCTGAATGCAGATGAGTGATTGCGATGGATGTCCAATGTGCCTCAGATGGGGATGATTTGGTGTTATATGAACCGATTGTTGTTGATGCTGCTGATATTCGTACAATTCACGTTCACGATCAATTTCGCCATGTTCTTTTTCGCCTGAAATATTTAATTGAAAAGTTTCTTTATTAGATTTTCACTTAACTTCACAGACAGCGCAATGGTACTCACCTAAATATTCATTTGTTGCGGCAGCTGCTAGTGCCATTTCTTCCTCAAGATTATTTGGCTTACAGCTGGTTGTTTTCCAGTGTGTCCTTAATCCTGAAGCACTAATATACTTCTTATCACAGCCCTGGCACACATATGGCCTATCATTTGTGTGGAGTCTTTTGTGCAATTTCAAGTGAACAAATTGAGTAAATTTCTGCGGACAAAGATCACATTCGTATGGTTTTTGTCCGGAATGTAACCGCAGATGTGTTTTGAGATTTGATGTTGACGAAAATCGCTTCTTACAAATGTCACATTGATGAGGTTTCTCTCCTGTGTGCACTAAATGATGCTTCTGTAGATGAGCTAATTGGGTGAAGGACTTGGTACAAACATTGCATTTGAATGGTCGCTCGCCTGAATGAGTTCTCAAGTGAACTTTTAAGTTTGATAATTGACCAAAAGTTTTACAACAAACATTGCATTCATAATGCATCTTTCCATCACGTTTCTTTAGTGGATACGGTAAACTTTTATAGCCGCGTGATCCTGGAGAACCTGGTGAATGTGGACTGCCACTTCGCGAGTACGATTCCCCATCAGGGCTCAAGCTGCAAGGCGGTGAATGTGGAGAATGAGAATCACGTGAAGTATTCAAGTGCTGCAATGGAGGCAATGGCGTCAATAGTGGATGATTTAATGGTAGCTGGTTGCCATTTGTAAATGGAAGCATAGCAGCACCAGAGGATGACGTCAGTCGTTCATATTGTCCGCTATTTAATGGTGGCGAATATGATGAATTTGATGATGCCGATGATGTTGAATGATTATTGTTTGATGACACCAAATTGCCATTCGAATAAATGCTATACGTTGCGTAAGGTGGTGTGCTTCTTTGGCTCTCATATGGTGGAAATTGAGATTGATTCACATAAATTAATGTTGGTGGTGTTGGTGATGAATTTCCTGTGGAACTTTCAATTGGCTGCTGAACTGTTCTGTTTGTGGTCATTAGACTTTGTGTTGGAGATACTGACGCTGGAATTGGTAGCAGCGTGTTGCTTATACTTGTACAATTCGGCTGCTGTTGTGGATTAGAACTTGAATCAGGGCTACATGCATTCCCATATCGTTGAGATTTCTTATAAGAATATGCCATTTCAGTTGGTGATGTTGGTGGTGGCGTAGCATTAGGTTGGCGCCTTGATGAATCCTGTTCGAGTGTTGTCAATCGACTTCCCGTCAATATTGTCTCTAATATACTTGATGTTGGTGGTGTATAGCGCATAAATGCTGCCTGATGTGATGATGGTGGCGGCGATGATGTTTCAGCTTCATAATAAGGTTTTGTCAATGGGACAATTGTGTTTGGTGATGATGATTCGAGAACAATTACAGTGCTTGTTGCTGTTGCCATTTCTTTTTTACATGTAACGACTGTTATGTGGTCTTCGCCGTTAACTTCAGTCATCGTAACATCGTGTTCCGTTTCAGATTCGTGTGGTGATTTGGAACTGTTTTTATGTTTGAACTCATACTTTAATGGCATCTTCATTTTGACTTTACGATAATCATTTTTACCATCAGAACCTTCACATCCAGCTTTTGCTGAAACTGCCGTTTCTTTCGGTTCAATGGTCTTTTGAGAGCAGTCCAACACGTAATTGTGCTCACTCTCACTATCACTGGAATCCTCAGGGGGTGTGAAGCCATCGTCATGATAGCCATGGCTATGATAACCTTCATCAGATCTCACGGAACCATCGTTGGGCGTGAGCTGATGTTCATAGGGAGCATCTTTAGGCGAGGCCTCGTCCTTTTCAGGCTTTATAACTTCCTCGGTTCGTGAGCCATTCTCTTGGATCATTATTCGAATTGGTGATCTATCACGGACATCATGAGATTCGCGTAAATTCAGTACGGTTTGGTGGGTTGCATGTTGATGACGCGGCGGCGACATAGTCGTTGAGGCTGGCGGGGTTGGTGGACGTCTAGCAACAGGTATGTGAAGTCCCATTACATATTTCATATGATTATAGGCAATTTCTGGACTTATTTTAGTCTTGGGCATCGAGTAAGCAGCTTTTTTAAGCGACTCTTCCTTACAAATCGAGTATGTTGCACGTTCTGGATCAATATCGTATCCCATACGTTTCGCAAAATCCCGACAATACCATACCATCAATTCCTCATTTGGCATTATATCACGTATTGTGTAAAAGTAAATGTGCTCTTGGTGCTGGCACGCAACCAGATTCATGACCGTTAAATTATAGGCAGACGCTACATATCGCATCCAGTTAGCGTGTGAAGTGTCAGAACCGTCAAGGTAGTAGTAGTCACTGTCTTTGAAAATCTAGATGAAGATGATTAAAAAAAAAACATTCATTAGTTCCAGTTGGCAAATCTATGACGATTTAATTAGTTCCAAGTTTGGCATTAAAATTGCGTTAAATAAGTTGAGTCATTAGAAGCAACTTATTTATCATCTACTAGATAAATGAAGCTAAAAAAGTACCTTAATATTTCCATAAGAAACATGTCTTAGTTCCTGAACCTGAATATTATAATCCCAACATTGTTTTATAATACAGAAAAACAATTTTCCGAACGTTAAGATTTGGTTAGAAGAAGAGAAAAAATGTTTATTTCCATCGAGATTAGAGATCGCATGAAATGAGAAAAAATAGGACAAAATTGGAAAATTTATTTACATTTGTCAAAAGTATCTTAAATTATTAAACTAAATAATGTTAGAGAAAGAGATTGAATGTCCTTGTAAAAGGATCAATCTAAAGATATTTATAATAATTTGTATGTGAAACTCACCCTCCAAAAGTATCTCCATGAAGACTTATCATTTGGATAACTTGGCGTTCGAAGTCCTTCAAATGGACCAAATCTGGTTCCTTTCGGAATTACTCCCGTGCTCCAGACGCCTTCAACCTATGATATTGATAATTAATTTACTTTATATTGAAGCCTTAAAAATTTCTACAAAACTTACCGGTTGTGCTGGAGTGGATAACACTAGAGATGGCTTTAGTGTGAGACTTCTGGGAAGAGTCTTGTCAGCTCTACCCAAAACACCTCGTTCACATGGTACGTCCGGTACAATATAAACAGCTAATCGCTCAAAGTCCTCTTCTCGCATTCGCGTTATGTCGTAATCTTGATGTATTGAGGTGGGCGGTGAGGCGCCCCTGCTTGATAAGCTTGCTTCCGTCATGGTTTGTGTGTTGATCTGAAGAAATTTGAAATAAAAATTGAAATTTAATCTTTAAAGTTTCTCTATTATCCAACTTAATATGTGACATAAAATAAGTGTCCTTCAAGGACTCTAGCATGTGAAATGAAAGTTTTCCATTGCATCTTCGATAGCAACTGATAGAAGAAAGCTTTCGCTTAACCCTCCATGCACACTTGTAACCCTCTCTTAACTCACTCTCATATTATATAGCTGATTTTGTTATTAAAACTTTCGAGTAACATGACCTAGACATTCATGCGATTGCGATCAATAACAAGAGCACAAATACACTGACGCAAGCACTGACGCTTGTGGATGAGGTAGAGCGTAGTGCATCACTCAACATCATTATTTGAATAAAATAAAAAGCTTCCGCGTTTAGAGGAAAATTCTCAGAGCTTTTAGAGTTTGCTACACTCGTCAGTTCCATAAAAATGAACAAAGTCTCAACGAAGGCAAGGCCATCTCAATTCTTTATGCTTCCTTCATTGTAAGTGAAAATTCAATAAATTGTTTCGCTTTTCAACTCCAGAGAGAGAAAAAAAGGAAAAGCTCCATGCAGATGATGCAACAACGAGTGGGAAGTGCAAGAAAATCGATATTCGCAGCATCCATTCCACTAAATGTATGCCAGCATCGAATGCAAGAACGGTACGGAAAATATATTCACATTTTCATCTCCACTGACCTACATTACGTTAAACAGAATTTTCCCTTTTTTTCTTCTTGCTCTATTCCCTGTGTGTGTATGTGTGAATTAACATCCCCAATAAAATTCGAAGGATGATGTACTAACATTCGCAAGCCCGGCAAGTGAAAACATAGAAATAATGGCAATACCAGCGCATTAAAAATCGGATATTTTTATGATTATGCGCCGAATGAAACGCAATTTAAGCGCATTTCAGGAAATTTTCAGCTGCTATTTCTCCAGCCATAAAAAGTGAAAAATTGCTTTTATTTCCCCGTTGAGCCGAATTTGACACACAGAAATGGAAAACAACAACAAATTTTCTCTTTCGATCTTTTTTGTTGTACCCGATGGCTTTTTCTCCCGGAAAATCCTTGGGAAAACCCATTTTCATTTCTGGATAGTTATTTTTAAAAAATGAAATTGAAATTTGTGGCTAAGAGCTAAGGGGAAAATTATGCAGTTTTAGGGCTCTGCTGCAAATAGGATTATTTCTCCTCGCAACCGAGGGTAAAATTAAAATTGAATAACTCAAGTCAAGTTTATGACATTTATGACAGTTTTCTAGTGATTTGTTTCCTAAACTACAGATGATCATTTAAAAAAGGCAATCAACTTTTTTTTTGTCAAAATGATTTATTATCACTTGAGAATTTTAGTATTGCTTCGATTTCATCTTTGTGTTCGATGTCCTTGAAATTTATTTTTTGCTAGATTAAATAATTTCCAGCAGTCAAATGCAGTGTCGTTGAAATAATGCTTAGTACGCGAAATGCAGAAAACAGCAGCTCAGTTTTGAAAATATGTGAAACATGGAAAATGCAATAAAATCTAATTGTATGCAAATATTTAAAGTTCATTAATTGATGACAAAAACGTGAAGCTCTCAAATTCCACTGATTACATTCAGAGTCACGATCGAAAAGTGTCAAATCATTACTAATTTTCCTAAACTATGGGAAATTTTTAATTTATTCCGAAATTTACTAAATGCTCCTTCAAATTTTTAAAAATAGTCGCAAAAAAACAAATTCAAAAGATCGCAAACAGGAAGCGGCAAACTATTTTGGTTCTGATTTTAAGAGAATGCAATCTCAAAACAGCAATCAGATGGCGCAATGCGATCTCGCACATTGGTCGAAATTAATTTTTTTTTTTTATTTTAGATTTCTCTCGTCACTTGAAATTAGTCATTGCGCCAAAGCAGTGACTAAAAATGAATGCACTTAGTAACTGAGAAATAAAAATGTTGGCACGCGACAAAAAGTGTTTTCTATGATTTGATATTTCTTAGAGATTTAATCAAATTACGTTAAATTAAATTAAATTGCGGAAAAATATTTGATTTGTTGTTTGTTGCTTTCATCACTCGATGTTTTCATTCATTGGCCTTGAATATGCGCGATCATCATCAGTAGTTTGCCGAAAAACTTCCTGCATTCAATGGCTTGAGACAAAATTTCTTGGCAGAAATTAAAAATGATTTTGTTAAAAAATTTTAAAATTTCCTCCCTCGCAAATGAATTCTGCCAATTAAATCACGCATAAAACTTTTTGTTTTCATTTGGCAACAATTAAAGGTGAATTTGAAGAAAATATTTTTAGCACTGCCGCCAGTGCGAATCAATCATTTATGCATTTTGCAATTTCAAAATGCAAAAAAAGGAAAAACAAAATCGAGCTGGAAAATATTTTTTGCCCTGGAAAAATCGATAGAATGAGTATTTGTGTTTTATTTTTAGCTTCCGACACAAAGGAAACGTCACGATGCCGCCCATTTAATACAACCTGCTTGCTGTTGCATCATCGGCAAAAAACGGACCCCAAAGTCAAGTTGAAAAAGGACAAAATAAATCTAAATCTGATCATAGAGCATATGACGCTATTAATGAAAATTTTGTTTTGATGAAAATATTTCGCAAATTTTTCTTCGAAATAAAATGATGAGCATGGTCGGTGTATGTTTTCTTTTTTCCTATAATATTTCATAAACATCTCTTTTTTATTTCTCTGTGCATTCATTTTGAGTGTATTTTTTATATTTCCATCTCATTCACTCTATAATTAGGTGCAAGGTTAAAGTCGCATGCACATAACAAACTGCAATCGTGTCTACATGTAATTCCATCGCATCTTCCTACATCGTCTTCGTATTTATAGATTTTAATCTTGTTCACTTTATGTGGTTTTGCGATAACATGAAACGAAAAAAATACATATCAGAATGCACATTCGAGCATCAAGTTTCGCATTGCTGGATTGCAATCAGGTGCAAAGTATTCTTCACTCATCATTAGAGATGGTTGAATGAGTAAAAATGAGTGGAGGAGTTAATGCGCAACCTTGAATTAACTGAAGCTTCGGCTTCGAACTGCATGTAGATGACGGGAAATTGTTTCCAGGAGAAAGAAGGTTTTATTTTGCAAGATTGAGAAATTCACATAATTGACAAACTAATTGGATATCAACTTACACTAAGAAATCACGTAATTAAGCACTCAATTAACAAGCAGCGATTCCAATTGCTACTCAATTGAAATGTGCCAGTAAATGCATCATGCATCAGGTTCTTTTTTTAAAATATTTTTCTCTAAATCACTCTCACAATAAGAAATTTGTGCAACTTTCAATATCAAGTAAAAAAAATTATTTTGAAGTTCGACGGCAAAATTAGTTATTTCAAATTAGTAGAAAATTCACATACACACAAAGCAAAATAAACTTCCAGTTTTTCTCGGTTAAATTAAAATTCTTTTGCAATTCGTTACAATCAATTTCTTTGCGTGAAATATTCCCTCATGATAAAAGGAAAAGTTTAAATTTTAACGAGCTTTTCACTTATATCACTTCGATTCATTTTTTCGCGTCTTCTAATTTATTTTGTCATGCATCTGCCCGATCAACGGTGAAACTTACAACTGAAATCGATCTGAGTAAAAACAAAAAACAAAAAAAAAATCGGGAGCACACACTTAGAAAACGAGCTGAGCTTATTGCTATTGTGAGCTTATTACATTACATTCATAACATTAGACGGCGGAACGAAGCGAAAAATACAAATATCAAAATTTTCAAGCGAATGTCTAATTGATGACCGGCACTTGCAAAACTAAAAAATCAGTAATCAGTTGATGATGATAAATTTATTCCGTATGTCTCGAGCGTCGATGTCGTCGTTGAATTTACATTCGGCCGCTGGTCTTTGTACAAATTATTAAAAGGGAAAATTCTGATTCGGCATAATTTTCACTTTTTATATTTTTCTTGCAAAGCAAAAATAGACTTTTTCGTTATTTGTTGCCAAAAACCTCAATTTTGGGGTCGCACATTTGAAAAAAAAAGCAAAAATAAATAAAAACCTGAGTTGCACAAAGCTGACTTTGAATGAAACTTTAGCCATGAACTTGCACCAACACCGAGGTGCATTTTCCATTCGACAAAACAAACAAAAAAAAAATTCAATTTTCATTTTATGAATCGTGAACAATTGATTTCAATTGCAAGGCTGAATTAATGTACATAGATGAAAAGTTGTGCAATTTTTTTTTTGCACTGCCGCATTTTTCAGCGTGATGTTTCGCGTGTCATGTGATTTTTAGTTTTATAAATTCTTACTTTTTTTCATATCTCTCCTCGCAAATCAGATGACAACCAAAAGAGCTTCTGGATTTTTCTCTCACTGGAGTATTTCCTTGAGAACAACATAAAACCAATTCCAGGAAATGCTCAAATGCAAAAAATTTTCGATGTTGAATTTGAAATAAAAATTATTTTTCACAAAACTGATTTTCCGATTTATTTTCACTCATTTCGTGCAACTAAAAATAAAACTTTTGCTGTTTGCACAATTTTCACTTTCCCAAATCATTTTTCCACAAGCTTTGAAAATCCTTGAAAATCGTTTACATTGTGGAGTTTCATCACAAGGCCACACGATTTGCTTAATATACGATGTCAGTAAAGAAAGATCCTTTCAGGGATTTGATAACAAAAAATAAAAATAAAAATATTTTCCAGATATTTATTTTCACCAGCAGCCTTGCACAACACACAACCATTCAAGGCAGAAGCTTTCAGTACTTTTGAGGATGCCGCGACCTACGACAAACTTTATTTCGTTGCGAGTTCTGTTGTTGTTGCAAATCCTTTTCGTCGTTCCTTCCCGACGGCACACATACACATTAGCACATTTACCACGATTTCACTTCGGCTGTGCTTTCAAATATGAATGTTTGTGCGCTTCCCCCATCTGATATGGTTTGAGGTTTGGAGTGTTCTGTTTATATCCTTCTTTTGCATGTGCATTTACAACAATGCGAGACGCCGAATCGTGTCTGGTTCAAGCAGTTTATATTATTTTCTATTTTCAGGAAAGGAAAGTTTTATATACACGTTTGATCTCAACACTACCGCGAAACGCGACTTTTCATCACCAGGAAGAAGAAAAACACTTTTTGCTCCTTTCTTCGATTCAATTTTTGAGCTTTTCCAACAATTTCCACAAATAATTTTTAATTACTTATTAAAAATTTTTAACAATCGAATTCTCACATTAACTTTATTAAAAAATTAAAATTTAATTTTATGGGAATTTTTTAAATTAAAGATTTTCTTACTTAATTCAACTATAAAATATTCGAGAAAAATAAAAACTTTCGATAAATATTTTTACGATCAAACAAAAAAATAACTTTTCACTTGTTTTATTGAAGAATTCGCGACAACGGGGTTATTATGGCTTACTATCATGTGAATAACTGACGAAAAATATTCATTCTGTGATTGCGAATATTTTGTTGCACAAAGAAAAAAATAGTGCTGCCCGATTATCTATAAGACCGATGAATTAATGAAAATTGTCGTGAAAAGCCTTCATCGTGCAATACGAAAACTACTTGCACTCACACTACCAACCGTCAAAAAGCGCATGGCAAGTGCAATAGTTTTCTTTCAGTCGAATCGCTTTTTTTTGTGCTTAGAATGCACGACGAAGCGAGCGAGAAGAAGCTGATGAAAAATTTGAAACCTGATGGAATCAGATTGATGTAAATGTTTGTTTTTGTTAAAGGAAAAATGTAATTTGATTTTCTTCCATGAGCTTTGATCCGCCAGATGCTGAAAGCTTCCTCAGAAATAATGGAAATATGATTGTCTGGATGCGGTTCAAAAATCGTTATCGATATGATTTTATTCTATTTTTCGCTTTCGATAAAATGCACAACTCTGATGCGGGCGCAGTCGATGAGCGAGTTTTATTGTTTGTTATTGCACAAAAGTGCATGGACTGTAAATAAATTCGTTATTGATTTTTCGATTCATTATTTGCCAGCAAGGCTCGGAGGCAATTGCGACAATTTTCATGACTTTTGAAGCCTTCATGTCAATGAAACACAAATATGATGCAAAAGCTTCGAAATCATGAACTTCATAACATTTGCGAAATTTTCCTTGATAAAATTTTAAAAATTTTTGTTCAAATTTGAAATCCAGGAAATTGTGAAATTGTCAAGGAAATCATTTTATGTCATCTTTACACTCACCACGAATTTCCGACGAGAACTTAAAAATAAAATTGTAACAAAGGAAGAAAGAAAAACTTTCGTTTTCACTCGAAAGCATAAAAAAGTTCATAGAACTCAAAGTTGAATGAGAAGGGCGGAGTGTCTTCGAAGAGGTGGTGAGACGGCGATGTGGCTTTTGTTTCCAGAATTTTCCCATCTCTATACTGCAAATTTTCAAAAAATTGAGGGTGTGAAACTAAAGTTCAAATTAACGCAAAGCTCTCAAATATGAATGCAGCAGACAGCTAATGCACGAAAATTTTTTGTTTGAAGCATCAAAGGGAGCGTCTGTTGTGTGAAAGTTTATATCAGGCTGATAAAATGCCGGGGAAGCTCGGGAAGTGAACACGTAATCATGTTCATGCTGGTTTTCGAGCAATGAGAGTTGAATGAACTCGACGAGAGTTCTATGCACTGCTGTTGTTGTAGATTCGTTTTTTTAATGCGATTTTTGTTGTTGTGGGCGGCTGAGAAGGCTGAACTGGGGAAAAATTTCCTACATTCCAAAAAAACGAAAAATAAATAATTTTCCAGTTCTGATGTCGTCGTTATTGTGTGTATAGTTGTAACGTATGCGAGTGTTTGCATTATATTTCCTTACTCAACAAAATCGCTGTTGTGGAGTTTTTTTTTTATTTTCTTCATTCGCCTAGCCGAAAGTTCACCTTTGCACCCTACCTTTCCACTATTTATGGTTGCCGCCACCCAATGCAGACTAGCTTCTGCCTATTATACATTCATTCGAACGTCTCACACCAACCACTCACTGTCACAGATTTATTGCATTCAATATTAGCAATTTCCAGCCGGCAAAACATTTTGCCAATTTCACCGATTAGAACTCAAACCCATCGTTCGTCCCGAAGCGATTCGGAGTTAAATGCCGAACGATTCGAGTCAGGGAGAGGAGAAAAAAAGCAAATAACATTTTTTGTCATGACCTACCGCACATGAAACCTATAATTCTCCGGTTTTATATTGTGAGACTAGCTGGCATAATGTTAAAAATGAATACTATTGTGAATATGCTTGCATGGATAAACGGACGATATGTTTAAAGAATTATGTATAATAAATGCAATAAAGAATATGGGCCCGATGCTGAACAATTGCATAGATTGCAAAGAGAGAGAGAGAGAAAAAAACGAATTGTTTGGCGAAGACAGAACAAAAAACATAAATCTACACGGCAAAAGCATAAACATAGACTCATTGCACCAAAGCCGCTTCATTTTTATGCCGTGCTTTTTGCACTCATTCCACCATTCCAACACTCATTTGTTGAAGGACATGAACCTCGTCGGAATCGTAACCATGACCACAGACAAAGTCAAATTAATTTTTTTTTTCCCAGAAAAGAGTGTTGCCGAGTGTGTTCACACAACTCTATTAGAGATTAAAACACTTTTAAGCTGACTCTCTCGGATGTATTTTGCATTTGAGATTGCGTGTTAATGGTTTTATTGCACGCGAATTAATCAAATTATTATTTTTCATTTTTATCGACATCATATTTATCATCGTCATTTATCTCCTGTTTTTTTTTTTATTTAATTGTTTTCGTCTCGATATCTCAACTGTATCTGTCATCAAGCATTAAAAAAATGGTTTGAGCTGTGTGCAGTGAAATCTCATTTGCATAATCATTCCGTTGAATAAGTAAAAAAGTTATGAATTTCGAGCAAAATGTGAAAAGTTTTCTTCCCCGGAAAAAAATCGAAAAATGGTTGTCAGCAAGCGGGATATTTTCCTTTTTCTTTGTAAAGTTCAGTGAACTGCTGTTGGTTATATACTTCCTGGTGCCAACTTCCTGCAACGTCCTTGCAACATTGTAATCGATTTCAACGCCTTTCATTCGGGTTGTTTTTTTTTACAAACAATTGAATGAACTTTGAAAAGTCTTGACTGTTGATGGCTTAATTGAAAACGATTTAATTTTTCAATCGAATTTGTAATTTCATATTAATCCAATTTGCCATTAAGCACTATCAAGATGGAAAATTTTAACTACCACATCCATTCCCCGATTTGAAATTGTTCGATCCGAAGTTTCCCTTTTGCATTGCGCAGCTTTTGCTCATTTTACATGAACCATTTTATTCTGTTATGTATGTACATCCCGTCCCCATTTTCTTATTCAGTGTTTGGAAAATAAATCAGAGAAATGCTGGAAAGTGGGAACAAATATCTGTCAGGACGAAACCAACACCAATTTACAGGAGAATTCAATGACTACATACCATGTCGACGAGTACAGTTAGGAAGTAAAAGTTTATGTACTAAATGGGTTATACATATTGGCAGTAAATGGGGAATGAACTATAATTTGGATGGACGAACTGATGGTGGGAGGAAAAACTATGTTTGTACGCCACTAAATGATATAGCGAGGAAAAGTCTGGAAACGGTTTTCGTGCTATACTTTTTTATAAACGCTTCTCACATTTTTTGTTGATGCAATGGCGGGGAAAATTTCATAGGCTATCAACCTTTCAAAACGATCGAAAATTGTATGTTTGGAAAAACTTCACCGGCATATAAATTTTCCATCTAGATAGGAATCGATTTCCGTATATTATTTTCTGGACACGCTGAAAGGTGAAAGAACCTTCCATTGTTTGAGTTAATTTACTTCTTTTTTGCTCGCGTTGCGCTTGATGCCTCCATTTCAGTCATTAACTACTTCTTTAGTCATTATTTTCTATTTCTTTCTAATTACTTCCACAAACACCCATTTATTTCCATTTTGTCTAGTTTGATTTTTGTTCAGTGATTGTTATCACTTTAAGAAAGAATTCAAGACAATTGAAAGCTCTTGTTTTTTATTGATTCTCAATTAATTGAAGTTACTAAATCAGAATGAAAGATATCGATGACACTTTGGGTGTTTGACTTGAGTATCAATCAATGCATGCAACAAATTGCTGATTTTCATTCTTCTTATTAGTTGCTTGAAAAATTGAGCTTACGACAGCAAAGCTTTTCACTAGAAAAGCGCGTAAAATACATAATAGATTTTAGCTTGCTAGTAGGTCGGTCATTCACCTTGCGAACATTTTTTTTCTTCTGTTTCTATCTCGCTTTTCGCAGCATGATGCTTACGAGTTGGTAGATGTGTGTGTATGCCGTTTGTGGTATGAAAGATGATGGAAAAGAAGGAAAAGCTCACACAGTAAAAGATGTTAAAATTTTATATGATTTTTATGGGAAGCAGGCAGACAGATACAAATAAAGGAAAATCTATGAAGCTTTTTTTGGCTGTTGAATGCTTTTTTCTGGAATTTTTTCAAAAAACATTTTATATTCGGGTTCGTTGGAACCATTAAAAATAAAAGTTTTGTATGGGCTTGATGATTGATGCCGAAAAAAAAGAACTCACAGATGAAGAATATTATTGCCATTTCTTTATGTTCATTCACCTCTGAATCGGGCTCGACAGTAAAATGACAAATTGCCATCCGATTGCCGGAATGGAAATGTGTGAAGGAAAAAAAAATCAATAAACTCTCTCGTATGAAACAACTCAAAATGGCAAAACTTCCTGGTTCTATAAACCCTGTCAGTCGTCAGAATGATTGTGCCATTAATGGTGGAGTCAAAAGCGACACAACATTTCTGTTGCATCAACATGCAACTCGCAAGTCGCATCACGGGCTTTAGAGCCTTTTACGTTGCAATTGCGTTTTTTTTTTCTTGCACAAATCGCGCAAATTGCTTTCTTCTTGATTCCGGAAAAAGAGATATAAATAAACCATCCCGTGCATGCATACGAAAGCATGTTTATTTATGCGCACTCACATGTACATCTAATTAGAAATTCTTCAACCATGCCCACCATCGAGTTAAGAATCTCATATTCTGTTTTGTGTTTTGTTTTCGCTTTGGCAATGGCGAAGGCCAAAGTAGACAAAAGTCAAGACGCGCAAAAGAATCCAGGAATGAAAAGGAAAAGTAAAAGAACTATCAGAATCTTTAAGAACCATCAACCTCAACATTGTTGGAAGCGCAAAAAAAAAATAAATTGTTAAATAAAAAGCGAAGCAGCAAGAATAATTTTTTTTTTTTAGCATAGGACTATGTGTAATGAAAGAATCAACGTGAAGCTATAATCATAAAAAGTTCTGGTTCTGACTGCCGAGCCCAAAGCGAATGAACGCGCAACGACACAACAACAACTATCGGCCGATTGCTGGCACCGGTGTCATCAACCTTTGTATTTTGAAAACGAAACTGAAAACATAACCCGAGAGCTTCGGCTGTAGAACCTTTCTTTTCTTTTTTGCTTACGTGTTATAGCATAAGCATAATATATATTATCTGTTTGTATGTGCTAGTCCAATCATATGCATGTATATGTTATGCTGGGTTCAAAAAGTTCTCGAGACTTAAATGGATTTTTATTTTGAAATATTTCGGTGCTTTTCAGTATATATTTAGTAAACAAAATTTGCATTTCTGTGGGGTGAACATGATAACAACAGAACAAAAAAAAACTAAACCAATCCGCCCACCCGTTGCGATGTAATGTATGGGAATGAAAATATTTATCATCCACTATCATGTGCTCCCTCGCTATTGTTCTTCCAGGATGCGGTTTTTGTGGGGAAAAATTTTTATTCATGAAAAATGTGTTATTTATTACGGAAAATTGTTGTTTCGGTTTTTTGAAGTTGTAAAAGCAAAATTGTTCATTGGGTTTTCCAGTTAAACTTTATCACTGAAATGAAAAAAAAAAAAAAAAAATTGCCGGCTCAACTTAAAGCCCACACAATTAACATTTATTCTATTAGCAATTTATTGTGTTAAAATGCCCGACGAACCGTGAACTGAACCGATTACGTAAAAAAAAAGCAGGTACAAACAAACAGCGCTAAAATTTCAATGCTATTTAATTAATATTTAAAAGAATGCAAGAAATGAAAGAAAGAAAAAAAAACATAAACTTGAACTTCACCAAGATTATTCCGTCGCTCGACGCAGTTGTACGAAATGTGAATCGAAGCATTACAGCGCGAATTAAAGAAAAGCTGCATCCGAATGTGAAACAACACGAGAGGAGCATGCAGTAAAATGTGAGAAAAATGAAGCTAATTGCATTTCATATTTTCCATGGAAATGAGTCTGCTGTAAAGCTCAATTTTGTTCTACTATTGCAAGTTGAGACACGAGACGCTATGAGAAAATTGCAAATAGCATTCGACTTAAAGCGGAGGCATAAATTGCACTTCCTCTACCTACACCAACAAAAAAAAATCATCAGAACGTGCTCACATTTAAAAGCCATTTAGTCTATGTGTCTGTCGAGTTCATTCGCATTTGGCTATTAATCTACGATAGAACTTGCTATTATACCTGGCCTGGGTATAGCGAGCCAATTCTTTTTTTTTGTTCTTTTTTTTGAAAGCGAAAAAAGAGAAGCATTAATTGATTGTTAATACAACGAAAAAAAAAAATATTTTTGGTCGTTTAAGCGTTCAGGAAAACGTGCAAAATTGCATGTTCAAGTGACTTTGGAAAATACATTAAATAAACATTAATAACCGATTCCTTTGCCCAAGTCTAAATGTCCTCATACACTTAAGCTAAATTGTTATTTTAGTCAGAAATAAAAAATGCAGAAACTAATTCAATTCGATAATCGCCCATTTATATGCAAATAATCGCTCAAAGTTCATAAAATTATTTTTTTTTTAGTAGTTGGCCACAGACATGATAGGGATAACGACTACTTAGTATGGGTTTTATTTCTGATGCATGTATTTGTGCAACTATGGCCCATTCACGTTAATATTATCGCACCGGCATAATTTGCTCGTTTAAATGTTGTGAATTTGTTCTGTCTAGTCGTTGGCTTTTAGAATGAAATTCCATTCTTGAAATTGAGAGCTTTGATTGATGCGACTCGATAATGACATCATTCGGAATGTATCCAGACAACTCCTCTCATTCTGACTAAGCGACACCTAATTTTACCAATGAAAAATGATCATCATCGAGAGATAAATAAAACTCATTATGACTTTCAGAAAGTTCATACTGTTCTTCAAGTGACATCATTTCAAAAAAAAAAGCACAAAAGGCACCAATCGGGTGCATGATCATTTGCTAATTTTGATGTTTTCGATTCATTTCAATTTGAATTTTCAAAGTCTAAAAAATTCCATCGAGATGTTTATTCAAATTATTTTTGCAAACGAAAATAATTCTTTCGTCTGATTTAAATGATTTCTGCAAATATTCGACAAACGAAACCAAATTCTTGCCTTTTTTTGTTCATTGCTACAATGTTAGCTCATTGCCGACCCCTGCGATACAAGATTTCTGAGTGCTGACACAAACAAACATCATCGCGAATTGAGTGAAGGTGTAGAGAGAATGATTGGAACAACTGGTATTGTTGTTGTGATGCCCAAAAAGAACAGAAAACCAGCGAAATTCTGAAAGTCATTAAACTCATGAAACTCAAAAGCGATAAAAGCGAATTCGCTAAATAATATTTTTCTTATGATGAAAATTGTTTAAATTGTAAAGGTAAACACACAGAGGCACTCAAGAATCATTCTTTGGCCGCAGTGCGATCGTCGTTTGACAAGGCCAAATATTCAAGGCGTCAATCATTTTATTGCCATTGAGTCAGTCAGCCAGTCAGATGCTCATTAAACTAATATTATATTTCTGCGGGCAAATTTAGTGACAATTTGTGAAAATATTTTTCGGATGTCTGGGATGACAGAGAGACATTGAATTGTCACGTATCTATAAGATTATCGATGCGCAGTAGATGAATGGTGTCGATGAATGATGTCAAAGAACTTCCACAACAGCCACGTTTTGAATATATAATTAGCACATTAACGATGACATCGAACAATGTATAACGAATTAACAAATAACACGACATACGATTTTACTTTCGATTGAATCAGTAACAACAAAAAAAAAAAAAACAAATACAGATCGTGGAAGTTTAAATATAAATTCTAAAGCCGTTCCAAACTGCAATTCTGACCACAGTTGCATAATCGAATGACCGCAGAAAATGTGAAATATGTCATAAAAGCTCTGAAAATATATCGCCGGCTTATTTTATTGTAAACGAGTAACAAGTCAATGTCAAAGTCATTCATATGAGACTTCAAAAAGTCACGCGTTGCGTTTGCGAGTGTAGTCCACGATTCATGTCACTATAATAAACTAAACATTCACGTCAGCTCATTTGAAGCGTTGTTTTTCATAACAAAGTTATGACGCTTTATTGTTTCAAAAGCTTTCAGAATTCTCAAGTTTTTCTGTTGCGCAGAAATTTTCAAATTCTTCTGCGACTTTGCGATCGTCAAAACAAAACCAAAAAACTGTTCCGAATTGAAAGCAGAGTTGAAATATCAAAAGATGATAGACATTATTGGGATATTGAGCTTTCTGGACGTTCGCGCCGTTCCCGAAACACCACTACACTATAACAATCAACCACATGCTCAGAAACGCCAATAACTTATTTGATATTATATTGTGAATATCATTTTGCGCAAACTACAAACATACAAACAACAACAGTACAATACAAGTCGAAAGCGCGAAGTCATTTAAAGTCATTGTCAAGGATTTCTGTTATATAAGTAGCTTATATATATATATTTTTTTTTTTTCGTACAGGTAACGTTCCCAATGGCCAATTGTTATTGCATTGGATATCAGTTGCTGTCATATGATTAAACGCTTATTAACTTCAATAATTAAATAATGTGTCGCGCAGTAATAATAAAAAAAAAGCTTGTAAAATTTCGAAAACTACGATTGCAGTCCAGAAATGTGTGCAGTTGTTAGCTGGATAAAATGTTTATGCAAATTATGTTACTGGATGTTACCGGTATGAATTTAGAAGGTGAATCACATATTCTTGGAAGCGGCATTTGAAAATAAGACAAAAAAAGAATTGATTCTTTTTTTAATCGCTACCGGTTGATGCAGAATAGATTGTTTCAGTGCTACAGGTGCTTGCTTACCTTCGACAAAGCTCTGATCTACAAATCGGCCAACAAATGTGATGCACGACGATTGATGATGTAGATGGAATTTATTGTAATCCCAATCGAATGATTAATTTCCATTTAAAAATGAATTTTCATTATTTGACAAATGTTAAAAAAAAAAAATGTTTTTTGTTTTTTGTCTGATTGCAGTTTGAAATATTTTTTTGAGCAAATATTTTTTTTTTGCAGTTCAATCACAATAATAATTTTGATCACAATTTTTTTTTTGCTTTTCGCTTCAATAATTTTTTTTTTCGTTGTTTTGGTTTATTGACCTTCAATTAAGATCTATTTTGTCATATAAAATATTAATTCTCTTGGATGACACTTTTAAAATATTTATTTTTTTTTTTTTTCAACCTTTTTATGTTTAGAACGATATAATTTTTTTTTTAATTGCCTGAACTTGCAGGTCTTAACTATTCACTTCTATTGGCTCGCTCCAGCAAAACTCGTTTCGTTCAATTTTAAATTATATTTTCTGTATTCCACTGCTGGACGAGCTGTATGAACTAACAATTATTACATTCGTATGAAGTCACTTCGTAGTAAAATAACACAGTAATAATAAAAAAAATATATCGACACGATCGACTAAAGGTAGGTCTTCATCATTGCTCGGTACGTTTCAAACTGATTGAATCACGGGAAGATCTCTTACGAATTATTTGTCGGTGTATTTTACACAACACTCGATCTAGTGTCTTTCTTTGAGACTCCGGTGGGAGCTTTTTTAGCTATTGAAGTTGTAAGAGACGAATGAGAGTCCATAGGGAACACGGCAATAGAGGAATGAGAGGTAATGGAAGAGACCAAGTAAGAGACAATATAAAAAAATTACGTTTGAGTGATATTTTGCTGAATGTTACGGTCAAGGTAACACACAATTCTCTCTCATTTTAGTTACCTGCTCATCGGAAGCTTCCGAAGCAATAGAACGATACTGAATGTATCTCTTTACACCAACACAACACTCATCGACACGATTGCACTATGCAAAGCCCCCGATCAACGATCGCTACAATTTCGACTATATGAGAATCATTTGAGGAAGAGAATTTGTTTTTTTTTAGCCAACATTGAAATGCTTTTTCAATGTTACGGCGCGATTGTATGTGAGGGAACATTTCTTTCATTTTACATAACGGTATCTGCATCTTATTACAACATTTGGTGATTCAACACAAATGTATTACCGAAAAAAATAAATTTCCCGTATGTGTGAGAGGGAGAGAGATAGAGAGAGATGTGATATCTCTTTGTGCATCTCAGATGTACGGGAGGAATTCGACAGGTACATTGAATGCATCGCAGTAAATGCTTCTGCTCAATGTTCCATCATTTGCATTATGGAATTGCAATGGAAGATTTTCATCTTACTCTTAATTTACAGTTGTTGTTTTACTTCCATCTTGAATGTAGGAAAGCAATTTTTTTTTTTTTTTGAAAATGAGTTTGATGCACCAAGAAACTGACGTTTTGCAATTACGAGATGTGGAAATTGGGTTATTTATGATGAACGATAGGAGAAAGCTTCTTGTTGTTGAGCTCTTGATTTCAGCAAGCCAAAAAAAAAGCTCGACAACACTCGGTCATTGAACTGATCTCAATTTTCATTCGTCTTAAAAATGTTTCTTGTGTTATTGATCTTCAAAATTCATTGAAAAACTCTTTTTTTTTTGTAATAATTGAACAAAGAATTTTAACAAAAGCAAATTTCCAGAAGCTTTCATTCATTGAATCTACGTTACGCGCAAATTTAATTTCTTCCGGAAAATTCTTTCTTTCGCTCCCATATCGAATGTCTAACGGGAATCTCGTGGAAGTGAATGTGCTTTTTTTTCGTGTATTGTGATTCCAGCTTTTTTTTTTCGTTGTTTGTTATTTATATTTTCGAGGCAACTAGAGTTTTTTGAACTCGCGCGACTGACCAGGCGACTGAATGAATATTGTAGAAGGCAGAAAAATCAGTGCCGACTTCAAATATATAAAAGAAAATAACAATTTTTAAAATGTCGAGCGCCAATTTTTTTTTTTTTTTGAAGTGCCCACGAATGAGTATAGAAAGATACAAAAATTACCGTTTCGATGTTCGATTCGGTTGCGTGTAGATGACATTTTTTTTTTTTTTGAAAATTTACGATTGCACAAATGATAAAATAGTTGCACTTTATTTAAAAAGCTGCATACAGTTGATGCATTGGCACGAGCGCAAGAAAAGAAAATGGGGTTTCTTTGCTGTTCCAATATTGAGCTCTTTTCTTTTTTATCAAACCACATCAGCTTTTTCTCCTAGAATCATGTCGATCACATGAACTCATGTTAATGGAAAATTCATGAGTCATCGTGTTATTGCCAAAAAAAGAAAAAGGTGCTTAAGTGATTTCATCAATGACACTCGACGCAAATCTGTGCTATTTCATTGCGTCATTAACTATACTCAATAAAATATGCATGAATCTGTAACCTCCTTTCTCTTTCCTGATTGTAAACAAGCCACCAAAAAACAAACTGCGATTGGCCACGTCATAGGAATTTATATTTGTTGTTAGTGATTCTGTTTTTTTCCTGCGCAAAATTTCTTTCGACAACCATAGCAAGTTTTAACATACATCCAGGGCACAGTGGCGATGTGTTACTTGCGAAATTCTATGGTTAAACATGCATCATAATTACATTGTTTTGTAGCATAATGTTAAATTTCTTTTTGCATCATACTAGGTAAGTGGTTCAACAGCCGCTAGTAACCTCGACTCGTGGAAAATAAACAACGAGCAGCAGCATAAGACTTTCAGTCGTAACTATTTGTTTCGTTAAAATATAGAAAAAAAATCTTTCATTTCTTCTCTATCTGTCTCGACTGTATCAGCTACAGTGAAATGTTATCGAATTTGATGAAAATTTGGGTCAATAATTATTAATTGGAGGAATATCTAAATTTTAAAAGAAATTTCTCAGAAAATTTACAAGAAGAAATTTAACAAAATTTTGTTTCATTGAGAACTTACTGTAGGTCAATGAAACACTTTGATGCAAACATCACTTCTTGTGATGTTGTAAGCTTTAAAATAAGCGCATAGTTCTGACACATTAAAAGATATAACTCGTGATTGCCCATAAAAGAAAGACTTCAAGAAATATCTTGAAATGATAGAACAATGGCAAATATTGAAGACTGCAATCAAAGAATAAAAAGATACTTGACCCAAAGAAATAAATCAAATGCCTGTCGGCGATAAATTCATTAATGTTATACTTGCATTGGCGACAATTATGCTCACACGCGTAAATTGCTTTTCGAATTGATTGCAACGGTAATTTACATTCTTGTATCCTTTATTATCCCCAAGAAAGGCAATTTATGTTGACATTCGAACACGCATCTTTGAATTCAAAATGTCAGGGTAATAATTATAACTCCAGGGCAGTAAATCAGAATCTTTAACCGCTGGCGCTTTTATTGATTGATGATCAGCACGATCATTGTTTTTTTTTACAATTCAGATTCTTAAGAATTTAAATAAGAATAAATAATTTCCTCAAATCAATCACATTTCATGGCACTGGTGAATAAACACATAAAGTTCAAAGTAAATGGACACAACAAAGAGTGTAATGCAAGACATTATAGTGCAGAGATAGGAAGAAAGATACATAGAAGAATCTGAAAAAAGGTACATTGCAAACTGGGTCAAAAGGTGAAGTCGCTCAAAAAAAAAAAAAAACAGCAGCGAGCACCCGCAATGAATAACAATTCGATATATTGGAACGCATTTTGGATGATTCATTGATGAGTTTAAAAATAAAAATTCTTCGCTTGTTGTGCCGCTCATTTGGAAATCATTTTAATTCTTAAATTTTATTTGTTTCTCGAGCAAAAGTGTTTTTGATTCTTCTTTCTTTTGTTTGGTGAATTTCTCGTGCTACCATGGAATCAAGTCTACGGTGCTTTTTCTATGCCAGTCAATGACTTCTCTTGTCTTCGGCATTCGGTGTTACCATTTTGGAAGTGAATCTGGATTGCGTATTCTTCCAACACTCTCATCAGACAATACGTCAGTCGAATGCTTTTTAATTGCAGAAACAATTTCACTGATTTGAAAACAAGCAAAAGAAACGCAAAAATCCAGAAAAACACAAAAATTTTGTTTTCGTACTGAAAAGCACAAAAAAAAGTAAGAAAAACTAATTAAATTTCATTTCATCTGCGGAGCTTCGTTCAGATGAAAATCGAAATTAAGTGAATTAAATTACTAGATCAATGACTTTGCTAACGTGCGTGGTTATTTCTTAAGTAAACAAACAAATTCCAAGATATAAACAATTCGGCCATTGCTCAAAGCCATTCCCATTCAGAAAATTGCAGAAGCAGAAAATGAATGTTAATTGAAATTAATTTCAGTCCAAGCCTCGTGTTTTTGGAGTTTTTATCTGTCTTCAATTAATTATGACTCCTCTCGTGACGAAGAATTATTAAAAATGCACGAAAAACAAACAGCAAAATGGAGCTATTGGTGCTCAGCAAACCAGAAATATAAATATATGGACAAAATGGTTCTTGGAAGCCTCATCGTCATGATTCACCGATTACTGCTAATTGCAATGGGCTCCACTTTCTTCTGTTGGTTTTTTGTTAAGATACACGAGAAGGAATAATAAATAAACTGAAAGGAAATCTTAAGATTCTATAACGGTGTCTCGGTTTATGGAAACTTCAATTGTTGAAGAGAGCAATAAGGATGCATCCTAAAATAACAAGGAAATTGCGCGCGATTGTTATCGATCGATAAATTGGAGCCAATAAAATTCACCCTTATGTTGCATCCATGAAAATCCCTACTCAAAAATATTGTGAAACATTATCCAAACCCAATTGTTATATAATGCAGCCGCAATAAAAAAAACCCATAACTGTCTCAACTGTACAGTTATGCAATGGAACCGCCATAATATGCTTAACATGAATCCTTAAAAAAACATGTTTTAAATAATTTCACACGAAAAAAGGATTGAATGGTGTGCAAGCAGAAACTTCAAAAGGAAATGATGGATCAATCGACTACACATTAGTTTTATTTGTAGAAAAACAATCCTTTTTTTTCGGTTATTCAAAAAATCCTGATGGAAAGGATCAACGATAAAAGTATTTCTTGAATAAACATCACATTGTTTTCTCCCGAAAAGGATTGAATATGAAACAACATCTGTGCATCAGACTGCATAATTTATCAATCAATCGATGTACCGTTGTTCTGTTACTCCTGTTTAGGATGCGTATATATTATACTGTAATAATGTCAGCGGATCCTAAAGGATAAAACCGCTGTTATTATTAAGAATTGAAATCTAAATATTGAAATTACAATGAACAGTTTGAAGGTGGATTGAAATCTGTTGCGGAAGTTCAATTTATTTTAACCCCAAAATTTATTTTGTGAAGGGATAATCAAAGGATTCAAAGAGTCACGCTACAAAATTAAGGGAGCATAACATGTGATGTCCTTAAGGTTCATTCAAAGTTTGTGGTTTTAATCAAAGACATTCATCAACTGTGATCCTTTCGAATGAGTTTTTTCAGTCATTAATCACAATCCTTTAACACTTTTAAAGAAGGACATGAATGGATGAAAAGTTAGAAAGTCGACAACAAATGGTTTCACTTGCATTCTCAGAATTCTGAAGAATGGGAAATTCTTATAATTTCCTTTGAAGAAAGTATTTTTTCTTAGCAGGCAAAAATTCTGGTCAATTTCTCAGCATGTGGTGCCATATCCTGATAGATGGGGCTTTTTGACTTCTCATAATAGAGAAAAATGCAAATTTCTTATTAAATAACAAAGAAAGTGACAGACGACAAAATGTTACTTGTGAAATATTTTGTGTACTTTAGGCATTGCAGAGGAAAACCACAAAATATAAAACTGACCAGTCAGATGAACATAAAATGAAGAAGCTTTAAAAACAAAAATGAAATGTATTTTTTTGCAGAATTTTTATGGTTCTCGTGAATTGTTTGAGAAAGTGCAACATAAAAACAGAAATTCCAGTTCTGCTTTCACTGGAGGGAATCGCAAGATCATTCCTTATGCATACTTAAAATTTTTTACAGTTTCAGTATTTAAATAGCCATAAATTTTTTATATTTTTATTTGTTTACTTCTTACAAGGACCTTCGGAGGGATGAAACAAATCAATTATTAAGAAAATAGCCACATCGAAGAATAATTTACCTGAATTGGTCTAATAAATATCCCCCAGCAAAAAGGATACAAATTTTTTTCGGGAGCAATATTGGCGTAACTGTAAAATTGTGTTTTGTGTGGCCATTCGAGGGAGCAGCCTTCAGTTTGACAAAAATAAGTAAAAATATTATTTTATGGCCTCTGGGGAAAAAGTCAACATTTGGCAATCGATCACGTCTCGATAAGAATCATCAATTAACGCTTAAATAGATCGCTGCAAAAACAGCCAATAACAATGGACAACTTTTTGTTTGCTACTTTCTAAATAATAATCTCGATAGTTTTATTTTAGGTGTTTGCAGAAAAAGAAAAGAACCGAGAACAGCAAAACTAACGGTAATGGTCTAAGAATATTGTGAGAAATTTCTACGATTCTATGAGATCTCACGGATTAAGTTTCACGTGTGTTTACACTCACAAAAGGTCTCGTTTTGAGGCAGGTACACCATCAGGTATCGCTTCCTTGTTCGTTACCTTTTGTAAAGTGCTTTAATCCCTCAATTCGAAATCTCTTTCTCGCCAGAGCTCATGAAAAATTTCTTTCTTTTGTTATTTATTTTGCCACACATAAATTTTATGGCGATTATGGGGCGAAAATAATAATTTTTTTTTTTCAAGAAATGCATCAAAAATTTACCGTTCTTGGTGAATGGTTTTGATGGCGATAATATTCTTGTTGAATTGATGCAATTACTTTTTCTCAACGATTTTAGGATGCATTTATTGAGCTCCTGAATTTTATTTCAATCAGTAGCAAAAAGTTTCATACTGAAAATCGAATTGCATCATGGAACATATCACACACATGTTTGATAAGAACATCATCAAAAATCGATTTGCAAAATTTCTTTCGTTCATTGCCACAAGAATTTCATTACATCAAGTCACTGTAAATGATCTAAAGTGATTCAATCAACATTCGTCAGTCCCTTATTTGACATGCTGTGGGACGAAAAAAAAAAACTGCATACATTTAATGTTATCTCGCGACACCGTCCATTAATGGAGAGGAAAAACAGAGGGGAAACGAATGTTTGGTGTTCTATATGAAATTATAATAAAATGTAAATTGAAAATTTTTTATTCATTCCGAGTCAATTGATATTATTTTTTTTTTCTCTACTTCACACTGCGGTGCTTTATTTCATTGGTAAAAATATTCATATGGAAAGTATAAAGTTGGTGAAAATAAATGTGTTATATGTAGTTTATTGAACTGGAGTAACCTTCAAAATTTAAGTACGCAAATGTAATGACGGCCAGTGATGGCGGTAAAATGTTTTTTGTCTGATCGAATTGATATCAGCGCCGCTGGATGAAGCAACATTCGAATATAACGGAATCTGTTCCCGTCCCAAAATAAAGAATCAAGACAATCACTTTCTTTTAGTACAGCAAACAAGTTCGGGCAGAAATGTAATATAAAAGAATCTTTTGTGTATCTTTCTTTGAGGCGTTTAACGATTCTTCCGCTAAAAAAGAGCGACAAAATGGATGAACGGCAAATCTGTATTTTTTATTATTTCGATAGTCTTTAATTTTTTGTTGGCACTTGAACATGTTTAATTTTTCAAGTTGTTTATTAGAACCAAAGGAAATGCCAAACATTTTAAGATGAATTGATCATGTGATGACAACTAAATTGGCTAATTAAAAACTGATGGATTTCCTAGAATTTCTCATGTCATTCTTACATAACGTCCATGCCCACATGAACGTATCATTTGCATTTTCATCATCTCCATACGCCTCCTCAATCGCTACACGTAACTCATTTTATTCCTTTGCGAATTATATGCATAATGCAGGCACCTAGTGAGGCACTTTGATGAAAGTAATGCAATTCAATCAGGAAAGAGCATTCAGAAATACGGTAAAAAAGAGCTTAATGGCCTCAACATGCGCGTGTGTCACAGATTTATATCAATCTGTCCTGCTGGAATAATTTGTGCCACAACAAAAGCTCAGCAAACTCATGTTGCGAATTGGAACAAGAGCAAAAGTTCAATGAACGTGGCAGCTTATTCAGCATACACACACGCGTGATGTCATCTTCATCAGATTTATCTATGGAAGACCTTAATTGACTATGAACATTTTTCCAAGCATCAATAAACGGCCTCGGTGTTAAAAATTTTAAGGGAAAAGCACAATATAGTCTAGCAACAGAAGGCAAATGATCCACAAATCTTGCGTAGTTTAAGAGCTTGAATCTGGAAAGAAAAAAAAAAGTCAATAACCTGCGAGAGTCTCGCGCTTAAGAAATAAAACATTAAAAGAAAATCAGCGATGAAAGCATTTCTTTTTCCATGTCGCTATTACAAAATTCACTGTTACATTACAGTTACTTCAATTACACTGGCGGAGCAGCCATTAGATTGTGGTGCTGTGTGCTATTGCTCAATTGCGTGATGACTCTTTCCAGAATTAATCTGAGAATTGTCGTGATTCATTCAAAATTCAAGAAATACATTCAGAAATAATTTTTAGTTTTGGAGAAAATTTTAAGCTTTGTGAATAAATGAAATGTTAAAAAAAAAAAAACAAGATTTAACAATTTTACTTACAAAAGCCAGGAACCAAATGCGTATGGTCATAAAGAAATTCCAAATTTGTCAACCTGAATAATAAGTTTATGCGCAGACAATTTACATTTTTGCAAGCCATAAGCAAACATTTGCAAGTACAGTGTCGGCCGCCAATTCAATATATAAATATATCGTAGCATGTCTTTCTACAGTGTCAGCGACCTCGCGACAAAAATCTAGGCTAAATATTCATTTTGTTTCATGTCTGTGTGTTATTATTATTATTCCACACTTTACCTCATACTTGAAAATTGTTATTTTATTAACAAACGCAGCAGCAGCGCAGAAAAAAATTATATATTGGATGAAAAAAAAAAAAAATTGTGATTCGTAATGAAAACGAAAAGTACCGCAAGCTTTTGTCCGTGAATACCGCTATTCGAAAGAGTCCATTGAGAGGCCGTGGTCGAGAGTTGATCGTCATCCTCGCGTACATTTATATGATCGCTCATTCGCTCGCACGATCGACTTAAGAGATATTTCTATAATTTTCTTTAGTTTAATAACCATTTTTAGAATGTTTATGGGTGGTTGAGTAATGATAGTTCGGCTATAGAATTCTAAGTGCTCTTAACAACAAATTCTTTATCCATCACTGAGTCATTCTTTTACGCATTGTTGTGCAAAGGGAAACTATCTCTAGATGTAATATACATTTTAAATGTTCTATTTTTTTCACAATTTTAACCGTTTCAAGTCATTACGCCAATCATGACGTTTATAGTTGACGTGTAATTGATGCAAAAGCTGAAGATCACGACGCTATAGCATGATGCAAAAGAGTGCAATTGTGTCCATCACTTTGCGTGGCTCGTGTAATGAAAATAACCAGGAAGAGAACGAGCTCCAGAAAGGAAAATAAATAAAAATGCCTTAAAACCTGATTCGTTATTATGCGAACGCATGCAACTAGTTAAAGTCCAGAAGAGCTTTCGAATATTACGAATAAAACAACAATTCGACGCAGAAAAAAAAGGTTACAATTGCTCGCGTTCCACAAACAAATCATTGAACTCGCAATTGAGGTATATTAAAGTGTTTTTCGAGAAACAAAAGAAGAAACCGATAAATACCCTAAAAAAAGTAACATCCAGTGAATCTGCGCAATTTTATTTTATCGTGGTCGAAGCAACGGTAAAAAATTGAAAATTTTTCACCAAAAATAAAAAGTGAGTGAAGTCCGAAAAAAAAAAAACGAATATCAATCGGAAAACGAGATGATGAATATTTTGGATTTAAAAAAAGAGATCTTTGAACTTCAATGAATGGAACTAGATGGATGGCTTTGTTGATTATCGCCGAATGATAATTTTCTGAGTCTACAAACAAATCAATTAGCGTGATGAAATTTCACGCATAGCAAATCTTTGAACAAAAAAAAAAAATGTCCATAAAATTTAAGTTTGCGATCAATCTTCAAAAATATTCTCGAAAATTATTTCTTAAGAAAAAAAAAAAATATCATTAGAAAATTTTCCACACGAAAGAGTAAGAAAAAGATTCCGCTATAGCTGAAAAAAGAATTCTAAATTCATCAATCTTCTAGTCGCACCATCAACCAGCGCCCGACTTAAAGTTTAAACCAGTTCGTTGAACTTTTTTTTTCTTTTCTTTCTTCCAACTCGCGCTTTAAGTCTTTCTTTCCGCGACTATGAGCGAGCGATGTTGGAGAGCAAGCAAGCAAGCAAAAGTTTTCCAAAGAAAGAACCAAAATGAGGAGATTGGTAAAAAAATATGATGAAGAATTCTTTCTTTTTTGTATTAAAGTGAAATGAAAGAAAATGATTGAACAAAAATCGACAAAATAAATAAAATATCTTAAAACGCAGCGCAATTTTTTTCAATTTGTTTCGATTCGATCTTCGTCGCATCGTTCATCAGAAATTTATCGGTTCGCGTATGTCGAAAAATCGACAGCACCCTGAGCGGAGGCAAATTGCTTTGGCAAATGACCGCAAAAACAAATAAATTAAGCGAAATTTAAAGCGGCAATGGCGAAGAAAGAAAAGTTTCTTTGGTCGAAAACAAAATGATTTTTTATATTTGGCATCAATTTTCAGTTTTCAACCAATATCTCCATGCGAGCAGGCAAACAACACAATGAAATTAATTTGCTTTTGAGCAACACAATTAATTCATTTCTTTCCTTCATTATCGCTTTTCATTCGAATTCGCTTTTCGGAATTGCGATCGCGAGGAGGGCTAACGGGTTTTGTCTTTACTTTTCATTGCACTCGAATTCTATTTTTATGTCGTTGATAAATTAGTGAACATTTTTTTTGTTTCTAATTAGTAAAATAAGCAGCATAAAAATTCAAATTCTCCGTTAGAAATATTTTAGACATACGCGTACGCAAATGTCCTTTGCATTGTGTCTTTAAGGAAGTTTAAAGAAAAATTATTGGGAATCGTAAAATAAAATTACGCAAAATCTTAAAAAAAGCTTTAAACAAAATTTTCACGTGATGCTAAATGTAGCTCGGAGATCAACGAACGGTTGCGTTTTCCTATTACGAAATTTGAACTTCATGCTACAACTAACAAGGCCTGAAAAATGTGTGTCAATGACTCTATCTCAACGTTGAGAGCAACAGCAGCAATAGCAACAACACTGCTCATGGCTAGATATTAATAATCTTCTCGCGTAATGTTACAAGAAGAAGCTAAGAAACTAATTTTCTTTTCCATTTGAATTCATTTCCTCATACTTGCGAGCTAAAGCAATACACACAAATACAGTGATCTTAGGCATTTAGCATTGCGATTAGAAACAAGTTAACACAAACACCAGCAAATCGAGAAACATGACGAAGCAAACGAGCACTCGTAATACTTTTTCTTCTAAGCAGTTCTCGCCAAAAAAGCCCAAAGCAACTGAGCGACGATCAGTTCAATGATCTCTCGCTCGCATACATTTGTAGGCAGGAGAAGCTTTTGCAAATTGTAGCCTAAAGCTTTTAGTTTATTCGCTTCTTTTTTTGCTCTCTTTCGCTAGAGAAGCATTGAAAATTTCGAATTCAATGTCAAAAAGCTCTTTGCGCAACTTCTTTCTACTGTGTTGGTGGTAAATAAGAAAATCTTTTTTTTATAACGTGCAATGCCACAACTCCTTATGGCACAATAACGACATCGTACAATGTCATAACAGATTGAATAATTCCTTGTCGCTCTGCTGCATAAAACGGCTTGTCGATTCCACTTCCTTGTTGCATGACATTTTTCTTATGCTTCGTTTCATGATTGCGAAGGTGAAGTTCAAGTTGAAGAACGCTCCAAGAGATTGTTAATGTTTTGCTTTTTTGCGGAAAAGAGTTTTTTTTCTGTTCAATTTGCAATGAATGTCGCCTTTGGACATTGACACATTAACTCAGTCATGAATTTGACACCATAATCCTTATCTGGTTCAGTTCGGAAATCAAGATTGTTATAAGAAAATAAAAACAGAGAAAATTTGAAAGTGTCGATTCCGATTTTGCTTTTTGCCATCTTTTAGGTCATCAATCTATTTTTTTCTGCTTTCAAGCACCTAAACTGGGAATGGATGACGGTGGGGAGAGCTTATAATATAGTCGGAATCCAGGTTCTGTTTACAACTCTCTCATTCAATCGCATCTAACGGTGCTTCTATGGCACCACCTCTCTATCGACTGTTGAAGAATTAGACAGAAAAAAAGAAGCGAAACAGCAAAAATATGGAAGCACAAAAGACAACGAAAACTAATGCTTGCAAACCAAAAAGAGTTATACTCAAAAAAAGTAAACTTTGATTGGCTCTGAAGAAGTGAAGAAAAAAATAACAAAATTTCACTTTGAAGGCCTCGATTTTTTTGGCTCGCACTATGTGTGTCTAGGCAATAAACAGTCCCGAGAGTGAGAAAGAACCATGAAGTTTAATGAACTTTTGCTATTAAATGTAAAAAAAAAACTTGTTTGGTTTGCCAAAATGGAAAATTATAATTATAAAGCTTTTCAGGGTATTTGTATGCTTTTTATGATGTTTTCTGACGGGGTCTATGATTGAAATCATTGGGTCTATGATTGATGTCATCGACAAAGTCCTTTGAACTCAATAAGTTAAGAATTCGCGTGAGGCCCATTCCGACTAAAAAAAAAATTATAAATAAAGCCGTGACAAGCGAACATTAAACTTTCAGCATAAAGCTCATGTCTCAGCAACTACTAATAATCATTGCAATTGTTCGCCATTCCATGTTGTTTTTTTAATGCCAAACATTGAAAATTCATGTTCAATAGTGCCCTAAAATGCCCTCTCCCCCTCGAAAAAAAGCCAACAAACCAGACATAGCATAATTTTGTGTTGTAGAACTTTTTTTTTTTTACTTATATTTTGTTCAAAAACATATAATTGGAATATTAAAATAGAAAAAGAGTTACACAAATTTATGCTCAATCCAGTATGTGTCTACATGCAGGCATATTTTTTCCGTCAGTCAAAGCCTCTCTCATACTCTCAGCTTACTCGACGTGCTCTATACATAGAGAAAAGAAAGCCAATGAACTTCCATGCGGAATGAAAGTTATGCAATATTATTTTTGTTATTACTGAAGAGCTTTTGAAAAAAAGTTCAAATTTACAGTACAATCACCCACTTTTTCTGAGCCCGTTTTAATTGCTATAGTTGCAGCAGATTAGCCACTACTCAATCTCTCACTCACTCTCTGTCTCATTCATTTACTCATGTGTTATGCTTCCACAGAATTCATGTTGATGCTCGCTCGGCAGTTGCATGAATTTAATTACTGAGTTATTTTCTACAGGCAATAATTGGTCTAGGCAGTTTTATGTGTTGTTTTTTTTTTTGTTAGGCAAGACTGATTAGAAGCATTAAAATTCACTCACGAAAGAAAAAGTTTTGATTTCCTAGGAAACATGTTTCAGAAATATGATCTTCGGGTTAGAATTTGTTGTTTGAAATCAGACTTCAATTAATTAATTAATCTCTTCTAAACAACACTTTCTCGCATTTTGCTATGTTCGCTTTTGATTTTCGACAGAACCTGATTGAGGGGAAAAATAGTCCATCGATTATGTTTTTTCTCAATTCCATTTTTGCCTTCGGCGTACATTGCTTTGTGGCTGTTTTGGGTCAATCCAAATTTAAATTGAATTTTTGCTAGGGAATATTCGGAAAATATCCTTTTAAGGATCAATGAACTCTCTATAAAAAAAATTCAATTAATTCAAAAACCACCAAAATAGCCATTAAATCGAAATTATGCATGAACTTTAGCTGAAGGCAATGCTCCATTATCTCCATCATCATAATTATCATGATTTCATTTTAAAAATTCATTTTAAAATGCGCAAATTTTGCTTTAGTATCATAGATCATAGACAATCGCAGATACATAAGCAACCGAAGCTTTCAATACCACTGGAGGCACCATTAAATGCTTCATGAAATTGTACATTCCAATCATCATATTTTTGCAAATATGCCTAGTGCAAAATATTATTAGAATCGTTGACTTTAAGCACAGAAATTTCATTGTCTTTCACATAATTGCCGCATTATGATGCCTGACCAACAATTGGCAATAAAACTTTACATGACCAGGATTTATGACATCGTTTTTGTCTATGTATATATGTTGCCTACTATTGGCAACGCCCGATGAATGAAAAAAAAATCGAGCATAATTTTCCAATGCCAAGCTTCAGCCAACATGCTCTAAGTATGCCAACAAACTAAAGTAACCGAGTGAACGGCGTAAGACGGCAAAAAATGTATGTAATATTGTAAAGAAATTGTGATGTTAAACATAGAAAACTTATGTTGGAAACACGCCTCGAGGAATAGCGCGAGCTACTGAAAATTAAAAAATGTACACCTAAGATATCGATTTGATAACGGCCTGTATCTAATTTGATTACGCAAAAATGAATAGATTAACTGAAGAAAGTTCTTTGTTCGATCATATGATTGTGATCAGTGCAAACCGCACAAAAAACTAGAAGTATACAGAAATGTCCATTCATCCCGTGGGATAATAAATATTTATTAAGCGAGAGGAATTTCGTTTTCTAAAAAAGTAAATATAAATATTTAAATTCTGTTTTCTGAATTCATAAATTCTTATTAAAAATGGACTTTTAAAATAGATTTTAGTTTTGTCGCTCACACACAGTGCGCGATTCCATCATTTCTGACCGTTCTTCACACACATATTTTTTTTTGTTTCGTGGCCAATGAACTCGTGTAAACTTTGCGCGAAGTCGGCAATTTTTTTTTTTTACTTTTCACAGCTTTTCGGGCGCATTATCATTAAAGTCCACTGGAGAAATGTCGAAGAGGAGATTTCTTTTGCATTATCTTATGTCCAGCATCGTTTTCTTGATTTTACGACATGCATAAAATAAGAGTTTGACGATCGGTCGTATGAACGATTTCGGGAGTATGAAAAGCTCCAGAAACTTTCTCCCTGAAATGTGGCTCCGATAAATATTGACCAATTAAGAGCAACAAATTAAACTTGGAATCGATTTACACATTCCCTGTTGATTTAATATTTTGAAAATATATTTAGAAATTATTTTGGGCATGCAACGAATATACTTCTAGTGCTCTTTGGACATTCATTCATTCATTTTGTTTTCGATTTCCGTTGAAAATTAATTTATTTATTTTTTGGCAAATGGAATTTTTACTTTTCAACAATGAGCTTTTAGAAGCTTTTATTTGGGAGCTTTAACATCAATAAAAAGAAGGAAAAATCATGTCAATAACCGAACTTGAACTGCTTAAACACGCTTTTGCTCCACAATAATATTTCTCAAATCGAGTGGAATGGATTTTTTTTTATTTCGCTGTCGTTAGTGTTGTGTATGTTTGTTGCATCTTTATATGTAAAAGAAATTGTGCATTAAATGTTCGATGACACAGTTCAAACGACTTGTGAAAGAAAATGTTTTGTGAATATTTGTTGTTGTATTGATAATAAAACTTAATCGTTGCGATGACCATTTTACTCAACTATAACATTGATGGCGCTATGCAGATAGTGCAGCGGCATTAAATTAGCGCCAGAATATTGAAGCATGTCATTCGCAATTTTTTTTTGTGTCAGAAATTCCCGTTCTTCAAAACCGTCATAAAATTAATTTTCATCACTAATTAACATTTTTTAAACCTGCACTCTGGTGACTTCCGCATTGAATGCTGCTACGAGGGTCATTGAACTTCCGTAACAGCAGTGCGATGGACAAAAGCCGAGCACTATCTATGATGCATCTCATTTTAATTTTTCAATGTGTTTGAGTGCACAATAGCGAAAATGTAATTAAAAATTACGCAACAATGAAAATTGTTTTAGAATGAATTACAACTTCATAGTAATTTATTTGAACCGATTATTGCTCAGCATAGTTTGTCCATCCCGTTCGTCCGCAAAAAAAAAATTAAATGTTGCAAAACAATTTAATGCAGTTATAGGAAAGGTTACACACCATAGACCTTTCACGTGAAAAGAACATAACGGTTACTGACATGAATTGAAGTTGCATAACAAACAAAAATGTTCTGTGGAAAGAAAGTAGCGATAAATCTCAAAAGAAATTGTGAAAAGATGTAAAAGGATGTGAATAAAAAAATAACATTATGCGATAGCAGATTTTTGAGATGCAAACCACCAACTGTGCAATAATCAGCTCCTCACATGCCATACGTATGCCAACAAGAATTCGATTATTTTTCTTAAAGATTTACTGTTGCGTAATCTTTTTAAAAAAAATCTTACCTTTGCTTAACATGTCAATTAAAATAGCTTTATGAATAGAATTTCTCCAGTAGAGTTCTTGGAAGTTTTGTGTTTTAAAAGCATATTTAGAATGAGATCAAGTTTCATCGACTCTTTAGCACAAAAAAGCAGCTAAAGCAAGCCCGCACATGTTCTGATCACAAATGCTACTGTACAGCATAAATTTTTACACAAAGTATCAATTGACAATTGTAAAGACATTTTAACTTCAGCATGAATTAAATTTGTTTGAAAGCAAGGATGTCGCAATATAAATGTGCACGATGAATGTCTCTCTGAATGGTGCTGAAGTTTTGGAAAAGGTTCTTAACTGTAACCTCCAGTTACCGTTTTGTTTTATAGCCTTTTGTAAGTCCCTTTTCTAAAATTTCACATTTTTATTTTGTTCTCTAGTTGCAATTTCATTGATAGAATACTATTCTTAAAATGTAATGGAGAAGAAATTAATGACTGCACAATTCAATTGGAAGAAATTGTTGTTCAATAAATGGTGCTACCACAATCAACTCATAAATGATGAAAACCCAGTAATAAATTATTTGAATGGGACATTACATCACGAATGTCAGATCTTTTCTTAGTTTCTTTCCTTCTGTCTTTAGCGTTGACGTCAAAAATGGAATTCCCTTTATATGCCTGCTTGCCATTTATTGTATTAAATGTTCTACTTGCATTTGGTTTAGAAAAAAAAGACAACAACATTACGTCAAATTTATGTAATCGACGAAGCATAATTACGAGCCACTGAAAAGCAGAAAACTAACAGAACTTCCATTGTCAGTTCATTTCCACATTTCATTGTCATTTTGACTGTGCGGGTTTTTATTTTGCCGCTATTTGTTTCAAACAATTGTGATCTTTCATGTCAGTTTTGAAGTTCAATATTAATTTCGTGGAATTATATATACAAAGTTGAGGGACATTGCAAAGTAATCTTTTATTTGCCTACAATGTACAATAAGTGACATAGTTTAAAATACCGCAAGTATTGTTTGCGTTTCGCGCCAATTTGAAAAGCCCTTCTTGACCCCACGACTTCGAATATTGATTCCTTATTAGCCAGTAATCGCCATGAATTTTATCAGTTCCATATCCGATCAGCAACATTGCATGATTGAGATTCTTTGTGCATTTTGGATCATTGTAAATTCCCGATTTGTAATGAATGAATGACGGTCTTGAGGCATCAATAATTATCGATAACGGACCAACTTTTGAAAGAACTGCCTTCAAATTATTCTCATTACCACTAACAGTCTTGAAAGCATTGCATTTTGTTAGTGTCATTGATTTGTTTAATGAGCATCGAAATGTGTCTAGCGCTTGATAAGGATAAGAAAATTCGCTTGCGACTCCTACTGAGTTTATATAATTGAATGCCGATCTAACAACTCCATTTTTGCAACCATTTGTCGACCATGGCGAGACTTTTGAACAATCGATAAGTTGCTGAACTGAAAGTTTAGGAAGTTTTCCAGATTTCTTAAAAACTTGTCCCTCAAGTACACCGATCGCAGCAAAGGCCCAACATGAGCCACATCTTCCTTGATATGGAACATCGTTTACATAGCCCTCATCCATCCAATTAAGGCTGGTAATATTTACTGAAATACCTTTCTGAACTGAATGCAGCGTCCTCGAGTCAGCTTTGGAATTTTCAACAAATTCATGACGATTGTATCGAAGACTTGTAATTTCTGTTGATTGATCTGATTACTCCCACAAACCCATCTCGTATGAAACTTCACCACGGTGAAACTTTTCATTGTGATTATTGATAACTTTTAGGTTTTTACAGAATTGTTTTATCGCCACAGATTCGTCATATTTTGATTGATATTTCACATCGTAATCTTTCTATAAAATTTAATTTCATGTTAATTAAAATTGTAATCTGACCAAAATCCGTCACTCACTTTCCATTTATTAAAAGTTTCGTTACAATTTTTGCAGGAAACATTTTGTAGTAGCAAAACTATCAACAGCAACTTCATGATTGAATTAAAATAGAAACATTATTATCAATAATAGCATTTTTATTGGCATTTGCATTCATCACGAATCTTCATATTAATCGTGAATAATGATTTAAATTGTTAAAAATTGTCATGAGCGTTCATTTAGATAAAAATATTTAGAACCTTTCACTATATTTGAATAAAGAAGCGCAATAATGGTTAGAAAAAAGCTGTAAAAGCACTTAAGAACAATTTTACAAATGCGTCAAAAGAATTTCTTTAAAGCAGAACCGACAAAAACATTGAAAGAAGCATCTGACTAGAATTGTTATTACACATTCTATAACGGACTCGCATACATTCTCTTGACCCACATATATTGCTGCGTGATTTTAATGGCTCTTTATAATTTCACGTTTCACAATTCATCAGGCAAAGGCCGACGAGGAATAAGCCTCACGGCGGAATTCTAATTCGTTCTGATGGCTTTATAATTGTGATGAAGCAAGTAAGAAAGAACCATAAGAAAGTCAGCGTCAGTGAAAAATTAAATTCCTCTCAAATATTCAAAGGCGGATCAATTAAAATCACTTAGCGCATATGAAAGAATTTCTTTAGCGTAAAATTTAAGCCAGAAAGTTTCCCAATAAAATACTGTTTTGCTTCAAAGAGCTCTATAGGTAAACAAATGGCCCCGAAACTTCGCGAAAAATATTTTATTATTAACAAAAATGCATCGAGTTCCATCATCCAGATGCTGGTTGTGATGGTGTAAAAATGGAAGATATAATTTTGTTACGCAAAAAAAAGTTATCGCGGCTGAAAAGGGAAAATTATTCCTAAAAGTTCAATAAACTCAGAGGCCATAGAACCGTTTTTCACATCTTCACAGTGCGATGCAATTGAGATTTTTTTTGAAGTTCAATTGAGTTTGTGGAACTGCAGAGAGAGAGAGAATAATGCGGGAATTAAATAAGACGAAGCCAAAATCACGTGCAGTGTTCGATGAAATGAACAATGAACAATTATCGTGATTTAATGGAAGCGATTGATGACGCTAATCGATATTTTGTTTGGCATTTAAAATGACTCACGACATTTAAAACTGATAACGTTAAATTTCTTTTGTTTGATTCCTTTCTCATTGATTTCCTTGTTTTTCTAATCAACAATTAGCCGCAGCCTTGGCAGTGATCTTGTTTAGCTTAAAACTAGAACAAGCTTAAATTTGTTGTTGCGATATTCTGCTGACTCTTCTGGCACAATTAACGTAATGGGAATAAAGCGTCTGATGCATACTAATGAAAAAAAAAAGTAAAACAGTAAATCGCGAGATGACGCTCAATGATAAGAACATGAAACGAGACACGACTTACAAAATTTTAGTTTTAGAAAAATTCCTTCTAGAGAAAAAAAAAATAAGATTTTAGAAAGTCTTTAAATAAATTTGATTTCCTGTTTGTTACATCATAAAACTTTTTTCTTTCTGATGCCTTCTGTTGTTTAATTTGTTCCTTTTTGACCTTGAGATGTTCAAATCTCCACAGAACAGAACAATGACGAATGGTGTAAAATATTTTAAAGTCAATTAGACGAAGTTTTGATTTAAAAGGAAATAAAAGAAAAAATGAAGGTTATAAAGGATTGAGTTGTCTGATGAAATGCTAGATGGATCATACGAAGAATGCTCTTGAAGCGTTTCTAACACTGAATAATTCCTCACCATCTTAATATCTACGCACACCAATCACACTTTTAATTTCTTCATCATATATTTTCATTCCTTTAATTCTTTGAATTTCCTTTTTAAACATTAATTCTCACTGAGTTTCTGTATCTATTATTTGCCCTTTTAATGATGATGATATCGACCATAACCCTTCTCAAGGCTTTTTCTCTTAGAGAAACAATCAATTTCCATTCTTAAAAGTTCATTTACATTTCTTGTATTATTTCATTGCGCGTCTTTGCCGTTTCCCTTTTATTTGATTCCTTCTTTTTGCATGATTGAGCACATTTTACCATCGACTCGTCTGCGAAAAAACAAAAATCATCTAATACGCAAAGACTATTTGAAACACTATGAGAATATTCAACATGCAGATGGAAAGATGATGAGAATAATTAGACAACAGCATGTCATTTGAACATTTCAAACAATATTTCTAATTTTATGATGTATCATACGAGAAATAATAACCCATTGCCAGCTATTCAAGTTATATAATTTAAAATTGTGTCAGTTATCAAAATAAAGAAATTAAATGAAAGCACACTTAAACAAGTCAGTTCCTTGGAATTTTTTAAATTTAAACTTCATGACTACAGAAAGCTTCACATAGAAAATCTGGTACGTGAATTTGAAAACAAAGAGTCGGTTTGCTTGTAAAACAAAAATCATCAGGTCCTTCAATAAATTCCGTAATTATCTGCAGAACAAGAAATACGTTGTCATAGGACAGTCATATTACTCGTTATGTATATAATATGTTATTAATTATTATTGTGAATCAGCTTTTCTTACATACTTAGGGATGGTGACATAATTATGAACAATTCCTGCTGAAATACCTCGTTGTTTTAACAAAATATTAAGGGCAATTGATTTTTTGAGTGACTTCTGTTTGAGTTGGCCTCATATATATTTATTTAAGCACACCATATACTGAAATGAAGCGTTTTAGCCTCGCTCTCAACATAAATAAAAAACATTTTCTGTAGTTAAAATTATTGTTTATTTAAGAATAATTAAATTTTATTTCAATAAAATTTGTTCACAATTCAGCACTTAAGACTATTTTTGATTTAATTTTAAAATCGTCATTTTGGTAAAATTTTTCAGTTAGTTTAAATTTGGTCCTTAAAAATTTTGGAAATTGATTCACGTGTATGTGCCTCGTGGTCTTCGCTTTAAATTTCATCGCCTTGCAAAGTTTCTTCGATACTTTTGGTATAAAAGTTCCATTGTTCTGTATTCAGGTTCATAAACATCGGGTATCTCTTCGCCCAATGACGTGCAATGGACCATTGCAACTGTTGTTGTTCCATGAAGCCTTTGTTCGTACTCAATCAACTGTTTGAAGAATCCAATATTGGGTCGCACCTGCGGTCGAATACTTCTTACATGTTGGAATGCACTTTTGAGCGTCATGTCGGCATACTTTATCAGATAAGCAATTACTAGACTCGCACTTCGTGATACGCCAGCAACACAATGCACTAAGCTTTTTCCATACTCTTGACGTGTTTTTTCAATGAGGTCGGCAACTTGATCGAAATATTCCATTAAATTTGATTCCCGAACGTCTTTTATAGGAACTCGCAAATAGCTGGGCGGTTCATTGGGCAAAGGTGTGTCAGGCAGTTCAACGGTAGCATTCACAACAAATTTAATTTCCAAATTCTCAAGCGTTTCCGGTCGAACAATGGCACAAGCGCCACACAAATATAGCGACGGCAGAATTTCCGAAATTCCCAAATAAAATGGAACTTGTTTACTGTAAAGATAAGAGAGAAAGAGAAAAATATAAATATTCGTAGTCTATAAATTATAACACAAAATAAAAATTTTCATGACAATTTATTCCACTCATAAATCACAACACGCTGTTGGCGTCAGTAAAAATGCAGAAAGGTATTTTGAACCACAATATTTTCGGCTATAATTAAATTAACAGCTTTATTATTTATTTTTGGAAAATTGGGTGTTGTTTACTAGTCATTTCAGAATCAACACAATTTCTTTCTTTTTTTCTGCGCATCAGTTTGTAATGTCGGTGATCAACCCTCACCGTGAAATGTTTTGAATGAAATTTCGAATATCTTGTGGGCTTAATATAAACAAACACACACCCAATCACGTCAGATCTTTGTTGAGCTATGCTTTATTCACCATTTTCAGTATCATCGAAAGCGTCGTATCGGAATTCGTGCCGTTTACGTCATAGAACGTGCGAAAATAAGAAGAAAATTCGTGATTATTTTCACGAACTATATAGTCATGTGTGTGCGTGACATTCCCAAATATATTGTCGTGATTGTGAGAACTGTTTACAAAACTTTTTCACGATTACATTTTGTTGTTATTCAAGTCACACGACGATTAAACGCGATGATTAATTATCAAAGTGAGTTCATAATTGAGACAAATTATCGAATAGAGTTTTAATGTAGCCGTCTTTTTTTAATGAATTGTTTACATTTAACAAGTCAGGGAAAAAAACATTAAACATCAAAAAAAAGATTAAAAATTATTCTAGCATTTCGGCCACCTGCTGTAAACGATGTGAAAGTGTTTATTTAATTCAGTAAATTTTTAAAATTCCTTCCGAATGAAATACACGATCAGGTTTTATGGCATTTTGTGTTTGCCCGATTTTTCAATTTCAATCTAATTGATTACCAAACATGCCACTTGAGACTCATCGCGCGAGTCCTTGAACTTCACGTGGTGCGTGAAGGAATTTCTTTATTTTGTAATTTGATGTGAAATTTCAAACTGTTTCTGCTTTCAAATTCAGATGAATTTCCGTATGAGCCACTCATTATATACCAACTGCCGGAGTGTGAAATAGCTGCCACGAGATTAATATATTTTGAGACTTATTGCTCACAAAGTAATATCAGGTTCGACCTAAATTGTTCTTCGTTCTCAGACACTAAAGAAAATATGAATTTTTTTAGAGTAATTAATTGGGCGCCTCCATTTGAGAAATGACTTTACATAAATCTAGCTATAATTTACGATCTCATGCATGCAATGTTCCCATCTATTAATTTTCTCATTTATTTTTTCGCGACAGTTTTTTTTATTAATGAAAATGTCTGTCACCTGAACGAAACTTCCACATTCCACAGTTACAAATTCGAATCCACCGGCCAATCATCCATTTTCCATGTCAACATTCCTCAGGTCGACGTTGCCCACTTTACGACTCAAATATCAACATCGATTTCAATTCACAACATGAGTGAGGTTGAATTTTGAAACTTTTATTGCCGTGAGTGCCATTTTTCACTTTGAGTAATAATTTTAATTATTATTAAAATATTTTGGCACATATTCAACTATTTCCGTCCAAAAAGAAAAGCGCTGAAAATGTCTGAAATGAATTGTATGTGTGTATATTGCAAATAAGCTGACTCGCAGTCCCTCTTTCGTGCTTATAAATATTATTGTGGCGTCGTTACATGAGAGGAATGTGTAGAAGGGCATCGGATCAGATTTTATTTTATGAGCAGTGAAAAACATAAAGAAATATGACAGCAACGGAATGCTACTTAAATACATACAAAAGATAAATGAGAAAAAATTTTCCTTAAATAAATTAAAGCCATCGGCTATGAGAAAAGGTAAAGGAATTTTCATATTTCGAAATTTTTCGCAGCATATCACGGACAAAAAGAAAATTAAATTTGTAGAAAGGATTCAAGGAAGTTAGGAAAATATTTCAATAAAGAATTTGTAAATAATGTCGCAAATTTTGTTTTCTCATTTTGGTTGAAATTCCCCAAATTAATTTTTTTTACAGTGCGATGTTTATTATTTTGCATCTCAAAAGCATTATCTACAAATGGATGTTTGAAATTATCTTCTCGCCAACCCAAAATTAGATCGATACGTTTGCCAAAATGTAAATTTAGTTAATGATTCGACAAATTTTAAAAAAGATTTTATTATTAAAACATGACTGCATTCTTGACATTATTCAGGTGATTGGCTCAGATTCAGATTGTCTCACAGGCACTGAAATAATAAAAAGCAACTCACCTTGACGATATTGAAGAGTTTGTGTTGCTGGCGTTCTCGTTTTCGTTGTTTATGTTGAGTATTTCCTGAATATTTGTCGATGTTATTTCATTTTTTGGCGACAATATTCGCAAATTTTCAGCCGACTGGCTCAATGTTAAGGTTTTCATCATTTCGAATATTTCGAAACTCAAGAAAATATTTTGTCTCTTAAACAGCTTCTTTTGCTTTTAAAAAAAATAAAATAAAATTCTTCTTTTCTGTGTCAAAAATACTTTTCGCAAATTTATTTAAGTGTCTCAAATATTTTTCGATTGATTCACAAAGCAATTAGCACTTTTTTCCGAGAGAGTATTTAGGGAGCTCCGTCGTATAGCGTCTGTAGCAATTGAAGATTTTTTATCAACTGACATGCTTCGTTTTTGAGCGCGAGCTATTTGAACTATATTTCACAGTCTTGGTGATCGAGCCGAAATAGAAAATTCTTTTTTTCTTTTTGCTTGTTTAAAAAAAAATAAGAAAATATGAAAATCAACACAAACATATTTGCACGACTCATTTTCAATGTGAAAATTTATTCAATATTTCTCGCTACATTTCTATTCCAACATTTGTGTGCTCCTGTATAGGTGAGTGAATATGAGGAAAAATGTTTATGATGCTTCGGCATTCTCGTGGCATTAATTTTGTGACCGTAGTAGTGCGAAGAAAATTCCTCTTCGTTGCTCAAAAATGTATGCGAAAAATTCTTTGTTATTATTTTCGCCAGAAGCACTAGCAATTTTCATATTTTTAGCGCTTTTTGTTTGTGGATTTTAATAAATTGAAATGAACAAAAGAAGCCAATTGAACAAGAGGATAAATAATTTCAATAATATTTTCCAATTAATTTGTGGTCTACGAACGCATGAATCTGTCAGCAATCAAGTGCCCAACGGCAATAAACACAACGTTATAAATGTTTTGCAGTTAAGGGAATGTTCAGGTTGCTGCATTACTATGGAAAAATTTATGGTCAAATGGAAATTTATTTGAAATGTTTCATGATTTAAATTAATGATTTGTTTACTGCTTAACGTTCGCCCCAAAATATCGTCAATTTAATTATTTTTAACGAGATTTTATTTTTTATTTTTGGCAAATAAATGAACGAGAGTAATTTACAACCATAAAAAAAATTGAGATCTCGTTTTCTTATACTGAAAATATTTTGAAAATATTTAAGATGACGATGAGGAGCTGCTTAAATACTTATATGATTCACGAGCCACTAAAATAAACAATTTTTATTTATACATTTTACCAGCAAAAACATATTATTTGTTTACTATCGAGACATTCTTCAATTGAGATGAGAGAGCATTTAAAGCGTGGCCACGTGTGCTCATATCCCTCACACTGTTATCACGATCGTCGATCGCATACTTTTATGTGTCGCGACTGTCATAGAATTGAATGAAACTTTTCAACGTAATACTGAATGATTTCAGGCAAAGTGCTGCAAAACTCGAGAGCCCATCAATCAATTTTTTTTTTCGCAGGATGGGATTTGTCTCGAGCATCCGGAATGGCTTTTTGTTTTGTTAAAAACAAATTATCGTTGAGTCAGAATGTTTCACCTACTCAATATACATATATTTAGAAAATGCTATTTTAGAAAAGGAGCAGAAAATAACAAAAAAAAAAAATATTTTTTTAAAAATATTTTAAAATACTTTCTCACAAAACGGACAAAGAAAAATTTATTATTATTAGTCATTCTGTATGTTGTTAATGAACCTTAATGAAAGTCATGTGGTGTTTGAGTGTCAGCCGACAAAAGTTTATTGAGAGCGAAAATTATATTTAACAAGACATTTTAAATTCCTTAAAAGATTTTCTTGCGGTTTCGGGAAATTTTGAAATGAGATTTTCTTAAAACTATTTTCAATTTTCAGCCAAAAGCGGTTGTCAAGCTTGGGCTAATTACATTCAAAAGCAACCCATTGAGCATATAATTGTTTAGAAAACAAACTTGTACGAAAAACCTCAAATAGTAAATCCGAAGGCTTGTGAACGGAAAAGAAAATGTTTTTAAAATTGTTTCGCAAGTGAAATATTTACAGTTCTTTCTTTTTTGATCTTGTGTCATGAGTCGTGATCTATGTAGGGATTATTAAGTCTACAGGCACAGAATTTATTTGTTTTAATAGTACGAGTATTTATATATTTTTTTCAAGCTAATTGACAATCGCGCCAGGTCTATTTGGCGATCGCTTTATGGTCGCGTGTTCATCAATCACATCACTAAGAAACAATTATTGATCTCTCATAAAGAACGTCAGATGTCATATGTCAATTTAAATTCCGATACTTTTTGATGAATGCATCCTCCACCGTGAAGGTAAACAAAAATAAAACAGACTGCAATGGTTGGTTTACATTTTCATTACATTGTTTTAACACGTTGATCATTCGCATCTGCGTGCAAATCTTTAAAGATTTTATGGGAAATTTAATCTCAGAAAAGCAGAAAGAATCTTCTTCATTACTCACAAAAGCAGAAAGAATCTTCTTCATTAAAATTTCTATTACAGAAAGGAATTTCAAAGCTCTGTGAAAGTGATGGGAACCACAACTACATCAAATCATACGTGAATCATCAACAATGCTGTCACAAAATCTGGCTTGCTGTCTGCCGGCTGCGTTATTTATTGCCATCACAAGAGATTAGCGAAAACAGAAGCGTAAAAATAAATGAGTGAGATAAGTTTGGATTAACGATGATGAAGAATTTTTAAAGAATTTAATTTATAAAAAAAATCAATCTTACTGCGCACAATGAGAACAACGTGATGATATGATTGAATAGGAATTCAATTCATGAATTTCACTAGGTCAAAAATTTTGAATTTTTTTTTTTAATTTCTTTACAGAAAATTAGCGACGTTGTTATCAAGATTGTTTAATGACTCAATAAAATTTTATACGCAAAGAATGTCTTTGAATTTTTTTCGGCTAATAATTGAACATCTCAAAAAAATGTGAAAATTTTCCACTCGAAATCTTTTCGTGCGAAAAATTTTATGTTGCTAAAGCTGACAAATTATTTTTGTTTTGTTCCATATTGCTCGTAAAGTCTTAAGTTGAAGAAAATTGCAAAATTTTGTTTTATTTACTTTAAAAAAATGTACTCTGAAAAAAAAAGACCAAAATTGATTGTTCACGGTAGCGTTGAAATATTTGTTCTTTTTTGAGATGCATTCGATACGCCTATGAAATAAACATTTGCATCAAAACTGTCTAATATTGCTTCACGCCAATTTTTGTCAACATCCTAAATCATTTTGAGTGAATCAAGATTTTCATAAATTCGAAAAAGCAGAAAATTACTCACCAACAACATAAAAACGGAATATTAAAAATGTCAGGTAGTCACTCGACGCCAAAACGAAATAAAGATGAAAGATCACAGGGAAATTTAATTAAAATTTTCATAGAAACAAATAAATTTCACTCGAAACACCTTAAAATACTATTCAATCATCGGCTGTTAAAATGAAAATATTTCATTACTAAATTTTATGATGTGATCATTCACAAAGAAATTAGATTTTTTCAAGAAAGTAGTCGTTAACACAGAAAAGTATTAGCCCTAAGCTTGATCAACTTAAATTTGACTAAACTTTTCACCTTTAATTTATCTAAAAACCGCGAAAGAAAAGTTCACCACAAACAATTTAACCTTTCAGGGGCAAAATCTAAAAGAATTTGAAAATTCACGTTTTTAGAGTTAAAATTTGTTTCACTTTATTTTAAATAGTTAAATTATAATTTTATTCCTTTATATCTAATGCAGGATTAGAGAATCCTGTACTTTTGATACCATTGTCTTTAGTATTAACAATTGGAAGTATTTCTTCTACTGCCCACTCTTGGAGTTCGCCCTTTGCCCAAAACCAATAAACGATACAACCAAACAAGTAAATGCCAGCTGTTATGAAGAAAACTATTCTCCATTCATTTGCACTCTATTTAAAATGGTAATGAATTGAAATTAATTATTTAATTTTTATCATTCAAATTAAATGATTTGACTTACTGGTGTCGTTACAATATATCCTGTCAATATTGGTGAAATAATGCCCGCAACGGTGGCAAAAGAATTACAAATTCCCATTAGAATACCTGAGAAATAATTAAAAGATTGTTAACGATTGTCAAAATCTTTTGAACTTTGATAATCAAACCTGCAAACTGTGGCGCAATATCGAGATAATTTACTGAAAAGCTCGAATATGCAAATGATGCTAAGGCAACTCCGAGTGTGATAAATGTTACTGCTGCAACCGGTTGAAGGAAAAATGCTGCAAGCATCATAAAGATTGTCTGCGCAATAAAGGCCAGACAGTTAAAATATCTTCTAGTTTGTCCGGTTGTTAAATAGCCTTTAATTTGTACCCAATCGGCCAAATAACCGGAAACTTGTAACATAATTGACATCGAGATGTAAGGAATGGCTGAAACAATTCCCGATTTCGCAATGTTGAAATTCAAAACATCATTGAGAAATTGTGGCAGTTGAGTTTGTAATGTAAAAAAGCCCCAGCCTTCAGAAAATTGTGCAGCAATAATTGCCCACACGGCTGTTGATTTGAAAATTGCCTTCCACGGTATCTTCATTTCTTTATCTTGTGTTTGCTTGCTCAAAGAATATTCAATATAATTCCTTTCAGCAGCTGTTATGTACGGATCGCTTCCGGGTGATTTTTTAATAAGAATTAACCAGAAAACTGTCCAAACGCATCCGATTGCACCGAATACATAAAAAACTGCTTCCCAATGCCATGCCGCAAGGATTCCTGACACCGGAAGACTGATAACAATTCCTACATAATTGCCAGTAAAAGCAGCAACAACAATTCTTGATCGTTCAAGTGGTGGAGCCCATTTTGACCACATTTCGTAGAGACTTGAATAAGTTACACCCTAAAATTAAAGAGCTTCTTAAGTGAATTGATAAGATGAAATTCCCTTTACTTACCTCGAACAATCCCTCAATAATTCTGACAGCAATCAGAAGATAAATACTGACGTTTGCTGCCCATGGAGTGATCAACGTCAAAATAGCAGTCACACCAACTCCAATTCCGAAAAGCTTAAATAATTTACAGGCATTAAATAAAATATGTTTTCAAATATTTTTGCGTTCTTACTAAATTTCCACCGATTTTTGATGCAATTACGCCACCAATTATTTGTGTCATCAGATAGCCATAGAAAAATGAGCTGAGCACATATCCTCGTTGCTTTGAGTCCCAATCAAAGTACTGCTCTTGAACGATCGTATTATTAGATAATGTGACATTTCGAGTCTCAGTCATGGCAACGATTGCAACACTCAAATTAACGCGCAAAGCATAGACATTAAAGAGTCCCAAAAATGCCATAAACACAACGAAATAGCGTCGCCGCTGCCAAACTGGTGTTGGGTCAATAATTTCGCCAGCATCATTTTTAGTGCTATTTTTATGAATAAGCAATCAATCAAATCAATTAAAAACAATTTTAGAGTCAATCAATTGAAATTAACCTTAAAGAAAGCAATTAACTAGCAGACAATACTCTGAACAGAGCAATAAGAAATGATAACGTCTAAATTACTTGATAATAAGCACAATAAATGATTTTTTTTTATCTTTATGACATGATGAACTAATTTTAGAAGTCATAAAACTGGAATGCTACTCACAATTGTTTATCGTCTTGCGCTGTCATTATAAGTCCAAAACAATCGTGACTGAAGAATACTTATATTAAAAACCTTCACAAAGACTTATTTTGCTAAGCGATACAAAATGCACCTTGTACAACTGATTTCAATTTATTGAATGAACACAACACATGTGAGTTCAAAAAAAAAATTTATCTAACAACAAAGGAGAGTAATTTCAAGCGTTGAAAAAGCTTAAACTGGCGAAATTAAACTTGCTTCTCATCACAATGAAATATTTCAAAATTGTGTGAGAGAACTTTTTTGGAATGGATAAGTTTTTACGAATATGAGTTGAAGTTTATTATTTAAGTTACTACTACTTTTATACTTTATTCACCGCAAAAATTCAAAAATTTGCTCTAAGTCAACGACTTCATTGGTCGAGTGACAATTTGAAACTGAGATAGAGCTGAAAAAAGTGAGAGGGCCTAAAACCGTGTAGAAGAAGCAAGGAACCCATTCAACTTTATTAACTCGAATACATTTACATTTTGCTGAATATCATCAATACACACATTCTTGATACCATTGCCAATGACGATCGTTTATGATTCTACTCACTGCTGCCTTGAATCAAGTGAATTATTGTTCCATAAAATAATAATAATAATAATAAAAAATAAAACACAATTACATCTTGCCGGCATTCATATACCAAAACAAAAAAAAAAAATAAATAAAAACACGAGGCTAGGTCATGGTACGGTAAATATTTGTGTGGTTTGTTCAATTTTGGGATTTTTGCGACTCGATCATTAAACCGGTCCTTACGAAAATAAAATGTTTGTGCACAAACTTCTTGAGAAACACGGAAAAATGTAAACACAAGATGCTGGAATCGAAACGCCGCGGAACCTTTTTGGGGTTTTTTGAGTTATTGAATTTTAAACTTAATAAAATTTAACGACTCTCTTTTTTTATGAGGTGCGTATTTTTATTGGAACTTTCCTTCATTATTCACACTCACAACACGTATCAAAGCCGCCGATTGCGCCTAAAATAACTATGTACATACATAATATTTGTCTCAATGAGAATGCAGCAAGTCGACATTGTAATAACGATCCATTGAAGGTTACAGCATAAACAACTTGCCATCCGAAATATTTCACGGTGTAACACCAATTTATACCATATCACATTCACTGTAGGAAAGCAAACACGTTCACATAGGCGCATAAGATGCACAATGTTAAAAACATTTCGACACCGGCACGCGCGGTAGTTGGCGCGAAATGCGAAATGTGTGAAAACAGACGTCACAAATAAATACTACAAAAATTCAATTGAGTCGATAACCTTTGAGAATTGCGATAATAATTTCTGACAAATAGCTGACAATTAATTTCGCACAAAAATAAATATAATGCTCTGAATTTTAATCAAAAGCTTTTTCAGTCGGTAATAATCGCGACGTTAAATGTACGCGGTTTGAAAAGATGAATAGACCCATAAAATGTCAATCAAATCACTTTAGGTCTTCACTATCTCAACAAAGACAAAATTTTCTAGAATTCTTTCTGTATTTATCTCGCATTTTTAAAGCTCTATCTAGTGGGATATAATCACAAATTTCCATTTTTATCTTAAATTATAGCGTCTTAGATCGTCTCAGGCACGTCTCAAAACGGTTACATTTTATGCGAGACTAAATGATGCGATTGATGCTGATTTCAAGCCTAAATGTTCTTTCGTATAAGCAAATTATCGTGAAGACCAGTCGTCATTATTAAAAGGCTCGCAGATTAAACATTTATATATTTATATTTAGATTCCAACTTTAATTTTATTTTTAATTTATTTTCCTAAATTGACCTAAACAAGAATGGTCGAAAATTATTAAGAATAAATAAAGTTGCAAATTTACAAAAATAAAAATCTCAAAAGATTTTCTTAAATTTGTTTCGTCATTGAAACTTGTGACGTTCGAGCCGAATCAGATGGTTGAATGGCCCAAACTTGAAGTTTTCCGCTGGCAAAGATTGCGTAGAAAAATATTCCTATCAAATAGATTCCACTTGCAATGAAGAAAACTGTTCGATATTCGCTTTCGCTCTAAAAAGTCATTTTGATTAAGAAATAACTGAAATAGAAAATAAAACAAATAATTATTTACCGGCGTTTGAACGATATATCCAGTCAATACTGGTGAAACAAGTCCAGGAATTGTCGCAATTGTATTTGATATTCCGATAATTATGCTTGCAAATTGTGGAGCAATATCCAATGGATTTGGTAAATATCCCGATACAGAAAAAGCGCCGAGACCAACTGAGAGCGTAATGCAGACAATTATCGATACTGGATCTTTGAAATATGCTGCCAGCAGCAGAAATATCATTTGTGCAAATAATGATAAATTATTGAAATATTTTCGAACTTGCGTTGTGGATAAAAAATTATTCATCTGCAACCAATCGGCAAGATATCCAGAGATAAAAAGCAAAGACGATAATGCCAAATATGGAATTGCAGATACGAAGCCCGCATCTTGTAAATTAAAGTCCAACATATCATTCATGTATGAAGGTAACTGAGTGAGCATCGTGTAGAAGCCCCACGTGTAGGAAAAGTGGGTGACAACAATCGCATAAACAGGCATTGAAGTGAATATTGATTTCCATGGAGGATTGATAACATTCGTCACTCCATGTTGCTTTAGACTATTTCTGATAAATTCTCTTTCGTTTTCGCTCATACATTTGTCTTTCTCGGGACAGTCCTTCACGACTATGAACCATATGATTGACCAAATAATTCCGAGCACACCAAATACATAAAATATACTTTCCCAACCAAAGTTCACGGCCAACCAGCCCGACAGTATCATGGCAACGACAGCACCAGCAAAACACCCTGATATTCCAAATCCTGACATTCGTGAACGCTCCATTGGAGGACTCCATTTTGCATAAATGTCGTTGACACTAGGAAACGAAAGTCCACTGAAGATTCCCTGTAGTACGCGAATAGCAAAGAGATAGTAAATTCCCTGATAACAAACGATTGGCGTTAAAACTGCCATTACTGATGTGCCGAAAATTCCCAGGCCAAAAACCTTATGACGAAAAAAAAAATGGTTTTTGTTTTTATTATATTGATAAGATTCACCATTTCGCGATATGATCGTTATCAGCTTTAATGTATGACAGCTTAATGCCAATAGCAACGACAAATCGGCATATTGATATTGATATCAGATTCCATTATTTATATACTTACTAAAGCTCCACCAAATTTAGTGCCTACATAACCGCCAATGAACTGTGTCATAATGTAGCCATAGAAGAATGCTCCAAGTGCAAATCCACGCTCTCTGGAGTCCCAATCAAATTCCCGTTTAGTAATGACCGTTCCATTGGCAAGAGTGATATTTTCATATACAGTCATGGCAACGATTGCGACACTTAAGTCAACTCGCATTGCGTAGTAGATAACAAAACCCACAAAAGACAGAAGCAGCACCAGATAGCGCTTCCTGAGCCATATCGGAGTAACTTCATAAACGGATTCAGTTCTTAAATGAAAGAATCAAATTAGAACTGAAACCAAAAATACTTTAATTGCTTACAAATTGTTCATTGCCATAATAATTTAGAGCAAGGAAACTAAAATTCACCACCCGAAACGAGAGTCGACAAGCAACTGATTATTGCAATGATAACATTATCGAGAGGTTATGTTTATTACTGAAGCTTATTAATGAAAAAAAAAAAAAACTTGTCAAATATTTGCTTCAATGATATTTCTCATTAATTTCAGTTAATGCACTTCCATTAACACATTTTTTGCATTGTTCTGGTTGTATTCGGTAGGAAACTATCTAGAAAGTGAATCTGCTTCAGTTTGAAATTTGATCATTGTGATTGTGACCGCATGCATCTATGTATGTTCCCTCCTGACATGGAAGTTCTATTTTGTGAAATATTTAAAAATACACGAAACAATGTCAGTGAAATCACGCTGTGACATTGTGATGCTTAAGAATACACAAAATAAACATGATCTCGTGCAGTAACTACGACTTTAATAATTAATTTCAAAACCTGCTCTAAATGTAAACAATTATCAATTTCGCAAATTTCCCATTTTCCTCACCCGATTTTGCCTGCATTTGATACATGTTGCCCTTCTGTCCCCATCGTAAGTTCATTCCAAGCCCAAAAATTACTTTTTCGTTTTTCTAACAAATTGTAAATTCAACCAATGAAACTAATTTTGCGTCTGTATCGTAAGGTCGCGTAAACTAAACTTTGCAGTCTCTTGGATACGCAAATCCTAATATACAAAATAAAAAAAAACTTATCACGCTTTACAAAATTAATTGGGGGGTGCAATTAAAATCTATAGCGACTGATGTCTTCTATGTGCCAATCAACAACTTCAGACGTGATAAATGACACTGACACCCTTAGCGCCATAGAAGAACGCTGTAAATTGAACGTAATCAAGTTTTTTTTTTGTGGAAATTGTTTGGCAAATGATATCAAGAATTATAAGAAAAACGAAGTAATTTTCTACAACAATTATTTTATATATTTTTCGTTATTTTTATATGACACAAATTTGTTTTGTGATTGTGACGTCAAAATGTTCATCGACTTATCACAAAAGTTTTTTTTTTTTTTCATTCATTTATTCTCGTAAATTTAAATCTAATTCTGTTCATCCTTCATTTCGATGGCATCATTCGCATATGCATGAATTTTGCCATTCTTCTCGATATCGCTAATGACATTATTTTGTGCTCGACTTGGTGGATTTGGCGTCTGTATTGCCCATGGTTGAACCTCACCCGAAGCCCAAAACCAATAAATGACACAACCGATGAGATAAATTCCAGCGCTTATATAAAACACAATTTTCCATTCATCTTCTGTCTGAAAATGAAATATTTGAATGCATAAATGAATAATAAATTGAATCATAAGCTTTTTGAACTTACAGGAGTATGCACAATATAGCCCGTTAACAGCGGACTAACAATGCCCGGAATTGTAGCGAATGTATTTGATATTCCCATTAAAATTGAAGCGTATTGTGGTGCAACATCAAGATGATTAACTGCAAAGCCACTCCATGCAAATGCACCCAAACCAACTGCAATTGTAATGCACAAGACACTAATCACTGGATCCAATAAATATGCAGCCAACATCATGAATATTGTTTGAGCCAAAAATGCCATGCAATTGAAATAACGTCGAACTTGTGTTGTTGTTAGATATCCCTTTACTTGTGTCCAATCTGCAAGATATCCAGAGACTCCTAGCAAAATTCCCATTGTAAGATATGGAATAGCCGACATGAAGCCAGTCTTTTCCAAATGGAAATGAAGAACATCTAAAAAAGAAAAAATAAGTTTAATCAAAATGCGGTAAATGGTAATTTTCTATTACCATTCAAGAATGTAGGAAGCTGCGTCAGAAGCGTATAAAATCCCCAATTTTCTGAGAAATGTGACGCAACGATTGCCCATACTGCAGTCGATGTAAACATTGCTTTCCATGGCACATTGTGTACTTCACCCTCTTTTCGATTTCCTAAGCTATGTACAATATATTTCTTCTCTTCTTCACTTATAAATGGATCCTGTTGTGGGCTCTTTTTAACAATGAGAATCCATGAAACAAACCAAATGCAACCAATCGTTCCGAAGACATAGAAAATGCTTTCCCAGCCAAACTTGACGGCCAGTATGCCAGACAATGGCATTGATACGACTGTTCCAGCATAGTTGCCAGCAAAAGCTAATGATGCCATTCGTGAGCGTTCAAGTGGTGGCGCCCACTTTGACCACACAGCCTGCAAAAATATAATTTTAATTAGTTTCTTGTTAAATTTTTGTATGTTTTTTAGATATTATGTACGTGAATAGCTGGAAAAGTTAATCCTTCGAAGACACCTTCAACAATTCTGACGGCAATTAACATGCCGACACTCATTTTAGCAGCGAAAGGAGTTAATATTGTAAGTATGGCAGTAACACCGATACCAACACCAAACAATAAATTTCCACCGATTCTCGAACCCACGTAGCCGCCCAAAAACTGGGTCGTGATGTATCCATAGAAAAAGGAGCTTAAGATTATTCCCTTTTGTTTTGAATCGTAATCAAAATGTCTTTGTTGGGTTGCAATTCCATCGACTGTAACATTTCGAAGCTCTGTCATTGCAACAATTGCAACACTCAAGTTCACTCGAAGTGCATACACATTAAAGAAACCGAAGAATGCCATCATCACAACCAAATAGCGGCGCTTCTGCCAGAAGCTCTTTGTTTCCAAGACTCTGCGATTAAAGAAGAGAGAAAAACAAAAAGAAGCATTAAATAAGTTTGACATTGGCATTGAAAGCAATAAAATGTTTAATTTAATCATTTATCTATTTTTTTTTTTCGTCATTGTTCATGACCATAAAGCAACGACACATACTTCAAATTGTTATCATAATAGCAAAAACAGCAATTATTTAAGTCAACTACAACCATGAAATTTTGTTAAAGCTTTTTGCAATGGAAATTGCGTTGCGAAAATGTTTATGTGCTGTTGTTTCTGTCGCATATCCGTACCGCATATAAGCTAATTTAAAGCTTTCATCCGACGCCAATAAAGCTTTCAAATGACACACCGAACGTGATACTTATGCAGACAAGATAATTAATTTCCTCACCAAGACCATTCTACAATCACGTCAAGCATCATCATAAGTTTTATTCTTTGCTACTTTATATTAATTTATGAGATTCAATTATTTGATATTTGTTTTCGTGACGCATCCCGTCAATAGGCATCGCATTTTAATTTCAAAGGAAACGTTATAAAGGCTATTATAAAATGTCGAAGAAAGGTAAAGTTCATAAGATCTCAATAAATAGACGGAATCAAGGTCATATTTAAAGTAAATAGGATCAAAAATAACAAAATGTGTTATTTATTGTGAAAGCACTGCTTAGAAATTCAAAGCATCTCTAGGATAATGCGAATTATATTGGAGCAGGTCATTGCCAAACCGAAAGCCTCTTGTCAAGCAGAAAACAAATCAAAATATAAAGCTACACACGAAAGAGCTTTTGTTTCAAGGTAATCTACCCGACATTCTTCGAAGAACTTTTTCTATTGCAAATTAAAGATAAATTTGTTTTTGCACATTAAAGATTTTTATTGAGGATTGCGATTTGATATTTTTTTTTCTGAAATGTGACTTTCACAAGAAAGACCCGAAACTCTCAAGAGTCGCTTACGAGGGCTTACTTGCCCCGATACCGAAAACATCCCAAAATGTATCAAATCGCAAAAGCTAAAAAAACAATTTATTGGTAACAAAAAAAAGAAATTTGTAATTGAATATTTTCCCCCTAAAGCTTTAATTTATTGCCTTCATGGAAATGTTATCGCTGACGTGCAAATAGACGAGCTAATTTATTAACTCGGTGATAATACGGTTTTCGCAGATTGAAGTGTTAATTATTATATTTTGTGACATTCTTTTTTATCACTCAATTTTGAATTGGCAGATATGAACGCAATAAAGAAATTACAATTTGCTATAGCAAAATATTAATTTGACAGACTGCAAAAAGTGAAACAACAAAACCAGTTTCACATCTACAATCAAAACAAAAATTTTTTTGTTATTAAATTTTTTGTGTAACAACAAAATACCAAATATTTAAAATGCTAAAAGAGAAAAAAAAATATTCTAAACTCACTCAACATCATATTCAATTGAATGCATTTTTGCTGAATCAATGGTGCTTTATTTCCTTAGGTGTTTTTAGTATTTCAATTTATCACTGAAATGCTATCAAAAATTTTCACTTTAATCAACAAAAGTGTGCTTAAAATGTACTTGACAATAACAATTAACGTCTAAATTGATTAAGACCAATAAATTATTTATTTTTTAATTGCATTGCTTGCTCTGCTTTAGATATTCGAGTGTTTACAGACCGTTATCAGATATTAGACCTTAAGAAGCAAGTGGATTAAAAACACTTAATTGAAAACACTTTTGTTTATTTTGTTTCTTAACAGTAATACACTAAAAAAAAGTTCATTAATTATCTCGACCATCAATCGCTTCAAATTAATAACCACAACTCAACAGGTTCACACTCAACTCCTAACTGAAGCAGAGCTGAAAATAAAATTCGTGTTTGCACAGCAGCGAAATATCTTTTTTTTTCTTGTTTGGTGCGCATACATTCGTCTTATAGAATTTGTGGAGCGAAAGCTCTCGGTGAATATTATTCCTGCACACACATACACACACTTGTTCATACACACACGCACATGCAAACCAAACCACTTACACTGAACAGATGACAGTCGAAAGGCATCGCGACTTTATGCTTCAATTGAAACTGCAGTCTTGCAAAATTAAAGTCGTCAATTTACATAAAAATTGCATAATTTTCTTTATTTGATGAATTTGCCCCCGAAAATTGCAGTTGTTATTTTTTAAGAGGGGACTGTACTCAAATCACGAAGAGCATTAGAAAGTTTGTTAAATTAAAAGAGAATATCAGACATTCATACAAAGAGCTTTCAATTTATGAAGAGCTTTTCCGCCACGTAAATACTATGTCTAAGATAATATTATAATGTGACATCATTAAAAGAGTACGCGCTTCTATTTTAACAGCCTATTTTAACAGCCTTATTAAGCTAAGTAAACAAAACCGGTGTTTATTATTTTATGAAGCGATCATTCATTTATGAACGACGGTCGCTCATCTCACTCACTCACTTCGAAGGAAATGATAAAAAAAAACTTCAACCGCTACATCTTAGATAACTCAAAAATTGTCAATTGTGCCACCCACAAAATTGTTCGCATCATTTATCAGTATTTTCTATGATAAGAAACTTGCTGTTTACTTTTATTGGACTGAGAGCAATCAAAATTAACAAAGAAAGCTTCGGGAAACCAAAAAACAATTGTTGATATTTGTTTATTTTTAAACATTTACGGTTGGCAATGGAAAACACAGTCACAACAACAGCAAAGAGTGCAAAAGAGAGACCACCAAAGTCTGTTAAATTCCTGAAATCAAAGAAAAAATCACCGCAAAATGAGCGTCAAATTGGACTCGAAAAAATAGCTCAAGAGCAAAAGCGAATTCGCGATCAATTGACAAGAGAGATTAAGTATAGTGAACTCTCGCATCGTCGTGGTATAAAGGATTGGGAACAGTGGTGCGAAGATGCGACCTTCATAAATTTACAAAGTGACCTGAAAGCGGTCGCTCAGTCATTGAATCGTGTGATGGACAAAAGTGATCATGCTGTTGATGTTATAAAAATGCATCGTGAGCATGCCGAGGAGCAATATTTGCGCAACTTTTATCAGCATACGGAATTGATTGATTACATTTTGGGTAAATACATTTTCGGTAGATTTATGAAAATCTTAATTTAAAAATTTCATTTTAGATATCTTCAAAACTTTCCATAATTCTATGTATCAAATGTTTGAACTTGAACGTGAGCGCTTGATTGCCGACTTCTACAATGAAAATTTATGGCGTGAGAATATTTTTCGTGATCGAAAAACTTATTTTGAAAATTTGATGCATGCAATGGTGACACAGTTCAAAGGTCGATTGACCGGCAATGATGAAAAGCTCATCGAGAGACGATATGAAATTGAATCGTGGAGCATTGAGAAGCGGGATCAGCTGATGGAACATGCCTCACGTATTAAAGCTTTGTCATGTCAAGAAATAAAAGGTATCAACACTAAAAAATGGCCACGAGCGAAATTTAAGGAATTTAGCCGAGTTGAAGGAAAATGCGCCAAATCTGACAAGGAAATTGATGAAGCAAAAATAAAAATCCACAAAAAGGAGAAAATTATTAAGAAGTTAAATGAAAAGCTTCAAACAGCTTCACATGAAAAGCTCATCAAACTTACTGAATTGCGTTCCGAATATAATTTTATTTTCAAACTCCTAAAAGTCGGAGAATTGAAGTTGCAGGACGAAGCAATTTTGGACCATGAAAAGCTGCGTATTGTCGTTTTAGTTTCTGAAAAGAAAAAGAAAATTCTTGAAAAGAAACTTTCTTACGGCAAAACGATTTTGTCAGCGGTGAAAATATGTGCAAAATTTGAAAAGTTTAATGAAATTTTCGAACTGCCAGGAAACGACACGAGCGACGACGACTGTCAAAATTCAATCGACAGCTTTATGGAAAATTTTATGAAAAGACTCGCCAAAGTTGAATCGGATTGTGTCATTCTAAGAAACCGAAAATCTCAACTGGCATCAGCAAATGAACATCTCGACAAAATGATATCGCTTTATGATCGTGAATTCCAAGCTCAAGAAAATATTTCAATGCTTCAACTCGATCTATCGCCGAGTATAGGAAAAATCAGTCAAATTAGTCACCATATGTCGCAAATTCAAATGCCAATTAAGATAAGAAAAGGGAAACTCTGCAAAAGCTGCAATAAGGCGCTTAGCAAATTCTATTACTAAACCAAATTGATTAAAATTATAAAACAAAATGTTCAGCAAGAAAGTGAAGAAAATGACAGTGTCGCCATCACATTAAAAAAATGCTCAACCTAAAATTCAAAAAACAATTGACAGTTTGGAATTATTATTTGCGCTTTAATATATTTAAATTCATTCAATTCGAATTAAACTGAACATAAAATCATTGTAGTAGTATTCCTGTGTCAAGCGCATTGAAAGAGATTTCAGGTTACACCAAATTTTGCCTGATTGATGATGGAGATGCACAGCGCGACAAAATCGATAAATGGAAAAACCATCATTGACTCATTCCATTCATAGATTCTACGAATGCTTGAATATCTTGGCAAGAGGTTTTAATATCGATCAAGGCATAGCTTCGTTGTAAACAAAAAAAAAATGCACTTAAATTGTACAATATTCAAGCCGAGCAATAAATCTAAACTGTCAGTCGAAATGTCTCTATAGCAAACAATTCAAACTGATTCTTTTATCATTGAAATCGGCAAAGAAAAAAAATATTAAAATTTATTGAATTTCAAACTACTTAGGAATTTCTTTTACGGCCATTTCACAATTGCGCCAAGTGCGGTTTTTAATACTTATTTCTTTTAATTAAAAGCAGAAATCTTGGAAAACACCTTTTCATACAAATTTATGATCACTATCGACTTTATTGGTTACAAAAAAAAATGTTTTCTTTAATGCAGGGTATGATAAGTACAAACATGATGCAAATGTACCTGACTAAAATAAGTCAGAGTTAGTATGGTACCTGATCCTATTATACGTGCATGAAACGTAAACTCTCGATCTCTGCTTTGTTGACTGCAAAACAATTTTTAGTAACGCCCGAGATTTATGATTTGGATTAAGTCACTTGCAAATAAATGGAGGGTTAAAGCAGCAGCAGCACCAGCGAGCCAAACAAGTGCCAAATGGATTTTTATGAATTACAATCGGGGCTTTTATGGTAAATATTTATCGTGACTTAATTTGCTGCGGCTATAAATAATAATTTTCTGATTGTTAGCATAGTTGTAGCCAGGAATATTGTAAGTTATAATCTAGGTTTCAATTATCGACTCGAGTTGTGGAGCCAACTGATAAATGATCATTCGCATGCTGTAAAATTGAATTGAAACTTCATTAAATTTAATTAAATTAATATTTTTTTTATTAACTTAATCCGGCATGCAAAAAACGCGTTAAGAGCGCGCGCCGAGCATGTACACATTGCTCTAAGTAGATGAATCTTCATTAAAGGCGGAAGAGAGCTTCAGTGGATCTGAAAGAAAATTGTATAAAAATGAAAGTGAAACCAAGTAAATAAATAAATCATAACATGATGCGAGTCTTATGAGACTATATAGAAGGAAAGAAAAGTGATTTCTTATGATAATTAATCGATGGATTAGTTAGAAGTGCGTCAATCAAACAGTAATGTAGCCTTCCAACTAATCGATATTCTATTTCTCACGTCAAGTGAAAAAAAAAATATTTCGCGCGCCGTCTAATTAAATTTAATTTATAATCCCAGCGGTATTAATGGAAGTCTATTGAAGTGGCGATATTTATGAGCGCTAATTAAATCACCATCGATTGTGCACCGCGCCGCGTATTAACAAGTTGAATTTTCTATATTGCGCTCGGTTAATTAATCACGGCCCATAATGACGTTTAATAATGTCTCAATGTCTACAAAATCTTGTAAGAAAAAAAATTATAATTTCGAATAATTTTCCCATTTTCATTGCTAATTGTAAGTTAAAACCGATTAAACGACTTACTGCAACATGAAGGCTTTCTAATAATTGTCGAATAATCAAATTCGACTTGCTGAAATTTTGAAATGATTTGTTTTTGTATAAAATCATATTTTTGCAATTTTTATCGATCCATGTTCGGCATCAAATTTTAATGATTCTTTTAAATATTATTTCATAACATAAAACTTCACTTAACATGATCGGTGTAGTTAAGAAATAAATAACCGGCTCCGCAACGATCCTTCAATATCTAAGCGCATTTTAATTGAAATTGAAAACGGTCATTTTGTAACAATGTTGGGACCCACGCAACGAAATATTTTACCTTTTTTTTCATGTGAACTTTCATCTTCACTTCCAAGCATTCATCGAATCGTTTCACATGGAATCACGCCGACAATTACATCTTAAGCCATAAAAAAACTGAAAAAAATCTATTAAACCATCGGCAGTGGCGCGATAATCTTTTAACCTCTTTCACCGGTCCGGTTGCCTGTTTCGGCAGCGATTTGTTTATTGGGAGGGGTCTCTTAAAACAATAAAAGGTCGATTTTATCTCCCGCTCACATCAGGGGGCAAGGGGGCAAGCCTGAAATGGCCTTCGCGAAACAATCGGAAATGCGCAGAATCATCTTCGCATGAAAAATGATTTAATGGATGTTGTTATTCGTAAGGTTTTTCTATGTAATACTTTCACTATCACTTCTAACCAAAATTCCATGCTTTAAAAGATCGCGAAAAAAAAATAAAAATAATAAATTATTTCTGCAAAATGTCCGTTTGATCTGCACCAGCATAACGAATCAATCGATTAAAGCCTCTTTCTTTTAATGTGCGATTAAAAACCACTTTAGTATATGCAGAGAGAAATTATTTATTGGAGTTTGATTACAAAAAATTGTGTAGAGGCGTGCGAATATGATAAACGCTTTTGTTACATTGCTTTAATGATAATGTTTTGCTCCTAAAAATTTTAGCTGCCGTTAGTTGAGATTGCTTTAATTATATGCAGCACATGGATAAGCATTTAATTCCATAATAATACGCTACAGCATAATTAACGGTTTAAATCCATTCTTCTATCAGCTATGAAACTATTTATTAATTCATGTAAAACAAATTTTCCATGTTTGTGCCCAGAGTGAAAGAGATCTCGCGATTTTGTAACATTTCGGAAATGAGAAAATTTAACGCCGCCGTCCCATAAAGTTTGTGTTTTGCCAAGCGAGTGCGATGGTGATTTTGGCGCAAAAATTATTTAATTTGCAATTGTGAAATTATTCGCACGCATATACATTAGATGACGGTTTGTTGTGTCTAGTTGCTGACTTAACACGGAAGAACGCCTTGAAGATTATTAATTGTAGCTTTTTTTGCATGCGGCGTACGGGTTCCCCTGATTTTCTTTAATGAGCCGCCAATTTGGCACAGTTCCATATCGAGAGAAATTTTTTTGTTAGTAATTTAGAAATGTTACGTTTGCAGAAAAAAAAAAACCAAAATTGCAAAGTAGTATTTTGATGATTTTCGTGGAATCACATAAGCTTTTAAGTAAAATATGCTGAGTTTGCAAATATTTTTGGCATGTCGAATTAGTTATTTTAACTTACAGAATGCCATCACAACATGAGACTGCTTTTGAATAGCAAGAATTTGAATGTCGATGAATGATTTTATTGAAAAATCTTACATGACTAATATTTCCACTTTGCCATACTCTGCAATGCCTGCAAAAATATTATATTCGTGCTATATTAAATCGATATTTCATACCTTCTCTGGGCAATGTCAAAAGTCTCCACTGTTGAATTGATGAACTCGCGATGATTAAACAAGCCCCGAAAATGAAAGAAAAAAAAAATTGCATAATATTTAAACTGGAAAAGAGTCTAAAACTGTAACTGGGTAAACTTCAATGATTTCTTACATCATTCTTCAAACGATGCAGGCGTTAAATGAATTTCATTGATAAATCTTAGAAAAAAAAATTGTTTTATATTTGTTTCTTTGTTGTTTGTTACTTCATGTGCTCTTGTTTACTTTCGATGATGACCTCTTTAATTAGATTTGATCGGCACTAGGTAAATTGTGGGGGCAAATTCAATTGTGCAAAGATTCCCCAGAAACTATGAATGATTTTAAATTGAAAGTGAAATGATGAAATAATTTTCATTCTTTTTTGCTTCCATCAACAATCAATTGTTGCGATGTCGCATTGCACAATAGTTTGGTTATGATGACAGATGTCTTAATATATAAATGTTTTCATTATCACTTTCATTTCACATTTTCTGGTCGACATAAGATAAAAATCTCATGAAATTTTAAACGAAATGAAAAATCTTTGTCTGAACTTCCGTTGTCGTCTATTTAAATTCCCATAAACAATTGTGTTCGACTTGTTTGCATAAAGCAACATTTTCCATTATCGTCCATTAAAACTTACGTTTTTATGTTTAGTTGTTTCATCGTTGTAGCTACCTGCCAGCATGGCTATCGCGTACAGAGCATATAGAAGACATAAACAAATTAAATGTTTATTTCATAACATTTCCGATTTATGTGAATGAATTTTCTCGTCATTTATCAGACATTCGACGACGACGATGATGATAGATGGCAGTTGACAATGGACCACCACCGGTGTGTTGCCAGCATGAAAGTAGTAAGTGAGAATTTGCAAACAACTTGATACTGAATTGAATATAAATCGAACGCTGATTAAATGAAAAAAAAATGTTTATAAATTAACGAAAGGAAGTTCGCATGATTAAAGTGGAAGAAAGCCAGACATTTTATTGACATTCCCATAACTAGATGAACCGATCATTTCGATTGATTAAGGAACATTTAACGATATTCGGAGGCAATAAATATTTTTTTTTGCAATTTTTTCGAGTGGACATATTTGTCTAATGAGCAATCAAACAACTCCAAAATTTTAATTTCAATCGATTATTTAATTTGTTTATTTTTGGCATCGAAAGTTTAAATTTATTTTTTCAAAAAGAAGCATTTTCGCGCGCACATTGTCGCGATTGCATCACCTAGCTGTTTGTGGAGATTTCAATCAGTCACTTCTTGGTTCAGCCTCTTTTGCATATATGAGACTGAGAGTGTTCCGTGAAAAATCTCTTGCATTCTGCACTTAAAATGTTGATATGTTGACAGCATTTTGTAGCGTGGATTACAGCACAATGTGCATGTTACATGTTCCACATTATTCAATTACAATTTATACACATTTTTTTAAAAAGTTTGTTTGAGGATGTAATTTAATACTAAAACTACACACAAAATGCAATGAGCATTTCTTACTTATGTTTCAGTATATAACTTTTTTTTTTTGACTGTTTTTCTTGTGCAATATATTTTAATGACACGCTTCTGTCAATCAAATTTCTAGCATAAGTCTTGTTAAAATATTTGCCATTTGCAAACCAGAAATTCCATTTACCAAGTAGTCAAATATTTAAATGAGAAGCACTTGAGATAGTTTTTATTATTCTTCGACTTCCTCATTTTTTTCAATAAAGGACATAAATTATTAACTGTTAATCTAAGAAAAAGCAAGAGGCAATTAAGCTCAGGTGAATATTGAACTTTCAATAGTTGATAAAATTAATTATTCAAGTGGCACTAAAGCTTCACATATTTTTCAACCATGAGCTCAGCGGTACATCCAGCAACCGCAAAAATCCATTATTGTGAGGTGTTTGTGTTGATAAAAAAAAGTCCTCGGTGCTATTATGCTGGTTCAATGTCGAGTCGTAGAGCAAGTCAAGTCAACACGCTCGAGCTGCATAGAAACAACTCAATTAGGTTTATTTATCTTTTTTTTTTCTCTCGTTGTCGTTTCGGCACTCAAACAATGGAGCGCCTGTAAAATACCTGAAAGATATAACAGAAGAGATCAAGCACAATGATACAAAGATCTCGGTCATTCGCATTTTGCTCAATCTCTCATACTTATGTCTCAGGCCACACTTGCATCTATAGCGGCATTTAATTTGCGCGCTCATATCAGATTTTCTCGATCGAATTGAGCAATTTTCTGTGTGCAACTTTTTTCAACAAATAAATTTTTTTATCATCATCTTACGAGATGGTGTCGACGAAAACCATCAATAGGATTTTTTTTTTCTTTGACAAATTAATAATGAACATCACCAGCAAGTCAATAACAATCGACAAGTTCCGCAATTTTCGAATAGAATGTAAATAATGAGCGCGTCAAAAGACATCAAACGCACAAATTTGTTTAAAGCAAACACTCTTTATAAGTCTTTTTTTTTTATTTCGCTTGTTATCAAACCGCTTTTAAGTTTCGTTTTCAACCTGTCCATTGATGTTTCTTGACCGCCTCCGTCCTCTCCATACAGTGATTTATTTGTCGCTGTTTTGTGTTTTGCCTGCAATATCGGCGCACAATGGAGATTTGAATGCGTGGGTTGGCAACAAAATGTGTCCGAAATAATACAAATAATGCTTGAAATTAAAGAAACATTAATTGGTATTTGACTTTCATGAAACCTGTGCGCCACTTTACAACATATGCTGCAAGAAAACCAACCAGTGTAATATTACGCAATGCTACATTGGAAGTATAATGAATTATTCAAACATTCTACTTGTTTATTGCTCATAATCAATTCTTTAGCATTTTCTGTTTCTTTTATAGTTCAACTTTTCTAAAAAAAGAAACACAATTTTCTGTGATCGTGTTCGCATTTCATTTGCTCACTGAGCTTGTAGAATTGGTAAAGTTGTTAATTTTTATTTTGTTTCTTATTCAACAAACAGCATTTTGCTTCGCATTCCTGTTTTGGCTTCTGATTTTGAGCCCTAATCTCATAAACAACCCGTCAATAGGCAATCATTGAATTTCATTTTTAAACTCGCGCGCGCAAATCAATTTTCGAGAAATGTTTTTTATTTTTTTATTTCACGATTTGTTATGAGAGCAGCATTAATTTGTGCTTTACCTACATCACTGTTCAGGGTTTATTCTTTCATAACGTCACATTATTCTGTAAAAAGAATTCTAGAAGAAAAAACCTTACATGAAATCACAAATCAAAGGGAAAAGAATGTTGACACAATGAAACAAGTGTTTAGTGTCTATAAATCTATGTTCAACCAGCAAACTGATGTGACGTATCGCTTTAGGGAACAAAAATAGTAAACATCAATTTTAAAATTATAAAGAAAAAAAAAGAAGTCTAGAAAAATGTCGTCGACAAGTGTTTTCTTTCTCAGTTTTCTTATGGTAATTTATGATGTCGATGAGGTTTCTCCTCATGAATATTCTTTGTTGCTTATGGCGAACAGTCGAGTGATGAAGACGCTGAGAAAATTTATCGTGAACATGCGTTTTCTTCAGAACGAAATTTACACTTTCCATATAAGTGTCATGCAACGTCTTATGCGATATTGAAAATGGCATCAACATGTTGAATAGAAAATGTTGTGCATTTAAAGACAGTAAACAGATTTCATTCAGATGTTATTGATGTTTCAGCTGAGTGATTTATTAATATTTTTTTTCCTTATTCCCGCATATTGTTTCATGCAGCATCGGTGAGTTATGTCCAGAGATTGATCATGTAAGAAGTTCATTGAAGTCGCACATTCACCAATGAAGTTTTCATCAAATGAAAGTATTCAACATAAAAAAATCGAGAGCACTTTGCAGCTTCCTCACGACTTTGCTGCACGCTGTTGCATCATTTCTATTTCAATATTCGACCCTCATCGTTTGTTCTTTTTTTAGGAAACTGAACGTTAATTTTCTTTTCGCATTAATGGTGTTATTGCATGCGAAGCCATGCGACTACCAGTTAGTGATTGTGAATTGAAAGCTCTACAAATCGTCGTAGGTTTTTCTTCTAGACGTCAAAAGTATAACAGACTCAAAAACATGTCCTAATGACTACTCGCATTGAGCGCTTGTATTAAATTTCATGACATGCATCAACTAATTGCTTTCTCATATGTCTAAGAGACAAACTAAATTGGCTTCTGGTTATTCCAAATAATGTTCGAAATGTTAAAAAGCGAAAGTTTAAAAGATTATTTTCCAAGCGATTCTAAGACATTATCAAGGTGCACATTTCACAATTCAAACTCAATTACTTTGTGTGTTACATAAAATATATAAAAAAAAAACTAAACGCTCCACAAACTCATAATTTAAATGAAATTTAATTACACGAAAAATAAAATAAAATTACTTCCCCATATCAATTTCGTGAAAAGCGACCTCGTTCAATGTCTGGAAGCTCTCCATGCAGCGGCATTTGAGTAAAGGAGTGAAATGCATTTCTCTTGAGGGCTCAAAACGAACGAACAAAACAAAAAATAAAATAATTATGAAATCACTCAGATGGGTCTGAGAATTGTTTCGCGAGCATTAAACGACGGCATATTTTGCAATGATCAATTTAAAATCATCGCAATAGAAAGCAAAAGTGATTATTTCACTTTATAGAAATGAAGTCATTAAACTTGAATTCAATTATTCTGCCACCATGGCTCGCATCGGTCTGGAATATAAACTGCTTAATTCAGATGTCGATTCAGATTTTCATCACGATTTTAATGTTTCACAAACCTATCATCATAAACTTCTTCCATGTCGTCGATATGTTCATCGACAGCTTCGTTACAGTTGAAATTGATCGCGCGATATAAATTTCTTCATTCGAAGAAAAAAAAAACTGTGTGAAAACATTTCAAGTATAAATATTGAGATAAATTCCGAAATCTCATTCGATGATCGCTTGTTTGAATAACAATAACGCGATGGATCGGAATCAAATTGTATTTAAAGTCTGCCCGTGATATGCTACTTGAATGGCCATCGACAAATGCGGAATCATTTTCTTCTTTAATTGAGCATTGAAAGGCTTTTAGTAACGGTAAATTAGTACTGCTAGTTTTGCGTCCATGGTAAATTAAGTACTAAAGGGCTTTTCTGGGGATTTCTATGGGCTTGTTGCATCGCACTATCTATTTTGTTTGGCTTTATGTTGGCATTAATGACCAAATAAATTAAATTAATTGTAACCGAACCAAATGCGAGATTTAATTAAAATCTTAACTTCAGTTCAATGTTTAATTTTCTGCTCGTTTCACAAAGATTCATTACTCAAATCAGAAAGAAAGTTTGCTTCGAGTCAAGTAAAACACAAAAAGGGAGTTTTTGGAAGCGACGAATGGATGGAGGAAATCATATTGGGCGTCATTGGGCTTTAATGGTAAATTAGCTCATATTGCAAAATGTATTTTTTTGGGAATCGTGAATAAGTTATGTCATGATTTTGCAGCTTTAATTAAAGAGTAATGAGAAACAAACCTTACGAGTGTTTCCCACGTCTCTATTTATTTTGCTTAATCGTCGTGTTTATATTTAACTCACAAGACGAAAACAAAAAAAAAGTCTACAGATCACCTGGACAACAATTGACGGCGAGCAGTCAGTTTTAATTGCTTTCAAATCGCGTAACGTCCGTCCATTAGTTTCTAATCAACATTCGACTTTTTTTTTCGCGTTGTCTAGGCGGTGCGGTCTGTGTGTTTGTTGTGTTGGGGACAAACCAGCAGCTGATAAATGACGAGAAAATTTTTGCACATAAAAAAAATGATCGGAAATGAAGCTTAATTTGTTTTGTTGTTTAACAAGGCATTTGTAGAAAATAAAATGTCTTTAAGTCTTATAAACGAGGCATAATGAGTCTCTTAATGTCTTCAGCTTTGGATGTACTCAATATTATGCAAAATAAGTATTTATGGGAATTTAATGATATGTATGTTTAAATATCGCACTTGGGGTCTCGAGAGAGTGTTTTGTTTGTTTAACTCTAAATAAAACGTATGCACATTGACGATGGTGATTGGCAGATGGATGGACATAGTATAAACGGTTCGGCGAGAGCTGTGCGGTCTTTGTATGGTGTAGTAAAAATGAGGAAGAGATTTAAAATAATTCGCAAAAGCATCAATATTGCCAAAGGTAAAGTATCGCCAAACAAAATAGAAAACGGCGAAAGATAGTGAGAGAGAGGTAGAGATAGAGAGAAATTGAAAGGTGGGCAATAAAATACAATTGTTATCAATATAGCAAAATGACTCTTGACTCAATGATTTTCTGCACAAAGTAAAGAAAAAAATTAAATAAAATCCCATCACATGAAAATTGTATACACCACACACAATTTCAGTTGTCATTCAATTGAATTGCGCGAAAATCGCATTTTGCAAACAAACACCGAAGTGAAAAACTTTCTACAAAATCCCTCCATTTCAGCATCATTCAATAATCGCATGTAGTTTTTTTTTGTGCTCTTTATGTTGTGTTTTGCGTTGCTTTGATATATTAGACGACTTGTAACAATAACAAGGTTTAAATGGCTTTTTCTTCTGTTGTTGTCTATATGAATGAATGAATCTCGCCGCGCGAAAAATGTTTGTTGTTAAATATTTTTCGAATTGGAAATGATTGGTGTGAAAATCAAAATGATTTCATGCATTTTATCAATGCTTTCACAGAATGTTATTTTCGAACCACAACATTTCAATGTCACTCATATGAAAATGTTAAATTTTCAACATGCATGTCCGACAATTAGTGTGCAGATCCATTAACAATATTTTGATAATTTCATAATCGATTACGTCAAAACTTTTTGATTGATTTTTCCTCCCAATGTTTTAAGACTTTAAATCATCACATCCCATAAAAAGATGCTTTTACATCATCAAATCAAATCGGGCATTTTTCCTTCACGAAGCACTTCAAAAATCAATTTCTTGCTAGGCATGAATGAAAGTGAAAATTGACTTCACTCCATAAACATTTTTCGATAATATTTCTTCAATCATATTTCATGCATTATTTCATGCATATTTCATATATGTTGTTTTAACGACTTGATGGATCCGCAGTGTTTATTTTTCTTTTAATTGCCTTGTTTTTCCTTCCAAAAATAATAAAATTCTTTCACAACATCAAATTTGTCATCTGATTTTTTTTTTCTTTCATGATGTTTTCATGAATGTATATTCAATAGTCAGGCGGAAATCTGATTTTCAAAGGAAAAACTATCACACGAGACATAAAAATGAACTGAAAACTATTTAACGCTAGAAATGACTCATCTGAATTATCATTTTGTCACCGAAGAAAAAAAAATTCAAACTGCAGCTCCGATTGTCTATTTATAGTTTACGAATCTTGTATTTCCATAACCGCATCGAGGCATGGCTGAGAATAAAAAACATGACTTCTGTTTAATGTTACTTTGCTTCTCTTCACAGGAAACATTCAACATATCAAAACACCGAAACACTCAATCTGGATCAAAGGGAATGTTTTGAAATGCAATTTGTGATTTGTTTATTTATAAAAAAAAAATTGTTGCAATCTAAAAGAAAAGCTACAAGGCCTAATTTGTAATTGACTAAAAATTCCCTGAAAGTAACAAGTTACTAAACAACTAAACATAAAATATTTATGGTAAATTGTTTTGATAAAGAGTTGTTGAATGTTGATTGCTGTGCGAGGCTGCACAGTTGTACTCCAATGCTGAATGTTTCATGATTGTTTTCACATCACTCCAGTCAAAGCTTTTTTCCATCATCGAAGCATTTCATTCATTCAGTATTGTTTTCTTCGCGTTTTAAGACGGTCGTTGATTTTAAAAGTCTCGCGGTATTATTTTTTACCTTCTGTATCATTTTTTTTGTGGAATAAATAAATCAGTTTTTCCAGTTTCTTCTTTTTTTCTTTTCTTAACTGTTGGTGATTTTTTTTCTTTGCCTTCGCGATATTAAAAATTCGTGAAATATTCTTTGGCAAAAGCAAAAAAAAAGTAAAAAAATAAATATTTTCTGCATATTTCACTCAAGCTGAACTGGTTAAAAAATAAAGTTTTGTGTATGTAATGAAAAAAATTCGATGCAGTGATTAATATGCAGGAATGATTGCATATTATTCACGAAAAAAAAAGTTGTTTGATAATTAAAGTAATAGTTGAACATCAACGAAAATAAAACAGAAGTTACTTCACAGAAATAAAATAAATAAATTTCATTCGATTTTACAGTGTTATGCAATGTGATGCATGCAGTTATTTTTCGGGGAGATTTGTAAAGCAATTTTTTTTTTTGTGTAAATACAAGTATTTCAATTAAAAACAAATTTGCAAACAAAGATGATTTCGATACAATTAATGTGCCCGAAATAAGTTTTCTAATTTTTGAATAAGATCCGAAAAAATTTTATTGGATTAATTGTTCGTCTTAATGACTTCACAAATTGAGTGCATTAATAAGAAAACTCCCCAATTTTTGGATCTAATATATCGTCAGACATCACGTCTTCCACCAATCAGTTGAACTAATTATTTTGTGAAAATATCTTCGACAACTCTAAGAAGTTTCATACGAAAAATAGGTAAGTGTGTTGTGCATTCGAGAAATATTTTAAGAAAATTTCCTGTCTTTAGCAATTTTTCATGTTTTTTTTTTTTTTTTCAAAATATTTCTATAAGAATGTTTATTGAATGTCATCAAGTTGAACACTTGGCACAATTTCTCATAGAAGAAGTAGAAAAAGTTGTTGTTTGCCTTCCGCTCATCAGTGGTCATTAGTTGAGTGTTTGTGTTTTTTTTTTTTTTTTTTTTTTTTTTCGACAACTCATTTATTCTAAAAAGAACAATCTTCCGCTTCTCATTTAGATTGAGAGTAAGTAATCAACGGTCCACGACTGAACATACGAGTGGATATGAGAGGAATATTAAAAAATGTTAGGCATTTGTCAGAATGAATTCGCAAAATTTAAAATTCTTCGCTCATCAGCATTAATTTTAATTAAATTCGTTTCCATCTGTTTAACCCAATAACGGGTGGCTAAATGTTTTTTTTTTTCCTGAATGAGTCGGCAAAACTTTATGGGCAAGACTAACAAGCAACGAACTTTTTAATTCGGTAGTCTTGAGTTGTAATCTTGAGTTTCACAATTAAGAAAATGCTTCATTTGTCAGCTATTAATTCGTAATATGAAATCACCAAATCAAATAGTCACAGTCATCACCGGATCGTGCCTTTGAACTTTAAAAGCGATACTTTGAAACGATACTCGTCAAATCGAAATCGAAATAAAACACAAAAAAAACGTGATCAATAAAAATTAATTCAAGGCTTTGTGTCAGGTGTAGATTGACTTCGTGAAACGTGTTGCTGCGTATTTCACATTTACAATCTCTTTTAGATAGATCGCATTTGACAAAATAAGAAACAACTCACTGGTCTCTTAATGTGTAGCATAATGATTTCGACAAGTTTCTTTTAATGCTTTTGTGAGAAAAAAAAATCAAACCGGAAACAGATTTCAAGATTATTATTCTGCGATAAATTTGCACAAAAATATGTGAAAAAGTTTTTCTGCGCATGATTTGATATTATTTGCGATATGATATGACTCAAATTAAATATGCATATATTTACGTTATTGTATAAGAGTTTAAACTACGTGCATTAGCAACAGACCTTGCCCGTGCGAATTGAGTCAACCAACTTCTGTCTGTGTACACAGATGATTCGGAAGCAGGCAACATTTTATCTCGACCTTCGTCATCTTATTTGTGAACAAAGCGTTTGCTTATAGCATATTTCGATTCGCATAAATTTACAAGAAACTAACTTTTTAGATGAAACTGGTCAAATATTATTCATCAAATTCTGGTTAAAAATCTTCATTTACATGAATGAAATGTGAGTAACTTCATTAAGCTTCATTCACTTCTTACTGACAACTTCTATAAATAGAACTTAAAACTACACTTGAAATGATTGATGGTTGTTTGTTATAATTGCCTCTCAAAAGTTCATAGACATCATCGTCTTTCTAAGTGATGCAGCCTATATCTTATGCGATTAATGTTAGCGTTGCATAATGGCTTTTAACACATTCTCAATCTCAAGTCGTGCTAGAATGATATTGATACTTTCTGACGCATTAAATGTGTTACAATTTTCGTCGCCTTCTATTTGCTATTTCCTGTGATGTAACTAAGTAGTTCTTCACATGAATAATATTGCGCAAATCACTTACAATAATTGTTTGTGATATTAAACTTTCCGCAGAATTTTCGATCTTGCATAATCAACTACTTGGGTATTATGAAATCGCGAAAGAAAAGTGAAATAAAATGGCATGAATCTACGAAACAAATGACATCTTAATTGAGCGCCTTAATCTTTTAATTGTCTCATGAGTTATGCGACAAAAAAAAAATATTTTTCTTTTGGGACATTAAAAATATCGAATGAAGGTCTCTGTGAAAGTTTTTCATTTCTTTTATGATTTCATGCATAATTAAAAACCATACGCGAACTCTAATCTAAATCTAAGAAATTGAAAAGAAAAAAACTTTACCATTGTCTTGCAGCATATTCCGTAGACTTTTCTTAAACATAATGAAATGAACAATAGCATCATCCCACAAGAAGAAAGACATCGCAAACATCGCGAAAGAGAGAGAGAGAGAGATAGAGATAAATGTGAAATTAATAATTGAAAAATCTTTGAGCGCGAGGCAAAAAAGCAAAATTAAAAGACTTTAAAATTATGCAACCGTAAATGAAGATCAAAAGTAGCAATTGCATGCATCATGAATTTTAAATAATTGAAGTCATTGCAAAGATTGGCTTACAACGAAATGTTTGAGTGGATTATTAATAAGAACAATTTAATGGACTTCATAATTCTCATCTCTTTTGGAATTTTTCTTTATTTTCGCTGACTGGCAGAGCTCAAGCTTACAAAGCTTATAAATAATTATTTTTTGCATGCAATAGTAAACACAAATAAAATGCACCATGAAAGATTCCCGTTAGTGCTTAAAAATCGGCAAATCGCTGACGGTATTTAAGAATTTTCTGATATTTATTAAGAAAATCACCTTTAAGTCTCTGCAGGGGGTTTTATATCGCTAAGAAGCCGCAAGCAAAAATGGAATGTCATCCTTTAGTGGTGAAAGAAATCCGCGAGACACACAAAAAAAATAAACTAAAACATGCTAACAACATTATGGCACAATTCAACCGCCATGAAGTTTCATTCACCTGTCTATTTAGTCTAGAAAAATAGTTTTTTCCAGCTGTTGTTGTGCTGTGTCTTATTATTCAATGTGATGTTATTTTCTGCTGTTTTCTCGCTGTTGTGCTAGTCAAGTATTATTGCTATAAATGTTAATTTATTTTTTCGCAAAAAAAAATTTTTTTTCAACGTTTCATTGAATGACTTGCAAATGACTCAATTTCAAAGTTGTAAAATTGCAGTGAACTTTACCAACAATTATGAGTGGTGTGCAGACAGAAATGGTCGGAGAGTCTCATGATGACGAAAATCACACATTTAGTTCCCACTGACACAAAGACCCTCGATATCAAAATAAACTCACACGATGCACGATGGCAAGATTAACCGAGATAATTGCTTTTCAATTTTTGCAAGGTTTTGAGCGAGTTATTTGATAATTGATTTTGTTTTTTTTTAGCCATGCACTTTTCGTACATTTCTCGTGTCCCAGAAATAACAGAGAAATAGTGAAAAATAAAAGATTTCATTCATTAGTTCATTAAATGGCTTGTACCCACATTAGCAATTGAAACTGTTATGTAGGTTACGCAGTTAAACTACAGGGCGATAAAAGCTTGGCGAAATAATGCAAAGCCATTCTATAAATGTAAAAATAAAAAATGTTATTGGAGAGGTGGACAAGGTCGAAACTGTTAAAATATTTATTGCCATAAAATAGCATTCGAGAGTTAAGACTCGGTAGAGCAAAAGAGGAACACGAGCAAAGTTTTATAAAGATGCTTTAAAAAACGATTCTTATAATACGATTCGCATTAAATTGATGACATAAATCGTGGGGCATCATTATAATTCCCATTCACTGAAACTCGTAACTTATTACGAACATGACACATATTAAATTGTAAGCAGTTTCATGTCTTCCACTTTGAGTGTTCCGCAAAAATAAAAAATAAAATTGCATATTGAAGCCACAAGAATGCACGCGAATTATTTTAGTTTTTATTTTTTTTGTTCACCGAAGTGTGTAATAACACGAAAAAAAGTAAATTAATCGATCGAATAATAAATTTCATGCATAATCAATGCGAAAAATAAAAAATTACCACCCGTGAGCCGACACTCATCATGACATGACACGATGCCAAAAATTGCATGCTGCATGACGTCGACTGCTGTGAATTGAACTTTTGATATTTTGCAATTGCAAATCATAAATATGAAGCAGTTTTTATTTATTTCTTTCATTTTATTTTATTGCAGATAAGACGATTATGGAACGAAAAGGGATTCTTTCGACTTAACGTCCAAAAAAAAAAAATCTTCGTTTCAAAAAACCTCAAAAACTTATTTAAGAAAAGTCCTCTACGCAAAGTTCATTCGATAACTGTAAATAGTGGTCGGTGTGTGTAGGAGCTCTTGTCGCAGTAGAAACGACTCATAAAACAACCGTAAAAATGAGCACAAAATCACCCGGACCACAACGATGTCGACTGATATTGCAACAATGTCTGGCCATTCAACTGAGCAAAGCTGGAAATGCGCCAGAAGATTTCTGGATGTATGATTCTGGCTACATGATATTTCAGGTATGAATTGTGCAAACTCAATTATGAAAATTTCTAGAATTATTCTGTTTGTGTGCATATGTGTTTGGCTCACTGTAGGAAGCGCATCAATGTTATTAGATTTGGGACATTGGCAATGCAGTTTTGCACACATTCCTAATAATGGCAATGATTTTTTTTTATCGATTTTAATGCAAATTGGATTTTTTTGCGAACGGCACCGCAAAGCATATTGCACAATAAAGTTTGTTTTAAAAAGGGTTTAAATAAACTGTTTTAATCTTGTTTGCGCAGTTTACTACTCAACATGAAGTGATGAGTCTAGTCGACCAGTCGCCTGTCAAATGATGCTGCGGCTATTAATTTATTTGTTTCAATATGCAACAACAAACAAGAAAAGTTTTATCTCGTTTGGCAACTTTTTATCCGTTCTGAATGAAAACAATAAAAAAAAAGTTCAGACATCAGTCAAGGTCATCGAGTCGCGAGATGTTTATTTATTTTTGTCCAAATTATTCGATAGAGATCATGCGAAAAACGTTTCATTAATTTCGAAATTTCAATTTGCCGGATGAAATGAATTAAAACAGAAGTGAAAAATTGCTTTTTGAATTTGCATAAATATTATACACATGTTTCACCTTGATGCAATGTCACGAACGATGACTTTCAATTTATCAATTAAATCTCTCAAAAGTAATAATCTTTATCGAATCCCCATCAGCATTGTCATTATAGAAAAAAAAGACGTAAATTTCATTATAATTTGCAATTTGCACTTTTTCCATCGGCATTGACGACGATGATTGATGGGCGACAACTTCAAGCAGTTTTTCCTATTGAAACATTAATCATGATTCACCCACCAATGCCATTCACACTCGTTCAGTATTTTCATCCCCTCTTTAACGCATCTCATCCCCCAAAAATTATAACATTCCTGGAATTCCAAATTCTGATCATCTTTTCCAACTCGAATTACAAAAATTTTGCGAAAATGTTTGTGCTTCGTCTATGAATAACATTGCGAGGGTGGAATTTGCACACGAGTGAATTTTACCATAGCAACGACGACGACAATTCACTTTTAGTTTCATTTGAGCCAAAAACATAAATCGAATTCCATTTGTTGGCCATAAACGATTTCACTCGACATAAAGAATTGACAATAAATAATATTTATTTCAACCATCAATTAAAATCGTTTTATTACAAATTATTAACTCGACAGTCTGTTTTTTATGGCGCGGAGGTTTTCGTTGATTTATGTGGAAAATTCATATGGTACAAATGGAGTCAATTGTTATTCGCTAGAGTGTAAATTTATAGTTCCGTGAAAATAGAGAATTTCATTCATACAAATGAAAGAATCTATAAAGATTTTCGCTTAAGAAACTTTCTAATTGTGCGCCATTCTCAATCACAACAGTCCTAAATCAAAAACCATCCGTCTGGTGTGGAATAAATGTTGTTGAAACATAGAAAACAACATATATGAAAATTTATGTCTAGAAATATGCATATAAGAAATCTTAGTCTATTGTCTTGTGGCAATTCTCTCTATCTTTCTCGCTCTATAGCTGAAGAATTATGGTGTGAAAACAAACAATTTTACGGTTTTTAACATGCTTTCTATTAGTGAACTACTTTTGGGTATCATTCAATTATCATGCCATGTGAATGCCATATACATTTATGAGAAAAAAAAAGATATGTTTGTCTAATTGTTTGTCATGTTGAGAAACATAACTCAGCATTAGTTTTTTTTTATATGCTTGCTATTTTTGAAATATTGTTGCGCTTTGTCTATTTTTCAGTTCCATTATGAATTAATTATTGCTGTTCTAGTTTTCTCTTGTGATTAATTTCAATATTTTAACTCAATTCTATTCTTCGCAGAACTTTCTTTCGGCAAATTCTCAATGCTGGTGGAATACACCATTGACGGCAGCAGCACGATCACTTAAATATGCAGGTCATGTTGCTCCCGGCATGTTACTTGTGACAGCTGAGCCATGCGCACTCGAGATTTTGCGTGGCGCCTATGCTCGCAGTGTTTTAAAACCACCAGCAACGTACACCATCACGTCGTTGGGTAAGTTTGTGTTACAAATCTCTTTTTTTTTGCCCTGCTACAAATGAATGTTCTTCCTTTCTTTTTCTGCACATTACAAAGTTGAAGTAATTAATATTTCAAATGCATCACAAGCATTTCGTTACGTGTCGCTCAAAACGCAAAAAAAAATGAAATGAAAAGTAAAAGTTTAGATGAAGAATAAGTTTAAAAACTGCAAAAAAGTGTTATTCAAGCTATTGGACCAACGTTCCATCATGCAATAACCATGTTGTGGAGATTATTAAACACACAAAATGATAAATATCTAGCAATCCATAATGCTTAAAACGAGGAAGAAAGCATTTAAATTGTTTATGAATATATGCTCATTATGGTTGGTGAGATGCATAAACATACACGCATCATATACAACAAACATTTTCTAATGCATTCGAAATGCTCATAATCTTCCTAATAAATCTTGTCACTTCAAAGTGCGCCATTTATCAAATGATGGCTTTGTTATGTTTGCGCAAATGAAAGTTCACATTTTCCAATCTTTCTCTTAAGCATCGCAACAAATTTTTAGTGCTCAATAGAATCATTTTAAATTACGCGCGCACACATAAACAAAGAAAACTTCCATTTAAAAACTATGTAAATATTCAAATGGATTTAATTTAAATGGTAATTTTTATTGCCATGCTATTAAGACCATTGCAACGATAAATAAATGATGTGACAGTAACAGCAATAGTGAACAATAAAATCTGTTTAAAGTATAATAAAAATGTATGTGGTTACCATGTTAGCAGAAATGCAAGGCAAAAAGCATAATGTTCGCTGTCCAAAACATTTTGTCGGCGATCCAATAGCCACAGAAATAAATCATCGAGGGATTCGCACAATAATTTTATTCCCAGTGAATTTTTTATTCTCAATTCAAAACGATTGAACATTTTATTAATGCTCCAATGAATTTTGGGATTAAATTTCTTTCATTTTTCGTTTGTGGCAATAATATTTGCGAAAATTCCTAAACCACTGAATGGCGCGAAGTTTCAGTTTGAATACAAAAGCGAATAATTTAATTACTTAACTTTGCAGTCAATTAATAGAATTTTAACACTTTTTTTTTGGGGGTTTTCAATTGAAATAATTTTGTGTTCTCGGTCAAGTTTATTGTACGACATTTCATTAATTGTTCGTTTGTTTATACAGGCGACATCGACGATTGCATTGTGACACCGATCCAACAAACCCAATTCACACCACTAACAGAAGCCATTTGTGATGTCATTATGGACGTTACAACACACGGTCAATCGGCAACACTCGAAACGATTAAGAAATTTCTCGTTGTGCGTTTTCCTCACATGCAACAACCTTCCAATGATATTGTCTATGACACACTCGTGCAATTGCAACAAGAACGAAAGATTTATCAAACGTCAAAAGGCTATTTCATTGTCACACCCGAGTATGTATTATTAGAAGCGAATAATAAGAAAAAAACGGCTGAATAACAAAATTAATAACTTTTTTTTATGACTTATTGTTTTGTTCAGGAGACGAAGAAGTCGTTCAAGAGCACCTCGCAATCAGCGATCATTGGATGAAGAATTATTAGACGATCCAATAAAGTCACCGCACGAGTCGCGTACAATGCTTATGACAAATTCGGAGGCAATTCATAGTCTTTATGGTGAAATATCAACAGAACGTGATGGTGACTTAACGCATCAATGCATACAAACTAATCTCGCTGATGTTATTTGTGGCGGCAATCCCAACGATAAAATTTTATATCCACGTTCGGCAAAACGCAGAAGTGCCTCCTTTCCAACACCCCGCAGCCTCGAGCGTCGACACAGTCTTCGATTATTTGGTTCAAGCAAACGATTACAGAGATGTCAATCAACAAAAAGTCTTTCAAAAACAAATACCATACAATCGAATCAACCAAACACAATCACAGACAGTAGCAGTTCGGAATATCACAGTACAGATTCTTCATCTCCCAGTATGTTCCATATATAATTTTAAATAATTTACATCGATTCTAACCTCAATAATTTACAGAAAAAAGTGCCTCATTATTATCGCGACTCTTCCGAAGAAGTTGTCGAGGTACAAGCAAGAAAATGGAAACATATTCAGCTCAATTTCCACCACGCGAATGGTTCAATTCGAAAGCCGTCCATCTCCACAGCGTGGGAACACAAACAATTGATCATCATGTAAGAACTCTAAATTCATTTTATAATCTACGAAATATTATTTCTCAATTCTCAATCGAAAAAATTAGGATACAATATCACAAGTTATGTCTCAATCATATTATGATGGTTCTGAAATATCACAACGTTCCTTAACTTTGCCACGTCGTCATCATCGTCGAAATCTGTCGAGCGAATCGACATTTCTGATTTCATCACGCGATTGCTCACCGATACGACGTCGCTCGCCAGCAATTTGCTATGGCGGCAGTTTGCCACGCTCTACTCACTCGATTCCTGGACGATCGCCAAAGAGAACTCCACTCAGCAAGCAAATTATTGATGAAAAGAATAGAACATTGGCAAAGAGCGGAGAAATTTATAATAAGTCACCGACTCCTGGTCAAAATGATCAACAGCAACTAATGCAAAGTCAACGTTTTCAACCGAACCGAGTCAACAATAATTACAGTGGACCATCAAGTCTTGAAAGTGGAAAAACATCGTCATTAGTAACATCAGGTCCATCATCGATTGATAGTGGCAATAAAAGTCTTTCACTCAGTAGAAATAGTGGACATTCGAGCTTAGATTCACACGGCTCATCGAGCACAGTTGCCCAAAGTCAATCAAGTCAAATGCATTACTCGCCAAAAAATTCTCCAAAACACCGAATGATAAAATCCAGTGGCACTTCAACGCCCAAAATAACAACATCGACATCGTCAAATGGCATTAAATCAACATCATTTGAAGCACAACCGGAAGCGAGTAGTAGCAGTGCGAGTATGCCAACATCAAATTCCAATGGATCAATTACGCTTCAAGTCACAAACAATACGCACGGCTCAGGTTTGCCCAATACGAAAATATTTGTACAAAATTCACCCGTTCATACGTCAATTACATTTGAAAATGGAAAATTTGTGGAAAATTCCAATGTCTTTGTCATAAACAATGAGACAACAACAAACTCCAAGGGAGAATTGATTGCTAGTCGAAAATCTATTATGAACAATCCAGCAATGTCACCGCTGAAGCAGCAAAACCAACAAACACTCCGAAGACCTCAGGTGGAGAAGCAGCGAATATTTGGAAAAGAAAATTGCTTTAGTGAGAATGACGAAGCTGCTTCAGAAACTGGCGATTCACTTTCAATGATAAGTGAAACATCGCCCGATTCGAGTCTCATACCGTATGCTGACGATGACGACATTGTCGATGTTGACAATCGACAAAATAATGTACAAAGCCCAGTTAGCGATAAGTTTACCAAAAATTTCTGTGACGATTTCTCGATGAATAATCGAAAGCTTTCGCTGCAACTCGGTCTACAATCAACGCCTGAAAAGACGGGAAACACATTTGTGTATAACAACATGTTGAAAAATCATCACAATCAACAAACAAATCCCATCATTTCCCCAATGATTCATAATAACAACAAATCAAACATGTTTTCATATGACCATCATCAGAAATCACTTCCCACCAATAATGCCGGATCAGTTGGTAACTTAAAGGCTGACAAGAAAATCAACTCAAATTGCGATTTAAAGAACATGCTGCTCAACTCAAATCCAACAATAAATTCTGACTCGCTGCTAAATATTTTCCACAAAAACATCATTGCCGTAGGAAGCGAACCAAACCTGATAACGATAAATAAGCAAAATGATGGCAAACATAAAATCAATAATTGCATTAAAGATACGCCCGATAGAGATGAAAAGACGCCAACATGTGAAGTGAAGCAGGAACCAAATGGCATTTACAACTTTCCCAGCTTAACGGATTTGAGTTTCAACTTTACATCGTTGCATGCACAAAAAATTCTTAAAGGTGGCATGAGTATAAACAATAGCATCGATACACTGGTTGAACTTGACATCAACAAACCCAGCAATCATAGAAGCAACACCAATTTGTCGCCATCAACAACTGTCTGTACAGACTTTGGTATGGTATAAGACATTCACTAATGCCAATAACAATAACTAACCCCGTTAATGAATTTTTTTTTTTAATTAAATTAAATTACAAAAGACAATTAACCAAGAAAATAATTTAAAATCAAATCTACTGAATAACTTCTTTTACTTTCTAAGCATTTATTGCACGACCCTAATCAACAGAATCTTATTCAAATCACTAATTCAAAATGGCAAAATGTTAGTTAGCTTTCTTGTTCGGATTTTCTTTCAGCGAAAATCCGCATTGAGAGTGTGAAACTATCAAATAAAATGTTAAAATAAATTCGTAAGACTAAATCTAAATCAAACTAAAAAAAGATGCCCCACAAAAATTGCGTAAATAAATTATTTGCAATGAGCAATTTGAGGAGAATTATAAAAAAAAGTGCCAAATGATTGAACTAAAAAAAAAAAATTTAAAGAAGGAAATTTTTTCAATCATTGATGAAACATTTTAAACAGAAAATTGTAAATAATATTGAAATGAATGACATGAAATAAAAATGGTTTTTAAAATTAACTTAATTCGCATTTCACTCAATTGACAGTCGTCGTCAAGTTTCAGGTTTTTTCTTTTAATGCGACATTCTGCACGTAAGCATAAAATGTTTTTAAATTGATAATTTATCCTTATTTCAATTTTTAAATAAAAATTAGCATTAAAAACAAACATTCGATTAATTGTCGGATTTGAAATTGAGTTGTTGACTGTATTTAGCCGATACTTAATGGAATTAACAAAATCTTCTTCGCATTGTGGTCGATCAAGTTTCTTGAGATGTTGTTGGAAAATATCTAAAGCAGGTTGTAAAGATATATTTTGCGTTCTGAGTGTATGTAAATGATGGTGATATTGGATAATGAACCAAAAAACAGCACAACAAATGCCAAACATTTTTCTGTGATAAATTGAATTATAGTAATTAGTGAAATCTTAAAATATTTATTGTTGGAGCATGCAGCAATTTAACGCCAATCCTTGAAACAATTTTTCAAACGTCGCTTTGCTATTTATCATTCTGAAGTTGCTATTTGATATTATCATTTTACCATTAGCGCCAATTCTTGGAATTCATTTGTAAGGATTATAATTTGACTCGCTGATTATTCAAGAAAAAATATCTTAAGCGAAGTAAATGCTTTTTTAGAAGAAGACTTGAAATGATATTCGGGACTTTTTAAAACCACATTTCGATGCGGTCATCTTTTATGAATAGCAAAACGAGTTGTAGATGAAACGCAAAGAGCTCATGGCTGTAAAAATCAGAGATTTTGCAACTTTTTAACGACTCTTCGATGACATCAAAAAAGTGAGTCAATAAAATTGCTGACTTTATTCAATTTGAGTTTAATTTCTTCGAAATGCGCAATTCCTTTTTGCTGCACTTAGCCAATGAACGACATTTTATTGCTCAATTTATTTTATGTTATTGACCAGAAAACCTGTTAACCCACGTAGCTGAGTGTCTTAAGGATGATTACGAAAAAATTTTTGTGAACACATGAGAATTGTCACGGTGATACTGTAACTTGCTAATTAATAATTAACACAAAACCCTATCTACGAAAAGTATTCAAGAGCTACGAGATGGAAGGAAACTGAAAAGTATAAAAGTTGTTTATTCGGTTCGCGAGTCGCGATTGTTTCTTTTTTTTTTTTTTATTTAAATTGTTCTCGTGTGGCATATAAAAAATTGTTGAAATCACAAACGTCAAATACAAAAAAAAAAAAAAGTTATTAATCAAATCATAAAAATAATTAATTCAATTGAAAACCTCAAAATTAATCTGAAACGGCAACGCCATGTCCAATTTTATTATTCACTTCAAATCAATTGAAGAGAATCTTTTGTGTTTCGATAATGTTCTTCTTGGTGTGCGGCGATATGAAGTTTGCGCGCCTAAAAATGAAATCAATTAGTAATTGCGAATTGTCGTCATGCGTCTTATGTCGCTGTTGAATGTTTGTCTCACTTGTAATTTTTCTTTTGATTTTCGACAAGCTTTTGCCAACTGACGTCAAGTTGTTTTGTCTTTTGTTGCTTCTTGCTGGGCTTCTCGGGAACAAAACGTAATTTAGAAAAGTTTTGAGCTTTATTTGGATATGCTGAAATCGGAAGTTTAATTGACTCATCTTCACTTCGACTTATGAAATCTGAACTTCTTTCAGAGTTATTGGAAGTGACTGAATCAGTGAAAGAATCTTCCATTGAGTTCATTCCATTGAAAATTTGCTTAATTGAATCTTTTCGTTGATTAAATGGTAAGCAAACTTCAACTTGATATGCATCATGAATATCATTCGAAATTGTATCAAGTGCAACTTCAACAAATTCACTATCAATTGGATCATCAACATAATCAGAATTTTCTTCTTGTTCATCGCTATTGATCACATGATAACCATTTTCTTGATCTTGATATCCATTGAAGTCTTGTTGACATTCATTGACTTCCGTTGGATAATCGTTTGTATTTGACTCCTCATACCACTTTTGTCCATTCGATTCACCAACAGATGTTAATCCTTTATGCATTAAGAACAATTGCATTTCATAAAGTTCCCGCTGAATGTCATCTAAGCTGACTTTTTCAGGCATAATTGGTTCGATGACTGGACTTGGTGTGTTTCTTGGTGGTGATGGTGGAGCTTCAACTATTTCATCAACTGAAATGTCTTCAGGGATTTCTGAAGATTCCTCTGAATTTTCGCTATGTTCCAAATTTGGCATTTCCATTTCAATGCCTTCATCATTGTGAGTGTCAACATCATTACCATTCTGAATAACTTCTCCATTTTCATTGCAATCGTTTCCATTGAATTGCTGATCACCTTCGCTATCAGATGCTTGTTGATTTCTAGCATGATCAGCTATTTCTTGGCCTTCATCGTCATTAGCACCCATCGAGTAAACAATTTCTTGTGTAACGACATTACTTACTTTGTAATTAAATGTGCATTCGTTGCTGTTTTCGCTATTCGTGTCCGAAATGTTATGTTCGCCATTTTCACTTAACAAATCCTCATCGACTTCCAATATCGCCGAGAACTGTTTATCGATGCTGTCATCGCGTATTTTGGCGAATGCTCTAATGAATGGCGACTTGGGAGTCGGTTCCGGTTCAATAGACAATAAGCGCTTTTAAATGAATTATTTCAAATGTTAAAGAAAAACAATTCGATAAGATTAAGCAATTAAGTAACAAAGTATAAAAATAACTACCGCAAATGACTTTAATAAAGTCAACAAAATATCATCGGGAATTTTATCGGAAATTTGCAACAGCTGCTTTTGCATCGATTTGATTGTTGATTCAACATTAATTGAACCTTTAAAAAGAGAATGACAAATCAAATGGTTTATGATGGTGATTCAATGCCTGTATGTGATGAGTGTTTTGTGTAAAAACTGTGAATATTATGACACTGGAAGTAATCAGAAAACAATTAACAGTTATTCTTATCACAAAAAAAGTGTATGTTTAATATTATTCAAATTTATTCAGCAAAATATTTTTGTTTTTGTTGTTCGTCACACAACATTCACAATTTCATTGGCGAAATTTTTCCATTCGTCAATTCCTTGTGTCTATGGAAAGAATTTTACGAACAAAGAATACAAACAGATAAATTATTTTGAATAAATTAACGCAATATATAAACAATCAAAGACATTTTTTTTTCGTTTATGGTCTACATGTGAATTTCATTAATTTTGCAAAGAGAGAACTTTCTTATTCTTCGTTTTCTGAAACTTCTTCGTCGTCAACGGGTTCGACGGGTTCTGGTTTTGGTCGAACAGGTACGAGTGGATCAGCAGATCCGCGTGGAAGAATCAACAACAACTGTTCGAGATGCCTTTCACGTTCTGCGGGCTTATCTGCAATGTCCGTCAGCAGACGACGTAAATTTCTAACAATTCTTTTGTGTGGCAATTCCTAAAGAAAACACAAATTAACACGAATTCAATTTCTACTTAGGTCATTCGACCTTGCAATGATGACAAAAGCCACTTCAATATTGCTCGACAGTGAAATAATTTCATTCGCGTGCGCCATAAATAGAGAAATAAAAATGTTTTCAAATTATTTCTGTAAATCCGCGCGCTACTACTACCGAATTAGGTTTATTTTCATTTTCGGAATTAATAGCTTCAATGAGATATTTAATAATGGATTACTGCATCTGGTTTTTAGCCAATAATTGAGCGGGCAAGCGCAAAATTGAGTCCAATTTGCTCACACTACAAATTGACTGACGATCGACGAAGCAATATTGAAACGCTTTTTAATTAATTAACAAAAAACCAATTTTTTTTTTTTTTCGCAAACCTTATTCACAATTTCAGGTTGAATTAGTTCAGGTCTAGGCCACATTATTGGATGCCAAGAACGCTTTTCTGCCTTTTCGACATATGCATCTGGGATTTGATTAGCGAACAAAGGAAGAACATAAAAAATATTTTTCCAATCCAAAGGAAAAACAGAAAACGAGAAAAAAAAAAAAAAAAACATTTGAAACGTAAACAAAAAAAAAAATAACACAAAAATTCCTCATCAATTAGTAGGTGATATTACCACGTGGCGGTTGGAGTTCGTGTTCGAATGGTAATCTCTGTGCTCTACGTTTACCTTCCAATACCACATTGTGTACTTCAGGCTTCTTATCGGGATTTCCCTCGTCCACTTCATCGAATCTTAAATGAATCGATAATGCAAAGAGAGAGAGAGAGAAATAGAAAGAGATTTTTCTAGGAAACAATGTCGAGAAAAACCTATTTAAATTGATACAATGAAACTGAGCGAACTTTTAGGTTGAACATATGAACAAGTGGCATTTGTATTTGTCCAATCTTCTTAAAAATAGCTCACCGAACTGAAAGTAAAATCAGCTCATATCAAAACAAAAAAAAAAAACTAAAACTTGTTGTCGTTGTTTGTGCTGCCCAAACGCGATCGCAAAAATTGATTCAGTTTTAATTTAGAAATCTATATTAAAAACAACCGAACTCACTTGATGACTCCCAATTTAACATCTTGTTGCGCGGCCTGCTCAAGGACGTTGTTGGCTTCCTGCAGCGTCATATTTGTAGTGTCACTGTCGTTAATGGTGACGATTGAATCACCCAATTTGAGTCCGGCAGTATCAGCTCGGCTGCCCTCTTTCACCTGAAACAGTTTCAATTAGTGAGTTAATTGAAGAACTTTTTCATTCTCATCACAATTTGCCTGTTCAGGTTCAGGCTCTTGTCGTGAAACTTTCACTGGTGCCACCGTTCGCTTTGGTGGCCAATCATAAGTTTTCTTTTGTGACGATGGTTTCTTATAGAATGATGGCAAACTCATTTTTTCTAAAACCCGAATTTTTATTCACAATAAAAAAAAAGAAAATTTCGAGAGCAAAAAAGTTTAGCGCTTATAAATAAATTTCCTTCGATCTTGTTCACAAATTTGGTGGAAGCCTTTTAGGTTCGACAACAATGAAAATGCGACTGAAAATGTGAAAAGTGATTTTCGCCAGAAAAATAATATAATTTTCCACACAGAAAAACTCTTCCTTTCCTTGTTGCGCTCATTCCCTCTCTCAATGAGACATTGCAAGCCGGGAAAATATCACAAAAAAAAATAAGAAATTTAATTGTAAAATGGGATGTGTGCGAAATTTAGGTAACGCGGTGAGTAAATAAAAATATCTAAATGCCTTCAATGTCATAACATTTTCATAAATTTTTGTTTACACCCGAAATGAAAAGCTGTTGGCAGCTTGAGGAAATCAATCAAAAGAAAATTATTTATGACAAACTTCTGCACAGCATCTCCTGCTCTCTTATAAATAATACATAAGTTAAACATTGCGCATGGAGAAGTCAAGAATCACCACATGGAGCTTTTTTATTCATAAACTCACGCGAGAATTTTTACAGCAATCGAGAAATCAGCAAAAAAAAAGTATTTTTAAATTTTAAAACGAGAAAAAAAAACTTTTCTTTCACAAAATTTGAGATTTTCCGCTTTTCTCATCAAGAGAATTGTTATTTGTCTACATTTTGCTTCTCAATCTCAAGTGTTTACAATCATATGTTTACTTCATTTCAACGAAAGTTCTCAATTGCCTTTAGCATAATCTTGAGTAACATTTTAGGTCTCTCACCGCTCTTCAAATGGCGACCATTAAATTCCTTAATGATTTTTTTTTGTGTGTCTTTTTTACTGTCGCAACTTTCAATTAGAACATGCATTGACGACACGATTCGAGCGCGGAAAAAGAAATAATAAGAAGAACAAAATACTTTTACTTACATGAAAAATAGTGATTGGCATCGAAAAATCTGACCCGCCTGTAATGTTGAAGCCTAAAGTGTTGCCAATGCCATGAAATAATTCCAAATTTTCAGTGCTTCCATTCGTCACGTTAATTGTTGGAGCTTGTTTTTGAATTTTGAATGTTACTTGTGGCATTTTTCACAATGGATTTTTTTTTTTTTTTCAATTTATTACGTTGGAAATTATTAGCAAAATAACAAAACAATAATTAAATAGCACTTTGAAACGCTGCTAATTGACTTATTAATTGCCTAAATTAATAATTTCAATCACTCCCTTCAAAATGTCTGCCAAAATTTTCTTTTTTCTTTTGCTTCAAATTAATTGCACTCTATAGCACGATGTACTAATGTATGACTGAATGGTACACTCGCTGTAATTTTAATGACCTGATTGTCTGACTAATTAATTAGAACTTCTAATGAACAGCATTTTCTGGGTTTTGAAGCGCGAGCGAAGAAACGTTTAAGCCGAACCGCAATGATCGCGAAAAATCTTACAAAATTGTTTACGACTGTGTAGGTTGGATGCGAAAGAAAATTTGTGTGAATAGAAGAATATTGTAAAGAATCGTCACGCGGGAAAACCCGAAAACACTTACACAATTTTACTTTAAGAACTTATTATACATTAATATGCGCGATTTGACGAGAGCATGTTTTCGGCACTGCGAAGTTTGTCAGACTGTTGCGGGAAAAATTGTTATTTTTAACCTGGAAAGACACGAAAGATTGCATCACGTTTCAGCATCGATAAATATCTAAAAATTCTTTCGCGCAAAAAATAAATGAATGTGTTATCAAAATATAGATCGTGATGCATTTTTACTTCCATCAGACACAACCTTGAAATTTAAAGCTATAAATGCTTTCATGAAAATCAATTAAATAATCAAACTAATAAAAATCAAAATCGTTAAGGAGATAACAGAAGCTTAAAACTTTATTAAAATAGCCGCTGCTTAATTCAAGCAATTTCATGATTCGCGTTCTTTTAATGTCGTGCAGTTATCGGCAACAAATTTGAACTATAAGGAAATAATTCAAAGCCATTTTTTCATATAAAATGCGCCAATCAATTGAATATTTAAATTAGTCATCGGAAAAATGTGGAAATTAGCAGTTCTATCATTGTTCATTTTGACGGAGGTCGAATCTGGAAGCGATTCGCTTAGCACAACAATTTTTTTTGGAGCAAGTCGTGCCGGAATGCTACCGAGAGCTCTCCATGGTGATGTAATCGAATTCTTTTCTGACAATGATGCGACTCCAGCGAGCACCGTGGATGACAATATCGAAGAAATTACAACTCCATTTTGGACCGAAAATGGAAAACTTGCGACTGGAGATGCAGCGAAAAAGAGAAAGAACTCAATAAAGACGACTACAGTTGAAACTTTAACAACAGAATCCCCGAAAAAAACTAAAACGAAATCAAATAAATCAAGTGCTAGTGGAAAATCACTCAAAGATAAAAAGTCTGACGTTAGTAGTAAGAAAACCAAAAGTAACCAAGTAATTACCAAAAAAGATGAAACAAACATTCCAAAGCAAAACGACGTTAAAACTAAATCAAAGAAATAAAATTAAATTATATTTATTAATTATTATTTAATTAATTAGTTGTTGCTGGCAATTTTTGATAATGTCATACGTTTCTTAATCAATCGTAGTTCCCACGTGTCTACTTAGTATGGTGTTTAAAAATGTCGCTTGCATGATTCGTTTCGATTGACTTAAACTAAGTATTAAATATTCAAGCCCTACATCGGTGTACAGCAGCATTTGATTGCGCATTTCGACATCAATTAATTTGATGAATTATGTAAAATCCTATAAAGATTAATAATATTTTTGTTGTTGTAAAGTTATAGAAAAATTGGGCCAACAACTTATCAACCAGCATATTTTTGTCTGAATTAAAAATAATTAATTATCGACCATAATTTTCTGACATTTTTTTTTTTTGCCTATAAAATGTAAAGTTTTCTGTATGCAAAACTGCATTTGAGCTGCTGAAATTCCAGCAATTAATTTTAAACGTTCAACATGTATCTGCTCGGATTGCTGCTCTACAACTTTTTATTTCGCGCAACTCAAAAGTAAGTCGATGAAGGTTTTTCTCGAAAAAGTATTAAAAAAAAAACAATTTCTTAATAACAATCGATCGATAAATTTCCAGTAATTTTGATTTTTATTGGGGAATACCAACGAGCTCATGCAAAAAGTTTCAAGTTGATTTCATGAATCTAAGCAGTAATCATGGAATCATTCAGAATAATAACGACAGCATCAGGTAATAGCGCTATAAATTCTCGATATTGCAACGATATCATCGAAACAAAATTAATTTCCATTTCAGAGGCGATAAGGTTGTTGTTATGTACGATCCGGGGTTATGGCCGACATTGATAACGAGCCAAAATGGACAAATAACTTATCAAAATGGAGGCCTACCCCAGAATGCGTCAATTGATTTACATCTAAGACAATTTGAAGTTGATGTAGATCGTTTCATTCCGAATAGAACTTATGATGGTATTGCAGTTATTGATTTCGAATGCTGGCGGCCAACGTTCCGACAAAACTTTGGTGATCTCAAAATTTATCGCGATTTAACACTTTTGGCAGTTCAAAAGAAACATCCATCGTGGACTCGAGATCAAGTTGAGTCGCAAGGAAAAATAATCTTTGAAAACTCTTCATTTAATTTCGTTAATCGTACAATAATGAAAGCGCGAAAAATTCGCCCAAATGCCAAATGGGGATTTTATGGATATCCACTATGCTTTAATCGTTTGAGAGATGATGGACAAATTGAACGATGTCCAGAGCAAGTGGAAGGTGAAAACAATAAATTGACTTTTATGTATCCTGAAGTAATATATCCATCGATCTACATCACCCAAAATCAAACGGGCTCAACATTGACAAGCTTTGTAAAAGGCAAAATGTATGAAACAAATCGCCTTGCAAAACTTAGTGGAAGTAATCTCAAATTGGCTTTCATTCGATATCAATACACCGACACAATGAATATGATGAAGAATGTAAGTAAATTTTTATAATATCTTAGGCACATATTTATGCAAGTTATTCTAAAGGAGGATATGATCAACATCTTAAAGACAGTGAAGAGTGAAGGCGGCAATGGTGTCATCATATGGGGCAGCTCGTCACAATTCAAAACCGAAGTGCAATGTCAATCATTTAAAAGCTATTTTGATCGTGACTTCTTGCAAGTTATAAGTGATTTTAAGAAACTAAGAAAATTATAAATTCGAATTAAGAAAACAAAATTTGTCATCATCTCGATCACATTCGATTTCACTTTAGTACATTTAATCACTTTATTCTCATCGCAACTGACGGATGTTTGTTTTTGGAATTGATTTGATTGACTTAAAAAAAAATAATATTTATGAAAGTTGAGCATCGATATTGGAATTATAAATTTATGGAGCCTGTGATCGGAGAAAAGTAAATAAAAAAATGTAATATTTATGTTATTGACCACCAATCAATTTATGTTATTTGAAAGCATAACAAGTTTTTCCGAATGGATTGAAAATCCTTTTATGGAAAAAACAATTGCACAATTTCGCTGCGGCAAATCGTGACATCATCTTCGACGAATAATCTTGCGCGAAAAAAAAAATCATGTGAAGAGTTTCCGAAAACAAAATCGACTTTCACTATCACTATTGTTCAACTTTTGTTTTCTTCCAGATCGCTCACGATCACCGGGCGAGATTTTGATTTTGTGTTTTGCATTGCGCAAACCTACATCAGGAAGATTGATCGCATTTCAACTGAGGTGTGGTCACTATAACTAATGATAACATTAATATTAATTGAATTAGAAACTTAGATGCAATCATCGTATAATGGCAGAAAACACTAATTCGCATATGAAATGTTGTAATGATCGCAAATTCGGAAATGGAAATTATGCATGGGGTCCACGATGGAATTAAAAAAAAATTGTAGCAGTCAAAATAAGAAATAATTAAATTAATTTCTGCACAAATCCGCAAATTGAAATTAATGGATATTGAAATGAAAGAAACATTCACTTTTGAGAGGCGTTTTTAAGACACGAGCTCTATTTCTCTATTTGTTACGGAAGAAGCACCTGAACATGATAAATTAATAGATGCTTGTTTAACATATTACGAAACTAATATGTTTTTAATAAATGGTGTAGGTGTTGCAGTAATCTCTAAGTGCTATATTTAAAAACGCAAATAATTATTGTCAAAATTAAGCGGTTTCTTATAAGAAAATTCAAATAACAGCTACGAGCTTTTCTTATTGTCTTCTTGAACAATAGAAGATAAAAAAAAAGTTTTTAATTTTCAATTTCCTCTCTGAACTATAATTAAATAAATATTAAATACCAGACATAAATGGAGACTTTGACATTAAAATATATTTTTTTTTGTCAACTGGCAGACAAAAAAAAATTAATTTCTTGGAAATTTGGTAAAATTCAAATTTAATGGAAATTCATCAACGCAAAATGTCACTCCAGCCCAAGGCGCTCATTCATAAATTGTGAAAACTTTCAGAAATAAGCAGTCGAAATAAAATATTACATACATTACGGAATGAAAAGTTTACTAAATTTGACGTGACACTTCACGGAATTTATAAAATTAACCATCAGGAATTTGTGCAAATTGTAGTAAATGTCAAAGTTCACTGTACTCAGAAAATCAAACAAACCATTGAGAAATTATCGCGAATATGCTCGCCATGTTTTCCCTCTTAATTAAACTATATAAAGTCATTATTCATGCACACATTTTCTTATGAACTTTTATGTGTACGATGTAGCTTTTAATATCATGCAATTGCTGCAAGATTTTCATGCTACGATAATTTCGATTGCTTCTAATTTTCTTTTGCCCCTCTCAAAGGAGCCCCAAGAGATACAAATCGCAATAATTGCTGTTGCATGCAATTGTGCAGTAAGGTTCATTACGTAATGGGGCATGAGTTAGATGACAGAGTGAGAGAGAGAGAGATGGAAAAAGAAGCTCAAAAATGTACCGCCAGAAGCCACAAATTAGAGAATCATGAGGCGTGACAGAGGCACACTGATCTTAAGGCATAAGAAGGAAATGATTTTGATCTGCAATCATCATGATTGCTCAGGTACACAAGCACCGTTACCATTTGCAGATGACACAGAAAAAAAGCAAGAAATCCATGAGTTGAATTCTAGAAACGCAAATTAAAACGTGATAATTGAGTTAATAATGTTATTTTTGAATGGTAGATGACGAATTTCTGAATAGATTTGATCTTGAATCTCAGCAGTTTGATGTCGACTGAGACTTGTAAAATGTCGCTAATTTGAATTTAATTACAATTTATAGCGCCTGAAATTTAAAAACATGTGACCAACGCCAGACAAACGACAAAATATTCTCAAGGTTGATTTACAACAAATCTAAATGCGCATTTCAGTAGAAATCGTCAACTGCCATTGAACTTCAAGCAAAATAAAAGTTTACGCTTTTTTTTAAGCCGCAAAGAAATGCCGGAAATTTTCCACTGTTTTGGTATTGAAAAGCCGATTTCGATCAAATATGGCTAAAGCCATCCGTCATCAAGCTTGTGTGTGTGTGTGTCATTTCAATAAGAAATGCACTAAACAGCGGTCTCCATCAAAGGTGATCGCATGCCATTCATTATCAATGAGCTAAAATTGAAAGTTTTTTTTTTTTATTATTTTGCGTGCGACTATAATTTTCCTACCCACAAATGTATCGTCGCACTCTTAAAAGCGTCAAATTGAAGTGCATTAACACATGATAAAGTCCCATGTTATGGAGCCTATAATTTAGTCATTAATGGGCTGCTGCTTCTACAGCATATATGATTCAGATCTAATGTTTTCCGTGTTTACCTAAAATTAGTCCAATAACGTGTGCACTTTTCCTTTTATCATCAATTAATGGTTTTGTAATCTGCCTCGTGTAGAATCGTGATGAAGCAATAACATTTTTTCATTGTACTTCTGTTCCAAATATGGATATCGCAAACCATTCAATTTCCGTTTCAATGAAGTTTTCATAACTTTAAGAGCATCAAGAGTTTCTTAGTGTATGCGAAAGCATTGAAATTAATTTCATAAAAACCATCAAACTTGTAGACGATTTTGACTGACAGGCGACGGGCCATAAAATGAAAGTGATAATTCTTGAAACCCGGCAATTTTCAACACTTCTTTCTTTCTTTATTTCATTTTTTTTATTGTGTCTCATCATAGTCCAGCTTTCATTGTGCACACCGTTTCGCATTTCAGCGAAAACCAACATTATGCTACTGTTTGAAGTCTGGTTTGAAGCGTCGAGTTGTTTGCGAAAAAATAAATAAACAAAGCACCTCAGAAATCGATTAGAAACATCTGGTTAGCTCAAGCACTACCAACGATGCATTATGGGTTTATCAGTGTATTAAACTTAGCAATAAATAAGTAATATATGAATGAATTGCTAGATAGAGTGCAACGACAATTATCCGGCAGCTGTTGGATTTTTACCGGCAATAATCTTCATGCAATGTATATTGGCATTTAGCTAATTCATATTTAGCGATAAATTTTGATGAATAAATTTCAATAGCAAAAAGAAATTGTTTCTCTCAATTTTCCGTTTGTGGAGGGATTAGAAAATCAAGGGATGACAACAAAGAAAAATAATAAAAATCCTATTCAGCTTCGGCATTTCATACATTTCTTTCAGTAAGAACCCCAAATTTTCATTTTAGGCAAACCTATTACCTAAGTATTATAATAATAGTGTTTTGCGCGAGGCGCCATTTCTCGTGATCGTGATCTTATTTTATTTTTTTCACAATGATCCATTAATATTTCCATGTTAATGAATGGAAAATAGAAATAAAATATTTTCCATCACGGCAAAATTTCAATAAAAGAAACCTTTTCTCACTTCATTAATCCCGAAAGACTTTTTAATTCCATGTAATGCTCTTCAATTAAAGTCATAATTTTCAACCAAAAAGGCTAATTGAAGGTTACCGTACAATCGGTGGGCTCTATGCGTTCGTCTTTTATATTTCATTGCATAATGATACAAATTTAATCACCCAAACAACTGAAAAAAATAAAATAAATCTCTCTAAATGGATGAATATGTTTTGCTAGTAAGTTGCGGTGATTTCCATCATGGGGCGCCCAAGAAAACAACCAAAAATAAAATATATACCTTCAGACCATTTTTGGGTTCTTGTTTCACTTTCTTTTCTCATTATGCGCGCAAACTATGAAGGCTCTCATGGTGCGCTCTCATATAATATGTAATACAATGAATGCCATTCAAGTTCGGGCGCAATATTTCGGGTAATTGCAATCGAAAGTAAACATTTCTGCGCACTGGTGGAAATTCAATATTTTCACCAATTAAATCGCCCACCAAAAGCAAATTCCGAAATGATTTTTTTTTTGTTCCCGTTGTAGTTCGAGCACAAAGAATGTCGTGACAATTAAGCTGGTAAATGACTGATGCAAGAGCTTAAAGTTCCGTGCGGCTTCATGCAAAAAGAAATAATTTTTTTTTTAATTCCAAATTGGCTGCAAAACTCGAACTTTTTTTTCCAACATTAAAGATCAACAAGAAAATCCCGATCAGTTAAATGATAATCTCTGGCATAATACGCGAAAAGTATAAAACAATTTGAGAGTAAACACGACTGGCGACGTAATCGATTGTGCTTGAAAGAATTGAGAATTGCTTGTCAAAGACCTTGAAATGGTTGCGGCAGTCGAGATTGGGTTGGGAAAGTTCCTCGCAAAAAGTGAAACAATTTCAAGAGCTGACAACTCAGTAAGATCATTAGGATATCACTAAATAGCGAGAGATTTCACTGCTGGCATCCCTTGTTTTATCAGCAAACAGATCAAAATTTTTATTGATTTAATTCCCCGTTAAGCCTCTCACTGACATACAAAAAAAAAAATAATAATTTTCGAATTCAACAAAATATAAAGAAAAATTCATGCAAACTGTAATCAAAACATCAATCTCCAAGTCGTTGATTTAATGAAATTGATATTCGCCAAATATTTCGCTTTTTTGCGTTTTGTATTGCTGATGTTACACTTTTTATTTTCCATGATGCAAAATTGAAGAGGTGTTTAGAGCACAAACGATCGCCCGAAATGGACAAAATCCATTGAAAATCGTTTCCAAACATGTTTTCGTAGAGTTTCATCTAAATCGTGCTACATGACAAGCCTCTCACTCACCAATCACGTTAAATGCGCTTATGACCATTTCAATTGTGTGAAAACAGATTTTGCACAGAAAAAAAAAATGTAGATTTTTATTATGGCATTTTATTGTTATTCTCGTCTCTCTGGAGAGATTTTTGTTTCCAATTTATTTAAGATGAAGATATTTTGAATATTTTTTTTTTTTCTTGAAGTTGTGTTTTATTTTTCTTCTTCTTCTTCTTCACGAGACAAACAAAAGATTCTTTTATTTTATGGGCAAAATGAAATTGTTTTTCGGTTGGTTTTGATTTTTCTCCTCAGTTGTTTTGTTTTCGAGTTCAAAAACCTCATTACAGCTCACAACACAAATTACGTTTTGCGTTTTTTTATTTTAAATATTTTTTTTTTTGGTTGTTGCTTCTTCTGACTCCTCTGATTTTGCTTCTTTCTTCGTCACCGACATTTCTGACATCTGATAAAACCAGAAAATTACCCTCAAAATATTATTTTTATGACAATTTGCTGAAGAGACGACCGAAGGAGAAAAAAAAAATTAATCGCACGAAATCGCTTCATAATGAGTCCGCGGGACTTTGTTGAAAGACCTAAAATGACGTCACATCAAGAAAAAAACAATTTTGTATGACCTTCGTCTTATATTGTAACAAAACCTGCGACTGTGCAAATGGAAATTTGATATCTAAATCTCTCGCACTCAACAACAACTATCAAATTTGTTCATTAGATATTAATTACCAGCACTCAACCTATTGATCTAAAATAAAAATTGTTCAGACTCATCAGACTTTATTCATCGGATTGTTTTACATCACAATGTGAAATTCATTGATGCATCCATATTCGACCACACAAACCAGTGAATACGCGAACTGGGTTATAGACAATTGTCGATTATTTATTAGCTGCAAATTACAAAATTACACCAGCAAATGAAAGTTCATCAGTATCTGAGGGGCAATGGTGGAAAGCTTTTCCTGGATGACCTAAAGATTATTGGAACATTCATGTCAAGATCATCTAAATACGTTTGAACGTGATCATTGATTTTAATCGATACAACAAAAGGAAGGTTACAATCACTCTGTATGTCGAGTACCTTTGGAGAATTCTCTTAATTCAGACAGAAATGGCTCCAATTAAAATAACTTTGATTCATGTTCAGAAAATGTGCATTTTTGGTATTAAAATGCGACCATGATTTGGTGGCCTAAATGTCTACTGATTCAATTATAATTTGCTTTAAACTCGCGATTTAAAATAATTCAGAATTGAAATTCTCTTCCAAATCGTAGAGTGAAAGACAATTGAAGTTGTTTTAATAACTAATATTTTCAGACGGTTCCCGTTTGTTTTTTTTTTACCGCGGCACTTACAGGAAATTGAGCCAAGCAATGTTTATTTTATTGTTGAAGCAAATGACAAAAATTACACAACCCAAGCAGGTTTCATTTTGATGCTTTAATAAGCGACAATTCTCGTTTGAAACAGAATTCCCGTTGACCAGAACCCGAAAATAGAAAAAAATTGCGTCAGTCTTTAATCGACAACGGCTTTAAACATTTCTTAAGATTAAATTCTCAACATTTATATTTACCAACAATGACGAAATTTAATTTATTTTAATATAAAGTTCAAAGACGCTTCTCAGATTAGCCTTCACAAAGTTTCAATTTATCAATGTAATATTTGCGTTTCAGCAACAAACTTTGACGGCTCTCAAATACTTCTTTTTTTTGGATCGTTTGCAAATTCCGATGGTGTAAAATAAAAAATAATCTCAAATTTATGGCAAAAAAAAAGAGTTGAAAATGGCAGCAGCACAACCGCGAACGAGAAACGCGATGAAACCTGTTTTAGAGCACGTTAAACAAGCGAAAAACGTGCATTCTTATGCTAAAAAAAAAATCGTCTCCCTTCATTTGAGTCGAAAGCTAAAGCAAAAATTTGCTATTGATTTGATTAAAAAAAAATCATGAGCCAGTTCCCTATCAAAATAATTTATTTCACAACATAACTTAAGTGCACAACAGCTTTTCATTCTGTGGGAATTTCTAACGACAAACCAAGAAAATAGAATCTTTATTTGCATAAGCTTGTCCTAAAAAAAAAGAAGATTGCAAAACAGTTCAATGAATTCTCTCACTCCAGCGAAAGATCAGAAGATGGCTCCGCCGGCATCGAGACACTTTTCATTGAACAGCAAACTAAATGCAAAAAGGCATTAAGATGTATGATAAGAGTCAGAGCAAAGATGAAAAAAAAAAAATGTTTTATGAAATAAAAAAAAATCGCTCTCACTTTATGGCACAACAACAACAACATGCTGCACATCACAACAGTTGCGAATGCACATACAAACAAATGGCAGAGCAACTTTGGATGTTGTTTGTGGCATTCAAATCGTGTTTTGGCTCTGAAAATGGACATTGCGGAATTTCGTTTTTAGACCCGCGCACAACTGATATGCCAATCTTTCATGAGCTATGGCTCTGTTGGCAGCGAGTGGCGCGGCGCGATACAATTTCGATTTTAACTCAATTGGCTCGTAAAGTGCCCGATTTTTCAGCAGATTTTAATCTTCGTCGAAGAAAGAAATTTCTCTTCTTAAGCTATCAGCAATTTCATATCGTACTAAAAAACGCTTTCTGGAAATGACTCTATGACTTTGAACTTTGAGGGAAATTTATGAGAATTTACGTGAGCAATTTGAGGCTTTCTTTGAGGCAACAGAAAATCAGCAGGTTAAATGCCTTAACACTGGAGAAATTTCGTTCGACGTCAAGTGGTCTCAATGTCAATGCAAATCGTTCGAAAAGAAATATGTTGATATGGCGCAAAGTGCAAAGAAACAATCAATCAATTCAAGTCGAATTAAAAAAAAAAACAGCAAGAGATATTGCGAATTTCTTCAGCAACTTCCAAATCTAAGCACATTTCATAACATTTCTCAATTGCAAAACGAAACAAACGAAAAAAAAAAAAAACTTTAATTAACATTTTCACGACATTTGGAAGTTTGCAAACTTCTTCTTTTTCTATTGCGGGGCAGGGCGCGAAAACAAAAAAAGATGTTAACAATTGACGGCCTTTGGAAGCCAATTCACAAGACTTTGATTGCGTCACTATGGTTTCGGGATGATTTATGTCGAGTAAATATTTGAAATATTATTTTACAATGCAATTGAATATGAATATTCATAAAAGACAATTAATTAATCGGACACATGACTTTAAAAGAATTTCACCTTAACATTTTTATTTCGTCGAATGCAAGCATTTCTATTGTCCTGGTGCGGTGCGAGCGGGGAAGGTCGAATAAGAAACAAAAATGTGGAACAATACCATCAAATATTTGCATAAAAATTTCTTTACCTAAAAAAAAAATGTTATAAAGAGATGACTTATTCGAGGTAAACAAGCGATGAATTTTGGGAAATGTGCTTTTTGTTAATTCATGGTCGCAATTAATTGGAGGCTAAAAATGTTGGAGTTAAGTTAACGACTTAAATGGCTTTATCAGCATGGCTTTAGGTCAATAATCTTAACAAATATTGCTATTGCGGCAAGTGTGTCAATCTCTATCGATCGGCTTGAGTATATTTCATCTGTCTTATAGCATTAAGGCCGAATACCAAACGCGAGAAATCAAATGCATCATAAAATCAATAATCGTAAGCAAATAATGCGTGCAACTCTTTTCAAGGTTAAATATATTTACTTATATATTTCATTCCAATTCAATGCATTTCTCCGGAACGGTTTTTTTTATTGTTTAACAGTAGCGAGTTTGCAAGAAATGCAATTAAATGCAGAAAATCAAAGAAATGATATATTTCTTTATGGCAGTGAAAAAAAAAAAAAAACACGAAGAACATCAATTTATGCTAAAATTCTGGAAAAACTTGATTGCAATCGTTGCGAAGCGATGTTTCTGCTGAAATCATTCGGTTTTCGCACAAACCGGTTTTCATCGTTTCATCGGCAGATTAATGACGATTTTTTTTCCATTCATTTCTTTTAACATCTTTCATAAAGAACAAAAACAAACGAACCCCGGAATCAGCATCAAAATTTGAATGTTTCTTGCGCAATGTTTTCTCGAATGTTTTGTTAAGTTGATTGTTTCATGTAATAACCGAATAAACATTGCATAAAAACACTCGAGTGCTCTATTGGCCAATAAAAGGAAGAAAAATAAATAAAAATCAAGCAATTTTGTTTTTCTTATTCTTGTAACAATGACAATATTTACTTTAAACTTATCGCACTTCAAGATTAAAAGACATTTTTGCTTGCATTCACTTCGAGAAATAGCGAAAATAAAAATATTTCAAGAATTTCCTCGTTCGTGGTTTTGAATTTCAAAAAGCTGCAACTTTGCTTACATAAATTTTTCGTGATTTTTTTTTTCTTTGCTCTCTCATGGAAATTAGCTATTTAAAAAATAAACTACAAAATTGCGCACGGCTTGTTTACGAACGACTTCATTTGCACAGTTTATTAGATGCTTGGGAGTTGTTTGTGAATTACGTAACAAAAAAAACTATTCTGGAATTTAATTTAAATATTTTAAATTCAATGCCAAACTCAAAAAGTAAGCTCAGATGTTAAATGACGATAATGTTGCCTAACATCCCTCGACAAGTCTTTGTCAGTTATCAGTATTGCGTCATCTCCTTCAGGTGCGTGAGAAGTTCACTTCAATGGCAATTTATTGAAAAAAATAAATATCTTAAGGAAAATTTTAATACGCGTCTTAAAAGCATAAAGACACTCAAGAAATGTTAATTACAACACGTTGATTGACACTTCTCTTCGTCTTTGTTGCAGCCTATCATATACATAATTCACCAAAAAGTTCCGTCCATTTTTGGTCTGTTGGCCCGACCATTATTTTGAGCATTTAATACCAAAAACTGTCAAATTTCGCAATAGCCAAAATTATAAAAAAAAGCTTGCAAACGACAAAATAATATCAAATTAAAATGATTTTACAACAAAAAACTTATCTACATCATAATTTGCGAACATTCAACGGCTATAAATAAACATCGCAAAATACAAAAACTTTTGTTTTCACACATGATAACAAACTGAACCGGCAATGGACAGTTAATAAAAGCAAAAGTCAGTAATATCTTTGCTGCCGTAGGCTACGCGGCACTCGACTCAACAATTTCGCTTAGGATAGTTTTTATTTAAATGTTTTGCAAATTATGGATATGCCAAAAAGGCGTTTTGGAAGTGGCTATTAGTCGCTTTTTGATCTTGTATACTTTCTCAATTTAACAAATTTATTTTTTTTTTGTTTTCTTACAAAGTCACACAACTTTGAGTAATGATTGGGTGACGTTTGAGAGAGATAAAAAAAAAAGTTAAACGAAATCAAATTTCAGGTTTTGTTTACACTGTCGGCAACAATTTCTGAATGCTTTCAACTGGAATCGATGCGATGTGAGGCAAAAGTCCAAATGTAGTAAACTTCAAGAGCTTTTACATAAGTCTCACAATTGTTTTTCTTTCTTCAATGCAAGTTACAACTTAAATAATGAATTTAATGACCACCAAAGACGCCCGAATGCAATCAAATTAAAACATTTCTTACATCCATTTTGGGCGCTTCAAGAGAAATAGTTAAATTACATTGTTGCCTCATTTCGCAATTTCGTATTCCGTTCGGGTCATTGATGATCAAAATTGTATTTCTAAAATTTAATTGTTTATCATTAAAATTTCAAATTGAATTAAATTTTTCGATTTCCTGTTTAACAAAAGTGTTGAGCATTTATCACTTGCGTCTGTGGACTCAAGAATTTCTTTCCTTTTTTTTAATTCTGCAAATCGCCAGATGTGCAATTAAATTTTCTACGATGTGCACTTTTTTGCGACATGTGTGAATTTCATGCCATTTGCTGTGCTTTCCCATTCGCACTACTAATCCACTTTTGCTGTAAATTGATTTTCTGGTTTTCAGTGAACATTTTTTTAAAATCAACAGATCAAGAAAAAATAATTTTAATTATAATCTGGCAAACATTTGAAGATAACAATTTTGTAAGATATAAAATTCCCAAAGAATCCCAGTGAAGAAAAGTCTACCGTCGATGATTTGTCGCTTCATTGTAGTTAGTTAAAAAAAAAAAAACGTTAAAACTTGTTGACTCTTTTTAATGTATTCGAAATGTAAATAAATGTTTAATACCTTTTTGTGTCTCCTATCGCCATTGTATCGTTAATGTGATTTATGATTTTTTTTTTTCGCTAATAAAAAACAATTACTTTTATTAAGATAGCAAATGACTTAACGATTAAATTGTATTTAGAAAGTTTTTCTTTGTTGTTTTGTTTTACTTCGTCTTTTAACAACAGCAATTGATTTGTTCTCACTCTGGGCCATTGGCAACATTTTCTAAAAGTGTTTTATGGAATTTTCGAATATTATCAAGAAATCGCCAACATTGGAAAGAAATCACAAGTTTTTTTTTTCCTTTTTTGTCTTCAGTACTGAAGCTCTATTTAATGGTTCAATGTACGTTAAGAGCTTTTTAATTTCTTTAACCATACAATTCATATTAATTAATCTTGTTACAATGAAATGATACTTCGTGCTTTTAAAATTGCTCAATAATTCTCACTTTTTGCAAATTGAACCATCAATTCGGAAGGCATCAACTGCAGCGGCAATGAAAGAGTCGTGATAAAATAAATTTCGAGTTGAATTTATTTTATTCCCCATTTTAAATTAAATCGTTTCGATTTTGTTATGCAGTCGATGATCTACATCAGAGTGCAGAATAAAATGGTTCGAAGACAACCGAGTCGATAAATGGCTGTCAGCTAATGACATTTAGTAGTCCGCACCAGCAAAATCCAAACCAGCAAAAATGTTTTCATTTTGTTTGAATTTTATTTTCATTTTGTGCAAAAAAGAGTAGCAATTGCAGCACACAGCTCGTGATCAATAGCCTTAGACAGTTCAGTAGCCGAATGCAAATTGTTAGAAATTGTATTTGTCAGTTGTTGTACATTGGAGTGTCTTTCTTACTAAGCCGTCTTTCGAGTGGGCAACATCACAGTGCTAGCCGCGACCCATACATGGTGGAAAATCGTAACTGCAAACAGCACACAAAATATTGCGTAATTGCGAAAATGCCACCCAAATAAAAAATAATCGAGAAAACTTTCATGAGAAAAATGTGTCTCGCGCGAACCACATTACCAATTCTATACAGTTCCAAGCCCGCAAAGGACCTATGACCTCCCGCGATCACTACCAAACAGCTTTCTCTCTCTTACGAAAAAAAATAAAAATAAAAATTAAATATATCACAAAATTTCAATCACAATCGCCATTGAGCGCGCACACAAAAGATCGAGCACCACGAAATAAAAAAAAAAGTACAACACCAAACGGAAAAGCATAAAAGTCAACACGATATTGCCGGCTTTGCTTAATGAATCAAGATAATTTTATCCAATTAATTGGTGTCCATAAATTTTACACTTTGTTTGTCTTTCTCTACAACACCGCAGCGCAATGAGGAGAAATGGGAACTTTACGGGTGCAATAAAAAGAGATCAAATGAAATGTATGCTTTAGCAAACATAAGAAATATATGCTGAGTCTTTTATGAATTTTCACTTCCCACTTGCACTTGCACATGCATGTTGATGAATATCAAAAATGTAATTTAAGCGTTTGATTGATTCAAATGAATGTGAAATATACGAGTTTAGATTTCAAAGAGCTTGAAAAATGCATTAAAAGTTTTTAATTAATTTCTATCTGTCTTGATGTCAGCAGAGGAAACAATTTGTTGTGCAATTAAATCTCGAGAACTTTCAAAGAAAACCTTAATAAGTGAACATTTGAGGTTAATCACAATAATATTTGGTCTAATCTCTTTCTATTCGTTCGATCAACTTTCAATTGCTATTCATCAGAAATGCGTTTATTGATTTATTGCCGCAAAGCATATTACTATTTTCCATTCACAACACTTAGAGGTCAAGTCTATAAAGTCATTTTAATGACTTCGACACTGGAGCTGTCACCCATGCTGTGCTTTGTTTTATTGTCATCATTTGGTAGCAACAACAGCAAACCTCCCAGCCCCATGTATGTGTTTTGACATTTAGAGAAGTATCATTAAAATGCTATTTGGGTTATCAGCCACGAGACGCGCGCGCGAGCGAGGAAATAATTTTCACAGGCAATTTGTGTAATTTTTTTTTTGTTTTTTTTTTTTTTAATTCGTAAAGTTGGCGAAATTCGAAATTCAAAGAATTTCATTAATCTCAATTAGACAGACAATTACGATGATGGGAAGAATTTACAAAGGTCCCATGGCAGAAGTGCGATGCCGATTGTAATAATGCGGCATTGGTAGTGAAAGCCGAATGGCTGATGACAGAATGAGTTTCACTAAACCAGCACAAAAATTCTCATCGCTGTTGTCGTTGTCGGTGAATTTTTATTTCTATAGAAATCATGCATAAAGCATTAAAGAAAATTAGCCATGATTGTTGATGTTGAACATGATGGCAAACATATTATGACGCGATTTACCATATTTTACAACTTTATGAGACTCTTTTTTTTTGTGCAACATTTCTCCAAGCAATAAACCACACGACTCACTCACAAAGTGGACTCTTTACCTTAACGAGACGAATTTAAGTGGAAACCTGATTTTTATATATAATTTTTCTTTCCGAATGCAATGTCAAAATGTGAAGATCATGAACGCAGCGCAGCAGATTATTATCATTATTATTACAAGCAGTATGAAGAGCATGCAATTTGATAAAATGCCGTTGACGTCAACTCTATGCTCAAATAAGATGAAAACAAATAATTTGCAACGGTGCAATTGAATGTCGTTTAATTAATTTATTATGTACTCAATTAATTTCACTTAATTGCATGCTCTTTAATGATTTGTTGTCACAGAAAGGAGAAGAAAATGCGCCGTCTCTCTAATATCATCAAACGCATAATTAAAGTTGAATGCCAAATGAAGGAATTTTTTTTATTATTAAATCGAGTTTTGTAGAAGAAAAAAAAAACTTAATTTTATTGAAATGCATTTTCACTTTCATTGAGATGCTTAATTGATTTTACACGGTTCGTGATGGACAAACATTTCATCTCGGTTGTAGCTGATTGGATGCAAGCAATATAATAAAATAAAATATAAAATTACAACATCAATTTCTGGACAATGTGATGAGTTTGCATTAATGAACCTACACGCAATCGATAAAATATGATTATTGGAAAATCGATAGAAATAATTTGTCATCGATTGAAAGTATGTTTTAAGAAAGTTGATTGGAATTTTTATCGAGATTCACTTTATGTTGCTGATAAAAGAAAAATTATGTTTTCTATGTAAATCGCATGCAATTGGAAAAATGCTGCAGGCAATGAAAATTATGCAAATTCTGGTAATCGTAACTTTTATATTTATTTATTTGTTTCATACATGTATGATACACCAAAATCATTGTAAATTATTGAATCACTCGCCCTAAACTATTTCGACAAATCTCCAATTGCATGAAATTGCATGTCTTAATGTTTCTTTGTTTTTAAACCAGGGGAGAAATTGAAGCGTCTTTCAGGCTTGCAAATTATTAAAAGATAAGAAAGTTGACCGCATTTGCTTAGAATATTCACTTGCATTAGTCTGATGTAAAAACGGATGTGAATCAAAATGAAAAAATAAAATTTTTATCTTTTTTTTTTCGATTACTCACTTTTTTTATATTAAAATTAAATGAATTTAAACAATTTTAATTCCATTTCATGCTTCAAATTGATAAGTTGTGAATTGCGGAAAGTTTTTTTCAGATGAAGAAGATGAAATTATTTTTCTTTTGTGTTCTTATCATTAAAGCTTGTGTTATAAAGTGTGATGATGAGGAAATTTCAATCTTCAGTGATGAAACAGAAAATATGTTCATGAACATTGAAATAAGTGTTTGCTTCAAATTGGAGCAGCCTGGCGGTGAACAAACGAGCTTAGATAAAAGTTATCTGATCAAAGATGTCAAAGATAAATGCGAACCAAAAATGTTCTGTAACTTTAAAAGTCCTGACAGAAAAAATATATATTCGTGCACCGCATCTGGAATGATCACAAGTAAAGCCGATTTTACCTACTCTGTCATCAAAGGTTCACATGACGAAAATAAAAATGATTCAGATGTGAAAATGTTTTCGGCCGAGAATAAAATAATGAATTTTATTCCAACGAATATGGCAAAATATTTCAATAACATAGAAGTGATTGTCATTAAAAATTCTGGATTAAAAGAACTGACGCATGATGATATAAATGGATTCAAACATCTAAAAAAGCTTTTTCTCGAAAATAATAGCCTCCAAATTATCGAGAAAGAGACATTTGCTGGCAATTCTCATCTCGAAAAAATTAGTCTGAAAGGAAATAAAATTGTGATGATTGATTCAGAAGCGTTTCAAGGAGTTGCAGGTTTGCGAGTTCTGTTGTTACAAGAAAATAACTGTACCAATGCAAAAACGGACGCTCTCAAAAATTTTAGCGTTACCATACCTGATAAATGTTTGTTCCATTCTGCTAAAGATTTTGATTCGATGATTGATCGATACAATCAAAAATATAAAGAACAGAATGAGGCAACAGCTGATCTTCATAAACAAATTTCGGAACTTAAAAATTCTACGGAAAAATGTCTAATACTTCAGGATATAACTGAGAAAAAGAACACTGAACTTACTGGTCAGGCAGGAAACTTGAAGAAGCAGCTTGTAACACTGCAATTAAACATGGATTCATTGAAGAAAAAATCGCAAAATTGTTCAGAACTATTAATAACAAACATGCATTTCCTCAATAATGATCTTAAAAATCTAAACGATTCATTATTGGAAGCCCAAGAAATTATTAAAAGTTATGAGCACAACACCACAAAGTACATTATTGCATTATCAGTATTGGGATACTTGTTGCTTGATGTTTCAATTGTATTGATATTTATCTTATATGATCTGGACACAGCCTGGTAACTGAAATGTATAATTATTAAAATAACAAATGTTTTTTTCTTTCGCAAAAAGTTCCACAAATAAAATTTAAACTTTTCCATCTGATGCGCTTATAAAATTCCAGAATAACTTAAACTGAATCTTAATAGCAGTACATTTTAGCTGTTTTTTTTTTCGCAGCAAAATCTTGAAATCCTTGTTGAAAAGCTTACCCTCTAGTCGAGACATCAAATTTTCTCTCCAGAGTTTCAATTAACAACTGCCGAAACAACGAAGACAGCAAAATAAATAGCAGCAAACGTGCTCCGTTGGGAAAATTGAGACTTTGAGAGAAACATTTATCAAAGAAAATTGAATTAATTTCCTCATGTGCGACATTTTCATCTTGTGAAAATTGAGGTCGACATTCTGCAAGCCAAATACCAAAATGGAAAACTCGACAAACTTTTTAGATAATCATTTAAACAAATATAGACTTTAATGCTTTTCGGGTTTAAATTTCACAAGAAATATTTAAAAAGAATTTTTTTTATTAGACAAAGAATGATATTCGTGCTGTTATCAAACTATCTTTGCAGTTACTAATCAGTTCCAAAATACTTTTGACCAAAATGATTTGGTGCTACCACATTGAGCTCACTAGTGAGAATTTTCATTTCCGGAAAGTGTTGAATTACCATTTGAGCTGCAATTGGTGTGCAAAAAAGATTTGATAGAATAATACACTGCTCTGGAACGCCGTGTTGTTTGAGAACGTTAACTGCTTGCACAACTGTATTTCCAGTGCTCATAATTGGATACATTAAAAGTACTTGCCGTTTATCAATATCATCTGGAAATCGTGCATAAACAACTTTGGCCTGGTGAGTGTCGGCATCACTCTCTACTAAAATTTTACCGATTCTAATTGAACGGCAGCATTCTCGTAAGCCTTGCTCCATTGCCTCTCCAGATCTAACGATGCTTACGCCACAGTTTCCACTCCTATATCTAAGCCCATCGTAGATTGCACCTTCAAAGATTAATAACTGTTTTAAAACCGGTTACGTACAAGGAACAGACAACAACATGCCTGTAGGGGTGACAACGCTGCAGTCAGAATATGGAAGCTGATTCAATGATTCCTCAATAACCAATCTTATCAGTCGATCAGCATAAAACTTAAAATCGCTCCTGTTTGTATTCTTATCACGTAAAATAGTTTGAAGTTCTATTTAGATAGGTAAAAGGAACAATCAAAACAAGAAAAAAAAATGTGCTCGTCGCTAAAACTTTCTCTACCTTTAATTTGGTCATTTGGCGTTAAAACTTTAAAGTGTTTTCCATAATCGACGTCCATGGTGCTTGTCTCATTTGCGACACTATCCATATTGTCCTCGGAACTGCGTGTCATTCTTTATTTTAGAAAATATCTGTCGGATCTTATTTCTTCTGTATGACTGTAATGTACTCTGATGACTGTAATGATGATTGCTAATGATAGTGAGATATTCCATATAGAAAACGTAAATGAATTAAAAATTGGAACGAAACAAACAGAAGAGGGATCTCAAACAAAAGAATCCTTATTTCACGAAATATAATTAAATTTTTAATTTATTTCAAAATAATTGTTTTAATGTTTATAAGAACAATCGTCATATGTTAGTGGACAGGAATGTGGATGGTTATTAAAGAAATAGCAAGGACTACTTCTAATAACATTCTTTCTCAATGATTTCTCACTAATTTTCTTATCACATAATTTTAAAGGCACCTTGATATTAATTTGGCCGTTATGTACTGAAAAAATCTGAGGTCTGTTTCTTAAAAGTGTTTGTAAACCTCCACACTCCGATTTCAGTTTCTTTAGATCGTTGCTTGAAATAAGTTTTACAGCTTCTGATAATGATATCACGCCACCTTTATTCCATCCTCGATAAGGCTCATCCAATTCTTCTGTAGCCAGCAAATGATCGAAAATTATTTTAACAATTGAATCCTTAAGATTTCTATCAATTTTGGTGCAATTCCTAACGGCCTCAATCTTGGCACGTGGGTTAAAATCACTGGACCATCCATTATTTGAAGCATCATTAGAAGAGTCAATAAAATTTTGAATTTTATTACAATTTGCATTGAACTCTGACATTTCAAAGTTCCTTCCTGTGCCAACTATACAGATTCTCTTTGTGCTCGGAATTTTCAGTCGGTCTATTTCCGTTTTCTTAAATCCACAGACTTCAGATATTTCCAACAAATAATCAATGAAAGTGAGATAAAGGCTTTTTGAGAAACTTCCCTTTCGCTGAAATTTTTTACCAGAAAATTCAAATGCACAACATGGAAGAAGAAAGAACCGTGAATAAAAGGAGCTGCGCGCAGAGATGACAGATATCCAAGGCGATAACTAGAATATGAATTTCAGAGGATGAATTGCTTTACATGTTGCGGGAAGAAAAGTTTTCTAGTGGCATCTTACCTCGTCAGAATGATTTCCTATGATCCAATCGACATCAGAAAAAAGATTTTGATCCGATGGGATAATGGTCACTTCCCTAAGATCAGTTGACGGTGAAAATTGGTCCCAAATCTTCCTTTTCCTTAAATCAATCCCATAACCGCGATGCCCTTCTTGCGACAGAAGATAAACAAGCAAACCATTTCCGCAACCCAAATCAACGAAGCTTTGTAGCTCATTCGAATTGTGTTTTTCACGTTCCTCGTTCCAATATGTTATCAAATAACTTGCGATGGCAATGTCTTCATAAATAAATTTCTTGGGATCAGTAGATTCATTCCAGGATGCTTCTAATGATTTTCCATATTTTTGCTTTAGACGGGAATAAATATCGTTGTATGACTCCGGATTAATTAGGCGATGGCTTTCAATTCTATCGACTGAGCCTGTGCAGTTTTCCATCCAGCTTTGAAATTTCTTGTGAAGAACGAATTGAAGCCAAGCGCATGGTTCTTCATCAGCATGCTCTCTGTCGACGACAGATAATTTTAATAACTTTTCAACGGATGAGAATGATAACTCATAAACCACTGTTGGAACAAGAATGTTTGGTGGCTCCTGAAGCTGGTAGAAAGTGGCTGATGTCTGTGAGGTGTCTATAAATATTTCTACTTAAATCATTTGTTTATGAAAATATGAATTGCTATTACCAATTATTGTTGCAACAAGACATGGCTGGAACTTCGTTACATTTTTCGGCGTAAGCCTATCTATTGAGATGTAAATGAATCCATCCACGTTGTTAAGCTTACTTAGCTGTTGTAGATCAATTTCTTCGAAATATTCAGCAACCTCCCCCAGTGATTTCGAATCAAAACATTGTAATTTTTTCAGAATTTCAATTATTCCAAAAATGTCACCAGACTTCGATTTAAGTTTAGCAAACAACACATTCGTTGAACAGCTTAGTTTACGATTAATCACTTGCTGCTTTCTTAGATAAATCGAAAGAGCCTGATAGAAGAAATAACCATTTTCAATGTTAATGCTCACTGATGATTGAAACATGATTGTTTTTATTTTTAATGACAGACTTAATGACGAGGAATTATTAAAAGTATAGGGTAGGATTTCTGTTATGGAACGATTTGATTTATGTTCGAAGATTTAATAATTTTTATTAGATTTTTTATTTATTAAACAAAGATGGTACATGATGAAAAAGAATTTAATTCAATTCAGCGGCGTTGTAACCTTTGCTGATTCTGATCGAATAGCTTGAATCAGATCAAAATTAACCAAGAATATGAAGCGCAAGCCGGCAATCTAAGACAAAAGGAGGATTAATCTATCTGCTACCTAATAGTAAAAGATTTTGTTCAGCTCACCTCAATAACATTATTGTTGTTCAGTTTTGTTTTGCTTCCACAGACAACTGGTGATCCATCAACAAATATTGGACGTTTGCCTTCATTAGCAATGAAGAAATCACCATTGCTGCGTAACTTGATGGTTCCCTGCTTGCGTGAAACTTTGTAAGCAGCGCCCTCAAGAGAAAGGTTCACATCGACAACGCAATCGTTTGAATTTCTTCCAAATGTGATTTCTCGTGATCTCATTAGATACCGAACGGCGCGACCACGCAAAATTGCCAGTGTCTGATTATCAAATTCTGGCGAAATTCCGATGCCAGTTACAGAATCAAGCAGGATGGACCAACGCGAAAGTTCGTTTTCAAGCGTTCTTATTTCGCGTTTACTCTTTCGATCGGCTAAAGACATTTCAGTGTCCAAATTTTCATCCTTAAATTCGTTAATCAGCTCGCTATCATTTACGGTGTCTTCATAATCTGAAAAGCTTGGTAGACCATCAGGCGATGTTAGTGATGGGATTGTTTGATCCGAAAGCAAGGAATATTGGCGCATTGCCTCCCAATGAATCATCAAGCTTTTCGGTGTTCGTGCGTGAAAAAAGACTGTCGAATTCTTTGTTAACAGTTCTTGAAATGTTTCTGTTGTTGGTGCCTCGACGCTCTTCAGTGATGCTAGGATTTCTTCTTCAGCTTTGCTAAACAATGCTTTGCTCTGCACGGCTTCGATCATTTCCGGATGTAGATTACGCATGGCTGTGACAGCAATACGACTTATAGCTTCATCATACAGCAAAGAGTACCAGCGGTTTGATAACTCTTGCGGTGTAAATTTGCAGGAAAACTTGGTTCCACGATGCACTGTTCTAATATCATTTGTTTGTTGAATGCCAATGATAAGAGCCAAATCGTCCGTAGGTTTCCATCGACCCAGATCTTTTACAGTAGATGCACCACCTCCAAGACGTTTCTTTGTTTTTTTCTGGCTCTTAATAGGACGCTTCTTTTCGTACATGTTGGGTTGATGAGCAATTGGATTGGGCGCAACAGGAATTGGAGCAGCAGCTGATGGTGCCGAGATAGGAGTCTGTGGTGGTTGTGGAGTTAGCGGCGATGCCAAATCATAGGAAACTCCAGACATAGAATGAGTACGAACGCGCTGGCCTTGGGTTGTTGCTGTCGCAAGGCCTAAACTGTATTCAACTATCTCATCATCAAAACGCTTGCGTTTAATCGAACGATTCGAACTAAAATACAATAAATGAATCATTGAATATAATCACAGAGTTTAGTTATAATGTGATAAAATAATTTCAAGGCTTACCTTCGTCGTTTTCCGTCAGCTCCGGCATCAAAGCTGGAATTTATCGAGTTGTCTATGTGCCCGTACATCTTCTTAAGCAGATGGTGATATTTCTAACACTTATTAAGCTATGCAAATCGTTGAAATCAATAACAATGATGCAATTTGTTTGTTTTTGTTACTGCAAAGATCTTTTAAACAGGGGGACAACCTCGAGAGATAAAATTTAAAATCAAATTATTATCCGTTAAATTTTCTAAGAAAAATTCACCCTCATCGCTTTACCCATTGCTTTACTCGGCTTTACCCGCTATACCAAAAAAAAAACATCCATATATTATTATTATAAAAAAAAAAAAAAAAAAAACAAAAAAATTTTAATGTGTGTAAACATGAGCGCTGAAGCTTATTTCAATAAAAAGTTTCGATTCAAAAACGAGGGGTACCAGTTGCCGAAGGAAGAGGTCTTCTTTTCAAATAAAGTTGAGAGCTATCAAGCTCTTCAAATTATAAAATCCATTCTAAATCATGTGAAGAGTAAACTCAACGAATTTAAAATTGAAGAATGGTCGATGCACACCAGAACCCGAAATCCTGCTCAAGGCATTTTGATCCATCTAAGGAATATCATCCAGGCGGAATTTGTCACACAAGCATTCTGCAAATTTTATGAATGTGTCAGCTCCTATCCACTTGTACCGCTACAAACCGAAAATTTCCTGACAATATTTCTTTGTGAGGCACCGGGTGCATTTATTACCTCTCTGAACCATTATCTGAAGCTTCATCATCCTGATGTCGAAGTAAATATGGATCACACACAATATTCTTTTAACTACCAATAATTGTTTTTATATTTTATAGTTTCAATGGCGAGCGACTACCTTGAATCCTTATTTTGAAGGTAATCCTGTGAATCAAACAATTCTGGATGATCGTCTCATATCGCGTACGCTTGAAAATTGGTACTTCGGAGAAGACTATGATGGTGACATTCTTAAGGAAAGCAATATGAAATCTTTAATTGAATATTGTCGTCAGCTTGGACCAATTCAGTTCGTTACATCAGATGGGTCCATCGATTGTCTAGATCACCCGGACCATCAAGAAGAGTATGTAGCACGATTACACATAGCAGAATTTGTTGTTAGTCTTGCAATTTTAGCAAATGATGGATCAATGCTTATCAAAATGTTTACCTTTTTCGAATCTTCTTCGATATGCATGCTCTATATTCTCAATTGTTGCTTTAAGGAAGTAAACATTTTTAAACCGGTGACGTCAAAAGAAGGAAATTCTGAAGTATATGTCATTTGTCTCGGCTATAAAAAGGAAGCCATCAGTGATGAAATAATACAAAAAATCATAAATAACTTCAAAGATGATTCAAAAGCCATTTTGCCATTAGACATTATACCAAAGGAGTTCTTGAATCAGGTTTCTAGTGCTGCAAGATGGTTTATGAACCAGCAAGTAGCCGTGATCGAAGGAAATATTAGAAATTTCAAAAAATATGATCGATCAGAAATTGAACGAATCAAGATGATGAAACATCAACTGACAACTGAATTCATAAAGCGTTATGAGATCAGACCTATCGCTGATGAACTGAAACTTCTTCACGGTCTAAAAGTCAATAATGATGTTAATTTAAATGTTCGTGTTCATTCGGGATCGCACAATGAACGGATGATTTTTCAGAATCTCACGACAGACGATCAGATGACTGTGCTTTACGATCGTCTGAAGCATTTCTATGATTCCATAGCTCAAAGTCCTATGGCACACTGTGGAAGCATTGTATTAACTACCGAATTGCAACCATCTGCATTTATTAAATTGATTCGTGGCAAAGCCATCACAAAAGTAGTCAGCAGTAAATTTATCTTAGTATCGCTAATCAGATATTTTGTTGAGCTCCGATCATTTCTGGAGCAGTTGCCCAATTATTCCGGCTCATATGTAGGAAATAAATTTATTATCAATCAGAATCAGTTGACAATCGAAATGGAATATTTTCGAAGGGCTTCATGTTATGATACTTATGAAAAGGACGTTGTAAACAAGATTTTGAATTTCATTTTGGAGCAGAAATCAGATGAGATAATCATAGAGAGCCTTCCGTTATTTACTCAATTTCTTGTTGGCGTCATAACTTTTCTTGCACTTTTCGTGTTTAACGAGATTCAATTGAAAAGAAATTCTGGCATTATCCAATTTACGTCAATCCGTCCAAATGGCCGAGACAATTTGATATACCTTCATGAAATATTAACAACAAACCACCTTCAGTCATCAGCCATTCTTGGCATTTGTGATACAAAATTGCTATTTTCCCTTGATGCGAATTTCTATAAATCAATCATTGACTATAACAATCATCTCAGCTTGAAATTATCATCATTTTATTTGAATATATGCAACAATTCATAGGATAGAGGTCACAAAGAAGAAGAAAAAATAAAACTAAAAATCCAATTATATAAATCATTTCATTTAAATTATGTTTAGTAAAAGAATACCAGACTGGAAATTGAACACAGAAATCCAGTCCAGCATAAATAAAAATCCTCAAATCATAAATGATTCTACTTTCTTTGCATTGTTTCAAAAACAGCTGGACATCAATAAAAATTATTTTAGGTAAAAAGTCCAATTAAAAATTTGTTGTCGTTTCATAAAAGGGGTGATGTGATATTGTCACATCATGATTTATGAAATGCTTATTATTTATCGTTCTGCACTGTGTAAACGCAAACATGATTATCCACAAAGCCCGCAGCGAGACTCACTTTGTGTGGATGGAACGATAGACACGATGTCTGACCAATTCGCGGCCCCATGAAGCCTTCATGACATTGAATCGTGTTAATTTGTGCACCATCGAGTCCATGAATCGAAATATATTGTCCGGCACTTGAAGAAAAAAAAAAAAAAATATATATTATGTAATCAGCTTTTTAACAGATTAGAAGTCTAATCTCACCATGCAACAATATCAGCACTTGCATGAACAGCAATTGACGTCACATCGCCACCAGCTGACCAATTTTGCACTGAAGTCCTATTTCGTATATCAAAAAGTCTAATGTCACCATTAGAGCTGAAAAGGAAGAAGGGTAATTAAGATGCATAGACATGGCTAAGTTTTTTTTTTCGGCACTCACCATCCCGATACGAGACTCTCGCAATCATTACGCAAACAAATTGTCAATAAGGACTGACTGTGTTCACGATATGCCATGATTTTATTCTCATGAGTTGGTGCGCGTCGATCATAAATTTGAATGCAGCCGTCGCCAAAGCCAACAGCAAACAGAGCATTTGGTGAACAGCTTACATGCGAAACCGGAAAATCAGATCCTGAGTGAATGTCCATAACTTTTAGTTCTTTCTCAGCGTCCCATACGCGAATCAGCTTTGATTCGCCAGCAGCAATGATCGTTTGTGTACTTTGATGCCAAGCAGTTTGAAGACCAAAAATTCTGGAACTTCTTACCGGTTGATCTTCGATTGCCTGGAATGATGTCACTAGATTTCCGTTATGCGCTGCCGTTTTGTTATTTTGATTACTTCTATTATTTCGCCAAATTCTGATACTTCCATCATCATAGCCAGCCATAATTAATCCACGATCGTGTGCATTAACAAATTGAATGCTGGATACTCGCATTGTTGTTGATGGCGCAACAACTGAAACTTTCTTGCCTGAATTTGTTGTCGTTTGAATGGTCGCTGAATGTTGACTCATTGTTGGTGAATTCAATTGCAATGGTGATAAAGATGTTGTTACATTCAATGCCCAATCATTGAGCATTATGCGATCCAGGTAAGCAACAACAATTTGCTGCTCATATGGATGAAGCTTCACAATTGATGGCGTCATTGAAGTCTTCCCGATGAAACTTTGATTTTTTAGATTATGAAAAACCGCTAGTCGCTGCTGGTCACTCGCTTCTTTTCGAATTCTCGCATTTCGATCGAATCTTTTTTTCCGCTCCATCGTTTCATGTGCAAATTGATCGTCCTTTTTGCTGCGATGACTCACTAGATACTTCAGTGGGCGCGCAAAGGAACTGATTTCCCACTCAACCAGATTCGTTTTAACGATTGGACATCGCAATTTGTGAGGTTTCTCTCGTCCTATTGAGCTTGTGCTTTCATTGAGTTTTGCCGTTGAGCCTGAATGGTTGTTGTTCATGTATTGTCCAAAGTTTCTAGTATTGGGTGACGGTGGTAAGCTGTAGCTGTTTGATCCGCTTGACGATGGTATCTTATCACAAATAACTTCTTTGCCGAGGGGAATTAATGCCATTGTTGGTGCTAATTCAATAGCCATTTGACGAATATAGTCAGCAACCTTGCTGCCCATTAGCGCCACATCGGGATATGGATCACGTGATAAATTTACTATGCCATTCCAAAGTTTTGAGTAGATGGAACTATAGCTGCCAGAACCAAGCGTAAAGCTTCTGTCCATGCCCATTCCCATCATCAGCAAATTCTTTTCACTCAAGACGCTTCTCATTTTACTTCGCTTCATTGAACCGTCGCGACTTTGTGTCTCTGGCACAGCATTGCCATTGAATTGTGGATCCTCGCGTAAGCACACCTCAACAAATTGATTATCAAAGAGCTTCACAATCCACTGAAGTGCAGATACAAGTTCCATTCGGACAGCAGGACTCATATCGCTTGAAACGCACTCCAGCATGTGCATGGCAATTTGACGATCCAAATCATTTGCCTGTGACGTTCGATCCAATGTTGAACTTATAAATGTTCCAAGCGCATAAACTGTTGCAGCACGTACTTCTGGCACGGGATCTTTAAGTAATGTGTAAAGCTTCTCATATGCCAAATCACGAGCACCCGACCAGCGAGCATCTTCGTAATTTTGCCACAAGTTGCCTAAACATATTGCAAACCATTTACGCAATATCGGATTTGGATCATTGATCTGCTCCAAACAAATTGACACCAACGATCCCTTCAAAGCATTCGCTTGTCCCTGTTCAAATTTATATACAATGCTGGCGAGAACAAAGGCTGCAAATGTTCGACAATCAAAATTCTTGAAGACAATTGTGGTATCTTGAAGCGCATTCAGGAAATACGAATCGACTGATTCACGAACGATATCGATTTGACATGTCTGTAACGAAAATGATTATTAATAAGTGTCAGATGGAAAATCTCCAAACTGAACTCACGTAATCGACTGCCAATATTTTTGCCCAAATAAACACTAAATATGGTCGAAGCTCAACAGCAGGACTTTGAAGTAATCGAAGCACATATGGAAATATTCCAACATTCAAAGCTAAGTTGACGGCCCATCCTCCAATGTCAAGGAATTTTTCAAGCAATTCTAGTGCACGAATACGATGCGTTTGCGACAGAAGCACTTGAAGGACAATTGGAAGCTGCTCTGGTGGATTAACCTGTTCAGGATTGCCTTCAAGCCAAACTTGAAAAGCTGTCAGCTGTTCTTCAAAAAATGATGAATTTGTGTACTGCCGTTTGCCCGCTAAAATGTCAGGAAGTTGAGACAACGCTACATCTAATGCCAAGTCCCAAGCAGCCCACATTGAATGACGAAACGTTTGTGGCAGTGAAGGATTAGACACTGGCGTACAATCATATGAGCGTAAAATGCGATCACCGAGCAAGAAGTTTCTAAATAAGCTGGCAACAAGCAGGTCCTGTCTAAAAAGTGTCTGGAACGTCTCTCGTGGTAACGTATTCCATGCAATAGTGTCGGTTATGGCGGTGAATATCCAGTTTAGCTCGCCCAGCATCGTTCGACGATCGTTAAGAACGCCGGGAATATTCTCAATCATTTCGTAGGTAACGTGTGGGACCAACTTGGATGTGGCTCTCAACGAGAACCATTTTAAGGCAGTTTTAATTGGTGTCGTTAAGCAGGAAGTGAATAAATCAGCAGGTAATTCAGGATTCATTGGTAGAATTTGATCAGCTGCACAGGCCGCCAATTGAATGCAGTTTTTGTACGATTGGTGTGATGTAGAATTGTTGTTTGAGGAGGCAGCGCTTTGTAGAGGTGTAGCAGTGGTTGCTGAGCTAGGCGATGAGCCGCGAATTTGAGTTTGCTGCTGTTGCTGAGCGGCTGCCTGTTGTTCTAGCTCATGTTGTTCGGCAAAGTTATTAAATGAATTGACAATGACACCAGCATTAGAGCAGTCATAAACATATATCGAAGGAGCACCCATCCACGTCTGAAGGTCATATATAGATAACGGTATATATTGTGTGTAAGTTCGATTGAAGACCCAGATTTCGCCATTCTGTGTTGGACGCGGCACTCCATGACCATTATAATGAAATAAAACACGTTCTTCCTTTGCATTTCGTCTCAACGAGATGCAGAGTTTCTTAACATCTTCGACGGTAGGATCCAGCGATTGCTTGTAACGTGCCTTGGGTTGCCAGCGTTCATATTGTTTCTGTAAAGTTGATCCAATCACCTCAAGAGCTTTTTGCGAGGCGACTGATGTTGGATCTAAAATTATAGCATAATTAATATTTATATTCTATTATGAATTAGATGAGAGTGAGAGGCTTACCAAACCAACATTCAAGACGTGCGCATGGATCAATTTTCACTAGATCTGGCGGATCAACGCCAACATTTAAACACATGACCAGAGCCACTGAGACGGTTTTCATCTTTGGGGACGTAAAGTAAAAACGATAAAAGGTTAGTGGGCTGCGAATAAGGAATTATTAGAGTTACTCATCTTACCCGCTCCTTCAATCGCCAATTTTTTGTAACGAGATTCGATAGTAGCGTCTCAATGGGCTGATCATGGCGTCTTTGTTGAAATGCAAGCGGCAGTCCAAAGTCATCATCTTCTGAATGGTATTTAAAAATTCCTTCTTCCTGCTTCACTCTCATTTTCACGATTTTTGCGGGTGCTTCTTTTTCTTCAATCGGTACTGTTTCATTTATCGTTTCCACTGTGCCAGTTCTTTATATAGTTTATACAAAAAATTTCAGACTCTATCAATGAAGAGATTGAAGAGGTATTTACGTCTCAAATTAATGAATTAATTTTTTTTTTATGGAACATCGGCAGGTTCGTAGTTTCAACCCTGCATGCGTTATATTTTTTGAGGGAAGATTTTAAATTCTGACACAGGTAATTTAAATCTTCAATAATCCTAACATGGCAACTACCTTTTGAACAGCAGAAAATATATTAAGTAGAAAAACTATTTTTTCTTCCGAAGTTAAAACAATCACAAGTTCTACATAAAATTCTTGGAAGTTATTTCAAAGAAATATAGGAATTTACGAACTAGCCCCACAGTGTTCCCCGGCGGCTCAATTAGACAAAAAATTGAAAAGGATTGGAAGGCAACAAAGGATTTTTCAACAATATTAGAGTACTTTAAGTGTTTTAAAACATTGCATTAAACAAAACTAACATCGCTCAACCGTGTATTAATTGAATTTGCGATCACAATGTCAGGAGTCGGTGAGTTTTTATTGCAGCCTATTTTTTCCGTAGCTCATCTTTGAACTCACATTTTTCGTACAATAATTGTACAAATGTATGCTTTTTACGAGTACTGGATCATGTTTTCTCATGTTTAACACCCATAACCTTGTTATTGATCAGTATTTGGCGTTCTAAATCAGGATCCAATTACATTCGTTAGTCCAAAACGCATTTCAGTGCGCCTGATGAAAAGAGCAAAGAAGAAAAAAAAAATTCTATGATTCTCAGTAACCCTTTCGCCTAATTAAGTTGTTTATTTTTGCATTTCCATTCCTGTGTGCCGCCATCATTGTCGTGTTGCCATATTCTAGTGGTTCCGCGGAATTTCCGTTTGCTTGAAGAACTTGAAGCCGGACAGAAAGGCGTTGGCGACGGAACCATTTCATGGGGATTGGAGAATGATGATGACATGACGTTGACTCACTGGACTGGAATGATTATTGGGCCGCCAAGGGTAAGATTATTGTTTATACCATTTTTTGACATTGGACTGTAGTAGTTATGTCATTTGCCATTTCCAGACTCCATACGAAAACAGAATATATTCCTTAAAGGTAGAATGCGGCAGTCGCTATCCAGACGAGCCACCGACTCTAAAATTTCTATCCAAAATCAATATTAGCTGTATAAACAGTCAGAACGGTGTGGTAGGTTGCACATAATTGTTATTCTTATTGGTACTCGTTTGCATAATCACACGATATATAATACACAGGTCGATCATAGATTAGTTCCGGTGCTAGCCAGATGGAATCGTGAATACACAATCAAATCGACACTGCAAGAGATCCGAAGAATTATGACACTTAAGGATAATTTAAAATTGACACAACCACCAGAAGGATCCTGCTTCTAATCGGTGCGATGCGTTTCAGGCATATCATCGCTGAGCAGTCCAGAATGATGATGAGCAAAATATCGATTTTTTGCAGTTTATCCAATACACAACATCAACCCCCTCCCAAAAATATTGCGCTAATTATAATTCCTTATCGAAGATAGATCCAATTTGTACCCTTCAGGAGGAAAAATTTAATTCATCAGCAAAACAGACAAAAATTGGTATTTTAAATAACAAGAACTCCCATTTCCCTTATCCTTCCGTTTTCATTACGCACCTTCTTGGAAATGTTTAACAGGCGCCCAGCTCTAGAGTAATAGTAGTTTGTTCTCTTCTTTAAAATTGTAAAGGGGCTTATTTGTTTTCAAATTGTTATCTTGATTTTCTAAATAAGAGAAATAATGAAACGGTCTCTGAAGAACCGCTTAAGAAACATTATAAATTTCTATACACTTTTCTAAAGCCCAATTAAATTAATTAAGCGCCTAAACTTTAGTTATTTATTGTAACTTCTTCCTTGACATGTCTTTGTTTACTTACTCTAACGTCCTAACCCTCCTTATCCACATACTGTTCAATTTCAAATCCTCTTAAAATCTTGATCAAGGGAGGATGAAAACAATGTGAAACAAAAAATTCTGCTTAATAAAATTTAAAAAAAAGAGTAAATAAAACAACAAAGTATTCTTCCTATGAACGTGGTGGTGGTGACACAATCATCTGCAGTGATGACTGTTATCAATATTTATTAGTTTTCCAATTGATTTAATTTACAACTTTTTTCGAATTCGTTTCGTTATTAAATATACACAATCAAATCCAGCTCTGGAGTTACATTCATGTTTTATTTTTTGCATTTCAACCATCAACCACAAATTTTTTTTTTTCTTGTTAATTTTACACTATAGTCTCGCGATTTGGATTCTTCTTATGCAACGAACGAAAAAGAACGTTTCTTTAATTTAATTATTAATTAAACTGTTGTGAGTTTGTGTGTTTTATTTTTTTGTGTCACGCGAAAAATCTACTCGGATTTGGATTTTGGATAGAAGGAAATCTTTCTGGTTTTAAGTGACGACCACTTGTGACGTTTGATGTAATAAGTTAGTACCAGCAGGATAGAAAACATTCCTGTCGCTTTAATGATCATACGCTTGCGGTCATCGTGTTCCGGTTCTGAAGCCCATTTCAAGAATGTTGAAACGTCCTTTGCCAGTTGCGATGCCGTTGCTGGGGTTCCATCCGAATACTCCATTGCTTCGTTGTACAGCGCTTGTGCCATACCGATGGCACCACCAGGGAAATATGGATTGTAATATTGACCTTCACGCAAAGGAATACCAGCTGGTGGATCACAATAGCCGGTCAAAAGAGCGAAGATATAATCTTCACCGCCTTTACGAGCCGCTACGATCCAGCTGAGATCTGGTGGATAAGCGCCATTGTTGGCAGCACGAGCGGCTTCCTCATTGGGATATGGACTTGGGAAGTAGTCGGATAATTTACCCGGTCGCATAAAGTACTCGCCCTGATCGTTAGGTCCATCCTTGACTTGAGCCTCTTCGGCTTCAGCCTTTGCTTCAGCTTCCGTATGCGATACACCAACCAAATTACGGTACGCGATGTATTTCATTGAATGGCAAGCGGCGCAAACCTGCTTATAGACCTCATAACCGCGACGCACGCTAAAACATACAATAATTAGCAAATTAGTCCTAAAAATATAATATAGCTTTACCTGGCATGATCCAATGAAGCAATGAGTCCATTGTGATTCCAGTGATTATGAGGTGAATGAACTTCGTTGCCAGATGCACTGACAGACGATTCCAAAGCGTACAAAAGGGCACTAGCTCCACCAATTGTCAAACCAGCGACAGTGGCAAACTGTAACAAAACAATATTAATTACGTTAACCTACAAAGGATTTTCCATTATCTTACAGTTTTCTGACCTCGGCTCCAGGTTTTAGCTGATGTTGAGAATTTGTTGATCTAAAATGAGGTGACTTATTAGTAATTTTATGGATTGAAATCTTCTTTGATGCTGATGGATTTTTGCGAGTTGGGTCATTTTTCTGATTATGCAACATATGAACACATCAGCGATATTATGCATAATTCACTGCTTTTCGACGATGATTTAGCAATCGCTTATATTAGATTAGATGTGGATGCTTCTAAGAAGTATTTGTATGTGCATCAATACAATGTTTACTTCCAGAAACCAGTCCAAAATCTGTTAAATGATGGATGTGATAAGCTGAAAATTGCAAGACCGCTATGCAACTAAGCTTTTTCTCCAATTTCTCACCATTCTCATAACAAAACTCCATAAAATCCATCTTCATGGTAGGCGATAGAACCTTTTAATAATTATTACCTGCTGTAAAGTCTGGCCATTAGCCGATTTCAGAAGCGAAGAAGTTAGTCTAAGAGCCATTTTTTATTCACTTTCTCTCAGCTCTCGTTCGTTGGTGTTACAGGAAGCTTTACCTTCGACGCAGGATCCGAGTGATAACTGGATAGAATAGTCGATGAGTTAGAAAAGTAAGATAATCTATAGTTGTTATTTAATTACATTAGACTCGAAAGTCGAAAAAAAATACTTACAAAAGTCAATGGGCGAAGAGACTTCGGATTAAGTTACGTTGGGCTTAATTTAAAAATTTTAGAACCATAAAATTATCTCTATTTTAGAAGTATTATTTTTGGTAGAAACAAATTCAGAAAGGAATTCTAACATTGAAATATTGTTGCGCACAGTAATTGGAAAGATATTTGATATTAATCAGTCTCGTATTAAATTTAATCTCAATTTAATTATTGTTCAGCTGCAATAGGCTCATTCATACTCTTGTTTACCCCTTGGAAAAGTGAGGGGCCTGTCAATTTTTTTGCCATCCCTTTGTCAGAGCATGTAAGTAGTCGAATAAATTTAATTATAGTGGAAAATATTGCATTAATCATAGTTGAAATAGTGAGAATCAAAGCATCGTAAGTCAGCGCATGTTAATATTGTGGTGGTTTTATGTGATTTGGTTAATTTCACGTGAAAAATCGCGTTTAAAACCGTGCGTCTCCATGATTCGTCGAGAAATGCGCTTAATTTTTCCATCTTTCTCTAATGACTTTCTCTTTTTGTTCTTTTGCAATTTTTGCTTTATTTCCAGACCAACATCATATCGGAAATCGGAAGGAGACACTTTAGTGGAAAGTCTTGATATTAAATTATCACAGTTATCTAGCGCCAAAGGACTAGAAAAGAAGGAAGCACAATGAGCGCAGGAGGAATGCCAGAATTGGGCTCCAAAATCAGCTTAATCTCGAAAGCTGATATTCGTTATGAAGGTAGACTGTTTACGGTGGATCCGCAGGAGTGTACCATCGCGTTAGCAAACGGTAAGCTGATGATGTTTGCATGTGAAAATGTATGTGTGCCCGCGAAAAATGGCGTTCTGAATCCAGTGCGCGCTCAGGAAAAAAAAAATGTCGACCATCATGATGGACCTTTTTCTTTTCTCCAAGCGCGATGAGGGCCGCTATTGTTTTACAAGTGCACGCTCCAGTCGTTATTATTGTGCATTAGTTGTACCTGAAAAGTGAATATTGGGAACAATAACAGAGGCTTGAGTATGCAAAAAGAAAGAAGAGCGACCCTTTGTTTGCCCGTCGAAAATGTATTATCGGAACTTTTAAAGTAAAATAGAACATTCTCGCACACATTGGCAGCGTTACAAATAAAGTAATACATGTCCATCAGGGTTTCAAAGAGAACGCGAGCAATCGTGTTGAACAACAATGATACTATATGAAATTGCTGTTATCAATAATAGTAAAAATAAGTAATTAATCTATTTTTTTCTCAATTTGTTTTTTTTTTTTCATATTTGCTGCTTGCTAATCGATAACAGTGAGATCATTTGGTACTGAAGAACGTGAAACACCATTTCCAATTTTGCCTCAAACAACGGTGTATGATTACATTTTGTTCAGAGGCTCGGACATTAAAGACATTCGTGTGGTCAACAATGTGGCCATTCCTAATGATCCGGCTATTATGCAAATGCACTTGCCGACTAATCAGATGCCACCGCAGCAGAATTTTCCACCACCAAATTATCCAATGCAACAATCTAGCGCCGGTGCTCAACCGCAGCAAATGAATGCTTTTGGCCCATTCGGGCAGATGCAACAGCAGTCTGGTAATATGGGACCATCAATGGGTGTTCCAATTACACAACAATCATCGACTGCACAAGCGACCATTCAGCAACAACATCAGCAGTCGCAGTCAGGCAACAGTTTAGCTCCCGGTTCAGGTTCGGGGCAAACTGTGAAATCAAGTGAGTTATCCAATGTCGCAAGTGAAACTGTAACAACTCTGCCATCAACTACCCAAACGACAACTACCATACGAAAGCAAAGCAACAAAAGCCAAGGTGTGATTTCCATCTATTTGATTCCCCTTCCAACCCCATTTTAAAATTTGATATGATTTACTCGCAGCATGTTATGCTTTCTGTTATATTACCAGCTCATTGGCTTTTAACCAGCAGCTCGAAATCGTGATAATAGCAAAATACGAATACTGATGAAACCAGTTATCTTCAAAGAAATGTCGGATCCATTCTGTCTTAGTTACGCTATTAGTTTCTTTTATTCTTTTTGTTTGCTCTCCTATCATTTTTAACCAGCATTATTTTTGGGCTTGATGATAATTGTCACGTGTAAAACGTGCTAATTGTATATTCTATCTTTACACAGATTCGCGTTCGGGAACTCCAATGAACCTATCTCGCAAGTCACCAACCAGTGACATGGCTGTGCAAACGGGTCAGTCACAAAACCAGAATAATCAGTCCGCTAGCAGCAGCAACAACAAGGAAAACCAGAAGATTCCAAGGAATCAACGAAACAATAATCAACGTGAACGACGAGATTCGGGACGTATTGAGCGTAATAATGAAGTGCAAGAACAGCACAAGGGCGGTTATCGAGTAAGTTTAATGTTATTTTTCTTTTTATAAACATCGCTTATAATTAATTATCTGTTTTAGAACCAAAATCAGCAACATCGTCCCAACAACAATCAGCATCATCAGATGCAAAATCAGCAACAACAGCAACACCGCGGATATAATAATAACAATAATCGCAACAACAACAACATCAACAATCAGATGCGTGGAAATCAAGGCGGCAGTGCTAGAATGCGTGGTCCGCCTGGACAAAACTATCGTCCCCAGAACAACCAGAATCAGGGAACTCCCAATCAGAACAACAAGCCTCTTAATGCTAACGGTCCGCAACCACGCACTGGCGGAAACAAGCAAAACACATTGAAATTTGAGAATGAATTTGACTTTGAGCAAGCCAACAGCAAGTTTGAGGAATTGCGTTCGGAATTGGCTAAATTAAAGGTGGGATCTGAAGAAACAAAGAATTCAGATCAGGTGATTTAAGTTTTGGTTATTAGATTTATGATTTTATGACTCCCATTTGGCACTTTTGATCCTCTCAACACTGAGACACGCAAAATACAAAATTTTGAATGGGTTAATTTCCCCACAGCCATTTTTTTCATAGCTCAGGGCATCTCAGGATTGGGGCAAAATTAATGACAACTAAATTTTAACGCAAATTCTAATCTTTTTTTAAGCAGATGAACGGCGAAGTCGAGAAGAAAGATGACTCGGGCAACGAAACAGGAGCCGATCATGAAAATGAGAATGGCGATGAAACTGGACCAGGCTACGATAAGACCAAATCATTCTTTGACAATATTTCCTGTGAAGCCGTTGAGCGCTCAAAGGGCAAGACCCAACGTACGGATTGGCGTCAAGAGCGCAAATTGAATACCGAAACGTTCGGTTCTACAATGCATCGACGTGCAAAGTAAGTTTATCAATACTTTTAATATTCGTGCAAGTTTTATGAGTTAACATCTCTTGTGCATCTGTCTTTTCCAGTCACTACCGAGGTCGTGGCGGCTACTATATGCGAAACAATTACAATCGCGATGCAGGACAATACAATCGTGGTGGATACCGTCCAATAAATCGTCGCAATCCGAACAATTCTGGAGGACGCAATAATGTTCAGAATAATCAACAAGGTGGCCAGCAACAATCTCAGCAGCAGCCAGCTACAGTGGCGGCGGCTAATTAAGTAATGAGTCTGCCGATTCATCATTTTGAATTTTAACAATAAGCACAGCTCTAAAACCATCAACAAAAACAAAACGCCAGAAAGTCTTGAAATTTTGTTCGTAAATTAATTAATTTCCTTTCTCATTAATTTTTCAATGGAAACTCTCGTAATACTTTTTTCTTCGTCAATTTCGTCGCTTTGGCATAAAGACGCGGGAATTCTTTCAATCGTCAATTGAAAGACTTACAATTTGAACTTTTTAATTTAAACGAGATTTTTGCGGGTCTCATTCTCTTAACCAACAGATCCTTGTTGGATCCTGATATAATTGCAAAAGCACAGCAACAAACAAAAATAGTATTTGAATTATCATTGGCAAAAGCAAACAAGTTTAAGATGTGAAATGTTTTTTTTTTTTTTTTAAGATACATAAGAAATTGCAAAGTTATAAAACGCATGAAATTCTCCCATTAAATAAGTGTCTTAATGCAACCTAACGTCTCCATTTAACGAAGCAACAGCACGCACGTATTTAAAATTAACGTATACCGAATTCAAAACATTTGCAATAATGACATGTGCGCGCACGGTCCCATTTATTATTAATTTTATCTCTTTCCCGCAAAACGAAAACTCATTATTAGTTATCTGAAAGCTTTAAATGAAAATTTGCTGGCGAAATAGGCGGAAAAAAATGGGACCCAAGCTCAATTGGGCCAAAATTAAAATGTAAATTTATAAGAAAAAGACACTCAGAGAAAAATAATAGAATGAGCTATCAACAATTGCATAATAACAAAATCATTAAAAAAAATAGAGCTGAAGGGGTCAAAGAAGGTAGAACTCAACATTATTGGCGTAACACACTGCCGTTGAAGTTGCGTGATAACTTCGGCAATTAACCTTCAGGATTGATATTTATTTCAAAATTATGTTGTCGATGAAAATTCTTGTTTAAACTGCGAGAAGAATCGCTGCGAAAAACGATTAAAATTTGCTTTATTTTACGGCGATTTTCATTTGATTGTGCAACCTGCCAAATTGAGACAGTTGAGATGATTTAAAAGATTGTGCATAAACGGTTGGAAAGTGACTCGAGGATTTTTGCTCGCTGATATAGCGTTGACAGCTTTTATGGAAAAAATAATAATTTTTCTTCAGTTCGTCACGCAGCAATTCCTTTGCAGTGATTTACAGTGGACCTTAAATGATCCATCATCGGCGATGGACATTACAAAATTAATGCTCATGTTGTCATCAATCAGCTGAATGACAACTGATGCGAGGTTTTCAACTGTAAAATAGTGATATTAAAATATAAAAAAAATGGGAGTGAGAAGCTATGGATCCTTAAGAAAGGAAGTAAGATGGCATTAAGATGTTTCAATTTTGCAATGTTTCTTGAGAATGGAAATCGCTAATAATAATTAATTCCTTAATGGTTTTTCATAAAAATAAAAATACTATTCCTTAATTCAGTGAAAGAAAACAAAAAATGCACGATAACAAAACTATCAGCCGAATGTCCATCATGTGATGCAAAACATAAAACTGAGTAATTGATAAGAAATGCACAGGGATACTAAAACTGATAAAAATCTTTTAACGTAAGTTTTCCGAAAACTTCTTACAAATATATGGCACACAGGAAAAAAAAAACATTGCGCAAGGAAGCTTTACGCAATTTTGAATGGACATTCGTTGTGCTCAATTGATGATACCGCGAAAATAATTAAAGTAAAATTAAACTGTTTCTGAGTTCTCCTTTTTATAGCAAAATGCACTGATGAGCGACTAATTTTTAAGATTTCCAATTAATGCGAATAGCCGCGAAACGAAAATTTTCTGCTCGATGTCTTTGTCACAGGCAAAAAAAAAATGTAAATCCCAAATTGTGTTACTAGAAAATGCAGATAAACATAATCGTGATTTTTTGACAAACAAAGTGAATTATGAAATTGCTACAAAAAAAATATAATTAAATGGAATGTTTTTGGAATGAATAAAATGAAAAAAAGATTGAAAGATGGCACCATCTGGAAAAAGGAATTTTAGTGTTTCTTGTTTTTAATTATTATTGTTTCAAAAATATACATATTTGATTTTTTTATGAATGCATTACAAAGACGTTGTTTAGTTCTTATCATATTGTAAGTGCTGACAGATCGCGTGTGATATTCACAAAACGATGTCTGGAATGTGCTTACAATGTAATTTTATTTCAAGCGATCAGACTCAATCTGCTTCAGTCGTGTGGCGATAGTGATCCGATGAACTTTTGCGTATAGTCAGCTCCTGAGAATGTGCTCATCAAAATGATTGACTATCTAGAAATATAATAGACACGCTTATGATGAATGATAGAACCGGTCGATTCAACTTTGCATTATTTTTTTTTTCTCGTCTAGAGCTGATAATTTTTCGTCTGGCACTCGAGATTGTTTCAAGACCAAAATTTTTTTTTTCTATTTTACGATGACTTAAGAATTTCTTGTCAATTACTGATTGATAAGAGAAATAATTTTTATTTAATTTTGCGGAAACTTAAGATAAAATTACGCCGACAGATCATCTGCTTTTTGAAGATCTATAAATAGCATCGAACAACGCCCACAACAATTTTAGAAGAATTTTGTATTTAATGAATGATTAAATTAAATCTATCTAAACGATCATGACAACGTATTAAGATTTCCAAAGTGGAATGCCCTGCAAAAATGTGGCAACAAAGCTAAAAAAAATTGATCTTTTTTTTGAAACCAACCTACCTATGTTTTCTTCATTCACTTCCTTATTGACAAAAGCCATTCATCCGATCACGAGCTGGAAATGTGTGAATGAAATAAAGATTATCAAACATCCAGACACTATGCAAAGAAATAACTCTTTTTTTTTATTGATACGCAATTGTTGTAATTGATTAATTTTAAAATTAAATTACAACTTGAGACTGTTAAAATTAGATTTGCAGTTTAGGCTATCACTTATTTATGTCCACAAAATTAATTAGCAAATTCTTTATGATACTTTTTTATCGCATTCGCAGATTGATAAATGCAGATGATTGATGAACTGCGTTCTAATTAAGATTATTTTGTATCACACAATCAAGCTGCAATTCTCAAGTTCGCCTTTGTTGTCGCACTTGAACTAATAATTATAACAAAAGAAAAATGATAGAGACCAATCGCAATCGAGTAATTCCAGTGGCCTGATGAATTATCCGGTGCTTAGTGTGTTAAATGTGTTGGTGTGTCTTTATCGGGACTCTCGAATATCATCGCTGCCAGAGAAATTTGAGTATCTCTGGACTATCACGGTTATGTTGTCGCATTTCTTTTCGTTCGGAATTATTTTTTTGAACACGATGCCTGATGATAATAATGAATGATGCGAAAGAAAACAAAATGTTGAACTGGGTCTGGTGAAATCTCAAATGTTCCTTTTCCTTGCTTGTTGTTGCACACTTCGTCAAGACATCATCCGATGTGAGGTGATTGGAGCATTTTGGAATCGTATGATGTTCTCTAATTGAATAACACGAGCGAATGGATGGAATGAAAAAAAAAAAAAATTATTCCACAATGTTTCTTCTGGGGGTCTACTTTTTACAATAATTGAGATTCATGGAGGTCATTAAACCCTTTTCAGAAAAAAAATTGGTTGTATACTAACTAGAAGTGTAGTAACATCATGACGTCGCACAGGAGATCATTTTAAGAGCCAAAACTGTAATCAGAACTTGTTGTGAGTTGGTAAAAGTTGTTTTATTTTGCGCAATCACGCTTCATGGTCAACATCATCTTACAGCAACTAAAATTGGCGCTGATATGGAACATTTGAAGGACCTGTGAGCTATTTTTATTTTTTTCTCCTTTGCATACCAATGCGTGCACTCGTCGATCTTTGAAGCATTTTTTTGGTGATTTCTTGTGTGCGCCATGTTAATGCAAATTTATTTGTGTTTCGCATTATCACTGCAATGATGAAACTTGATGGGAAACGTTTGCGAAGCAGAGAATTATTTTTAGATTGAGCATGTTCTAACGATAAAATTGTGCAATCAAATTTAATTCAATTAAGCTCGCGTGGAAATTCATTTGATTTGCTAATTTCTTAAACGTGATAAGAAATTTCGCGAAGCTTTCGAACAGTTGCTAATGCGACTGAATGGAATGCGATAAAAGGAAAATGATTAACAATTAGCTTGAGTAAACATTTCGCCATACAAATTAAGCTGATTTTTGTACTATAATTAACTAAGCATAGCGACTTTTTGTGAACTGATAACAATCGACAGCTTTAATAAGATTTACGAATGTTTTAAGATTTTTTTGATTGAGCGCTAAGACTTTGCTATCTATCTATCAAGTGCAAGTGAACTTATAAGCTTACAACTTTATCGCAGTCAATATCGATTAATGCGAACGCATTTTTTTTGTTGTTTCTTTTAATAAAAATATCACGCGATGTTTCCTGCGGGCGATTTTAAGAATCTTAATGGGCCACATAATTGAAAGATATTTTTAGAAACAGAAAAGCTACTGAACTTGTATTACATTATAGATACTTACCGCACAATAGAACCTTCTCAGTTTTTAATTAGACAAATCGTAAATAATTGAAAGTTTGATTGAAAGTTTTTTTTTCTTTTCTTCTCAATGAAGAGCCACTTATTAATGAGAATTAACTCAAGTGCCATTATCCCTCATTGACTTAATAATAAGTGGACCCATACGCAGCCCAAAATGTATGCAAATAGATATTAATAATTAGTCAAACAATTGCTCAGTCACCACCAACTAACGCCCGATTCTTCAATAAAGCAAAAAAAAATAGAGAACTCGCTAAGTGTTTTGACGTACATTTGCGATTGCGAGAAACTTGCGCTATTACACTGATGATCTAACGCAATTGACCAATTGACGAATCAGAATATCGATTTTAGATCGATGATCTCAATCTGTTTAAAGTGAGATGAATTTGCAACAAATTTAGTTGATTTTTCTTTTTTAGCCAAGTGCGCACGCGAATCACTTTAGTGCATTGTACCCTTGAAAGATGATAATTGGCACAATCGAATGTGCGATCTTTAAAAAAAAAAAAAGAGAAGAACCTTCAATTGATAAAAGTTAAAGTTGAACTTAAATTTTTTCATGCTCATCCAACATGTTCATAAAGCAAGTAAAAAACGCTTGTTTTAATTAATATTGTAAACATCAACATTGGATTTTGCAGAATGGGCAACAACAAATTAAGTAAAAAAAAAATCTTGCATCACATTTAACCTTCACTGGAATATTGTTAATGCTTGTACAATTTTTATTGTCCGCATATTTGCATTTGCACATGTGGTAACAAATTTTTGAACTCATTGTCGCGATGCATCGATGCATTAATGATCGCCGTTGATGGTGGAATAAATTCAAAGGATTATCCTTAAAATCACCAAATAAAATATCGCTCAATATCACAAAGCGACTTAAATACAGATATAAAACTTTCTTTTTTTTCCCTCACACGAAAAAAAAAAAGTTAAAACGAAAAGACTTTGCGCATGTTTTTGGCATTGAAATTCCGTAAAAAAATAAACAGTAAAAAAAAGCATAATAACAACATTTAATCGTCGGGGACGTACGATACGATGATGAAATTGTCAATATTTAAACAGTTCAGACAAACAACCAACAGGCTACAGATGCTGCTTTATGGGATTATTTAAATATTACGTTCGAGACTTGTTTTTTCTTTCGGGGGTAAGCAATGATTTTCTTGAAGTTATGACAAGTTTTCTTGTAAAGTACCTTGAGGGAACTTTAGTTTTTTTCATGTGACGTCATTGCTTTGAGTTGTCTCTTAAAAAATTGCTTGCTGCATCTTCTTATGCGTATTAAACTTGCATTTAAATTTCATTATTGAATGGAACTGTCCATTAACTATCTAAAACTCAAAATGACAGAGTGATAATAGCAAATTCGATACAGGAAAGTGGTTGTGAATCCAACGATTTCAATGCAATCCGGCGACCGATAAATGTTGTGTAGACAAGACAAAATGAACGACCTTCGGCGATCGAGACTGTTGAGCGAGGATTAACGACAATCAAGACAACACATTCAAGCATTTTTCTTACGCATAAAAGAAATATATCGCTCGTACATGTCTTTCGTGATAACATTCCATACACATAATTCACTGAGCACGTGTTCGATGAGGAAATGTAGTGGGAGTGTTTTTCCTAACGCTGCGCATTTGTTTTTTTGTGTCTTTTGGTGTATGGTGCAATTACATTAAACAAACTTGGACTTGGAAACTGACACAGTTCCATAGAAAGTGATGTTTGGAAGTACGCAGTAAGTGAGAGATCGTCAGGGTCGAAAAATGATCCGTCAGCTAATATTTTGTCATATATCGAAATGATGACATTTCTTAGTGCTATGTGCCAACAAATTGCGATTATTTTCTAATTTCGTAGCGCGATACTTGAACTTTATAAAACATTAAAGAACTTCGAGATGGTTCTTATTGAGTCAAAATATCAAATGCGAAATCGGTTCATTGATACTTATTTATTTGTCAACCGGACCGGTTTCGCTAAATATATATATATCGGCATTGTTTATTTATTTTGGTTGTGTTTACAATGACTCGACAAAAATATTTATTAAAATAACTAAAAGAATTTCCCGAAATGACATGCTGGAACTTTTTATCAGGTGTTATATGTAAATAAATAAAATAACAAGCGAAAAGTTTTTCCCCATTCATGTCTCTTTGTACATTCCTAATCACGAATGTTAATTTGCAAGATCTCATCGTAAGCATAAACAACTAAATGGGTTTCAAGGACCTTTCGCGCGACGCCGATGGACTGCGACCAAATTAACATTAAGCGATCAATGAATGGGCAGAAAAATGTACGACGCAAAAATTATGATTTCGGAATATATTTGATGGAAAACGGCGCAACACAAAGACGCTTCAAAGACGGTCATCACAAGCATCTTGCGAAATTGTCTCTTTTGGATGATCATCTTTTTATGGCAATCTTTGAATTTTAAAATATTGTATTGAGCATTTCGTTATCGAAATTTTCTGAATTGTGAACATCAGAAATTAAATATTTTTGTAAACTGACCGCCCGCAGCATTGTAACATTTTTGGGAAAATACAAATTTGTGGATGATCGGGAACGTCAATTTCCTAAAAGCTGCTTAAGGCATTAACTATGACCATATAATATACCTTATTTCAGTAACGGTTTTGAATTCCTTATAAGTTTTTCGATCAGAAGAATTTGAGTAGGACTGAATCGCATTTTTTCATACTTCGGACCCGTATGCGCAATTTAAAGTTTGTATGTCATTTCAGAAGTCTATTAAGCGGAAACGCAAAAACAAACTTAACATCCAAATGGGTTTTAAAGTGCCCTCGGTGCTAACGAATTATAAATCATATGAGAAAAGAAATTTGAACTGACCGCAGCAAAGGACTTTGATCTTTTCTACATTAAATCTCACAGTCCGTGATTACACAATTATTCTGCAAAGTCATCATCTTTCGTAAAAAACAAAAATTTTCTGCTCAACGTCACACAATTACTTTGCAGATTTCTAACCAGAATTCTAAAACCAGATTGTTGCTGGCGCTTTTCTTCATTAGTCAGATTATTAAAAAAAAAATGCTTTGATCAGCTTTTATTGGGAAAGAGACAATATACATATATATGCAATATGACACAAATACATTCGAGAATCGACAGCAACCACAACTGGATCAGCTTGCTGACCACTTTCGTATATAAATATCACCAAAAATATCGAAATTTTTTTACGGAGCAGACAATAAAATCAATTTAACGCGGGCTGGTCATTTGCACAATGTGGCTCTGTCTTTTAATTTTTACATAACTTTGTTGCTTTGAAACTGGAATTATCGACATCTTGATACACACGAAATTTTATTTATTTTCGTAAGATTTGTGGGCTTGTTTTTATTAATAACAAAACTTCACACTTGACGAACGTAGAACAGTCTGAATATTCAAATTTTGAGACATTGCCCGTGCCCCTCTTACAATGTTGCTTTTTTGTTTTTGATGGTCAATTTGATCATTCGATTCGATGAGGAAAGGCGATGGAGGTTACATGCGAATGTAACTTGCTTGAATGAGGGCTTGATGGAAATTAATTAAACTTATAACATGTGTGAATCCTTACAAGAGCCATCGTGACCGTCGATTGAATTGCGTCGACTGAAACAAGTTTTATTTATTTTTGTCCGTAAACAAATAATTTGGAGTAACCTCAGATAATAGTTGATGGGTTAATTTCTTGAATCAAAATCAGAAACAACAAAATATTGATTCGCGAGAGCGTGGCGATTAGAGAACTCGTGTGAATCCCATAAAAAAACAACAAGACAACAACATTTGTTGAAGTTATTATAAAGCGCGTGTGATTCCTTCCTACATTCCTGTTTAAAATGTAATATAATTGGCCAGAAAATATTTAGATATCACATGACTCCAAAGAATGTTTTCGCATTCTTGAAATAAATGCATAAAAAGGTTCTGAACCGGATGCAGAGCAGCTGACTATTTTTTTTTTTCTAATAACAATCGTCACTCGGCTCTTGTTTCGCACATATATTCAACAAATATTATTAAATATAATATAACATAACACATCTTTTCTTTTTAATTTCATTGTTTACTTTTTTTTGCTCTTAGCAAACATGAAACGCATAAAGCAAATCATAAAGTTCTCAAGATGCTTGCTGCGGCTCTTTGACCATCAACGTGTTAGATAAATAAAAATTGTTGATTGCGGATTTTAATGTTTCACCTTCTTAAAGTTCGCATGAAACCGATGATGTACTATGGAAAAAAGAATCAACAAGTTTTACGTTGTGCTGCTTCTGACGTCAGTCAAGTTATAAGCCAAGGTAGGAACAACGCAAAAAAAATGGTGAAGCAATCAATTATTTTTTGCACTTGACTGACGTGTTTGTTCTTTTCTAATTGTAATCTGCAATAATTGTATGCGTCGTTCAACTCCACAAAGGATTCTCCGAATTCTCATTCTGATCACATCAATGAAACAATCGCCGAAAATTAAATACAGTGAATGAATTGCCGTCAAATGAATGTGTTTGTTTGCAGGCAATGACGCAAATGGTGTGCCATTAAAGTACCTAAGATTGATGGCGAATGTTCCAGTCGAAGAGAAATTTTGCGGCATGAACTTCTTGAAGAATCTTTAAAAATAAAGTTGAAACATTTTTGAGCTTCGAAAAAATTATTTTGACTTTTGAGCTTTTGAAGAAATTTCCTTACAAAATTTTCTAATTTTTAACAAAAAACCACCAATCTTTACTTTGCTGATGACGCAAATGATGTGCTAGAAACATGGCATGATGTACTTGTAATTTAATTGTTCAGAGAGAAATCTTGCGAGATTATATCTCTGGATTTTTTGAGGGTTGTAAGCTGAATTTTGGCACGTAGACCTGACCTACGTACGAGTACAAGTCAATCAATTTGAAGGCATTAGCATTTGTCTGTCGAAATTGACTAAAACCGGATCGGTCTGAGCCGGTCTGGCTCAAAACTCAAACAAGGTTGTTGTTAAGACAGCTCAGAATATTTTGTCAAATTTCTAAAATTGAGCACAAATTTGGAATTGGTTACCCAAACCTATTCAAAATGTCTTATAATTTGTACAAAAAATAATATTTTTTAATTTTTCTTTAATGTTCAAGTGGAGAAATTGCGATGGATATTTTTTTTTTTGACAATCATTCAATGACGACAATTCATGATTATCGAAAATCCATCATGAATAATAATAAATAATTCTCTTATTGCTTCCTTCATTATTTGCTGGCCTAAAAATTGCCGAACAATAAATCCGCACATTAAAAATTCAATTTATAACATTGCCGCGTTCTTCCTACCTACGCGTTCCTTCTCAGGTCAGTAAACGTACGATTGACGTCAGTCCAAATATAATAACAACTTTCCAGCAATTAAAGATTCAGCGCCCGTGTATCGTGAATTCAGACAATGGCAAAGAACTTTATAAATTCTCACATGCGAACTTTTAAGCTCGGCAAATCTAATTGCGTTGTTATTGTAAAAAAAGAAAAAATCAGGGAACATTTCAATTAACCCCTAATTGGCCTTTGATTGTCTGGTGAATATCGCACGACATTTGTTTTGGTTAATTATTCCTGTGTTGTTGTAATACCCAATTCCTGAAACAATTAAATTATTTAACCTCGATATAAATACAAAAAAGTTAACAAACTAAATGATGGAACATGTCCAACATGTAAATAGAAAACATACTGATAGTCATCGCTGATTGCAACAGGTAAAATTGTTGCAAAAAATGCATTTTCAAATGAAATACTTTGAAATTCCGATGCGACATTTTTGTTGTGCCAGCAGAGTTACTTTAAATGTTAGGGCATAGCCTTTTTTCTTAGTGCTTCTTTTTAGATAGGGCGTAATAAAAACCCTCCAGAGTAGTGCGATCTACAACCAAAGGTGAACTTGATCGCCCGACTATAACTAGATTTGATTACTTAGTCGAAAAGCTCTTGGCATGACCTCGAGACGGTATGAATTAAAAAAAATTATATTGTAGGATTTGCGCTGATTTCAAACGAAACCTACTACATACTTAGCAATTTAGTAAAAGCAACAAACATTAAGTCATTGTGTAGTTAATTATTTTATTTGAAGATGTACGTATTTGCTCTAATTGATGTTTCTAGATGTTATTGGTAAGTAATTGCTTTTAATAAACACCTTTTTTGAGGTTATCTTTATGTGTTATTTTTTATTTGAAGAATCGGCAATATTTTAAGGAAATTGTTAGTCATGTAATGTTGCAAAATCATTGAAAATGATGACCTTTATGGACTATGTTTGTTAAAGCGGAAACTTTAAAAAATTGTGAAAACTCTGCAAAAATAAGAATTATTTTCCTGATTTTTTTTTTATTGAAGGTGTAGACAGCAGCAGCAAACAACATTGTATGCCCGGACCCGACGGCTATTGCCAAAAGTTGATGGCATTCAGCAAAACAGAAAAAGTGGCCACCATAAAAAAAAACGCTGCTACCGATTTTTATTTACTGTTTCCGTGTAGTATTTTCACACACTATTTCTGATATCAAAACGATCAATTCCAAAGTCTCAGTTCGTCCGATCTGAACACAACAAGTTGGGGAAAACAATTTTCCCAACAACAATTAAATAAATATGCCTTCAATTACGATATAAAATAATACGATTTTAATGAGCTGCTCACACTTCGATTGCATACTGATTCACTCAAATTGTAAGTCATTAAAATGGAATGAAATGTCCACTGGGCTGTGAGTGCATGTGTATTGAAGCTCGAGCTTCAAGTTGTCCTTGAAATTGCATTTTAAACACAAGCAACATTTTTTTTTTATTTCTTTTCAGACACATCTCGATTTACACTGAATGAAATGTGTAACGCATTCGTCTGTGTTAATTGTTATCAATAAATGCTAATTCTAGTTTTACTATTGGGTCGCAGCATATATCTAAGTAGTCTAGATATTTCTATAATTTTCACTCCCCATCTCATGGCTGCTAATTAAGGGGCTTCGTCGGACATTCGGTCGGTTGTGGAAGCATTTCCACGCGAATCAACGACTTGTTGTTGTTCATTAATCTCTGAAGGCATTGCGGAATTTTCTCGAAGAATTTTTATCTCCATAACAAAGCACTGGAGCAATGTTGTATCATCACAATATATTACGTTACGTCATTAATTCTTCTTTTGTTTCTTGCTAAACATAAACAACACACGCAAAGTTGGACTTTGTGTGGTATATATTTGTTTGATTGGATGTTAATAAAGAGCGTTGAGATTTCAGATTAATCCAATGACCTCGGACAACATAGTAAAAATGCGAGCACCTGCAAGATTTAAAAGCTCATTCGAAAGCTGTAAAGTAAAATTAAGAAAGATTTCAAAATTTTTTTTTTTTAATTATTTCTTTTTTATTTAATATTTTATTCTACAAATCAATTTGACAATTTTAAATTGTTGTTTCCTTGGTTTCCTAACTTAAAGTCAAAAGATGTTCCATATGTTTGCCATCATAAATCATAATTTTCATTATTTTTTTTTTACTCTCGGACATTGTTAACATTCGTCCAGAGCTCGTTTAAATTGAGACGCATTCCAGTGCATGAATGCAATTAAATTGTGCGATTAAGAATTGGTATGTTTTAATTAATTTTGAAGCGGCTAACACCTTAATTTATTTAATGAATGTCAAGTGGATCCTGTCCATGAACTCGTTGAACTTCTTCATCGCACAATTAAGATAAAAAAATGTCTCAAAAAAAACTTCTTGGTTTTTTTTTTGTTTCTATAACAAAACAGCTTTTTATTGAATTAAAAAAAAAAGATAATAATAATAATAAAAATTCATACAAATGCATCAAATGGGTTATGTTATGCAATAAGTTACCGATTTCAGTGAACAATAATTTTCCCCAAAAAAAAAAAAAACAAACAAAAATAATTGTGAATCCCTGATTCTAATGTCACTCACAGTTCACTGCAAAGCGGTAGTTAGTGCAAATTTTTTGGATTTAACGTTGATCGTCCATCGTCGGATGGACAATTTTAATATCTTTTACTTTTAGATAAATCCAAATCAATTATATTTTTTTTTGATTTATCCATTTTCAACATTTTTACGCATTCATTTCAAGCTTGAGCAAAGAAAAGAAGAAGAAGAAGGATATAAAATTATAAGACTAAATAAAGAGCATTCAAATCTTTCTGTTCCTCTCTGGCGTTAAATTAAAATTATAAAATAAATATTTCTTTTATTTGACACAACGTTTGAAAGAAATCTACAAGAGACTTCGTCTTAAAACAAACAGAAAGATTTCACCTATCAAGACAGAAGAAAAATAACTAATTAATGGAATTTGTTTGTTTACTTGTTAGCATGTTTTGTTTACTGATATCATCTTCGATCGCCTTTTCGATCTGAACCATCTACTTTTTTTTTGCCTTATTATTTTTATTATTATAAAAGTAGTTTTATAGGTTTGCACAAAAATTATGAATGACAACTATACAAAAAATATAAAAAAAAAAAATTATAACCCTCATCCAGCACATTTTATGATACCACCCCACAACTAATTTGACTTGAGTCTTTTCCCCCATTTCTATGTTTATTTTATTTTTTTTTTTTTTAATCATGGAAAATTTATTTTCACATTGATTCTTTTATATATATTTTTTTTGCTCCTGCTGGCGATAGATGCGAAGCAGTAATTGCATAATTTCGCTGAAGAATCAAACTAGATAAGATTTTTTTTTTAAATTGGAACTGATGTTTCCATCAAAACTCAGACATAATTTTTCTTGCAAAAAATTGTTTAAAGCACACCGTGAAGTGTTTTAATTATAATGCATGGAATCAATACAAAACTATATTGCTCAATATTACTATTATTATTATTTCACCCGATCACGATTCTTGTTTACAATCGAAATCACAAGGATTTGATTATTTGATTCACTTGTATTTACACTTTTTTTTTTTGCCGATAATTTTTGTCTTATCGGAATCATCAATTGATTTCCTACCAGTTTCGGGATAAAAAGAATGATTGCGAATACATAAGAGCAATTATTGGAGAAAGATTTTAAAAAAAAAAACATTAAGAAAACTTATCAAATTTTCCCCGGAACAAAGATTTACTAATCAGATGCATAAATTAAATGTGTCTACTTCATTCTCCATTCAAAGTTAGTAATTTATAATTAAATATAAAGCTTTCATTCTGGCTATAATGGTAAATGTTTTGTTGCACTGGCGCAGCATCATTTCTAATAAAGAAACTTAACATTCTCTTTCCTGACCAGAACCAGTTCGGTTCGCAACCGAGAGCGAACACATTTTGAAAAAGGCAATTTTGAATAAGAAAAAATTTTTGTTCTTAAAGAAACTTCAAGAAAAGAAAAACACAAATTTGAAAGCAGAAACAAAAGAGAAAGAAAATTTTTAAGAAAGCTGCTAAAAGATCAACATGCGACAAGTTTTTGCTGGTGACAGCAAATAGGAATTTTGTGTTCTGTCTATTTTTTGTTTGTCTGTTTGATAATTAATTAACGATTAGAGAGATTCGATGAAGTGACTTCTAACAACTTCCAGTACCGATATCACTTTGATAGCGGGCTGTCAGATAGTTAGCGGCTTCTGTCATCTGCTCTAGACTCTGGTATAGACCTATCAGATGTGAACGGAATTGTTTTGACATTTCTAGACTTTTGTCTTTGTCTTTTTGACCTTCCGATTCAATACCCGAATCATTCTCGTTTGATGATACTTCACTTTCTGAGTCACTAATGGTGCTGGTACTGGAATTTGAGGATGATACTGAGACAGTTGATGGACGTCGAACATGTCCTTTGGTTTCTTGTGAGGCTACTACGGCTGTTGTTGATGCAGTTACATTTGTTTGTTGTTGTGGAGCCGATGGAACTGATGATACTGTTCTCTGCTCTTCGACTTGCACCTTTGTTTCAGTCATCGATGGAACTGTCTCGACAGTGTCATAATTTTGTTCACGTAAATCACCATCAGTCGTTTCAGGCTGCTCTTCCAATCCATTTCGGCCCCACAATAAATCAGTTTTGACTGAATTCAGCATGCTGTACAGATTAAAAAGTTCCGTGTTCACTAAATGATCACGCACAGTCGATGGCTGCTTCTTCTTATTGTGATGATTGTGATGTGAACTTTTGGCTGATGATGGCTGAACAGAATCTGTTGAATCGCCGACCTGTTTAATGAAAAAAAAAAAAAAAACAAACGCAATTAGTCACTCGGAATATCGTACGATGTTTTGTTATCAAAAATTTCGTTATCAATTTCAATGAATGCGCCCAAAAATAAGCAAAAAAATATAGAAAAAAGAAGAATCATCGGCGCGGGGCCAATTATAAATAGCTCGCAATTGTTCGTGTGTGGGATTCATCGGATGATGAACTTTTTTTAGAAATAGCTCGTCTTAATATTACGCGAGAGAGAGAGTGAGCGAGAGAATATAAAACAGATCAAATTTACCTGACGATCCATTAGTCGTGATGGAACTAAGATTGTTTCTTCCATACTATTCACGCTGCGTACGAACTTCTCAATGACATTGATGATACTTTGATTGGAGAATTCCTGATCATCGTGCATAATTCGACGCAAACAGTTCCTGTAACGAAGAAGAAGATAAAAATTTTTAATGTTAATTGCAAAATTATTAAAGCAAATTATGCAAAACAAAAAAATACAATTAATTTTAATTGATGTACATTTTGAAACAATCGAAATCAAGACTTTGTGTGTTTGCGTATTGAAAGATTTATATCAATTGATCATCGGCTTAGATTAAATAAGATCGATATATTAATTAAACATTCTAATTGATCGCTAACAATTTGCCGAAAAGTCATGAACGCAAATGCCGACTACGATTGAATAGCAAACTACCGAAGGTTTCAATATATAACTCTTTTCAGTTGATCTTTACCATCTTTGCACAACGTGTTTACCACGGGAATCATCTTCGAGATCTTGTGAGACTTTTTGGTGGAAAAAAAACGTAGACCATGGAAGAGTTCATAAGTGATGGTCAAAAACTAATTTCCTTCAAGCGAAAACTTAATTTAAACATGTTTGAAAATCAATCAACCTGTTCAACAATAAGTCGGATGATGTCATTGACCCATTCTCTGAATTTGCCCTCACCACCTGAGCATCTTCGAATTTAAGGTCATTTTTTTCATTCAACATCCATACAAAGACATAAGAAAAAAAAACTCGCACGCGGAAAACAGACATCAAACGAGATGATGATGATGATTATAAAGGCGAGTTGAAAACAAAATGAATTGTCAATCTCGCGCTTTAATAACCCATTCGATGAGCCAAGCCCATATTTTCTCAATCATTTATAATCAGTGCACATGTTTTAAGCGAAAAAAAAAAAGAATTAAATTTTGGCGTCTAAGAAGTAGAAGATTCCGCTAATAAATTCTCACAATTGAACACGAGCTTCATTCCTATGAAATTCCCCGTTCGAGAAATGTGCTAAATAGTAATGCCGGATTTCGATGTTCCATCGTGACAAATTTTGCTAAATTAACTTAAAAAAAGAAAACTTGCTCTAGAGCATTTTTTTTTTATTTCAGAAGTTGAAACTTGCTTTCATAGTCGAATGGACATAAACATTTTTTTAAAGTTTTCGTTTCATAATCATTCACGAAAAATAATTTTTAAATGTATACACATCGAAATCAGGCCCACAAACAGACACAATGTCTTGAAATGATTTCGGCATACATTCACGCAAAATTTAAGACAAAAATATCATTTCGAAAACGTGTTTCGCCTCAATATTCGGGACACCTGTAAGCAGACAATAAAAAACAATTTCCTCACGATATAGCGGGTCACAGAATTTTTAATAGCGCATCGGTGTCACTTAATGACTTTGCATAAATATGTTTCTATGATTTGATCACATTCAATAGTTATTTAGCATAGTTTACTATCAATAAAGATTTTTTTTTCTAGTTCCGTGTTAAGACGTTTACTTGCAAACCTCCGCGAGTGTTGATATTTACCAATCAATTATCAATCTTTGTGCTAAGGGCTCTCACAAAAAAAAGGGAACATCAGATTAAGAACATCTTTTGTCTGGCCCATCTGTGTGAGAATTAGAAATACAAGCAAATTCTAGAGCTGGTCTATCAGGCTCATTAAGGCCCATGACCTATCTCAATGCAGGTGTTTCTCGCCGAAACTTCTCGATCACACGACATTCCACATGATCTATCCGGCATCGAACCATAAAGCCGGCAATTATTATTCGCTCTCATGGACAATCTTTTTCTAGCCATTTATGATCGTACGATGATGATCTGCATGAATAATGGAAAAAATGTATGTGAAAATGTTCAAATTATGCGAGAAATGTGTAAATACGAAAATTATTATTAAAATGTTGTTAATTGTTAAAGTCAATTTTCTTTTATTTCAAGTAATTAAAATGCAATAAAATATTAAAAATGTGCATTGCGATAGTTTGAAAGTTATTTTTTTTCTGGGCTACGGACAGTTTTGCAATCGAAATGTTTTCGATTTTTAAAGATGTATTTCAGGAAATCATGAATCGACATGACAAACGCTTTGAAGGCCAAACGACTGATCAAAATAAGAAATTGATGTTTGATAGTGAAAATGTGTTAAGAGGCAACGCGATAAACCTAATTAAGAGTGTCCATTTATGATCAAATGACATACTGCATAACATTTAGTTAGCTGACAAAGCGCGGGCACAAACCACCACATTGACAAGTCAGTCTCATTGCCGTCAATGAAATACACTTTTTTTTTGCTTAAATAAGTAACAAACAATCGCAACATTGGATCATGATCAGTGTGCGTACAGCAACCAACATTGTGAGCGCATTTTTTTTTTGTTTATTATTTTAAACATTTTTTGAAGAAATTAGATAATCGGGGTCGTGGGGGCCTTTAAAAGTACAAAAAAGCTACAGAAGCAGCGCCTGGTCTGGTGGCCATCGCTGTAGTATTGTGGCCCTGGCTTTAATTGTTTCTCTCCAGCTTACAAACACTTTTAAGTTCCTCAGTGTATTTTAACATTTAAAGAAATATTTTATTTTGCTTCGCGCTAATTACTTCTCGCTTTTTCTTAATGCACACGCACATATCGCACATATAAAATTGTCCAACTGTTTGTTGTATAGCGAAAGTTGAAGCGCATGAAAACAATGAAAATTTCCAGATTCATTTCTATGCGATGAAGGAATTCTGTACAACAACATCGCCAGTGATAATGAGTGAAGCAATTAATTCAATTAGAAAGTATTTTAGGAAATTGGACTGAATTTTTGTACTTTCAGTGACCCGCGGCATGATGTTCATTTCTCGAGGACAATTTAATTTCCTGTTTACTTTTATGTAAAATGAAATTCTGTTACATTTTGGAATTTTGGGTTCATCGAAATAGTTCATCGGCGCTTTGTTGTGTTGTTGTTTTTTTTTTTTTGCATAACAAATCTAATTAAATCAATTTCGCTTTTTAATTATTTTTTGAAGCGCGTTATAATTACTTGGTGATTTATTTACATATGCAATGAAGGAAGTTGTTGGGAAAGGTGATGGGCATTCAAGTTAATAGTCAAGTGAGTCCAGACACCCTTTAAGGCGCTGACAATGCATATTATGCAAATCAGGTGAAAACCCGATTTACGTCCATCAAGTTTTGCTTAGAATTTTGATTAAGGAAATCAATCGACATTTGATTTGTTTTCGGAATAAATTTGATGTGGCCAATGTTAAAAAATGTTAGTGTTTTTGGTGCGCAGGATTTTACGCAGGAAATCAGCTGCTAATCCCAAAAACACTCAAACTTTTTCCGAGGTGATCCACTTTACGGCAATGGACTAGACGACTTTTTGACTGCATACCATTCTGTGTAACTTTTTTTTGTGTCTTTCTCTGGCGCACATTTTGGCAAAAAATTCGCATTTTGCTGATTGTGCAAAACTTCAGTGAAACCATTATTACTTGAAATGGGTCAACACCGAAAAGAAAAAAAAAAAAAACGAAAATTTTGCCATCAAAGTTAAACATTTTTGAGTTTCACAATTTTGCATTTATGGTCGCGTCATTTGAGCTTGTATGTATGTGTATGTACGGTAAATAACTTTTTGTTTGTTATCATTCTTGAGACATTCAAGTGTCCAATTATTGCAAAAGCCCGCTATAGACTTGGAAACATTTCATTAGTGATTATTTACAGAAATTCGTCACATATTTTCAATTATCTAACGATGGTGTCATAGAGGGGTGGGGGGCAAAGAAAATACAAACACACCGCTGACAGGTTTCTCATGTAATGAGCGATTATTATTGAACATTATTATGATGGACTCATAATATTGAGCACCGCCAAAAATAGCGCAATTTAATTTTTAGAAAGGTTTCGTTGTTGTTGGGAGGGGAAATATATACTTTCAATTCGATTGTGGCGGTATCATCATCGTCACGAGATCGCGCGAAATCAGATCTGATGATGTTGGAGAAAAATGCCGATGTGAAAATCACATTAGCAGCTCATAACGTCAATTTTAATTTAGTTATTACGGGTCGGGGGAAAAAAAATCGATTACAAGATAATTACATTTTTTTTTACGTTTTTTTTTTGTCCAATGTTGCCAAATTTTCCACAATGCACAAGTTTTTCTTTCAAGAGGCACAAGTATCGTATGTTTCATGACGTCACGGATGGATAATTGACTCAGAGTTATTATATTGCCCGCGTTTGCTTTATCATGCGCTTCATTGGAAAATTATCAAAAACGTTCATCACCGCCAAGCCCATCAAGTGCCGACTGAATCTCACTCACAACAGCAGAAAAATTAAAACAACCATCATGCAATTTATTGTTGTTGTGGAATATGGCCTTCACATGATTTATTTTTTTGGTTTTCTTCAGCCGATTCACGAAATTTTTATAATACACTCACACCCCATCAATGCGTAATTGCATAACTCAAACAGACGCAAGAGAAAAAAAAATCTCATAAATTTTATAAAAGGCCGAAGAAATAATTCATTTTTCATTTGTGGGCCAATTTATCAAAGTTTAATTAAAGGAGACACCATCCAACGCCTTTGAAATATTTTCCATCGATTTTCCCATCACCCGATTCCAGTCGCGTGCTTTTCTCGTGTTCTGATTGGTCGAAATTCTCGAGTCATACGATATGAAACAGTTGAATAAAAAAAGACGGGGATTCAACTTTGGTGAGTGAAATTGATATACACACGCTGTCTACTGATGATGATTCAAAAGACTACAATTAGTTTGTCGGAGAATTTGCTGAATTGCATAAATTGCCCGTCCGGTTACTTAACTGATAAGAAAAGAAATAATTCCAATTTTTCACTCACCGGCTGTTTTCAATATTTGATAGATCTGTGTATCCATTCATTTCTGCGAAGTGTTATTTAAACTTCTTATGTGATAAATGCAGCTCTCAATCTGTTAAGGCTTCCTTAAGATTTCACTAGATCACTTCCACACTACTTGAAATTTTATTTTTTTGCTAATTTATTTATTTTTTTTTCTCTCAACTTTGCTATTAATAGTTTTTCGCCTTGGACTTTTTCAATTTTTATATATAATTTTTTGCTTCTTGTTATTTTACTTAACTGTTAAGTGACTTGCTTGTAAACTTTTAAAAGGCAATTTTCATTCTATTTATATTTTTATTTTCTGTTTGATTCAACTTTAATAGAACTTTGTAATTTTTCCTTTTCTGTGTTTGCTTGCACTGACTTTTAACTTGCTGCGGCTGTTAATTAAAATAAGTTTTATGATGGCTTCACTATGAAAATCTTTTGACAAATGAATTGGAATTGGAAGCGCTCGACGTTTAAACACCTTATTTTGCCTGGAATAATGGAAGGAGAGAGCAATATGAGAGAGAACAAAACCATTGGAAGTTAAAAACTCTGTCAGTGTGTGAGTGAAAATAAATATCAAAACAATTCGAACGCGTCGTCGTTTCAACGTTTCAACTGGCGTAGTTAGAAATATAATTTATCAAAAAAAAATGTCAGCTATTTACACCGTGGCGTCATTAGCATGGTATTAAGTAGTTTTTATAATTTGCTAGTTAAAATTTCTTGAAGGATTATTTTAGAAACTTATTTTTAGATCTTCATTAACATTTCTGTGATGAAAAACAAAACGGATCTAAAAGTAATTGAATAGTTAAATTAAAAAATATTTCGTTTGCTTTAATCTTTAATCATTGAGAATTGCACATGATATCAGATAGGAAATTTCGCACGATTTGAAACTTGCACAACAACAGAGCCTGACAACAACACGTTTCCTATTGTAGACTGTTATCAGCACCGGCTTATCAGCACTTAACACCTAGAAAAAAATCGTTTGCCACCAGCAATTAAAATACATCAATTAGTAAGTATTGTATCAGATTATTAGTGACTGATAATACATTGCGATTGTGCTTTAAAAAAAAACAATAACATCTTGTTTTTCTGTCATTCTCATTCTTTATTACCAAGCAAATTTTGCCATAATATTTCTTTTTTATTTTTATTTTTGTTTGTTGAGTTTAGTTATAATTTGCGTCAGTTAACAATCAATTAAAAGTCAATATAATTTTCCAAAGGTTAATTTGTGCCATTCTTATCGTTAAACTGATTTCAATCATCGATTCATTGTTTATTTGTTTACAGAGAATTTCCGCAAGATTAAAGATTTGATTAGGATTTGATTGTTTTATATAAAAGATTTAATATTTTGTTTGTGAGTTGAGATACGATTTTTAAAAAATTTCTTTAAGCTTTCATTTTAAAGGTGAAACTATCAAGTAGGAAAGAAATTGTTTAAACGTCTTTAAAAAATTGTGTGCTTCTTTGTTTTGTGTCCTCATTTTTTTTAATAACTTTTTATACTTTTTTTTTTGTTGTGGTATAAGTTAGAATTAATTGATTTTATAAGCGCGGTCAAAAGGTGCAATTGAGAAATTAATTAAACAAACACGCGGGACTCGAATGACAAGGAAGGTTTTTTTATACTATTGACAACGATATTTTTCATTTATTTTTTGGTGCTTGATGTTGTTTATGTTGTTTATGCGAGAAATAAAAATCTATTTATATAAAAAGTTTATTTTGCGAGACATATTCACGGTTTTAAGTTAATTTCATTATTTAGTTAACACTTAAAAAGAATTGTATAAAGAATGTCAGTCAAAAAATTCCGTGTAGATTCAGCAGTTAATTAATTAGGCTCGTAAGCTGAAAAGTTAAAAAGAACAAATTCATTGTTTATCGCAATTTTTAAAAAATTCTACAGTAAAATCATGTTCAGGATGAAGAATATTTCCTCTTAAAAAGGAAGTCGTAGAAGGATTTAGTAAATCCACTTGAAATGTTAACATTAGATTTTTTTTTTTTTATCTTAATAATTTAATAGTTTTGTCTTTTTAGAGCAATAGATTTGTGGAATATTTTTCGTTTAATTTATCAACAGAACTTCAAACACTTTTTGTTAAAATTTGTAAGATTTTTTTGCAGGTTCCAATAAGTATACACGAGTTTGTTTGTTTTTTTATTTGTAAAAATATGTAACAATTAATTAACCATTAATGAAGAGACCTAAGCACAAACATTTTAAAACTGAAATAAATAAACGCTTGTTGTTCAATTGTTTATTAATCCTTTCCTTCAAGGGATGAGTTGAGTAAATTTTATAAAGCTCCCCAGAGCCGCCAAAAAAAGTTTTTTTCTCTAAAGGTTTTTCATAACAAAAAACCGTATCGCAAAAAGCTTTAAGCAATGCGAGCACAAAAAAAAAGATAAAAACTTTCAAGAGTAGAAAGTTACGATTCAGCAGCTTTTATTCTGCGACATGGCAAAACCCACGGAGAAATTGATTTATGAATTTTCGACAAAGGTTGGATGACAAAATATTTTTTAAGAAATTGACAAATAGATAAGATCTTTCCCAATATATTTGTGAATGGAAAAACCAAAATCTCTGACATGCATTTTTTTTTTAACAACATTGGCGTTTATTTATCTCCTATATTTGACGGAGATGAAGCCACTTTTCCGTTGGAAAAGTCAAGCACGACACACATGACGAGTAAAAGAACATTGTTAAAAGTGATTGAGGAAATTGTATATCCAAAAGTGTGCGCATGAAAATATGTGATTAAAATTAAATATTTCATTACTCATCTCTATTCCAGTATCTTCCGATAATCGCGATTTACTTTCCTTCTTCAATGAAAAACGTGTCCACAAAGTTACAAATTTCTTATGTTCATTAATGAGTATATTTAGTAAAAAATCTACCAGTTTTCAATGTAATTCTTTATCAGATTTCATGTTCTTTTGGCTTTGATTTAAAATTTACTTAAATGTTGTTTACTTTGCAGTGCAACGCGATGCGACGACAAGCCCCATAATTGTAAAACAAAAATGGCGACACTTCCACATTAATTTGGAATAGGTTATAATTCTTAGCAAAATTTTTTGTGACTTTCACTTTTAAATATTAAATACATCATCAATGTTTCCATCATCGCTTTGAGTTTTTTTGTTTTTGTTGTGATAACATCTAAGAAATAAATCTTTGGTTCCGTTTGATAGGCCATCAAGAAAAGTAATGTGATGTTAGGTAGAGGTAATAAGGAACAATTAAAATATTGATTTTTGACTATTTAGAGATGGCAAAAGAAATTTTTTTTTTTAAGAATTGGCTATTTATCTTCATAAAATGCTTTTTCGCTAAATTCTGCACACCGAAACATATAAATCATATATTGCAAACATAAAAATTAATGTTGTAAAGTTTTTATAGTGTTTGTGTGATTAATGCAATATAATTATCACAATTAATTATTCTTCTTCTTCAATTGTTGTTATTTGCTGTATAATTTAATAAATTTAATGCTTTTCAATAAATTCTCATGATGAAAAACAGTTTTTTTTTTTGTTTCGTTCGTAAAAACAGCATTTTACGGTAGGTACGTGCTAAGCGTCCGGAAGGAGGATGATCATATGGAACTTTTGCAATATTTCATGAGAAAAAATAACATGAAAATTGCATAATGTTTGTTGTTTTATACTCCTTCATACAAGCTCAGACAGACAAAAAAAAATTGTGTTAACAGAGATTTGAAGCTTGGCTTAGAATTTTTTTTGTGCTTAGCATAGCAAGTATGAAAAACGATGGGAAAATGATAATAGGAAAATTCATAATGAGCATTTATTTTGTGAGTGTTATCTATGTTTGTAGATGCTGGATCAAGTTGAATGGTGTCTTTATGCTGCATATTGGAATAAACAAATTTCCTTCATACAATGGTGCTGCGGTTGATTGCCGTTCTAATTTTGTGTCTTTGTGTTGTTGTTATCAAAATTCGATTTGAAAAATGCTTGAACAAAGTGTAGCAGATCGTACACTTGGCCTGGTCCTTTGCCGGGTTTCATGCAGATGAAGTCATCCAAACGATGTGGATTGGCTAAAAATAAGAAAATATTTTTTTTTTCCTTTAGTACACATGAAATAAAATAACATAATTGTTCCTTATCGATATTGTCATCGCATGAGATGATCTACTTTTATGTGGACATGCCACACAGTGTTCGTCATACGACCACGGCAAATGACAAACAATTTAAGTGTTACAAAAAACATCATTAAATCTATTTTCCTTCTCTTATCCCGCTTGGCGACAGTCAAAGTGGGATCATAATGAATTCAGTCATTTTGATAGATTCTATCGATTACAATGAAGAACCAGAGTGTGTTTGATATTAAACGAAATTGATTCATGCCCAAACCTGCCGTCTATTTCCGGGCTTTTCCTTTCTTTCTTCCGTCGCACACAATTTGCTCCTTGTGAGGAAAAAACAATCTTTCACCTTTCAAAATCCATTAAAAATTAAATTTCTCATTTCATGAAAATGAAATTCAATTTTCGGGGTAAATCAAATCTAATCGGGTTTGATTTAAGTTAATTTACGCCGATTTTCATTACTTTTTGGGGGGAGGGGGCTTTTGCATTGGTGGCGGCATCCGAGTGGCTCCGGGGAATGTCGCTCTTTGAGATAAAGAAGAAAACGCAATTTAAAACGAACTTTTTTTTTAGTACACATGAAATAAAATAACATAATTATTCCTTATCGATATTGTCATCGCATGAGATGATCTACTTTTATGTGGACATGCCACACAGTGTTCGTCATACGACCACGGCAAATGACAAACAATTTAAGTGTTACAAAAAACATCATTAAATCTATTTTCCTTCTTCCTTGGCGACAGTCAAAGTGGGATCATAATGAATTCAGTCATTTTGATAGATTCTATCGATTACAATGAAGAACCAGAGTGTGTTTGATATTAAACGAAATTGATTCATGCCCAAACCTGCCGTCTATTTCCGGGCTTTTCCGTTCTTTCTTCCGTCGCACACAATTTGCTCCTTGTGAGGAAAAAACAATCTTTCACCTTTCAAAATCCATTAAAAATTAAATTTCTCATTTCATGAAAATGAAATTCAATTTTCGGGGTAAATCAAATCTAATCGGGTTTGATTTAAGTTAATTTACGCCGATTTTCATTACTTTTTGGGGGGAGGGGGCTTTTGCATTGGTGGCGGCATCCGAGTGGCTCCGGGGAATGTCGCTCTTTGAGATAAAGAAGAAAACGCAATTTAAAACGAACTTTTTTTTAAGTACAAAAAGGAAAATCTGAGACGGCTCGTAGATTGCGTGCTTCTTGTGTGACGCAATTTCAGGATCGTTCCAAACCAAACATAATTATTATGATATTTGAACACAAATTTCAAACTCCAATAAACATTTTGGAAATTAGAAATTAATTCAAAATCGTAGATACGCAAATAATGTTTGCCATCAAATTCAAACTTAATTTTTTTTTTCTTTGTATTTCTTTCATGTATACATTACAAAAACTCCTCAATTGACCCTGACCCCGGCACATTTCTTTAATGAATTGCAAAAATATTTTAACGCGCTTTCAACTGGCAAAGCTTCAAGGAGAAGAAGAAGAAAATAAATAAAGCTGCCATACAATGGACATAAAGAAGTTCTGCAAACACGATTTAGAAGGCTGGTATACTGCTTATCAATAGAAATGGAGGGCGGGGATTGTAATATATGGTAAAATATTCAACTGAATAAATTTCGTAAATTACGATGAGAAGGCTAATTAATCGTGATGGTGTTCTGATACATTAACACAAGAGAAAAAAAAAGGAAACGTTTTATACACGGAAATATTTATTTCGTCTGCTACACAGCACGACCAACAGGCGGAAAATGTGGTTTGTACCCATTAAAAAAAAAAAGAAATGCCAGCAGAATATTACGAATTAAGACATTTAATTTCGCGAGAAATCCTATTAAAAGGAAAAGCCTTCGAAGCTTTGGAATTACCTTTTCTTGATAGATTACGAGGCTAATTTCAAGTTATGGAGGCGAAAAATGATCTCTGCAAGTCACCAAATATTCTGATGGTGCTTAGTAACGAAAAACAGAAAACTTTCTCTTTCTTTTGTGTCCATTTACCGCAAATTGGGGACTGATGATGTGCCTTAATTCTCATCACAATTAGAAACTTAACTGAAATCGATTTTAGATTTTTTTTTTGAGTGTGCCCACAAGGTTCTAAAGATTTAACAAAGAGTCGAATTTTCTTTGATCGATATTAAAGACGCCCACACAAAGGCCGCACCATTACAAAATAAGTTGATAAAACGCATCAAGTTACTGCCACAAAAATTCAAACCCACACAAAGAGCCCGCAACAATATTGGACGCAGAAAGCAAAACATCAAGAAGCAATTCGAAACTTCTGTTGGCACGCCATCACATTACTTATACATTTTATTGACGTGCCCTGGTGGTTGTACTAATGAGCTTTTATTGTTGGCCATTATAAAAATGTGTGTCCTCATGTGTCACCGCACAGAAGTTGTTGGATAGGTTTATAATAGATGCCATATAAGGTTTGAGTTTTAAAATTTGTCGAAAGCTTTTCTATAAAGTTTAGCACTACCTAGCTATTCATTTAGAAAATCTTTTGGAGCATTGTGTGAAAGTGGGAAAAAGCTTAACGCCACTTAAAGCTGATTGGTAAATTGTGTAACGCAAACTGGATCTTTTCAGTGCCTACTCACTAGGTTTCGTATGATGCACCCACTTTTATGATTTATACGATGTTTTTTTTCTTACGGTCGTCTGTTGTCATTTATCCTTTGGTATATACAACAAACCACATTGTCTTGTTATGCGACTCTTTTCGAAGAAGAATCCGCTCAAAATCTAAATCATATCTTTCTTTCTTTTTTTTTTTTGGTTATTTATTTAATTTCCGCTGCCAAACAATGGAAATATGGCACGGTAGGGAAATGTGAGCTTTCGTGGCCAAGGATGTATTGGAAGTGAAAGCTACCCCAGAACGATACACATAATATAATATGCCTTTCAGTTATTCAACCTAACACAAACAAAAAAAAATGTTAATTTTTCTCCACAAGAGGGGAGAGAGTGAGAGCTTTTTACCCAAAGCACACAACTACAACTCTCATTCCACAAAAGCACGCATTTTGCTGAAGTAGGAAATGACAAAAGCTACTCTTCAATTATTTAATTAATCGCTAACAGAACAAAATGAGGCACTACAAAGAGACGCGACGAATGAATGAGCGCATGATGGGCAACAGCGAAAACCTTTTAAAGTATATAGTACGATGATGTCACAATGCGAGATTCGCCAAATGTCTGTTCTTCCTTGTGTGCCGCCGTCATCGTGCTGGGCTGCTTTATTTATTCACTAATGAACCGTGCCAGCCCAATGCTTTTTACATGCCCTTTACATTGTCGTTCGCTTAAAGTCGAAATAAAATCAAGGACGAAATCTTTTTTCGTTGTTGGAACGTTAAGAAACGGAACGACGATACACAGAAAACAACAACACAAGAAAAAGTATCGCTCTGGGACTCTGAAATGTTTTCTTTGCTGAAGGTTCATTTTACATCATTAGGAAAAGCAAAGTTTAAAAGAACGAAACATTCTCATGTTTTCTTTCCATTTCGATTCTAAGAACTTCACCTTGATGACATCTTGAGAGCGCATCAAAAGAATTCAAGAAGCTCAATTTTTTTTTCTTTCGCTTGTGGCATCTAAAAATGCAAGCTTCAGCTAAGATTCTTTCAAAACAACATAACAACAAGACAAATGAACAAAAATACCAAGAAAAGCTTAAGATACTTTTCTTCTTCCTTTTTTTTCTCTGTAAATTGACTGTAGCAATTTCATTTTTAATCTACTTACACATTGTCTGAATTGGCGGATATGATGGTGGCGGCTTTATCCAACTGCCATCGGGACGTCGCATGTGTCTTCGATCGGACGAGAATGTTGTGAGATAAACTTCGGCTGGAATTACCCTAAAAAACCTGCAGATATTTCATCGAAATCGATTAGCACTGAGCTGTTTTTTTGAGAATGATAAATGGGTAACAATAATAATCGGGTCACATACATCATCTAGATATAACAGATGCGACACAACAGACACTCACTACGTATACATCTCGGTAATAAATAATAATAACCGGAAACGAAAAAAAAAAAAAAAAAGAATTCGTTTAATAATAACTGCCGACCGATTTATTCGGCGAATGCTGTGAAAACAGTAAGAACATGGCAGTCAATTCTTTAGCACATTTCATGATTCCATGCTGAGAAATAGTTTGTAGGTGTATAGAGCGGATTGGTTCTGATTTAATCCTCTTCTAATCCACTCGATACGTTAAGGAATATTTCATCATGTAATGAGATGATTTTCGAGGAAAATTTGGTAAAGGAAAAATTCCATTTGCAGCAATACCGCACAGTCAACAGGATGCTTCATCATTCAGCTTTCATCATATGCCCTTTAGTTAAACCTACCTATGATGATCCTCTGACACAGCATAATCACTACGAAATGTTTCGGTTACATATTTATGGAAATGCGTTGGAAACGGCAATGTTGTATCTAAGTCGAAAACTAAGCATCGATTCGGCGACGGATTATGCATGAAAAACACATGATAGTCCTTCATGGTGATTGTTGGAATGTATGAAAATAAAAAGAAAAATATTAGCGGAGAAAATATTTACACAACACTAGGCGAGAATGAGGGAAGAAAGTGATGAGTCAATTGCAAAGTGGAATGCTTCATCCATACTATTCCACTGTCAGACTTTGTGGCTCTTCGACGGAAGGAAGGAAGAACAAAATGCTAATTTATTTAAGCATGAAATAAAGAGTAATTGGATCGTTTTTATGTGAATTTGTAATGCACAAACCTCCTCCCTGATAAACAAAAGAATTATTTTCCATTCGCTTCTGCTTTCGAATGGATGAAAATCACTCAACGCACATTACCATACGCATGAGATGTCTGCTGTGGCAATTGTATTTAAATTGACGACGGCAACTGCCAAGTCATGGTAGCAATTTCTTTCAGAAGGAATGAGAATATTGATTAAGACATAAACATTTAAATGAGTTGATTTTCTTTGCATTTTTTTTTTTTCACTGTGAGTAGCTTCGACTTAAGGACTTGTTGACATTTTTTTGAAGGAATTTTGGATTAATGGAAAGGTGATCTAGCCAGTATCTGACAGATGGAATTCCAGTTATGCAGATGACGATCATTTGTCCTTTTGAATAATGTATTCATTAATCATAAGAAGGTAGAAAATTAATTAAAATGCGATGCTATTACAAATGAATTATTTGTGGAACTTTTTTTTTTGTTTGTTGAGGGTTCGGAAATTAATAGATAATGTGCACGACTTACCCAAACAACTAATTTATCTTCGCCACGTCCTGCTTTCTGTCTCCATAATGGCACTGTCCGTCGCTCATTTGACACAAAAACCGCATAACATTTTGATAATTCATTTGGATTTTGCTTCTTCACTTGCTCACATAATTTCCACACGTTTTCCTCACTTCAAGAAAGAAAATATTATTGAAAAATATTGTTAAATACATTTTCGAAAGCATTTTTCATCAAGAGCTTTTTGGTCCATTCATGAATAATGAAAGAATTTTCTCTTCAGCTTCAATCAACACAAACTGACAATGTCAAATGAGAATTTTTCGCGTAATGATGATGATAAGATGTATTAATTTATAGCAAAATTCTCATTTTAATCTTGAATTTTTGAGCGGGTGTGGTCAGAAAGAGAAATTATAATCTTGAAAAGTTCGTCGCTGGAATTTAATGTTTAAAAATTTATGCTCAAAACCGCTCAACCACAGTAAAATAATTTCGAACTTCGAGCCACTCATCGAAATTTGCAAGTTCAAAACATAATTAAGCTTTGGCAGAAGCTTTCCTTTGACACGAATGATAAAATTAAATTTTCATTTCTACATGATTTATTACGATCAAAACAAATTTTCGCTGATTTCCGCTGCTGATGAAAATCGGCTGCAAAATTATTTTTCATTCCACTTCAGACCTTATTAAAAGTACTACCTTTGGTTGAGCGCCAAAAAGATTAACATAATTGGCTTCCATGATTAAGCCCTCCCCCCCACTTTATGTTCATCATCGTCATATTGAAGCCACATTAGGTACGTATGAGCGTGAAGCTTTTTTTTTTCTTCTTTGGGTGCGAGTGCCAAAAACAACCAAATGACATTAATCCTTATGCGATAATCTTTGTCTTATAGCACATACTTTTAAGTGATGCCACTTCAAGGGCAAAATCTTTTGATAAATCCCGCATTTTGAGAATCATCAACATATAAACACATCATCAATAAGAAATTGGCTACTGTCACTCTTAAAATGGTCGTTGGTTCCATTAAATTTCGTGTTTTTATGATTTTAGAAATTTGATCAATTCCGCGGCAATGTCAAACATAAATTGTTCATAAAAATAAAAGCATTGATGCTCATCGTGATGGCCAGAATGTATGCTGTTGAACATTACGCAAGGACTATAATGGAGACATCATGAGATATTATAAAAATAAATGAAATTACCTATAACTTTGTTTATGATACTTAACCTACTTTTACGCCTCCCGAAAAAACCCAAAAAAAAAAAGAGTAAAACATGATGCAGTCACGAAAAACAGAAAACATAATAATAAAGTTGAACAATATCAACAGCTTGCTATAATATAAAGCAACAACATCGTATGTTGTATAAATAAATAAATATTTCATGTCACAGCAATATCATTCAATCGACAAACGTTGGAACATAAATGAGAGCTTTCTTTTCATATGAGTTGTGGTTGGTTCGAAATGTCATGAGACATTTTCTAAGAAACGATGGCGAGTGATTGCAATATCAAGTCATTTAATCGATAGATTGTCCCCCAGAGTGTGGTATGATTTAAAGAACTTAATCTGCCTTTAAATGTCGGCCTTTTGGAAATATCCCGAAGCGAATATGCATGCTCTACGAGCTTCGTTCAGATTTTATGAAACATTTTCATTTTCAACTACAAATTCCCACTTTCCTTGCTGTCATCTTTGAGCTTGATGAAAAAAAGCAACAATGTTAACATTGTTTACTCGCTTACATTGTATCCAATTCATACTCGATGATTTTGCTTAACTGAACATTCCAAACGCTTCGTGTTTCCTCGTATTTAAATCGTAGAGGGAGCAAAAGAAGATGTTTCCAGAAATTTTATTTTCAGACAATTTCATTCATTCAAATCGCAATATCTAATGAAAATCGATAGCATTTTTAATGCAATGCAAAGGCCCGATGGTGGGTGGTAATAAATATTTCATCAGCGAAACCGACCTGAGTCCTGACATATATTTTTTTTTTGCTTATTCTCTCGCAACGTCAAGTGTCGGTCACACAACACCACGTACATTATCGACTATCGTACAAAGGCATACTGTGAATGTTCTTTGTGCTATCACGAATCAATTGGTACACACATGATGACTGGCATATAATGCATGAATGAATCTCATTGAGATGTCTCAGAAATGAGAAAGAAAAAGAAAGTCTCAAGCTGCTTAATAGAGCAGCTATGAAATGTTGATTGAATTCTTTTGTATCAATTGAACAGATATCATTTTGGTTGCTCCATATACATCCATTGATCAATTCGAGAAGAATGTTTGGTTGTGACATGAAAGAAATGTGTATGAAGGTAAAGCATATATTATTGCTACAAGTAGTATAAAGTGATACGAAACCATTTCATGTCGCTTAATAATACTTAATCAATATTATAAAATTTTATCGCAACATGAAAACGAGGCAAGTAATAAAATTTTAATTCAAAAGCTCCGCAATGGAAAATTCATAATATTGCGCGCACCAGCGTTTTGCAGGCGCGCGATTGTTATCATCCGCTGTTTTTTTTTTTTTTTTGGCGTGGAGTGTAATAAACCACAATGAGCGTGAAATAACATTCGAATGCAGCGAGCTCCTTTTATGCTCATTTGACATGGAAATTATGCGATTGTGTACACATGTTTTTGGAATGAGAAGTTTAGTAGAAAAATTAAAATTTTCCTCATTTCCATTTCGACAAACGCATATACACACAAACATTACAATATACAAATAAATTTCACTCTAAGAATCTAGATAAACACAACCAAAAAAAGTTTTTTTCAAAGTTTTCTTTTTCATCCTACTTGGAATTATTTGTGCTATGTGTGAATGTTAAGATTTCGCACAAGTCACTCACATGCACGCACATGCAAATATTCGTGCTTTGTGGAGGGTAGAAGAGCTTATTATTCTTATTAATTTAACATTAAAACTCCTCACAGTCAACCCCGTTAGCGTCGTTTAGACTTTAACAACAACCTACAAGAATTTCTCACATGAGCTGAAAAAGCGAGTGAGACTTTTAAAAGCATAAAAGCATGTTAATGTGCCTGAGGGAAAGAATGCAGCAGAAAATTATTCTCTAGTTTCACCACACCACGATTTACTGCCCGTGAAAACCGCTAAGCTAAAATGGCTTCAGAGCACTAAACACATTCATTTATGTAGAATAAAACCGTAAAAATAGTTAAAACATTGGATTACTTGCACTTGATAAATAGTGCATGCGTGCGCTCTGAAGTGCAATTTAGTTTCCAAGCTTTGTGACTGTAATCAGCATAAATCATGAATCACACACATCACGCTACCAAAGCACGCCATCAACTTATTCAAATTAAAGGATTGTACTTTAACTGGCTAAAAGGCTCTAATTGGTTTAGCGAGTCATTGTAAGTAGAAAGACATAGAACGTGATTAAATTTACATAAACTCTTATCAGCATTCGCATCCATAATCCTTCCAACCTTTCTCCAAAAAAAAAAAAAACAAATACGAGGAGAAAAAAGGGAAAAAAGAAACATCAAGACAAGAGCAAAAGAAATGTTGCAAAATACTTTTTCGAGATGCTTAATTACTTTTTTTTTCTAGATATGAAATTTCTTGCACATTTTATCTTCGGGTTGCGCGCGTTTGAAGATCAGTGACCTTGATTAAATTGTTTATTTTACTCTGAGATGGCATGGAGCGACATAAGAAAAAAAAGGAATTATAAACTGTGAACAAGTTGTGGGAAAACTTTGCTCAATCGGTTTCCCTGTGGGAATTTTCTCGCTGTAAAGCATGAAGCATTCCGTCGAACATTTATCATCATAAAAAACAACCCGGGGATTGAAAACACCACTGCTACAAGAGTTCAGTAGAGGGAGAAATGGAAGGAGCTTAAATTAATTTACAAAATTAATTAAATATTAAGATGAATTTTATGATTTTTTTGCACGTTCACAAACGAAAGAAATTTTTGTTTTGTTAACAGAAAACCTTGCAGAAAACATTAGAAAGCTTTTACTATGAAGGAAGTTGATAACAAGCTCGCTACGACAACTCGTTATATTTTTGACCTACATTAAGGATTACATATTTAATGTGCGATAAAGTAAATTAAGGTATGTAGGCAAAGAAAAGGTTATTAATTATTAAGATTTCTTGTTATTAGGGTTTTTTTTAGGGGATTCCTTTGCTAATTACAAATGGATGTGTCACAGCGATATGTCATAAAGACATATTTCAAGATATTAAGAGAAAAGAGTGGCAGTTGTTATTCGAGGACAAGCCTAGCATATTAATATTTTCTAATTATGAAGGATTTTAATAATATGAACGACTACATAGAAGCAAACATTAAAAAAAAGTCTCTTATTATTAATTTCTATAGTGGGGCGTTAATTCGAATTCTAAATAGCAAACAACTTGCGACATCCAATTAGTAAAACAAACATGAAGAATTTTTTTTTTTAAGAGAGAACCAATTTTCCGAATCAAGAGAAATTCCGTAAAGTTTAAAAGCTTTCATGATGTTGCTGTATCTGAATATTTCCTTCATTTATCACGACCGATGCTTAAAACTGTTTTCTGTCAAAGCTCTGACACGTAGTCACATGATGTCGATGGAGTGATGTGACAGCGGTAGTGTGGCCGAGTGGTCTAAGGCGCTGGGTTTAGGAAAATTGAAAATTCCAGTCTCTCCGGAGGCGTGGGTTCGAATCCCACCACTATCACAATTTTTTTTTCCGTCGGAACAATTTTTTTTTTTAATTTTCAGCCTTTTGTAAATAAAGAAAAAATTAATTAAGTTATTTTTTTTCTCCTTCACACACATTTTTTCCTCCGCTCGCAAAGCAATGTTTCATTTTCAAATTCATTTCGTCATTGTTCTCTCTCTCTAAGCTTTTGTATTATTGTATGCATTCAGCATCAACGCATTAACGCATTGCTTCGTCATTGTTGTGATGGGTTACTGTTTGTAAACATCCTTAATTCATGCGTAAATCCTTAATAAATTTAACATTTTTACGTTCATTCATCGCAATATGTTGAAATTCATAGATAAATTCTTCATTGAAACGAGAAATAAGTTTCAGATTGGTAAATTTTGGTAGATTTTTTTTTTTACTTATTTTTCAAACAAGTTGAAACGAAATTCCAAGGATTTGAGGAAATTCCTTGTAAGTGGCAAAGCCTTGAAAAAGTTTGTAAGGGCTCAGAGAGTTTTCCATGTGACACAATATTCCAAACGTCCCTGAATCTCAAGATGAGATTACATCGACAATTAATTAAATCAAAATACGTTTTCCTAACCTCAATCAATTACGTAATCTGTTTTCAAAGCAAAGATTAACCACTTCGAACGTATCACATGTGATAGAATTGAGCAATTATTTTGAACACATTTGTTGAATATCCTTCGGGCAACAGAAAATATCGCGTTTGTAAATCGTGTTTAGTAATTTATTGATCAACAGGTCTTTTCAGAAAAGAAACACAAACGAAAAATAAAGTACAAGAAGAAGAAAATTATTTCCTGTCGTGAGGACGAGAAAAACCTTTAAACATTGTTCATGAATATCATTAAGCAACAGTCTGAGAAAGTAATTCAGTGATGGAACGGATGATGATATTGACGGCATAGGAATGAGATCAAGAGGGTAGGGTGGCTGACATTGTTGACGGTAGGCGGTTTTTGTCCCGTAAAAAAAAGTGGCTAAGGTGTTAAAAAATATTTTTTCTTCGTTTCACAACTTGTTGTCTTAATTTTAATATCGGATTTGTTTGTTGTTAAATATGACAAGAAAATTATTGTCGAAATGCTTAAAAATGTTCAAAAGAAATGCACGTTCAATAAGGAATGGCAGGCAGGCGGGCACTCATAACGAAAATGCACCTTTAAAAAATGATTGTTTTCAAACTTTGTATTTTGCTCAAAACTTTTTTTTTTGCAACTGTTTTTACAAAACCACACAAAAACGGAAGGGACCTGGATATGAGTAATTTATTATTAATTGCCAGTATGAAACAAATCCTCAAAGAACTTTTTCTTTTAACCTTGTGCAAACAAAAAAAAAAAGTTTTGTAAATTGATGGACCAACGCATTCTTCTTATATTTTTTGCGCAATATTTTACTCACCAATAGCATGAAGAATAACTACAGTCAGCTATTTTAAATAAGATAAAATTGTCATTTGTTGTTGTTGTTGTCATTTTTGTTTGTTTGAATCCTTTTTTTGTAACAATTTTGCAGCTTCTTATTTTGCGCTCCTTTAAGATGTTTTCAATTTTCCTATTTTTCTCACAAATCCCGAAAACTTTGCTTGTTGAGATTTGCTTGAATTTATTAATTTTCCTAACTAATTGGTGGCTTGTTTTCGACGTGGACACAATTTTTGAGGCTCTATTAACACTTTTTCATCAACATTTCAGCTATTTAGTGCCTTATTTCAATGTTTTTGAGTCCTAACAGTGGCAAATCTGCTTTTCTTCGGATATTTGCAGCTTAAATCAGGAACACCCTAAAAATTGGAACCGTTTCAATTCTTAACTTGCTCACGAGACGATTTCTAGATGACTGAAATATAATTTTGCAATATTATCTCTCGTGATATTGTTTGCTAAGAAAGAATACAGCATGAATTGTCCAATCGGAACAAGGAGTTGTTCGGTGTATCGAAGCGGACTATTTTTAATCCGGTTTCGAATGGATTTCATCAGAATCTGAAATCTTACCTGAAATAAAGCTTTATTACATTGTAATCGAGATTTTTCTTAATCAAAACTACATCAAAAGAACGGACGCATTCACTTATTTATCAATCGAGTTATCAATAAAAGGAAGAAGCAACGCTTTAAATTTGAATTTTATGTTGCCGTTTCTTCTATGACCGTTTGACAATAATTTTCGTTTTATCTTTATTTTCAATTGAAAATCATCTGAAATGAATATCTTCAATTTTTATACAAAATATTGACAATAAATTACAGATATAATCTACATTTATATACATAGATCGAAACATTTCCAAAAGAGTGATGAATAATTGAGCAATATATGTATGAGTTTAAGAACAATATTGGAGAATTTATTATTAATTGAACGATGAAATGCGCGACATTAATAAGTGATAAGTCATAATAAGTTTTCTTAAGCTGAAATATAATTTCCTCATTTTCCTAATCCGATTCGTGTCAAAACTGGATTATAAAAGTTTGATCCTCTATGACTCTCTGCAAATATATGAGATAAGGTCTGCATACTTTTATACTTTAACAAAGGTTGAATTCATAAATGCCATCAATTAAAAGAAATTGTTTAAATCCGTTTGGACCCTTTTACCTGGTTCATATTCTAGCAATTTTCTTATATTCTTTTGAGGACGATAATTGCGTATTGAATTAATAAAAGCTGCCGAATGATAATCATCACGGGGTCTATACGCTGGTTCCCCTAGCAAACGAATCTAAATAAATTGCAAATTCAAACCGTGGCAAAATTAAGTAAAAGGTTAATTATGTTTTTACTTGATTTGGCAATAAATTTCTCGATTCCATAGCTTGCATGTTATTGGCCAACTTATCAAAAAATCCATTCAGATTTCCAAATGCATCTGTAATTCAATATAGAAAACAAATTAAGAATTTCCCGTGAACAAATAAATTAGTTTTTGCAACAATAACATCAACCGCGAGGTGTCATGACGTGTGCCACTTTTATGATGATTTACCCTTTTTTTTTAATGCAATCTTTCGTGGGTGGTTTTCACGTCTGACCAATTTGTCCATTAAATATTTCATTCGCTGATAGTGCAACACTCACCGACAGACAAAACAGGTGAAAATTTGACATTTTCCTCAGCATCATTCGTTGATTTTGATCGTCGCATTTTAGCACGCAATGCACTGACAATATTTCGCTTTTGTTGGTCACCTGAAAATTCAGGATCACGCTTTGCACCCACAGAATGTTCAGCATCACTCATGTAAATTACGCCTTCATCATCGTAATCATTATTAATTAAGCGCGATCGGATATTAGCGTCATCGATGGTGTCAATTGAATTTCCGGTAACCTCATTGGTGATGTCGTAATCAATAGACAACGAAGTTGATAACTTTAATGTTGCTGTGAATGATTCAAATTGAAGAGAAATTTTTAAAGATTACGATAAAATCTACATATTCAATCATAAATTTAAGAAAGCTCTAATTCAATTGTTTTTGTATATGAGACGATATCGAGCATCCCAAAAAAAAATAAAGTTATGATGGATTGTAACAAAATGCCATTTAAGGGTTACATTAAACATTTGAGTAGTCTTTTCAAGAAATTGGTTATTCTTGTGTGGGTACATATCTAATTTTACTCACTTGCAATAAACCACACTGTAATTAAGAAATTCCAATGAGCCATTATCTAATTGGACACAAATTATATTTGAAAGATTAACACAAGAAAATTTTGTTGCACTTAATAATAATAAATGCAATTAATTAGTTTTTGATATTAATTTTATAATAGAACTTTGTTAACGTCACTGATTCACTTCTTAAATTAACTGAATAAATGCTCTGCAACCAAACCGATCCGTTTGAATTGCACGAAACGAATGTTGAATATCGCACCTTCTCTGCTGGTTTTTATATCAACCAGTTGCGTCATTTCAGGTGCGTAATGAGAAGAGTTTTCATCCCTTTACAACGCATCCAATGATAATGTAGGAAAAACTCAATCAATCCCCGAATGCCCGTCTGAAACTATCATGCGTATCCCACAATCAATCCAGTAGAAGTTAAAAAAAACTCGCATGTGTGATATTGCAAAAAAAAAAGAAGTTTTGAATTATTTATTGATGTCACTTTGTTGGACAATGTATAAATCAATTAACAGCATTCGGCAAATGGTCTTATTAATTGTAGCTTTTTATAAGTGTCTATTTAAGAAAGTTTTACACAAGCGTTGGTGGTTAGGTACTGATTTTTTCTTTATTTTTTTTACTCATTTCCACCAAATATTTTTTTTTTATGTATTTTCAATATTTTATTAATTTAATTTTTAATGAAACGTCAATTCGATACATTTTAATTAATTACATGTGGATTGAAATGCAAGACTGGCATCTTTACAAGTGATGCGCGAAATTTTATGCCTTTCTTCAATCGTCAGACTTTTTTTTTTATTTCCCATCAATCTCATTGCATTTACAATTGTAATATATATTTCTTAATGCATTCTTATCGCTGTTATTTGATTATTACATTCAAATAACTTTTTTTTTCTGCATTACGATTTATTGAGAATTCCACAATTCTTGTAATCAAATTATTATTTTTGTTCTTTCTTATCTGTGATGGGAGGAAATAATGAAATAAGTTTAATGTCGAATTGCAAATTTCATTATCGAGATTTCTAGTGAAATGAGAACAGAAATCTCTCTACAAAGAATAATCACTTAATTAGGTTGTTTATTCAATTTCAGCTATAGAATTATTAAAAAAAAAAAAAAAAAATTCTCTGGTTATCATAACATTCTTGTCAAACATATTGTTAGTAAATAAATTCCATTATGCTGGAAAAATTGCAGAGAAAATTGTACAAATTATTTAAATGCTCTTAGTTATTCATTTCGTAATCGTTGTCCAGTCCTGGAATTGGGGGTTCATTTCGTGATATTTGTGGTGGTGGCGGTGCATCCATCATGTCATCAGGAACAAGCTTCATTAGATCAGCGTCACTCATATTTGCTAGTCGGCTTGGCTGATCGTTTGATTGTAATGAGATTATTGGCGGCGGTGGAATTTCGTGAGTTGGAAACACGCGCTCATCAATGTCCATCATAGAATTAACAATTGGTGTCATTTGAGGAACTGCCGAATAACCTGAAACAGATGAGCTTGCCCGATATCCGACATTTGGTGCGGCAGAACTAATTGCTGTTGGAACATATTCATCATCATCGTCATCATCATCAATGGACATTGGTTCACTTGGTGGCGCCACTTCACTGTTTTTAATTTTCGACAAAATTTCTGTTAAATTCGCTGGCAGTTCGAGTGTGTTAAAGATTTTCGACGCTTCTTCTTCCTTTAGCTCAGTGCTCTGTGCCATCGTTTGGATTTCCATCTGACGCCGTTCAATTTCACGTTGAAGCTTTTCAACCTGCGATTTGAGATCATCGCTTGAATTCATTTTTGGAATGCTGCTGCTGGTGGTGGTGATGGGTGTTGATGGATCATACTCGTTTGCATCGAATTCTTCATCAAACGGTGAATAAGGTTCATCGCCATCGGCTGGTGGAGCTTAAAAAAATTGAGAAAGAAAATAAAGTTAAATTTATAATAAAGAAAAAATTTGTTCGCAATTCTTACATCGATCATCGACTGGCGTCATTTTGGGGAGATCATCAGGACTTGGAGTGAAGCCGGGTAGATTCATTGTGAGTTTACTACTGCTGCTGTGAGTTTTGTGTTTCGGTGGTAAAACTTCAATTGGATGCTCAATGACAACTGATGGTCGTGATGAGGATTTCGATGAAACTTTCTTTACAACTTGCTTCTTTGCCTGAAAATAAATAAATTTCTATACTAAGCAATATATTCAGTGAACAGTTTGTAGAAAACTTACCTTTGCAGCTTCTGGTGTAATCTTCAAAATGACACCAAGTAGTAAATCTTTTTTGTGTTCTTCACCTTCAATGAAGCCGGGACCTTTAATAGGCAACAAAACTGGTGGAAGTGGTCGATTGGCTTCAATAGGTACCAGATAAAAGTCCTTTATTTTTGATGCTGGCGATTTAATGACGCCATAGCGCTGTCGAGTATTTAGATATGAGAATAGATGGAAATATTTACTTTCATCTTCCGATGCAAAGCGCAATATGCAAATCTCTTTTCCGGGAATTTTTTTCACTTTCTCCAAGTAATCCCAAACCGTTGCCGGTTCTATACGTCCAACAACTTCCATTTGTGGTGTGAATAGCTTTAAAATATCATCAAAGTCACCAGATACAATGCTCGCTGTAACGTCAAATCTAGCAACATCAGCCATATGCAAGTTGCCACTGTAAATCTCAATTTCCAATTGATGCTCATTGATAGGATCCGTTGATAGTAATGTTGGATCAGTTGATGTTACATTTGGCATTGTGATATCGTAAGTTGTTATTTCTTCCTGTTTCGCTTCAATTGGTTTTGGCTTCTCAAGTGTAACACCCATTGAACCGAGAATCTTTCCAACCAAATCGGCATCCGTTTGATCAGGTTCAATATCCATCGTCTTAATTTCCGGTTTCTCTTCAGTCTTTACTTCTTTATTGCTCTGATGATGCTGTTCCTTACTGTGTTCTCTGCTAGAATGATGCTGGTGATGCTTCGAGTCTTTTGAACCTTTATGATCTTTAGACTTGTTGGATTTGTCCTGTTCATGGCTTCTGCTCTTATCACGATGCTTATGATCGCTTCTTGACTTACTGCGCTCATGTGATCTATCACGAGACTTTCTGTCCTTTGAACGGCTCCTGTGCCTGGATTTGCTTCGGTGACGGTCACTCTTCTTGTGCTTTGATGATTGCGACGATGATTTGTGATGATGCGAATGATGATGATGATCCTTTCCACGAGACTTACTTCGGCTTCTTGAACGATTATGCGTTTCCGATTTTCTTCCTGTTGATGATGAAATTGATGGCGATGAAAGTGGTGAGCTGGCTGAATGGCCACTAACATTTAATGAGATTGAACGACTCAAATCGTAGCGATCTTTGTGAATTTCGTCAGCTGACAAAATGGATTTTACAATAGCTGACTCAACATCATCGACAGGCATCAGAACATCCGATGGAGCGGATTTTGTTTCAATAATTTCTTCTCCTTTGTGTGTTTTCACTACGAGATTTTTATTCTGTGCCAATGCATCAAGTTCTGATTTCGTAATAATCTCAAGCTGATGCTTATTTTCATCTTCACGCCATTTAGCCAATTCGTCACTGGCAAGTGCTGATGGTGGCAATTCAACCAATTGCTTTGGTGTCAATTTCCTGGCGCAAATCTTCTCCAGCAGCGTTTTGTTCTTCACATCACTTAGATTGAACTTGAGCGAACGATATTTTGTCTTATACTTGTCACGAGTATCTTTATTGAAGAAATAAAACATTTCCTTTTCGATTTCCTTCGCAAACTCAACAATTTCTCCTTCCGACATTTTCGGTATATCGGGATGATCGAACTCCTGCATTCGCTGTACAAGAGTATCTTTTAAGATTTTGCGTACATTTAAACGCTCTTGTTCAATCTTCAATTTGCTACTGTTTGTGGTGGTCGGTGATCTGTCATCTGATGTTTGGTGTTTTAATTTCTTCGAGTCGTGTTTTGATGATGCCGATGATGACCGACTGGAAGTTGATGTTACATTTGATGACTTTGATAGAGCTGGCGATAATTTTGGTACGCTCGGACTGGAAGGAGTTTTCATATTAACAGTTGAACGATTTGAACTGGAATTGATATGCTGACTTTTAGGTAATGTCAATTGTGGTGATTTGCCTGCCGGCACTGCCGTTGCTGGTGTTATGCCTGTATGAATTTTAACTGGATTTGAAAATAAATCATCAGCTGCTGGTGTTGTTGGAGCTGATGAATTGTGACTGTGACTATGCTTTAAAGGTGAATTCTGCTGTGTCAATGGAAACGACGTTGCGCTATGTGTAGGTGTTGTTGATGTGGGCGTTTGTGGTTGAGATGATGAATCCTTATTGCGACTTCTGTTGATGAGCGTTTCTGCTTGTGGTGATCCAGGCTTGACAGGCTCACAGTTGAGATTCTGTTTAAGCCATTGGCTTAGTGATGTCCACTGCGGCCATTTGCTATGCGGTAGGATTTTGCCCGTCGTTTTGTCATAAACAATCACCTAAAAATGACACAAAATGTTGATTCAAGATTCCGAATTTTAAACAATTAAACTTACATTTCCACTCTGGTCCTTCAGTATATTGCCTCGTTTTACTTCCTTTGTTTCATGTTTGTTCTCCGTTTTGATCGAATTGGATGATGTTGATTTTTGCAATTGTGGCCCATCATCGAGATGCGTTGTGGCATGATTTCTTATGCAATCGTCACTGCAATAGATCGAATCTGTTCGTGCTGGCATTTGCTGGCATACCGCACACATCGTTTTAAAAGCATCTTCATCCTTAGAGTCATCTTGGGATTTTGCGAAAAATTTTGTAAGCTTTTGTTGATTCAGTGGTTTCTTATTGGGATCAGAAACTATTTTAATGACTGGACCACCACCACCTTCAGCAGCTTTACAATTGGGACAACGCCACTCAACTCCCATACCTTCCATTTCCTTGCCCATTGCTTTTGTGACATTAACGCACTTACCATGAAACCAGTCTTCGCATTTGTCGCAACAAATCATGAATCGATTGTTGTGCGGTTGCTTGCAAATGCACCATAAGCGATCAGGATCATCTTCAGAATTCCAAGTGCCATCCGAATTTAAATCGTCCATTTCTTCTTGGACTACTGTACTTTGGCGACGACTATTGCGTCCGCTGCCTTCGCTTTTGTTCAAGCTTGATCGTCGACTTGAATTTCGTGAATCTGGATCTTTATTTGAAAGCGCTTTTTCAACCTTTGCGACTTTTCCGCCAGTGGGTGGCAATGAAATGCTTATAGTATCGCCTTGAGCACGTCTTTTAGCGCCTCGAGTTGTTGGAGCTTCGATAGGCGGTAATGTTATTACACGCCCATTACGAACAACTTTAATCGCGTCCTTGGCAGGAGCTTTCGTGTTCAAAATTTTCGGATGTAAATTTGAATCCATGGAAGTTTCTGCCATCTCTGCACTTGAATGCATCATCGATGAAGATGCCGAAACAGAGGTTTTATGCAAAGGAGCATGATCGAAATTCATCAAATCGCCGCCCTGAACTTTCAGCAGCTCATCGATTGCTTCATCACCTAACACAGCAATTAGTGCGTCACCAATTTCTTCCATACCAGGAACAGTTCCGTCAGCAGAATCCATTTGCTCAAGGCTACTTAAGCTTTGATCGATCGTCTCGGCCGATGTGTTTGTGTCCATCATTTGAACAATGTTTGGAATTGTGGTTTGCGACTTTTTGTCGCCTTCGGGAAATGTTTTCTCCAGATCTTTAACCATCGACTCAACAAAATCAATTTCTTGAGCACTCTTCAACGGTGTTGATTGAACAGATATTTGAGTTGGAAGCTGCGTGTTATTATTCTTCATGTAGCTGACAGTGAGTGGAACAAACTGGGCAACGGGTTCTTTACGTATTGGCAATGGACTACTTTTTATTTGTGGAGTTTTTTTAACTTCTTTCACAACATTCTTTGAGACACCACTTGTCGAAGGACGTGTTGACACAATAATTTTTTTTGGTGATTTTCCATACTTTTTCTTCGGCTCATCATCATTCTGGGACACGTCATTTCCCTCCAAAAAATCTTTAAATGTCATACTCTTCTGACGATTTTTCCGATATTTTCGTTTTCGCTTCCCTTTCTTTCCGAAACGATCGTTGACACTGAAGTCCATATCATTATCATCGTCAGATTCGGAAAAGCTGATTTCCTCTTCGCCTTCTGACTGTTCATCATCGTATTCCTCGTCATCATCGCCGTGCATCTCACCGGAATTGCTATCGTCATCATCGTCGTCTGAAATAGCCTGTTGACGAGCTGCTTTTACAGCTGTTTTGTGCTTCATTTGTTTTTCCTTTCCGGAGGAGCTTTTCGCGGTTGATTTTATAGAGCCTTTTGATGACTTACCAGCAGGTTCTGGTGACAATGTAAGTGGTGTATAGCAGTGATCATTTTCGATAATCTTTCGACGGAAATTGAAATCGATTGGCATCAATGTTTGTGGATTGTCAACCCCCCCCAGATCTAAAAATGGAATTATTCTGTAAAAAAAAACAACAGCTACAGCATAATGATACTTACGTAAAACATCATTAGCAAATTTGCGAGCCTGCTCGGATGGATAAAATTGCTCCAATCTCATTGTTACATGTGGAGCTTCGTCCTCAGAAGTGCTACTTAATTGTTTGATTTGTTTTTCCAATTCTTCTTCGTCAATTTCTTCATTAATATGTTCAGCCAGATATTGTTGGCGCAAAAGCTGATATTTTTCGTTTCGCTCTTGTTCAATTTCTTCAGATATACTTGGTGTTGGTGATGTTTCACGTAGAACTGTCACAGCTGTATCCGCTTTGCCTTTGCTGACTGAAAATTAGCAATAAAACAAAAAGAAACAAAATTAGCATAGATGTTAGAGATGCTTCTCAAAAAGAGCAAGCAAGATAGAAAGAGTTTTGCTGCCAAGGCCGTTAACCAAATAAAAGCGCTTGGCTTGGTACCTACCCAGTAGATTTTGCAGAGCTTCGGTATCGGTTCCAATTTGACCGCTCTTGTTCATCACAATCACAAGATTATGATTAATAGGTTCATCGTTAGCCAGTATCTTGAATGCCGAATGGGACATTTTTTCTGTTGATGGACGCTCGCTCTTTCTTCTCTCTCGCTCTTCGAATAAAAGTGTGCCCACGAAAATTTTTAATCACTATTTATGAGCCTTAGGCGTCATTTTCAATGCTTAATTAATAATTCAGAAAATGTATTATCACTCAAGTTACACAATTGAAATGTTTTCGGCTTAATTAATGCAGATTTAGCTGGCTAAAACAGTTAATATCGCCTTATGCGAACTTTTTTTATGGTTCAAAATTTTAGAGCTATGTATCCATGAATAATGTCACATATTATTTAAATGCACAAATGTCTGATCGTTTTGAAAAATATATAATTTTCTCTAAAGATTTAGCCATTTAATAAAATTGCCGAAACACTTTGGATAATAATTTGCTTGACAAGAGGACAAATATTAAAATTCTTCTAAAATAATTAAATAAAAAACATCACTTACGGATTTCACAGGGAAGTCAACTATTCCAGTTTTTGTTGCAATTAAAAATTTGCCGAATTTATTGATTTAAAAGTCTTCTTTCGGGTTCTGACACATTATACTTCCAGAAACAGCTTGGAAGAATATTTTTCTTTATCGCATGCATATAAGAAAATGGAGTTTTGTGACTTTCCAAGTAAGTTTATCATTTTATTTTATATATTATTTTTTTTTTTACACATCCTTATTCTTTCAGTGGATATGTCGCCTTTATCCTATGAATTCGAAGATTTTTTTGCGAAGGACGGTGGTTCTCTAGACGAAGAAGTCACTACTATAAATCCCGATGAATTCTTGAATCTGGACGAGTTTAAAACTGAAAACGAGTCGCCACCATTACAACAGTCGCTAGAAACTCCACCCATAAGTCCGCAAAGCAGTTCAATAATTATTGACAACGCACTATATCAAAATATTCGATTTATTCCCATCACAACTTTAAAGTGTTCATCTCAGCAATTTACACCAAAGCCAACAAAAAAGATTAAAGTTCTGTTTCCAAAGCCATCGTCATCATCAGATTCTGACACAAATCCAAACATTCATCAAACAGACATGATAAGTATTAATCCCAAAATACCGGTAACCCCAGTTGATCGTGCAATCATAAAACAACAGAGACTGATCAGAAATCGTGAATCCGCAATACAGTCACGAAAAAAGAAAAAGGATTACGTCGTGACCCTCGAGACAGAAAATTCAGTATTGCGCAAAGAAAATTGTTTATTGAAAGCTGAGAATTCGCGACTAAAGGAAAGAATCAACGTATACAGTAAATTTACCTGCCGATGTGCCAGCACAATATCGAACAAATTAACAACAGCAAGGAATGGGACTTTTATGCTGGCCGTAATTTTTCTTGTTGGCTTTAACATTTTCCCAATGGGGAACCTTTTAAATTCTCACTACAAGCAGCCGTTAAAAGAACAATCTCACGAGTTCCACTCGAGAAATTTACTATTCGCAAATGAAAATATATCCATTAATGGAAATAATACTGAGACACTCGAATTATCAGAACAATCGATATACTTGAATCAAACTACAAAAATCCTGAATGCGAATATTGAAAATATACGCCGATGGATTCCGGCTCCAGATCTTAATGTCACTTATCCGAAGACCTTTGACTTCGAACCTGATCCGATGCAGGACAAATTGCTAAAGATGTATGAAGAGACGTGGGAACAGTCACAAAAATCCAATAAGAAGAAACGTAAACCCAAAAAGAATCCAGCTGAGCCTGTTCAGTTATACAATCCGAAAAATAATCTTGTAAAACTCAGCGAATTCTTTGAGGAAATTCAACGCAAAGATGATGTTTTCTACGTCTTTTCATTTAGAGCCGATCATCTTTTGCTACCCGCAAGTGACAATAATTATAACGTGTCACAAATAAAGATGAATTTACTAATGCCGCGAAGTAATGGTAAGTTTCTCATGTGCTCCGTCTTTTGAAAACATTTTTTATGACAACATTTTTTAGATTCAATGACCAACGACAAAATCACAATGCTTCAAATCGAGACGCTAATAATCAACACATCACTTATACAAATAACAGAGAAATCCATTCCATCATCATTTAAGATGACACACAATTCAACAGCAGCATCATGCAATGAGAAGGAGCCGCTGAGAAGCAGTCAAGAATTTAATTCCACAAAAAACATTCAAAACATGCAGCCACCGATGGGGCCCCTCACTAAAGACAAATTTCCTCCTTCGTACTATAATAGCTTCGATTTTTTGAAATATATGGGAAGAAAATGAATGAATTGAATTAATTTTATTTGTCCCCGGGGACATTTTGTCTTTTAGGTATGGCTTTCTGAAAATGAAATGAATGAATAAAATTATAACAAGTGTGCAATTTTTAACGGTCGTTTTGTTTTGACAGAATCAAAATTTCAAGGGTTGGGAACGGAACATAAAAAATTAAAACAACAAAGTTTTTGGACGGTCACTCTGTTTAATTAAAAAGCTAGCTGAATTACTTCGAATTAGAGTAATCAGGCATCGCCACTGGTGCAAGTGAATAAGAAGATGCTGAAAAATAATCAAAGTTCACGAAAAAAGATGCAGGTTAGCAACATTAAAGAAACTTTTAGAATTTTCTCTAATTTATTTTTTTAAACTGTTACAGGTATCTTTTGTGATAAGAGATGCAGAAGAAAAACGTCACAAACGTGGTGCTAATGCACTACAGCTTGATCATAACAATGGTCGATTGTTTAGCTGCGGACGGGACTCAATTATTCGTGTATGGAATTCAAATGCTTCGTCAATGGATAATTCTTACATACAGTCGCTGGAACATCACAATGATTGGGTTAATGACATTGTTCTCTGCTGCGGTGGAAGAAATTTAATAAGTGCAAGTTGTGACACAACCGTAAAAGTGTGGAATGCTCATAAAGGATTTTGTATGTCAACTTTACGAACACATCGCGATTATGTTCAAGCTCTAGCCTATGCAAAAGACCGAGAACAAGTAGCGAGTGCGGGTCTTGATAAGCAGATTTTTCTTTGGGATGTTAATACACTGACGGCTCTCACTGCTAGTAATAACACAGTGACTAGTGAGTGTTTATCTCAGCCTTTCCTTTCAAGCCGCTTATTATTTTAATTTATTTTTTCTATTATAGCTTCGTCACTAACCGGTTCAAGACACTCAATCTATGGATTAGCAATCAACCCATCTGGAACAATCATTGCTAGTGGATCTACAGAGAATGTAATACGTTGTTGGGATCCGCGAACATGTAATCGACTCATTAAATTGAAAGGGCACACAGAGAATATAAAATCATTAGTGATTTCAACAGACGGTAGCCAAATATTGAGTGGCAGTAGTGACGGAACGATCAAACTGTGGAGCGTTGGACAGCAGAGATGCATTCAGACAATTTCAGTACACACCGAAGGAGTGTGGACGCTACTGGTCAATGATAATTTTACGCATGTTATATCGGGCAGTCGTGACAAGAAAATTTACATGACAGAAATACGCAATCCTTATAATTCTGTGCTAGTTTGCGAAGAAAAGGCACCTGTTCTCAATATGTGTTACAATCTAGATCATACAGGCATATGGGTAACGACTTGGAATTCTGATATCAAAATGTGGAAACTTCCGAAAATGAATGTGGAAAAAACGAGTCAACAAAATTCATCCAATCTTTCTCTCAATGAACAGCAACCAATCACTCCCTTCAACATTACCGAAGAAAAATGTATCAAAGGTGGTGCTGCCATTGAAAAATATGCAGTTCTGAATGACAAACGCTTTATGGTCACACGAGACACTGAACAGAATGTTGCCATTTATGATGTATTGAAAGTGATTAAGGTTGAAAATCTCGGCGTGGTGGACTTTGATGAAGTTGTCAAATTACGTAACAAGATGGTTTATGTGCCCAATTGGTTTACTGTCGATCTTAAAACTGGTGTAAGTATTTCGCACAATTTGAGTTTGTTTCATTCCGTGCTAATATTCTGATATTTTATAGATGCCAACAATAGTTTTAGGACAAGATGAAGTTGACTGCTTTGCTGCGTGGGTTTCAGCGACAGAAGCGGGTTTGGGAAGTGGACATATTGAAAATGGATCTGACCCGAAAGTGAATTATGGCAGTCTTTTATTACAAGCTCTTCTCGAATATTGGCCTCAACCGATGGCTGACATGGAAAATGACATTAGGGGCAATGAGTATTTTAAGGTACCCAAACATACACCAATTTTATTCAGGTATGATGCCTTCCCAAATTACAATTGAGAATGATTGATTTAATTCAGTCTATTTATTTATGAATATTTTAGTGAGGTCGGCGGCAGAACAGGATGCAGATTATTAGTCAGGGATGCCGCTGGTGATACGGAAAGTGCGTTGCTTCATGAAGCTGTTCCATCATGGGTTGCTGATGTTGTTATCGATCGAAACATTCCTCGGTTTATCAAGATACCCTTCTATCTTTTGCCACATGTCACGATGCTCAAACAAGATCGAATGAAAAAAGTGAGTCACTTTCATGTAGCTGTTCAAACATTTCATCGCCTGATACTAATAATGTTTTTTTTTTATTATTATTAGGATCGTTTGATTGCGAATGAGTTTATTCAATGCCGAAAAGTTTGTGAGCACGTTCTGGATAAAATTTTAATGGAAATTCCACCAGCAAATGGAACAGGCGTCAACTCAAACTCATCACAGAATAACAGTGATGCAAGCGATGGCTCACAAATTCCTGCTGAAGATAAGATTGAACTTCTATGCAACGACGTTGTATGCGACCCATCTATGGATCTTCGAACAATTAAGCACTTCATTTGGAAACAATCGAGCGATCTAACATTTCACTATAAAACAAAGCCAAACTTTAGTTAAGATAGTTAAGCTGGTTCTTTAATTTTTCCTTAAGTTTTATGTTGCGCAATAGTTTTCAAAACAAGAAAAAAATATTGTCATCATTTTAGTCAGTTGCTGATAAATAGCCAGCAAATATATTTAACTACAACAAAAAAAATCCATCTTCAAAGTCCATTGAACTTCCTGATGAAAAATATTGCATTTAGAAGATGATGTCTCAGCTCCCTAACAATCCTGTCATCTTTATTTATATGTTTTGTGATATAGTTATTAATTACTGATCAAAAAAATTAACAATTTGAAATATAGAAAATCTACAAACAAGAGAAACTATGTTTATCCCAAAATATTCGAGCCAGATTTTTTTTTATCATTCATCGTTCCGCGTCGATAGGGTACAAACGTAACGCAGGTCAGCCTTGACTGTTTTAGGTATAACTAGTTCTTTGATGGCATCGTTAGAGTTCAGTAAAAACAGAACGCGCCATAGACATATATTTCGTAAGGATTTCAGTGGATAAGTTATTAAAGCGAGTTGTCGTCCAACTGTCACGATTCCATTTTCAGCTTTGTTGACATATTTGAACCAAGATTCGGGATAGAAAATTGACTTCCTGTCAATAGACATACGTTCTCCTGTATCCCGACAGAAGAAGTTCCAAGGGTGTGTAACGAATGTATTAACCTGAATTATAAATTAATTAATAGAATTTTGAGAAACCACGTAGAACGTGTCGTAAACAATTTTTTTTCCCTCACCATAAAACTTTGCCCTGGACCGAGATTTGTATAATGGACATTTTCGCCTCTAAAATTAATCCAATAAACATCCACAAAGCGTTCTGTTGTATTTTTAAATGACACAAAACTACGAATATTCGATTCGATCGACCTCAACATTCCTTTTTTTCTTTCTTCATTACAGTATGCAGCAGCACTCGATAATTTCTGAACGTCCACTGTAATTTATTAGTGTTTTGAAAATTTTGTGCGAAAAATTTCAAATTTAATAAGATTAGAAGTGTCTGTGTAATAATTCTTCAGACGTATCAAGAATGTCTTGTTCCATCGCAATCATCTCCAAAGACGTATGTAGGGCATTTTCTTTAAAACAGCTTTAAATTTTGAAGCTTTACTGTTTTTTTTTTGTTTTCAAGATTATGATCTTTTTTGTTATTAAAAATGTTCACTTTATGTTACGATTGTACAATGTATTTAGCTGATAATGATTAGACTATTTATAAAATGGTATCAATTTGCACATACATGCTCACAGTGATGTGAATTAGACCGAATTTAAATAGATTTAGTTCCAATGATATCAATTTCTTCTACATACATATGTAAACATATAAAATTTAACTTTGAGTACGTTCAGTGAATTTTTGAATTTTTACCGTTGATTATTTTTACTTCAATCTCGACTTCAATTGTTACATTCTCAGATACATAAACATATAACGTTAGAAATATTGTAACTTTTGATTAAACATTCGATAATTGCTTGTAAAACCTTTCTGCTACTTCCAGAACTCCCCGCTCTACATATACACAGCCGATGTTGATAAGGAGATTGAACTCCAATATCGTATTCATTCAGCTTTGGACATTATTGATGAGAAATGTAATCCAGCAACAACAAATAAAGCAGACGCATTGAGAGATTTATTCTTGGGATTGCTTTATGCAACTGAAACTTATAAGATGTAAATTATATATTTTATTTCCATTTTACAGTTTTTGTTATACATAATTTTGTTATTTTTTACTTCACAGTTACGGCTACATGTCCAATACAAAAATCAAATTCATTTTGGTCGTTGATTCGCTTAATTCAGCCCTTCGTGAAAATGAAATTAGAACAATGTTCAGAGCGATTCATTCAGAATATGTAAATTTCATCAGTAATCCTTTTGTGGTCCCTAATGAACCAATCTATTCGAAGTATGCTTGCCTTAAATTGTCTAATTATTTTTGTACTTCTTATTATATTTATTCTCTTCCATTTCACAGAACTTTCGACAGGAATATCAAGAGCAAATTAATGCTTCAGCAATCATCAATTTAATTGAAATGTCTCGCTAAAAAATTTATCTAATAAAAATTCCTTCAATGTTCTCAATATTTTTTCTGCTTGCTTTTTGTCTTATAATGCATATAGACACAAACATCTATGTAGAGTTTCATTTTGCCCTTTATGTTTGAAGCGTCTATTGTGCCAATGGCACACAATACTACATAGATCATACGAAAATATTCCAAACTTGTCGCAATTAATGAAAATTAAAAAAAAAAGTCCAGAATACAAAAGAGCTCAACATTGGCCTTCTTGTCGACCCACAAAATTTATTATCGGTCATAAAAATTCAATAAATGAGCTTTCTGTGTCTTCATAGAAAAATTATTATGTGGTAAAGCCTTTTTTGAAAAGGACATTTATTGGAAGAAAATATTCAGGCCACGACATCACACCAGAATGATGATGAGCACTCGAAACTAATCCTCAAAGCAATTAATTAATAGCCAGTCAGCCTAAATTATATCAATTAAATTGAAAGAGAATTTTCGTTGTTGTCTTTTTTTTTGCGGCATCATGTGAGGTTGTGTCAGCATTGCGCAATCTCAATGAGAGCTGAGAAATGCGAGAGTTTACGAAGCTCCACATGGCATTTTCAAGCGTGTCCTTTTGTATTTTTATGTTGCTATAGACAACTTTGATCCTTTTTACACTCACCGCTCTTCGCATATCGAGGAATAAAAGGAAATGTTTTGCAATTTATATTTTTTTTTTTCCATTTATATTCGGTTCGCATCTGATAGGAGTCTCAGTGAGTGTTTGGTCGCGAGAGTGTGTGGTTCGAATAAAACATAAAATCAAATAACATAGAAATATTACATTCGGTAATATAGTGAATATATGGAAAAGCTCTCGCAATGAGTTTTTCCTCGTTTATATTAAAAGCAAATTAGAAGAAAATTGTTTCTAATTGAATTTCCATCGTTGGAAAGTACTGTTCGCATTCTATGCGATCGGATCTAAAAATCGCTTTGATCTCAAGTGAAATGTGAACGAGTGTCGTCAGTATCGGTGGGTTCATTCAAATGGGTTTTAATATTTATGGATTTTTTTGTTATGATACTTTTATATTTGCCTACGTAAAAAAAAACCTCTCGAGCAGGAAACTAAAATTAACATCATTAGAAATCGATGAATGAAAATAAATTTCACCTTTTATTAAATGATATCTCGCGCCGTCGATGGTTGGTTGGTTGGTTGTCGTCGAAAGTGAATTCGAGTGAAAAGTTTTGAATTTGGGGTATAAAAAGGAAAATTTTACGATTGGATTTGTCATGTGATAGCCAAAAAAAAAAATTTGTTTTTAGTGGGGAGCCAAAAGAGCTTTCAGTGCGAATGCGGCAGAAAAAAAGAAAACAAAGAAAAAGAATCGCGTTCGGAAGCTTAAAGATAAATAACATTTTGAGAAATGGATGCGACCTAGTTTTGTTCATCATTGATTTCTTAACAAGACAAAAATCACTTGAGTGTGGGGAAGCGAGAAAGAGTAGGATTTTGGAGATAATGCCTTTCTACGTTTCGGGGGATTTTCTTTGAAGGAATTCGAAAAAGGTACAGAGATCTCTTAGGGAGGAAGGAAGGGCACAAGTGAAGGAAAAAAAATTCCATTCAAAGTGTTTGCATTCTCGTACTGTTTGTCGTGTTGTCGGCTTGAAATGACAAAAGAGAAAAGGGATGAATGGAGCTCTTAAAAGCTCAAAGAGTCACATAATACTGAAATTGCACAATTCACTTAAATTGAAACTATATATTTTTTTACAATCTTCTAATTTATTAAGATTTCCTTATCACACCCGACCCTCGAAGGGTTAGAAGAAAATAATGTCTTGAAGTTAATACGATAATCGAGGAAATTTATTATTTTTCTCCATTTAAGAAATTCTTGTTATTGTTGAAAAAAAAAAAAAAAAAAAAACTAAATTGATTTTCGATTGAATTCCTCTCCATGAACTTGGCACTCGCGCTGCTTGGTTGTGTGTCTCGCAGTTGATGTTTATCGATTTGTACTGTTTGCTGAGCTCGTTACGGCGTGGGAAGTTTTATTTTTTCCTTTTTTGCTTCAAATTTATTTAACTTTCTGTTCTTTCGGTCCATGTCCAGACTGGGCTTAGAAATTGATGTTTTGCCTCTTAAAATTAAGAGTTTTTTTTTTGTGGGAAAGTTTATAGCGAAAACAGTTTCAATGGGGAAATTGTGGTTTGCTTAAGCTTTCTGGATTCCATTGTGGATAATCTTAAATGATCCCTTACAATTTAGATTGGATTTCATTCAACTGGCAAAAATGTATTTTTTTATCTCCTCATCTCATTCGCTTAATTTTAAATTAATTAATTTATTGTCAAAGAAATCCCACGCCAATTTCCCGCTGATTGAGCTGGTATTAGGCAAAACGAGAAATTCTTGATGGCAGGGATTACATCAACAATGTCCTTGTCATTTACGGGGAGGAACTCACTGAGCATGAAATGACTGTTAGTTTTATCTGATATTGTTGTGCTATTGTTTATGAATTTTCTTTCTTGGCAAAACAATGAAGGCCAAATGAATTACCTAAGTAAAGCGATTGGAAAACGGGAGGATTAAGGTAAATAAGGGCTTTGGAGAAAATATTATCTTATTTTCATGTAATTAGTGAATTAAATGTACAACAACCAACAATAATTATGTAAACAAACGAAAATTTTCTTCCTTATTAAATTTTAGTCTCGTGCCGTCAGAAGAAAAACGCTCAATCAGAAATTTATTCTGATCTCGAACGCGAACAAATTAGCAGCAGGAATATTATTCAGAATAGCATAAACAATTTATTTCATCAGCTTAAACAAACCATAAATGGCATTAAGCTCACACACATTCTGCGGTGTTTGTATATCAAACAGCTTTTTATAATTCTTTTTTGTATCTCATAATAACACTCAAACACAGATGCATAAATGGGGGGTGTATTTCATTGGCTGGAGCGGGGATAGAAAGAAAAAGTTTTCCACTATTTTGCCTTTCCTTCTGTCACACAGATATTTTTGTATGATAATTAAAATATTAAAGGGATAAAAAGGAAAATAATTTCCGTTTTTATGGAGATTATTAAGTAGAAAGGAACGAGAAGAGCTAAACGAATAACGAAACATTACGTTTCGAGACAAAAGGAAAATAGAATTATGCAAATAATGATGCCGATTCTAAGAAGGAGCTTAATCCATGAAAAAGGCTTTGAGGTTAGAAAAATATTTTCGTAAGGAAACCGTTCAATTATGTGGTGTTTCCTTCCTCTTGTTTCATTAGCATTTGAAGCTCTAAGAAATTCTCATGAGACGTCTGTTTCGGAAGAAATTCCATTGTTATCATATTTATGTCAAATATTCATCAAATAACACAGAAATTTATGTTGATTTCGGCGACATTTTCGATGTTTGCCGTCGTTCTTCCTATAATATAAGTAGAACGCCTCCCTCGTGAGGAACATTTCTTTCCCTTTTTTTGCGTGCCGCTCATCGAGGGGTTTGGAGGGTGAACGAACATTGATTTAAAATCATTTGCGAAAGCGCCTCAAATGTATTTAGGGCCGCTATGTTTACACAGGATATTACATGCTCGTAGATATTTTTTTTCTCATATGAAGAAAGAAAATTTTGCCTTGGAGCACATTCAAACAAGACGAAATATTTTGCTGTCGTATTTTGCTTTCGATACATTTCCGAAACGCTTCTTTGACTGTGATTAGTTTTGATTTGATTTTTATGTGATCTTTAGCCGTCTCAATAACTTTCGGGGACATTTGGGGACATAAAGCACTGAAGAGACGACGCAGGCGAGTGGGTAAAATTGAGGGCCAATGCAAATTGAACTTTTTTTTTTAAGCGAATAGAGAAAGTTTTCTGATGGAAATTTGCAGAGAAATGGAAAAACGTTTGAATCATAAATTACCAGATGATGCTCGGATATTTTTGGCATAAAGGACTGAAAAAAAAAAGTTTCTCTATACAGATAAGCGCAACGCGGGAGCACTATTAAACCACCATCAGTGCCATTTCGACGGTGTGTATGGAAACAACAACAAAAACCGAAGCGGCAAGCGCAATGAATTTTATTTAACTGAGACATATAAATAAGAAGAGACCCGCAAATAATGAAATTACGGTTTGGTTTTTTTTTTTTTTTTTCGGTTAAATTTATGAGCCAAATTGGAAGTGAACGAAAGCGATTATGATATACAGATGCTTATTTTTTAAGATTGCAAAATTTAAATTTATTAGACAATCTGCAGGCAAAGTCGAACGAGTCCTTTATAGATGCATAATTTAAATTGTACATATAAAACGATCGAACTTTTTAACGATGGTTGTTGGCGCACGTTGCCATGGATGATGACAGTAAAAAAGGAGCAGAAAAGTTCATTGATATTTTGTATGCTGACACGAGAGCAGTACAGAAAGGTGGAAAAAAAGTACAAAATATAAAGCATCGTGTCATTTAGTGAATTTAATTGCGTTATGCTTTTACTGAACCCTCTCACTGCATTATTCATGGTAAAGCTTGTTTGGAAAGTTGTGTTTCAGAATGTAGCAAGCAGACGATAATTTAAAGGGGTTAATTAGTTACTGTTCACTATCTCTCGTTTTGAAATCTAATTGAGTTTTCACTAAGAAATTAATACTCATTACATTGAGTGGGAAGTGATGAATAGTGTTTCAGAACAATATTATTGTAGGGTTCCTGAATCTTCGAACATTGAAAATTAAAAATGAGAAAGTTTAAAAGTTAATTTAGTTGATTTGATTTCTACATATACAAGTCTCATGCCAGTCATTAGGTTCTGTTATCATATCAGATACACAATGGCAAAATAAACTTTCAGCATTCCCAGAAGATTTGTTTAGGGTCGTTTCATAAATGATGTTTTACAAAATATTTAACGAGTTGATTTCTTTTGCCTTTTAATTAGGAGTGAAATTTTAATTATTCATGGCAGGCACAAATGTAAATGATACCAACGCAATATGAACTCGCATCAATTAGTTAACTTTTTAGGCAAAAATTAATTAAAACTTCCAACTGGAAAAAAAATTGCAAACTTTTAAAAAGCAAGTTCTCATTGCCTAATAAGCAAGGTTCTGCATTTGATGTATGATATTGAATATTTTATGCAACATAAAACAACTTGAAAATTCTCTCTCTCTTTTTCGCTCTGAAAAGCGTTCTAACCAATAAATAAAAATCCAAAATGAAATAAATATGTTATGAAGCCATTAGCATAAAAAGCATCAAAACTTTTTTGTTCTGTTTTCGTTGAATTTAATTTTTTTTAATAAAATGCGATATAAAAGCTTAAAACATTTTAAATGCGGCAACCATACTCATATGCTTTACATGACAGGAATTCATTTGGTCGGAACTTGATGTGAATCAATGCGCCAAAGTTTTTTTTTCTTGTTTTTTTAGAAAATTCGAAGCGTAAATTTTGCAATTTTTAAAAACAAAATGAACTTTTTTGGCAGCTCGGGAATTTATGGATTGGGGAATTTTTTGACATTTATATGCATTGAACCGTCACAGGATTCAATTTTTTTTTTTTTTGTAATGAATATTTTATATGGAAAAATTTTCATTTTCCACCAAAACATCGAGCACAAACAACGATCAAGTGATTTTATTTGTTCTCAGTGATTTTATTTGTTCTATTGTTGAACGAAAAAAAGAAGAAGATTATTCACATGTCTCGCAGCGATTTCACGTTGAGAATAAATGACACAATTAAAATATTCATTCCCATTATTTTCTATTTCAGATTGCACAATTATTTTACTCACTCGACAACTCGTGCAACATGAAACGTTTCCATAATCAATCTGACATCGAAGTGCAATGGAATTGTGTGCTAATTGAAATTGACGGCATTAGCCGTGAAACAATAACGATGCGTTAATGCATATCGAACATGCGTGTAATTTAATCCATGTGAAGTAATGAAGTGATATAAAAGAAGATTGAGTTAAAATGAATTGCATTTAAGAAAATTGAAAAACACAAAAGAAAAGAAGTAGTGAAAATTTAATTTCCGTCGAAGAAAAACGTTCAAGCTGATTTTTTGCGGGATTTGCTTTAAGGAAAGGGGGTCCGTCAAAGAAGGTAGAACGGAGGGAATTAAAAGCTTCTGGCAAGCCCGAATTTTCCGCAGCTCTGGAAAATCAACGGGCAATCCCAACCCAACCCTCCAAACCGTAAGTATTACAGAATAAGTATTACACAATTCAATTGGAAATTGTTTAATTATTTTCCCTTCTTTTTTTTTACCTTATTATCAATTTTTTTTACCTTTTCTCATCATGCCATTATTTTTAAAAAGCTTCTTATTGAAAAGACCAGTTTGGCACGGAAACACTTGAGAAAAAAAAAACGACGCAAAATGAAAATCGTTTTCTTTGTCTTGTCCTTTTCGTATTCTCTTCAAAAGACAATTTCTTGGAGCCAACGACGAATAAATAATAAAAAAAAGTTTAATTAAAAAATGTTTACGTTCTAATTCGGGGATTATTCGCATGTTCGTATATATGTATCTAGTTCATACTGCCCCTTCCTCAATGAGATTAGAGAAAAACCAAAGAAACGAACTGAGCCGGAACTTGAAACCATAAGAAAAAAAAATTGGATTCCAAATCAAAAGCGTACTTAATGTATATATCACTTTCAGGTACTAAGGTGCAAAGAAGCGTCCATAATGTTCCATTGGCAATGAAAATATAAATAAAAAAAAACTTTCCTGAAGCACGTCAAATTGTGTCACTTTAAGTTTGCAATACTGATGGAAAAGTTTCAAGTGATTTCTGCTAAAATGACAACGACGATAAAGATAACAGCGTTTCACTTGATATCTTTGCTTAACGAACTAAGGACTTGATCGAAGATTAAGTTTCCCATACCCTCAGTCCCTCAGTATCTAGATTTCCGATGCCTTTTCTGTTCTAAAGTATCTAGATAGAAAAAGTGTATCAAAATAAAAGTGATAACGGCATATAAGATATAACGAACATGGTTATTGATGCCACACGCACAGAAAAGGTTATGATCGTAATTCGTAAGTTATGCTGTGTGCATTTGAATTGCAAACAAATAAATATTCCGCAAAAATAACAAGGAAAGGCGAAAATAACTTTTGTTCAATTGAAGAATGTCTAAAAATAATTCCTGTGCTTCCAGCATCCATAACACGTGCCGCAACAAATGTCGCGAACATAATAGAAAAGTGATTGAAATTACGGTTCAGATCTTTAGCATAACATTTTTTAAGCTTTGTTTATTTTAAAAATATCTTTTCACTTCTGTGATTTTAACTGTGATTGAGTAATCCGCCATTTTGCTACTTAGACAGTGATGTTCAGTTTTTTTTTATGTTGCGGGGAAGACAAACAAATAACGTACAATGATAGCAATACAAATTCGAGCTTCGTAAAACAAAAATAACAGAAATAATATTAGCGAGATTGCATATTTAAGCGACACACAAGAAATTATGTTCATCGAAATTTGCAGAATGACCAGAATTGCGGACGCTGAAGACGACACCATCAAAGTGAACGCGACTTTCATTGCGACGAACAAATAAGTGTGACGAATTTCCGAGCGATGCGGTGCAATGAAAAGATTTTTCAATGGATAAGGCAGCAGAGCCGTTGATTGGGTTTGTCCGAATAAGACAATATTTTTGATCGTTATTTCTTGTTACTCTGGAAACGATTAACATTCAATTAAAGTTCTACATAGCTATATGACAAGCTCCGAATTTCATCAATATCATACCTTACGAAGCCTTCACAGGTTTGCGTGATGTGACAGCCATGAATTTCAAATACTTCCGTGTTCTCGCTATCCTTCGCATATTTGCAATCATTGACTGCCGTAGCTGCATATTCATATAATTCTCGGCGAACACACGGAAACTGGTAGAAGATATCTATACTTGACCGAATATTGCGATTAACTTGATCTGATGTTGTGCGAGTTCCACCGTTATCCACTAAATAGATTAGAGCAAGTCCAGAGGCTGTAAGCGAGACGCCCTTATGCCACATTTTTGCAAAGCGTCTGTAAAGTTAATTTTTATTAGCGGAATGGAAAAAATGTGGAAAATTATTGAAGCGTAATCTCACATAAAGTTATTACGATGACTTCCATCGTAGGCGACAATATCTACACGATCCGGTTGTTGATAAACTTTGCCATTGGGATGTTCCATTACCGAGATTTTCAGATCTCCAGAAATTGCAATTCGCAGTTGACTTCTTGGATTTAGAAGCAAAATTGAGTGATCTAATGAAACCAAAACTCGAATGCCGTGATGCAAACGAACTTCGATTGTCCCATCAAGATTTGGGACGGGTCCAAAAATGCGATTGAACACCAAGTTGCGTGGATGATTCTCTGCGAACCCTGGCAGATAATTCTGGTCGAAAACCAAGAAAGAAATTAAATTATCATTACAAGCCTAAAGTTAAAACTTACGAAGTAACTGGACATATTCGACGGATTGAGGAACATTGGCAGAGATGGAACGATTTGATGATTCTGTTCTGATTGAAACAGTTGTTTCATCGGATCCTTCTTCATGCCATTGACTGACTCATTTTTGTTCGAAGCTGGAAGTCCTCGCTCGTTCGTGTCAGCACTCGAACTAATGCTGTTGACGATTTGCACTGAAGGCTGCTGCTTGGAATGTTCTAGAATTTTCTGCTTTGGTACGAACGGCTTTGCGCTTAGATTAAGTTTCGGCTTGGCCTGGAGGTTAGAAAAATTCGATTAGAAATGGAAATACTCAACAAATTGGGAAACGCTCACTTTGTTGGTCACCGTGCGAACATATCGTGTGTGTGGCACGGAGCCATTTTTGCACAATGGAACATTAGTTTCAACTGTGGAAGCTTCTTCCGCCATGTTTAGGGTTAGCACTGGCGTTACTTCTGCTGAATTTTCGCAGTTTTCCATTTTTGTTTGAGGTTTTTATAAAGTAGCTCTTTTAATTACCTACTACTTACTTGATGACTTTCACAAATATCGATAATCTAAATTATATCGGATGCCTATTGCAGGAGCGACTTTTCTCAGCCGATATTGCAAATCAAATGACTCATCAAAGTTTGATAGGCCTACTCAGAGGCCTACCTACTTAGGTATTTCACTTACTAAAAATGAACCGTTTTGAAAACCGGAAGGATGTTTTTGAAAACCTTTTGCCTTGCCCTTTGCAGCGTTATAAATAATCAATAATCGCTAAAAATTTGCTCTTGGAGCAGTTGTTGAATTATTTTAGAATGTTAAAATGCGAACAATCAGAACAAATAAAGCGTAATTTTATGGCTTTTATTTTAAGTATTTTTCGAGCACATACATATTTTTTTGTTTCATGATGCGGGGAAATTAGCTGTTGTTTATAATTTAAATTTTTTTAGATTGCGGTTGCGTAACCAACCATTTAGCTGCATTGAACAATGAATAAATAATCTATTTTTAAGGGAGAGACAGAAAATTCATGCAAATTAATGAAAATTTAGGTTTCGCACAACGAAAGCACAAAAAAGATTAAATATAGTAATCACAAGAAAAATGCGCGCCGACTACGACATCGCTGGACATGCAAGCAAGAGCAAATTTAAAGGACACATAAGAAATTGCGGTCATCGAAATTTGCAGAATGACCAGCATTGCGAACGCTGAAAATGATACCATCAAAATGAACACGACGCTCATCACGGCGCACAAATAAGTGAGAAGAGCTGCCCAGAGATGCAGTACAATGAATGGTGTTATCGATGGACAACGCAACAGAACTGTTAGTTGGACTTGCTCGAATAAGACAATGCTGTTGGTTGTAGATGCGTGTAACTCTGAAAATTATTTAAAACATTCAGTTAAGATTCAAAATAACCAAATTATACAAGTCCCACCTGACCAAACCGTCTCGAGTTTGGGAGATTTGACAACCATGAATCTCAAATACTTCAGTATTATCGTTGTCTTTAAGATACTTATACTCGTTGACAGCTGCAGCTGCATGTACATACAATTCTGGACCGGTACAAGATGACTGTAAGAAGACATCAACACTTGACCTTATTTCTCGGTTAACTTGATCTGATGTTGTTCGTGTTCCAGCGTTATCAACTAAATAGATTAAAGCAAGTCCATTGGATGTAAGCGAGACGCCCTTTTGCCACATCTTTGCAAAACGTCTGGAAGGTTAAATTTTGTCAGCGGAATAGAAAAAAAATAAAATTATTAAAGCATTATCTTACACAAATGTATTGCGATTAGTTCCATCATAAGCGACGATATCTACACGATCCGGTTGCTGATAAACTTTGCCATTGGGATGTTCCATTGCTGACAGTTTCAGATCACCAGAAATTGCTGCACGCACTTGACTTTTTGGATTTAGAACCAAAATGGAGTGATCCAATGAAATTAAGACTCGAATGCCGTCATGCAAACGAACTTCAATGGTTCCATCAGGATTTGCCACAGGTCCAAAAATGCGACTGAATACCAAGCTCCGTGAACGATCAACTTCAAATGCTGGCGGATGGTTCTATTAGGTGACAAGGAAATATAGCAACTAAGTAGGTAATTGCACTGGATCAATCAATACCACTTACGAAGCCATTTAAGACATTCGACTGATTGAAGAATAATGGGGAGGCTGGAAAAATTTGTTGATGTGGCACTTGATAAAGTTGTATCGTTGGATTCATCATGGCGCGGCTGATGGATTCATTTTGGTTGCGTTGTACATAAGGCAAATCTGGAGGGGGTTGTTCTTTTGCAATGGCTTTCCAGATTTGCTTGTTGACCGGCAGCATTGAGGGACCGACATGAATTACAGGATACGAATCCTCTCGTTCTCGTGCATTCTCCGCTGGGGCGAATGGCGTTGCGCTGGGATTAATTTTTGGCTAGAATTGGGAACAAGAAATTTCATTGGAAATGGAAAATTCCACAAATTCAAATCGCTTACTTTGTTGACCGCTGTGTAAACGCATCGTGGGCGTGGAGTGCAGTTTCTTTCGTGCAATGTCACATTCGTGCTAGATGTGGAAGCTTCCATTTCTACCATTCTTGAGGTCGTTGCCACTGGCGATGATTCCGATGAGTTTTCGTAGTTTTCCATTTTTTTATGTTTTCCGTTTTAAGTTTAAATAATAGCAGATGACTATCGAAAATTTTATAATTTATTGTAAGTTAATTTGGAGTTCCTCCTGCATGACAATACGTCTTTACTCAATTGAAGCTGAAAACTAAATGGTTTCACGAAATTTAAAAAGCCTACTGCAAATTTTATGAACCGATTGAAACCCGAAAGTTTTCTGATTAATAAATAAATTAATTTATTTGATCGTTAAAAATAAGGAAAAAATCAGAACAAAATTGCATAATTTGCGTGCTGATGATGAATTAATTGGCAATCCTGGAACTAAAAGGTTTTCTAACAATTCGTAACCATCGGGACTAAGATTTGTTGATCCAGGAGATTTGGTACCATCGCCATCATTACACAAATCCGTTGTACAAGATCTGTAGAATGTCCTAAATGTTGGATCATCAATAACTTCATCTAACAATGTCGGAACTTCCTCACAGCCTCTAACGAAAGTATTAATTTTCCCAGGAGGATCCTAAAGAAAATGACACAAATTATATTTAATGTAATTTTCTTATTCTCAGAATACACAAATTATATTATGAATTTATTGCAACAAAAGACTAAACGAAGGAAGGGGGAAAAAAAGGAAGCAATTGCTCAATAGACAAATTGGAAAAAGGTCCCAAGTGTTATTTGATATTTTTTTATGTAAATTCTTATGAGAAAATTCCGCAACGTGACTGTTGTATTTTGTACAGTTGACGTGGCGGCGCGCGAATGCCATTATTTTTTTTCCAATTTTTTATAGGAACAAGAAAAATATGATTTTCACTTTTCTCAGAATCCTTTCCACACACATGAACCTACGTGCCTCAATTTCAAAAACGAGATTTTCGTTTTACTCACCTTCAACTCCTGTCGCAATATTGTACAGTATTTTTTATTACAATTCACAACGCTTTGCCCTTCAACACTCACTGGATCTGTGAGACACCGCATGTCGCTATTTTGTGATGTTATCGAGCAACTATAGCAGCGAAGAGCTGGCGGGAAAAAAGCAAGGAATCGTTTATTTTCTCTGTGGGAAACTTAATCGAAATATTTTTTATTTTCACCAGAAATATTTTCCACTTCAAGTTGAAGAAGAAGAAAAATTGTAAAATAAATTTCCACAAATTTAAGTTTCATTTTTCAATTTTGCTATTTCTTAAGTCGCAAAAAAAGACAAATAATTTCACGTATGAGTGGAGTTTCATAAAATCTCCGGGAATTTTTCTTAAACGCAGTTTTCCTTTCAATTTCACAAGAACTTTATTCGTCTGCGCGAATGATTTTATTTGCGATTCCCTTGAATTTAATTTCGCCGAAAAAAAGCTTCAACAAACAATAAATTTGAATCACAGTTGACTAACTTTTCGCCACCCACGAAAATAATAAAATAATCTGAAGACCGTTCTGAGTGCGATATATTTCCAACGACTTTATTGTGACTAATTTTTGATACCATTCATTGTTTGTATGTCGTTTTTCGCGAACTCGACAAATTTTTTATTAAATTGTCATAATAATTTCAGTCATTTGAACATGAAAATAATTGAGTCAATGATAAGATATGGAAGACACATTAAAGAAGAATTCTGCTGTCAAAGCCCGAATTGTGTTTGGATGCGAAAAAAAAAATAAAAATAAAAACAAAATCTAATTTTAGAAGGACGTTATGAAAGTCTTTTTTCGCACAATCGAGACACTTTAATGGGGTCATTAAACAAGAACGATGAAGCCGCCAGAGAATCTACGAAATTGACGTGACGTGATATCTCTCTAGTGACACATGAACGGTAATGATTAAGTGCGTGATTTTCTCTCTCTCTCACACTCACAACATCAGATGAAATCCAGTGACAGAATTTATGTCACTGAACGCAAAGCGCAATGGCCCACAAACACGTACAGCCAAAATTCTCATGAAATGAAAATGAAAAATTGTCAAGAAAACCAGCAACAGACATGCACATCATTTTTTTCTTTCTAGAAGTGTATCTCTATCATACGGAATATTTCCAAGTCAATTTTTCAATGTCGACATACAACACCAGTAAGGAAAAAAAAGAAGTACACACAAATCGAGTTATGATAACGTATGAAATGTGATATCGACGATGTAAGCGAATGATAACAGACAAGAAGATATACAAACAACCCGAATAATGTAATTCTATCAGTAGCTCACAGTGTCACATGTTCAACATTTACAACGACAAACTCATGCACTTCCGATTTGATGTATTTGAGAAAATGTTTTCTTGTTTGTTGATTTGCTACTCACCCATGGAGACAACCTGTTGGGTCATACACTAACAATATTTTATGGATCAACGGAAAATGAAGTGATTTTCATTTACCTAACAACAAGTTAGAAGGGCTCGTTTTTAATTACCTGCATATTTTCAGTACACATCTAATTTTTTTAATACACTTGTGTGCGTAATAATGATGACTTATGAGGTTAAAAGAGGAAATGGGGCACAAAAGTTGTGACACGATACAATGCTCACAGACGAAGTGAAAAAAAAAAGCACAAGGAAAGTAATGATTGTTTCGTGTTTTTTTTTTTTTTTTACTTTTCCAAAAGACTCGAAAAGGGAAATAATAAGTTTTTTTTTCCATCGTCGTCGTGGGATTTTTTCAGCCATTACATGGGCATTTTCACCACCCCCCTCCCAATCGCAAGGCGTTTTTGTTGTATTTCCATTTGAGAGCAAGGCTTTTTCTCCTCCTGCCGCTCCGAAGAAACATCCTTAGAGCTTTTAATGCTGCTTGACAAACGATTTTCTTGCTGCTACACATGATTTACACTTTTTCAGTTTATGTGGCTTTTTCTGACAAGTGTGGCGCAAAAAAGAGTAGAGCAGTGGGAATCATTTGACAATGATGTGATGTTGATTTTAATTTCTTTCGAACTTTATTTTGTTATTTATTGTTTTGTGTCTAAAATGTAATTTTTGTAAGTATTGCGGGATTCGCTTATAGCATATTGTTTATTTAAATTATTGCTACACAATCACTGCACTGAATATTAAATTTACTCTATAATTGTTAAATCGCATGATATCGCTCATAATAAATCTCCGGAGTAAGGATGAATAATTACATTATATCATGATGAAAGCACATCATGTGGACTCTCATTAATAGAATGGAAGATAGCCATCATGCAAATATAGATGAAATTATTGATTTTTAAATTTATTTTTAATGTTTATATCGTTCCTAACATAACAACTGATGATGATGTAAAATAATATTATTTCTTTAAATATTTATTTACAGACTGGATCTCCCTCCCACCATCATCCAACATCGAAAACACCATCCAAACAAACAAAAAGTGATGCCATTATATCTACAACAAAGCCATTATTGACATCACCTAATCCTTTCGTTGGAGCTGCTTCCAATACACCTCGTAAAGGTATAAATTACATATAAAACCTAAAAAAAAGGCTTATTCTTTTCCTTTCTATACGTATTTCTTGCACAAATCGATTGAAATTAAATTCTTTTTACTCGCCCATGGGAATTCGGGCATCACACGAGTCGCCGAAAAAATTTAATGCTTCAAAACCCATTCAGTAATCGGATGATGAGGCTTTGAATGCTGTGTAAACATGGAGTTTTAAATTGTTTTGCACATGCCAACTGACTGGCTCTTTTGTAGATTCCAACGGGGTTCTCGAACTTCAAAATACCATTTAATTTCTCCCTCCCCTCAGCCCTGCACAACCAGTGCCTCATTTAACCCTTGAATCGTTTATAACCACAAAAACCGCAAGCTATAAAAGCTTTTATGGAGTTTTTCAGAGTGCATTAAAGCTTTAAATTTCATGAAGGTTTTTCTCAATAGCGAATCTGGTCGAAAACTGAAAACGTATGGGTGACTTGGCAGTTAGCCGACAAAATTTTATGGTGCAAAATCAATAATGTTATTCAATTGTTATCGTTAAATGCGTTGCGTGTTTTCGTGTCATTTTAAAAAGGAAAATTTCCATCGAAGCGTTTTTTGCGCCATTCATAAATTCCGTTTCCTATCAGAGTTCTTTGTAAAGTGTCTTGCTTTAATGCCTTTTGAATAGGCTAAGGAATAATGCTTTAAGCAACCATAAACTTAATCCATTTGCTAACTAACCAAGCGCTACAAATGAAAGATTAATGGTTAATGGAAAATTAAGTTAAGCATGAAAAATTCACTTTAGTTATCAATTTTTCTCACTCCCCCCTCACTCGTGGCGAAGCACTTTTCCGAGAGGTTCACCTTTGCAACAACTAATAATTACGGGGTTCAGCACGCTGTATAATTATCGTATATAGTAATTTATATCCACGAAACTTGTACAAACAACAATTGCTTAAGAAATGTTCGAAGAATTGGATTTTTCGGTTTGTCGATGGATCAATATACAACAACCCACCCTTAAAAAAGCTCTAAGCATTAAATTCTAGACGCGAGTGGGTAGCAAAAGCCGTAAAGAATAAAACTAATATTTGCCATCAAATAGATTTGTAACGATGTCGAATAGTTCCTTCGTATTTCCTTTACACATTTCATTTTTCGAGCGATGATTAAGTTTATTGAACTACGAAATTATTTTCTGAACGATATTTATGTACCCAATATAGGCATCGAAATATTTGCAAGCATCAACAATGTTTCTTCAACAACTTCAATTGAAATACTTTTTTATATGCTTGAAGCTCTTTTAAGAACTATAAAATATAATGACGACATTCCAGCTTTTATTATTGTGAAAACAATGTCATTTTGTGAGATGCATCATTTAAGGAGAATTTTCATGCTGAGATAAAATGATATGACTGCGCATGCATAAGGCACATAAAATATTTTACGATGTTATTATGACAATCATTTTTAAAATTGTTATAACATGTGAGAACTAATTGAATTTAATCGTACACAGCTGTCATCACAGTGTCTGCAACTGAATCGCAGCCAAATAAAGTTATAACAACAATCGCTAAATCATCCGTTATGGCAACGATTCATATGGCACGACCAACGAGTCCTTCTTCTTATACCTCAAGTAGCTCCGAAACTGATTCCATAATTGCCTCATCCGCCAGTAATGTGCCGCCCCCAACAACGGGCACTGCCCTTCGTCGATTATATTTTAAAACCGCAAAAACGGGAAAAATGAGCAACACAACCAACGTCGCAACGCACACATCAAAAAGCTCATCGACCATACCAAAAGTGATAGTAATGAACTCTTCATACAATTCGGAAGCAACAATTAATACATCAACTGAATCTGCATCGACCCATCTGACCAACATAACCACAACAACAGACACCGAGACGTGCGATTCATTAGATTTGGGTAAGTGATTGTATGCATAATTAAATCTAAACGAATAAAAAAATAATCAGCGAATTTCAAATTCATCAAGGCGATGGTGACACAACAGAATTGCAAGAGCCGCTATTAAGCGAAAGCCAAGATGAATCTTCCATTGTAATGGGAAATCCCGAAAATTTTAAGAGCGGTAGCATAATTATCATCAATGATGACCAGGACGAATCGATGGCCCCACTTTTGGGCATTGCCGATGGAAATGAGGTAATTAATTTATTATCATTATATACCATGAATGATTTATTGGAATTAATTAGATAATGTTTCTCAAGCGCGATAAGTCCTTGAGTGATAAATTATTCATTATTATTTCTTTTAACGTTCACATTTCTTCCATTCGCACTCATTGTCATGGAATGTTTACGCTAATCCCAAACAATATCAACAGCATCACAACGATCGAAAATACTCAATTCTCTATCCACATACAGCACCACCAATGGGTTCAGAATCATCCTTTTCTTTCGATCCACCACAATCACCGCGAAGTGCACGTAGCGCTGATAAATCCACCATAGTGTTTTCTTTCGATACGACAACAACACAATCTAAAGCGCACATTATCACTGCCCGAGAACGAGCAGCATCCATTGTCAGCCATAAATCGTTCAAATCTAAAGCGAATGCTGAAAATAAAGAGACTGCTTGGAGTGACAGTTGTAAGAGTACGAAGAATGCAAATAAAATTGATAATGGAAGTACCAGTAGTAGTAGTGGTGGCAGTTTTAGAAAGGAACGACGTTCTTTCAAATGCGAACGCTTAAGTAATATTTTCAAAGATTCTCCCAACAAAGAGAAACAAGATGCTGCATCAGTAGCCCGTAGAATTAATTCTGCACCCGTCTTTCGTAAGCACCCAAGCGCTATAAATCAAAATAAAATGAATTTTGAGGATGATGATTCATCGTCACCTGGAGCGTCTGATCTCACTATGTTCCCATTTGATCGGGAAGCTATCGACTATGAACGCATTCAGCGCGAATGTTTTGCAGTTGAAGAAGAATTTGATGATTATAACTGCCGCAAGTCATTTCCTTATGACTATGATACTGAGGATAGTCCATCATATGAAACAATTGACCAGAAGGAAGGCATCTTTCAACAATATGCGATCATTTCGCAACAAGAAATTGAGCGTCAAAACAAGAAGCGTTCACAATCGCCGGGTGTTGTTGGGAGCGTGTCCGAAATGAAATCACTCACGCGAGTTGAGCACATCAATAAGAAGAAATTTAATGAAACGATTTTACCATCGGCTGGCGCTACAATATCGAGCAGCATCAACATGCCGAATCTGACGTCGCCAATACCCGATCTTAAAATTGACTTTTTCGCCGAATCATCGCTTACAGCATCGAGATTCGTACGAGAAAATGAAAATGAAAATTCTGGTGCATTATTGGATGGATGCCAATTGGACACGACGTCCACGTCACCGTTTAACGGTGGCAATAGTAGTAAGAGCACTACAACAAACAATAATACGACAAGCGGCAGTATAAATTTAACTTCAAATCCAATGAGTACGGCAGTTTGTACACCGAGAGCGACGATTGTGGTTCAACAAGTATGCTTTGCATTTTAATTAAATTTTCTATAAATTGATTCATGTGTTTCATGTTTAAATAATTTAAATATCAGTTTATTTTAAAATAATTATTTTTTGTTTCGTACGTGCGTAATTTAATGCAATTATCAGTTGATTAAAGACGCAGCAAAGACTTTTTTTTTGGTCTAATATTTCGCGCTTGTTGTTTGTATACGCCGAAATCAGCAGCTAACATCATTTTTCAATTGGAGTGTAAAATTAGATTTTTATGTTTACTTTAAAGTTCTGAGTAAAAGAAAAGCAGAGAAAAACGAGTATTTTTCATGAAAATTGTCTGATTCGAAAGAAAAGGGAAATCAGTTCAATTTCAACTAGCAGTAGAGCAATATTATCGTGATGTGGAGTAATTAAAAAATCGAAGACCATAAGAAGATTAATTGGATTAAATCAATTGCAGTGCAATTAACAGAAAACGATAATAAACGTGGAAGTAAATATTTAGAAATGAATTAAACGTTCCAAATCAGGATCGAAACACAAAAGCGAAACGCTTGAGATAGGCGCTTAATTGATGGATTGATTGATCCATACAATTTCTTTGAATGATCTCAAGTGCTTAAAGTGACACAAAATTATTTCCGTTATATTGCGATTAAATTCAATAAAGTCCTCTTTTTTTATTGAGAGTCATTGAAGAAATATTACAAATAAGTGAAATTCGTAAAAAAAAATCGTAGACTTAAAAGCCTTCAAGAGCTTTCAGTGATAAAAAAAAAATAATATAAAAAACCAAAGAAAAGAAAATGAATAAATTTTATAGAAAAGTTGTAAAAAATTTCTCCAGAGAGATCATTATTGTCAAGTCGACGAGTTGTAAGGTAATAAAAAAAAATGTGATTTCGAGTTTATTTTTGCGGCACATTTTGAGATTTCGTACAAATCCTGTCCGCAAATAAGCTTTTTTTTTACGAGCTAAAGCTTTTGACTTGCAGTCAAACAGTTAACGATTATTTGTCGTGCGCTTAACTAACGATTTATGTTTAACCTTTCATACCAATTCGGATTAAGAGCTATCATTGGACGTCAAACACATATCTTTGAATAGATTATAGCCAAGAAAATTAAACTCAAATGTTATTAAAAAAAAGTAAATATTTTGATAAGATGTTATTGCGCGCAAAATTTTTTCTAAAGAAGCTCTCAGCTCTCACTTGTGGATCGCTTTGACCTCTGGTGAGCAAATTGCTTGAAAGTGAAAGTATGATTTACTTTGAAACAATTAATAACAAATAAAGAAATTTCAAAAAAAAAATTATTTCTCCAGAAATAACTTCTCGCCGAGAATGAATTAATTTTTAATTCTTTTCTTTTGTGTTTATTTGTGTTGAAAGATTTTTTTTTTCCTTTCTTTATTCGCGTTCTATTTTTCTTTCCTTTGATATAAATATTATGATTTATGTGTGCGTCGAGATAAGATTTCAAATAACAATGATTGAAAATGATTTTGGAAAATTAACTCCGATGGAAAAAAAAATCTGCGGCAATAGTTGATTCGCATTCCAAAATGATTTTCGCTCGCCCTATTTCATATTTTTCTTAGGCAATAACTTTTAGAATTTGCACTAATGGAATTTTTCTATTTTCTTCTTGACCCACCAATTCAACGAACAAACAAAAATAAATTTATAACATTTTCCGCTCGCCACGTATGGTGGAAATTCAATATGATGATTTGGGGCCACACGATTACAGGCATCATTAAGTTTGGACTATTCGGTCGAAACGGTTCTACTTAAAGAATGTGATTTTATAAGCGTCGAACAGGAAAAGAAGCGAGAAAGAAAAAGCAACGTGATGAAAATATCCGACAATTATTGGATGTGAACTTGAACAACCAGAACTTGACGACAGAGGAAATACGTGACTTTGAAATGAGGTGAGTGCTCTTTTGATTGTTACAAATTGAATTAAGAATTAAGGGATGAGGTTTGTGTTGTCGTTTATATTCAAGAGACGAGCGTATCACAATCACTATTTCACGCGATGTCATAAGAAGCTATGCCGTCGTTCTATCACTGCCACTGCCAAGTCTCTGCTTCGTATCGTATTGTAATTCAATTACTGCAATTTCTCTTTTGTCAGATCATATTGAATCGCGTGGAAAGTTTGTGTTTACAAAAGAGCATCGCGAGGATAGAAAAATGACTGGGAATGACGTAAATTCGTTCATTTTTCTCCTCTTTCATGCTTCAATATTAAGCTTTTTTTACAACATTTGATTTCTACTTTTCTGGAGTGATTTTTCAAATTGAGCAAATTTATGTCGGAAAACAATTTTCTTGTATTAATTTAAAACTATTTTTCAAACATTCTTCCGGCATAGAAACGTTCAATTGATTGAATCTCGCATACATCACGAAAGTCTGTTTCCACTCATGGCTCATTTTGATTTATTCGCGATGCCGCCGTTTTTCAATGCCGAGGTTTCTTTTGTACGGGAAAAAATTTGGTAAATTTTTCTTGCCTGGCGAGTGAAAATCCTTTCAAGTTTTTGTTTATTTGTGGGTGTGTGGGTTTTAATGACCTTTCATTTTATCGAGAACTTTTAACATAATTGAAGCGAAATGACTAAATTTATCAGATTGGGTTTCATCAATAAATGACGCCTATATCATTAAAATGTCAAAGAAAACACGACAGAATTTATTTATTCCAATTGATTGGTTGCGTGCTTCATTATAGCAAATAATGATATTTTACAAATTGATCAAAACTATCATTTCGCATGCGAAAGTCAAATAATTTTTTTTATGTGGTTTTCTGTTGAACTATCAACTTCCTTTCAAGAAATTTCTCAATCGTAAAACGTCTTGCAATGTATGAAAATGTTCACCACTTTCTAAATGTTTTTTATGGTGGCATGGAAGGAAGCAAACGACAACCACACGCAATTCGATATAACTATGGCAAGAAGCAATGCGACGAATGAAGAAGATTTGATATGAATGTTCATGCGATTAATACACTGTCAATTTAGTGACTGCTCTGTGACCTTCAACTTCAGTATGAATCATTTCTTCCACATCTCTCATGTCAACATTGTCACTGAGAAAGCTTCTTTTTTTTACATTAGCGAAATGAATCTCTTGAGCTTAAAATGGCATGCAAGTCGTAAAGGAAAAAAGTTTTTTTTTTGATGATTTTTATGCGAAAAAATAACAATTTTGCTCAAGGTTTGCTGTGCAGCCAAATCGACTCCCGAGCATTGATTCTCAATTAGAAAGCTTCAAACACGTTTAACTCAATTTCACAGCCATATTCGTTAAATTTAATGAGAAAGTTTTCATTGAAATAACTTTTAAAAAGCTTTCGAGATAATTTTGTAATGTTTGTTGTTGCAAAGTTTATAACAAAAATGTTGTGAAAAAGTTTGACGTGAAACTTTCAAAATCCTTTCTTTTTTTTTATTCGGTTTCCTGAACCTTTTTTTTATGTTTTCAATATGTTTTTCATGCAAAATAGTTAAATTTCATCACGACACAAAACCTTACAAGAAATTTCTTTGATTCGTTGAAATTTATTATTTTTTAAGTCTTCTCGCTCGGCAACAGTATTCAAGTTGATTGCGTGCGCGTGTCGTCCTAATCCGGTTCGGTTATCGGACTTCATAATGACCTTTTGAGTGCTTTCATTTAAAGAGTGTATGTTGCCGCCTCTGCAAATGATAAAGGTTTAATGGGAAATGACATGGGTTTCCATTTTGTTGCTCTTCCAAATGATTTCCATATACCGTATATAGCAGCAATTCATCTTACCAATTACATAAAGAGCCACAAGATATCTAGATATGTTGACTTGAGTTGAAATAAACTGGAAATAATATTGTAATATGATTATGGGACATTAATTGCGACTTAATGATGTTTGGAAGAGAAAAGTTCTAGAAAAATATTTTTATTGATCCTTGGAAAGATGTTTGTTTAATAATTTTTTATTACCCATTTTTTTGCTCTCCATGACTGCTATTTCCATAAACTGTCTGCGGCGAGTGTTATTACTGTCGATATTTACAATAAGGAACTATAAAGTAAGAAAAAAAAACTTTAGTTTACACAATTTTAAAGTGGAACTAAATTACGCGTAAGAAATACAAAGTCTTCAATCAGAGTGGCAAATGGTTGGGTCGGGATGGGGAAATTCGGCAATAAAATAATGTAATAACTATTATCGTTATGTGAACTGATGTTATTGAAAAGAAGAAAAATGAAAGCAAAACCAGGACTTTTAAAGTGTACTTGGATTGTGTATTATTTTGCCGCAGCGGCTGCTTCTAACTGTCGACATCATTAAAGCATTTTCCACGCTCTGCCAATAAAATATTGCCTTTAATTGTTAAACTTTAATGAGAATTAAATTAAATTACATGCATTTAATAAACAGTGAGTATGCCGAAGAGGCACTAGAGGAAGTGTTAATGTTGATTTTCTAAATTTTGTTGTTATAATGTGGCACCTAAAAACAAATTCCCGCACGACACGCAAAGTGATGAAAGAATGAAAGCGAGAAAGCTGCTCGTTATGGCGAGTTCATGATGCGTAAAACAAGGAACGTCTTGTAAGTTCCATTCGGCACTGTTTGCGGCACTCGAAATGAAATATGGTCGAAGGAAAACATCTGCTGTGCTATACAGAATGCATGATTTTATATTCCCTCAACCAAGAAACAAACTCATGCGAAAATGGCAAATTGTGTCATAAAGTGAGAATTTGTGACAAATAATGTTTTTCCTTGCGGTTGGAAAAATTCACATGACTCATCATCGTAGATCGTAAATATGTAACGTATAAAACTGAATGCGTAAGAATTGAAAGTGTAACGTTTATTGTTCCATATTAAAAGTTATTACAATTCTGTGAGCTTTTTAGACTTTTCCTTCTTTACACTAAGCTGAACCCACATCTAGCGCTACATGAATAAAAAATTTAAATTAAATTACATTCTGTCAATTGTTAAGAATTCAATAAAAATATGTCAGCACTCCGCAACCAATGTTCCATTTCTCAAACTTTCAATCAACAAGGAATTGAAAACCTCAACTGAAGTGCTTTCAGCATAGCATAAGTAAAAGAAAGAAGAATCTTGTTCAGATTGAAATGCTTAATTTTCACAAACAAAACTCAGTTTAAAGAAAAACGCCATACAATAACAAAAAATAATTTGAGAATATTATTTACGAAAATAATCTAAAATAGAGAATGGAACAACAATTTATGATTTTTGGAGATAATGGAAATTTTCTTGAATGATCGAACAAAGAATTGAGAGAAAGTTTTATTTGCTTGCAATATATATATCTTTCGCAATTTATTTTATTTTTTGTTCTGATCTCTTCATTCAATTTTCTTCTTCCGATGATGAACTTTTCCTTTCCGAGTAATCATTTTCTGAATCAATAAAACATGATACGAGTTTCTGTTTTCTTATTATGCTTATCGGGGACGATGCTAGAGTGGCAAGACAATAAAGTGTAATGCCTTCGAGACGTTGTGATGATGTTTCTGATGGTGTACCGTTGGTGTCTAGATGAAGAGATGAAAACATCCACAAAACAAGAAAGTTGACAAATAACGATGTATTTAAGGGAAAATCTCCCCCAAAAGGCTTTTCTTTCTTTGCAATATAATAAGCCTCATGTTGTTTTATTCATTTCGCACCACAAAAAAAAAACATTTCGGCATTCAAATGCGACACAAATATTGTTTGTTGCTGACTAATTACAGCATGTCGTCCCACATTTTCTGCACGTGCTTGTGCCGGATTGCAACTAATTTGCAAAAAGGAAAATTAAGTCGAAAGAGCTTTGAAGACTTTCCTTTGATGAAGAAATGAAAAAATATTTTGATGGAGTGTTTTATTAAAATGACACTAAAATAAAATTTGCAAGCAAAACATGCAATAAATTTCCTCCCATCAAGTTATTAGACAATTCATTTTCGTTATTGTTGATGGCTAATTTGCGATATTTACAAAACAATAAATCCACTTTAAACGGAAACAAACAATAAATCTTTTGCGTAATACAAATTTACGAGGAGACGAGAACAAAAAAAAAAATAATGAGCTCAGTATCGAAATAATAAAATTTACAATGAACTTGTCGCCGTGACGGCCATCAAGTGACAATCTTCATGGTGACTGATGAAAAATTCACAGGAAATTTTCATTTATCCGGGAAAACATTGTGACTTACGCAATTTTTTGAAAAAATTAAATGTTTGAAAGATTTGGGTGAAAAAAAAAAAATCATTCGTGGCACATGTGGACGAGCGATAGACTGACGGCCGGCACTCGTGAAAGAAACAATTAATTAAGAGTAAAATCGTTAAATTTTGAGAATCGCTAGATTTGTGCTCAATGATTCATACCCAAAAGCAATAAAAATCTACACAGTTCTGGTGAACTCGCGTCTCATTTTCATTACGCAGCGCATCTTGTTAATTCGAACTCGACATAAAGTCGCGGCACATGTGAAAAATATCATTTATAAAGAACGACGGAACACAACTCTCACATATTGTATGATAATTCATGAAATATGATAATTTATTATTGTGCGCAAAGTAAAAAATTTCTCATTTCACGTTTTTCTCTTGCTCGACTGTCACTTTGGCGTAATTTTGCTTTCGTATTCTAATAGAAAAAAAAAACTTTTCTGTATAAAGGAGCGGAATATTTAAATGGAAAATTCGTAGCGAGCGAAAATGAATGAACGCTGCAGATGATGTCACGTTTGTCGTTTGCCTCTTTTTATTTTTTATTGGGTCACTGAACTAAAAATAATGGTCGATGAGAAAAAGTGGAATAAACAGTGCTAGTAGAACGAGATAAGTGGCTGAAATGAATTGAAGTTTTATAGCAATCGTTTAATGCCCTTAATTTAAGAATTTCATAATTTTTACTCGTTTATTCGCTAATACAATTAGAGAAGAAAAATTGGGTCAAAGCGCACTGATTGATTCTATTCAATTCTTAATATGAATTAATATTTGGTTACAACTCATACTATCTGATGTGTTATTGATTCGGCACACTTCAAAATCACCTAGAAAAAAATATTGTTTACAATAAACATTGAAAATGTGATTGGAAAGTTTCAGGATATAGATTGATGGATTATGAAATCTGTGTCATGATCATGGAAATTTGTTGTGAACATTTTTTTTTGTAATTGAATTGCGTGTGATTTTAAACGATTCCATAGTGAGTTATGACCATAAAATTCAACTAAAAATAAGGAAAATTGTCGATATCAATCGCATTTTCGAATTGTATCGCAATATCCTTTTTATTGCGGTATTAAAAAAGTAAACGCAGAAATCGAAACGATGTGAATGTAAATTTATGGAGGAAGATTTCGCAAAGCTGAAAGTGTTTTTATGTTGCATATCATTTAAATCTTTGCCCTTGTAATGTCTTGCTCAACAAGAATTTTAACCTTTCATTTGGTATAAGATTTCATAATACTTTATTGATTTTCACAATCGCGAAGGACGATCGAAAGACTTTCATTGAATAAATGCTAAAATTGCTGACCTCGTGGCATAAAAAAACTTTTTTTCCTATCAACGCTGCTCGGTTATAACAAATTACATGCAATTTCCCTGGCTTTGCAAAAAAAAAATCTCTAGCAAATAAAGAAAACTTATACAGCTCAGGTGAATAAATGGCGTTGTCACGGCATTAACGGCAAGAGATATTCCATTCGGTGTTGTCTGTCTGTTACGGAAAAATGCTTGAACTGAATTTCTTTCATCGTTTTGTTAAACGATTAAATCAAATTTAATGGCGGAATTAGGTTAATGGTTTCTTCTTCTTCCGCTTCCCTTTGACATGGCCGTTCGTTGTCGACTATGATATATTGCGAAATGTTGTCTGCTGTAATTATACTTTCCGAAACTTCTCTATGGTATCCCATTATTTCATACCACCCGTGGTAATTTATCCAATATTTAATGGTTCTTTCGGGATAATTTTAAGGGAACATTTCGGGCACATCATTAATAAATCGAAAATTTCGCAGTCATTTATCAAGTGTTTTATTTTTATTTTTCAGATACGGATCACCTCATCACACCAGATCACAATCTGTTAAAACGCCCGGCAGTCGAGCATCCGGACGGCCAAATCAACTATGTCTGCCGCAGCAGCGTTCGCGTGTGGCATCAATGCCAAACACAGGCGTTGAAGAAGAATATTATAGACTTAGGCACTTTTCCATCACCGGAAAGGGGATCGTAAATCGCGGTGATTCACTAAAAAGTCGCCGTAGTCGATCCAACAACAGCGTTGCCAGCTCAAATTCCAGGTAAATAAATTGTTATTTGCTTGTTTATAGCTTTTGTTTTTGCGGAGAGCTTTTAGTGTTTTCATAATAAATCATTAATATTTTTTTTCCCACGGGAGAATGGGGCGTGCGAATGGAAAAAATTTAAATTTTCAACTACCTCAGCAGAAATGTTTTCCAGATCAAATGAATTGTTGCGTTAAATTGGATTTTTTTTTATGTTTCATATTTGTCGCTGAATTAGGAATTTCTAGAAAGCTTATCAGTCGTATCAGCCTTTTGCTAAAAATTTCTAAGTTCTTTGAATTTCGTGGAAAAGGAAAATTTTCTTTGATGATTTGAAAAATAAAGAAGAAAAATAAAAACATCATCTTGAATGAGCTTCTAAAATGTTTGTCGAGAGCTCTTCAAGCGGCAATTTGATTAAACATCGTTTGCATCTCAATATTTATCGAACACTTTGCGGTTTGCGACGCCATAAACCGCTTTCGAAGTTAATCGCTTTGTCATTCAATGAAGCGGCGCAATTAAGCCAACAGAACACATCCTAAGAAGACGCCTAACAATAATCGCAATAGAGATTTTGATACTCAACACAAAATCCATTTAATTAGAATTAAAATCAGATTTATCTTTATTGTGTCAACATTTTAAATGATATGAGATTTTATTCCGCAACTTATCTCAAATACTTCTGACGACCTAAAATAAAATCTTATAATTGATTTTCGACAGCTTTCAATGACAAAGAAAAGTTGAAACATTTTCGTTTTTGGATAGATTTTATTATTTTCTCTTAATGGAATTCATTGAAAGGTCGAAACGAGATGTAACCTTTGAAACGACGTTTGTGGAAAGGTTCAATTACAACGATGAAGCTTAAGGGGACGTGCATGGGCGCTTAGAGTGAATCAAAAAAGGAAGCTGAATTTAATAAAATTGACATTTTAAATCTTTGGATGAGCGAGTTCAAAAACTGAAGATGAAGGGAAATAGAGCGAGATGTAAAAGTATTTTGCCATCAAATATGGATTTAGAAAAGAAAAAGGTGGAATGGCGATAAAAAGCATTAAGAATTCTTACAACAAATATCAGAGAAAATACCGAAAGATGATTCGTTTTGAAATTGAAGCGATGAGAATTGAATTTCACAATTAATAAAGGGAAATTTCCATGGGATTTTAGCCGAAAATCTCATCAATAATTTTTTTTTATTATGTTGATTGAATAAAAAATATATGTAAATTGAAATTGCGATGCTTAGATACTTAGAGCCATCAATGGAATAAAATTTTCTCTACAAATTTCTAGCGCTGAAAAAATTTAATTAGATTTTTTTATTCTTTCATTCGCCGAGCAGATTTTTGCTAAATTTTTTACTTTCTCGATGGCGCTCAGTAAAATTTTACTTACCAATCTTAAAGCGATTAGTTACAATTTAGCTAAAACATTCGGATATCTGATGGCAGAATAATTTTCCTTCCAACTTGACAAGGAATTTTTCAAAGCGATCTGGTGGTGCATCTGAAATGGCGTAAATCAATACTAAAACTGCCAACAGCAGATTGTCTGTCATTGTCGTGCATCGTTTGTTGTGCATATAGACACTGGCATAACAAGGCTGCTGAAAGTAAATCGCTTAAATAGGTTTCCTGCTGTTGAAACATTAAGTTATTTAACTGTGTACTCATGAAAAAGGTATAAAGGATATAGTAGTAGATAGGGATTGAATTGAATATTTATCACAATTGTGACCTTTTTGGTTTAAACGAAGACCTTTAGTACTCTGTACACAATCAATTTATCATCCGAAATGAACTTAACCATCCCGTACTAAACATATTGATTTTGTCATAATATCCACTCGAATAAACAATCGTGGTACTCTATAATAATATTGTACATTATGAAAGCTTGATGTTCTGTTAAAGCAGATCCTTTTTTTTGTGTGTCCTGACTTGTTTGAAAGCTTGTCCTGAGTGAGTGATTTTCGCATTAAAATTTCACTCGCTTTCATTATTCATTGTTTGATAAAGTTTTTTTTTTGCTTTTGCTTTCGTCGCTCATCACACTTTAGTAATTACACAATTCACCAATGTTTTGCTTTTTGTTTTCTTTTTTTTTGTCTCATCATTCAGCACGGAACATTTAACAACAGCAGCTAATGCGGGAGATTCTGCTAGAACAAGCATTGCTTCAAGTAGAGAAAGTAGTACTTCCGCTCAAGGAAATCAAGTTCCTTATAGGTGAGCTTACTAGAAAGCTATTACTAGGCAATCAAAAAATATTATCCTAGCAATGTCACATCAAATGTCAAACGTGCAAATCCTTAAAAACCCTATAATATTTCTTCAAATCCACAGAGTTCTGATGTTGGGCGGTGAAAAAGTCGGCAAAAGCTCCCTAGTGTCACAATTTATGACCAGCGAATACCTACACGCCTACGACACCAGCATCGGTGAGTACTTTAGTCCATTGTTTCGTCTATCTACCACATAAACACACACATCTACCAATTTGCTGTTTTTCGCTCTCGACCCTCAATAAAGAAAAAAAAAACAGGCTAAGTGTCCACTTCGGTGTGCGACGGTAACGGCCAAAAGTATTGAATATTTAATGAGAACTGTGCAGAAAATTATTATTTGCTCACTTCTGACCGCTTTCGGGTCAGTTGATTTGTTATTATTTCGGAGCTTTACTTAATTAATGGCGTCAACTGAGCCATATCCTTTTCTATATGCTGAACAATTATTGCTTTCATTACGTAAGCTTCGAGATTTATTTTTGGCATTGAGAGCCTGTTTTAATAAACAAACCACTTTGTCATACGCATTTTCCATTCGAATGCCAACACGCCATCAATTGCGTATTTTGGATTTTAAATGCTTTCATGTTACAATCCCGCACAAAAGCATAATTAATTTTCGGGAGATGTTTTTAGTAACGAAGTATCAACAATTTCAAAGCGAAACAAACGAATTTTGGTCAATGTTGTTCATTAATTGACAGCACTAACAATATTGTTGCTGTATTTCTTTAACATTTCAATTACTGCACAACATATACAGAAAACAATTTTGTTATACTGGAATTAATTAAAAAGTTGCTTTTTTTTGTTTTGATGAGGGAACAGACAGCAGGGCATAAAAGCAACGAACGGATTTTCAATTCACTAGGGAAAACATGAATTTTTCATTTAATAAATCATGTGAACACAAACACACCCAGAGAAAAGAAAACGTGTTAATTATCGCTCTACATTGTGCAATTGCCTTTTCTTTAAGGACGAAAAAACTTTGCGTATACCTTCAAGTTTTACAATTATCGCTGTAACGATTTAATTATTGAGAATACTTTGGTGCGTGACATAATTTTTGAAACAAAAAGGCAAAATGGAGAAAAGGACAAAGAATTGTTAACTTTTGATTTCAATTTTCCTAGAACGGGGGGAGTTCAGGTGCAAAAGGTAAATTACGAAAAAAAGCTCCTTCCAATTTTACGATGGCATTTGGCGTCATCATTGCTAAGTAGTATAAAAATAAACAAAGCATCAAGTGAGAAGTCTCCTGATGGAGTTAAAAAGGGGCATTTCGTTGGGAAATCGGCAACGACAACAAGATTGTGCAATTAAACAGAGCATGAAAAAAGCATTTTTACGAGAAATTTCCGCTTCTTTCGCTTGAGCTTTTATGGCAAGTCAGATTTTGATGGCTAAAAATAGATAAAAAAAATCTTTCTTAGAATGAAGTTAATTGGATTTGTTTGCACAGTTACAGATGACGGTGATGAGAAATTCTTCTCCCTCGCGATAAAATGCCTTCCACACTGTTTCATCTTTCACATTAAGCTACTAATTATTTCCATTCTGGAAGTAAACTTTCCCTCCATCTAGGTAGCATCAGAAAATAAAGTTATTTTTTGTTATGTTATTCATAGAACGCGATGACGCCGATGATAACAAGTCTGACATTCAAATAATAGTCGACCGTGTGGGTATGTTAAATGACTTCCATGTGTTTCGGTGAGAGATGGAATTATAAAAATGCTAGTTTCATTTTCATTTATAATAGTCCAATTGATCCATTCTTGGATCCATTGTTCCAGGAAAAAAAAATTTAATTGTATTGTCATTATATTTAGAAACCCCTCAGATCCAGTAACAAAAGTCGGTTAAAAGCGACCCTCAATGCGCATTTAAATAAACTATTCAGCATGTGTAGCATACATATTTATGCCATAATCTTTGCATTAGATTATACACATACATACATATATATATCTGATATTGATGTTGCCTCGATTTGAAACGAAATCCTAACTTTCAAACATATTTCAATGCTCGTCCTTCTATTCAAGCATAATATACGTTTAACAGAATCTTCATTCTGCTTACCACACATAACGCTCAACAGTAATAAATAATAACTATGTTAATTAAAAGTTTACCCATTTTCCGCAACGATGAGCTTTTTGTAGATTGGGATGGAGGCAAACTGAAAGAAATGCTATAAATTACCAATTCGATGGGATTTGTTGATGCGGTTGTTTCATCTGCAAAGAATTATGAACAGATGAGTTGATACGTTTGCAGTGGAAAGTTTGAAACGATGATTTGTCAATGTCTGTGGAAGATATGTTATGATGCAAAGTGTAAATGCTTCAGGCTCAATGATTATATCATTTTTTTCATCCATCACTGTAGTTGTGAAACGTTAAATTTCCGGCATTTGTGGCATTCCCCATCTCTCGTCACTGGATAGTTTTACTCTCTCCTCCTATAGCAAATTTCCGCAACAAAAAAAAAAAAACATTGAATGAGTAATTTCCATCGTCATTGTGCCTTTTTTTACGGTTACACGCACAAACCTTGTTCCATAAATTTTGATCCGAAATGTTGTTTTTGAAGTATGTGCGTGTGTGTTTATGTATAGATTGTGGATTTGCATACACAATTGTTATGATAGAAACAAGGCTCTATATTGTTATTGAAAGTCCGCGTTAGAAACATTTGTCGGGCATGTTATAAGCATAAATGCATTTTGACATATTATCTGATAATTTATCGATTTATTGCATGCTTTTGCGTTGTTTGCAGATGATGATTCGGGCGAAAAATCGGTATCGGTGTTGCTGGGTGGCGAGGAATCAGATTTGCTGTTCATCGATCATGGATATAATGAAATGACGGTAAGCTTTTAGTGGAAAAAAATAATTGGTGGTTGCAATGTTCGAACTAATTATTATGTTTCATTATCGACAGCCGGAAAATTGCCTTTCATCATATGACCCAAATGGCTATCTCGTCATTTATTCATCGGCGGATCGAAGCTCATTTTCAGTTGCCGAGCGTGCACTACAAACGCTTTGGATGTCGGAAAATATCGCCCAAAAAGCTGTGATACTTGTTGGTAACAAAGCCGATTTGGCACGCAGTCGAGTAATTTCGTCAGAAGGTGAGTTATGATTTATTTTGCCTTGATTGGAATCATCCGCTTTTAGTGGAAATTTCTCATTTTTATATTGTTATGAAAAGACAGCTTACTACTGTAGGCTTCTTTAACGTAAAACCGAAATAATGGCCTATATGTGCACCTTTATCGAACAAAATAAAATGAAGGCGTTATTTTTACTGCGTCGTATGCAAAAGAGCAAACAAAACATTCGTCGAGTGCCATTATGGCAAAAGAGATTTTACTCTTAATAGGAAAATAATTAAATAAAGAATGAAGGATTCAACCATTTACTGAGAAGAGTTCTCAATGAGTTTATTCATAAAATGTGTGGGAAAGGAAAAAAAGAAACCGACAAAAGTCAAAATTGTAAACATCTTTTACTTGCTCCTTCAAAAAGGACTTGTAAACATCGACAGAGAAAACAGAAGTGGCGAACGATACCGTTAAACTTGGTGGTGCGGCGGTGAGATGCGAAAGAAGAAGAAAATCTGAAACTTTTCTTATTTGCCGCAGAGTGTTGGGGAAACATATTCATCGAGTGTTGCTACAAGCAAGCAAACATTTACTTATTTAGATTCGGAATCTCCTTTTCTATAACCGAAAAATGAAAATTTTATTTATTTGTTTGAGGAAAAAAAAACAAACATCAAAAGCAAATTTTTCAGTGAAAATGTAAAAACGAAGGAAATCGAATGTGTGGTGTTTGATGTTTGATGCCAATGGCATCCTGTGAACATTTCAATGGAGTTTTATTTTTTCTTTCCTTTCATTTGCTTTTAAAAGAGCGGTAGACTGAAAGTGACAAAACGAGTGTGCTAAATGTGTCTTGAAATGCTTTCCAAGGAACCTGTGTGCTAATGCATCATCATCACTCGCCTCGATTGACACTTTCACAAATTTCAAAGAAGAAATCAATTTTTCACCATTGGAAAATCATCGTTTCGAAATCAATTTAAATATTGAAAAAATTTCTTACTTACTCTGCTGTGTTCAAGATGCTGAAAGTGCTTCTTTGGTTTGATACCAATGAAATTGAATTACATGCAAGATGTTTAATGGCAATAAAAATGACTATACAATTTATAACACATACACACAAACACTCAAGCCATAAGCAACACTTAAGCTGTGAAGTGAGCAAAAAGGTATCGACTCATGGGACGCATGAAACTTTTATGTTTGTACATCGAAATTTATTTTCCTTCTCCTCTTTCGCGTATACATAAATGATGGTAAATATAAAATGGCAAAAAGTAAATAAAACAAAATTTCAGTGCTGGTGGAGCTTTTTTTTTAATGTCAAACATCAAATGATGATTGTTGATGCTTTTAAAAAATCCTTCGCAAAGAAGAAAAGTTTGTTTTTCCTTCTCAGCTCCACATGTGTGAACTTTCTAAAGAAAATTCATCCCACAGGAAGTTTCAAGTTTTTCTTTTTTCAAAACACCGAAAAGCTTTTCCAATTTCCTGTTATTGAGAAAATGTTGAAAGAACTTTTTACATTTCATTAAACTAATTATCAAATCTGTTCATGCATGGCGTTCGTTGTGGAAAGAATTTCCTTAAATAATAAATTGCGATACGATGCACCATGAATTTTTAATTACAACGAAAGGAAATTTCTTGAACTTGAAAACTCGAATGAGAGAAACAGACCTAAAGGCAAAATGCGTAAATTAAATTATGAATCAATTTGTTACAACTGAAGAGGAAAAAAGTTCGTCTTTTTAAGGAAAACGGGAAAATTGTCAATGATGGAATTTTTTTTTTTGACATTTTCTAATACGAAGTGATACTGTTAAAGTACGGTGCTGTTGTGGTGTCGATTTAATAATAATACTGATGATATTGTTGGCATTTCCAACCATGCGAAAAATATGTCAAAAATATTTCCGATAAAATTTTCTCATGAATCACCTGCTGATGGGCGGACGTCAAAGGAGGAGTTTTTTTGGGAGTGAATCTTCCGAAGTTAGCGCATGTATCAATCTTTTTGTGACTGCAAATTGCTTAATACACTTTTTAAGACGTATTGGCATCTAGTGACTGAATTTATCTTTCCCGTTTATTCATCACATTCATTGCCAATTCTATACGCTCACATTTCTGACATAATTCGCTTTTTATACGTGGAAAGCTCCCAATGATTTCGTTTTTCATCTTCACTCTCAAGAAATTAAATTGAATTGAATGTGCCATCAGGTTCATTATCATATAAGTGATTGCAGATGCTCGAATTTATGGTGCTTGAAACGCAGAAAAATTCAATTAGAATTCAAATAGAAAACTCTTTCAAACAGCGATACCTAAAATTGTCAATTTCATATTAAATTGAGCGATTGTGTCACAAAGTTTTCAAATGATTAAATCGAATTGGAATTTTGACATTAAACTGTCATTTGACCAAATTAATAGCATGATTGCGAAGATTATCAATATTTTGGACTCAGAAACGATTTTGTCACTCGACTCAATTAATAATTTATGAGACATTTTAAATTTTTGTTCGATTTTCGTGTGCACATTTAGCAAATTCTGCAATTTTCTCATGAATCCTTCATTGTAATTCATCGAATGAATCGAGGGCTTTTCTCGGCGCGAGCAAAAATGGCTCAAGATTTATTGTAATTTATGATAACCAAGTTTCGCTATGAATGATTTTTATTCCACCCCATGGCCATTAATTTATTCTCTTTAATTTATTTTTCTTTTTTCATTTCACTCCACGATATCCAGAGGGCAAAGCGATGGCAACGGCTTACGATTGTAAATTCATTGAGACATCTGTTGGAATCAATCACAATGTTGATGAGTTACTCGTGGGATTGCTGACTCAAATCCGTTTGAAATTGGAAAATCCTGAAAAATCAAGGTGAGTGGGAAAAAGAAGAAAAAAAAATCCATCGGAATGAAAAAAAAGAGAAGAAGTAAATTGAAAGGAATTTAACGGAATTCGTGAATTTTACAGAGATTTATTCCGCAAGAGATCGTCAAGGAAGTCAAAACGACGCGCATGTTCACCACTCGGTGGAACTAACTGTTTATCGGGCAACATTGGCTCAAATCCAACGACTCCAGTGGGTCCAATAATTGATACCAACACACCACCCACGAGCAACCAGAACAGGTAAAAGATATAAATTGCTGATTAACTTTTCACTTTGAATTATATTGAAACTTTTTTCTTTTCTTTTCTTTCCTTTTCTTTATTGTTTAGTCCAAGGAAATATCGTGGCAGTCGAACATCGGCAAGCTTAAAGGTCAAAGGACTCCTGGGGCGTGTATGGGCCCGCGATTCCAAATCCAAAAGCTGTGAAAATCTTCACGTGTTGTAAACACACACTCATGGACCATTAGCGCGCTTCCTTTAATTGTTAGCGAGCGAGGAATTATAAAATTATTTAAAATAAAATCATAATCAAAGGTCATGGTAATCTTTCATCCTCGCCCGCTTACAGATAAGGATCGTTTTGTATTTATTTATTTATCTTATTAAAGTAAGGAATTTCATTTTGATACATTTTTTATGATTAAGGAAACTTTTTTCTCCTCATTTTCTTAAGACGCAGTCTGAGACTTTTCTTATTAGCATAATTGGCGGAAATTGAATATTCAATTTTGCGCCATAAAGAAATTGGTTTCAAGGTTACGCGCGAAAAAAAGAACGAGAAATTAATTTTTGCACGCGGCCGTCGTTTCGTCCTTTGAAACAAATAAATTTTCATTCAAACGAAGCAATAAAGCGTAAATCATAAATTGCGCAACAAAAAGAAAAGAGAAGCTCAAACAGAAAATTTATGGCACAAGGAGATTGAGGGATAGAAACAAAATAGTGATGTTTGATGAAAGGGAGGAAAAAGAAAAAATCTTGCACGAAGCAATAAAAAGAAAGTTAATTTATTTAAATTACTCAAAAAGAAACTCAATTGCAAATTCTAAGCATCCAAAACTCATTTGCTTCGATGTTTATTTGTCGCGTTGTTCTGTGTTTAAGTCGATGTTCTTGTAAAACATTTGTATGATCTTTGTACAATTCGATTTAAATTTTCATGAGATTATGAATTTGGAATGAAAAATTGTGAGTAATACGTTAAAATATTCGAAAATAATTCACATAAAAAAATATTCAACCATGCATGATGTTTCCCCATACAACTTCATTCATTCAGAAAACGGAATAAAAAAAACTGACACACATATCTGACCTTTTCTATCATGGAAGCTTTTTTTTTACTTTGCATATTTAGCATTTAATGCCATTTACGATTAGCGAATCACAGGAAGGAAAAGTTTATATAAATATATCATAATTTTATTGAAGTTATATGACAGCTTATAAGCTCTTGCGTATGAAGAAAGTTTCGAAATATTTTATTTATGCCACAGGAATAAGAAAATTTTATTTACAAATATAATATGCGAAGTCACTTAAAGCCAGGAATACTATTTGGGTCGCACATGCCACATTCTGACACTGGATCAAAATGATTATGCATAAATTCCATGATGAAAATTTAAAGCTCCAGGATTGACGTAGAATGACTTTATTTTTGTGTCAAAAGAAAATCCATTATTTACTACAGTACAGTTCATTGAAGCCTTAAACAAACACAAATCAAAAGAAAGAAGCTCATAATAATACCGAAAGAATTTGTAACATTTCATCACATAAAGTCTCAAAACATAAATTTGTCATCTGTATAATGCTGAATCGTCAACAGATGCCATTCATATCAGCAATATTATAACAATGCGTTAAAATAGAGCTCTACTTAGTATAGCAAAAGGACCAAAAAAAAAATAAGTTCATTAAATTAATCAAATTTTGTTGAAATTATCAGTAGATGAAATCGTCACGTGCCTTTTTTTTTATTTAACCGCGAGAAAAATAAAGTAATCAAACAATTAAAGTAAAATAGAATCAACAAATTTTCAATTTCCGAATTTACAATCTATTTTAATTGTCGTCAAAATAGTTTTTCCTGCGTGTCCGCAAAACGTGGCGCTTGGCGCTGCGATAGAAAATTCTTCCAGCAGGAACTTCCTTCATGTGTAAATCTTTCGCAGTGGATTTATAATATCCGGCAAAATGGCTAAAGAAAATGCCGAGCGCTGTAAAAATAAAAAGTGCAAATATTTCATTTCCTTAATAATTTTTGCAGAAGATGTGAAAAAATTTTACGCGAAAAGCTTCAGTCGATTCTTGGTAAAATATCTTATTTTGCGATTTAATTCCATGCGAAATTCCCACAAACAATTTGCCCCTCCCCACTTCTCTTTTAAACGTGCCAAATGCTTCTTCTCCTATGAAATTCTTTTTCTGTTTATTTTCTATTAAAGTGCGATTTGTCTATAATTATCACACCAAAAAAAAAAGTCCCGACAATGATATCGATGGATGATAATTGTGTGGGAATTAAAAAAAAAGAGTTGTCCGAATGTTTGAAGAAAAAAAAAAGCACACACGTGGTTCGGAATAATTCGGGTACAAAATACAACACAAAAAAAAACTAAGAAAAATTTACACGAAAGATAATCGTTGACGATTAAGACGTGCAATATTCGAGCATCATTTTAGACTGTCCATCCAAGCATTTTGCTTTTCTTATTGTTGAAAGCGCCATTTGAATAAATATTTTGACATTTAGTTCCTTTATTTTCTACAGTTAGTTCAATATTTGAGCTATTTAATAGAATATTTATTATTTACATTTTGGAAGTAAAAAAACGCTTCTTTTTATAGAATTTAATTTTTGATTCTTAAAGAATAAAATAGCAAAACATGGGAGCAAAAAAAAATAAATAAAGAAAAAGCAAAATTTCACGATTTCGCTGATGTAAAATTGATGTGAAATTTTGTTATTTATGTTTGATAAACAGATAGCATCCAGCTATCTCGAGTTATTGGAATTTTTCAATGACAAGAACGTCACTAGATTTTTAAGCTTTATCATCGTCTTTGTGTGAATCTATGTTTCCCTATCATCCATAGACTTCAATTTTACTAGATGTATGCACAATTTGTGGGTAATCTTTAAAATTGAAGTCATTGCACACACAAAAAAAAGAAGAAATTGTAAAACACATATCTGTCAATTGCAACTAAGTTTTAAGTAAAAATAATATTTTTGGTTAATCAAAAGCTCTAAGCTTTTCCCGAATTTCAATCGGAAACAAAAAAAAAATTGTGCAAGTTTAAGAACCTTACAGAATGTTATCTTGACTCTCTTTATGTCTGTATTCTTCATTGTTCTGTCTGTATTTATTCAAAAGCAGTAAAACATGTTTCTGTAAATATCATCAATGCAATCAAAAAGAGGAAGAGTATAAAATTCTTATTTAAAAAAACATTTTCAAGAAATTGAATTTGCGATAAAAAAAATCAAATAAAATAATTTTTTTTAAAAATCATAATTTTTAACATTGTTTTTTTTTTGTTGTCGTCCGCATCAAAGTGATTAGTTTATTGCCACTGGTTTAACAACAAACGAAAAAAAAAAAAAAAATTAAATACGGAAACCAATGGATGGGTAAATGACTTAACAAATCTTTGTGGAGAGCGCGTAGCTCACCTGCGCGAGGTCTTTTTATAATCTCAACTTGCTGTCAATGAATTTCGATTCGTCTGAGAATATTCAAAGAGAACGTGTGAATAGTTTTTTTGGACATAATTATTTGATTGCCAGACGCGAGAGGTATTTATTTGTTGTGAGCAGATGAATTCTTTATCCAAAAAAAAAAAAAAATATTCATATTAAGCGCCAACAAATTACTGAATTTAGTCGCAAAGAATCTGTCGATGAATTGAGATCGCGCTATTTAGCAAGTTCAAAATCGTTCAAATATAACCATGAATTACGTTCTAATATTTTTTGTGTTGATTCAATTTTGTGCGCTAATTAAATGCCAAACGAAGCTTGATTTTAAATTGCTACCGTTTGTGCGATTATCGAGGACTATTATGGCAGATTTCGTGAAGCCTCGATCATTTGAAGTTGCATATCGAGTGAATGCGAAGAATAATGTAAAGTCGCCGCGCAACCATGACGAGATTTTTTTCTGAAGATATCTCGACAAATTTTTTTTCCTTTCAGAAAGTACAGAAGCCGTTTATCAATCAGTCATTTTTTTGTGATGTCCATGAAATGAGAAGCCGAAATATTCCAATGTCTGTTCATCAATTGCGTCCTGGTGATATTGATATTGTCGGTGCTATTGGTGACAGTTTGACGGCTGGAAATGGCGCATTTGCTATAGATAATTTACAGACGACAATTGAAAATCGTGGTGTTGTATGGTCAATTGGCGGACGTGGTAGCTGGCGTGAATTTGTAACATTACCAAATATATTAAAAGAATTCAATCCGAAATTGTACGGATTCTCTTCTGCTGCAAATTCTTTAGGCTATCAGAAAGCCTCAAAATTTAATGTCGCCGAACCGACTGCGATTTCGTCAAATGGCATTCGACAAGCGAAGAATCTCGTAAAGCGAATGCGTTCGGATTTGCGCGTCGACATGGAAAATCACTGGAAGCTGGTGACAATAATGATAGGATCAAATGATTTCTGCTTTGATGTATGCGAATACAGCGACCAGAACAAATTGGTGGACAAAGCTGGACGTGACATGATTCAGATTTTGAGAATTTTGCGTGAAAATTTACCACGCACTTTGGTGAATGTTGTTATACCAGTCGGTAATGTTTCGCACATGCTACACATCATTTTAGAAATCAACACGTATTTGTCCTTTTCTTTATTTGCCTTTAGATGTATCTTTACTGTTTCAACTGACAAATACACCGGCTGAGTGTCAAGGTTTCCATTATGCAGAATGTCCGTGCATGGTTAGTCCAAAACACCAGAAAAATCTTAAAAGAACGATAAACACATTTGACAGCTGGAAGAAGAGAATTGTGCAAGTTATTGACATGAATGAATTTCATACGAATGTAAATTGATTTGATACTAGGTAGATATTGACAGGTAATTTTAATTAACATTCTTTTGTTTCAGACTTTCGAGGTCACAATAATTAAATTTACGGATAAACTAGAAATTCCAAAAGTGTCTAGTGGTCAGACTGATTATACATTTTTCTCAAAGGATTGTTTTCATCTTTCACAAAAGGGACACTCGCTATTCGGGAAATCATTGTGGAATGCCATGATGACATCAGAAAATGAAAGAAAAACTAATCTTGATTCCAACATGTCTCAATTCATTTGCCCTTCATATCAACATCCTTATTTAAGAACAAGAAAAAATTAATAAAATTATGCTTAATGAGCCTGTTTTTATTGAAAAATCTTCAATTATTAACAGTATGTTAGGATTAATTAATGCTTTTTTGCGCGCGCTCTTAAAAACATTTTGTTACGTAGTTATTTAATCAATCATCTGATTTCCGCATATTAGTTTTTTCTATTCACGAAAAAACTGCGGCTCTACGCTATGTTCCCATTATAGGGTTTTGCGGTTTTTATTAATCTTAACGGTTGTTTTCGAATTCAAATAGTTATAGTTGTATCGTATTCGTTCCCCTTTAATTTATCTTCTTTATTCCCTTTGGAAAATATGGTAAGTGTTAATCAAAAGCGATAAGATACGCAACAAATAGCAAAACAACGATAATGTACATGTGGAACACAAGTTCGTCCTCAGGATCGACTCAAAAAACTGAGCTTTCAAACGTAAATATGCCAGATGTGTGCACTTTTCTGTGTTTTGTTTTTTGGAACGATTTGTGTGACTACTTAATGATGCAATTAACAATTGTTGACAATAAAATGCAGCGCTAACATTACTGTTGTCGTTTCAGCCTCAATCGCCAACGCAACTCGATGAGCAAGAGAAGCTTCTTACAGAAGCTCTCGCCATTGTGCGAAATCAATCGATTTTGATGAAAAGGAATCTTGACAAAAACCGACTAATGGATGGTTTAAAGTGCGCTAGTACAATGCTAGGGGAGCTAAGAACTAGCTTATTATCACCAAAAAGCTATTACGAGCTCTGTAAGACGTATTTGGAAGGATCTAAATTTTTAACTAATATCAAATCATTTTAGATATGGCAATAACGGATGAGCTAAGACATCTCGAGATCTATTTGCTTGACGAATTTCAGAAAGGTCACAAGGTTACAGATCTCTATGAATTGGTTCAATATGCTGGAAACATCGTTCCACGCCTTTATTTGCTCATCACCGTTGGTTTGGTTTATATCAAATCGAATCCAGCCACCAAAAAAAGTATATTGAAGGATCTTGTTGAAATGTGTCGTGGCGTACAGAATCCATTGCGTGGATTGTTTCTTCGTAATTATTTATTGACACTACGCAACATTCTTCCTGATGTTTCCGTTGGTTCTGATGATGAATGTGGAAATGTTCACGATTCAATCGATTTCATTCTCACCAATTTTGCAGAGATGAATAAACTGTGGGTGCGTATGCAACATCAAGGACATTCGAGTGAGAGATCACGCCGCGAAAAGGAACGCGAAGAGTTAAAAATTCTGGTTGGCACCAATTTGGTTCGATTGTCACAATTGGAAACTGTTAACTTGGAAATATATCAGAAAATTATCCTGCCAAGCATCCTGGAGCAGGTTGTCAGCTGTCGCGATGCTATTGCACAGGAATATTTGATGGAATGCATCATTCAAGTGTTTCCCGATGAATTTCACCTTCAAACGTTGGATCCATTTTTGAAATCTTGTGCTCAGCTTCAGCCCGGTGTCAATGTGAAATCAATAATCATTTCGCTAATTGATCGGTTGGCTGCATACCATCAGCGCAATGAAAAACCCCAGGCTGATGGTGAAGAGTCAATTATTCCTATTGATGTTCAATTGTTTGATGTATTTAGTGTTCAAATCGCCAACATTGTTCAAATCCGTACTGATATGCCGCTAGAGGACACAGTTTCATTGCAAGTGGCTCTAGTGAGTCTCGCTCAAAAGGTTTATCCTGATAAATTTGATTACGTTGACAAGGTTTTAGAGACAACTACACAAATTCTCGAGAATCTAAACATGAATAGCATCAATCATTCGCTGGCAGTAAATCAAGAACTTTCCCGTTTGATGCGCGTGTGTATTGATTTCTATAATAATGTTTTGACGATTTTCGATTTGAAGTTCTTCCCAAAACTACTTCAACGTTTTGATTACACATCACGTAAGAGCTTATCACTGTATCTAGTGATGAATATTTTAGAAAACGAAACTTTAATCGAAACTGATGAGCAAGTCGATAGTGTGCTGGAAATGCTTTCACCTCTAGTGAGAGATCAAGAGGATCAGCCGGTCGATCCAATTGATCCTGATGATTTTGCTGAAGAACAAGGAGTTGTCGGTCGCTTCATACATTTATTGAAGTCTGATCATTTGGACATGCAATATAAGATCCTTCAAGTGGCTAGAAAACATTTTGCAGCTGGAGGTGCACAAAGAATAAAACATGTTCTGCCATCGCTCGTGTTTCAAGCACTCCAGTTGGCTTATAAATATAAAACAATAGCTGCCGACGATGCAAATTGGGACAAAAAGTGTCAGAAAATAATTCAATACTGCCACAGTACCATCACAACTATTGCCAAAGCTGAATTACCAGATCTAGCTTTGCGTTTGTTTTTGCAAGGTGCTTTATGCATTGGACAAATTGGTTATACCAATCACGAGGCTGTTGCCTATGATTTTATGACACAAGCATTTTCCATTTACGAAGATGAGATTTCAGATTCCAAAGCACAATTAGCGGCAATCACGCTAATTATTTCAACAGTTGAACAAATGACATGCTTCAGCGAGGAAAATGCTGAACCACTGAGAACAAATTGTGCGTTGGCAGCATCAAAACTATTAAAAAGGCTGATCAATGTCGAGGCGTTGTGACATGTGCAAGTCTCTTTTGGAGTGGAAAGTAAGTTGACCAAGCAATTAAATCGAATTTTGATTAATTCAATTTTTTTATTCCTTTTTGCAGAAAAGATAATGAAGAAATGCGCGATGAGAAGAGAACATTGGACTGTCTGAAAAAAGGTGCTCGAATTGCATCACAATGCTTGGATATAAATGTTCAAGTGCAATTATATGTTGAGCTATTGAATAGCTATTTGTATTATTACGAACGTGGAAATACCCAAATTACCGTATCAATGCTAAATCAGGTAACAGTTGACAACAATATATTCTTTGAATGGTTTTTAAGAATTATTTTCACAATTTTAGTTAATTGCAAAAATCAATGAAGAGCTTCCAAATCTGGAGCAGTCCGAAGAGACAAAGCAAATTGAGAAGCATTTTAATAATACATTAGCTCACATTAAGAGTCGAATGGAGAACGATCTTGAAGTTTCTTTTGCTGGTATAACGATTTGAATATGATTCCTTTGAAGAAAAATAATTACTTATAATGTTATTGTCCTTTATTATTGTGTATTATTCTAAGCAGAAAATAAAATATTACTTAATCATCAAGAATATGAAGAAAAGTAAAATTAATTAAAGAAGAAATGAAGAGGGTTTTGATAATAATTTTTTATTTATTTATCGATATTTCGTTGATTGTGTAACATTATTTATGAAAATATTTATTTCTTTTTTAATCGTTGCGCAAATGTCAACACAATAAAATACATAAAATGAAGTAAATAATTTGTTAATTAAAGAAGAACAAACAATTAATAACCTAATGAATAATACAAATAATGAAATTACATTTTTTTTTTTCATTAATTTGAAACACATTTTTAAGTTCCACGATAATTCAATGCATTGAACACAAGAGCAGCGCTTTATGGCTGGCAGATTTTAATATGATAAAGAAGAAAAAGAAGATTTAGAGATTTTCTCCATCAATTATGATGGTATATTAAATTTTTTTTATCACTAAGCATTAAAAAATCGATCGCGATTAAGCAACAAAAAAAGATTCAAAATCGCGGAAATGGCTTTTGGTGAGAATATAAACTTTATATAGACAATTAAAGAAACTTATGTAAAAAATAAACTCATTCCATCAAACATATTGATGTTTACTTCTTTGTGATCGATGAGTTGAGCGATTCTTTTCATGCAGGGATTCGTAATTTTTTTGTTTTTTATTTTTATTTTTTTTGTTATCGATGCACTTTTAATTGAGTGTTTTTTTTTTATTTATGCATTGTTCTATATCACGTTGAGCAGATAAACTGTTTTATTCGCGTCGCAAATTTGAATGGCGTCGCGATTTGCTGCGCTTGTGTTTAGCTATTTCATTTGCACGCGGTTTAATGCGCTCGTTAATGTTGGCCAGCGACGATATAACATAACTTTCAATTTCACATTCGTTGACTCCACGAATGATCTTGAAATAGCCGCCATCATAACCCCACCATTGACCTGAGAATTTTTTTTTGGAAATTATTGGAAATTAATTACAATAATTAATTAATTAATTGCTGATCATTACTCACCCCATGAATTGGCAGCAATCCAATATTTGATTCCACGCTCTTCGCCCCATCCAACTAATCTGACAGAATGGAAACCTCTCATTTCAGGATTGCCGTAACGCGATCTTCTGTAAATGCCGCTTGAGTATGCAAACAAATCTTGATAAACATACATCGTTGCTGTGAATAAATAATTGTGTAATTAGTGTATGACATTTCAATTAATATTCAATAATTATTTTTTACCTTGCACTGGACCATAATGATGAATTTCCCACATGATATCTGTTTCGTTGTTGAGTGAATATGGTGGCCCCATTTTGTATAATGCATCTGGATTATCTCTATCGCGTCTCGCACAATTTAATCGGCTGAGCGTATCGGTCTTACTCAAAAGACATCTGTCAACCTTGGCTTCATATTGATAACATTCTTCATTAACAGCACTAAAATAAGAAGTTTTTGCAATACAAATAAAATTTATTTGACAAAGATAATAATTCTGATGTTACCCATAGCGATTAAGATATCTCCATGCGTTATCTAAATGACCACCTTCGCAACCGCGATGCTGACGAACACAAGACAATAAATTCTGTGCAGAAATATCGACAATTTCTACACCTTTCGAGTTGATTGCGATACGATCAGATGCAACTGATGCTGTTGAAACTGCCCACGATGATCTAGTGACAGGTTTTAGAGTGAATTAAAGACTTTAAATTAAAATTACTATCGGAAACTCACCCACACCAGCCCTGATCTGGAACTTTTGAAATGTGACCAGGCCATTCACTTCTCGAATCAAATTCTCTCCTTAAAGCTTCCATTCGATTTGATAACCGAGACATTGTCTTAACACGAACACGCGGTTCAATTGTTCCGAGACGATAAATCAAACCTTCCTTAAGTTTATGCCCATAGAATTCGGAATAGTTGCGAGCTTTCCATCCAATATTGCGATCGTCATTAATTTCTCTGATCATTTCTTGATCCATTAAGCATGGATCGTTTTCGCATCTGACTTTCAGATCAACATTACATTTACTAAGATATTTAAAGTTAATAATTTGTTCTCAAATTTACAAATGTTCTTATTAATTTACCATTCGTTGCAATTGTCCTTGATAGTTCCGGTGACATTAAAATAAACGCCATTATGAAAACAACTCTTGATGGGTTCAGGCACGAGAATTCCTTTGCAATATGAATCATAATCAGGACAACAATCGGGATTGATATGATTTTCACAGAACTCATCGCAATAGCAAAGCGTTCCAGCAATCGGAACTGAGCACTCATCAATACGATTGGCACAGCATGTTCCTTCTCTTGTTCGTTGGCGTGTTGCACAAAACTGTTGCCCACTGAAATCCTCAAATGGATGTTTATAATGCTGGGCATTGACAGCAACTGCTAATGCCAAGCATAAAAATGCTATTGGTGACCTTAACATGGTCCGTGAATTTTATATCTGAATTTAAAAAAAAAAGTCAGTTAAAATAGAAGAAATGACACATTATTATTGCTGACACTTAATGTCTTCAGATTTATTGACATTTGCGTGTTAATTTTATATTTTTATTTGTTCACGTTTCTTGAAAATTCAGCAAGTTTTATTTTAAGTCTACCATGTGTGCTTTTTATGTGTCTTTGCAAGTCATCCAGAAAAGAACGCGCATTTCGTGCGAATTATGGTAATAAATTGTTGATTTTGATCGATCCACCCACTGAGGTTGTTGGTGTTTTGTGCAAAAAAAAATATTTTCTAGACAATTCCGACTGACTTTCTATTCCTTGAATGAGTTACTTCTATTTGAATAATTTTTTTATTCAAAATTCGCTTTGTATTGGAATTCCAAAATGGAGAGCTCTCTCAATTGAATTAATATAACAAAATACTCGAGTGAATGTGTTTATTGTGGATTTGCATCTTTTGAAATTTCGCGTCCAGTCATTGAAGTCTTTATTTATTCAGAAGTTTAAGCAAATACACGAACATTGAAAACAATTCTTTGCTTTTAAATTCGCGCTGCCGCGAACATTTTTTTTTTCCAGAAATATTTGTCTCTTTTTTTTGGGTGAAATCTATTTTTGGTCACCGTTTAATAATGAGATTAGTCACGGACAATTTGATTGACTTGGTGGAGATAAATCACAATTTATAGAGCTCTCGCGGGCTTACTATGCAAACACACCTCAAAGCTGGTTTCCTGATCAACGATCTTGTATCACAATCCTACATTGACGGTCAATGAATTACAATTTATTAGCGTAGAGTATCAATTTGATATTAAAACGCGGTAAGCTTCAGGCCATCAAATCATTTGAAATCATTAAATAATAACAAATAGCATTGTATTAAATAAATCTCGTGCCGCCGCACGCTTTTCATGTAAGCTGCAATTTCAACTAAGTAAATATTAAAATAAATTTTCGCAATCATTTTCGCCAATTGAAATCAATGAAGTTAATTTTTTTTTTTATTGATGCCACTTTAGAGCGTTAATTGTTTTGAATAAATTGAAAAGTATTTTTTTCCTTTTTTTACATTCTTCCAATATAGTAAAAATACATTAAAACGTTTAATTAATTGTTATTGGTAATTCGCATGTATTGAGTACATCAATTAATTGAGCATTTCATTAAAGCACCTCTCGATCGACTTTAATGGAGAAGATATTTGCGGTATTAAATTTCAGTTAAGTGCGATGATATCATTTTAATTTTGCGATACACCAAAGTGGCGCTTCACGGACATTAATTATAAATATTTATGTAAATATTAATTCATTACAATCTTGCTAATTAATTGAACACGATCTCAAATTTGTCGTCCATTTCTTTTTCTCAATCGCCAAACAGATGTTTACTGTCGGCAATCACTTAAAATATTTATTCAAACACGTCAAATCAATTGGAGTTTCAAGATTCTGTTTGTAAAGGCACTTGGCGTATTTATGACTAATCTGCTATATAAAGAATTATAATTAATCGTGAATAACACAAACATTGCACTCGACGATGTAAAAGCGAAATTTTAACCGGCTTTACAAGAGACATGTTTGCGAGAAATTCGTTTTTAAATATTTGTTTAATGATTATTCAAGAAACACCGCAAATAACCTTATACAAGGTTCGCAGTGACAAAACATGAGCACCGCAAACTATTTATAGCGTTGACTTAGTGAATTTTTTTTTTGCAAATAACACTCAATGCAATGAAGTAATTTTCGTTAGAAATTCTGTCATAAGTGATGGCCAGTAGTCAAAAATATATGCATTTATTTCAGAAGATTACGGTAAACAGCTTGTGCTTCAGAGCTGACGTAAGTTTAAAGAGTTTATTTTGTTCGATGTTTGAGCAACTCTGTTTTGTGTCTGTCGCGTGCTGAAAAAATTTAAATATCGCATCGTCAATGAACTTGAAATATTTTGAGCGACTTACGAACTTCAAGAGGTTTCGTGATTAAGAACTATGCAAATTAAATTATTTTAATTAAAAAAAAAAAATAGATTTCCGATCGATATCATCAGCTCGATAAAAATGTTAATTAGTTCTGATAATCGATATCGAAATGTTTTCAGTGGATCATAAAACTTGATTTTCATTTAATGGCATTGAATCAAAGGATTGATCTGATTCGCAGTAACTTGCCTCGCAAATATTTTCACGAATGATGTAAGAAAGACAGCAATAAAATAGTTTAGTTAATGATGCATTGCCAGTTTTATTTTACGACCTGGCATCGCGCGCTTGGCGAATAAAACATTTTTAGTGTTGTGTCAATTTGTTTGACAGTTAATTGTTCAACACATTGTATAAGCTGAGGGAAAATTAACATTTTTGGCATTCTCAAAATGTATTCAGTGCGAATATTTCAATAATATTACAAGAACATTGTTGGCGAGTGATTAATGCATTTTTAAAGGTGCAACAAGCAAGTTATCAATAAAAATAACAATTGGCTGATGATTTGTTGAGCTAAAAGTGATTTATGACTTGTAGTCGCTTTTTTAATGTCTGATTCATAATTGTATGATAATTGAAATCTGGCAAATTGTTGAGATATGAAGTCATTGCCATGACATGCATTCGACGTGAACAAGTTCTTAACTGCCACGGTGTAATTGAATTTTTAAATTAGAATTAATAACTCAATCAATGGTCAGAGTTTCTTCTTCAATTAAGCGAAACTGTCAATTCAGACCCTCTCGCTCAACAAGTGGATTGTCTTGTTCCCTACTGCGTCTCACTATAAATACGAAAATGGACAAAAAGCGAAACATTCGAAGCGTTTTGGACGTGTGCGCAATATCATGAGTTTAAAAATAGCCGGAATGCGTCTCTCGTGATGATCATGAACGAGAATTTCGAACATATGTTTTCAGGAATTTCAATTATTTCGCTCATTGTTTATAGATGAAAGTTTGATGGGAAATTTTGAGTTTCGTCAGTAAAATTAAAGCGTTTTTTTATGTCTTTTTATGGAAAGTCCCCTATGAAAAAAAAAACCTTATCTATTTATCATGAAATACACGAATAATAAAACTGCTGAATTCGCGCGGAAAAAATATTTTTAAAGCAAATGAAAGACGTAACTAATAAAAATTCTGCGAAAATATTTTGCAAACGTTTTTTTTGCGCTGATTAGTAAATTTATTTTTGAAACTGATCCAATTGATGAATTATTCAAAGACTGTTATTTTTGTGTCTGCGTTTGCAAATATAACAGGGAATTTCAATTCTTCGTTATTTAGGCCAGTCACATGCCAGTTGCGGCAATATTGCAGTAATACAATTGCTAATAATTAACTAAAGCATTCATTTTATTTATTATAAATAAATGGCGCCTCGACAGCGATGATCTGCTTTGAGACCTTTAAGCACATTCTAATTGAATTGTTGCGATCGCTCTGAATGGTTTTCAATACATTGCATTATCTAAAACTATTTTAGATACAGCGAAATGTGCCAGATTCCACTGGAATGAGATCTGTAGCTAGCATCCATTCATCTGCCACCAACATTTTGTGCCTCAATCAATGAACAAAAGCAATGAGGACGGTAAAATTAAGCTACCAATTCACCAACATTATAACTCACATTTATCACAATTAAACTGCTTTCAACAACAGACTTCAGCGAGAGCTTGAATGCAGATAACGAATTGTGTCAGTTGTGATCAATTAGCAATTTTCGCATGGATTTATGGATTGGGCCGAACGAGAAATTATAAATCATTTTAAATAACTGTTTTGTGCGCTGAGATTTTTCTTTTCAAAACAACAATTTCGCGAAAAGAAGATTAATGAAAGCTATAAAAATATAAAATAAAAATCAAAAAAGAAAGAAAATAAAAAACTAAAACAAACAATAAACGAATGATCAACTTAATCTGTTTGCGTTTGACGTGTTCGTGCTGTGTTTGTTGTGATTTCATGTATCTAAGTAATTTACTTCGTATTTATACTGAAAGGATTAGAGCTCAATAATTTTGTGTCTATTTTGATCTAATTTAAACAATCAGCAACTGCACTGTAATTTTAGAAATAACCGCGTGCTGTTATCGCAATTAAATCGACATTGATTATTGGCTTTGTGTACAGTAATTTGTGTTTGCTTCTTTTTTTTTTTTGTGTAGCTCAATTGATCACGATTAAACATTACACATGTTAACGCTATTTTCATCGTGGGCAGTTCTAGTGAAACTACTAAATTACGCCAATGGGCCTTAACCGAAACGCCTCAGATATATCTCTTATGGATCAGCATTGCCCACCACCATCACAGTGGAAAAGTCACTCATTATTCTCGCGATTATTTATTGAAAGCAGTTAACAATAAAAATACTTCATTTTTCGCTTAAGTTTAGAAAAAAAAATAAACAAATGATGTTTTCACAAACGATAATTAGCGCAAAATATTCATCAGCTTTCAATTGTTTCATTGAAGAATTTTCGATCATAAAAAACATTTGCAATGTTTATATAATTTTCTACGTCCAAAACTGAACATTGAATATCTAAAAATAGCGATATGTGAGCGTAAGTAATTGGTTGCAAAGCCGACGAAAGTTTCTAATGTTTATCACTATTCCAGGAAAAATCGATCAATTCATTTATCATCTAAAGCTTATTCACAGTTCCATGAAAGCTAGTTTATACGATAAGACGACGGATTTCAATGTCATGTTTGATACGCGATGACGATAGCAGCTCATTTCACAATGAAATACATTTTTTTTTTTTAATTCAAGTTCATTGATGAAATTTGTTTTGTAACTAAGCGCGAGCGGCGAAAACTAAAGAGAAAGATAAATTTCTGTAAATGTGGCGTCAAGTGCTATTGAGTGAGTACATGTTGTAATAAATTGAGGATTCATTTGTAAATTATGTCACATATACAAGGTTCGTAGAAGAATTTTGATCGTGTACAAGATCCGGCTTTGCTTTATCATGATCTTCAAATTACTTTTAAAAGTTCCCCACAGAAAGAAATCATTTGTCTCAATTTGCGCAAAAATCTAATAAAAATCAATTGAAATCGTTCTTTCGATTAATATTCAATTCAAGATCAAAGTATGAATGTCTTTCAAATTCAACAATGAGCACGTTCTAAAAACTAAAGTTTAACTAAAATTTGGATTCAATCGCGAAAATGGATTTTTGTTGGTAAAACTCCGTAATTTATCTGCTGCCCGAAGGGGGAGATGTAAATAATTTTCTTTGTTAAAATTACACGCACAGAGAATTCAGCGTCCGCCACTTTCGTGATCACAAAATATGTTTCTTTCAGGTCATGAAAATAACAAACATTGAAAAGTGTGATTTATTGGCAGATAGATAGAAATATCTCATAAAAATGCCACCGATGGAAATAAAAATTAATGAAAATATTTCGCTTTTCGGGCGTTTCATAAGCGGATGATCGGGAATGATCGATTCCCCTGCCATTAACATTTATCTCAATTTTTGTCCGCAAAAGCAGTTAAATCTGAGCGACCACATCGCGAGAAAATGTCAAAATTTCTCAGAAGGTTCATATTTTCAGAAGCGATCCATTATTCAGCTGACTACAAGATACATCTGTGTTTATTCACGATGTGATAATGTGCTCACTGTGTTTTGGGTTCCCCGTTGGAGAATTTTATTTTGGGTTTTTTTTTATGATATCAATTTTGCCATATTTTGCATGATCTTCTTAATGACCGTTAGAGAGTCTGATCATAATCGTCTACTGGAAATCGGCTAATAAATTCAGAGCAAGAATAATATGTTTCTCTTCTTATTTTACGATCCGAAAATCATCGAGTATAAATCAACGATAGAAATAACAACACTCAGCAGAAGAAAAAAAACGGAGCTCGTAAAATCGAGTAAATTAATAGTATAATGCCGTAAATCATTCATCATCGGACATTTTATTAATTTACATTCTGAACCACTCGATATATATTTTTCCACAATGATACATTTCTACTACGACGGTGGCCCTCAAAAATAAAAAAGCTTTTCGCTATGGTAATTTACGTTGCCAATTGATTAGGATTTCGAGTGTCTGTGATTAATTGTAAAATTATTTTGATTGATCGCTTCGGTGAAATGTTCCATTTGATTGTGTCACGCAATTTTCCGCGAATTACTATTTCATTGAAGCATTTTATCGCTAATGCAGGAGGGACTAACTTGTTATAATGATGCAAGTGCATGAAGTCATATGAATTCCAATTTACCGCCCATTCGAGTCACGCTATAAATTTATTAATTCGCTGTTTCTGTTGTGCTGAATGTCGATCAATATTTGATATTTTTATTTCACCTTTACACATTTCAATATTGATTCAATGAAGTCAGAATTCCAATTTGTGATCGATATAAAACCTGCATGCCTGTATACGTTCACGTCATTTGATGACATCATTTGGGAGATAAATGTGAAACCATCACACAGACATTTCGTCGCTTTTTCTAAACGAAACATTTTTCGATATTCTATTAATAAAGGAAAAAAATGATGTTCGATTGAGATCCATCAATAATCATTTTGATAAAACTGAAATTTTCTTTCCTTTCCTACTTGTCTTAAAAGCAGCAAATTTTTCTTGAAGTATTTTCAATTCTTCTTTTCGATGCGAATTTTTCTTTTTCTTGCTTTTTGTCTCGTAAATCAAGAGTGACGCCCGTCTAGTGATCTTCAACAAGCTTCGAACAGACGTTTTAATAAATTTCTCAGCAATTTTAGCAATTTTGGCGAATCTAACTTTTTGCACAAACAAAAAATATTGCGCAAAAAAATATTTTGTGACTCTCGAGACATCGAAAAATGAGAATTATTCTTTTTTTTTTTTTTTTGTTGGCCGCGAGTGGCAAAAAAATAAAAAATGTTTATTTTAGTATATCGAGAGGTCAATTGACGAAGTAAATAGAAGCAACATCGCGCGCTAATGAAGGAATTTAGAAGAAAAGTGATAAAAAAAATTCATAAATTTGCAAATTCAAAAAAGTTGTTTTTAAAGGCGCAACTGGACATAGCACAAATTGAATGTGAATGATGTCATTATGATTTGGTTGATGCTGTTCCATATTGCGATAACAATTTGGTATTCATTTAAATGTGTCGCAGCTCATGCAAAATTTATTAATGTCATAAAATGTCAAAGAATCGCAATATTATGCTGTGAACGGAATTTTTGATTAGCTTAGCAATTTTTGTTTTTGTTTGGGATACAAATTGAATTCCTTTAACTGCCATTTGCTATCGCAATGCAATATTGAATTTCATTTGGCAATATTTTGACGCTCGTTATTGTTGTGTAAACATTTATCGGAACGGATCAAATATGTTCGTTTGCAATTGGAGTTGGTGAGTACAACACAAAGGAAATTTATGATACAATATTTATTGGAATATCAATTGGCATCTGTTTAGTTGAGAAACTCTTAACATACTTTTGCGTTAAGTAAGATTAAATTTCGTAAATTTTGCATCGATCAATCGTGATTCAGTGTTTCGTACGTTCGACTGAAGATATAATCAATAAAACAAACAAAGAGTTGAGGTCAATTAATGGAGTCAATTGCTACGTATCTATGTTAATGCAATGTAGATTTCATAGGGGTCCAAAATATACTCGCAATCATAAATATTCCAAAATAAGTGAAATTTAAATTTTGCACTTAAACAAAAATGAATAAATCACATGTGACCGAAATCCATACACATTTAACATTCACTAAATTATCAGTCAAATTTAAATTAATTACCAAAACAAAATATTTAGTAAGTGAATTAGATAATTGTAGACTTAAAATAGATCAGCCGTACGGGAAGGTCAACGATTAAGAGATATGCTTGAGTGACATTTCCCACGTTTCAAATAATTCATAAATTTTTGGCCGGTGGTCCATTAAAAAGATGACAAACAGTGAAATAAAAATAAATGGACATCTGATTGACATCTCATCTACTGATCCATGGTAAAGATGGCAATTGACACCCGCAGAAAATATCATTTATCATATGAGGATTCAGGAGCCTTGTTAAATAGCAAATAACAAAAAAAAAACTCTTTCGCGATTTTATCTTGATTTGCAGGCTCATATTTCGAAACTTTTTTCCGGTTCATTTACATGCAGTTCTATTTCAGACACGAAAAAAAAGATGTTGACAATTTTGCACGAGTGAAATCGATTAAAATATTAAATATATTCAAGTTTTCGGCTCCGCATCGCGCGATCTTGTATTAAAAATGCTAATGAAAGTGATACGATTTTTTATTTATTCCTTTCCCGTGGATTTTATTTTATTTATTTTTTTGTTGCCAATTTCCAAAAAGCCATCCGCAGCGTGGATAGTTATTATTCAATGTCGATGGTGCTAAAATAACGCGACAAGAATAAAAATTTCGTTGACAGGAGATATTGTTATAATTACTAGCAATTTTGCTGTGTGACAGACACTTATGTCAACAATGTTTACTAGTACAAACTGTAAATGCTTTGTTATATAATTCTTGCTGAAGCCTCGTGCGCGCATCTGCGGTTGGAGAAATAGCTTGCAATTTCTGTGGGGAATCTAATTTTTAACATGCAACAGCGAACATTTTTGTGGGTTTTGCAATAGTAAAAAAAAAAGTTGTTTGTGGTCTCGTTGGATGTTTGTGCTACAGACTTAATTTGTAGTCAATCATTTTTCCTCATCAAGCTCGACATTGGGTGATCTCAATTTACTTAAAAACCAAAGTTCGTCATAAATTCCAATAAACTTGGCAACTTTTTTTTTTATTTCATATGAAATTTCAATTAATAGTTTTGAATTTAACGTGCATATATACAGAAAATGGCTGAAATATGATCGGAATATTAACGATGATTTTATTTTAATAGCGAGTCTTAAATTTTTGAGACGACATAAACTTCAAATGCCAACGACTGTCAAAAGTTTAGGACAAAAAAATAACTGAACAATTTGCTCTCGATTCATTTATTTATGAATTTTCTAAACATAAAATTCTAATTGACAAATTAATCAAACACAAGTGATCACTTTGTGCTTCGAGAGTTCTCATGGAGTTGGAGCCGCGCCGGACGCCGAATTGCGATACAATTCTCAAGTGGACCGTTTACGTAATCGCATCAGAATTCCATTCAAATTGTGGTTGACTCTAAAAATTCATAAAACACTACAAAAAAAGACAATAAAACTTGTTTGCTAAATAGCCCGCAGAATTTTTATGTTCTTTTTTTTTAATCCCCTCGACGAGCTCTTTGTTATGCTTTTCTGGCATCTAATCACCACTTCAAAGTTTTGCTCATAAACTTAAACTTTGTAAATGATGCTGTCCATTGAACTTGCTCTTTGACGTGAAAATGATCGACCATCGTCAAGTTCAGTCTTTTTTTTTATTTTGGTGATTTATTGGAATATATTGAATAATTTATGGTCCGATGAATATCATCGATAACACATTTCGTTATTTTTTTCTGCTTCCATCATTAAAAAAAATCGTGTGCAAGGTCATGATTTTGATTTTTTTTGCTGAAAATTTGTGTGCCGAAATAACCAGAAAATATATTTGATTAATTAACTGTTAATTTATTTTTCGGAACGGGGGCATTAAGTAGATTGTGGTATATGCAAACTCTATCCTTCGATATAAGAATTCATCAATGAAATGATCGTTGCAAGAAGAAATATTTAAGTTTCATTGCGCGTTCTCAAAGATGATGTCAATTAAATGAATAGAACAAAAATCAATTTTCAGAGTCTGCAAAATTATATTAATTTATTTGTAGACCAGAAGCTGAAATAGCTGAGAATGTGAAAAAAAGGGATTTAAAAACTAGTTTTACTAATTCTGAAGTATGCAAATTCGCGTAAGCGCAAAATGAGAGAACAAAACAATAAAAATCCAATTTACTTAAGAATGTTTAATTGGTTTAGTAAATGGCACTCATAGAGACGTTATCATCGTACAAATATTTCATTGGTGTCAATGGCGATGATTGTCTTGTGTCTGAGATGACGATGCGCGAAGCAAAACAAATGGAACGCAAATTGCAAAATGTCAAAATTTGAATAAAACTAACGGTTGTAAATATTCTAGCGAATCGTTTATGGACCAGTCATATACCAAATTATCACAACACTAAGCGAGACACAAAAGTTACGTCATTTCTTAACTCATTCCAAAACGAATCTTGCGGAAAGGAACTCATGAGATTAGTCAGGTGTTAAAAAGACATTCTCGAGTTCCACTGATTAGAATGAAGATTTGGAGGTCAAACACTAAAATTACTTATCGATCAGACGCAGCATTTTATCAAATTCGAAATTTATCAATTGTAAACATAGAAATATTTTTGATTGCACAATATCGCTAACGACTTTATGACATAAAACAAGAATTGACTACCTGAAGCGATTAAAACGTTCGTTCACTCATTGTTCGAATTCGGTTTTGCAACTGATAAGATAACACATATTTGGAGTAAATATTTTTGGCCATAAAAAATGACATTAGAAATTTTACGAAACATTTATAGTCAATGATACTTAAGGGCTTTGTGGGCGGCACGGGACATGTAGAGCTCTTATCAATAGTGTATATTTGCATCTTACGAAATCGGGCATTCACGTGTCACATTCGTTGCTCATGATTGCGTTGCGATAAAGTTTCTCACAGAATTCAGTTGGCGTAAAATAAACAACTGCGGCGACAAAATCTCGCGCAACGGCTATTAACATAAATAATCTAAAGCATTCTTGCTGCTGCATGACGACAAATCTTCTGAGACAAAATTTATTATTTCCTAGTTTTCGTGGAAAATCAGAAAATTTTCTCAATTTTTCATTTGCTGATTAATAATAAATAAAGTTTCCGTCATTTTTAATTGTAAATTCAAGTCCATTGCATGGCATCTCAATTTTTTGAGTATATTTTAATTTAAAACATTTTTTTTTCTACTCATCTTGCAACACTTTTCATTTTTATTTTTGTTTTGATTTTTGGCAACGAGATTATCATTTCGATTTTCTTTTTATCAATTCTTTACTTTTTATTTAGATAAATATTTTTTGCGATGTTCAAAAATGAATAAAAAAAATATTGCACACAAATTACCCCGCGAAAAAAAAAATAAAATATGTTTTCTTCTGGACAGAAAAAGGCACTTTAAAAATTTCTTACAATTTTTTTTTATCACACGCCGCTAACTTGTAAAAAAACCAACTGAATTGACACTTTTTTTATTATTATTATTTAGAAGTGGCACCGGAATAAAAAAAATATTGAATTTCAAGAATATTTACTGTATTTTGAGGAGCTCTTTGCAGCACGATCGATCACTAGCGAATTTAAAACAAAACTGAAGAACTCTGAAAATAAACTAAATTCACAAACCTCTTGTTTCGTCGAGTTATTTTTTTTCTTACTTTTTTTTTGTTTGTTTGAATTCATTTATTTATTTTTTTAAATATTTAACGGTTGAAACATTTTTGAATCGTCGTTTAAAACATTGCTATCGCCACCGTTTGAGTAATAGCAGCACTCAATAGCTTCGATAGCTCATTCATGAGATATTCCATGTAGAAACTTTAATATTTCTTAAAATATTTCTTATTTTTACTTTAAATTTCTAAAATAAATAGTTAAAATTTCAAAAATCAAAATTTTCATAAAAATTTCAAAATTACTTTTTAGATTTTGAAGTAACTTCCAACATATTTATAACATAACATAATATATAACATGCACGATGCATCAGAGAAAGAGAGAGAGAGAGAGAGAGCGAGCGCGAAACATGATCGTTTTGAGATGTATGTTTGAGAAAATCGAGAAGCAGAAAAATAAATATTTCAGTTTTCTTGAAACCCTTCAGAGATGTAGACGTAAAACTGCTCGAGCTCCGTTAACTCCGCATGAGTCGTGTATATTTTACAAACAAGTTGATAATTTAAACATCTTACAAAGTGTAATCATTCATACGATTTTATATTCATTCATACATTTTTATAGCCAACATTTTATTTTGTGTGGTTGGTTTGGAAGTGCAGAATATTCTTTTTATGTTATAAGAAAAGTGCAAGAGAGAAAATATAAGAAAAGTTTTATAAATCATTTTTTGTGCTGGATATTTTTATTTAAATGCATCTTGTGGTCGAGAACAGTGCCCGAGAATTGTTGGATTATTTTTTTTAATGCTTGTTTCATATTAGTTACACTATTAATTTGATCATTACATGAAACATCATCAATTACGCGAGCGCGAAATAATAAAAAAAAAAAAGTTGTTTCAATAAATTTTCGTCGTGAACGGCTTTTGAAAATCAATCAAAAGATATTGAGTGAATGTGTAAGATAAAAGGCAATTTAATAATTCATTGTTGTTTTTGTGCATTTTTATAGTTGAATGGTCGTTTGATGAATGTTAACGCCTTTTCAATAAGCGACTAAACAGCTCTCGAAACGATAATGAATATAAAATTTCGGATGGAACTCTTTTATAGCATGCACCTCACACATCTCGCGTGTGATTAAGTTTATCAAGAAATTAAATTCAGAAGAAACTATACTTTAAATCACATCAACAACTCAAAAGAGAAATAAATTGTCGTGACTTGTGACTGCGTTGCAGTGTCAAAATATTCATCGTGGTATCCCCAGTTTTGTAAAAAAAGGGGGCGCGAGAAAAATATTTGAATTTTTTTTTCGTAAAACATAATATTAGAGTGGAGACAGCAAAGACGAAAACGATCAATAACCATCATGGAATCGGGATCGGACGATGAAAAATGGGAAGACTTTTTTGGTGAGTTGTTTTTTTTTTTTTTTTTTGTTGTTGATGCAATCAATCAAATGATTAAGGACGTGTCACGTCTTTCTTGTGCTTTCAATATTTCTTGTTTAATCGCTCAACATGTTTATGCGAAGGCTTTTAAATCGTCTCACGAGAAACTGAATTTCCGATTAAATTCGAAATCACTTCTCATGAAACTCGCTCGAAATATTGCAATTTTTTATGCGTTGCATCATTCGGAATGCGCGATGACTCAACTATTTAGAATTTCAAGCGTTATAATGCTGGGCATCTTTCTGTCTGATACCGATTTTCATCCATTCTATATATTCCTTCATTCGGCGGCTGTTAGCGCAATATCACGAAGCTGATCATGTTCTGAATCTTATGTTTATACAACAACAAACATCGAAAAAAATAAGACGATGAAATGTATCGAAAATACATAAAAGGCAACAAACCGGGACACCATAAAAGGCGCAAAAGGCAAAATAAGAATAATAAACTAAAGTCTCCTGAAAGAAGGAATGAAGAGCGAGCCCTAATAGAGAGTTATAAATGCTTAATATGGAAACCTATCGAACAGAGGAAACTGGAATAACATGAAATTTGTTATTTGCGCACAGAACCGAGAGCATGAAAACAATCGACGTGCCTTTGCAGTTAATCTGACTTTGGAGACTGTCACAATTTGATCGCTTTTAAATGAATCCGCGAGCACATTTGAATGCGCTTCAATGCACCAATTTTAATCCAAGGAATGCACAGAGAGGGAGAGAGAGTGACCATGTGAAAATCACTCCAGACTCAACTTATCTAGATATGGATTCTTTAAAATTTTTGATTGGAATCTTAAATAAATATTGACAGAATGGAATCTTCATCACGAGTGAGAGTTAAGCAATAAAGATATTTTCTACCTCAAATGATGCATTCGTGATGCAATTTAAAAAAAAAATTAATTCTAATTATTCTTTTTTACTTTGTGCTCTATTTACTCTTCGCGCCCTAAAAAAAGAGAAGTTTTCAAATATAAACATTAAATTTGGCTGTTCAGGAAATATTTGTAGCTCACAAAACATTCCAATCGTGCTGTTTTTCAAGGCATGGATCGAAAATGTTGAATAAAATATTTTACATTTTCAATTATTAATGTAACAAAATTCCATTTTTTCTGTTTTTTTTTCCACACTCTGCCATTTCCAAAACACCATCCAGTGCATATCTTTTAATTGGTTAAACTGAGAGGGGCTGCAAGAGAGAGAGAGAGAAAGAGAAGAAATCAGTGGAATTCATGTTATTAATTAACGAACACGATGGAAAAACTCAAATTCCTGATCATGTAATTTTATTTTCTTTTCCATCTTACATTCGCCGTGAAACCGCGAAAAACATTTCATTACATCTCTTGCGCGGTCTTGCGGGGCTTATAATATAATATTATCCGGAGCCTCAAACTGCCAGAAAAGCCAATCGCCAATATCACATGTGAACGACAGCTACATATGTTTTCATTGGCACATTTCTTTCTGCACAGATCCCCGCGCGACATACATCATCGTCGAATGGACGAACTTATCGACAGGCGCAGTTCGACATGTTATATGCAAAAGCCACAATTTCTTCTGATGCAAAAGCAAATATAAATGTAAAGAAAATTGTTGAAAGTCTTTTCAATAAAAAAGCAATATTTCAATTGCAATTTATTGTTTATTGTCTCGTTGTGCTCTCTCGCAATGTTTGTTTCTTTGCAACAAGTGCATCTTTGCACATGCTATTTGATATCGTAGATCGACGAGACGTCGGGAGACTTCCTTCTATTTGCTAGGTCGCGATGGCGCGCAAATCATTTTTACCGTTGCACTGGAGCAACAATGTTCTTTAGTATAACGAACGACTCTCTCTCTAAACAACAGTCAACATTTATAACGTCCAGTTAATTAATGTTAACAATTTTTTCATTCTAATTTCTCAAGTGGATTTCTTTTTCTTACATTTAATAAGAAAAATATAATTATGAACTTGAACAAAACACCAAATAAAAAGAAAAACCAGAACTCTCAAGCGACGTTGGATACACACAGAAAAAGCTCTTGAGAAAATTAAGAAAAACATAAAAAAAACGAGAATTTTGAAGCGTAATTTACATCTGAGATCGAAGCATAAAGAAATAATAATAATAATAACGCAATGTAGAGTATGAAGGAAGCTGAAACACAGTTGAAAACCTACACACGATAAAGAGAATTCTTGTTAAGCCAAAAAGCCGCAAAAAATCGTTTTCGCAATTGAATCATTCAATTTCTCAATGAGACACCGCTGCTGCTGCTATGACTGGAAAATGTGTTTTATAGACACACAACCAAACATATTAGAACCATTATGAGATTATGCATTAAACTATAAACATGCTACAGTAACAGTTAAATTGCAGTTATACATAGAGTGCAAACCAGCAATTGACACATTTTTTTTATTTTTATTTTCTTATAAACAAAAACCGCACAGCGTTCGACTGAAGTTGCAAAATCACGTAAAAGAGTCTAAAGCATGTGAAATGTAAGCGGCATGTGGGAACACTGAGCCACATCATACAAACGAGAGTTCAATGGGACGTTAATATTGAGTAATTAACACTTTTTGACAGACAAATTGGAGTTGAAATGGATTTTGTTTGTAAGCATGGTCAGCTCAGCTCCAGTGGCGTTGTTGCAGCATAACATAATTTGAATATTCACTGCTTGTGTGTACATGAGTGAGCAACAAATTCGTGCATAGGGCAATTTAGTGGCGTAATAAAAGAAAAGAGTTATTTAAAGCAATCAACAAATCATTTTTTTTTAACTGTCCAATTGACAACACCAATTGCTGACGATTGTCTTCGAGTGTTGTAAAGAAAAAACACATCAATTTGATCCAATCGAACATTTCACTCTATCTTTTTGATAGATCTTACAATCTCGTTAAAATTCCACACATGTGAAACGTGTTTATGTTTTTTTTTTTCGCTGGCGCTGCTCACATAAAAATTTAAATTTCTACGCACATTTTGTCACTTTGATTTGCTCTGCATCAATGATTGTGATCAAGGAATGGTAGCTCATAAATAAATAAATAAAAAAAAACTAAACGGGCGCCATTCGAATGAATTTTCTCATGCTTCAATTTGCATGGAGGGAAAAAAACTGCACTGCAACAACCCGATAAAGTTCAATCTTCCGCCATTTGACGCGGCGACTCTCGCGATTTTAATCGCCTTTTACAACATAATTTAATTACTCGAGCATGAAAATCACTTTGACTGGAAATTGTTGTTGCTAGTGAGACGCTTGCCGCCGATAAATAAACAATATTTCAGCGGCTCGTAGTGAACAAAACCCGGAAATCAATAAAAAAAACTACACCAAAAAAATTAACATAAATTTCACTTTGGAAGCGTTTTTTTTTTTTTTTAATTTAAGACACCGTTGAACATTGATCTTCTTACATCTTATACGTATATGTATGTATATCGCATCATATCATGCACGGGTACATGGTGCAATTATTTATGCAAACACCAGTAGCGGCAATGAAGAGAGTTGCGATAGCAACGGTACAAAATCTGGCTGTAATTGATGGAATTATTTTCAAAAAGTCCATCTCTGACTCTTTTCTCGTTCATGGTCCCTTGCATTTTACCGCAAGCATAATATTTCATAATTTACTTTTTTCACCTTTTACGCATAAAAATTTCATATCACTCCATCGTGTACCAAAAAATATTTGACGCCATCAGTCGTCGTCGCGGTTATTTCAGTTCGGACACTTGAGAAATATGAAAAGCGTTAATAATTTTTGTGTAATAATCAGAAAAAACCAGAAGTCAGTTAGAGCGGGAAAGATGGAAAGTGCAGATAGATGTAGCTATAATCTTATTAGATTAAGCGAAATGCTTAATTTATGGACATAGTAATAAAATTGCTACTGCCAATAAACGACTGCGCGCACGATCGCTGCGATAATTTTGCAATAAATTCACTAAAGCTACTTGTAGCGAAATAAATATTAGAGATTTTTATCATAAGTGGCATGTCGCATGTGACAACTTAAAATATGTCTTCAAGCCTCTTTACGCCAAAAGTCGCTATCGATTGGCGTAAAAACAAAATGTTCAATTGCTTTGTGCCATTTTCAGTATAAAGAAACTTTTTACAACAACAATGCAATTCGCTCGTCGATTTTGTACACTCGATAACCTCTCTCATTGATCCCATTTCGAACATCCCGTCCTCGATCCCATCATCTGATGAACCGCGCTACATCTCTCTTTCTCCCTCTCTCTTTCTCGATGTGACATTACAACATTTTTTATGTATCACAAATGCTACTTAGGGGAAAAATGTTTACATGCTTAAAGACATTTAATTAAATTTCAAAATATTTACAACTCATTGAAAATGTTTGCAATTGAATAGAACTTCGTGGGATAAGTGTGAATAGAGCCGTAAACCGAAGGTGACTTTTGAGCTCACAGCTGGCAAAAAGATTAAACTTATAAACAGGAAGCTGATAAAATAAATATTTAATGAATTTAGCATTTGCTGGATTTAAAAATCTAAATTGATGACAATTTCAAATTGTTTTATTTATGCAAATGACAAAAAGAAATTAAAATTGTCGTTAATGTAAAGAATTGAAAATCAAGAATTTATTACATTTGAATGTGAATTTATGGCACAGAGAGTGATGCATAAGAAATTATCGCTATTATCACATTTCTAGGCCGACACGATCGGCGGACTAATGCACATGTGAGAAATAATCATTCATTCGCCCACACTGTGCTCTATGCTCTAATTAAGTTATAGCCAACAGTCGTGAAATGGCTCATTCATAGATCACTTCCATTCAATTTATCGTCTCGGCTTTGACTCGGCAAGTTCAGCGGTCTATGAAATTTTTCAGCTATTATCGATTTGTCACGCGATATTAAGATGCTTTTTCTGATTCAATTAACTTTTTAGTTACGGTTCGTTTTGAGACATCCGAGTCGAGTGACATGAAATGATTTTAGTTTTTTGTTTGTTTCGTATTTCCTCTATAAAATGTTTCAAGTCGCGAGGAAAATCTTATTTTCGTAAGAGAAATATTAAAAAAAAAAAAAATTGAAATGTTTATCGTTCAATTTGTCACGATGTGTTATGAACGTCACATGAGATTATGATGAGAAATGGGCATTTAATTTCATCTTAAATATGAAAATTAAATTACTCAACAGTCGTCGATCGAGATGTGAGAAACTCCGGTTTATTTTTTCTTTCAATTGAATGTTTCTTTTTTGTTATCAAAACATGCGTGAATTATGTGCAATGTTGTAGTGTACATAAGATATTTATGGCAGGACGTCGGAGCTGCAATTTTAGCTTGGGCACTGTATAATCATAGCTCATGTCGATTGAATTATTGCGGCAATTATGCGATAATTGTAATCGCATAGTCGACGGGGGATTCGATAATAATTCATCCATTAAGTGGCGTCGCGAGCGGCAGAGTTTTTTTTTTTTCTTTACAATTTTGCAATTTAAAAGCAGCCCTCGTCTCATGACACATATATTTAAATTAAACTGTCTATTAAGGTCAATTACTTTTCTTCATAACTTTTTTTTTTTGCTTCTCAAAGAAATTTCTAATTGATGTTTGCTTTCTATTAAGATCAAGTCATCGAATGGCGAAAACATATCAATTTGGATTATAATATCTGTTTTAGGTGGATTCGCAGCCGAAAAAGGAATAAAATTGCCTTTCACTTATCAATCGTCCATTATGATTGGAATCTTTTTCTCCATCACTTCGCTGTATATCGCATTTCAATCGTTCTTGTTCCATTGGCAAAACTTCGATTCGAAAGAGGCACGATGAGATAGCGACTTATACAGCATGTAGTTTGTACAATTGTGCCGAGCGTAGTGTAGTCGAAAATGCTAATGGAGATAATTTTCATTATTCTGTTGTCTGAATGAAAGGGGCCAATTCTTTTATGATGTTCTTGTTGTATTTTATGTATCTTTGACATGTTTTTAATTTATTTATCCAGATAATATCTCAAAAAATCAATTTACATTATTTGTGAAACATCCCGTTAAATTAAGAAGAAGAAAAAAAAAATCAAAAACCCAATGGAGAGGCACATTGCGCGATTCTGACCTTTTCTGATGATTGATGGTCATCAATTATGGTGCTCTCGTGTGTCCAAATTAGATTAATAATCTTCTTGTTGTTCTTCCAACTTGTATATTTCATTTGCTCGCTGATAGCATTCAATGGTGCCTGTAAATGGTTGTTTGCCTGAACGCTTATGGTGTTACTTATTTTTATGTATATATTCTTCACTTGATCAGCGGTCTCAGGCGGGCACGATGAAACATCAATTGAATGAATAATGTAAAACAGTTTTACTAATTTAGGAATAAAATGTGAGTCATGCCGTTGGGTAACAAAATGACGATGAAAATTCTAATCAAGTTGCAAAAATTTCTCATTGTTTGAGCGCTTCACTATTTGCCAATTACATTACATGTATCCAGTGAAGAAAGCACGTCTTGAGTGACCTGTCGAGTGAGTCAAGCAGATTAAAAGCTTAGCTGACAACTAAGTGGACAACTCAAGTAACAAAATGCAGTCACAATGGAGAGTGTTAAATAATTTAATAGTGAAATTATTTTTATCATTTTATATTGAAAAGCAAGTCACATGGCGGTAAAATTTATATAAATATATTTTCTTCAAAATAGAAATAACACGAAATGGAAGTGGCGAGAGAGAAATGCGGTAGTGCGCTGAAGCTTGAGACTTATCTATCTTTATTTAATAGACACATTTTACTCTCGAATTGATTGAAGTCAAATGTGTTGCGATATATGTTGGATAGTTTTTTAATTTTTGTCTGCAATTCATAAATCGCACGAAACATTTAAAAAAAAGTCTTGTTATGTAAATGCTGATACGGATCCATTTAATGAACTCACGATACTTTCATTTGATGATGAATTGTTAACAAATATTGGTGGTACCGAATTCAATTTACTTTCCCTATCAAAAGCATGATAATTTAAAAATTTCAATAAAAGGTTTTAAGCATGTGCGAAAGATTATAAAAGTTTAAACGATGCTATAAAAAATCGCCTAAATCACATCACGTTTCCATGGATCACATTAATAAGCGAATGCTCGTTGAGCTCCGGTAATGTCCCGCGGGTCATCATAGTGAGATCACTTAAAAAAAAATAATGCTGATCTATTTTAAATGATCTTTCATTTTAATAATCGATTCAACAGTTGCAAGCTCTTTATGTGTTCATGGTGCAAAATGCAAAGTCGTGTCCATCGCTCGCGGCACCATTTCAATTATTATTGATGTGCAAGCAACACAACACAGCAACACAACCTCAATGAACTTCCATCAACGTGCGCAATGCATACACATAATGGACAGACTATTTTAGATTTTAATCACTCTTGTGATCGCTTGATACCTGATCACTTCACTTCACATTTGTTGCCTTATTTTTTGCGCAAGTAGAAAAAATGTCCATATTTAATTATCGACTGACGTTGAACGATCTGCGCCATAAGCTAAAAATTGAATTATATTGGAACGTTTGGGATACATTTGCAGTATCTTTTTGCATATGAACGTGCATTTTACAAACTCTTAAAGACTGTCGACGCCACTCGTCAGCAAGTAAGACTCACTAGACAGGCAAAAAAAAGAGAAATACAAAAATATATTGCGCGCATTGAAATTCATTGTGCATTTTTGTAATCGTAAAAGACAAGCTTTCAAGGATTTACTTGGATGTGTTTTGCACAATTTTCCACATTTCCAGTAACGGACATTGGCAAGTTGTTTTAACTAGCAAATGTACAGTAAAGACGATGACGGCGTAGTGTTTTCAGAACCGAAAAGCTTCTAATTATCTTTAACAGAAAACCGCGAGAGCAATAAAAATGTTTCCCACTTCAGCTTGATTGCATGCAATATTTATAGCTATTAATCAGCAGTAAAATCTCACTTGATGGGTATTGCTTTTTATAAATGAAGGAAGTTGTTGCTTTTTTGCAGTTTTCTTTTGAAAAAGAAATTTCTTTTCAAAAACTTCGGAAACAAACAAACAAAAAAAAAATATAAAATTAAAAATTGTCATAAAAAACAAGAGTCAAATAAAGCAATGCACCGGAGCGTGGTGAGAGATTCATTTTTATGAACCAAACTGAAGTAAAAAAGAATTATTATGATGGTGAAATCGAGTCAATCACACATCTAGCGACACTCTTTTGAATAAATTTATGAAACTATTTTTCTTTTTATTTGTTTATTTTGTGTAAACCAAATTTATAGCCATTAAATGTTGTTCGTTGCCTACATGGTCGCTCATAATTAATAATATGATGACTGTTGATGCTATCGATGGTGTTCTTTTATCGAATGTGCTGCATCGTGAGTGAATGACTGAGGTTGTCACCTACGCAATTACATAAAAAAACCCAGCAACAGAGTGACATGACTTTCTTTATTTATTTTTATATTTTCATATGTATCATCTTAATGAATTGACTTATAATGCAAGCACGTTGCAACTGGCGAGAAAGATTTCGAGTGTGCCGTTTAAAGTGGTTTACTTTCGTATTTGAATGGGAAAGACGTGGATAACTGTTACACGTTTTTCCTCTGATTATGCAACAAGTTGCGACGATTGTCCCCACAAAACTCTCTGCCCACAATGTAAGAATTTGTCACAGTCAAAATGTGGAAGAAGAAATGATCGTCCGAAAACTGGGTTTGGTCTCATGTAATGAAAAACGGTAAAAAAAGCAATATTTAGGAGATGGCTTCAATGAAAATGAAAAATTATTAGAAACAAAGCGTTGAACCTAAAATAAAAAAAAAAACTCAAACGGAACATCACGCAAGTTTGCATAACAGATGATCATCGAGCGAGTGTCGGCAAATGAAACATTTACGTACAACATTAAATTCCATTGAAATATTTATCACTTTTTTGTCGTGAATTATTTCCTCCGAAAATCAACGAAGGATTTGCTCATTGATTTCGCCAGTGAAGTTTCTTTAGAAATCAATTTAAAAAACCTCATTCAACTTCAGTTTTACATAATTTGCGTACAAATCCTCAACAAGCGATAAAGAAATTATTTTCATTTGAAATTGAAAAGCGTTGTTAATTAGATTGCGCGATATGTTTTTTTTTTTTTTGGAAGAGGCTCATGGAAAAGCTATTAAATTTCAGATGTTAATCCACAACAACAAAAGCAACTTAAATTAAAGCAAATTGAAAAATATTTTCTCAACTTCAAGCCTCGATTGTCGATGGTGCGAATGAAAGTGGAAGTGATAATGAATTCATGGGACCGTGAAAAAAATGTATTGTAATTAATGAGTCGTTTTATTAAATAATTCTGTTTTTAAATTGTAAAATGATTCAATGCGCTTTTATCATTATCGACACAGGTTACGGCATTGTAGAATTCATTGAACTCCAATCTCAGATGAGGCAATGACACATTGACATTTCTGATAATCACGCAAATGGAAAGAAAAATACGAGAAATTTATCATCGCATATTTTATGTGCCACCCACCCAACGAAAAGCGATACAAATATTTATTTAATCAGCTGGAATATTATGTCCAGTAATCATTGTATTCTGTCATCTCCGGTGAATCTTCATTTGATTCAAAACTTTGCATATACACAAAAGGATGAAGCAGTCCAATACAACTGCAAAATTTAGAATGCGACACCGACACGTATTCTGAACTCAACATTGTTACTGTTGATGAGCTCAACCATCCAGAAAACAAAAAAAAAAAAAACCGTCAACTCGGTATTGAAATGTCATTTTTTACATGTGAAGGTGATCATCAAATGCGATATATACGTTCATATTTCTGATTGTTGTTCCAATGCCTCCGCACTTCTGACGCTGTTAAATGTTGTGTATATATGAATATTTCGAATACTATAAATATGTGTAATGCCTACGAGCAACATGATAAGATATCTCAAGGTACACACAAACACTCTCGTACGATGGCATAACAAATACATTTACTATAACGCGACTGATCGCTGGCTTAGTTCTGAATTTATTATACACGACATCGACAGACTTTTGTCAGTAAATGTTTGGAAGTTCAAATGACTAGCTGCCTCGAGTCGAGTCATTGCGCGAAATTCGTGTATTTTGCTTATTATTTATTTTCGGGAACAGAATTTAATGCTTAAGTGAAACAGACAAGGCAACAGACTGCTGTGCCCGTACAACAAACAAATAATTTATAATTTCGTAGTCGATTGTTCCGTGAGCGCCGCAGGGAACAAAAAACTTTTTACTTTTTTTTTGGACAATTTCGCGGAAAGCCTAAAAGCAAAAGCAAGGAAGTGCATGATCATTATATTTATGTTGAAACGAATTATTGAAGCACCCGAAAAAAGTTAACCATACAGAGTTGTACATACTGCGAACAGCACCCATAGGGAGATCATTGAGAGGGAGAGGAAGAGAGAGTTGAAATAATTATAATTTCAATATTTAATTACATAACATTGAACTGTGATTTACTGCAAATAACAATTGCAATATCGTTCGTGTGTTTGTGCTACGTTAACAAGTCCAATATTTTAATTGAGTAATTAAAAACCAGCAACAGATGAATGAATAACTCATGAGGTAACAAAAATAAAAAGTGCTTTTTTACTGACGCAATTTGCATGAAGCGAAAAAAGCTTTTCTTTGAGAATTTTTCACTTCAATTGAGCAACAAAGCCACACGAAGTGAATTTGCATTTAATTGAATAAGAAAAAGTTGTGGCAAATTGTTTTGCAAATCAAATGAAAAAATCATTTTTCGTGTCGTGCTGAGCTTTTTTGCTTGAGTGTCGTCTCAGTTAATTCTTATTTTGCAATCTCCAACCAACACTTTGCGCAATCTAAGTCGCTAAGATGACTCACGTTTCAATTTAAAAAAAAACAGTGTATCTCAAGCCTCGCTATCAGGTGGCTTCGTAAATCGTTCCAATGGAAAAAAAAAACATTAAGCTTGGAAAGCTTCTCAGATTGCATTTTGATTGCAACGAACAATGCAAAATGACACAAATCATTCCATCGTCCGAGCCGGAAAGAATGTCGAGAAATAATTTTTATGATGATTCATAATAACAATCAGCATCATTTGAATATACTTAATGCGATTGTGTATGAAAGTGAATCAATACCAAGTCACTTTGAATGAATGATATTTATTCAATTACTACTAATAAAAGCTCTTTAGTGTTTTTGGGCTTTGAATGTATTTTCATACATCGCAATTTGTTGTTGTTCAGCTGATTTTGCTCACGATGGATGAAGTTTTTGATGATTTACTTTTTCGTCTGTCACTCACTGTCGAAAATTTGTTGTTGCGTTAATTATTATGTGCTCGCGAAATACGAAAAACAAAAAGTTAATTAATTTATTACACAAAATGGAACCTGGCATTTCCATTGAAAGCTGATGAATTTTTGGGCGATAAACTTTTAGCTCGTTGTGTGCCACTGCACATTGCGAAGAGCTTTTATGGCGCGAGAAAAAAAAAATATAAAATTTCTTGTTCATCATAACGTGAAATTTCATTTTTGCCATTTTTGACTAATTTTTTTTCTTCAATTCAGCCAACACCAAATTTGTTGAAACGAAAAACCTTCAGTTTTGTTTTGGTGTTGAGAAATCGCATTAAATGTGTCTTAATGTGCCAACCAACGGCACTTGTCGCCTGCTTAATTTGATAAAATATAAAAAAATATTAATAAAATTTGCTTTCGCGTCTGATAAGATAACAAGAAAATTACTTGGAAAACACTCGGTCGGTCGATGTGTTGTAAACTCACCTAGTTTTTACTTTTAATTTCGATATAAAGTTGCGAGGTAAAAAAATAAATAAATAAAGAATGATTAGAAATTGTATATATCGTAAAAATGGACTTCAGGTGTTTTTAATTGAGACATTTCATTCTCACTTTATATCCATTTACAGACGTTTGCCAACAAGTGACACAAAGAAATGTTGAAAAAGACGTTTCACCACTCTCCCGGCCATAAAATATGCAATCGATTGTTGTCCAATAACAAATCTTTCTCTGTAAACTTTTTTTTCCCTCCGAGCTCGGGCAGAAGAAATATTTGCCGCGCTTTTTTTTTACTGTTGTTAAATAATCTCAAAAGAAACTCTTTATTTATGCAAAGACACGTAGCGTCGTATAGTAGCTGCATATATTGCAGGCCAATAGCCCATCATCTGGAAGGTCAATTGTAGTGTGCAACATGCTGTTTTAGGTAGTAATAATATGTGGCCCATAAAACATCATTATCGCATGTTGTTAATGATGTTGTTAAGCATTCAGTGCCTTTATAATTTTATTTTTTGAATATTTCGCGCAATTTTCTGTTAAAAATGGGACTTTCCATAAACGGGCAAAAGTTTGATTTTAATCAAAAATCACTAAATCTTTTTTTTTTTTGTTTCTATCTAAGTGGCAATAAAGTATTGATAATTGAACATTTATAGCGTTAAACAGTTGCACTCGTGCGGTTGTTTGGAAAATTTATGCAGATTTAAAAATATACTTTTATGTGTTTTGTTTCTATAAAAATGCCTCGCTGGAGTAATTAATTCTCGCACGCTCCGTATATTTTGTTTTGAAAGCTCAACAAGCTTGAGTTTTCTGTTGTGCAAGTTTAAAATTGCGACTTAATTTATGGACGTTTTTGTTTTCGGAATGGAATGGAAAATCTCATCAATTGAGCCACACATGGATGACCTTGCGAATTTATAAATAGCGCAATTAAAGTAAAAGTTTCATTTTTTTTTTCTTTGCGCGTCAATTAACCTTTCTATTGAGCTGCTTCGGAGTAACTCTTTTCAACTGATGATGATTGAAAATTATTGGCTATCAATATGCTCAATAGACTGTATGATTAGCGAATCCATATTTCAGCATAATGTATCCAAGCATTCAACGAGTACAATAATATTAGATCTGCCCGCTTTCCAGTATACCTTTTGGTTTTTTTTTTTAATAAATTGAGTCGATAATCAAGCTCGAAGGCAGAAGAAAGCTGCAATAATTTTTCATTCCAATTTTAATTGTTTTGACATTTTCAGATTGGTCGTGAATGGAGGAGGGGGGGGGGAGAGAGACAATTACAGTAATTTCAAATATTATTCCAGAATAAAACTTTCAAGAATGTAACAAAGAGCCAAAATGAGCCATGTAATAAATTATGGCTGTTTTGTGTGCTGTGTTGTATTTATATATCTGTTTTGAGGTTTTCGCTGCGAGAGCAAAGCCTAAGAGACAATAACGAAAGAAAGCATGTAATTACAAAATAAATATTCCATTTCTGTCGATGGCAAAACGATTGTAGTGCACATATATGCGAGCATTTTTAAAACTCCGATTCCGATGGCAGTCTCTGAAATGGTGCTATTTAAGTGAAAATATTGCATGTACAATGTACACCCCGAAATGTGTTTAGACATCAAAAATTGCTATTATATGCCACCTTAAAAGAAAACATTGAAGAAAGAAAAAAAAGTTTCACTCGCCGACTCCCCAGATGCAATTTCTAAGCGCCGTTATTTGTTTTTCGGTAAATACGGCGACAATTTTAGACGCCAGTCATCAGAAAAACAAGAGACTTTCGTTTATTAATAAAGCACAACTGTCTAGCGATTTGAGTGCCATGGGATAGAGTCGATTCAATCAATTTGTGGTCTGCCTCAAGACGCGCAAGTAAAACTGCACTCCATAAAACGATTCTTATTCTCATTAAAATATATTCATTTTTATGAATGAAACTTCACTTTCGTCCCATTTCTTTCTCTCTGTTGGCGGCGAGTGAATGAAAACAATAAAACCCGCAAAATCACAACTCCAATGATGGATGGAAAACAATGCACAAAATTGAATGCGAAATTAAGAAATTTTAAATTGCGCGACAACAACAAATTTGCAGGAGGGAAAAAAAATAAAACATTGATAAAAATTCCTTCGCGAAAGTTGTTGAAAAAAAAAAAAAGTTGTTACCAGAAATTGGTTTTCATGCTTAAATAACTTCATTATAATTAAACTTCCTTCCTCCATATACATATATAAATAAATATTTCATTGTTCCTTCCGTCCATCGAGGCCTCTCTCATGCATCACAAAACTCTATGCAACAATTTATTTCCCATTGATTGTCTTTTATGTAGATTGGCTCGTGGTGCTCGCCAATAATCTCCGCAATTCCTAAACATAATTTATTGTGCACAATTTTTTTATTATATCGCTCGGCGAGCCGCATTTCAAAGCCAATAAACATCATATTATCGTCTCTTTGAGACGCAAATAGAAAGAAGGAAAAAAAGTGGATTTTTTTTTTGCATAATTTAATTGCGCTTAGAAATTCATTATTTTGTGTAAAATGCATGTTGCGCTGCTCACTCTGGACGTCCGACAAATGTTTTCCAATCTATTAGCCATGGTCATCATATAAAAGCATCAGGTGATCACTTTTTTTTAATGCATTTCTAGTTGACCAATTCAGCTCGCTTTTCATAATTCATTTGATGTTTAACTACCTAGCCGTTATTGCGATGGAATGACTTTCATTAGAGTGATCGTCGCGACTGTGATATTCTCCATAAAATAACAAGTCTCGAGAGCTTGAACGCAACTTTTAAGAATTTCCAATTTCGCCAAACGAGAAGTGATTTTTCAGCAATCAAGACATGAAGTCCGCATCGTAATTGAAAGCCAAATTGGAAATTGACTTGGGAAATTTTTTTTATGTTTGAATAATTGTTTATGTAAAACAAAAAAAAATAATAAATTGTTTCTCTATCGGTTTATTTTGCAATTTATTCAATCAATTTCCAATTAGGCGACTGTGGAATTAAAGCAAAGCTTGTGATCCAATTTTGTTTTTCGTTGCAAAATTATTAATATTTCATCAGCCATCGTCATTAGCCATTTTTGGAAGCATCGTGTTTTGCTACTGTAAATTCGATTGCAGCATTATTTTTTTTTTGCTGGATAACAATGGAGCGAGCTCACAATCAATGCTGCAAAAAATTGTAATCGAAGATCTTTTTTTATTCATTGTTGCACAGGCGGTGGCAGGCTGCAAATTAAATTAAACCTTGTTCAATATCGTCAGAGTTTGCATTCAGCGATTCCATAGCGATTGTTGCTGGTAAATCTATAAATAGATAAAAGCGAATAAAATTATGCTCCGAGATGTAACAAATTTGTGGCTTTGAAATGTTTTCGCGCGCACATTTTAAACGGCCCATAAAAAGGTGCTTCAACAATTGCTTTTCGATTATTTGTCATTATTGTAGTAGCAAAGAATGACTTAAAGATTCCCCCTTCAATTGCCATTTTTGATCGCAAATTATTTATGTTGTTTTGTTTGCTTTTGCCACCAAAAATGGTATTAGCGAGTTTGTGGCTGTAGAAGGGGATAAGAAATATGTTGCTCCGTTGTGCCAATTGCGGGTTTTCTGGCATTCATTGCGGTCGTTGTTCTTTTAAATAACACTATATTAGGGCATTACCAGTCAAAGGTTCGACCATGTCTCTTGTGCTTCGTTCTTGAAACATTCCCTCTTTCTCTAAATATGCTCGCGCGAGTCACTTGAAAAGATCTTAAATTACGTAATCGATTCCCTCGAATCAATTGAATATAAAAAAAGTTTTTTTTTGGAACCAGTTTTTATGGAAAAAGAAGGAGAGAGACCCACAAAGTGGACTTTACTATGAGCGAGTGTAACATATGGTGCAATGTCGGGGGGCAATATTGACAGGCCAATCAAACTGTCGATTCAACACACAATTTTTTAAGTTATAAAAAAGGCCATGCTGTGCACAAATAAAAGAAAACTAGTTAGATATCAAATTGCAATAATAAAATATCATTCGTCGCTTGATTGCTCATTAGCCTGTAAATTATTTAAGCTTTAAAATGAAGAAATTTATGTATTGCGAGTTTCATCAATGTTGCATTGTGGAATGAGGAAGTGGACGTGAGTTCATTCAAAAACATCAGATTAGCTCGAGCGTTAAAATTCTCTCGAAGTTTGTTGCTTCGGTTGCATCCCTTCATTAGTTACACGACATGACTCGTTTGGGATTCCTACAAACAATTTTTGCTAATTGTACACAAAATGCCATAGAACTCAAAGACAGTTGAAAAAAAAAATGTGTCCATAAAATGTCGCATGGTTTAAAAACAAAAACGTGATATTTTTGTGTCGATGGCTGTGCAAATTTTCCAATAGTGCACCCGACATTTCGCACAGCACAAAATAAAAGTAAAATGTCGAAATTACCATAAGAGTGCAAGGTTTTCAAATACTGCAGAAACAAAAAAAAAATCGGTGACAGAAAATCAGCATCAGAATGGAGAGAAGTTAAAAAATTTCCCATTCATTAAATTGACCTTTCTTTCTTCGTTTGCGGGCCGATGTCGAAAGGTGACCGAGTGAGGTCATCAGCAAATAAAAGAAATGGCAAAAAACAAACATTGCGAATTCATTAAATTCAAATTGATTCGTTTTGTTGTTTGCAATATGAGCGTGGAATATGCCAAAAATAGTTGCACAATTATGCATGCGATTCATTGGCGCGATCACTTAAGATGGAGACAAATTGGAAAAGAGAGATAAATTTCCATTTTCGTCGCTTCCTGAAGCTTCAACAAAAATAAAAAAAAAAAATATTTAATCAATTTTATTTTTCTTTGCTGCATTCCACTTTGCATTTCTTTTATGCGCCACATCAATATTTTTTTTTGCCTTTGCGATTGAATGCGAAATTAATTTATCATGTGTATAAGATATTTATGCGACTCACAATAATTACGCGACCTCTATATGAAATTTAAACATGTTTCCCAGCCTTCTTTTCTTGCCTATGAAATACTCTCGCGTTCTTCTGCGATGGCGCCGCGTTATCATAATTTTTTACATCGCACAATTTTAATAAATATCTCATTTTAGTGAATTACATATTTTTACTCAAAAGGAGGATGTACTTAACTTACGTCATGGTGAAAGCACATTTTCTAGACTCCTTAAATATTGCCGGAACGGAACCCGTCGCGACTTTAAATCATGACATAATTTGAGAACAGTCCCTAATAAGTGTTTAATGGTAAAAAAAAATAATGTGCAACAAGTGGAATAAATCGTTTAAAAAGAATCTTTGTGGCGCTGGCAGGAGAGTCGAGAGGTCGTTTGCTTTTTTAAAGCGAATTGCAATCGCGATTTTGCACGTTTGATTTTGACTCCTGCCACAATTATTGTTAGTTATTTTGTGGCGTCTTGACTTATTTAATGCAAGCATGCAAACTTTTCTTATGAAAAATGAAAGTTTTTCGCTCCTAAAATCGCGCATCTGCAATGGAGAAAACAAAAAAAAAATATTTCTTAAAAATAACTTTGCAAAGTCAAGAATCTGTTGGCAAGAATCGTTTTCTTTTTTGCCCCAAAAGTGCAGTTGCATCACATGTCACCGCGTCCGACATAAATTTATTGCAACACGACCGAAATTTGTCTTGAATTATTAAATTTCAACACGTTTTCGTGAAATAAAAAGAGAATTAAAGAGAATTTATGTTGATGATGCAATTTTCAAAGACATTGTCGGTGCTGGAGAATGTTCACTTTTTTTCTTTATTTGTTGCGGTGCCGTGTCTGGAAGCATCATCAACCGTGCGAAATTTGAGGTAAAATCGTAAATAGCCAATGCAGTCAACATTCATAATTGGTTTTAAATTGTTGAATTCCTTTTCTTTCTGATGGGGTCACTACATCAGTTACATCATATTATCGCAAGCGTTCACATTCATATGTTGAAATATCAACTGACAATTTGAGTGGCATTAAACAGAACAAAACTCAGCAATTGTGTAACAACATTGGAAATGACGGCTCAGATGAGCTTCTGAAAATAACTCTTTTCTTTGCACTTATGGTTTGGGAAATATTCATCAGTGATATTTATTGTATTTATTTTTTTATCTCAGATTTAAGAACGTAAAGTGAACGAATCACAAGAGAATTTGTGCAATAATTTCATTTCTGTTTATTGCCTTTATTTTTCGGTGCCCTCTTCGTGAACCATTAAAGAAGAGCTGCAATAGCAAAGCGATTACAAGAATCGTGAAAGCAGACATGCATTATAAAAAAGATGGATCGGCGAAATTCTGTGTTTGTGCAATATTTTGATTGTCGTTGATGAACTTTCGGGCTCTGAGTTAAGTTCATTTTGTGGAGATTGAAATAATGATATAAAGTTCAAATGTTTAAGAAAAGAGTTCAAGAAACTTCTTTTTTTTGTTGCAAAATTTGATTTGCGGAACACCGAGAAAGAAAAATCCCAAAAGTGTCGAGTGTTAATCGATATGAAAAGAGAACAAGTCACAAAACATAAAAGTCTAAATCGCATGTCGATGTTCTTCTTTTTTTGCCATATTTATCGATCGTTCTTCCATCGATGATCGAATGAGTGTGTCGTATAAAAGGATTAATGGAAAGTAGTACACTGATGTCATGTTTATATGGTTGTTAAAATCGCCAGACAGAATATCATGTAAGCCATGGTGAATGTTAAGAAATTTGTCCTACAAACGCATCACCATCATCAAGTCTCCAGTCAGCCTTCCGGCGCACTTACAAGCGTTTCGTTATTATTATTTTTAAACATTCGCGACATTGTCTGATTTTGAAATTTATGCTCCTTCCTTCTGCTTCTTATTCATTGCGTCTCTTTTTTTGTTGTTGTTGCTATTCGTTTCGCAAATCGAAGTTCAGTGCACGGGCAGCGTGTAAACAATTTTTTTTCCTCTTCGTTACATGAAAGGCGAATAAATGTATGTTTAAATCTAAGATTATAAATATTTTTTTTTCTTATAATAACAGTATTGGCGATTGGATTTATTGATGGAATTGCGGCATCATCATCGTGTGCCTACATAAGGATGGGGATCAGTAACTAAAAAAAAATGAATGTTGATTGTAATCGATTCGCAAATTATTCATGAAATTTGTATTGAAAACACAATGACGCGACACAAATATCATGAATTATGAGGTTCCGTCCTCATCAAATATACATTGTTATTAAGATCAATGCAAATCCATCAGACACCAAGCAACCGCGTCTCATTCATACAAATGTGTTTTGATCGTTGAACTACAAAATATTTTGTCCATAAATTGCGGGATTATGATGGGAATCGTTGGGTTTGTTGGTGGCGGTGGGCTCTCGATGGGCTTTAATCCTCCGATAAATGAGAATTTCTCTTTCTTTTATAATGCTATTAAATTCAAAGGTAGTTTAAGTCATGTCGAAAGAGCACTTTGTGCCAGTTTTAGGGTATTAAGAACATTTTAGAAATAGATTGTAGCGCAGTCAATATATTGTTTCACTTTTTATTAGAATTCCACTTTCGATTTAATTTTAATGCGCTGCGCTGTTTGTGATGGCGTTGACTTCATAAACCACTGAAATGTGAAACCTTTTTTGGGGCTTGTTGCTCTCATTTCTGCATTTCATATCAGGTTACGAGTTCATATATCTCAACTCTTTAATGGCTTGATTCATTCTCTCACTCTCTCTTCAATGCTTAAAGCCATTTTAATCAACTGTAATTCTTCAGGAGGTCTGTTTCTTTTCACCACAGCAGCCGATCAATTAAATATCAAATTAGAAAAATAAAAGAAACTGTTAATTAAAGTGAATTTATAGTCGTTGGTGCAGATGACGTCTGACGATCGTCTCGAGATTTTCCGCATTTTTTATTATTATTATCTTAAGTGCAGAAGCCAATAATTGTTGAGAATTCTCCAAGAAAATCTTTGCGTGCTCGACACGATTGGAAGAAATAAAATTATTTATAGAACTGGACGCAACAGAACTGGTTCAAAAATATCTTTCCAAAAGATTTATCGTAAACACTCGTACAGCTACCGACCACGTTCGAGCTTGTTGTATTTGGCATCAATAGCGGAAATAACTTTGGAAGAAGAAAAAAAAATGAGATCGCTGAGCATTAGTAGATCTTTATTACAATAAAGAAGATTGTTATATGGAAATGAAAATAAAAGTATTTCACTTTTAAATAAAATTCCGCTTTGATCGCAAAATGAGAACGCCACAAAATGGGCAATTTGTTTTAATATCAAGTATGATCATCATCGAATTCATTTACTATAAATAGCTCACAATTGAAAACTAATAAAAAAAAAATATCCGACATGGGGAACATTTGAAGTACAATTGCTATACAAACAGTGAAATGAAATCTTTATAATTTTACAAGAATCTCAATGCCAGTCAAGGCTAGTTTTGTTACATTACGTTCGCAATGCTATCATTCATAGCAGCAACAATAAAAAAAAACTGTTTCGGTTGTGGCAATGAAAGCTCACAATATTGCGCCTTGTTTATGATTTACAAAATTAAAAAATATTTCTTTAGCGCTTGAAAACATTTTGCTAGTTTTGTATTACGTCGATTGCATAAAATTTATCAAGACACTCTTTGAAACTTCATTGAAATCGACGCGCGAGCGAGAGCATGATCACGCATGCGAACGATTTATTAAATGGCCCTCTGTAAAAAAAAGCACGTGTTAAATTGTGCAATTGCATAAAAATGCCGACTGAGAACAGCAAGTCGTTCGCACTTCATAAATTAACGCTTGTAAGTCGGAATAAATCTTAACGTAACTTTTGCTTTGATCGTTCTCTTTCGCGCATTCGGTGAAAAATGTGCTGAAATTGTGATACACATTTTATTCCTTTTCTTCTTTTATACCGTGTCCGACACAATTCAACGATTGCGCAATCGAATGTAGAAACGGAAATGCTCTGCGTTCAATTGACTTATGAGTTTTAAACACGAAAATAAAAATGTTCATTAAAAAAAGGAATGAAAAACATCGCATGTAGAAGAAAATTGTGTTTTGCGAAAACGATGGTATCTAACGATTAGTCCCATATGGTCTAGTGGCTAGGATATCTGGCTTTCACCCAGAAGGCCCGGGTTCGATTCCCGGTATGGGAAAATATATTTTTTCTATTTTTTTTTTAAATTATGATAATATATGCGGCCAGATATTTTTTTACGATAAAAGTAAAACCACCCACGTTTAATCAAATGATGAGTGAGAAGAGAAAGATTGATAGCAAACCATAATGGAAACTGGAACATTGCGTGTGTGTCATTTTTTATATGATGTTTGACATTCTTTTAATTTGGACATTCATTAAAATACCAAATGCATTTCTTTTTTTTGTTTTATTGAATGTCTTTGGGTGTGTCAAACACAATTATTGACATTTTATTATTAATGAATATAGTTCAATTCAATATTCACTCATATGTTTGCTTTATTTGTTGTTTTTTCATTAGGAAGCTCAACGGACCTGACACCTTCTGTAATTGGATATTACGATAGATTATCAAATAGCTTTCAACATGACACAATTATTGGAGAAATAAGAAAAAAGTCGCCGGAAAAGCAATTGGATGAATTAAGAAACAAGTCCAGGGAACAATCTCCAAAACCGAAGTTGATAGTGTCGAAAATTCCAACAAAGCCACCAGCAAGTGCATTAGTAAGCAAGTCCATTCATTCTGCTCGTTTAACCCAAAATCATCATAATACGGCGCCGTCAAAAACCCTTCAGATTATATCTCCAAATGTACATCGCATGATATCGTCGCATCAAACAACAACTGAAACTATTGCGGCAACCCAACCCTCGGTCAAGTCATTTATTTACGAACTTAGTCAGAAGAACATCGGAAAAAAGTTTACAGAGAAAAATTCTGGCACAAATCGAAGAATTCTTTTAAAGAGTGGACTTCCAAAATCACTAGGTATTGCGACGACGGCCATTCCGTTGTCGAAGAATCTTTCGAAAATTTCCCAGTCGAATGGATTCGTTGATTCAAGTGAACCAATCGTTCATACAATAACCGACAACAACTGCAATCGCGAAGAAATTGATTTAATCGCATGTGACAGTGACAAGACGCCAACAAATGGCGATCACAATTTTAATTACGATAATTTATTGAACAACAATTACGATTTTAATGAAGATGATGAAGACGATAACATACAGAATGTGTTAGATAAAACGTCAGAATTAATAAATAATTTGTTGAGTGGCAATAATGATAGGCATTTAAGTTCATTAGACATTCATGAAGGTACTAAAAATAGCGTTGTAATTGACGTTGATAGCGCAAATAATAGTGAAGTGAAGACAGTGAATAATGAGGAAATTATAATGACAAGCTCGAAAGGAAAAAATCGTCATAAATATCAGCTGCACATGGATTCGGAAAGCGAAGAAGAGCGACCATGTGAAGTTGTAAATACGAATTTGAAACTTACAAAATCATTGGATAATGTCGCTGAGAGTGACTTTAAGCCCACATCATCGCCAAAACTGTCGTATTCACGTGCGAAACTTATATCGACACAACAATTAACGTCGCCAACACAATCGCCGAATCTTGGTGAGAAGAAACTCGGCGAAACATCTTCGTTGAGTGATGGCAAATTGAATGCATCGCCGTCAACGAAACATCGACCTCTATCAGCTGCGTCTATCAGTAGTTCGTCATCGTCAACCAGCACAGCATCGTCAAATAATTCGTTTGGTGCTGAGCAATCGATTAATGGGAAATTGATTGGCGGCATGACATACATGGCCAGCATTGAAAGTTTAGCAGATCAAAGTGAAAATGAAGTCAATCCTAGTCTAACAATGTGCGAACGAGCAGCATTGGAAATAATTGATTCTGAAAAGTCATTCGTTGCTGATCTTGGGCAAATTATCAGAGGGTTTGTTAATAATTTAAAGCTGAAGATAAAAATTTAATTATAAACATTAATTTTAGATATCTACAAGACTGGAAGGAACGAGCATGTTTGAAAATTGACGAGCTCAATGTTCTGTTTAGTAATATTCAAGAAATTTACGAATTTAACTCTAGTCTACTGGAAAATTTGATCGAATCGCAAGCAGATCCTTTAAAAATATCAAAATGTTTCATTGAAGCGCATGAACGATTTGATGTGTACACAACATATTGGTGAGTTTTATTTCACCATTGTTGAAATATTTTACTATTTCCATACAACGTTCGATATGAAAACCGTATTTTAGCCACAATCTTTCAAATTCAAATACCTCCCATATGGTCTAGTGGCTAGGATATCTGGCTTTCACCCAGAAGGCCCGGGTTCGATTCCCGGTATGGGAAAATATCTTTTTGCAATTTTATTTTCTAATATTTTTAAATTCAATTGGGGATTGCAAAAAGTAGGCATTTATAATATAATTAAAATGTTTTGCTTCAAAAACATAAAAACTGAAACATTGTTGATTGTTTTCACCGCAAAACATTGAACAAGAAAATCATTGATTCAAAACATTCGTTTCATTTTTCGAAACATTCTTAAATGTTACATGTAGTTCAAATGTGTACTTTGCCGCGCCGAGGGTATCTTCGGCATTCGAGCAACAGCTCAATGGTTATGTCGGTTGGCGCCGTGGCTTAGTTGGTTAAAGCGCCTGTCTAGTAAACAGGAGATCATGGGTTCGAATCCCGTCGGAGCCTTTTTTGCTAGAATAATTTTCCTTTTTCCTGATTTTCATTAATTTTTTTAATAAAATATGTTTTTTTTTTTTTTTGCAGCACAAGTTATCCTGATGCTATTTCTTTGTTGACATCACTTCTACAGGCGTCCCATACTAATTCTCTTCTGGCATCAACACAAAAAATGCTAAAGCATACTCTGCCATTAGGATCGTATCTACTGAAGCCAGTTCAAAGGATTTTAAAATATCATTTGTTGCTTGATGTAAATTAATTTTTTTCTGGTCATTTGAACATGTTTAATTAGTTTTCTTTAATTCATATAGAGCCTAAGAAAACACTGTGATATACCGGAAGTCAAAGAAGCTCATGAAATGATGAAGGATGTTGCTCGTAATATTGATCAAGTCAAAAGAAAGTTAGAGCAGAAAAATCGAGTTAAAGAGTTGTCGGGAATATTGGATGGGTGGCTTGGGCCCGATCTGACAGTTTTAGGAGAATTGCGTCAAGAAGGTCTTCTCATGGAACATAATAAGCCAAGAATTGTGTTTCTTTTTGAGACGATGCTTATTATAACGAAACCGAAAGAAGACAAAAGATTACAATTTAAGATTTATATACCGGTAAGTTGAGTCTTATTGCGATTTCTTGGATATTTTCTTAATTTAATTCAATATTTTAGTGTAAAACATTGATGCTCGTTGAACATTTACCGGGCGATCCAACAAGTTTTCATGTGCTACCATTCTCCGATCCAAGAAGTCAAATCAAATTAACTGCAAAGAATCGTGATCAAAAAAGACTTTGGGCTCAGCATATCAAGCAAGCAATGTTGCAACATTTCGATATTCCCAATCGAGCGAAGGAGCTTGTATTCAAATTGGGCGATGAAGAAGGTACAAAGAAGAACAAATATTTCTTTTAATTTATGTACTTGTATTTAGATGCAGTTTTTATCAATAAACTTACGGCTTTAAAGCAATAAAATAATTATTGTCAAACAACAAATTTCAGATCGACCAACGGATAAACACATTTGGAAATGGCCGCATTCGTCGACACCTGAATATTTGGAGCGAAGACATCAATATCGTCGAAGTGAATTCCGATATCGTTCGAAGAAAGCAAAGAAAAATATCAACAGCACTTCATTGGATCGTGGAAGAATTAAAGAGCGTCGTGAATCTTTCATATCATATTCACGTGAGGAACTTTTTGATAAAGAACGTTTCAAGAAATGTGAATGCGGTGAGACGTGTGAATGTGGAATAATTAAAAAAGAGATGAGTGACACACTGAAAAAGAAAACAACACGCAGCAAATCGGAATCAAGAGCAGCTGAAAGCCTTGAAATTCAACCTCAAGATGTCAACATTGATCAGGAGCAGCAGCCATTGTCGCCAGTTGAAATAAAAATGTACAATTCCAAGACACTTCCGAAACGTATTGAAAAGATTAAGAAAATTCGCGCAAGAAAAGAAACTGCAAGATTTTATACCGATTTGGGTATGAGTAATGATAACAGCAATGAACAGAACAATGATAATGAATTGAAAATCGTTGAACCAACTGACGAAGTGAGAAAAGTTGAAGTTGAAAAGAAAATTCAACGACAAGAACGAGTCGATAAAGAAATCCAAAAATCGCCAAAGAAAGATTCGGATATCATTCGATCGATACTTGAAAAATCCGAATTGGGGAATAACAGGAAGTTCATCAAGACAACGGCAACATTGAGGCGAAAATCTTTAGAGCAAATGGAAAAATCTCCATTGTCACATCGAAAGCTTTCAGAAGCATTGGCATCAATTAATATTGAAAAATCGGAAGAAAAGGATGATAAAAGAGCTCAACAGAAAGCTCCCGAAATTCCTTTAGAGGAGCCACTTTATGAGTCTTTATTGCGTAATGTCCATGTGCCGTATAAATTTGCACCACCAATGTTAAAGCGATCAATGTCAAGCTCATCGTCATCGTCTCTTAAAGATAGACAATCAACTGATTCACAAAATACAGTAATTTATAACTTAATTGCCACAAATGAAGAAGTTAAAGATGATGAATCCGATTGCGATTATGTGACTTTGACATATTCTAATGATAGACTTGAAACGGTTGATGGTGAAATTGTCAATAGAAGCTTCTTATCATCAGCACAATCTAATGATTTAATGACAGCGAGTGACACAAATGTAAGCTATGATAAACAAAATTCAATGGCGCAGCTAAATAGTTCGGGAGCTTCATCAGATGACATTAAAGAGCAATCATTTACGAGCTCTATCGTTGATTTGGAAAAGGGTGAAAATTTTGGACAACGCTCAAAGAGCTTCATTCATAAATTCATGGGAATGAAACAGCATGACGATGACTTGACATCACAAAAATCGGTTACAGCATGCAGCATTACAAGCCGAAAAAGCTTTGATGGTGGCTTAAGCTTTAGTTTGAAGAATATTCTTCATAAAGCATCGACTGCTGATATTACACAATCGACATCAACGCCGAGAATTTATCGTCAAGGCAGCGAAGATTTAGGAAATCGAATTGCTCATGTCGATTATGCCGATCCAAGAACTTTGTTCCCATCTACAGTAAATGTTCTTGTCAATAAAAATTCATTGCATCATAGAGATTCAGTATTTTCATCATCATCAGACAGTGTTTGTGATGCACAAAGGCAGCTTAATCAATCATCAACGGATCCATTTTCTGATTCATATTATGAAGATACAGCTGAGAGTTTGTTGGAAAATGACTTTCGTGATTCAGCTATTTACAGTGATGATTCTAATGAGCGAAGGAATGAAACATGCTTATCGACTGAAGAACATATTTATGCGACTATAAGTAGGCCCCAGAGTAAACTTGTACCACCAAAAATACCAAAGAAGCCAATTCTTAAAGTAAAAACATCAATTCCAGTCCCAAAATCAAGCACATCAACGCAGTCACCACCGCCAGTTCCAGCTAAACCATCTAATCTCAAGTCCCCTGAAGTTCGAAACAGCATACTTCATGTACGCAAATTAAATTCACCCGGTCAAAAGTCATTTATAAACAGCCAAGAGAATTTATCGCAATCAAAGAGCTGGGTACAGCAACAAGTTCAAAAATATGAATGATTTTGTAAACTTTTGCCATAAAGAAATAAATTAACATTTTTATTAAATAATTAATAACGTTTTTCATTGTACATATATTTATTTCAATGTTTTAAAGACATTTATGTTTTCAGGCTTTTTTTTCAATGCTTTAAGAATATTACGAATTTGAAATCCTTGAAACATTTCAGTTCGAAATAAATAAAGTACTTTTGCCAAACGTTTCACATCTAACGATTAGTCCCATATGGTCTAGTGGCTAGGATATCTGGCTTTCACCCAGAAGGCCCGGGTTCGATTCCCGGTATGGGAAAATTACTTTTTTGCATATTTGGAAATTTTTTAAGTTAGAAATAATTTTTTTTTATTCAATCAAAAGGAAAATCTTGCAAAAAAGTTTCCCATACCGGGAATCGAACCCGGGCCTTCTGGGTGAAAGCCAGATATCCTAGCCACTAGACCATATGGGAGGTATTGTCATAACAGACTTGGGTATCGTCTGATATTTTACTATAAAGCAATTCTGGCAAGAAAATATCAAATGCATGAGCAGCTTCTTATAGCATTTTAAAGAAAAAGAAATGTTCAACAAGAAAATTGTAAGAAACAACTGAAAAATAAAGATTGAGCTACAAGAGAAAATATTTTAAGACAGAGACAATTATTAAAGTTCGATTCAAGACTTCCAAAGGAAGAAAATGTCACTGGGACTAAAATTAATGTCCTTGCTAAATTGTAGCAAAAAGGCTCCGACGGGATTCGAACCCATGATCTCCTGTTTACTAGACAGGCGCTTTGCCAACTAAGCCACGGCGCCGAACAACACACTGATTGAACAGTTTCGCTTGTGTCGTAGATGACCCAGTGTATGCCAAATGTTCGTTACTTGCTTCTTACCATTTTATATCAATAAAACAACAAAAATTGTTTGATATGCATGAAATTCTTAGCAAGATTTTAATTATAAAAACGTAATTTTATTTGTTTAAAAACTAATGAATAAAAAAATAGCCGTACAAGTTTTTGCTACAAGTTATTGATTGGATGCTTTGATTTTCATCAATTCAAATATAAATGTTCGACATTTATTCAGCATACAGATTTTCCATAAATGTATTTTCAAGTTTCCAGTTTTTTGGATAAATGGAAAATAATTATTTCAATAAAAATAATGATAAATTTCACATTAGAGAACAGTTGAAAAGGCCTTTTTAAGATAAGCAATATAAGCCGGCGATTTCCAGCAAGTCAATGAGCTGTCGTAGTCTAGCGGTTATGATGCTCGCTTTACACGCGAGAGGTCCTGAGTTCGAACCTCAGCGATAGCATTCTTTTTTAAATTTCAAAGCTTGGATCTTTTTTTGCTAGATATTTTGATTCCGATCTTCTTCCATTCTTTTTTTTTATCTCTTATCAACAGCTGATGATGATTGTTTTATATTCAGCTTTACAAAGCTTCAATACGTACATATTCATGAAACATTTGAGACAATGACTCAATATTATTTATTGGGGAAGGTCTGGGATACAAAATTATTTTGTAGGTGCGTGGCAAATAAATATTGATAAATTATCTACTTCGCGTATTTAATATAAACTTTTAGAAATATTTTTTGTTTACAAAAAAGAACTTTGGAATTAATTTGGCACTGCTGTGACTATGAATCAAATTTTTGCGCAGAATCAAATCTACATGTGCTTTCTTGAATTATTTACTTTTATTTAACGCACGTGAATCTCTCATCGGAGAGAAAATTCACTTTCCAAGGACAATTAAAAATGCAATGCCAGACAGAGAAGCAAAACAAAACAATACAATGTGACGAAACTGGAAGTGGAAAATCCTTCCATTGAAACATCTGTTCATCACCAGCATGGATGTAGGAAGGAAAACCAGTGAAAAATCGATTGGAGGAAATTGTTTCCCATTTTCCTATACTCACTTCACAATTTCCAGAAATTTTCAGTTTATTATCAGATTTGTTGTCGATCTGACTGGTTGGTTTAAAATTTAGCTCCTCGAAATTTTCCAATTTTTTAAAAAGTGTAAAAGCAAAAGAAACTTGAAATGAAATGAGTTTTCCGGAAAGTTTAAAAATTTAAATGAAAAAAAGTGTCGTGATAATATTTCCAACTCTTACGATAAATAAATAAATTTTTGGAGTGGGAAAATTTTAAATTGTATTAAGAAAAATTTGCGGCATCGGCACAAGCAGCAAAATAAAAGAAAAAAATCATTAAAAAATAAATGTTTTTGTATGTAAAAAAACGTGCTTTGTAATGTAAATTGAAGCTTTTTCTTTATTTGGGGAAATTTATTTATGACACCAAATGTTTTAAATGAAAATAAAGTGAAACGCACTCGGAAAAGAAAGAAATTTGAATGTGGAATTTTTTTTGTGTGTGTGAAAAATTATTATAAATGAAAAGTATTTTTCATCAATTAAAATTTGTTGAAAACTTTTTGTCGGTAAGTGAAAAACTTTCTTCAACTGAAATGAGAGATTTTAGATAAGATGAAAAGCTCGGGAAATAAGATGAAGGCTCAATCCCACCCCACGCTTTTGAAATCTAGAAATTTGACTCAAAACAAATCAAGTCTTTGACAAATTTATGCAAAAATTATTTTGCTGTAAAATGACAAAGTTAATATCGAGAGTATCACTTTCCAACTCCCACGAGAAGCTTTTTTTAAACCTTAAACACGGTAAAACTTTGCAAACAACGGAAGAAAACCTTTCATCTGACTTTTCATCCACTCAATGAAATCTGCTTTATAAGAACAAGCTTAAAGCAGCGATAATTTCTTGCGTGTTTTGACAATTTCAATGCCTAAGTAAAAGTTGATTGGGACGATGATATTCAGATGTGAAAGCTCACGAGAAATATGAAAACTTTTATGGTCGCACTTTTCTTTTGTAATAAATTTTTCATTTTCATAAGAGCGGAAAATTCCTCTGTTGCAATGATGTAAAATGTTCATTCATTTCAAATGCCTGTGATGAATGTTGTGAGTGTTTAAAGTGACTGGCTTGGGTCAGGAGGCCCCTAAAGGAAATCCCATGAAATTACACCAAAATTAATGGAGATAGAAAGAAAAATTTTGAGACCGAAATAAATTTTCCTTCCATTAAACAAATGAAAATGAAAAAAAAAAAAAATTGTAATTTTTTTCAATTTTCGGTCACCAACCGCGTTGTGAAACCCTTCTCAAGTCCGAAATGTGTCAAAGTTATAAGATGGAAATTATCCGATTTAAATCCCATTCGAGGATTTTTTTTGCTGTTGTTTTTAAATCAATTAACGATGCTTAATATAATAATTCCGAGGGATCTTAATAGGAGGTGGCCAATAATTTTCATTGAGAGTCAGTTATAGCTATTTGTGGTTGTTGAAATAAAATCTTCTAATCTCATTCGAGTTAGAATAAAAACATATTTTCAACTTGCTGCTGCTGCCGTGTGGGAAAAAAGTCTTCAGCATTTGCATAAATATTTTCGGATGAATGAAAAATTCGGTACAAGTGTGAATTGTTACAATCTGATTCATGAAATTTGATATCCAAAAATGAATTCAACTCCACTCGTTGGCATTGTTTGTTTTCTTTTGAAATATTCTTTTTTGCCAACACAAATCGCCTCAGAGAATGCAAAATAACTCAATGTGAAATGGGATTAAACCGAAATCAAAATTCGAAGCATGTAAAGTTACCTAAACAGCATTCACATATCATCAGAGTAAATCCACCTTTTTAAAGATCATCATCATCACGCCATTGCGCATCTGATGGATGTTTTTGCACGCTTAAAGACAAGAAGTTGTCATAAAATGAGCATAAAATACACTTTAATAACCAAATTTATTCATGTTTCTGATTTTGATTTGTGTTATTTAGAGAATTATGAGTATTTCTTCTGTACTGACTGACACTGCGGTAAAATGTGCGAAGCTACATCGTGAAGGTGTCGTCGTAGGCATATAAAAAAAGTTTTTGGCATTAAAACTGTCTATAAAAATACATAAAATTTCCATAAAGCTTAAGCTTCTAACAAGATTTTCATGCCATTCATAGACATTCGAGTGTCTTCGCCCCACGAAAAAAGGCTCCTTCGTCTCGAAATAACATTGCGAGAGTAGAAAGAAAAAAAATGTGCTGACGACGATAAAAATATCCTTAAACTGACGGCGGAGCTTTTGGCTTGTTGTTGCTGTATGTAAAAAAAGCGATAAATTTATGTCACAAAAAAAAATTGATAAAGAATTTTCTTCCTTTTTTCCCCCTTCAACATTCGACGGCAAACGGAAGATTCCAATTTCAATATTTCAGTGCGAAAGTCTTCTTTACGTAAAGGTCCTGAGAATGAACTTTAAGCGAAAAATACGTGAGGCGTCGTGTTTTCTTTACTTTATTTTCTTTCTTCTATGGACCGAGCTTCTTTTTCTTGTTTCTTCCTTATTTCCTTTTCATAAAAATTCTCATTTTTTATTGATATTCTTTGGATTCAAAAGATATTCACCAAGAGAATCCCTCTCGCAGCATCATCAGCATCTATTCAACTGCAAAGCTTTTTTCACTGCCGATTTCTCCACTATTTGATTATTCAATGTTGTTTCTTGTATTATGCAAAAAAAAAACTTGTGATAAGGAGGAAGGATGCCAGCTTAGAGTGGCAATGGAATGAGGCAAAACAACATTTATTTTATTCAAATCGATTTTGTTTGACACATTATTTTTTTCACCAACTGATGATATTGAGAAGCAATTTTGTGATGCTTATGCTTTGCAAAACTCCTTCAAGTTTCAAAACTCGACAGAACAAAAGCGAAAATAAAAAACGATAGAAACATTTTTCGGGAGAGAAAAACAAGCAAAATTTGCGAAATTGAATTGTATTTCCACAAACTTGTTCTTTTTATTCAAATAGCAAAGAAAATGCGAATTTTATTGAACAAATTTTATTTGATGAAACGAGTGTAAGAGACCCGTTTATGTAATTATGCATCCCATAAGATACTCAATTGAATATTGATGAATCATGCATTTATATATTCAAATATTTACATGACAATCACTCGATTCCGACTTTATGCCCTCCAGGTGGCTAAATAAACTTTTAAAAATCGATTTGAAATGTTTTTTTTTTTATCTCGCCGAGGGCGAAATTTGAGTAAAATGAATTTAGACAAAATGGAAATATGATGTGAAGCAACTTTTTATAAAATTGTAACATATTGAGCCGTCGCTAAGATGTGAAACAAGGAACATATTTCCGACGACATCAAAAATCGATTTCAAAATTTCTTTTTGAAGTTTCCGTTTAGTTGACATTCCACAAAAGCTACAAAGAATTTCCAGACGTGTTCCACATTGCTCTATTGTTATATCATTCCCCGCTCCTTCCTGTCCTTCAAAAAAAAACCAGACAACAGAACCACAAAAAATAAAATGCTTTCAAGCGAACCAATGAGTGTCTTTGTCATATTCTTCATAAAAATTGAGCGCGGAATCGAGCTTTAAAGCTGGTAGAAATAAAAAAAATGAACAGAAGTAGAAGAAGATGAAGGTTTACATCTTTGAAAAATGTTCTTCAAGTCATCATAATTTACATCAGTTCTCGCACGAAGATACTTCTTGCGCTTGCCGCCCGTCTTCATTTAAAATGCAGATAAAAAATATTACACTCAATTTATCATTTCGCTTTTGTTGCCGCACAATTTACTCTAACACTTAGCCAAATGACTCTCTGGTGAGCGCCCGTTTACGACTTTATGATATCAAGAGTTCAGAATTGTGCAATGAATACATGAAAATGACATTACATTGGAAATTTTTTATAAAGTTCACTCATTCAGTAATGATTTAAACGGTGTGTCTGTTATTAAAATGGATGTAATGAGGGTTGCACAACTGTAATTGGGGTGTGCGACAATAAGCGGTAGCAAATGAACGTTTGATTATTGTAAAATGAGCTGCAGAAGCAATTTCGCGTTAACTTGTGTCTTTCTTGCTTCGCTTAGCAATAAAATTCGTAAGTTAAATGAACATCATTTATTATCGCTTGTTATAGAAATGGTGAACAATCGTAAATGGATTGACTTGATCCGTACAAAGAGTGAACGAGAAAAGCACAAAACGGCAAGTCTTCTGTACAACTTGGAGTTATTTTTGTTTTGTGGGCGGCATTCAATGCTGATGTCGGAAGCTTTTTCACTTCCATTAACGGTCGCATAGAATGTTGGAAATGGAACATAATGAGAAAAGATAAAACTATGCTTGCGAAAATCGTGATCAGAATGATTTTCTGCTCATTATCTTTGCGGTATTTTTTTGATGTTGTTTTCTTCTTCTTCACATTTATTTTCCCCAAAAGATTTTCTTTTTGGAAGAAATAAAAAAGTTCCACAGGGAAACTCGCTTTTCTCTTGTTTTGTTTGTATTTCACAATGTGCTGCAGAAGTTTTACTGCAAAGCTCATCGATTTTCTTCGAGTGTTTTCCACTTCCTCTCAATCAGTGCACGTTGCACAATTCTCGAGTTGATGGTTATTTTTCTTTTTGTGTAATTGATTCAGAGGAGCTTTTTCTTAATCTCAATGGCAATCGATCGCTAAAATGAAAATCGTGGAATTTGTAAAGTCTGGAAGCATTAGAAACTTAATAATTCATTTCACAAATTGCAAACTCGACGCAAATAAAAAAAAGCAAAGTTCATCTTTAGGATGAACATCGAAAAGCAATCTCAAAATATAGAACTTTCGATTGCAATTTCTATCGTCCCACAAACATTTAATGAACAAAATATTGGCAAATGAAGAAGTGAAAAAGTTTATTTTCAATTCTGCCGACATGAGCAACTTCAGGAGAAATTTTTCCCTTTTTATAATTTTTTTCTGTGGCATAAAAAAAGGAAAAAAAAGTTCTCATCGCTGATATTTATTTCTTCATTATTAGATTTTGCAAATTTCTCTTTTTTTTCGACAATCAATTGAATTATTCATGAATTCTCACCCCGCAATGAACAACTCGATTTTGGTGTATGTGGAGGGGAATGATGGTTTGGCCATTGGTGTATTGATAGATAGAAAAGCACATTGCTCGCAAACATTTTATCGATTTTTTTATTTTATTTTATCATTCATGGAGATATTTCATTACATTTGGCGCGTGAATCATCACAAAATTAGAAGCAAGCGCTTACTATACACAAGTACACATCACCAAAGTTAAATTAATCTTGTTATTGAGTTTGTTGATTTAATTTGACTCGTATTTCATCCAATGATCATCAGCGGAATGGCATATAGCAAAAGTTTCATTGAAGCTTTTTCAATTAATCTCATTTTCCTCTTTTTAATATCCCGCTGTTTTTAATGTTGGCAATGATGTTGCTTTCTTATAATAAAGATAATTTAAGACAGAGGAAATGTTTTAAACCCTTAATTTTTATCTCGAAAAAGGAAAAAAAAAAAAAACGAAACCTTCAAAAGAAACATGAAAAAGCCTTTTGAAATAAATAAATAAATTATGATATTAATTTTTTCGGCTCTTACAGAGTGGAAATGCGAATTGTGAAATGAATTTTCATTGACTCAAAGCGTTGTGATGTGATGCAATAAAATGTTTTTACTTTGATTTTATTGCATATCAAATTTCATTTGAATGAAAATCTTTTTTTAAATCTCAGCAAATAAAGAAAAGGAAGAAGCAGAAAACTCAAAAGAAAATCAAACAAACAACAACAAAATAGTTAATTAAATTCTTCTCGTCTGTATTTGCTTTCTCGTATCATTTTCCGTCTACAGCTTTTTTTTATGAGAAACGTTTATTGAAAAAGTTTACATTTTCACATCTTGTCAAAATGTGTCTTAATGTCGCCAAGATTGGGATTCAATGTTCCATCGACTTAATCATCTGAAGTACTTTTATCTCCCCAATGCAATCATGAGGGAAATTCCCATAACGATTCATGTTTTTTTGTTTCTTTCCACAATTCAGCCACATACGCTCACACGCACAAAAACTCAACTCCATAAATCTCGTTTGAGTAAATTGCTTGTGATCGATTAACATTTTGCTTTGATGATTTGGAAATGGGGAAAGTTTTTCTTTCTTCATCTTTTCATTTCATTCATCGTCGTCCCAGTTTTTTTTCTTGTGTCGTCGCCTTTGAGTTGGTCGTATTAGATAAAAACTTCTACAAATAAGATATCTCATGCTAGGAATTTATTGATTCCGGGGAAAAACGCCTCTAGAGATTTGAAGATGCGACAAAAAAAAAAACGAAGATGAAACATGAGAATTTTTCCAGATTGTTAATGACTAACCGCATGATAAGGAGAAAAAACTTTCTTTGCTGTTATTGAGCGATTACATTTAAATCAAGAAAAAAGCTGCACTGAGAATTTTCCATTTCAGGACTTTTCTCCAGCAAAACTATTCTCAGTCAAACGACTTCTAATTTCTCGCTTGCGCAATTTTCAGCGATGCCTGAAGAAAGACTTTTCTTAATAAGAAGTCTCCATCGTAATCTTGATTACATGCCTAGGAATCGGAGTGTGAAATGCAAACAGACAGGAATTTTATCATTTTCAAGAAAAATCCCAGCAAAATATCCCTCCTCGATCACAATGAATAAATATTTCTTAAGACACAAAAATGCAAAGACTCACGCAAGACGTCTATTAAAATTAATTAAATTCCATTTGTGCACCATAATTCAAAGCGATAATTGAAAAACTTTATCACAAAAATAAAGAAATGTTTTAAGGAAGAATTTTCCTTCTCAATTCAGGCGGAAAACTTTTGCATGTGAAATATATTTTATTTTGTAATTTTTTTTATCATAAACTTGCTTGCACAATTGAAAGCCATTGTCAGCCCACATAATTTTCATGCGATGGCATGAAAAAAGAGCATGAACATCTCTGCTGGTATGTTATAAGAAAAACTGCAAAGAAATTCAACTCAGCAAGAAGGAAAATTGTCATAATTTATTAAGCCATTTTGATAGTAACTTCTCAAGTCTCTTTTGAGACTGTCTTTCCTTTCTTTCTTGCATTTCAAGAAAGAAAAAAAATAATAAGAGAAGAAAATGCTTTTAAGTATAAATATTGTGAATTTTCATTTCCTCTGTTTGCCATTTCACAATGTGAAAAAAATGAAGAAAAAAAAAAAGAAAACTTCTCGCAGAGACACAAAAGGACATTCGGGGAATTAACCAGAACAGAAACGAAAAAGCTCGTTCATGGGGAAAATTTAAAATAAGATTATTTTGTGCACGAGCTGGTAACATTGTTTTACTTCATTTTCAACATGACATAACCAGCATCAACATAAAACTTCTTCTAAGTAGACAACGAAAGAAAACTATCTCGAGAGAAAAATCAAAATGGGAAACAACCTCAAAAAAAAAAAGAAAAACACCTCCGGCAAGAACGCTTTTCATTTTCTTTCTCACTCTCTCATATTCACATTACCTTGAGTCAACTCGCTAGTCTCGAATGACGTGCCTAAAAGCCATTGAAAATATATTTCACACGTTTTATTTACAAATTTTTAATGTTGATACGCTTTCGTCAAGCGCTTTTTTTTCTCCAAAGTGTGAACTTTAATCACTCAATTGTTTAGGCGTTCTCCAGTTTAACATGTTATTTGTCTTTGTAAAGTGCCGTTTAGAAAAAGAAAAAGCACAAAAATTGTGTGCGCAATTTGACGCTAATTATCACGCTCTGTTGAAACTTTCTACAAGCCGTGAAAGGAATTTGAGTCCTCTCCTAATCACGCTTTTGTTAACGAAACCCTTATCAAATGCATTGAGAAAAATGTTATAAATTTGAAATTATTTGCGACAGATTGATTTATTCACTTACTACGCTCATCGCAAGACTCACCCGAACCAAAAATCGAAGCTATTCAAGTCGAAGAATATCGAAGAAGGATGAGAGTTTTACAAATCGTAGCAATGTTATTCATTGTCATTATTGTGACATTTGTTGTCATTCCCGTAAAAGGATTCAATCTTGGTGATTTCGGTGAGCTAGGTAATGACAATCGTTTCCGGCCCTGTGAGAAAGGTGTAATGCCACATCCATGGAACGAATGTTTTGTTATTGAATAATAAAGAAATAACTCTTTATTTTCTTTTTAACACGCAAAAACAATTTTGTAATGAAAAAGCAAATATTAATTTTTGTCATCTAAAAAATAAAAATTTGATGAGGTCAACAAGATAAAAAAAAAATATAAAAACAACATCTTTTAAATGCATTCATTGTAAATACTCTGATAACAGAGAAGAAAATGTTTAGAAGTAATTATCAAGAGCTTCATAAACGTATTCGTAGACAATCATCATGATAGCGCCACCTGGAGCGAGACGCATAACTTTTGGAGTCAGACCTTTGTACAATGCACGGAATCCCTCCTCACGATAAACTGTGACAATTGTTGGGAACGTTGAGCGATACTTGACAACACCCGTCACCGGTTGTGGTCCTTGAATGCGAGACTTTGCAACATCAAATGGAATATTGATAATGGAGCCTAACGTTCCCGATGTGAAACCAATTGCCACTTTACGCAGAAACTCTTGTACAGGATCGTGATATTCAGGCACAATGTTCTTAACCGAATGATAGAAACCAAAGTATATCATATTGAAGACTCCATTGCGACCGATTGTTGCTGATAGACCACGATTCAAACCTCTTGAACCAATGCCATGCTCAGCAACAATTTTTCTCGTTGTCGCCCATGTTGTTGGCACTTCTCCGCCTTTATTGCGATTGGCTTGCAATGTAACTTTGACCATTTCAAATGGATTCACTAAAATGGCTTCAAGTACACCCGCACCAAGTCCAGCGAGTGAGAACGTCTGAGGGGATTTATAATTATTGTGATAATTGATTAGTCAAATTTTTTTTAGTATTTTACCAATGGCGTTGGCTTCTCACTGCCAAACATAAAAACTTTTTTGAGTTGTTCAAAAGTTAAGAATTTGACAGCTCTCTTGGGTGTTTCAACCATAATAGGCGGAATAATTCCCTTGTAAAGGGAAAACATTCCTTCGCTACGAATCATTTTGCGTGCACAATCAAAGACTCCATTATAGTAATGCACGTTTGTCGTGTGCGATGCAATATTTACTGTCTTTATTTGTAATTGTAATCTCGTCTTTATCAGATCAAGTGGATGCATAATGCAAACTTCAACAAATCCAGCGCTTCCACCTTTAATGAGAATTTTCGTTTTTCCAATTAATTTTTTGAAAAAAAAAAAAAAAAAAAAAAAAATTTTTGTATTTTGTTTAATTACAAATTTCGTTTTCGACGGATATGCAAACAAAATATTATATATTGCAGTCATAAATAGTTCAACCACCTGAAGCTGTCTGCATTGCTGCTTGCTCAAAAAATCCTCTCTGCATTTTTTTTCCGTGACTTTCTCAAACCCTGGACCTTAATATATTAAAAAAAAAATATTTTACTATAATCTCAATATTTTAACACGGCACATGAATAATTAAACTAACCAAAAAGAACTTTTAACGTAGAACCTACTTTGTACAACCGTTAACTGACTAAAGTCGCTAAACAAATTATATTAAATACGATATAATTTAATTTATAATTTATTTTCAGCCGAACTTAAACTGCTCTGAAGGTTAAAATTTACTTGAATATGACTCGCTCAAGATAAGCGAGAGAATGAGCAGCACCTGAAACCTCGCTCGAGCGCATTATTATTGTTATTTCTTCATACGTTCGTCACACTAGCGGGTGGAAGATTTTCAAATAAGAGCAAGAGCGGCTGTTACAGAGTCAACGAAATCATAAAAATGAAATCTATTTATTTAAAAATAGATTTCATATGAGCGTAAGAAATCTTTTGTTGTCACTTAATGTTTCATAATAAAATTGTTGTGATTCGAAGTCGCTTCGCTTCGCAAAAGAAAAGGAAAATAATTTGTTTAGAATTTTAATTTTTCTTTTAATAAAATGAAAGAAAAAAATATTCGAAAATATTTATATAAATGCAAAATTGCAAAATCTTGATCCATTAATGGAATTATTGCATATAAATGAATATTTTTTCTAAAGTGCTTTTTTTCAATATTAAATTGCAAATAAAATAGCTTCACTCAAAGCTTCCAATCAAGAGAAATTGTTTCTTTTTTTTTTTTTTTTTTCAATTCATTCGATTGAAAAGCTGAAATAATATAATTGGAAGTCAGTGAACTGAAAAGCTTAAGTGCGGCAATTTTAGTTCCGCGCTTTGATAAATCCTTTTCCTCTGGTGGCAAGTGCTGCTCATATTTTTCGTCTATTACGGAAACGGAATTCGGCATTGTGTTGTTGTTGGCAATTTTGTAGAGTCGCACAATTTTATTTCAAAAAAACATTTTCATGCCATTTTTTAAGCTTTTCCTTTCGGAATTCAATAATTTTTCAATTGTTTGGAAAAAAAAAATTAGTATGAAAAACGTGAATGGAAAGTTTTAATGCGATCTTATAATATTTATATTATTTTTTTTTTTATTGTTGTTCCCATTTTTTTCGCCTTTTGCCAGAAAATGATTGAAAGTATGTGACTCGCCTTTTCCCCATCTCTGCTCATCTTCCGGCGATTATTCGCCCATGTGACTTTACGAATCGTTGAATTCATGTTGCCAGTCATAATTTATGAACAACTCATGCCTTCGCATTAATAAAATGAAGTTCAGTATGAATTATGGAGAACACTTCGGTTGAAATATTGAAGAGGGAAGATACAGGAAAAATTCACATGTTGGACATGAAAAACTATTTTTCAGAAATGTTATTTAGGGGATAAAAATAAACTTTTTTTTTCAATGCTTAAAGTTATAACTTTGCAACCTTTTTTTCGGGAGTTTTATTCAGAAAATACTTTTTTTGCTCATATTCCGTATGCGCCGGAACTGAACGATATTTGTACGTGTTTTCAGTTCCATTGAGACTATCTAACTGCAAATTATGATTGATGAAGGCACAAATTAATTGACAAGCAACGAATGTAAAAAAAAAAACTTGCAAAATTTCATTTAAAAAAAAATGAAGTTATCTGAAGAAAGGTCAAAAGTTCAAACGCTCAGAATGGTTCGTCAATTTTTATTAAATAATCATTAGTTACATACTTCATCCTTCATCAAGCTTTTATTCGACCCTACTCTTTCGACTAATAAGAATTTCAATGATTCTTCATTGCCAGGGTATACGGGACTTGCATAATACAAAATATTATCTTATCGCTTCAATGAAAAGTGATTAAGAGTAAACTGCACGTGTTATTATGGGTTCGTTCACTGTCGAACTTTTTTTTTTTGCTAACAACAATGGGCGATGGTTATAATGAGATGAAAGCAGCTTACAACATTTCAGAATGGAAAATACTTTGAGGCATTTAATGAAAACTTTTGACGCCATTATTAACGAAACTTTCATAACATCTCTCTGCTGCTGTCTCTAACAGCTTCTTTCATGACATAAGACGAAAGAAAACAAAAATGTAATATTCATTAACTCACGTTTAAACATCTCGCAGCATGGGAGCATAAAAAAGGTATTAAATTACGATTCATTTCATGTGTAACATTGTCTGTAAAAAGCATGCGAATGTTTATGCATATATACATGTTATATGTATATCCTGCATTCATAATAAATATTCTCATTCGCCATCAAGCTCATAAACTTTTTTCAGAGGTTTTTTTTTTTTAATTTTTCTCTTTCTCATTGTTTTATTTCTCCTTAAACAAGTTTCCCCCCAAAAAAAAAAAAATTTGCTTACAGGCCTAAATTGTGCCGCTGATTGCATGAAAGAGAATTTCGAGACTTTATAATGAAATAACGCGCCAGGAACTCGACGTCGTAAAAACAATAACAAAAAAAAACTGTTCAATTATCTGAGCATTAATTTATTTACGCGAAGTGCGAAAGTTGCTGTGCGAACGTAGCAAATGTAGCGGAAAATTGTGGTTGCCTGGAATGGTCTTAACGACCAAGATAGAATCAGAAATCAGGTCACACAAGAAGCAATTGTTCGAGGATATTTTTTTTTTCGTCATTCAATTCATCGCTTGACATAATAAAATTCCATTACTAAACCTACAATAAATATTATCGCACAAGAGAAGTTTATGGGATGAACGAGTTTGGAATGGGGTGCAAACGGTATAAAAGTAAACATTTCTTCACTATCTGTATGAGACACAACCCACGCTATCATCTTGTCGTCTTCGCGACGTATCAAGATGGACCGCATTTGGACGAGAAATAAATAAATAAAAAAATAAATTTTGTTGCTACTTAACTCGTTCCAGGAGCGAAGATGAAGATCCATGGTAATAATTTGATAACAGATAAGAAGTGAATCATGATGCGGCAAATGGAAATATTTATATAACCACTATGTAGAATGATATATGAGGTTACGTTTTCCATATCATGGATAAGTATTTTTGCCATCTATCTCGACCACTCTAGGTTTAGCTACAAAATCCCTTCGAGTTGTTTACTTTTGTTGGATGATAATATTCTTTATGAACGTAAAAAATAATCTCTTTGGATGTTGAATTTATGGGTATCAACCCCATAATCCCATTTTTCTTCATGCTTATGCGCTCAGCTTGCTACCCTTGAAGTTTTCGGTTGCAAGTTTTCTTCAAGCCGTTCACATTTTTTGATCCCTTTTTTTATCCATATTTATAGCTGCAAGGATGTGAAACTTAAATATTCATTAAAAATATTTAGCTGTTTTCCATAGTCGGCTCGATGCTATCGATGTAATCATGAGCTAGATGAGCCTCAAGATGTTGCAAAATAACTTTCAAGTAGCAATTAAAAGTTTCTTCTTTTTTCAAAGTCAACATTCCATAATTTCTTTTAAACGAGCAAACATGTAAGCAAAAGGAGATGCCTGCGTGTATTGGGGTGGAAGTGGATGATTGCTCATTATAGAGTTTCAACCATAAGAAAAAGTTTTCTTCTTCTTTAGCATCCCCGATTTGGGTACATTTTTGTTTGTTTGCTATTTGCTATAATAATGCCATGCTGCCAACTTTAATGCCCATAAAATGCCATCTGCTTCACATTGCGAAACGAAATTTATGATTTTATTGACTATCATCATGTGACTCGTGTACAAGCCATCAAATGGTTCCGTCTCGATTCATCGATTGTTATTAGCTTTTCCTGCTCCAATGGATCGATTCTTCTCAATGGCGAGAAAGGAGACAAAATAAATATTTTCGTTCTTGTGCAACGATGCGAAAAACAAAATATGATTGAGGTGCTTTATAAAGAGAATCTGTTTTGATATTCCCGAAAGGTTTCGTTTCGATAGATACATTTCCATAAATTATATGGAAGCATTCTGAGGAAACCTCAGATGGCTCTTTCTTTGCGGTCCTTCTCGGTCCATCACTCGACTTCCTTCCATTTCGTCACTGATTTGATTTCATTCGCTAACCACCCGCACGCACTTTTGGGTCGTTTCCGATTAAGTAACTCTCTCACAAATTGTCATTCAGCAAATTCGGTAAGGCATGGTAAGCAATATTATTATTTCCTTGCGAGTGAATATTTTTTTCTTTACTCTGCAGTGAATTTCTCATAAAAAGTCAAGTTGATTTACGGCCTGTGCCATTTTCAATTGTATGAAAAACAATGTGTGCGACCCACACACATACAAAAAATTATTGCTCAACTTTTAGTTGCAAAAATTCATTTTTCAAAAAATCTTTCTTCATGTTTGCCTTTATTTCTTTTTTCTGTTCGTTAATGGAAAGCTTTAGAAAGCTCTTGAGCAAACTTTCTGCTGTTCATTCTCGCTTTTCCTTCATTCACCATTTCGACAATCGGCTCTCAACCTAACAAACAGTATTGACTTTTATCCCTTTGCTTTAGACCATTCATCATTTAAACATCATAATGCTCCTGCTTGCTTTACACTCAATCTTCTACCCTTCGTTTGCTCGCCCTCACTTCTTTTAGCTCAGAAACTAACAATGTCTGCCTTCTATTGCTAAAACTACTCGAGACAACTTTATCATCGCTAAAAAAGGCAGTGTTTGTAGAGGTGGACGATGTTTTCTTGTATGCATCAATATATGTAGGAATGAAAAAGGATCAATTGGGATTTAAAAGAAAGTCTTAATATGACTAAGTAGGAAAAGAAACATGTGCCAAGAATCAAAAGTTTATTTTTACTGTATTAGTGATGAATGTTAAAAAGATAAATAACTTTTATTTCGGAATCACAATAGAATTGTTCAAAACACATTTCGCACCACTATTATTCATATTATTAATCTCGACAACGAGTGCATTATCATAGATGCGTGATATTTGCATAATATCTAGAAATGTACTATAATGAGCCACAAATGCCGATTTATATGTACGCTATGAGATTGGAAAACAGTGATAACATGCTGGTGCAGATAAAAAACATAAATGTTTATGCTAATTTTATGGAGCGACACATCATGCGATAAAAATTATTAATTTATTTAATTTAATTAAGCGGCATTATGATTCAATTAGTCCCACATGAATTTGCATTCGGTCAATTTTCCCTTTTTTCAGTTTTATCGAACCAAACATGGACATCAAGGATCATATTCGAACAACGAACATTAAATATTGAAATTCAAACGTTCGCTGCTTTACAGCAAAATTTATGGTCATGAAATGTGCGTAAATAATTGGTCGCATGATGAATTACCATTTGGTGGGTAGGTAAATTTGCATACGGAATCCCAAGCGATGGTCGCAATCTAATTACTTACGAGTGGAATGGCGTAACATTTTACGGATGATTAATATTCATTTTCCTTCGGATGATGTTTACAGCAGTTGACCCACATAAAAGTTACCTAAACATGAGTCAAATGTCACCAATCAAGATAAATTATGTTTTGTGGTTATGTTAAGATCAGATTCCGAACACATGCTGTGGAGTGTGACAATTGTTGATGATTGTTATTCAAATATTTTACCGCAAACATGCCCCATAAGCTTATTTTGGATTATTAATAAACCATGCAAAGCACATCCAGTGCGTGCTATAATAACATTTAATTTTGCACATTTTAATTTTATTAATTATTTATGGAACATAATTTTTTTCGCATTATCAATATTGCGGTTATGTTGTGTTCAAAATTAATTGCAAATCAAATCACTTTTTCCTCTTTTTCATTTCGCTTTTTTCAGGCGAGCTTTTATTGACAGTTTTAAAATTAATTTTAATTACACAATATTTGGCGTATCTCAATAAATATTTGTAATAAAAAAAAGAACATCGGAAATATGCTCAACTGGAAACAGATTATTATAGATTTGTGCGATGAACAAAACAAACAATTTCAATTTAATAATATTTTGTTCATTGTCGACAATTAAAGTAGAAAATATTTTGTGGTTGAATTTCCTTTTTCCCGCAGAAGGATTAAAAAACAAGGCCTAGAAGCAGAATTTTATTATAATAAATCAATCATTTTTCGCGACGAGGAAAGTTATTACGAAATATTTTTCTTTTGCCGCATTTGCTTTTGGGATCAATTTTTTGTGGGGAATAAAGAAAAAGTTTTGCAATTTTTATGTCATAAATTTCTTTTGTCAATTTCTCCAGAAAAAAGTTATATGTTATGTAAGACGAAGTTACGTTGGCAAAACAGTCAATGGCTCAATGACATGAGAAGCGAGTGGCACTGACAGTTTTCTGTACATGGGAAATTCATCGACAGACGAAAGAAGTGTGAAGGAAAGAGGAAGAAGAAATTTCAAAGTCATTTTTCAAACCCCAAAATTGATTGTGTTTACGTGCTACATTACGGAGCATGACACAATGAAGGCATTTAAGGATCTCTGGAGATTTCGTTGGCACACGCAAAGCAAGACTAAGGTGTCGTCAATATTCTTTCTCAGAGTTCTTTTAAAAAGCTTTATCAAGAAAAAAAAAATTTAAGATGAGAAAATGTCGAGAAGAAACTTTTCTTCGCTGCCACTCAAGACGATCAACAAAAAGACCTGCCGTGAAATTTAATAAACTCAATTTACCCCCAAAAAAAGGAAATATATTGTTTGAAGCAAACCTTCATGACTTTTCCATCATTCTGCAAGATAAAAAATATATAGACTTAAAATGGAGCGCAATGAAGTGTTTTATATGTGTTTGGAAAGTAGAGCGATGATTTTTAAGTGTTTTAAAATCTCCTGAAGCAGTCTATGAGCCTCCTCCAAACTGTTGGGCGATGAGAACTGCGGAGAAAAAAATTTAAACAACAAATAAATATTTAACTGCACAAACTTTATAGCAAGATAAAAGCGAACTTTTCACAAGGACACGACAGAGCAAAAAAAAAAATATTACAGCAAAAAGCTTTTGTTGCAACGTCAAACACGTTTGGAGTGAGAGAACAGACTTTTTGAAACCGGAAAGTTTACGCTGCTATGCACCAAAAAAAAAAATGTTGGATTTCAACTGGCTCGAAAAAAAGAGACATTATTTGCACAATGTAAATGGTGATGGGAAATGTAACAAAATGTGCTCGACTGTACAGTTTTCAGCATTTTGCTGTCGAAAAAGAATTGAAGTGTAGTGTACTTGGGCGAGATAAAGTGACGATTCTTGAGGGATTGAGGGAATCGGATGTATAAGAAGGATTAAGAATATGTTTGCGAAATTTTGTATCATAATGGGCCATCCACAGATTCCGTTAAGGAAATATCTTGTTATCGAGGAAAAAGATCTCGCCCCTTTTATGTGTCTTTGTGTATTTTTGATCTATGTTTTCATCATTTGTGTTTTTGTTTTATAAGAACACAAAAAGGAGCCAAGTAAGGCAATCAGAGCCGAGTGGATAATTAAAGTATAATTAATTGAAATCAATTAGCTTACATGCTTGTGAGCTTATAGAAATAATCACATCAATAAATTTGAGTGCTTTCCAAGTTCCATTAAAGGACTTCGCACTGTAGTAACTTCCTTTATTTGCGCTTTTTTCGCTTGCGACAACAATAAAACTAGTTTTTACGATTACGACTCACCTTTCCGTTACTTATTCAATAATGTGATGGCAACAAACAACTTACATGTGTAATTTATGGATCTGCAAAATGGATGAATGAAATGGCATCTGAAAGCTTGGGTTCATCGATAAATGGGTAATGAGAACGGACAAAAGCTAAGCAGCGTTCTCTACAACACTTAAATTACGAAAACACTAATTTTGTTATTATACGACGACGTGCGAGAATTGTTTTTCCTCTTCATGCGTCTACTATAAATGCTTTCCATGGAAACCTTTTTCTAGTTTTATACTTTTCACACATGCGTTTTCCTGTGGAGCTATTTCGCAACTACGGAATTTACGGAATTTTCAAGATTTTATCTACTATCTAAACATCACTGGCAAATGACGCCCACACTACACATGAGGAATAATACTTTTATTTAATACATTTTCTTAAGACGATAATCGACGCCCACCGTCTCGTTCATTACTTTTAGGAAAAAGTTTTTCCCTGGATTTCCTCCACAGACGGCTATAAAACATGAAAATAGCAGTCAATGGGCTGCGGAATGTCTGAAATACTTTTAGAGAATCTCATTTCGAAGGTATTTTGATATAACTTTTAGTACTCAATTTGATGTATTAAATTCTTAAGCGAATTTTCGTACGAAAATCAAAAAAAAAGGCAACGAAGAAAAGGCAGAGAATAGAATTAAGATGGAAGATGCTGGTCAATATTTATTGCTTTTTCGCTCATCACGACGAGTCCAGTTCACGATTTATGGACAATTTCAGATGGATAATAAAATATTTGAAGCATTTTTATTGCGCAATCGGATCGAAAGAAAGCAATTTTTCTCTTAAATACATCAAACCATCGAACCGTCTGTTGGTGAACTTGCCTATTGTTGCTCAATACTCTGGGCGAGAGTTGGTTTTTTTTTGCATCAGTAAACACATGAAAATGCGGACTTAACAATATATCTCGCATGTGAAGAATCTATCTTGGCCGCAAATATAAATCGAATGTAGTGGAATTGAAAGGAATAATACAAAAAGGCGCATTCACAAGAACAAAAAAAAAGAAAAGATTATTGGAAATAAATGCGGCACAAATCATGAATCTCGAAATATCTTTCATTGTTATTGTTTCACCTTCCCACTTGTGCAAATAAACATGGAAATAAATGAAAATTATTCCAATTTCTAGCAAAACAATCGTTTTATCAATTTGCAATCATTTGTTATCATTCTAACATTTGTTGCTGGTCTTGTTTCTTATTTTATCTGACACACGATACGAGTAAAAAAGGCATAAAAAGAACACTGGTTCAATGTAATGGATGGCAATTTATTAAAAATTTGTCTGTGTGTATATGAAGAAAACTCATTCTGTGCTTCATCCATTTCCCTCCGCTCATCATGCTTGAGCTTTATTTAGCTTTTATTCTAAAGCACTTTTGACATAAATTCGAAGTTTTATATTTCTTTTTTTTCTTGTGTTTATATGAATGAAATGAATTATGGTTTGGAGCACTTTAATAAATGAAACTTTAAGTCAGCAGCATATGTCGGCAGCTTTGTATCGTTGTATGATACAATGTAAGAACAGGAAATGGACATCAGGAGCTGTTCCATTCTGTGAAAGAAACACCAATAAGGATTTCGATTTTATTTCCAAGGATCTTTTTATTATTATTTTTTATTCTGAAGCCCTCAAACAAAGAGAAGATTGAAGCAAAAGTCCTTGGGTCATTATCATTTTTATTGCCGCCCCAATCATGGATGTTGCACCTCATTTTAGTAACAAATGATGCCAATTTCGAGAGTGGGAAGCGTGTGAAAGCTGTTTTGCCCTTGCAGGATGGCACGCGCGCCCTCCCATATTTTCTCCTCCCAACAAAAGCAATTTATCAAAATAAATAAATTTTTATATTCAATAAAATACTTTATTACACATTTAATAGATATAGAATTATGCAATTACAGAGAAGGACAGTGTTTTTTATTCCCTTCTCTGTTCACCCATTACTCCGTAGGTTCCATTTCTTTTTGCTGTTTGTGTATGTGTAGGATACGCGATATGTTGAACAACAAATACGAAAGGGAATAAATACATAGCAATGCACTCAAATTGGTAATTTAACGGTTTTCTAAAAGTCATTCCCGCGATCTCCAACAAGAATTCAAGGAAAATTATTAATTGGTTTATTTTAATGATAACAATTATTATTGAACATGCTTTTGTGCGTCTTTCATTGTCGTGTTAGAGGCCGGACATAATTCTATTATTGTTGTAAGCAGAACGTTATGTTAGCGTTTGTAAATAAATCGATTAAATCGTAATGGAAATGGAAGAAAACATTGTAATTTTGACAGAAAATTTCGTTTTTTTTTTTCTTTCAGAAGTATGCGCTTTTTACACATAAACTTTTGTGATAATTAAGTTAACAGTAATTGTTGTTTCAAACACCAATTAATTCGCATGTGTGCTTTTCATTATCAAAATTCCCTTGACGACGACAAAGATGAAGATTCGCACATATGCGCGCGGTTGAGAGTTCTCATTAATTTAGTTGAAGATCATAACTGGAAATAAAAAGAAGGAAATATTTTTCTCATTTTAATGAAATGGCATTTTGTGTAGCGCTAAATACTTAATTAATTGTCGGTTTCAGTTCGGTGGTTAGGATTTTTACTTGCTCTTGTTAGTGAAAAGGATTTGTGAATTCTAACTTAAGTGTTTCCCAATACCAATGGATATTATTTAATTAGTTTGATTAGTAAAATTTCTATGATTTCGTCCCAAGTGCATTTGTCATTAGGCAACAAATTAGGCACACAAGCCACAGTCAATTTCAATTAGTGGTTTGTACCATAGGGTTAGCAAAAGTATGTTGTTACACAATTTCCATTTTATTATTGATTAATAACCAAAACGTGCGAGGGAAATATATCGCTTGGTAGCTAACTGCCATAAAGCTTTAGCCACAAAATGTTAATTAGTGTAGTTTCTCATTAAATGACTTTTAGGAGCCGACATATTTTCCAAAGGACAAGAAGGAAAACAATTAGAAATTATTGTACAGAAAGGTCAGCAGGAAATATGTACCGGATTCTACGTTAAGCTACCAAATTCCCGTTTTCGCAGAACTTTATGCAAATCTCCCTCAGATCATTAGTGCGAAATAATAAAGGATTAAGAACAATCACAATCATACAGCACAGGAATTCCGCAAAAATATTAAAAGCATAAATTATTAAAAGCAATTTTCTCTGCTCGAGGACTCTTGTCGTTCTTTTCCTCTTTTCTTATTCATTTGCACCATTATTGCATGTTGTTTAGTTAGCTGAGCAATGACTGCTGGTTGCGGTACATTACCGAAAAGGAAATTAACATCAAAATTATCGTTCTCGGGCATGATTATACTTGTTAGCTCTTTTTGCTTCGAGCTTTTTTTTTTATTGTAAGTAGAAACGAAAATTGTTGCAAAAGGATAATGACGGGAAATGAATTAAATGGAACTCCATACAGAATTCTAGAACGGAAATGAAAGTTATGCTCTCGCCTGAAGACCACACTCGTTCGCAAAACATATTTGTGCAATGCATTTGAGCATTATTTTAAATGTTTTTTTTTTTTTTGTTTGTTAATTAAAAATAAAAATGAATTCACGGATGAAATAATTTTTTTTCACCCACATCCACAGAATATGTTTCTCTTGCGTCATTACAGTCACTGCAGACAATATTGAAATTTATGATTATTTAAAATTGAATAAAAAAAGAAGAGAGAATGTGAAAAACTGAAATCGATTTTCAGCCAGAAATGGGAGAGGAAATGAAAGCTGCAGCAGCTTCGGATTGTTGATGCCAAAAACAAAAGTGTATTAAATTGAATTTCTGTAGCTTTGTGCAATCGAACTGAGCATTGCATTGATTTATGACGCAAACTGCTTTGATTTATCTCCTTTTTTTCTGTGATAATTTTTATTCGGTTTTCTGGATCGTATTCAATTGTTTTCCTCTTTTTCCGCAACCGTGCCCCTCCCTCCCGCCAACAATGGGGGATGGTTCATTTAGGAATTTTATTTATCGTGGAAATATAGGCTGCTTAATGATTCATATATTCTTTGATTGGATTCACATATCATCATTCGAATCACAAGCTCACTTTGAATTCAGCCAAGAGGGATTGATCCGTTTGCGATGTGATTTTGTACCCCAAAAAAAGAACAAAAGTTTTACTTCTTAATTCGCATCCTATACACGCGCGTTCTGCGTTTTTGCCGGCAACACATTGCTGAACCCATGAAATGTGTTTCATCTTACTGAAGAAGATAAAAATCTTTTGAAGCAACCACACGCATTCGTCTTATGAATTGCGAATGAATGGGTTTCGTTTATTTGTTGGCTGTTAGCAAACATTTTAGATTCAATATTGAATAACATTTACCATTATTGCTCTGAACTTGTGGGTATATTATGTAATGAACAATAGAAGCCAGAATACAGAAAACGTGCAAAAAATATTTGTTAATTTTTCCACCACCAGTAAAACCATAAAAAACATAAAACCCAAAAGTCATGTAATAATTTCCAATATCACTCACCGATGATGATAATTAGCAAAATCACGCCGATGACGCCCATGATGATCATCATTTTCATGTTAGCCCACCACTGTTTTCTCTTCAATTTGCCGGCTTGCTGTTCAAATTGCGATGCACCATGTTGCAGTGCATCGGCACGATGGTCCAATTCGGAAAGTTTCTGATCACGTTCCAGCACTTTTTCTACATTGACACGCATTATTCCGACGACTTCGTCGACCTTTTGCTGCGTTTGATTTAGACGATTGTTGTTTTGCTGACTGCTTCCAGCACTGTTTGTGGGAGGAGGTGGTAATTGTGGATAACTTTTTTTTTTGTTTCATTTAATTTTTTGGATGCATAATTTTTGTTTTAGCAAGTTTCAAGATGTGGTTAATAAAATTTTTTACAATTGCGCACACGAGCATGACGAGGGAAAAGTATGAGAACGAAAGAAAAATTATGCAAATTAATTCAAGCTTTTTGAAGAGCTTTTGTCTCACTCAAGCTACAGCACCACTTTGCCAAGTCCATCGCTCGTAATCATCATAATTTTCATTAACTTTTCCATAAAGCTCTTCTCATTAGTGTAAAATTACTATTTTACATTTTCACCAATGGAAGATGATTAACAAAATGATGATTTCAATGTTACTTCTAATTAGCAGAATTATTTCGCTTTGCGTAAGATGGTCATGAGACAACTCATATTTCATTATAGTTGTAGTACTTAATGAATTAATTTAGTTGGAATTTCATGCTGGCTGGGTTTAACAATAGTGTACACACACTGTGACTTAATAGTTCAGATGACGTCATCTGTCTTGATGAATTTCTTGGCGTGGCAATGTAGCAAGTTAGTGTTACTACAAAGAAGTTTCGGGAAATATGATAATTGGATTGGTTGACTTACGGCGCTGCGTTTGGGTCCGACATCTTTATTGGAGAACTTTCTTTATTTACTTCTAAATCTGCTGCGAAACAACCTAAAATAGAACAATTTAAATTAATTGACGATGAACGTTTTTTTGCACAATTTACTCGTTGAATGTGTGTAGACTAGGGCAAAAACAAAGGTAAAGCGATAAAAACGTATGCGACTATTTTCATCAAGATAATAACCAGATAAGATAAAAAAAATACTCATACACTAATATGCAGTCGGGTTTTTTAATTGATGACTCAGATGAACCGGAAAAATGTACGAGAAAGTTTCTTAAAATCAGACACGATTCCAAATGTCTTCAATATCAATAATATCAATGTTTACGCTTTTAAATTCTGATAAGAGGGTACAGTATCTTCAGAAACGAAGTCTGCTCTGCCCATCATTCAATTTTTGTTTTGATTTTACTTGTTGCGCATTGTTTCACACGTAAACAACTTTCTTCACTATTTGGGTGACTGATTTTATATCTTTGAGCACATGCAAATATTGCTTGCATACTTACAATGTGTTTAATAGCAAAATTACGCTCTCGAATGCGTGAATATGAAACAGAAAAATAATTAATATTTTAACAATTGCAAGGGGTACAAGCACGAACAATTTTATGATCATACGAGGGACTGTCAACTCTGCTACGATCCTGTAACGTCAGATATTTTCCCCTTGTTTGATCTTCAAGGCGTTTTAAATGCAACCCGCATAACGTGTGGAATAAATTACATAAAATGTAACAGATTTTTTAATTTATTTAATTGCAGAATGCTATATGAGCAATAATGAAACAATCATGATGTGACATTTTCAACACATAATCACGCACCAAAAATGGGAGTCACCCTGCTGGCAAGAATGTTATTGCTAATTTCTTCTGTCACTTTGATAAGTCTTTTGGCGTTAACGCGTTGCGGCCTCAATGGTGCATTAGTCGACAATGGCCTAATGGAAGAAGGTTTGCTCTTATTTTAGTAGTTAATGAAGTTAATGACTCATTTATCATTTGCTGTCAATATTTCTTGTCTCACATAAAAAAAAATAACATCTTTAGTGTCACAACCAGCAGCTTTAAGATCAAACGAACAACATGCTCTATTGATGGAACAGAGAGACGAAGAAAATCAACAACAAATATCTAAACTAAAGGACGAAATAAAGAATCTTAAACTAGAATTATTCCAATTAAAGAGTGAGATTTCATGCTCTTAGTGAATGAAACCATTCAATAATTTCACATTTTCAACTTTTCCTCTCAGATAATCCACCTTTAATATCAGACCAATTAATATCATTAAATCCCAATGCTTCCACATCAGCAACGTCCCAACAGCCAGGTGCAGGTCAACAACTTGACTGCACTAATTATATCAGACGTCAAGTGGGCAATGCTGAAATATTGCATGGACTGCCAATGAACAATGAATACGAAATGATACCATTCAATCACTTCACCTTTAGTCGAGTGTATCCAATTGATTTGGGATTGGGAAAGCGTGTTGTAGAAAAGCCAATTGGTTTCCGAAGAAAGGATCTTCTTGATGCCCTCAATCGTGCTCTCGATTCGCTGAATAGAAATGCAACAATTACAAATTTGCGTTACACTTTGGATGATTTTATTGAAGGCATTTATCGTAATGAACCAACAACAGGCACACAATACGAGCTATATTTTCGCACAAAAGAAATTAATAACAAAACAGGTCCAGCACCCTCGTCATCGCATCATGGTTCAAATGATCATGGCACAACAAAAATCATTGTTATGCGACCTTTTGCACCATTGCAGACAATACAGATTGAGCACTTTCCTAAGACTGCCGAAAAGGAACTCATTCACATTATTTTGCCATTGTCCGGGCGCGTATCAACGTTTCAAGGATTTATGGAGAAATTCGTTAAAATTGCACTCAAAAATGATCGTCGCGTTCAACTAACGGTCGTTTATTTCGGTGAGGATGGTCTCGCTGAAGCACGCCAAATCATGAAGCGCATCATTGCCCAGAAAAGTGCTTATTCTTCCAATTTGAAATTATTAGCTTTAAATGAAACGTTTTCGAGAGGTTCGTTACTATTTTTCTTCTTCTTTTTTTATTATTAAATGACTCCCCGCCCTGTCGATGCTACTTGTCTTGATTTGCGTCATCGATTTTAATTGCATTTTTTTATCGTTTCGTTTCTTTGTATTCTTTCTACGTTTAGCCAAAGGACTTCGTGTTGGTGCTGAGCAAGTTTGGAATGAGGATAAAAGCCGAGGGAGTAATAGAAAGGACGTCCTGCTGTTTATGTGCGATGTCGACATTGTCTTTAGTGCTAAATTTCTCGACCGTTGTCGATGGAACACAAAGCCAAATCGTAAAGTAAGATATACGATGATGGACAACGAATGTCGCTTCAATATTGCACAATAATAAATTTCTTTTTCTTTCTCTTTCCATCTAAATCACTGCAAAGGTTTATTATCCAGTAGTGTTCAGCTTATACAATCCACATGTCGTTTATACGCTGCAAGGAAAGGATCTGCCATCTGAAACGGATCAGCTTGTGATATCGAGAGATACGGGCTTTTGGCGTGACTTTGGTTACGGCATGACGTGTCAGTATCGTTCTGACTTCCTCAAAGTACGTGGATTTGATGAAGAAGTCGTTGGGTGAGTTACTTAGTTTTTGATTCTATTTTAATGTCATTTTCGTGTAAAACATACTTTTAATTAACTTTATTAGATGGGGTGGTGAGGACGTGATGCTTTATCGAAAGTATGTCAGATCCAACATCAAAGTGATAAGAACAACTGATCCGGGAATTTTTCATATTTGGCATCCAAAGGTAAGCTTTTATTTATTCTCGGCGGATGAGAATTCTTTTGTTTATAACATGACCTCAAATAAAATATAAAAATTGAACAGATTTGTTCCGGCTCACAAAACGGTCAAAAGCTGTCAGCGGATCAATATCGAGCGTGCATCCGTTCGAGGGCATTGAATGAAGCTTCACATCCTCAGCTTGGCTTTTTGGCTTTTCATGATGAGCTCATGGCCAGCAATCAAACGGAAACAAATCCAAGCTCAAATAACAATTCAAGCATAAATACCGAAATCAAAACTACACGAAAGACACAAGTAAAGCATAATGGACGTTCGAAAATATCAAAACCATCATCGACAACCACGCGAAAGTCCACATGATCGTTTGTCGTACAGCAAGAGAGCTTTTGGAAAATTGAATTTTAAAACATAACCTAGAAGAAGAAAAAGATTATCATAAAAAAAAAATACGTAAAACATTAAAGATTAATTTACCAGCATGTCACACGTGTGGGAGGAATCAGTGTGGAGTTGAACATGACAGAGAAAAAGAGAGTGAGAAAGGAGAAAATCATAAATCGAAACTTTTCCAATTGAAAACTTTTTCAATACACAAACATAAAATAATGATGATGACGACAGAGCAGCGGCAAGATAACAAAAACAGACTCAGATGGTGCTGCTGACATTGCATAAATAAAAATTTTCTCTCATCTCTTGAAAGTTATCTCGTGGCTGATGTTTCCTTGAACTTTCTTTCTTTTTTCTTGTGTAAATATAAATTCTACGTGAATTAAAATATCTCTACAGCTATCAAAAAAAAAAAACGTACCAAAGATATTAATCATTTAACGAATTATCCGAATCAAGATCCGAATGCTCAAGAAAAAGAAAGAACATGCAAATGTATTTGTGATCACGATGAAAGTAAAAAAAAAAAAAATTAATTTCACTTTCCCCCAATTGAGGAATTTATTTTTTGTTGCTTCTAATATTTCAACCATTCCCACGAGTCCTTGTTGCGAAAATAAAAAAGAAAAGATTTTACCTTTTTGTAGATTAGTAAAGTGACACGTACGACCCCAGCAAAGGAAGTTTTTGACCTTTGTGAGGTTAAGAAATAATTTAAGAATTAAGTTTGTGGTTGCTGCATAGGAACTTCTCAGCACGAACTTCAGCAACGGTTTGTTGACACATCTTTTGTGAAATTAACTGTAAATATTAATTATTCTTATTCAATAAAAGCAACAAACACACATTAAAAGAAACAAACGTAATATAATTGCGTAGAATTCTTTTGACAAATCAGAATTTCGTTCTGGTTAAGGAAATATACTTTTTTTTTGTTTTTCAGTGTGCAAATCTGCGGAAAATTTGCGAAACAAAGCCATAAGCCGAGACCCGGTGGGCTTGATATGGAACAATAGAAAGAATCAAAGCAAGTCGTATCAACACATGTGTGTTTGGTAGTCGACAACACTTAAATGACAATTATTTTCAGCCATTAGAATCATCCAATGTAATTATGAATGAACTCATGCAAAGAGGAAGCAGCAAGAACATTGACTTATTTTTTGCGCAACACAGAAGAACTTTAAGCATTAAATGCGGATTTTTATTATTCTAATTTAACGCGGTGGCAAAAGCAGACAGTCATCGCTTCTCTGTTTGTTTGGCAGTTTAATTGCGTCAGAGAGCTGGGTCCACAACATGTTGGGAAAAATGGTGAAAAATGGAAAAATCATTGGACAGGTAATTAACTTGCCATGCCTAGGATCGTGACTATGGATATTTTACATAAATTTGATATGAAATTAATGATGCGTAAGAGGAGGAAACCATAAGTTGAATTTTCATAAGTCAACATGAGCTTTCGAAATAAAAAGGAACTTTCAATGAGCTTTTTTCCCCTCACAAGCAAAAATATCATTTTAATCTCACAGCATGTTTCTGTTTTCCATTGGTCCGAAAAATAAATTAATCACCATAAAACATAAAAGATGGAATGTAAGTGTATATAAGTGAGTGAGAGAGAGATTGTATGTAGGAAAAAAAATAATTAATGATCAGAATTGAATGGATTTGTTTGCAAAAGCGACAAAAATAATTATTTCAATTTTGTTTTATGCTTTCGGTCGATAGAGAAGCAAAAATTACACTGCAAGCATCATGACATTTTGTTTTTGTAATCATGTCAAGGACGTTGGTTTGATATTATGCAACGAATACTAGCCTAAAAAAGTTCAGAGCGAATATTTGACGCAAATTAAATTATGGAAAAGTCACTCTTTGGGGTTTCTGCCATGCGAATGCTCAACGAATCGTCACTAATTAAATCGCTCGATCGTAATCGCTTTTTATTTTTGTTTGACTATGGAACTCAATGGGTTATTTCAGTGTCTTCACTTGAACTTTGTGAATGGCGCGCAAGGGAGCGCAAAACAAATGAATGATTTAATGTAAAGCCACACTAGAGGATTTTGAAATTCAAAATGCATTTTTATGTTTCCTTGATGAATATTTCAGTTCTGCAGAGTAAATATTTGATAAAAACTTTGTTGTGCTTTACATGAAGAATTTTGTTTCAACATAAAATCCCGCTTAAAGGATAAAATTACTATTTTGCATTTTCGTTGTCACGCATCAAAACATCAATCCTGAAAACAAACCCAAACTTTAAACACACAAAAAACTCATAAAATCCACACAATGAAGTTTTTTTGTTCCCTTGCAGCATAATTAAAAAAGTGCATAAATTAAATGAATCACAACTAACACAATCAAAACAATTACGAGCATAATAAAAATGTAAAAATTATTATCATAAAGTTTCCCACATAATCATAAATTATCATCGCGAACACAATTTCGAGTTTTGTGACAAAAGCAGCTGCCAGCATAAATAACTGCAAGTTTTACACCGTAAAGAATTGTTCTCAGGAGCCACCAAGTACTTTAATGCTGGCGATTATAATGCAATGGAACTTACCTTATTTTCATTACAGTCATGCTTCTAAATCATACAAATTGTGTCCGCTGGCAAAAAAAAAGAAATAAAAATCTGTCATGTAAAAAAATGTTGTAAATTTCACACAACTACTCTAACATTGGATGGTTAGAAACCGGCGACTACTAATTTCCAGTCTCATGAAAAAATCACCGACGCAGAAATCAAAAAGCGACATCAAATGATCTTTCAGTGTGTTGAGCTTTTAGGTGTTGTTGTTGTAGAAATGGATTTTGTTGAAAAAAGAATTAAATAAAATCATACATCATACATGAAGTTCTGTTCATTCAAAATCCATTTGTTGAATTGTTCGGTTGTTTGGCACTGGTTGGATAAAGTCGCTCATTGTCAAACGTCCACTTGACAGTGTGAAACAAGCATTAAGCCATTAGTGAAGTGCTGGATCATCTCTCTCCTTACGTAGTCGAGTGCTATTAAATTGCGAACAAGCTTTTTGCCAACCTTGTTAATTCAAGTTCTGATATAGTGAGAAAGAAGGAGAAGTGTCAAAACAATTTAAAAATATAATTCAGAGCATGATAAGCTGATTAAACGAGACGCTCGTATAGAAAATAAATTCTAGCTATTAGGGATTATATTTCACGTCCTTTTCCAGTTACCCAACAAGTGGCTTCGAAATCAATTACAAAACTTGCGAAAAAAAAGTTACAAGAACAAAAAAAAAGTTATTTCAGCAAAAAAAGCAAAAAAAAAAACTATTTTTCTTCTTCCACCGTAATCTAATCAATAAAAATGCGACCGATTGGAAGTATTTTGGTTCAGGTGAGTTGCGAGTAGCGCGCGGGAAAATTTGGGTCAATTCTGAAAATTATATTTCGGGCTTCATTTGTTTTTATAGTTGTGGCTTTTTCATAATTCCATAAATTTCTTGCCGTTGCCGGAAACATCTGGTGATTTTTCCCTTACATGAGATTCAAATCGATTTTCAATTAAAACTTTAACCAACCCATCTCCCGCATAAAATTTTTCGGGGAGGAAGCTACGATGAATTATGAGTTTGAGGGATGTTCTTGATAATAATTAGTTCTCGCAAATATCGATACGAGAGGGAAAAATGTTTTAATGTTTAAGGAAAAACTTTTCACAATGCACCATAAATAATTGAAAATTATTAAAACAAATTTGCAAATGTCCCGAACAAAAAAAAATCCTTTTTTTAGTCAAACACAACAAAAGTTCTTTGTTTATTTTGAAAGCTTTCAAACAACAGCCCGCAGACATACGAAAAAATGTATTGTTGCACAACAAAGTTTCCATTCAAATCTCTCATATTTGAGGAAAAATTTATTTTTCCAGCTCGGACAATTTTTTTTTGTTTATTGAACAAATTTTAATAAAACAAAAATCGTTTTCACAAATTTTCCTCATGAAATTCTAAATTGAGCTCTTTTTCTGTGTGAGCTTTTTTTGCTGAACGCGTTCTGACGCCACATAAAAAAAAAACAGGTGAATGAGGGTGCAAAATATAAAATTTATTATTCGCAAAGTGAACTTGAAAATCAGCAACAATGGAAAACTTTTCACTTTCAATTGCATTTAAAAAAAAAAGAGCAACAGTCGCCAGCCGCAACTACATAATTCATTGACAAGTCATTCTCTCATGGAGCACTATTTTTTTTTAAGTTATTTATTTTTATTATTAAGCAAATTTTGCGCTAAATGCAAATCTAAAGTGGCATTCAAGAGCGATGACGAAATTTTATGGAATTTTATGTTGCTCGATTGTTATGGAAATGAGATATACGTAAAATGCGAAGTAAATTAATTGACCATCATTCATCAGTAATTCAATGGTTTTTGACCTTTAAAAATATCCGTCCTACGTTGTTTCCAGACATGGTTCACATGGAAATACTGTTTTAAGAAAGCTGATGCTTCAGAAAAGCAAATCATAAAATGCCTGAACGCAATTTGATGATTTTATGGAATTTTGATGGTGTGGGAGGCGCACACAAGAATGCTCTTTAGACATTTTAATGCCATTTTTCCCATGTCGCCCTCACTCATTTACTCCCTAAATGATCATTAATTTCTGTATTTAAAGCGTACTTGAACTAATTATAAATGCCTTAAAAATTGTTTCTGTGTCTCATTTGAATAATAAAAAAAAGTAATTAATTAACTCGCATGTTGTTTCGGTCGTATATGCTTGAAGCGCACACGAGATTTGCTGACATTGATTTCTAAGCATAAGATTTCTTGGCTTATTTTGGGTGTTTAATTTTGTAATTTATATGAATTTGCACCACTTCTGAAGTTGTTATTTGTTTAGGATTTTGTTTCGTAGATTCAGGAAAAATTATTTTTTGTAATATTGTGGGTGTTATAAGCTGCATAGTAAAACTATTCTTCCCATAATGTTAATTAAAGTCACCAGACCATTTCACTTCTTCAGACATTGTGTCCTTTAATTAACAGCGACAGTTTTCAACATTTTCTCCACCCCACCAGTAACAACGACAAGCTTCAGTAAATTGAAAAATAAATTATTCACTTGACTCAGCTCACAGAGCAACATGCACATACAAACACTCATAATTTGCTAACGCTTGGCAATCTGCTGTGTTGATAAAAAAAACTATGAGATAAAAAAACAAACTTTTCTACCGGATGAGCTGAAATTATGAAATATGAAGCAACGACATACGTCAAGCGTTTCGAACTTTTTAAACTCAATTTTTTGCGTCAACATTTTTTTTTTACCACTTCACTAGATGCGCATAGCAACAAATGAGCTCTACGCTTGTTATCAGATTCTAATTAAAGTGCTGTTAAAACAACCTGGAAAATTATAATTAACTTTCGTAAACGACCTGTGTGCGTTTCATGCCATTAAATTATCAAAAAAGGTTTTTATTGAATTTTTCTCCTTTTTTTCCTCATCCTGAGGATTGAAATGGGAAAAGTTTTTAACATTTTACGATGGAAATTTGTCGGCATTTTAGCAAGTCATTGATTAATAGAAATGTTGTTAAAAAGTTTCTTTCTCGCATCAATTTGTGTAAAGTTGACTTGAAATTTTATTTTATTTTTGTGAGTAAATAAAATCAAAAAGTGAAACGTGATTGATAAATATTTAATTAGCAATTTGAGAGCAAACTGATGGATGAAATGATTCGCCTAATTTCAAACATAACCACGAAAAATGCTAATCAATGATCCTGATGTCATAAAAATGTGTACTGTTGAAATAGGTTTTCCTTCGCGGGAAGTTTTAATGCTGTATTTTTTTTTTCGTTGTCGCATTACTTCAACGCTACTTAACCTTCCCACGCTCTTTTTACCTGAAAAACATAATAAGCTTTCCATAGACATTAAGAAACACGCGAAAAGGAATTATATTCGGTCCTAATCTTATTTCACTCATTTCAATTACACTCGATGGCAATTACAATGATTTCTTACATCGAGATAGGATTTCACGTCAAACACCGAGCATAGCGTAATAAAAATAGCGCGAAATCGAGTGAAAAATCACAATAAAATTTATTAACTTTCGCCACAAAGCCGCGATAAACAAGAAATTTTCCTTCATTAAAACGAAAAGATTTTTTCTTGTTGATGTTTTTAATGGAAAGAAATTTTCAGACAATTTTCTCAATGAAAATTCTTTCTTTACAGTCGGTTTTCAACTCAAGGTGGCAAAAATATAATTAAAAATTTTTTTCCGAAAACATGTAAACAAAAGACAACCAAGAAAAAGAAAATGAAACTTTTTGTTCACCTTTTTTTCTTATCGTCACGAATATATTGTGTGGCGTGCCGTTAACTTGAGAAAGGAATTTTTTTTTCGTGCCTTCCCCAAGAAAGAAAATGAATGTTAATTAAATCTCATAAATTTTCAGCGTAAAATAATTTTTCTTTTATTCTTCTTCCGCGGCAACAATTTTTCATGTTTAATGAAAATTTAATGAGGCATTTTGACATTCGCAACATTTGTAAAGTTCGTTTGCGCTTCTCCCATAAGCAGAGAGACAAATTCGCTATACTCCAATATTGCACAACATATTTGACCTAATTAATCACTGAACACTCATCAACTCAATACATCCATCAATTTTTCACGCCGATTAGTTTTCACTTCCATTGCATTTTTCTATGCTCGCTGTTTAAAACGCGATGCTTTCGTGAGCGATAAGCAAATTATAAAAGTTCTGTTAGCGATAGAGGAACAATTGTGGGGGAAAGAGAGAGGAAAAAATGTGTAAAGCAAACAACGTAACAATCATGGAATTCTGCATGACTGGTCGTGCGTGTCATGTGACTTTAATGGATGTGTGAACAAATTCATTTGGCTGCTTGCACTCAGCCGACGGGTTCATGGCTGTAAAATTTCGCAAAAACAATTTTACGTTATTCTCACGTGATTACTCAATTTTCCCTTTTTTTTCAGGGTCTAACTTTAGCGTTGATAACCCAATTTGTATTCGGATTAAGTGCTGATAATTCGGCATCGCGTTCACCATCGGCGGCTTCATCACAAAATGGCGCAAATATTTTTCGTTCGGCTGCGTTAAAGACAAACGGCGAGAAGGAAGGAAACTTATTGCAACCATCGCGTAATCAAAGATGCCTTCGGTGTGGAACTGCTGGCTATTATGGATCAGGAACTGGTGGTAGCGGTTATGGAGACAGGTGACATTTTCTTTAAATTAATTCAAAATTTCCATCCAAATTTCATTAAAAAAAATTCTAATCATTAAAAAAAAGTTTTTAATATTTAAAAAAAAATGTCGCCGATTGACAACAAAAAAAAACTAATGATGAACTTTTTTCTGGTTTCCGGATGTTGATTAAAATTTTGGTGGTAACAAACTCAGATATTATGATGACTATTATTATAGAGGACGTGAAGATCCATACTACAGAGACCAATACTACGGACGTGACAGGAACTGGTATTACCAGCCTGATTACTACAGCAGTAGATCAAGTCCTTATGATAGGTAAATAATAAATAGCTAGTTAATTAACATTTGAATTCATGTTTAGACAATTTATTCATCCAGCAGATATGACGATAGATATTACTCAAGGTCAACCTACGATACAGCTTATGATCCATCATATAATGCAGATACACGCTATAATGCCAACTACAATTCCTATCGAGGAAATGGTAAAACAATTTCCTGCATTAAAGCTGAAAACAAAAGCAGCAATGCTACAAAATTCATTATTTGCCACTAATTATACAATATATATATATATCAAATTAACAGGCTACGATAATACAAATCCAATGTATTACGAAGCGATGCGAGATCGATTTCAACGCGGTAAATTAAACAAAAAACCCAATTTAAAACGATTTTTATAGAGTTCATTCACCTCATTTTCCGGCTTCATAGTAATTATGAAGCTCTAAACTGTCATTCATGAATCGAAATTAAAGATTCAAGTGTGGTAAAAAAAAAACTTTATCACACATGGCATGACATAAAAAAAGAATTAAATATAATTTGCACAACCACCATGGAGCTTTTGGAAACTTTCGCACGAAACATCATTTTATGACACGTTTTTCTTTCTGTTTCCTATTTTTCGAGCAATTGTGGAGAATCGTTTTAAATGGAAAACTTCCAAAGAAGCGGAATGTTTTTGAATTTACCTGTCAACGATTATATTTATGATTTTGCATGTTATTTATGAACTGTCCCCAATCAGATATTACAAATATGAAAATGTCCCCATCAATCAATTTTTCCTATTTCAGATCGCGGCTTTGGATACGAGCAATATTATGACAGATTTTATGATCGACCAGCTCGAGGATATTACGATAGGAACTACGATTATCGTAACTACCGTCCGTATGATGACACTTATAGGTAAAAATCATTAAATTTTATTGCAAAATTTACTTTGACCCCAAAAAACGCACAACTACATCAAAGTTGATAATTAAAGTTAAAAAAGAAGAAATATTTGTTATATCATTTCCAATTCAATGAACATGAAGCGAGTTTATTGCATTGTGCGTCGAATGATATGTGTAATATTGTGTCAATACCGCAAGCCAGAAGCTTTTATGTTCGGAGGTTTCTTTGTCAAATATTACGCAAATATCAGTCAAAGAATTTAAATTGAAGCAAATAAACACAATTCTGATTTTCAACAGTTTCCATTCGCATCATCGACCAGATGACATGGAAACAGATAATGCGATTAACATTTAAATTGCCAATTCGAACATTTCAAATTATCCGAATGAATTGATCCGCGGCGTTTATTTATTGGGATTATTGTGGCGATTTTTTGTGAAATAAACAACTAATAAAATTGTTAAATTGCTGTGTGCAAACAGACTATGACCTCAAATCGTACATTGGCCTAGCAGCTAACACAAATAAAGTTAGCGAGACAGAGAGAGAGAAATTGAAATACTAAAAGTAGATTAAATTGATGTCCATTGACACATCTACATGTGCCATTTACATTGTCACTATCAAAATTCATTCGAGTGTGAAGAAAATTTTTTTAATACAAAACCAAATTAAATTTAATAACCAAAGAGTCTACTCTGCTCAACCATATGAACTCTAATCCGATTTTGGGCGGCATTGAGTTCATTAAAATCTAATTTTGACTCCGGGAAAATCCCTCGTTTCGTCCTTCGAAACATCTCCCACCAATGATCCTTTTTCAATCTCACATTTCTGGGTGAATGACTTTCTGCCACATCAAACCCTTAAAATCTCTCATCATCAGCATTCTAAAGGCGAAAGTTTATTGACACAAATTCTTCTCCGACTATAATGATCATCAATATTATGTATACAATTTTGATGACATTCCATTGAATGAAAGCTTAAACACAATCAAGTCAAGCTATTGATAGCAATTCATAAAGCAAGTGATGAAGCGTGCAATTGTTGTTACAAAAATACCATGAAATTTTTATGAATACACATCGAATGAATGTTTGTAACTAGCAAGCGGAAAGCTTTCAACTTCGATGCAATATGGAATTATCACCCAAGAGCCGGAGCATGCGATATCGTAAATATTTATGCTGTTTTTCATGTTTGCACCCAATAAACATGTAATTGCATACATATTTTTTTTCTATCTTCCTGCTCTCAACCCAAATCCGCAGTTTTTAATACTTTCAGCATACACTTTCTGGTTCGTTATCACTCGACACTGTCACCAGAAATAATTATGTCAAGCCTAGATTTTTTTTTTCTCTCTCTATCTCTCATGTGTAATGGTGATATAAAAATTTATATCGAGCGATTTATATTAATTATTTATGCTTCCATTTTGTGGTCGTTCTCAGCAATTTAAATGTCTCAGGGCACTGTAATATCAAATTTTGCGTTTGATTTTACAGAAATTGGTATTTATCCCGTAACTTATGAATGCAACTCGCTTCTGTCCATGGCACAATTTGAAATTTTCATCTGGAAATTGCTAAACATTATTCCTTGATAGCGGGATGCCGAACAAGTTGTCATTTCTGGTTTTAACGTATCTCTGTAACAAACATGCAAGAGCGATAACGTTGTTGTCCCGTAAAATCATACACTACCGCGCTCGGGAAATTGCCTCCACATTCGAGCCACAATTATTTAATAATTCAATTTTATGTGAACGCAAAAACATAAAAAGCTTTCGCTTGTTCATTACAAAAATCCTTTTTTTCTGTGTGTAAATAATTTCTTATTTATGTCAAATTCAAATTTATGTAACTAATTTTTTTTGCTTTTTTTCTCATTTCCATTCCCTTCCATTGCAATGTGTTGTGCTTGTCAAAACAATTCCTGTTGTGAATGAAAATGAGCACCAACAAAAAAAAAATGTTTCGCAAATATTTATGTCATTAAACATATTCCACGTTAAAAATTACACAAATATCACATCACAGAAGACCAGCGGGCTTTGTTAATTCCGATCGCGATTATTATTTCACAAATGAACGTGATCAACAGGAATATCAACGTCCCATTAAAGGACCACATACCGCACACTACCCCGCACCGATTCCTTACGAACAATCACACAAATCTCCATCGACACATTTGAATAATTTTAATTCGCCACAATCGCAATCGAATCAATATTCACAACATCACCCAACAGCGCCCCCGGTAGTACCTGAATATTATCAGGGTAAGCCGGGCGCCAATGTCCAAACTGTCTCATCTAACGCCATCGGCATTGATGGTGGAAGCTCAGCAACAAACAATAAGGAACAAGAAAGTAGTAAAGACAAAGTCAGGTAACTCAGATCATGCAGAAATCTTCGGTTTATATAGAAATGGGCAATGGACAGCTTTGGGTTGTTTTTTCCTTTTCCCTTCATAGGTCCTGTAGATACACACATTTTTAAGGTTATTTTTGAGGAGTTTTTCTGTAAATATATTTCGTTTGTAATATAAAGATTGTTGTGGTAGGTTATGTCTATGACTCAATTACTGTCCATTATCATTTGACTGTAAATTTATGTTCATCACCATTTTAATGCTTTTTTTATGTTGAATGCATGTCGCTAATTGAAGTGTGATTTTTTCTCTTTTTTCTTCCCGTTTTTTCTTGCGAATTAATGCAAATTTTTTATTTTTTATCATTTCAACGGAATTTTTTTTGACCGTCTTAGTCTTCTTCTTTCTCCATTGCTAGCTCTACGTATGGTGGCAGACCACAATCTTTAGGCGGTAGCTACTTGTTCGATCGGACGAATGAAGACACAAATGCCGGTACTGGCTTGAATCCACCAACGGAAGGCAATAAAATGGATGGCGCCAAGTTGGAAATGAAGAGCGAATAAAAAGAAATTTAACAATTTTAAACTAATTTTTATGTAGAAAATTATTCCATCTCGCGGCGCAAATTAATGTTACTAAGTAGCTTAAACAAACCAATCCAATGACAAAAATGATGAATTTCCAAATAAAAGTAATTGACGACACCAAAAAAAATGTAACGTGAAATAATTAGTAAAAATGAATTATAATTAGCATTTAATAAACGTTTTCATCTCTTTTTTGTAACTTTTTTATAAAAAAAAAAAAAACTTTTCTTTTGATGGAATTCCATGAAAGATGTTTTTAATTTTGTTTAATAAAAGTGAATTTGCAAACACTTGTAAAAGTTTTCATAACAATAAAAGCTTCTCTTCGCGCAGCTTGCACAATGTTACTTTGAGATTTGTAAGAGCATTACTCAATTTTTCCGCTACAAATATCCTCAAAATCTCACCAATCGTACTTTGGAAGAGCATCGATTTTATGTTGAAATGATGTTCGATTTGCATGGCTGATGATTCGCATTTCTCATGAAATGTAAGGGAAATTGAAGATAGAAATAGGAACATGGAATCCGTTTCTAGCGTAATACTTTTGCCGTCATCAAATTTGGTGACATTAAAATATATGGAGTATGTTCCTTGAAAGAAAACGAGAAAGAAAGAAAAAAATGACAAAGCGAGATTTCGTAATGCTTTCAATTTTCATCATACCTATGAAGGCTTCATAGACTTTACCGACACCTCGTTTCTCATCCGACTCCATTAGGAAATCAATTGAATCCATCCACTGACAGTTTGATATATTGCATAATGGAACAAATCATTGTCATCATAATCAGGGATCACAAGATTATTCGTTTAATTATTCATTGCTATTACCTTGTTGACAATCTTTGGATTCTTGACGACAAATTCAAAGAGTTGACGATTGTTTACGTCATCAAAATCTTGACACAATTTTATTGCATAACGTTCTGAGTTGGTGTCGACTTCGACATGATTTATTACCACCAAGCTGAATGCAATCATGAAAATGCATTTTATGTCTACTCCACTCATCACTCAGAACTCAATTAACATAAATCAGCATAACATTAATTTTTAATATTGATTTTAATGGATATATTGGATACTTGAACAGATAACTAGCAACTGACTTCTTCACTTGTTTTCGGCACAACATAAATTTTCCAGAACTTGGTGCATGTGTGTGTGGGCGTTGAAATCGATTTTCGATGTATCGCATTAAAAAAGGACGCCAGGTTGTGTACTTGCCATGTGTAGATGGATAATTCCATTAGTCGAAGCCATACAATATATGACAGCAAGTACCAGCGACAGCTCATTGATGTTGTAGACGTCTCCCATTGAATATCATCGAACCATGTCCAATAAATTCCAAGAAATAAAAAAAATCTCGTTCAGAATAGTTTGGGAATCAATGTATTTACAACGTTATGCAGATTGCATATTCATCAAGGCTGCTGAACGACATGCTACAACAACTTACAGCTGAAAACGAGATGTCAACTTGAATTTTAAGCGCAAAAAAGGAAAAAACATTCGAACATAAATTTCAAACGAAAAACTGGGAAAACATTTTCCAATTTGAACAATCCATAAATTGTTGGTCTGATTTATTATGGCCAGGGTTAAGTTCAACTTACTAAAAAAAAACTCAAATAAATTGCGCAAGTTGTTTGTGAAAAATTGCACAAACATTTTCCCACGAAATGCCTTCGAAGAAAGCCAAATTTTCATGCTGGGAAAGTTTCCTAACGAGGAATTACAATTAGGGTGAGAATCATAATTTTACCTGCGCAATTTCTTACACATACTGCACATTCAATGTGCCGTAATTTCTGTTGCGTAGTGTAGTTGTGTGGAAGAATGCCATGAGTCATGAGAACCATTGAGGGATGAAAACTTTGGGGTTGAAAGTAAAAAAGACATTATGCGCGGTAGTAAAACTGAACTGTGAGAATGTCTTATGATTTGTAGCAGGGGTTAAAAATCATAAATTGAGTGACTCAGATGTGCAAGCATTTTAAATTCTTTAAAAATCTCCAAGGTTCTGATTTTATGCATTTTAAATATTTTATTTTAAATATTTTAGAAACCTTTCTAACATGAAGAAAAAAACGAAGCCATCAAAAGAAGCGATCACAAAACCGGAAAGACATGTTGCAACCTCAGAAGCGAATTGAATAAATTGAAATATACCATTCGATAGAAAATAAATTGTGAGTAGGGAGCCATAAATTTAAATCACATAATAGATCCCAATTCAATATTCGAGCTAGCACGTGAAGGAAATTTTAGAAATCGCTTAAGAAATTGGAAAATAATGGAAATAATTAAACTCCTTTTTGGTCTCAACGAATGGAATCAAAAGAATTTGTTGAAAATTTTTTTGTCACAAAAAAAAACTCCTTTTCATTAAAACTCATTTAAGAAAAATGCCATCAAGAGGGTTTCGTGCTTGCATTTTGAACAAAAGACAAAAGAACTCTTAAGCTGGAATCGCTGGAGTGACATGCAATCTATACTTGAGTTAACAAAGCATAGAAATCTTGTTGCAGTCAATGGTTGGTAGCCCATTGCCTCCGTAAATGAATAAAGTAGCACCAGTGTGTGGCAGCAAAACAATAATTAAAGATCATTGCGATAAAAAAAAGAAAAAGAAATTTCGTGTCCAGGTGGTGAATTTTTCTTTCATAATTTTACGACAGCAAAAAAAAATGTTGTGTAAAAAATCACTCACTAAACAAACAAAAGCTGCAGTTGGTGACTTCAAGACGTCCCAAGACAGACCGCTGAACAATGAATCTTAAGAAAATTGACCTGAATTATGGCACACGAGTCATCGTTGTAACTGCAAATCCGACAAGAATTTCTGATCTGATTTCTTTTGTCCATTTCCCTTTTGAAAAGAAAAATATTGCAAGATGTTGCCCAAGTTAATTCCATCGTAAGAAAGAATAAAAATGTAATTTAAGTTTTTAAAAGCATTCAATGAAAATGGGATGGGAATGTTTAATCTAATAGAAAAACATTTCGAGGCTCATTTTACGCAACAATTTATTTTATTTTTTTTTTTTCTTATTTGTGATGTGAGCTCAAGGAAAACCCTTTCATAACATCAGCCTATTTTTGATTTTGCTTCCTCTCACATCGAATTCTTGTTATTGAAAAAAAAAAAAAATTTTATTGATTTGGTAAGAAATATTTCTTTTGTGCTACATGAGATGCACGATCCAGAACAAGAAAGAAGAAATAAAGGTTGTCTCGCTCGGAGATATGTTGGAAACAAGCAATTTCGCAATGCAATTCATTATGAATAATAAATTTTATTTCGCCAATAACGTGTATGAGTAACAGTACGAAAATTTCGTTGCGCAATAAAAAATTGCTATTAAATTTACATTTTCCCTGGGCTTTGAAGAAATCACGTGTTTTTATTTGGTGCCAAAAAAATATATGTGTAAGGTATAATAGCATCCCAAGACGCACATAAAATGAATCTTAAGAGGGATTTAAAAGCAAATCAACGTTCAGTGCTCATCCTTTTTCATTGTTCTGCAAAATAAAAAGAAAAAAAAAATTATACTACTAAAGAAATGCGACGAGAAAGGGAATGCAAAAGAAGGGATGGAGAAATATCTATTTTTCGCACAAAAGACGCAAAAATGTTTTTTTTTTTTTCTTGAATAACAAGATATTCAGGTAATCAAAAGAGATGGGTTCTCCCTTGATCGTCATCCCAAATAATTGTAACGACTTTTTTTTTGCACAACAATTCATCATCAACCGTCACAGGAAATTCGGACATTCATTGTGTCAATCTGCTCTTATTTGGTTTGTTGATTTTTGAGACATTTCCTGATGCTTGTCTAACATTTTCTCATCAATTTGCATGCGAATTTTGTGTTGCTTTAAAGATTATTATCGTAACATTTTTTTGATATAACATTTGATTGACGTTTTCTTGTTCTTATTTTTAATGTAATGTCCCATCACTCCAAGAGCAAAGCTACCGTTATTGTTATCCAGCTGTTTGTTCGATTAGATATCACTTTGGATGACAGTGTCATTAAGATGAAAACGATCTTATCAGTCGACTCCACTCCAAGGATTCCCAATTTAGAAGTGATATAAATTCGGAAGGTCCTGGAGTCTGTGTTTGAAATTGAAGGAAAGCGATTTGAAGATGGTACGAGTTCAATCAAATGTGCCAATCATTATTGTCTCGAGAGAGAATATATTTCTAATGTCAATAACATTTTGAAATCGGAAATTTCCCATCGAAAGATGAGAATTGTATGAAATGGGCCGCCCGCATAAATTCCACCCTTCGCACCCCACAACCGTTCCCGAATTCGACCAGCAAAAATCTCTCGCGTGGAAGTCAAAATATATTCATTCTTGGGTCAATTAATATTCTATTTTTTGGGGTGTTTAGATCTGATGCGGGTTCGAATAATAATAAAATATTTCCCACAAATTATGCTGGGAATAAATTTGATTTAATTTCTGGCGGTGTTCATTCATCATGAAATCTGAGATTTGTCGTTTTTAATGGGCATCAATTAACCTTCGTCGGTAATCTTTAAAGATTCAATCGACAAACGCATAAACCACAAATCATCTTATTGATAATTACAAATTTGCCAAAAATACGTCTCAGATTTCAATTATTTACTTTTGAAATGTTGAAGGAAATTTTAAGAAAATCTTCCCATTGGTTTCGCCCTATTTGTAAAACATAATTAGATATGCCGGACCACGACAAATGAAATTAGAAATGATTGCCAATTACGACAACAACAGTCTCAGAATTTACTCCGACAGATGCTGGCAAACTGTTTCGGACCCATTCAAGCATTTTAGGCTTAAAGATTTTTTTTTTCTTTTTAATTAGCCGAAAAAAATAAACTCAACCCGAAGACATCAAGAAAAAAAAAAAAATAGTTTCATAATCCTTTAACATCTCAGGGCGATGAAATCCTTTTTCCCATCAAATTCTCATTTACATAAGACTCGAAAATCCTTAATTTAAAGTTCAGTAAGATGAGAAAAAAGCCGAAAGAAAATTTTGTCCCAACAAGAAATTAGCTCAATTCTAATTCAAATTTCCTGTGATTGAAAATCCAGTTTACGTTTAAAGGAAGGGGCGAAGACCTCACTTTTCTCATTTTAGGGGAATTTTTCTTTTGTTACCGATGACACAAAGACTCACACGGTTGATGAGATTGTGTAAGTACAAGAAACGTCTTTAAGGAAGTAATAACAAAAGTAAACTTTCGCTCGACCCAAAAAAAAATCACAACAATTCAATGAATTCAATAGAGAAATCCCAAACCCAAGAGGGACGAAATATTTGTTGAATGTCTGCTGGTGTTTGTGTGTGTATGATGGGAATATAATTGTTCAGTGGGAAATGCTAGAAAGACAGAACCAGCATGAAAGCAAAAAACTATAAAAGTCCGTGGTTGTTTGAGATTTTAGTTTATTCGAGTAGAGGATCAACAGTTGAAAGGAACAACATCAGAGAGCACACGCAGTGTGAGCTGTCGCTAGAGTGGGCCTCTTCAGGACGCCATAAGTTGTGTCTCTGAATGCCGTGAAATAAAATAAAAAATTGTGAAAGTGAAAATAATGAAATTGTGAACATTTTAAAGAAAAAAATTGTGAATTTTTGTGAATTTAAATTTTTTTTATGAAACTTCAAGAAATCAATAAAATTTTGTGCAACATCGAGAAGTTAAAGGGATTAAAAAGATATTGCGAAAAGGTAATGTCACATATTTGTCATAGCGGCGAAAATCATTTGCTGTGATATCTAATTGCGCAACTTTTTCCACTCAAAAATTTCCACAGATATCACCAAAGTAACATCATGAAATCCTGTCATTGCATTCAATTTCCATCGAATTTCGAATGAGGAAGAATTGAATGCCATTTTGACGAAGCGAGTAAATTCCACATCACATCAATGGACAAAATTGAAGCCAATTATCAAGAACTTGGAAACGCATTTCGAATTCAATGGAAGAATTTTCACTAGTTGTGTCAATCAAAAAATCGAAAACCGGTGAAATGAACTCTGATGAAGCCATAAACTACAACGTATCATTCAATACACTACCTCTGAAAGATTGGAACTGAATCAAAAAAAAAAATTATTCATGCCTCGTCCATCCAAAAACTCTTTTTAATTGCAGAAAACTATCACAAAAAAATGTAGCATCGAAAACAAAAAAATAAGCAAAATTGATACGAATTTTTTCTGGTGATATTATGCAACATCAACCAAATTTCGCCAGAGTCATTCGACAGAAACGAAAGAATGAACGTGAATCAATTTTACATGCGGACACCATCGAATCGTGTCACATCAGCACCAAAAATACCAACAACGAGAAATAGCCATCAGCCATGAAATCGTTGAAAGTTTTATTTCAAATTCAGGTAAAACCAGCGAAAACATATCGACAATTTATCAAAATAACTCAATTCCAACTGCTGATTTTAGCATTCAGCACATGAAAAAAAATTGTCTGATTGATTTGATTAAACAAGTAAAATTGAAACATTAATCAAATTTTCCATAAAATAACATTGTGATATTTATTTTGAAGCTACAAAAGAGAAAAATTGTACAACTGCAAACGATTATTGAAAGTTTATCGAACTTGAGTGAAATATTTTTTCCAAATTTTGCCAACTTCGCCCCAAAAAAAAAAGTTTTCCTTCTAATGAGTGTCTTTTTTTCTCTTATCTTATTTCGCATAACAATTGGTAATTAGTTTTTAAGTGAACATACATCAAAACCTAACCACATAACATTACACACGACCCGGACTAAAAGCCCTCAAATATCTATACACAGAAATTTTGCCATAGTTGACTCTGAAATGCCACTTAAAGCCCAAAATTTATTGCGCCAAAACTTTTGCCATAAATTTCTCAACATTGAGAAATTTCCTTTTAAAATCCTTGTCGATAAATTTGCTGCTGCTACCACCAGAGTGTGTGTGTTCAAAAATTGTATGTATCTATTGTAGTTACGTAAGTTAGAATTAGTTTGCTGCCTGAGATTTGCGAGAATGATATTGTGCGACAGAAACTATTGACAATACCCCCCAGTGCCCTCATTTTGGATTCACATTATTAACATCATAACCCACACAATCATTTATTTGATTGGGAATTCTTAAGAATTGTTAAATATTTGTTGATTTTTCATTAAGTTTCAATCGCAAGTTGTTTTCGTTAACATTTCTGTTATCAGTTTCATTTCGTTGAGTTTTCTGTTATCAGTTTCATATCGTTGAGTTTTCTGTTATCAAATTTCGTTATGTTGAGTTTTCATTGTTATCGAACCAAAAATATGTTGTTAGTGACCATTATGTTAATGTTTTCCAAATGGTCGCAATTTCTCATGTTATTTTGTTGATTTTGTTGTTAAAAATTTGTTTGTTGTCTGTTTTGTTGAATTTTGTTGTTAATTTTGATTCCATTTTCATATTTTCTTGATTTTGCATTTTCATAAAGAAAAAAAAAAGTTGTTTCATTGAAAAGGCAAAATTGACAAAATATAATTTTTTTTTCTTGAAAGCTCAATTTCCCGTAATTTTTGTGGAAATTGTTCCTTCAATTTTGTTGAGTTTTCGTTTTATTTTTTTTTTTCCTTTTGTTGATCTTTTTGTTTCTTTTTTTTTCTTTATTCATGCGAAATTCGAAATAATTTCCTCGAAAAAAAGAAAGAAAGTTTATAATTTTCTACTTCAAACTTTTATTTTTCCATCAAATAATTTTGACTGCAGAAAATGCTCCCAGCGCAACAAGAGCTGCTAAGAAAATTAACTTCTTTGGAGGTTGCACAAAATAATTTCGAGGACTAGTTTCGATTTTCGTTCTGTTACCGTTTTCCTTTTTTATTTTTTTCGTTATTATTTTCTTCTTTTTCTCCTGCAACATTTCTTAAATCCTTCTACAATCGTGGCAATGTTGTAATTTGCAGATATAAAATTCTGCCAATTACGACTACAATCGAATCGTGTAGGAAAGCGAGAAAATTCAGGAGATAATTGAAAAACTTTTGTTAAGAGCTTACCAAAAAATAACATAATTCTGGTAATTGCACAGATAGAGTTACTAAACTTTACCTCCTAAAATTGTGGTTCATTTTATTTGGGAGGAAAAATTCTTCGTTGAATTTCCCAGCCACAAAGAAATAACATTTTTATGATTTTTTTTATATATATTTATCTCTTTGTCGTTTTCTGAGTGCTTAAATTTATGTTTTATTAATTTTTCTTGAGTGAGTTTTTTCTACTTCTTTCTTTCTTCGTTTGTCTGTTTGTCTTTGCTGTGTTTTATTCTCCAATTAGTTTGCCTTTATCCGCGATAAAAAAAAAAATCAACCAGTGAAAAAACTCAAAGAACTTTTCACGAGTTTGCTTAAAATATTAAACAAATCGCAACATCCAATTAAAGTTTAACCAAGTTTCTTTTAAGACTTTTCCATTCAGTTATTTGATTTGAGTGCGATAAGCTTCGTTCGTTTTCGATTTGCACAACAGTTTATTTTCATTGTAGTTTCATCGAAATATCACAAAAATTCTTCAACAAAAAAAAAAAAATATTTTTAGCAAAAAAAAACCAAAGAAAATTGATTTGAAATGAATTAAAATAAATATCGCTGATTCAGAGATATTACAAAGAAAGTTACCAATCCCAAATGTTATCCAGAGATTGACGATCCATCCATTGGTGGAAATTTGTTATTTGTTATTTACTTTTTAAGATTGTTATTAGTTATTTAAAATTGTTGACTAGTTTTTAAGTTTGTTATTGATGCGATTGATCGCTCATTTTTTGAGTTTTTGTTTGGCTGTTCAAAACTTGTTTCATTATATTTGTTCTGGGAAAATCCACCGCAAAGCCTGAATAAATTTATGGCCGCGAGGAGAAAAAAAATAATCCATCAAGAAAATTCAATTCTACGAAAAAAGGGAAAAGTTTCCTTGTTACAACAATAATTTGGCTGTTTTTAGTTGGAAAGCCTCAACTCGACGCGTTCGAGAGTTACTTAGAATTGATATTTCAAGTGGAAGCGGAAAAAGAAAATTAACCAATTAAGCATTTAATTTGATGAAAGTGGGAAAATCGACAGACAAAGTTTTCAATGGACTCTTAATGTCTTTTCTCGTTTCCTCCCTAAGCTCGAGAGACAAACAATCCCTTCAGTTTACTTTCATCACGCCAAAGTGCCTCAAGCTATTTTTCTTCGGGAAAATTGAGCAAATTTTCTGTATAAATTACCAGCGACGCAACAAATGATCGCAAAAAGGGGAAAACCAAAATTCACATGAATTCATACTAAAAATATTTTGTAAATAATTTTTGCTATTTAACTGAAATCAATTACATGTAAAAATGCGATGGATGAATGCGGAAAATGGAATGATTGAGAATTTTCATATAAAAATAAGAATAAAAAATCATAAAAAAAAATAAATAAAAGTTTTATTTCTCATCAACAACCTGAAACAAATAAAAAGAATAATTTTCAGACATTTCTACGCGCAATTAATTTTTCAATTGATGCTCACGAAAGAAGTTTTACGATTGTGAAAAGATTATACGAGAAATGGAATCATAAAACGGATACTCTACAAACGAATTGTCCAATTTGTCCGGCCATTAAGTATTATTTGACAAATAAAAAAAAATCATGTCATTTTCAAGCCACTCATATGATTGATGACATAACTTTACGCTCTTGGAAGTGATAAAATTACTGCAATCATCATTACGAAATTGAGAACATGGTCAGAAAACTTTGAAGTGTCCTGGGAGCATTTTTAAGGATATTTTATTATTTCGATTTCATTTATTTTTGCTCAAACTATTTTTATATTGCGACAAGATGTGATCTACATTCGAGTAATTTTCGCTCAATCGATAAACATCAGTAAACCAGTGATGGACGGTTTGCGAAACACTTGAATGGTGACAGTGAAAGTGAGAAGAGATTAAAAAAATTATCTCACCGAACGGTTATTACAGAAGCAAACCAGCAATTATGATAATTTTAGCTCTATAAAAAAGATCTATTATAAAAGCTATTATCGATAACGACCCGATTTCTTCCGATCCACATACTTTTATGTCTCATTGCTCCGACATCCAAACAGCAACAAGAAAAAAACCTCTCAATTCGATATCTCCGCAATCGATATATACAAAAACAACATGCACACCGGAATCAAATAAAGAAGGATAGACAAAGTGGATGCGAATAAATAAAAAAATAAAATTGAATTAACGACATCGATAGATCCGGATAAAGCTGTTTTTAGCAAGAATATTTAAGAAGCGTTTATTAATGGCAGTCGTTCTTTTTTAGCTTAATCTCCAATGACACGAGGAACGTCGCCGGAATGTTTTATTTAATGCATTCACTCATCCACCAAGAGGAAGCTTCCAACAAGTTTTTAAGTGTTTTAAAACACATTTTAAATCGAATTTAAATAAAATGAATGCCGGTCAGCTTAGACTAAGCCAGATATGAACGATTGCATAATCAATTTTTCAACATTGTTATCTTCTTCAGCATATCGCCTTTGAACAGCAGAAGGGACCCAACATTTTCCATTGAGCTGTTAATGTCAAATGACGCAAAAATATCCTACAAACTTGCTAATTTCATTTGTCATTAATTTCTCGATTTGGAAAAAATTTATCCACTCAAAATTAACAGACGCATCTTAATGAGATTTTCGCGTTAGGAAAAGCTCTTGCGAATATGACAAAACGAAAGAAAGAAAAATTAATTAAAAAAAACTTCAAACTATAAAAAGCGTGTCACACGCAAATCCGAGCACGAAGAAATAAAATAAAAAAAAAAATTCTCATTAAAACGTGTTAATGTTTACAATAATGTTCATTAAACTTGCCGAATACCGAAAGTTGGGAAATGGAAACATTTATACGTCTCGAAATATTGCGAAAATTGCGTCCTCGTGCTCTACAAAGTAAACTTCCCATTCCAATATTATTCTACAATGAGAGCGATGGTGGTGGAATCACAGCACGCAAAAAACATCTGTGAATTTTTGTTCTATTTTTGGTGCCATGCTATCGCATAATGATCTGTTATTGTGCTTTCCTTGTTGGCGCTCCTCTCAGCGTTTCTACTCTCTCTCGCGATTTTATAACGATTTTTATCGCTTGTAATTTCCATTGCGACATGCGCTCAATCGATTTCATTCCATCAATGTTGGAAACATGCCGCCTAGAAAATAATTTTTGAAACAACTTTTTCTATTTTCCTTCGCTTGTTTTGTGTCTCACTCAATTTTCTCAACTGTTTGTTTCTATTTAATTTTTATTTTTGCAAAGTTAAAAGAAAAGTTTTCTTTACTTTTGTATCGCTGAATGTGTCGATTTCCACTTTCTTGATTGCGAAAATTAGAAGACAAATTGAGCTTGATTGAGTGACCGCTGACAAAAACTTTTCAGCAAAGTGAATTTTGTGCTTAAAATTTGGTGCCTAAATTTTCATTTCGTGGAAATTCCAAAAGTGCTTTAAAAGGGAAAAGGACAATAAAGAAAACATTTGATCGATATGTTGAATCTTTGATGTGTTTTGCATATAAATTTGAAGTGACGTTTCTTTTTTCTACTGTTGATTACATAATAAAAGTCTCTTTCGGCATAAAAGACCTCGTTGAAAAAAAGGGTGAGTAAATATATCGAAGAGTGTTTTTATATTGGAAAAAAAGCCTTTCTTCAGACTCATTGTCTGTTATCGATTAGATGAACATTTTTATTTTTTGTCCATAGCTATGTAGAGTGGAATTTGCTTTTCTTTTATTTTGGGTGGGAACGAAATATTTTACGAAGGAATTATGTGGAATTGAGCTTTAAAGAACTCGGGTTGTGCAGCATATTTCCTTTCTAATAGCCCGCCCGTGCGTGTGCTTCTGTCGTTTATGATTTAACCAGAAATGTTTTATTATTTATTGGTTCTCGTGCCATTACACACTTTTCGTTGAACAACGTTTTATTTTGCATAACAGCAAATCATGTCGCCTTTCAGTATAGGAGCGTCATGCTGGTATTGATGACTTACTGGCATCAACGTTGAAACAGGTCAGTAAAAGATCGACATTAATAATTGTTGATCTTTAACAAATGGACGCTAAACGATTGATAAATATTACGAGTGTCAGCACAAAATGATGAACTGCATCTAACAGACAGACGAAATATTCAAATTTGAATATATATTTAAATTGAATAAGAAAAAACATTCACGCGCCAATGATTTAATATGACGCGAATAAATCAATGGCGCAATTTATTCGTAAACAAATGAACAAAATTGCCTAGTAAAACAAAAAAAAATTGTCGATCAACTCCGGATGAATGTTTTGACTGGAACATAAAAACAAATCGAGAGCTTCAATATTCTAACCAAATATCCGCTCACTTGCTGATGATGCATAAAATCACGAGCAGCCCATCAATTACATGCATCAACTATTTTAAAATCCTTCTGTCGGTTATTGGGCGATAGCTTAGTATCTAGTAAAAAAAGCCACAAATCTGTTATCAAGTCAAACTGAACTAAAATAGAAAATTTAAAACGAGGGAAAAAGGTCATGAAATGCGAAACTGAAAATAACATTAAAAGGGAAAATAAAAGACAAAACATTCTGTGCGGGATGACTCACGGAAAGTGAACTAAAAAGAAGTCATTAAATTTGTGATTTAATTAGAATCGACGACGACTCATCGACGCTGTAATTAAATACGCTGCGGTGAAGTTTACAATTTTATGTCACAGAAGGAGAGAAAAGTCAAATTTTAGGGGAAAATTATTTATACCAGCGATTGTGGGTTAAAATTGCTGCTAGGGCTTCCCTCAGTGCCGTGTGATCATCGATATTGTTCCAAAAAAACATAACTTGGAAGGAAACGCGTCACATTTGCGACAAGCCCACCACATATGTCTCGGAGGGAATCACTCAATACACACCGCATTCAAAACACATTTCAATATTTACTCAACCATTAAATATTTTTCCGCTTCTTTCACCCGCGAGCACGATTTTTTATTTCTTCTTTTTTCCTATCTGAAACATCATAAGAAATCCATTGATATGTTAAACATGAAAAACTTCTTGAAAGTCGAAAGAAAAAGATTGAAACACTCGAAATCAGTTGAATTTCGGCGACATGTCGTGAAGGAACGAGTGCGCGCCACAATTTCTTTAAGCTCGTCACTTGCTGAGTTCGCATAAGATAATTCAATTTTACGTGATTTGAATGATGTTGTTATCATCGATGAAAATCAATTGACATCCATCGAATGTAAGTGTTGAAAGAAAGGGTGACAAAAATGTTATAATGATAAAAGCGATGAGATTTATCGATTATTGTCCCAACTGTTTCTCGTCATCGTCATCGGATGAGGCAAACGTGAGCTCTGATGTTACTAAGAAGACATCGAGCAGGAAACATCGGAAATTCATGAAATATGCCACCATGGTACTCGGCGATTCTCGCAAATTCAGTGATTGTGAATATTATTCAAAATTCTACACCGCTGCTGCCGTTCAACCAAAATATTTTTGTGCTGGCAAAAAATATGAAATCGAGCGAAAACACAAAATCAAAAAGCGTGATTTGCTCAATGGCAAATTAAATCGACGACAAATTATTGCGACATCAAGTCATCATGCGGCTACTGATGATGACAATCAAATTGGAGGTGAGATGGATTGTTATTGGTCGCAAAATTATTACAAATTATTGTTGGGAATGTTCGCAAATTAGGTTATTTAATAAAATTAGCTTTCAACGATACTAAATATTTGTGTTTATTTAATAATTGACCAGCAGCTTTTCAATGTTTGTGGCACACGACACAAGAATCATAACCAGAAATCTAAAAATCTTAACAAAAATATTTTTAGCTAACATAATAAAAATTTAATTTGTTATTTTTATCGCATTTTTTTTTTGTGATACAAACAACGAAAAGTTTGGCAGACAAATGAAATACTCAATCTACTTAGGCTGAATTTAAAATGCCAAGCCCATCCTCTGGATGTATAACACAAAATGATTTTCAAATTTGTAATGTCAGCCGATTTTCTATCAATGAGCACGAACACTGAAATGGGAAAAACCCTTTTGATGTTCTTTTTAAAACGTTTCTTTTTTGAGGTTATAAAACTTTATTGGATTTAAAATCTAATTTAATTGAGCACAAATTGATTGACACAGTGCAACAGTGCTTTTGATGTTCATGATTAATTCAACGGAGACAAATACAAAATTTGCAAATTGACTTTATGACTTAATTCGATCAGCATTTTTTTGTTTTCGGCTACTGCTCTTTTGTAAAAATTTGTTGCTGTGGATGTTTCTTCGCAAACAAAACAAAATTAAATTCAATTGAATTAAATTTGATGCGCGAAATAAAAAAAAATTCGCGAAAAAGCAAAATCAAATCGAGTTTTTTTTATAACTATGCGATAAACTGCGAGAGAGAGAGAGAGAGAGCGATACAAGTAATTAATGTTAAATAAATTATCGGAAACGCAGTGATTTGATTATCAACTTTGCAACGGGTGTATACAAAAATTCATTGCCTAATACAAATGGAATTCAAAATCCATCAAAATTATAGAGCTTTGGATCCAGAATGACAAAGTTGACATCGATGTTTTCCAATTTCAATTAACAAGGAAAATCTTTCGTTGAAAAAAAATTCTAGCGGACAATATTTCGATGTCGGATGCTTTTGCACAGTCGACATCAATCAAAACTTTTTTATTTTCAAACATACCGGCTGCAAATTCACGCGACGAACCGGAAAATGGAAATTAATAAATGTGACAAATGAAATTCGCGACAGAATGATATGACAATTTATGGTATGAGCGCTGTATGCGCATTGTACAATCATCAGTTTTGTCATGAGGTCAGCCATCATCAATGATGATCACAATCAAAAGCAATTAATCTGATAAATCTACAGTCGCACAATTTAGAGTAATGAGCGTTCATTCCAGTTTTGAATGTTTAATTCTAAAATAGGCAGAGCACAAAAAAAAAGTTGAACATTCCACTGCTATTATACAATATATGATTTCATGCAATTTTTTCTATTTGAACGATGGAATAAAAAAAACTTTACGATTCTGCTAACAATTCCATTTGATTATTTTTTTTTAAAGATCCATTTAAATAAATACGCCCAACCCCAAAATGAAATAAATCGTATCAACGAGAGATGTGAACAGAACGAAATAAATAAATAAAATTATGCAAAGTAATGTTGGCTGGAAGTTTTCCGTGCGTATTTTGAAATGCTATCAATAGTGAACTTTTTAATTGTTAATGTAAATTGAAGCATTAAGGGCCATTCAATTGACATTTATTATTGAAGTTTTCCGATTAAAAAAAAAATGACAAAACCATGTTTACAACTTTCAAAAGAGTTCATCGATGCCACTCACAATTCAATTGTACGATGAACACAATAAACATCGAATGTTCATTGTTGATGGCCAATCTGCTCTTTTTCATATGGATGTGATCATGAACATGATGCATAATAAAAAAGAATCATTTATGCTACTACACCCACAAAGCATTTAAAAGTAATACAAATTCCAAGTCACATTTGACTGAATCCAAACCTGCGTTCCATATAAATTATGTCCACTGGAGTTGAGGCTCGGAGGTAGGGGATCAATTGCGGACATACGGTTTACGATTTAATCGTCGCGCTTCTAAAAATCTCATTCAACATTGAATTTGCTTTTTTTTGCGCAACGTAACTGAGCGCCTCGATTGAATTATTATCTGACTATTTTGCTTCATTGTGAACACATTTGTGTGTGTATTCGTATTTGCATGTTGTAAGTGATCTTCTTCAATGGAATGTAAACATGTAAAAAAAAACATCGAAGTACCGTTTAATCGAAAAAAAAAAATTTATTTGAATTACCTAAATCCAGAATTTCTCAACCTAAGCTACAATGTTCTATAGGAATTCCCCGGTGCGACATGTCACACGACAAACTCGTAAGCCGGAGTTTAATGTTGGAGTGTCTCTAGTGAAGCTTTGTGACTGATTGTATTTATATGGGTATATTTTTTTTGTATTTCACGAGTTTTTCATTGTAAACTTTTTTGTTTATTTCGCTTTTTGTTCGGTTTTCTCATATCAGGCCGGACCCAGCGCGGCAGTATTGTACACATTGCCATCGCTGTATAAAGAGAACACTCATTTTCTGGATGTGCCTCGACGTTTGAATGTTTTTTCCATACTTTTTTTTTGGTGTGTTTAGTTCAACGGCGATGTTTAAGCAGTGCGCATGTTTTAGCGAATAAGTCTCGCGGCAAAGCTTTGATCTGATCGCGTTGCGCGAGTTTTATTTTGTTGTAAAAGATATTTATTTATTTCTTTTTTTTAACTTGCGCTGTTAAAACAAGCAATTTAAAAAGTGTAATTAAATGTTATTAATGCAAATTTATTCAGCATATAGCACCGAACTTGTTTGCCGTGCTCTGCTGTCAATTTTTCAAAAGCGCAATTGGCTTGTGCTACATGTGCGAAGTGATAAGAACCGAAAATGGTTTTAATTAAAATATTAAAAAACTGAGAGAGGAAAAAAAGAAAATAAATAAATTGGTGACTATTTTCGGGAACTGTTGGAATCAAGTGATAAAACGAATGCAATTTTAAAATTGTATTTAATGTTTATGAAAAAAACGTTAATTTACAGCAAATTTGATTATTAAAAAACTGCAATCAGTGACTTTATTTCTCGAAAAGCGGACAAAACAACAACAATCAAAACAAAGGATTAAAAAATCAATTAGCCGCCAGTTGATTTCATTGCTATTTTTATGCGCAAGGTAATCAATGAGTTTTAATTATCATTTTCCAAATAATCAGCGCTATAAATCCCAATAAAAATGCATAATGACACACCGCACTGGAGAGTTATCAGCGTTAATGAAATAATTAATTGAACTGCAACATATTTACTTTTGTTAATGTTGATTTTTCTGAACTCTTCGCGTTGAAAGTTCAAAAAAATTCCCCTTCGAAGTTTTTTTCGGTTAATTTATTAATTAAACATGCAACCCTCGCCACTGATGAAGTGTTTTCAGACGTGCTGCGGAAGAAACAATGTCGATGGAAAAGAAGTGTGACAGTAATTAAATAATCGTAGAGAGAGAGCGTGATCATAAAGTTGATTTATATGCTGGTAAATATATGTCACGTTTGGCATCATCATGACATCACTTTCAGGGTCGCTTTTAATATAACTAAACGTCAAAAGAGATTTTAATTACGCAATAAGAGATTACGCTTAATTATATTTCATTGAATTGCGCTTAACGGGAAAATATCTTCAAAGCCTCAGACATCACTCGCCGGCAGATGAATTTTCAAATCGAATATTTTCCCTCAAACGCCCCACAAAATCGAACCATATTGCGAAATGAAATTTAATCGAAATGAATGTTAAGTTGCTCAGTAAGTGAAGCTCAGATAATAAATTCTAAAAATGAAATTTCGAAAGAAAAAAACAAATTATAAATCAAAACCTATCGAACTTGTTACGGCCTGCGATGTGTGAGATAAGCGGCATTGAAGCAGAAAAGAAAACAAAAGCAGAGTCCAATCCATAATGATGAGCAGAGATGTTTGAACTATAAAATTCTTTGTAAAAATCACTCGACTCAATTAAAACGAAATAGTGTGAACGACGACGGATTGAAGATTCATGTTTATTGTTTATTTTTTATGATGCCGCCTAAATAATTCCGAATCAATCCAGTGTCAGTAAAGCAAAAGAATTCTTTCATTCACACAGTCGACATTTCGAAAAAATAATGTTCGGCGATTCAACATAAATAAAAACCATATGTTTAAATACATTAAATTATTCCGTCTCATGCTTTTGATCGCATCCATAATGTTCAGTATTTTTCTCTTTTCTCTCTCCCGAACCATGTGTTTATTGTTGTTTTTATGAACATCCAGAGCAGGAGCGACAATAGAATTGAATTGATGTTCCGGGACCATTTATAATTAATATTGGAAAACTAATATTTTATAGTTGAGGAAAAAGGGCTCAAAACGTTTAAGCAGAAAGTGTTTGTTATCATATATGCTGTTATCAATGCTCATTTCACATCGAATGGATTCATCAAGAGTCTTATGTGCATGTATTGTCATTATAAATATGTTTATGCAAACATTATGTTGCGAAAAATCTCTCTCGAGTCAAATTTAATTCGAATGAAATGAATAAAATTTGAATACGAAGAGCGATTTCGTTGTTGCCAGCATTGCATGCGCTGCTTCATATATGCGGATGAATATTAAATTCTATAACTTTTTCGAGGAACTCTAACAGCATTCTGCTTGCTCATAAGCTGATGATGATACCCAATTCAAAATAAATATACTTGTTTTGTTGCTTCTTCTTGTTCGGTTATTATATCATATCATACGAGAAAATTCAATTGGATAATATTGTTTGGAGTCTTTAAAGACTCTCTGACTAAATTTTGACTTCGCCCTCATAAAAAAAAAAAATAAAACACAATTTTCTCCGACTGCGATTTCATTTCGAGTGCTTTGCGTTCATAACTTATGAGTTTATTTCTTCCCTAATAAGCCACACAGAAATCTTCTTGTTTTTTCAATTCCCATCAAAATAAATTTATTATAATGATGAAATGAATATTTTTTGTATTCAAATTGTATGGAAAAAAAAGATTCAACAATTTGATTTAAGTCGACATTATGATCGCTGAAATTAGAATGTTTATTGTCGCATTAATGTTTGTTATGATTTTTTTTTCTTCTTCATGCTTGTTTATGCTATTATCGTTAATGTGAATAGCATTTAAAATCCCTTTTTTTTGTTAACGCGTGCGAAAGTACACTTCAAGTTTAATTATCGTAATAGTGAAACTAGTTTCAAGGTCATATTCAGAGAAGAAAATTAGAAACCATCATAAACCTCTTTATCTTCCTCAAATTAATTAAAAATAAATGATGATTAATGACGCAGCTTGAAACCTTTTACTACAAGTGATGGTGATGCACTTAATTGGAAAAATTGAAAAGGTCCGACATGGATCATTTATGAATAAAACATGCTACAATGCAATAAAGCATTCTAGAAAACCGCTATTTTTACTAGATTTTTGTTTGCTAATGAACCAACTTTAGGTTGTATCTCGCCTCTATTGTAAAATGTGTTGTAAATAATGTAAAAAAATAAGAGGAGAGCTACCAAGTAAAGAACATCATTTTGCAATCTTATCTCTCACCAAACGATGTTTATCGCACACAAATAGACAAGCAAACGTGCTAAATATGAAGATTAATGAGCCACTTCTTAAAAGGGGAACTTCCAGAAGAAATACTTCTATGGAAGTTTGTTCAATGTCGTAATCGTTTTTTTTTTTTAAAACATTTCAAATTTGAGAAGTCAGAAAAAGTTTATTCAACCTTAATCATATTTTTCTCTGTTTGATTTTCTTTAAAGGTGATAATTCCACGAGAAATAGAATTGCTGATAAGAGTCGCTTGCCTAATACATCATTGCCAAACGACTGTAAGTAGAGAGAAACTGATTTATTATTGTATAAAAAAAACTATTGACATCATCACAACACCGACAAAAACTATAGTACAGAGTCATTTAAATTGTGGAAAATCCATCATTTCAAACTGATACACATCATCATGAAAGGCCAAGCTACAATTTTCCGTACTTTAGTAAACGAAGCACGACAACAATTTTTATCGCGAAATAATTGAACGTCAGGAAAAAAAAAGTTATTTCGGTTTTTGCTTGTCAAGGTCAGCAATCGAATACTTAAAATGAAAATTTGCTATTTGACCGCAGTTGCAATGAAACTTTTTTTGAGGCTTCTGGAATAAAAAAAAATAAACGACATTTTTTGATTACGCCCTCGAAATAAAATGTTTCCCATTTTTTTTTGCCCCTCATAACATTGATAACATTTTTTTTAATGATGTTAACCTTATGTCGGTTTGTGATTTTCACTTGTTGACAAAAATCAGAAATTGAAAGTCAATTTTGAGAGAGCATTTTAATTTTTTTTTCTCATTTTGTCGTCAAATGATTAACGGAGAATTAACTTATATTTAATATGTCGAATTTGCATTTTGTGTTCGGATATCACAATGAATCCCGATCACGCGACTATAACAAAAAGCACAAAACAGTTAATTCGTCGTGTCATAAAATATTTTGTCATTCCTTTGAGAGTCTTTTTTTCGTGTCCATCATCACCTTACAAATAGATTCAATTCTGTTCAAATATTTGCATAGCAGCGACTATGAATTATTAATTAGGAAACATCGTTTGGCGAATGTTTGCATCATCTTTTTGCTCACCTCACACATCTCACCAAATGTCATTGCTTTGGAACGTTGTGATTGTGTCTGAAACTCAAATAAAAAAAGGCAAGATTGATTCTCGTCTCGGTCAGCAATAGGAAAAAAAAGTTTAGTCATCGAAGCACCCAAAAAACGACATTAAGATTCCTCAAAATGTTTCCACAGCATAAAATAAACAAATGCCAAACGATGAAGATACATCGAATATTGCCGTCCATTCAAAGCTCGGACAATCCCCAAAAATTGTTTACAAATCTTGAAGGAAAAGTGATTGTTAGAAATGAGTGAAAAATGTTATCGAATGATGAAAATTATTCTTTTTTCCGCCACCGGCGAAGAAAATATTTTCATTTCTTCGCCTTGAAAAAAAAAAGAAGGAAGGAAAATTGCTCTCTTGAAAATGATTTCGCCATGAGAAAACAATAATTCTTCTCACTGTCGGCAATTTAAAGTCTTATCAGTGGTGTGGCGTTATCATCAGAAATTCTCGAGTCTTGATAAGATGATGTCGTTCTTAACATGCCTTCGAAACTTCAAAGGCACAGCAAATCATAAATTTATAGTTTCATAATAAATCACTTTCAACGCCTTCACTGCACATTTAAAGCAATCAAAGTGACGTCTTTATGATAATATCACACTTTTGTGATACGCTGAACATCAAAAAATAATAAATAAATACACATCAGAAATGCGAAGCTCGTAGATGTTTCACGTTGTACGAATTGTGCATTTGTAATGAGACGATCAAGTCCACAGTCGAAATCAACGAACGAACTTGTGAGCACGTTACCTCAAGAAGCTCTACATAAGTGTGGACCTGTCGCGATTATATTTCATTCATTTTTTTTCTCATTTGCTTCCAGTTCACGACAAATTTATATTTTCATAAATTTTTTATTTTTAATATTTTCATGTCGGTAGCAAAAAGAGTGTTTTCATATAATTCATACACAACGACAAAACAATTCTCTTATTCACCTTTATCGAAGGCGATAAATACACGAACGAACGACAACGACGACCGCTGGCTGCTACAGCACGAGCCGTAGACACATGAAAAGAAATTAAATTTTTTTTCATTCTGAGAGACTTTTCGGAGTGATTTGTTTATTTGTATGAAAAACCTTTTTTTATTTCTTGAGTTTTTCATTTTGCGACTTGAGAAAATATTTTTTTTTCTTCTTTTTTTGAGTGTTTCATTTCTTGTTGTGTTTCTCATTTAGTATGTTTATGTAATTGAAAATCAGCTTTTGCCGAAAAAGAGCGGCTAATTCGTGTGTATCGTATCAGTTGGGAGTCATTTGTCGTGTGAAATCACCACGAGACGAGAGCGGGCTTAAATGCCACGGAAAAATAAACGCAAATTTTTTGGGAAGAGCAGCAAAAGTAAAACGTCGTCGAATTTAAATCGAACTACACTGGCTTCTGACGATCAGCAGACGTACAATGACGATGAGTCAGAAGAAAAGTGCGATGATCAACAAGAAGAAAACGAATCACAAACAAGAAGCGAATTAAATGTTGCATGCACAGCAACAACATCAGTCACAAATGATTCAACAATGGGTCACAAACACGAATTAGAATTACCAGCGGAAACGAACAATGGTGCCATAAAAGGAAGTGTGATATCGAGTCAATTAAATACCGTTGGCGAAAGTGCAAAGACACCAAATGAACAACAACATAAAGCGACAATCACATTAAAGGTCATTCAATTTGTTGGAGAACTTCCAAAGCAAACTCGCGATGACAGAGAACCAAACGAATTTCCGTCACAACAAGAACAAAATTCGATCGGTGTAGAAGTTAAAGAAGAAATTCTTTCGAACGATAATGGCGCTCGGGAACACCAATCCATCAACAATAATGAAGACGCTACTCATGAGCAAGCGAATCTTATGCATAGCGAAGGTGCGACTTCTGATATTTGTTCAGAGCCAAAAATAGAGCAAATTGTGAAAGAATCCGTTCAAGTGAATGAGCCGCAAAAACCACATTCATTTGATGACAATTATCGCGTTGATTCACCAAAACAATGCACCCCTAATTCCGAATTAAATCGCAACAAACGTCATGCTATGTTAATTCAGGAGATTAGCGAAAGTAGCTCATCTGAGGACGTTAAAACGTATTTGAATGCCGAAGCGACGGCAATGGAAATGAAGATTGATAAGGTTCAAGAACATGCACCGTCACCGAAACATTATCGGGTCGATTCGCCTGAGAGCTCCGACGAAAATACAATCAAGGCTCATGCATGTGATGTTATAGTGCAGGAAATAAGCGAAAGCAGTTCATCAGAGAGTGTTAGAAATGAAATTCTGGCATCTACTGCAAAACCACCCACGCTAAAGGCTGAAAGAGCGATACTCAAAATAATAAACATCAAAGAGCTTCCATCCGAGGAAATTGTCGTATGCTCATCAAAAACAGAACTGATAGCACCAGCATCATCATCAACATTGATAGCACCAAGCTCATCATCTCCACGCACTAAAAATGTTTCACTATTCGAGTGCAAAACGGATAAAAAATTAAATAAAGCTGAAGAGGCAATAATGGAAGCATTGTATGGCAACAAAAGTTTGCTACAAATTGAGAATAGATATTTGGATGTGATATCGGAAGAAGGCAGTGATTGTGGCAGTGATATTGATAAGCAAGCATCAAATAGAATCGATAATTTTGATGAATTAGATGATGTATTTTTACCGTTTGTGCCATCGGCAAAAGCAACAGAATTGACAAAGAAACCGCCGTTAAGCTATCGTCGTCGAATGGAACAGAAGCAGCGTATCGTTGCAGTTGAACAGCCGCTTTTAATAAATACGAAAATCATTGAAACAGAAACGAATATACCCGAAAGCTGCAAATCGTGGGAAACCTCAGTTGGTGACAGTGAATTGCAAGCCGAAGTTGTCTATTTGACATCAGCATCCAGTAGCGCAACAGATTTAAGTGAACGCGGTGACATCAGCGATTCCGATGAGGTTGAGGACACGTCCGAGGATACTGAGACAAATTCATTGTTGGAAAATATTTCAGTTCCATCATATAACATATCTGAACATGACACACCAATTGAATTTCGTGTATCGACAACATCTCAACAGCAACAGAATGTTTACACAACTGACATTTACAATGAACTAACTGAACAAAAACAACTGCCTGACATTCTTGAAGAAGAAGATGAGGACTCACAAACTCGATCCATTGACATTGTCGAGAGTCAGCAGCAAATTGAAGATGTTAATAAAGCATTACATCATCTTGTGGAAGAACATGAAGAAGCGCAACGTTTCATTGAGCGTAAGTCGGTGGAGCGGCAACAACAACAGAAACTCCAATTACATCAAACGACCACTGTGGATGTCCATGAAATAAATGATATCGCAAGTGATAAGAAAGAAATCTCCGAAGGTGTTAGCGATAATAATGATAAGCCAAAAGAGGACACAACGTCAATGAGTATTGGATCGCAGCTTAAACGTACAAATTCTACTGATTCGTCATCGTCATCAAACAGTCAATGTACGATCATAAGACAATTTTCAGACACTGATCATGTGCATCCATTAAAGGATTTATGTTTGCAATCATTAACAAAAAGCGAAAAAGTACTCGATAAAAATAATGCCAAAGAAATGACACAGCAACAAACAATCACAATTCATAGGAAAGAAAACAGTTTATCGCGTAATGCGCCACAAATCCCGATAATTAATGAACTTGAAATGCACTACCATTACGATGATGATGATTATGACCTTGAAGGTCGTGAGAATAATAACGATAAAGTCATAACAATCTTACAAGTGCCGCCGGATATGTGCACAACTGCAACGAATCATAAATTGCACGACAAAAAGCGTTGGCTTGGCTTGCAATCATCACAAATACCCAATTTGTTAGTGGCACTTTCGCCATTACAAAAAACTCACATCATGAATTCACAAGATTCCACCACAAATGCCGATTTATTATTAGATATGCACAAAAAGTTTGTCGAGCGTCGTGCGTATCACGAACCAGAAGCAAACGAAAATAGCAACAACACGTCGCGAATAATGAATATTTTGAAAGTGAATGAAAGTCATGGGCAGTTGGAGTCGAATGATCAGTTGGAAAAAGTGGATGAATGTGGTGAGAATTTAGCAGCGGAAAAATTATCGACCGAAAGTGCGGAAATTAAAAGCAATTTAGACGATTCTCATTTTGCAAGTGGTGAACAATTAACAAAAAGTGACAACGAAATGAATTCAATTAGAAATTGTTTTATGCGCGATGAGTTTTTTAAAAATATTTCAACGTCTGATGTCACTACGACTACGACCACCACTGAAATAACATCATCAGAATGTCCGATCAATGAGTTTGTCGAAACGAAGCAATTTGAATTGCAAAGCGAACTGAAGAAGCTCGAAGATGAGCGCCGCAAGATTGAAGAAGAAATGCGAAATCTCGAATCATTGCAGCATTTTAAACGCGAAGAATTCTTGTACAATCAAAAGCAAATGCAAGAAAAATTTGATAAGGAAGCGGCTGAAGCTGAAATGGCTTTTGAAAGTAACAATTTCACGAAATATGCAAACGATGATTTTAATGAGTTCATTAATGCAAATGAAAAGCTTCAAAAGGAAATGCATAATGAATGGCAGCACAAAGTGTTTGAGCGCAATGAACGTAAATTGCATAAAGTGCTTAAAATCACGACCGTTAGCGAAACGACTACTAATAAATCACATTCAGATCGAGCGACAAGTGAAACGGCTAAATATATTCCGCTGGAAAATGAATTTCTAACAAAAGTCAAAGAGCGCCGTAAGCGTTTGTCTTTACCCATTGATAATGACTTAAACAGCAGCACTGAATCGTTGCATCATCAAAATGAGGCAATAAATATGAACACTGAGAAAACGCGCACCGAAAGTGAACATCAATATCCGGAACATTTAAAAGAGTTTTTAAATTATTGCGATGAAGAAATTAAAAATGTTCACGGCACGCGCGACACGGAGGAGACTGGTGAGTCTTACAAGAAACCATTGTTAATTGGTTTGTTAAGTTTTTCGTTGTGCATTTGTGGCATTTATATTGGACGACATTTTCTAACCAACCTTAAATTACCTTAAATTACCAACTCTTTTAACACCAAAAATGCATCTTCACTAATTGGAACATCGTCGATGCATCGCAGAAAATCCTGATGATGAAAGGAAAAGGAAATTGCATAAATAAATGTTGAATATATAACTTTGAAAAAAATATATATATATTTTAATAATTCATTAATTCAATGTCAATTTATTTATTTTGTATTTTGATTGTTACTTTTTTTTCTTTGTCGTTGCTCTGCATGTTATCAATTATCCATAAAAAAGAGGTTAAAAAAATTGTCAAAAAAAAAAAAAACATACAAAATAACTTTATTAAAATGAAGATTTTATGGAATAAAAAAAATTCAATTAATCAACAGAGAAATTGTGATTGTTTTATTTACTCATGTGTTTGCCAATAATTTATTTATTAATCCACAATAAACTTAATGTCGCTCATTACATTTCGTTTTCCACAAAAATCACATTAACAAGTCATTAAAAATTAACCGCTTATTGCTTTATCTACAGCGACGAGAAAACATGAAAACTTTGCAACTTCATTAATAGATTGTGGTGAATCATTGATGTTGCATTTTAATTGCTCTGCTCATTTCAAATCGATTTCTAACAAGGAAACTTTTATTTCGCTTTTGCCATTAAAAAATAAAAGCTTTTAAAAGTTTGTTGCACAATCATTTGAAATAGAAAATAATAACAATAGGAGTTGAAATTGCATTTCATTTCCCCGTAGAATTAAAAGCAAATTCTGGAAAAATTAAGAAGACATTTAAAGTTATTCAATTCCCAGGACAATAATATCGAAAACATAAAACGAATAGTTACCGTAAAGTGAGCCATAAACATAACAATAAAAGTTTAATTTCAAAATATTTCTTCGTAAACACTGAACTGAAGCAAAGCAAATCGCAATGAAAATGGCAATAACAAAATGTTATAATTGTTCTGGAAAATGTTCACCGAGGACATTTAAAATTGCACAAAATGCTGTTCATGATGGCATGTGTATCGTTTACAAATTTATCCACTTTAAATTGTCTAAACATTGAACACACGAAAATGGAAAACTGACACACATGCACACAAACACAAACAAAGTAATTTTAAGTGAACCTTCCGGAGGACACGATAAACATCCTGAATTTCAAATCGCAATATCATATTTCAAATACAACGCAATAAATGTCATGAGCCAGTAAATACACAACAAATATAAAAGCTCTCTTCACTCAGAAAGCTTCCCCGGAAAATTGTTTAGCGCTGCGGTTTATTTATATTTTTCTCGAATAAATTTCCGCCTACACAACACAATTCGGTTTATGATTCAGAAAACCCCTCCTCGCTCATATAAATATTATTTACAGCACCAGCACGAGGTAGAATGGAAAATAGGAATTACGTTAATTCCGATTACTACACAAAATTGCTGCGTGAAAAAGTCAAACGTGATAGTAAAGTTGCCAAATTGCAAAATAAAATTTTAAACGAGCAACATAAACAGGCGTCACATTTGAAGCCAATGTGCTTGAAAAAGCCTAAAAAGTTACCGCCGGCAGAGAAGTTGTTTAGCAATGTGCCGGATGAGAGAAATGTAACGGATGGTAAAATAAAATCTACAAAGGAAAAGCTTTCTACAAGCTCCGAAAACTCATCGCAACGCTCCGATAACGACTTGCTGACTGAAATTGACAAGTCCATTGTGGGAGGAATGAGTAGAGGATTTCTCTTTCGAAAGGGTAATTAAAATTCCCACTATGACGTCCCTTTGTTGTTGTTGTGTTTTTTTGATGGCTTCGTGTACAACATGATGGTCCATCCTGGGCTTTTTTCGTGTTAGAAATTTTCCTGCATGCATTTTCTTTGTTGTTATATGAAATTTATGCGTCTCTAGTTTAAATATTCGTATAAGCGTCTATCGTTGTCCTCCTATATTTGTTTTGTTTCCGATGAAAGGAACACTGATGATGTTTTTCCATTAGTTTCCTTGAAATCCCACATCGTTCATTGTAATGCCAGATAAGAACGGAACGAATATATGGAGCTTTGCAATTTTCCAATTTCAAGATAAATCTAAAAACCATTTTAAAGCTTTGTAGGAAGGAAAATTGTTTTTGGAACTATAAATTTAAAATTACACAAAACTGAATTGCGATATAATCGACAAAATGAAAATTTTGTATGTTTGTGCTTGTCTGCATGTGCAGATTTCCTTGGGAACCATTCACAATAGATTCTTAAGTTTTTACGTGCATTCACATGACATCATTTCTGAAATCGCCCCCTAAACATTTTACGACTGTTGAGAATTTGCAGCAATTCTCAGCAAAAAAGTAATAATGCAATTTTACTTAACTGCAATCGTAATGTTTCCGTTTTCGCCTCATAAAATAATTAAAAACACCGTAAATTTTCTTGACCCATTTTCCGGCTCGAGGCCGAATGCGAGAGTAAAAGAAAAAGAGAAGGAAAAACTCGATTATACTGCAGCAATTAATTTTCGTCTCTTGTGTTTGTGTTTGTCTTTCTGTCGGTTGTGTCCAAAAATCATTCATGCTTAAAGTGTATTCTGATGCCGAAACGGAATTGCAAATGATGAGCAGAATAAAAAAAAAAGGTTTTCGTGATAATATCGCAGGCAAAAAAAAAAGATTCGAGCGCAAAAAAAACTCTCTTGGTGGTTTTTGTGGCCGACCGCATTCGATTCATTCATGACTTTTTTTTTTTCATTCAAATTAATTAAAAAATAACGTCACATGTTATGGAAGCGTTCATTCATTGAAACAGATTGAAATGAGATTGTGACATGGGTTGTGAATGAGACCACAGATGAATAAATTGACTCGAGAAGTGCATCAAGTTGGAAAAAAGTCAGCACGACACAAATTTACGATCAACACGAAGTGACGTTGATTTAATGACTCAATTTTAGTTATGAACTTTGTGAGTGAGAATCGTGAAATTTCACTCTCACGAACGCATACAAACTTATATTCACGATTCTATATTTAGCACGCACGAAATATGAAATCACTTGTTCGTCTAATTTACTTAAAATTAACCACTGTCGACTTTTTTCCCCTTCAATACATTCAAAATGCCCGAAATCTGCGTATGTTGTTGTGAACATTTTTCACAGTTTTCTTCACAAAGCGTCCATCCGATGGCGAACTTCAAAGGCGGCGGTTATACGATTCAAATATCAACAGTTTTTCACTGTAGGGATCAAGTGGTATTATTACACATCGACGGAGAGTAACATCGACATTCGGTTTAGTTACATTAACACATTTGAAAGCCCACGAAATTATTTTTTTTTTTCTGATTTATTTTTTTCATCTTTTCAACTTGCGATCAGCGAGAAAAACTCAGCGGCGCTCAGTTAATCTGGCAAATACGGTTCAAAGCAGTCGCGGATTTTCCAACTAGTGTGTCGATACATTTTCCACCTTCAACAGAAAAAAAGAACAATCAATTGACTTTTAAGCTGAAAATGAAAAATAATTTCTTGTTGATGTTGTGAGAAGTTAAAAGTCAAATCGCTTTTCATTGTGCTGCGAATGCATTAAAAAAAGCATTTTGCTGATAATGAAAGTTTAAATGCTACAAAAGTGATTAATCAATTTAGAAGAAAAGTGAATTTTCCTCTTTTACCACCTTCATCTCGCTCGTATTTTGAATGGCGGAAAAGCGTGTGTAGGAAAATTTGTCTGAAATTCAATCAGGGAAAATTTTCTTTCATCAATCAAAGTTTTTTTTTTTGTTTCTTTCTCTGCCGCGTCAGTTTTTCATTTTTTTTTTTTTTTTTTTTTTGTTTCGCTTCGAGTGAATGATGAAAATGGAAGCGGGTTAGTTGATCGACAGTGTTGACTCACTAATGAGAACATCAAAATCATTATTTGTAATGTGTTTAAAATTCACAGAGTTAATTCGACCACCACCACCGCCTACGACAATATTAGAACATTCAACGAATCCCTTGCCATACAGAATCGCTCCAAAATTTAAAGCTACGATTCCTCCTACAGGTAGTGAATGCTCATGACTTTTTTTTTTTATTTTGCTATTTTCTTTTTGCCTACAATTCAAAACTATTTTTAGTTTGTAACTTTTATTTTTGCCGCCACCGTGCGAGACTGAGAATGAAAAACATAACACATAACAGTATTATTTATTTTCCTTTTGATATATGTACATACACACACACACACAAAAATCTATTTTGGTTTTTCGCGCAAAGAGCGACTTTTTTTTAATTCATCTCGCTCTATCCACAGTGAAATTGCAACATTTTCGGTTTAAAACTACCTGACGTTTCGTTTTGGCGTTGACATCGATGTCGGGTGCCCATCACATGTAAAGCAATCGTCTCACTAATTACAACGAACGAACAGCGATTTTGCATTCAATTTTCTCGCTCATTCAGAGAGAAAAAGAAAAGTTAATTTGCTATAAATCTTATAACGCCATCAACGAATTTTCTTCTTTTGATGACTCAACCAACCATCGTTGTGTCGGCAAACACACAAATTGGGTCGAAAGAGTCGTCGCCGAAATTAAATTAATCAAATTATTTTTGCCGGTTTTTTTTTTGTTTGTATCGTAATAAAATGCAATTGAAATTAATACCGAAACCGAAAAGTTCTTAATTCGTGTGAAATTCACAGCTTTATCGTCGGCATTTTTTTTTTGCCTCTCGGTGTGGTTTGTTAAGTTTTTTTCCTCACAATCTTGACGTGTGCGAAAGACAAGTCGTAATGTATATCAGTCTAGCTTTTAGCCGTAGTTAATTTATAATTTATTTACCTTATTTCTAAGATAAATATCAAACGTGTGTCTGTTTGTATGCTCGTCGAACATTCAAATGTGGAACTGCCGCAAAAATATTAAACGAAAGAGATTTTTTTTTTCGACTATATTTGCACGATCTGAATGTAATGAGATGTTGTTTAATTTTACAATTTTCAATTCCGTAAGCTTATGCCGTAAAATTAAATTTTATGCTGAATAAATATAAGTTTTGCTTAAAAATTCAACAATTTATTCATGCTTATAAATCAACTTTATTACTTTTAATTAGAACATACAGAGACAGTTGAATTAATAAACATGATGTGGGAGAACTGTTGATGTGAAATCCTTTTGGGAGGGTTGAATATTTTAAGTCTCATTCAAAAATTGACACAAAATTTCTTATGAATAGTGAATAAAACTACAAAAGCCCATCATAAGATTAATGAACTTTTGAATAATTAGATTCTTTATGTTAAATCTGAACTCAGTTTACTCCGCATGAACTTTCACCTGGCTCAATGAGAGAGTTATCATAATTCTCGTGATAAATTTAAAATATATACAAAGCTACTTAAGTATTCATAGAATGTGACATATGCTCGTTAATATTACAAAACAAATTTGTTCGCACGGCAAAAAAAAAGTAACTTCATTCCTGTACCTAACGATATCTCGAAATATTTGCTTTCATAAATTCTGTAACACTTTCATGGTTTCACATATGATGACATCTTTGTTCATTCAGGGTTTCTTTACTACAAGGTGGCTTTTGCTTACATTCATTCATTCTACTCAAAGAGCTTTCACATTGTTTGATTTATGAATTTATCGTTATGGCTTAAGTAGAAGAAGGAGAGAGAAAGAGAGACAGAAATGTGACGATTCAATCTGGAACGAGGAAGGAAGCTTTAAAGCGGAAAATGATTCATCTACCTTCCACAATGTTTTTCAGTTAATTTCTTTCAAGATTATTTTTCAATGTATCAAAGTTATTTCAAGCCATGGCGTCAAAATATTTAACAACTTGCTTTTTATGACGCTATGACTTTGATATTAGCAAGGGAAAGTCGCGGCGCCGCGTAAATAGATAACATCATATTTGCTATGAGAAGTAATATTTCATCCCGAATGCCGTTAAATTAGTTTTTATAAATAGATTTTCTTTACTGCTTCCTCAACCTTGAAGATTACGATTCTGAAGAATTCATTTTTCTACTTTGATCTGAAAACATTTCTCTTGAATGGTTAAAGACTCGATTATTCGGCTAAATTATTTCAACTGGAATGTCAATAAATCTTTACCGCAATCCATAAATCCTAAGCACTCTTTACGAGAGTGTTAGCAGAGAACATGCCACAACAGTATTTTGGAATTTGAACATGAAAAATGTCTTCCAAATTTGACGACCTATTTACAAAATTCCAATAATATCATCAAAATAAAAGAAACCTCAATAATAATACTCCCAACAACACCCCCACGCAGGTATTATTCAAGTCCATTTCCCCGCCACTCTAACCCCGAAATTGCTCGATGTTTACAAACTCATGTCAAAAACGATTTTCTTTCACCAGTAGAATATTTTTTTTCTTTATTTTCTAAACGTGCGTTTTGGGGGGAAGACAACATACAGAAGAAGAAGCGAGGGCAAAAGAAACACATGTTTGTTATGAAAATACTGGCAACTTATTGTGTGAATCGGCATTTGGCACCCGAAAAAAAAAAAAAAGAAAGAAATATAAATTTCATCAATCGACACGAATCGCTTTGTGGAAACTATAGAAATATATGATCTCGAGCGCCAAATGATGTTCCGTTATTTTTAGGACAGAATCGAAAGAACATTGACTGCAATCTGAGTTTAAAAATATATTTTATATAAAATGTTTTCTTCTTCGAAATTTTCATTCAAGAATTTTTAAGATTTTCGCGCAAAAAAAAAAATCACGCGTCAATGACGTAGATAGTTTCGATGCGTTGTGTAGAGTTGAGTGGGCAGGGAATCGGGAAACGATAGTCATGATTCTATAATTGAATATTTGCTCTATCACGAGAATTACTGAAAATGAATAAAATAAAGAAAAAAAAACCGCGATTTGAATTTCGATAACAAGCAACAAGGAAAGCGAGAGTGGAATTTTTGGTGTTCTGGAAAATATCAATCGAATCAAGAAGAAGTTTTATTAAAAGCGGTAAAATCACTTCAGACGATTGCTTTGGAACCGCACACAAAATAAAAAATCTCTTATGATTTTATGTTCATTCAAGAGATTTTTTTACGAGCTTTATGGAACTTGTTGTGTGTGTGCGCGTGTATTTCTATGTAATTTCCACCTAAAGTATCAGTGGCAATGCAATGCGCCTCATAAAGTCATAAATCGTTGCGGTGAAATTATTTTCATTCGAAAATTTAATTAATGTTTCTATTGTTGCACAAATTGTGCAGCACTAAAATTTTAATTACATAAATATTCAGCATTGTGCAACAAATTTTACGAGGATGGGTCGAATAAAACGTTAAAAAAGGGATTTTTTTTTGGCCGCAGTTCATTAAGTCCGAACCAGAAGATTTATATTGTTGGCTATTATAGTTGATATTTGCAAACCACCGCTCGATTTTTCCACCCACATATTTCGTGCAGCATATTAAAATTAACCACATTTTACAAAAACTATTTTTACTCGCGTCGGTCGTAGTGTGACGAATCGTTTATTTTTATTAAATTATAAATTGCTTTTCAGTCCATCCATCGACTCAACTGACTTGATGAGATTTATTGAAATGTTTTACGCGATGCGATGGCATTCGCCATTTGAACTCGAGCAAACTTTTCAATTATAATTTTCCATGCTTGTGTGTCCGAATGAAATTAATTTCGTGTGCTCCTCTATAACATTTATTCTAATGAGAGCGTTTATGTCGTATTGCCATCTGGGTCGATAATTAACATTTATATATCTATATATATTGAGTTGCGAGCTTTTATTCTTTCGTTGTGTACATTTGAGCTTTTTTTGATTGCTGTTGGAAAATTGATGGACTAACATTTGGTATCGTAATGTATGACGAACTAATGATGTTTGATTGCCTTTCTAAATGTTCAACCAGAAAATAATTACAAATGATAATTTTAACTACGATCCCAATTTTAGGGGGAGGTTTATCATGTTTTGTAGAGTCAACTGGATCGATGTTAATTATTATTCATTTCAAACTAATCATTTAAAATTACATTCATTCAAATCGTTAGGCATTTGGGCGTCACTGGACAGATCTGAAAATTCGATAGGCGTCAAAAAGTCTAATTCGCCACCGATTCCAATTTGGACGCCAAAATCTGCTCCACCCTCACCGACAGCCGAACGCAAATTTCGTCCAGTGCCATTTGAATCTCCAACACTCGAACGCAAAAAGCTTCCATCTCAGGACACCGCTACACCGCCTTGGCAGCAAGCCAATTACTCGGATAAACCCTATCAGCCATCAGTCATTAGGAGTAGCAGTTGTAATACAGTCACATCGACACCCAAAATCCAAACGACACATCAAATCATTTACAGAAAGGCGCGAGGTAAATTGAGTGAAATTCTTTCTTTTTTTTCCTCCATAAAAATCCATCTTAATTAATGTTTCTACGTCTACTCGCATTATAGCTGATCAATTTAATGACAAAACCCTTCAACCTACGCCAGCCCAAAAGGAAAAATCGATTTCCTTCAAACCAAAGCCCCTCGCCAGTCCGCCTATCGTCAAATCTAATGAATTAGGTGCGTTAGTAATGATTATCCGTTTAATGGGGCGATGAAAATCAACCCGCCCCTACTACGATTCTATTAGCGCCATCAATTTAATGATGAATTCTTTTTTTACAACCCGCAGTTTACTCCATTAAACGAGATTTTAGCGAAACCAAAGACAAAAAAATTGACGAAACGAAAAAAATGACACAAATGCCGCCAAAGAAAACAGATGACATCGGACCGATGACAAAAGAAGGCATGCCGTTGACATTACGATCGGTAAGTGAAACATAATCCCCTTAAAATTTTTAACAAAAAGAAAAATAATTTATCAAAAAATTTTACAGGAAATGACGGATGAGAGTCGTGAACAATGGTACAAGAAAATGTACAACACGATTCATAAAGCCAAAGATGATGGTAAATATTTTAATTTGGCACTTAAAGGCACACAAATATACACATAAGTGTGACACATGTCGCTAATTGTTTATTATCAATTAATTACTTGTTATGTTTTCATTGATGTTTGCTCCTTCTGTGGCTCTACTCCGCCTTATCAATAACGGCAGACAATTATGTGACAGTTAAATATAAAACGCGAAGAGGTAGTTACACAACTAAAACCCATGAAAAATGAACATTGGCAGAATATTGCTAGTTAGTCACGCAGTGAATCATTCTGCCAATGCTAATCACAATCCACTAAATGTTCATTTCACAAATTTCATGTCCACTATTTATGTAAAGAACTTTAATTCAACTTAAAATCCTGCAATTTTCTCTAGGAATTCCATACAAATCGAATGGATATGCATCTGAGCCCGATGCCAACTACGATTCTGATTATGCACTTAAATACCATTCGGGACCGATTGATAGAAAACGAACGACATCAATTGGAAACCAATATCAGGAAAAGTGAGTGTGAATCAATTGATGAATGCAGTGAAGTTGTTAATTAAAAATTTATTTTCTAGAATTGGTTCCATGGAACAGCCAGTGAAGTCAAATGTTGGACCATATAAATTGCAACCGGGCAAAATTGAAAATTACACACCCGGACATTCATCGGTGTCGGATAAAGAAGCCAAAAAGGTAATTGCCAAAGTTGTCTTGCCATCATTCAACAATTCTACATCGATGGATAATAAGTGAATGCTAATAATTGATTGGTGATGATTTCACATTTAGTGCTGTCAACAGCTCTGTAAATTTAGCTTGCAGGATTTTTTTTTTGAAATATCACGAATGTAGCTGGAACTAAACTTTCTTCACTCCTCCTGATGCATCAATTCACCATCTTTAAAATACGCAATAGGTTAAATAACTAGTTGTCACAAAAAAAGCATCTCCTTCTTGTCATCTTTCATCGTAATCGATCCCATTATATTCAGTTTATTATGAACCAACTAATTTTCATTTTCCAAATCGTGGCATTATTATGCAACATCTTTTTTATTTTTAGTGGTGGGATGATATAATGGAAATATTTGATGGGGTACGATTCATTTTTATTTCTTTTAAACGAAATCTTTGATTTTCTTACAGTCATTTTTCTTTTGAGATTTTCCTTTTCTGTTTGCAAAAAAAAAAACACGAGCTTTCGACTTTATTTTGGGAGCTTCTTTTAGAAATCCCTCGTTAGATTGAATTAACACCGCACACTTTTCAACTGCACAAACTGCACTAATAATTATAATTACTGACTACCACAACATGCACTCGAAACACTTCTAAAACTTTTATTCCAAAACATAAACATTTTCATCATTTAATTAATTTTCCCCACGAATCAAATCGTAATCCAACTAACAAATACCACTCGAATGAACACAGTGGCTTGATGAACATTCATCGACTCCATATTGTGGTAATAATTTAGCTAAAGAAATTCAAAAATTCGTAAGTCTAGAGAACAATGTCTATTTTCATTTAATTTTGATTGAAAACACAGCAAAAGTCTCATTAAAATTCTAACCTCAACAATATTTATTGAAATGCGAGACATTTGCTGTGCACCAAAATCAACATTAAATGAAAATATTACGCATACAAAAGTCGTTTTTGCTTCTTTGAATTTGAATTATATTTTATCATGCATGCAAATCTGCGAATCAAATATTTTGTTATGGTTCATTAAGCTCCTTCACTCTTCCATTCCCTCTTGTCAACATGATTCCTTCATGAGAAAGAAATTTGAGTTTTTTTTTTTTCTTTGTGATTATAATTTTACTTCTTTTTTTATACCTTTCGGCAGTTTTTTTTTTGTCAAACATTTTTCATTTGTATTTAATTTGCGCATATGAAAAAAACAATTTCTCGGCGATTTTTCATCGAGATTTTTTCTTTCATTTCCTTTTTTCTCTCTCTCCCTCTCTCTTTCCATATCTCTTTACCCCACAGCATCTTGAGCAACAGAAATTAGCGTCGCCACGTTATACGCAGGGAAATTTGTCGAGGTAATTGTGATTCATTCATTTGAAGCTACATTAGCTTCCATTCGGTTGATCCCAGAGCAGTGAATTAATCTCATGCCATAATTTATTTCTTCAGAGCTCTTGCAAAGGATCAAGGATACCAAAGTGATTCGACACTAGTCTTCAAAAAGCGTAGTGATGTAGAGCAATTAAGTCCAGTTGAGCAGAAGCTGGCTTATAAAGTTGTACAGCTGGGCGGCGAAGTACCATTGCAAGGATTCCGAAAGCAGGCACCGGAAAAGTCAAAAGGTGAAATAAATGACGCAATTTGTTTTTACTGTTCTATCTCTGAAATGCAAACCTGTAAAACATAAATATATTTACAACAACACATAAAACATCCATCACTTGTCGTAAGCACACACAAAATTTCATGGCATCGCATTAAACATTCACAGAAATTTTATTCAAATCCAACCCCATGACAAAAAAAGGACTCGTGACAAAATTGCACGATTCATTAAAAAAAAAAATAACCGGCAAGAGCACTCAAAATAAATTTGCAATTCTCTTTATCGTTTTCAAAATCTCGTGAACGTTTTCACTTTTTTTCCTGGAATAATTCGCTGACATCAGCGATTAACATTGCACTTGGTTGTAGTCGTACCAATCCACAATTCTAAACTGCGGGATTTTGAATAGCCATTAGATTCATGTTTTTTAACCAAATTTTATATATATTTTTTTTTGTCTAAAATTTGTAGCACGTTCGTAGTTTTAAAATACTCAAAATTTAATTTTTTTTTATATGTTTATGGAATGCAAATATTCAAAAAAGTATTCACAAAAAAAGAAGATTTGTGCTAACTCGGTAAATATTTAACCAGCAAGTGTTTTTTTGTATTCTCATCGGGATAAAAAAAATGTAGCGGTGGCATATAAAAAAGCTCTCTAACTCCTCAACAAAGCAAAGCAACGGAACTCTCAACAAGAAAATTTTATGATGCAGATTTTGTGTTTCAGCACCACTTCTATCTCTCTCTAACTCCCCGTTTTGTTTATCAAATAAAATCACATGAGCAAACAGACAACGGGCAAAGCGCGGCAAAAAAAAAAGGTATAAGCACATATTCGGCACGAATCTCCATAAAAATGAATGTGAATAAAAATGTTCTAATGTGATTACAATTCTTCATTCCATTCAACACCTTCCATCAACATCCGTCTTGATACTCATTTCAAACGGTAAATTACGCAGATGATGAACATCCATGTGATGATGATGCTATTCCCATGCAGCGGCATAAAAAATTGCCTTACGACGAACGGGCAATCATAAATTCTGAAATTATTTGTTATCCCATAACAAATATTTCACGACCATTGGACATGTTTGGACCATTTCCCAAAAGCGTTAAATCATTTGTGCCTGTTGTACCGCCGCCACCACCCAATCGCAAATCATCCCGAACCAATTCAACATTGAAGCTTGTCACACATTTTAATGCATCACCAGCATCGCGCTCCAAGAGTTGTAGCAAACACGATTCGATGAGTGTGAAATTTTCCAATAGCAATATCAAAAATGCAGATATTAATCGATCACGATCGGCTGGTCCATCATTTATTAGCACTTATATATCATCATCGCACAAAGATGATTCGCGAACAAGATTAGCAAAAAGAATTTGTTATCGAGCGAATTCTTCGAGTCCAGTAAGCCGCAAACCGACTCATGACCGCAAATCGAGTCAAAGCCCAGTAGCTTTCGGTCGTGGCATTTCTAAAGAACGAGCTTTTGCCGAAGAGAAGAAGAAAATCGAAGAAAAGCTCTCGAAAATTTCAAAAGATTTGCACGTTAGCACGAGAATTTTACGTAATCCCGAATTAAAATCACCAAATGAAGTTAAGAAAGCACTGCAAACAACATTTAAGCCGATTGCATATGCGAAAGATCCAAAGCTTGCATCGATAATGGTGAGAAAGTCATTAGAAAGTCAAGCGTATCGGCATGCATCGACAAGTAAAAATATTGCCGCGAAATCCGAACAGAAATCATTAAAAGTAACAGTTGCAATTTCATCACGTGGCCGCGAAATCATGAGAACATCAACCGAGACACCTCGCAGTCTCCGTCAGCCATCAAATGCATCAACGCTATCAACAAAATCCAGTTCGCTCCTGAGAAACACAATAACCGACACAAAAAGTAAATTGAAAGCACGATCGAAAGGTTCAGCAATCACGAATTCCAATAACAGTTTGGCGCGCACGAATTCAACATATTCAATTGATTCGAATCTATCAAGAAAGAAGCAACAACATGATGGCAAAGCTAGAAACATTCCCATCACCATCACCAGTCAAAAGATGAAAAAATCTCAAACAAAGCCAACAAGAAAATCAAAAGACGAAGCAAAGAAGTCATTTCAAGATTCCACGATGGCTGATAATCGAAAAGTTATGGAAAGTCTTAATGAAGCTATTGTACATCAGAATGAAGCCATAAGATCTGATTCATTCTTCCAGAAGCTCTTCTTGCGTGACATACCAACACGACATGGTGCGAATTTGAGTCGTAATACATCTGTATTAGAAAAAGCTCGTATGTGGAATGCGTTGGCAGCTTATAAGTCAGAACCATCACTTCAGCATCCAAATTACTATTTACGTCACGCACGGCCCGTATCGCGTTCAAAATTTCGTGAATTCGAAACACAAAATGAATCGGAATCATTTGCAATATATAATCGTCCAACTGATGATGTTCATAAAGGAGGTTTTGTTATGGAACAAATCTATAAATATGATTCACTATATCAATTATCAGATGAAGATGAATTTGGCAATTCGAATCGTGGACGCTCATTAGATTTCTCATACAGTTATCACGAACGAAGCAACAGTGAACCACCAAAAACTGTTCTCACAGAATTAACGTCTACACGTCCACATTCTCCAGTTGTGATTTATGGACGCAATAAATCAATGGAATCAGAAAAGCGTCAACGTTCATCGCGTTCACCATCATGTCGACGCATTCAAAGCTTAAAGACAAACAAATTAATGGAGTTGAGTTCATATCAGAAAGAATTAGCACGAGCACAGAGCGTTGGACGTACAGATCGTGCTAAAGAGAAATTGTTAAATCAAAGTGCTGCAAATTTGTATCGCAGTAAATCATTGAATATCCTAAACTACGAGAAGCATTTGCCGATTTGTGGACATAAAAAGAATGAGCGCTTTCGAGATTTGAGCGAATTTTATGCGTGCTTGGAGCGCATTGGGCAACTGGAATGTGCAACATCTAATTCTGATTTACGTCCACGGAGACGTAACGAGGAGATTATCGATTATGATTTATGGCAAAAGGTTCGCGAATACGAGAAAAATGAACGTGAATTGAATACTTTGTTGCGCAAATTGCGAGCTGAACAGCGTGATAAGGATTTCCTGTTTCAGCCGCATGCCGTCGATGAAGTCCGTTGGATGCCTGATGGTGATCTCGGCTTAGTGACAAAAGAAAAATCTGTTGAAAACTTAAAAGAGCTTTTTCAACAGAAAGCTTACGAGAGTGAAAGCTCCACCGAAAAGGTTGCATTTGATGGCACAAAGGACAACTATAAACCATTATGGCGAGCTAGTTCTGTTCTTGATTTGGCATCAAATATGACACAAAAATATAATAAAAAGACATCAAATACATTGCCAAAATCGGAAATGAAAGCTGAGAAAAAGCTCGGTTTGAGTAAAAAGCTCTTGAGCACATTGAGTAAGGATCAATTGAATAAGATTAAAAACCAATTGACGGAAATTTATTCAACATCAAATGACAAATCATCAGCAAATGTTGAACAATTTGTTGTAACCGTTCCATCAAAATCATCGCCAACCGATGTCACATCAGATAAATCATTTCTAACCGTTCGTAGTCATTCCGAATTGTCCAAGGATCAAATTCAAGAGCCTTCCATTGATATTACGACACTCAAGAATGTGTTTGAAGGCAAACAAAGAACATCAACAACCGTTAGCGAGATATCGGAATCAGAAAAACGTTCAATCTCTCACTCGTTGTGTGAGGAAATAAAAGACAAATTTAGTAAAAGGAACTTAAAGAATCCCGATTTCGAGCGCGTCAAGATGATTGAGAGTACAGTAAATTCCATGACACTGCCATTGCCCAAAAAACCAAAGAAAGACATTTCATTTAAATTCCAAGAAGCTCCTCCAGCAGCCAACAAATATTTGGTCGACATAATACCGCCGCGCAAAATTCCAGCACCAAACGAAACTGAAAGTATTTCATCAGAGGCATCAAATCGCACTGTAATCTTTCGCGAAGCTTCCACAACAACCGAAGACGTTCAGGGCAAAATTAAATATTTTGAAGAAATTGAGCGAGCAAAAGAAAATGTCGCAACAACAATTTATCATGCACGTGATGATTCGTCGCCAGATAACGGTGAAGTGAATGGTGAAATTATCAAAGAAAAAGCACAAGATCAATTACCTCCACCACCGCCACCAATAGTAGAAAAGGCGAGCTCAGTGAAATCACCAAAACTGACGTCATCACAATCTTTTACAGATTTTAAAGATTTTTTTGGTGAACGCTCGTCAATGAAGTCGAGCACATATCGCGGTTCCTCGGAAAATTTGACATATAACAAATTAATGAAAAGATCGCGCAGCTCCAGTCCCGATTCGGAGAGATGCTACAAGAGTCTCACGGAATTTGGTGATGTTGAAAAACTAAAGATGAAATTTGAAAATTATTGTTCAGCTGATGACGAAGACGCTGGCTGTCATTACATCTTTAGCGATTCAGAGCTTAATAAAGCCAGCATGAAGAAAACTCGCATCCGTGGACATGAGTTTGGGAATGTTTCACACATAACGCATAAATATGAAATGCAATCAAAACGCGCACGAAGTCGCACACGTCGCATATCGCCAATTTTAAGAAATCCAATAAAACGCGATGATCGATTAATGCCACACATTAATATTATCAGTAAAACGGCGAGTTTAAAAAATCATCAACACATATCGGCCAGTAATAAAGACAATCTGGATAAGATCGAGCCATTACCATCAGCATCAGGTGAAGTAGTTGCCAAAATAAAGCACAAATTTGAGACGCTCGATAAGAGTCTATCATTGATGGGCAAAATGTATACATCAGTGCCCGATATTCGTGAATTGCATGATATTTCACCACATCTATCGCATATACCGCATTGCGGTTCATTTGTTTCTCATCAATATCCACGACCCGAAGATAATAATCGCTCGCTTTCATCACCAGATAAAAGTCCACCGGGCATTGTCGTATCGAAACGTGACGTCCACAAAAAGCGTCCATCGTCAACGTCACCGATTCGGTCGAAAACTAGTTGCGATGTAACAAAGCAACTTCGCGAAATTTTCAGTGATCCACAAAGCGATTCCAATATGAATCGCTCCCGAAATCGATATTTGCCTGATAAACAGCTCGAGGCAGATTATTTGTGGAAAAAGAAACACAATCAACATATCAAATCGTCATCGGTGTCGTTTAAAGGTCATTGACATATACTTTTTCTATATCAAATTTATAAAGCACACGAATTGCGGAATTAACGCGACGAAGGAAAAAAAATATTTGCACTCCAAAAACTCGAATTAAAATCTCTTTGTTTCGTGCACGCATTAATTATTATCTCAAAAATATTTTGTTATGACATGAATTTATTCGTTTCCTTTATTAGACGATTATGCGAAACATTTTTTTTATTTAACTTCTTTTTGTTTCCTTCTGTACAAATTAGTGAAAGTGCGATTTGTCTTGTAGTTAATTTAATTAGATTTTTTTTTGTTTCTTATTAGTGCTCGACCGTCACTTTTTAATTTGTTGATGAATGTTTCAGGAATTTTTTTGGCCTTTTATAATTTTGTTGTTGTTGTTGTGGTTTCGTATAATTTTTTTTTAATTTTATCATTTAATTTTAATCTTATTTAGTTGACTCAATTGTTCCCCCCACACCTCCACCATTACCAATAAAAAACAATTATCAGTTACGTTTTGATAACGGCTATCTATCAGGTAAGCAATTCATAGTCATGTCCATTGTAAATAAACAAAAAGATTTCGTCTCACAGTGATTTTGTAAATGGTGTCCATTAACAAAAATATCTATTTTGGCCAATCGAAACGATAAAAATTATTTCTCAATTGATAATGATTGCAAATCAATTAAGAGAAATAAACACCATCATAATACGATCACATTTTCGTTAACGCGATGTTTGTCCACATCAAATAAAGCCGAATCAGCAAAATAATCAAAACAAAAAATGATAAATTGGATATGAAAGTTACAATTTTTTTTTTCTCAATCGTAAGCTCAAGCAATTCAGAGAGAGAAATAAATATACACAGGAAATTGTGTGGTGCTCCGTACTTCAGTTCCACATGTCCGAGCTATTTATGTGTGGCTGTCTCCGAATAGCAAAAAAAAAATGCCAATTTAAATCTAAAACAATTTTGCTCGAGCGTCCGATTAAAACTTTCTATTAGACTCTAATGATTATTCATGTTCAATATAGTTTTATTTGATACGAGACGACGAAGAAGCAATATTGCATGTCTCTTGCGCAACAGTTTTCTATTAAATAGCTATTAGCCTATTAATATATGCAACGAATGTCCAATGTCGGTCGAGATATCATGACTCGATTTGTTATGATGCAAACGTAGGAAAACCGAAGACAGATCGTCTCTTCGTCTTTCGATGTCATTCAACTAAATTGACCGTTTCCATTCCGATATTATTATTATTTAATGTTGCTCTGACTCTATAATTAACATAAATAAATGTTTTTTATATCGCACACAAGAAGAAAAAAAAAAAAAACTTTCTTTCACCGCCAAAGTTATTTCACGTTTGAGTGACGAACCAGAAATCAAAGTCACAACTTTTTGTTGCTTATCATCAACTACTCGAAAATCTTATGAAGTGCTGGCACCTAGTGGAAAGTAAAAAATTTGCATACAGCATAAATTTCCCCGAATATTTTATTTAATGAAATTTTGAAAACTTCTTTCGTTATGTATGATAAAGACTGTCATCGAAACTCAAAAGTGTCAAAACAAACGTGTTTCTTATATATATCGTACATATTTATAAGACCGGGCAATATGATCTTTTCATATTATTATTTAAATTGGATTCTCGTCATATGTGGCATCTCTCTTGCCCCGAGAACTTTTGATGTCATGGCATATGAGACTATGAAACAATGTTTATGATTATGGTTTTGAAATTCCGAAACTCCAGATGGGAAAATTTCAAAAGTTTTGACTTCCTAAATAATTTATTCTCTTCGGCGCATGTCGGTCGATTAGTTTGGATTTATAAACAAAATAAGTGCACAAACCCTAATAAATTTCCATAAATTGAATGCATTTCGTTGTTAAAAGTTCTTTAATCCGTTTTTTGTTTGTTATCTTTCTCCATGTCTGCCTGAAATTTTCTACCTTTCTTCCTCCCGCTCTCTCTCTTTCTTGCTCAAAAAACCATTCGTAAGTTGACTCAAAGCTGAAAATAAAAACAAAAATACCCAAAAAAAGCGAACATTGAATCAGCAAAACACGTGAATGAAATTCACGTTTGAAAAAGCTGCATAAAGAAGTTGTAAACAACAACAAAGAAATAACTTTAAATTTTTTTTTTATTTCTATTTTTTTTTGAGAGATGGAAACTGAAAATTTCTCAGTAATTTTTTTTTTCTCGCGCTTCATTTTAAGCTTTCAGTTTGCCATCAGCCGTTGATAAAGCGACACATTAAAAGTAATTTCTTAGAGTTGTTTTCTAAGAAATTCTACTTTTTTCCTATTGTAAAGAGCGCGAACGATAACCGAGTAGAGTAAAATCACAAATTTCTTGGAAATAAATCACCAAGAATCGTGTAATCGTGTCTTGTGAATTTGAAGTCTTAAGAAATAAAACAACAGCAACAAATAAATAAGAAAAAATGATAAATCTATTGATGCGAGGTAATTAACGGCAAAATGATTTTCGTCTCACATTTACAATCAAAGAAAAACAGCTCAGCTGGGATTAGAAGACACCGATTTGAGCCTTCACATTAATGTCTCGGAAAATAAATAGAAATAGCGATGCAATTTTCATGATTGCCATTTTTACGTCAAAAAAACCAAACACGAGCCATCTATTTATGAATTTTATATATTTAATTAATTCGGGAAAAATTAATTTTCATCTGATTTCATTTCACATATTGCACAAACACAATTATCGAATTTGCATCGGGACTAATTTTCAATAGTCAAGTTCAAGAATGATCGAAATTAAATTCGAAAAAAAAAATTACCGTGCAGTGATCGCGAAAGTGTTGTGCCGTTCATTTCGGTCGATTTTATTCGCGCGTGAAGTTAGTTAATTAGTAGATCACTCTAATTTAGAACTATAACGCGATATAAATCTACATTCTGTAATAGTTTGTGCAATCAATAAGTGTTCAAAAATAGGTTCAACTGCCAATCGACACATTTTCACACGCAACTTGGTGCAATTATGTTGGAAAATTAAACTGAAAATAAAATTCTATTACGCCAATTAAGCATAAGACGGGAGTGATCTGAGCAGTTCTTATGTTGTTCATAATTTCAGTGTGTATTTTTTTACTGTTTTTGCTCATTTTTGTAATTGATCAACTGTTACTGCTTCGACGATGGTTGTTATTTCTCAAGAAGAAAATCAAGTAAGATTCTAGAGCAAATTAATGATCGATTCGATGATTATATAATTTCATTTCTTCATCGATCACATAAAAAAAATATTGATGAGCAAATTTTCGTGAAAGAAAGTTTTAAGGAAATTCAATGGGAATTCGAAAAGTGAGATGAGACCTTCGAATGAATCTCTATAAAAAAATACACGATCGGCGCATGGCACGAATCAAAAATAAATTGATGGCAATCTGTGACCATTTGCCAAATAAATCGAGAAACATCATTTTGCCAATTGCGCCAAAAAAACGCTATTCAAAACAAAATAAAAATAATTGCACAAATGCAAAAAGGCATCGATGGCAAATTAATCATTCGTATGAATTGCCCAACAGCGTTGTCGACAATTTGCGTTGAAGAAAATGAAATCCATTTAAACTAATAATTGAGCTAATTTAAAACCAACATTTTGAGATTGGTGACTTAATCTTCGTCAATTATCTTTCAATTTGTTTTTGTCTCCACAAAATTCACTAAAATGATGGCGACGATATCTCGATGGTGTGATTGTTTGAGACAAGACAAAACAAAACGATTACGATATCCATTCAGGCATCAGAATTTAATGATAGTGTCATGTTTCCTACTTGTTTGTGCAAATAACTCATTTCATAATAGAAAGGCGACCGAGGCAAGGTCTCAGAGACCTATTTCGAAAATTTAATATGTTTTGATAAGAGAAAGTCGACAATAAACAGCTCATAAATGCAACATAAACACACACATGCATACACACAATGGTGAAGCATTATTTGCTGCCTCAAAGAGCATAAACAGCTCAATTCCATTGTAGAAAATTATCGCATAAAGAAATTACATAAATTATTTATAGAGCTCAACTTGGCAACGGAACAACGGCAAGTGAGCAAGCGAAAAATAAAATCAGTTAATAGAATTAAAAATGCAATTGAAATCTATTAAAATTATGAACATTAGAGCATCATTCTATCACTAAATGCTAATGGAGAAGTAGAAAAATTAAACAATGAGAACGCAACAATGAATGGCATGCGGTGGTAAATTGAAAATCTTCTTCCATCATTAATTAATGGCATTTTGTTTTTGCCGTTTTTTATGTCTGAGATGTGTGTGAGGAAGATCGAAAGTGGCTTTTATATAATTTTCCCTTGAAATAATAACTTTTGAGCAATTGTTTCAAAACCGCTCAACGCGGAATGATTAATCCATCACATAATCTTCGAGAGAAAATTCCCACAAATGCGGTGCGATCTCAAAATCCATCAAAGTCCAATATAAAAATATCAAAGAGTAAATGGACAATGCAATTTCACGAGGGAGCAACATAAAACGCACATACGGCGATCACTCTCGCTCGAGGCGGCACCAAAAGACAAACAACTGATTTGTCTACCAAAATCGCTTGTAGAAACTAAGTATGAGTGATGATTGTCTCACACGATGACATAACTCACGAATGACCAGTCCAAGAAATAAACGAAGCTACGAACATAAAGCCGATAAAAAGTGAAACTTTAAAGCTCAAATCGGGCGCGAGTTGATAAAATAATACGGAAAGATCATAAGTGAAATTACATTACATTTCCAAACACAATTGAAATTGTTCATAAACCATAAACATCAATTTGTTAAAGATGTGATTTTTTGAGAAATTTTCGATTAACATGCGTTCAAATTTTAAGCTCAAACTCAACATGAAATATCTTTAGCGATTGATGTTTATGAATTAAACTAACATTGAAGAAGACATAACGAGCTGATTAATGGGAATGGGCATTGAAAAATATTTAACACTTTTGTTTCTCTCTGTCTCTTCCAAAATTGCACAATTCCAAAATTGAAAACGAAAACGCAAAAATCATAAACAGACTCTCAAAAAAGGTACGTCGAAAGTGATGTGAACATTCACTACAAAGCACCAGTTCGTTATGAATACAAAACACCGATACCCGACGATGAACTGGCTTATCAGCAAGCTGAACATATGAAAAAAGTGTATCAAGAGGAACGACGCAGGAAATATTTACAGGAACTCCAGGACATGAGCAATCGTAGGCACACTGACAATTTTACGCCATCACAAAAGTCACCAATTGCACTAAATCGCTATGATGATTTCGGATTCGATTTGCCAACATCAAAATCTCCCGTTAACTTGCCCGGCACAGTCGCGAAGGCACTTTACAGTTTTCAGGGACAATCAGCGAGGTATTAATAGCCTTAATTTGATTATAGTTGAGCATAATGTGGGTAGCTAACGACAATTCCTTTTTGCAGAGAATTGTCATTCAAAAAAGGTGACATCATTTATATTCGCCGACAAATCGATAAGAATTGGTACGAAGGTGAACATAATGGCGCGATGGGACTTTTACCTGTTCAATATGTAGATGTAAGTCCATCGATAAAATCACTCCAGCTAATAATAAAATATCGAATGTCCATTTCATCACGATCCAATTTTCTCTCTTGCACATGCAGATAATTTCAAGTGACGGCGCGCGACCACCGCCACGAAAGCCATCCGATGGTCAAGCGCGAGCTAAATACAACTTTATAGCACAATCAGACATTGAGTTGTCACTGAATAAAGGCGAGCTGGTGGCGTTGACGCGACGCGTTGATCAGAATTGGTTCGAGGGACGAATTGGCAATCGCAAGGGAATTTTCCCAGTGACCTATGTTGAAGTGCTGACGGTAAGCTTGGGATGGACATTCTGATGGTAGTTTCTGGAATCATGAAATTTTAATATTCAAAACTTTTTTTTTAATAAAATACGGGCACAGGACATTGGCAGCGATGATCTCGAAAATAATATCTTGACCACAACTACAACAACAACTTTTAAGGAAGTATCGCCATCGCCATTAACGCCAAACTCTGACATAATCCGCGAAACCAAAACAATTAGAAAAACCGAAGTGCTGCACGTTGACACTGCTAATGAACCAATCACGTAAAGCAAAACTGATCATTAAATGTTTTAATTTGTGACAAATGCAATTTAAATCTTTTGCAGTTATCGCGCAATGTTCAATTACCGACCGGTAAATAGCGATGAGCTGGAATTGCGTGAGGGCGATCAGATTTATGTGTTGGAGCAATGTGATGACGGATGGTTTGTGGGAACAAATACGCGAAATGGATTCTTCGGAACGTTCCCAGGAAACTACGTGAAGCGTGTCTACTAAAATGATGGCTAAATTCACCCACGCCCTCCACCAAAATGTGTCTCGTGTTCAATTGTTTTTCTTTTCATTTTTGCATGTTCATCTCTTGAAAGTTTTTAAGGAAATCTTTTCCTTTTCGTATTTTCTGTTCTTGTTGATCAATCAAAAAAAAAAATTAATTAAAAAAATTTAAAATTAATGAAAAATAATATTATTTTTACAAGTTTTTCTCTTGCAACAAAAAAAAAAAATGTAGCACAATTCTGATAGCAATTAACAAAAAATGGAGCAAAATATTTAAACAAAATGTTAACAAATGTTTTTTTTTTATGATAGAAAGCAGTCAACAAAAAATAAATGGCAGCACGCTTACGCAACAATAACTTATTGCAAGTACAAACTGAGGGGGGAGGTTAAAAATTTGTAAATGATCAGCGGAATTAATTGATTGCGAGATTATTAATTTAAAAGTTGGCTAAAATATTTATTCAAATTCAAAGTTCTTGGAAAAGACTTTTTCGCCCCTCGTTTCAATTAAATAACAGAAAACTCTTTTTCTCTCTGAACATTTATAACATACTTAAGAGCAAGTAATTATTGTGCCTAATCAATTAGTGGAATCACTGAAAATTTTGCCTATGAAAAGTTAAAAAAGAAACCTGACGGAACTTTGTTTTTTTTTATAATATTTAATTGTATTAAAACTGATAAGTCGAGTTAATAGTTTGTAAAGAAGAAGAAAAACAACTTTTCACTAGTCATTTTTCCAAAAAAAGAAAGAAAGAAAGAAAACATAAAATTTGTTGTGAATCCAAAAATCTGAAATCTCCCTAAAAAATGACATTTTGCTATATACAAAAAAAAAAGTTTCGTGCCTTTCACAATAAAAACAAATCCGTGAAAATATGATAAAAAAGAGCATTTTGCCTTATAGTTGAAAGTCTCAGAAGAAAACAAAATCCTTCAATGGAACTCGATAAGAATTCAATAAAATATAAAAATCCCATTTTTTGTTAACTAAATTATTAAAACTCACGAAATAAAATAAAATTCTTCATTTTTTAAAAGTTTTTTCCGCAAATTACATTAAAAATAGTTTAAATGTTTCTCTATTAATTGCTAAATAATGGCAAAACCAAAACAAAACTAATTGATACTAAAACAAATTCACATTGAAATTGATAATAAAGTTAAAATCAATGAGCATAAAAAATCTTAATTTTTTTATTGACTTCAAATATTTAGACATTGATTCGTGCGATCTGATAAGTGAACATCTTGGGAATTTAATGTCTGATAAGGAAGGAGAAAGTGTGCAATTTCATGAAATAAAATTTTCAGAAACCTGTCTAATTTTCAGGATCAGATCATCAGATCCTTAACTCCAAAATTTGGCATTCATCCTCAGGATTGAGAAATTTTGAATTTTATTAGAATTACGAGTAAAAAAAAGCATGCAAGTAATTAAAACTTTTGTTTCAAGAAGTTTGTCAATTTAAAATTCCGAAGAATCAGTCAATATGCAGAAAACCGCCGCTGACCGTTGAAAGTGAGCTTTTGGGTTCAAATTTATCACAAGGGTATTTGAAAACCATACAATATATACGATTTTGTATCCAATTAACGTCACATAAATTATGATAACCCCAGGAGTACCGTTATTATTTCTTAGATTTCAGTGGTAAACATCAAATCAATAAATACTGATCACTAAATAGTAATTTTAGGTGACAAAAATAAAATTAATTAAATACATTTCACTTGATAAGTGCTGTGTCATCACTAATGGAATAGGTCTGAAAGCCGTGAGCTTGGATAGTCGATTTTCCAGCCTAACTCGCGATTAGTTGTTTAAAAATTGTTCGAAGAGCATTTTAGTTGATAATAACAAAGATAATTAAACGCTGAATCATTAGATAGTGACCCGCGTACATAAGAAAAGATGCAGTGAAACCCGCAATGATTGCTAGATGGAAAAAATGAAAAATAAATTTCTTAAAAAATGTCATTTTCTATTTACTATTATGTTTTCGCAATAGTTGTGTTTGTATTTTATTGTGGTAATCTGCTGCTACATTTATTAGGAATATGTTATGGGTGAGTAGCGCCAGTGGTGCAAAATGCTGCGAAAGTGAAAAGAAAAAGTTTGAAATCTTGTCGAACTCATCCGCCCAAAAAAAAAACTATTATGGGCGTCTTCCTCTTTTTACTATACGAGTAATGTGTACTTTTACATCTAATCACATAAAAGCCCTCAGCCAACCTTGATAATGTCAATCTATTTATCGAATCAGCATTCTTAATGATTTCACCGAAATGTTCTGGTCTGATCCACAACCATTATAATAACAATACCAACAAAAAACTCGATTTGTTGCCCACGACCTGATGACCATCAAAAAACTTATACCTAATGAACAGCACGCGGAAAAATTGTTTCGCAAGGACAGCGCCTAGTTTTCGTTCTCTCTATAATATTATTTTCTTTTTGGGGTAGTCGACGATAATGGCGAAAATCGTTCAGGATCGAAACGAAGCATATCGGAAAAAGGGATTGCGTGCGATAATTAATTTACCACCCAACAGTTTTGGTTTGCCACCGCAGCCAATAAAATAACAGTCACGTCGCAACCCTTATGTTGCGCCATCATTGTAAGCCTTTCAATCCATCACCTGACATTTCGAGTGCCGCGAAAAAGATATTCGCGATTTTTCTTTTCTTTTTCTTCTCGCCGTCGCCGCACAACATTGTTTCCTTCAAGTTCATACGTTTCTCCAGCCGCACGTAATAATTATTCACCCAGTCATTCCACACTTGTTATAAATTTAATTCGAGAACTTGTGAATCAAACAAAAATTGCTTCAAAGTTTCTCGAGCTTTTTCAATGAAATATATTTACATCGTAAATCTTGCCTGGGTCATATGAGTGAGTCACAAGACTATCTATATTGGGTTGCTCCACAATCTCGACATTTACTTGGTGTGGCGCATCATAAGATCTCGTAGACGTGACGTAGACTTTCATCAATGTTAATTAAGCTTTTTCATACTCTCACTTTTCAATGTGCCGCGATATCTTACAAATTATTTACATAATATCGCGAGCAAAAAAATATGTTTCTAAGCTGCCGCTTGTTTTTCCCGCAAATTGAAACAGAACGAAATAAGTTATTTTCTTCTTCTTTATTGTTTTTGAATGACACTGGCATTCGATGTCATGACTTCTTTTTATTTAAGTTTGCTTTGAGACTTCACATAAATTCTCAACGTGCCCCTCTGTTGTTGGAATTTTGTTACCTGACTTTTATTTACTATTCACACAATTCATTAATTATTTAAATATTAAAGTAGTTCCGTATGTTCTCGCGTGAATAGATTTTCATTGAATCCATAGAAATAAAATCTGTTTCTCTTTTCGCGGTTAAACAATTTATCAAAACGATTATCCAGGCTATAAACAATTATATGAAACCACTTGGACGTAATGAAATTTCATTATCACAGCCTTTATCTCAACGAAAACTTCCAATATTTTCCACTTAATTGATTGTAAATATTTCTCTACACTTGAATTGCGCTTCTGCGAATTATATGACATTCCAAATTCCAACACTACTTAACAACGCCAGAAAAATTTTGGTATGACGTGCTGTGTGGATCCAAATTGCCTTATGTCGACAACACTTCTGAATCATCTGATAAATAATGACGACAATGTTCTCTGACAACGCTTTTTGCAAATAACTGGAAACAAACATTTTCATCATATGAATACTAACTAAAAAGCTTACTCTCTCGTCCATTGTGATAACATGTGCTATGTATGATTGCAGTGCGCTCTTATCAAGCAACTTTTTTTCTTCCACACAATGTTCCCTTTGAATTATTTTCTAAGTAATTAGTCAGCAATACAGAAATAGTCGATGAGTGTGTTATCATGAGGCACAAGTCAAAAAGGCAAATATCAGTTGAATCAAATCAAGTACACGCGGAAAATATTGCAATATTGTTCGGGCTGATAACCAGAAGCGACATGATGATTTAATTATATCTTTCATGCACTATGACATCATGGAGGTGCACGTTCATAGTCTTGTCACGTCCGTTTCTGCTGTCGATAAGGTTAATGGCTCAATGAACGATTATTCAATGTCGGGAAGTATAAAATCGGTAATTGTCGTCGAGGGAAATCACACCCATCTTAAGGTTTTCTAGCCATTGCGTACACAGACATTTCAATTCAAATGTGTGTTGAATTCCAAACATGGGCGAACCAACAAACGGCATAAAAAGCCATTGACGAAATAATGATAAGATTGCAAAAACGGCACATAACACGTGGTTAATACATACGTCAGTCAAAGGTTACGCTCGGTCCTCTTATTGCCGTCCATTCGAATAAATAAAAATTTAATACCATTCGCATTGGTTTACTGACAAACGGAAGAAATAGAAATCCTAGTATTAAATATGTGAATAAACTCTTTTTGAAATGTCTCAGAATTAGAAATTGAATCGAATGATGACCCTCATGGACGGGGGCTCGGGTCGATGGATGTCTAATGGGAATTAAATTTCAGTTCTGTGCATGAATATTTTATGGACGCGATATACGGGCATATGCCGGACATACACAAACACACACATAAGATAACCACTCCAACCCGTCCCCAAGAATTTATTTTCCACGCTGTAATTAGTGATATGCGCTCTGTCTTGTTTTATTTGCTGGCGCTTGACATGTGTTCTTACATGATTTTTGTATCGCACGCCGTTGTGTAAAATTTTGATGGTGCTCATTTGATTAATTTTTCGATAAAGATCAAGAAACGAATATATAACAAAATTCCAAGTGAAGTGCTCCATTTCGGCCTATTTCCCCCTTACATTTCTGTTTGGCCTTTAGCCCCTTCGAAAAAAAAAACTATTTGGATTAATAAACCGAAATTGGGCTTCATTTATAATGTTTTCGTAGAAAAGCGTGTAGATTATAATGCTTCTAGTTTTGAAATACGATGAACAACAATAACCGAGTTAACTTAATAAAATTAATAGAACTCACGGTTTACATTGTATCTCGCACATTCCTACTGTGACACGACACGAGTAATGCGCGTTCGCATACGAAACATTGAGTGTGATTCATTTTACAAATTGCTGTTGAAATTGATGCCGGGACATTGAAAGTAGAGGATTGTAAATAATATTTTAATGGTTTAACTGATAACACGCTTTTTGATGAAATAGGCGACAATTGAATATAATTACAAATACTTTCATATTTGAAAATAAGCATATGATTTATAAAAAAATCCATCATTATAATTGAAGTACCTGTGTTTTGTTCTTCCGAGTTATATGCTATGAATGTACATATTGCAAATATTTATTGTGAAAAAACAAAACACAAATTTGTTTACTTAAGAATCGAGTCAGCCGATGACTGTTTGCCATCAATCGACAAATTGTAATCTATACATAGAAGTAACATTAAAAAAGCCGATGATTAAAAGTTGCTAATCGAACGAAATTTATTACTCTTTTGTCATTTTTAGCAAAATCAAATTGCACAAGAAACCATGTCTACTGCCACGGGAGTCACCGTTGCCCTCAGTGTCGATATTAAAGCCACTTATGGGCATTGACCCGAATCTACAACAGAATCTTGAGACATTTTTCACCATGCAATTTCCATCATATGAGTTGCTGTTTTGCATCGAAGACAAGGATGATCCAGCTGTTGCTGTGGTGGAGAATCTGATGAGCAAATATCCAAATGTTGATGCACATCTGTTTATAGGTGGCTCAGATGTTGGCGTCAATCCAAAAATTAACAACATGAATGCCGGCTATGAGAATGCAAAATACGAACTAATTATGATCTCCGATAGTGGGATTCGTATGAAGGAAGATACTCTTTTAGACATGGTACAACGCATGAAGGACGAAATTGCACTTGTACATCAAATGCCATTTACATGCGATCGCGATGGTTTTGCGGCGACATTTGAAAAGATCTATTTCGGGACATATCAAGCCCGAATGTACCTCACATCTGATCTCCTTGGCATCACTTGTCACACGGGAATGTCGTCTCTTATAAGGCGAAGCGTTCTCGATGAGATTGGCGGATTGCGCTCATTTGGATGCTATTTGGCTGAAGATTTCTTTCTAGCAAAATCAATCACCGATGCGGGATGGAAAACGACTATCAGTAGTCAACCGGCATGGCAAAATTCTGGTGTTTGCGATGTCACCAGCTTCCAGATGAGACTCACACGATGGGCAAAGCTTCGTGTGGCGATGGTGCCGCATTTAATCGTATTAGAACCGATAAGGTGAGTGAAAGTTCTTTGATTATTAAGATAAATTTAATTTAAAATCTTTTTAACTTATTTCAGTGAATGTATGGTGCTTGGATGTCTGGCATCATGGTCCGTCAATGTTCTCTTTCAATGGGATGCCTTGCCATTCTATTTAGTGCATATTTTAGTATGGTTTCTATCCGATTGGATAATGTTGTCCGTCGTCCAGGTTTGTTTATCAAGCAATTAACTTTCAACATCATTCTTACAAATTTCTTATCTATTTTAGAATGGCCCGCTACCATTTAATAAATTCAATTTTGTCGTCGGATGGCTATTTCGCGAATTCACTGGACCATATCTATTTTTATGTGCATTATTCAATCCCGCAATACGATGGCGTGAGCGGACCTTTAAACTCTACTGGGGCGGTATTGCCTATGAGCTAAAGCCACGAATCAAATCATAGCAGCAAATTGTCATTGACGCTATGAGTCGATAAAAATTTAATTTAAATTTCGATAATTTAAAGAACCAAAATTTAGTTTTTCGATAATAAATTAAATACTTTCCTTTTTTGTGTCTACAAAAAAAAACCGCAATATCAGGTCGATCGATAGAAAAGATTGCATGATGTAAAGTTATTATATTTTTTTTTAAATATGTATGTTCAGCTTCGAATGCAAAATGTAATGTAAATTTTTCACCTTCCTTCCGTTTTTCTCGAGTTCCTTCGCAAAACAAAAAAACTAGAAAAGACATTCAGCTCGACAGCATCTGTGGTATAACTTAATATCTAATTGAAAGAGAAATTTTTTTTAGTGCAATGGAAAGTTGCTGACTAAATGGAAAATGGGAACACAAAAACTTTATTGAAATATTTTTCTCTTTGATGATAAGAAGAAAGAAAAATTTGAAAAACAAAAAAAAAAAATACAAAAAAAAAAAGTTACAATTAAAAATGAAGACGAAAAAAAAAATCCAAACACCAAATCGACAATTGATGTGTAAAAAGCAATTCAATTTACGTCTGTCGCCTGTCAACCTGGGAGACATCTAAAAAAAAATTAAACTATCTCTGATAATGGATGTGAATAAATTTCATAACGACAACAAGTAACAAGTTTCAATTATAATTGCATCACAATATACACAACAAATATCACACACGACAATTTCTCATCATATAAAAATATAGTTGCGTCTGACATTTTTATGTGTGCGCCGCTTTTTTCTATGTGCAGCTTACTGTTGTTGGCGCGTGTGCAATAACAGTATGTAATTTAAAAAAAAAATGGTCACGCTACATTTCTCTATGTTCTGGCTTCATTTTTTTTTTACCTGATGATGGGCTTTAAAAATTGCTAATCTATAAAATCACATACATACATTTTCCTTTGAAATCGTAACTGATAAGATCACACATTTGAGATTTGCTGGCATCGATAATGTCTGAAAATCTCTTTATTTATATTTGTATCAAACAAAAAAAGAAATAATTATAATAATAATTGTTATACGCTTCAATTCATTTGATTGTTTTCCATTTACCAATTATTTTCTAACTCCTTGACGTAGAATCACAAGAACTGTAATATTATTATTTTTTTTTTTGTAAATTAATTATCACTCTCTGGATGACAAACGCTCGCTGGTAACGAAAAAAGGGGAAAAAGAAATATTTTGTATATTGCATATAGTTTTAAATAACCATTTCTTTTTTTTTTTATCGACATAAGGGGCATTCCATTAATGACATCGAGTGGACCATTCCTTATCGTCAAAATTCCCTTGTTTCCAATATATCGCATGATGTCATTAATTGACTGCCCCTAATATTCTTATTTATTCCATACAAAAAAAAAGCTACACATTTAATAATATGTAATTTTAGCGCCATTAAAAACAAACGATCGAGAACTAAATTAAAAGTTGCATGCAATATGAGTGGCTGAAACAAGTGCTAAAAGCTAATTGATGCCGAGCATGGGTTGCGCTTACAAAAAAAAAACACAATTGCCAAATTGATTTTTATGACATAAGTGACTTTTTTTTTAAATTGAAAAAATTGCGAAAAACATATTTAAAATAAATAGAAAAAAAAGCATTGCTTGAGATTGAGAAGCGAGTGAAATTGAAAAATTAAAAGGTTCTACCAATTCTCCTTCCCCTCCCTCACATTGAGTCAGAGTAAAATTAAATGAATTTTCGAGTAAAACCGTTCAATAGACGAACAAGAAAAAATTCTCTATATGATAATGAATTATCATAAATTCTTAGAAATTAATAGTTTTTTGATGCGCTCAAGCAGCCCCCCAAAAATTGTACATTTTTTTAGAGGACAGCTTATGATTTTACAACAACAAAAATCAAATTAATAAAAAAAAATTCAAAAAATACTTGAAAACATTGAAATTTTTATTTATTTCAGTTAAGATTATTGATTTCAATATGCTGAAGTTGGACTTTCAAATATTCATCATGATCATGGAAGAAGCAGAATGAGTTATTTTGAAGCTGCGCACAGCAAAATTATCCGAATTGAACTTTTGCAATATTTTCAAGCAGCCATAAATTTTTTGCGATTAGAGTACAAATTTCGAAGCTCGGATAGTGATGAAAATTGCGTTCAATATACTTGCAATTGTTCCTGAAGACTTGAATGCGTTCCTCAACCGTGATTGGAATGTGTGGCAGGACAAAGCTTGGATCATTTTTCTTCAAATCTTTTAGCAGCGGAAAATATTTGATGCAGGCAATGCAATCGCAATCGAATTTGTAGCCTCTTAATAATGATTTTTGACGTTTCTCTCGAGGACATTCCAGAAACGAGCAAGTGTAAGCAATAAATAATTGCTCATTAGCTTTGATTGGTGTGCGAACATAAAATGCGAGCTTATTATCAACTGCAATGCGATCAACATTCGGGGAACAGCTGTGATTAAATAATGATCCAAATGCGAACAATCCGGCACCGAAATGACTATCGTCGCTATCTCTATACATAGCGAAAGCGTTTGTCTTCATGATTTTCATCTGTTCATCAATCAAGGTAGATAAATGTATACGATTATTGTTCGCCAAGCCATGTCGAAGAAGGCTCAAATCGTCTTCATTCTTATGAAGCGAGTGAATTACAAGAGTCAGGTTATAATCATTTTCTTTCGAGTCATTTGGGTCGCTCAAATCCAAGTCGAATATCGTTTTTTTTGGTGATGGTGGATTAAGAAGTTCTTTAATTTTGTTCCAATTGTAATTGCAATTCTCTAATGTTTCAACACACATGCGACTTATGCGAAAAAGCATTTCGTTTGAAGCGTCAACTCCATCAGAACTTTGGCATTGAAGATTGTGAAAGTGATTTAACTTCATGCATTCGGTGCTGCAAAACATTGTTGATGTGCATGATGGACAGGGAACAAGACTCAGAAGACTTGACTTCAGACAATATGAACAGCGCTTATAAGAAACAGATCTGTTTAAAAACTTGTAAAATGGCTCCTCAATAGCGATAATGTCGCCCACCACGAGATCTTTATTTGTGATGATATGTCTGTCAAATTTCTCGTCCTCATGTAGTTCTAGGCAATCGGCAATGAACGGAATCTTCTTATTTGGCGGATAACTTAATTTGAAAAAGTGCATAGTATTATCAAACTCATCTGGCTTGCTTTCCAGCATCTTCAGACATTTTTGTTCGCGTTCTTGAAGTATTGGAAGTTTATCAACAGGATAATTGTTTTCTCTGGCAAGCTGAATGTTTTCTAAACACTTCTCATAGCGTTTCATCTCGAAGTAGACAGCCGATCGGTTTGAGTAAGCCAGAGACAATTGTGAAGACTTAGCGAAACAAAGACTTTTATTGTATGATTCGAGGGCTTTAAAGAACTCTCCCTTCATATAATGTTGATTGCCTTCGTTTCGATATTGTTCTGCAAACTTTTCGTTCTTTTCTACTTCCATTTCGATGTTTATTAATTACTTAAGTTTTCTGGCTTCTCACTTACTTAATTAGTTTTAACTGCCGGCTATAATTTTTTTACATATTTCCCTCCAAAATCGACACAGTCGAAAATTCGAAAAGTGAACATATCCAATTCAATCGTTTGTGACGTCACTTTCAGGCTTAAAATTTGATGCGATTTTGAAAATTTATAATTCTAGAAAATAGTGCGTTTGCTTTCTTTAGGTAATCAAAAGTGAGATATATAATATCTAATAAGTTGATTGAGTATGAAGTTTGAGTAAAATAATAAAACTGAACCAATGAAAAATAGCAAAGAAAACTTTGTGTATTTTTGCAGTTTTATTATGTTGATTTACAAGCATCAAAACAATAAATCAAGCATCAATGCATAGCTTATCATCTAGCAATAGCTGCAAATAAAGCATTCCTATCGAATAATTTATATCAGATGTTAAACAAGTGCGCCAATAAGCATTTTTCTGAATTGTCTAACCGTATAAAAAAATTCCATCGATGTGTTGCCCATCTATTCGCGTGTAAAGATGGACATTTTAAAAATGTACAATAGTATGAGTGTCGCGGATGGAATATCAGTCTCCGTTTATAAGTGAGCGAAAAAAAAAAAGAATTTGGCGGAATGCTTTTTAATTGCGTCATCAGTTATTGGAGTGATATGTGATGTGATGCTAATGCGAATTTAACCTTCTTGATGCACTCGTTGTGGTCCATTTTGTAAACAAAGTATTTATTGCATTTCTCCTACTCATCTGCATAGACTATAGACATCCTGAAGGCTTCTTGACGCCTGTAGATAAGTGAGCTACCTTTATTCTCTAAGTTGGAACTTGATGACGACTCCACCATGACTACTGTCCAGCAATACTGTTTGAGGTGAGCACTATATTCGTTACTTGGTAACTTAACAAGTCTATAACTTGTTGCGTTTGTCCTTTTGAAGGTGGAACAATCATCAACCAAATTTTATTTCGGTGTTTTCATCACTACTGCTGAATGAAACTCTAGTAGATGTCACATTAGCAGCTGAGGGACGCCAATTGCAGGCACACAAAGTTGTTTTATCAGCATGCAGTTCGTACTTTCAAGTAAGTCATGAAATTTTTATTGCAATTTGGCGCAAGCAATAAAATATTTATTTCTGATTCCTTTTTTTAGTCGCTCTTTACAACGAATCCCTGCAAACATCCAATTGTCATCCTGAAAGATGTTCAATACAACGACCTCAAAACAATGGTGGACTTTATGTATTACGGTGAAGTGAATGTGTCCACGGAGCAATTGCCGCAAATTCTTAAAACGGCCGAAATGTTAAAGATTAAAGGTCTTGCTGAAATGCCCGATGCTGCATCCGTCACAAAATCTGATAGTAAATCGAGTGACCATGCGGAGGGGAATCAATCGATAAGTGGCGTTGAATCGATGTGGGGCAGCACTGAATCTCAGCAGCAACAACAACAGCAACAGAGTCAACAGTACCATCAACTACGACGAACGCCATCACCCTCCTGCATGTCACCTGCCACACGCCGGAAACGCTTACGCAAAACTTCAACAGGATCAGGAGCGGTGGCAAATATTTCAGCATCAATGGAATCACGCATTCAGGATCAAGATGGTCAACTGCATCATCAGCAGCAACAACAACAGCAGCAGTCGACCATCGATGGTAGGATGATGCCAAAATATATCCAACAGCAACAATCAGTTGATGTCCCACAATCCACATTCTCACCATTTTCAGTGACATCATCTGGTGCCATTACGAATGTACGCGGCATGAAAATTAATTCTAGTCCCGATGGTCAAATGCATCAGCATCAGCAAGATTCACACGAACATATTGATGAATCGCAGCAACACATATCGGAAATGGTAAGTGGCTTAAACGATCATGTTGTCAACACTAAGTTCTAATTTATAACTTTGTAATATTTTAGAAATCTGAAGATTTAAGTTGCGTAAATCAATCGATGCCTCTGGATATTTCATCAGGAACATCATCATCAACGCCAGTCAGCTGTCCACCGACACATCAGCAACACAGTGAGTACTGCATTATTGCTATCAAACTTTATTTGCCGTATGAAAATTTCTATTGAATAATTGACGAAAACCTGAAAAAATGTCCATAAAGTGAAAAATCGTTTAAAAAATTATCATTAATGAAATGCAGTGAAGAATTGTGCAACTGCAAAAAAAAAGTCAAACACTAAAATACACGATATTCGCAGAGTGAAACTCAGATCTCTCAGATATAATTAAGACAAAAAAGAATAATATGTTTTATGTAAACCTGGCGAGAGGGATAATAGAGAGGGACAATCTGAATTGCCCGCAATCTGAGGCTCAAGAAAAAAAAAATGAGAGAGAAAATTTGTCCGTTTGATGGATCACAAATAAAAATAAATTAAGTTGTAAAAAAAAAATTGATATTCGAAATTTGGAGGATGAATGGTGGAAAATTTTATTTACACTTGTCCATTCACCGGTCCATCATGTTCCTTTCTAAATGCATCATTCATTCACTGCATCACAGGTCTGATAGAAGTAATTTTTTTTTCTTCTTCCTTTGGTAAAACTAGAGATTTGAGAATTTTTTTTAGATTGAATTTTGTTTTTTTTTTTTTTTTCTCCTTTGATAAAGAAATTGTAAATTTAAAAAGTGCGTCCAGAGAGCTGCCAAAGATTCTTTCTCATTTTTTATTCTTCTCTCTCTCCCTCCCAGGTGGGCAATGGGCTGTTATCGATACAAATTATCCACGCTTTGCTCTAACATCGTCGGCAACTGCATTACCAACGAGCACTGTACAGCATAGCAGCAGTAGCGTATCACATCATCACCACCATCATCATCATCAGCAGAGTGGACAAACGAGTGGAAATGGAGCCGATGGACAAAATGCCGGAAATGATAATTTATCACTCGGATCTAATCACAGTTCGAGTCATGGCAGCTCGAGTAATTCAAATTCCAACAATAATGGCAACATACAATCGCAAACATCAACGCCCGTTCAATTGCAGTATCAAACGACTTATTCACCACAAATTATTGCTGTCAATCCCAACAACATCAATTATCCGCAGAGCATATCAACACCAACGAGTCCAATTGTGCAGTCTGTCTACAGTCAACAAAATACACCGATTCAATCACCAGTGAATAATCAGAATACATCGAGTGAGACAAATGTCAGTGTAACACCAAATAATTCAACAAATTCTGCAACATCAACACCCAACGCCGCAGCACCACCAAAACGGAAACGATCTGTCAATCCGCAGGGTGAAGAGAATTTCCTTCGCGCTCTTGATGCCGTGCGGTTCGGTGGAATTGGATTTTGCAGTAATTTTCATCCAGTTTTAGTTCTCAGTTATCAGTTTTCAGGGATTGATAATAGAAGTTTTCGCTGATCTCTTCATATTCGGTCGCTTTTTGAAGTGTTGCAATTTGAACTTGTTTACAAAAGCTCATATAAAATCAGATGCTACATCATGAAAGACATCACGCAATTGCAGCGCTTCAAAAATCGCAGGGATATGCTTTATTAAATCTATTCTCTGCCAATGAAATTATGAATTTGCTTCGAAGACGTTAAACATTCCAAGAAATATTTTTTTACACATTTGCGTCATCAATTCTTATTCCCCCTCAATTTCCAAATATGTCTTGGCAGATGATATTTTAATAAAATGCTATCAAAAAAAAAGTTTTCCCAGCCTGAAAATATTCTCGTTGTGAAAGCTTCTCTCCTTGTTAACGATATTCACATTTTTTTTTTTAATCTTTCAATACGTTAATTGGGCATCCCTCCATCCCACCTACAGAGTGAGTATCGACGTTCAGAAATATTTGCTTAAAATCCTTGCTATTTATACATTCGCGATAAAACAATATTTGCTTTCGATTCTGGTTAACTCTTTTTAAGAGGGAAAGACAACTGTAAAATAATAGCAAAGAGTTTTAAGTGAAAAAATGTTGTTAGTAACTTTCCTTAATACTGAAATGTGTCACACGTTGTAACAATTAGGGCGGCAAGACTTTATGGTGTTAATAATCGAACTCTATGGTTAGAGTTCAAGAAACGTGGCTATCCAATCAGTCGACCGAGCATAAAAAGCAGAATAAAGACAGAACCTAATATGAGCCCACCGCCAGCACCGTCAACGCCATCGAACGAGGAAAATACAATGGAAAATTATGAATCAAATATACAGCAACCAATGGCTGGACCATCATCATCAGAAACATCAACAACACCAATTATGTGTCCGCCACATCATCCAATGGGAGTAATGGGCTTTCTTGATTCGCGACATGTTGATTTCTCGGCAGCTGGACTCCATCAAATGTCACGTCAACGATATCCAGATGGAACTGTCAATATGAATCCTGGAGCCGTTAATATTCAAGGCATCAACTTCAATTCTATGTAGATGTTGATAGTAGCAATTGGAAAATAAGATTCATCGTATTAATACATAGAATGAAGAGAATCAATCATTGCCATGCTTTCTTAAGTTCAAATTAGTTTGTTAGTCACTCACCGAGGTGATTGATTAGTGAATTGAAAAAGTTTTATTATTATTATTATTTACACTTTTTACATTTTCTTATGATTTTTTAGATTCTTTTTTTTTACTTAATTTCTGCCGGAATACACTATCCGTAAAAGAAATAGAATTTATTGCTGTAAATAAAGTTACAATTTTTGATCGCTGAAAATTGTGTTCTGGAATGGAAAACTCCAGAAAATAGATAAGATTTAAAAAAAAACCGTTCCACGATTGATTCACATGTAAATATTTGTCAATCGTAGAATTATTAGCAATTTGTGTAAAAAATGCCATAAAATGAATCAAAAAATTGAACAAATTAAAAAGAAGAAGAAGAAGAAGATTTTCAATTGAAATTCAAAATTTAATCACTCTCACACACAGAAAGAGGTCAAATGTTACTTGAGTAGAATATAGCAATCATTTTTGAGCAACATTAATAATATGTAAATCAATCACATCACCACCCCTTTTAGGCACCTAATATTTCCATCATAACATCACTAAAACAAGGTGAAATCCCACATTTTACATTAAAAAAACGAAGAAAATTTCATGATCGTAAAACACGAAAATTTTTAAGTAAATTTCTCTTGATTTTATATTCATACAAAATCTGAAGCTTTATCATGTCACTAAACTTTTTCCTTTAAGTTTTTCACCATCTTTATGCAGAAGGAAAAGAAAGCAAGCAAATCTTATAAATGTTGTTAATAAACTTTCCATGAAAGAATTTCCTTTTTTCTAGGTTGCAAGATTTTATGGAAAAAAAAAATGTTTTAATTATTAGAAAAATGCGATCAACATAGCCCGCAAACCACTCACAATTGTAAATAACTTTTTAAAACCAGTTGACAAACACAATTGGGTTACTTATATAATGGAAATACCCATTTTAAGGCATAATAAATTATGATGGAAAAAAAAATATTAAAGTAATTAAACGGCGTCATTTTATGGACATTAATAAAAAAAATGACATTTTCAGGATTTTTTCCTATAATAACATAATATAAATTTTATCTTAATTATATTTTTCACTCCAAAGACACAATTCAAGTATCATCAGAATCTACGGAAATGATTTTCACACATTGTTCACCACCATCGTCGCCAATGTCTTTGACACTTTCATCCCCAGCCATTGTAACGCAAGCAGGAAATGCAAATATTGCAAGTTTACCGACAATGGGAAGTAAACGTGGACGATTGCTAATAAGACAACAACGTGTGAAAAAAGACGGCGATCAGGCGGGTGATTTGGAAACGCCTGATGCTGGAATTTATTCAGAATATCTCTTATCAGTGCCATCGTCCGGGGCTCGAATGGAGCGTCATGCATCAGAACCAGCGCCATCATCGTCATCAGGTCTTATCACATCATCATCGATGTCTGGACAAAGTCTTTTATCAGTTCCATCACATTCATATCTTATCAAGCAGCATTCCCATCCACTGTTGCCCAGTCAATCACCCGGAACCACATACACGCTCACACGCCAGCTCTCTCACCCAGTTCAAACATCGACAACTTCACAGTCAACACTGGCAATGACAACGGAGCATGATGTTCAATCAAGTGGTGAGCCGGTTGTGCAATATCATCATCACAAAATGCAAGTGAGAAGTCACACAATGCCGCATTATTCAGTGAGCGATTTAGAAATGGGCACTGATAAGAATCAACACATTATTACAACCAGTGGTCCAACGGTAGTCATCATTCCCAGTGATACTATGGGTGATCAGCAGCAACCAGCACATCAAAAACAATCACATCACCATTTACAATTGCCATCAATTCGTGTCAAGTCTGAAGAACTTCAAAGATCGATTTCATCGCCATTGGTAAGTTGAATTGAATTTCATTCATTGGATGTTGATCGCAAGATGAATTTTCTTCTTATACAGGCACCGACACGTGAATTATCCTTTGAGACAACAACACGATCAAGCCATTGTCCAACACTTCGGCCGGGTCCGGCGCTAGGTTGTAATTATTGCTGGAATACAATTGATGCGCATGGAAGAATTTTAAGGCGCAAAACAAAATATCACTGTCCTGAATGTCAAACGAATTTGTGCATTGTGCCATGCTTCCAGGAGTATCACGAAAGGCAATCGACGGATGGCAGTGAAACAATAACGCCAGCAAATAAAGCCAGCGGCCTCAAGGGGCTAAAATCCGGATCCATGTAAAAGGACATTTAGACGATTGAAGGAAAAAATTTATTCACATTTTGTGCCCTAAACAATTTTTTACGTCTCGTGACACTTTTTTCTTGTTGAAAAGTGCAGATTGACGGAAACATTTTCTGACGAAACGTGAGATGCTTATAATCATTGCTCGGTTTTTGATTTTCATCAACTGATTTCAATATTTATTTGAAAAATCAATTTTCCTCCACGAGAGTTGTAAATTGTGTTGTAATCTGAGCATATTATTGTGGGAAGTAACAACAATAACAATTTTCTATTTCGCTAAAAATACATTTCGTTTCAAGGAAACATGAGACTCATGATAAAAAGTAAAATCGAGCTTTGATGTCTAATCAAACGTTTCCGGTAGAAAAAAAAAACTTTGTCAAAATTCACATTTTTTTCCTGAATTAAAGAAAATCTACTTAGCTTGTAATTGGTAACAAGAATCGTGAGCTATTCATTCAAAGAATGTTGACGCTCGAGAAGATTCTTGTCTCGATATATTTAATTGTTCGTTTTTTTTTTCTCGGGTGAAGAAAAAGAAAAGTTTTTGAAATTTAATTCACGAATTTTGTCAAAAACCCTGAAAAAAAATCTTTTTTTATTTCTTTGAATGCATCCTTGACCTGATGCCATTAGTGTACAATTTAAGTGTAAATTTCGATGTAATTATTAAGATGTTAGCTTCTGAAATCATTATTGATGGATTTTAGTTGTGTTAAATATGACAATTTATCCTTCTTTTCATTCGGAAAAAAATCCATTTAAATGTGCAACAGAAAACTTGAAAAAAAGAAAGAAACATTTTGATGAACTTTGAAGATAAAAAAAAATATATTTTTGGTAAATTTCCTTGAAACGAATGCAGTGTAATTTGTTTAACTGCATGTAAAAGTTTTTTTTTTTTCTTGAAAATAGGACGACCAGAAAAATCCTGTTCATCCTTAGAAAAAAACCACCCACCAAAAGGAAAAAAATGTGCACAAAATTCATCAACAATTCACACAATTGCAGATGGAAACTTCTTTAGCCCCCCCAACCATTGATTATGTACAATGATTTAATTAACTAATTTATTGGTCCATCCTTGATCCTTTCAGTTGTGAGGTCAATAGCTTATCTTAAGTTTTGTTTGTCGTTTGATTGTTATTAAACGATTTGTGTGATGGACATTGATATTGTACAATATGGAATGAGAAACAAAATTGACGATGGTTGATTATTTCTTTGTACCTGAAAATGATTTTTAATGGCGAAGTGGTGTCCATCAAGTTACTTTATCTCTGATTCATACGTTAAGCAAAAAAAAAATTGTCCCATTAAATTGGTGTTGAGAAGGAAAATTGTTTTTCTTTTGATGATAAGTAAGAAATGTGAAAATTTGTTGATTTTAAAAATTGGAAGCAAAAAAAAAAAGTTTGAACTTATTTGAGTAAATAAAAAAAAATATGGAAAATTTACTTCGATATCGAGGAAGTATGCGGTTCTATTTTTCAGGGTGGTGGGTGGACGTTCATAAAACATGATGCCACATAACACATTGTCTGTGTCTGAAGAATTATAAAAACATCAACAACTTTATCTCGTCTACAAAACCTTCAGACTTGTCGTTTTTGGGCAGAACATAATGAACTTGTTATTGGCAAATATATTTTGAAAGCAGTCAGGCATTCACTAGGCACTTTAAGAAATATTTGATACTCAAAAGATAATTTTATTTGGAAAAAAAATGCAGTAAGGAGAGCAATGAAAGATTAGCTTATAGATAAAATCTTAGCATTTGGCTTATTGTACACCAATTAGTTTGGCTCACATATCTAATCTAATCATACATATGCTGACTATCGTTACACATTTAGAGTGCATCGAAGAAATTTTAACTTGTCCCAAAGCGATATTCCGTTGAAGATCAATTTTTAATAACTAACATTTCTTCCATAAAAATAATGTTCACACACCGCATTTAATTTATTTGATTTGGTCGGAGATGACTAATTGTCCTTCTGAAAATAAATCAATAATTATTTCATCAAAATGTTATTGAAATTTATTACCTTCATTTTACTGTACGCTTTCTTATAAAAGTCCCAGAAAAGCGAATAGAACATAACGGAATGTGCCGCAATCATATATGAAAATGCAATTGGAAAATTGCAAGGATTATAAAACATCAACTGGATCGCATGAAAAAAGCATGCCACAAATTGAGCCATCTGAATCATTGTCAGATATTTCTTCCACCATAAATATTTCTGAACTTTTGGTCCCATTGCTGCTAATAGATAATAAGAATACATCACCATGTGCACAAAGCTATTGCACAATGCGAAGAATGACGAATGACCATCGGGCGTAAATTTAACACCAAACCATACTGAAATGAGAATTTTAAGTTATTAAGTTCATGCAAATATGCAAATACTGACAACTTATCGGCATAATTCCATGATGAATGACGTGCAATGTTGAAACTTGATCGAAACGTTTTCGCATGATAAAGAAGATTGTATCGAGAAAATCGGCGAATTTATTTAAGTAAAATAACCAGCTGCCGAATGCAAGCTGAAAATTAAAAAGCTTTCAGTGGTGAAGTTCTTAATTTCAAATAGAAATTTAATTTACGCGCATAGCTCGATAACTTCTCGTGGTATCAACGGGCTGACATCGATAATTGTAATCATTAAACCATGCTAAACGACAAAGTTCAACAAAGCAAAAAGTATTAAAGATGACTTGAACTATGTTATAATAAACCATCGCTTTCTTGACTATAAAGGGTTTCCGATTTTGCATTAATTTTGGTCCAACAACTTTAGCGCAAAACACATATGCCAAGCAAATGCCGATGGTAGGCAATGGTGAACCCATCATTGGATAATTTTTCGTTCGTTGATCGGACTTGTTCTCCATCACATCGTGATAGCCGGCGATGAAGCTATTAAGAAAGTTCATCTGAAAACGAGAGAAAATAAATGTGCGAAGATGTCTTTAAGATGAATCATTCACACATGAAATATCTTTGAATTTTTAAGGCCCCGAAAAAAAAAACTGGTTTCCGTAAAAAAGTTACTCACACCACGTTTAGTGGCTTTCTTTTTCTTTAGTTTTTTCGTATTGAATTAATGAATGAAATATTTATGTATTTAAAAACAGGGCCACATCTAGCATTTTCTTTATAGCTCCCTAATTCATAAATTTGCTCTAATATTTTGCGATTCCAAAAAAAGGAAGCTTCCAAAGAAAACACAATCGCATTATTGGTTTTATGGTCCTTTTTCTTTTCTAAACGATGTATACTACAAATTTCGAATTGTCGCCCTGGCTCTCAATTCCAAAATGTTGCTGGTCAATTGTCCATATAATAGGTCGGGCCCTGTTTAAAAATATAACACTAAAGACGATCTCACTTTTATCTTAGCATCATTTTTTTTTCTTGCTCTTGATGTGGAATTTCTTGAACCGTATTTCAAAGATTTTATTTCAGAAAATTTACCAAATAAATTATTCTACAAAATCCTTTAATGTATCCATTAAAAATATTTTATTTTAGAGTGCTCATGAACAATGCGCAACACAACCTTTATTGTGCATTTGACTACGCGCTAACAAAGCTTTTCACACATTCCCACAATTACTTTTAAAACCACAAAAAAATCTAAAACATATTTCATTTGGCACTTTGTGCTCGAAGAAAACAGCAAATTTATTTAGCAAACTTACTTTCTACAGATTCGTACCGTTTCGGGTTTAACAAGATACTGACGTGCGCGTTGTTTGAAATCTTAATTTTGACATTTTTTAAGACCATTAAACATTTGAAAGAAAAAAATCTTCAAAATTCGATTCCCTCTCTCTGAATCAACAAAAATTCAAATTGAAATCTAGTTTTAAAAACTCGCTAATTGTTGCATGATTTTATTGATCGGTTGAATGACTGACAAAAATTGATGTCACTTAATTTAAATAGCATGTATTTGAAGTTCCATTGAGTAATCACTTTTATAGCTGCATATCGTTTATTAAATCGTTCCACTGAGCCATTTTCATTCCACAGCATGAGTTCCTCGCTTATTTATTTCTCCCTTGATTTAACCCTTCCTATTTTTGCTTTTATTACGCATGCATCATGTGCCATTTTTAAGGGATAGCAATCTGTTTACCATAATAAATGGAATATTGAATTTTTCATTATTTTCCCATTGAAATAAAAGCTTTCAAAATTGACTACTTAAAAAGACGTCATTTATTTTTATGCTTTTATCATAAGTGTTCTTGAAGGGTGTGTAAAGCCAAATTGATTAAACTTTCCATACTTTCGGGAGTAGGGAAAATATTTTAATTGCTCAACGTAAAAGTTTCATTTTATAGCAAAACATTATTTCTGGATGTCCCCAATTTAATTCGAGTGTGCTTGAATGTGAATAATAAAAACGTGCTTGATTTATTAACAAATCTTGAAAATCGATGGTAGATTGGTAGGTAATAGCTAAATAGCATTACTAACATGCCATGTCTGCAGTCGCACTTCATTTAATTAAATGCGGCACTAAGTTTTATAGTACATAAATCTTATAATATTAATATTTTTCTTTATGCTACTTGTTGTGTATGACCAAAATTTGACAAAATATTTATTTTTTTGTTATGGTCGTTTCAAGTCTGTAATAATAAGTAGAGCAAACATTTGCTATTTGGAAAATTTATGCAAAGTCGCACACATAAAACTCCGTCTGGATATTTTATCTGCAATGTGATAAACTTGAATGCATCAGAATTTTTTTTTATCTCATACCATTAAATATTATAAGACCTTGAGAAGCTTAATTTCCTGTTTGTCTTTTAAAAAAAAATATCGATAAAAAAATATTTTATTTTGAAAAAAAATTATTTCTTATCATGAAACGTGGTTTCATTTGCATTTTTGTCAAGGTGAAGTTTGAATGTTGCTCAAAGATGCGATAGAAAATGATTAAATTTGGACTCACTGACATTTCTCCTTTCAACCAGTTTATCAAATAAAAGCACATAAATAAAGCAAACCAAAGTGCAGTGCAATTTTCTTCGAGATGAGGACGGACTCGAATTTCTCGAGAGCTCGAATTTCATTTTTATATAGGCTTCCCATGCCCTTAGACAACAAATATTTAACATATCATATTTCTTCCAGTGTCATTCATTGACGGAAAAATGACATGAATTTGATGGTTTTCCTTTCTTTCGATGTTATCCTTATCACAGTCTGGAACAGTTTTTTTTACAAACAACGTCATTAGATATTATCTTTAATAAATAATTTTTTCCGTCGGCGATGTCAATAATGTTGTCATCAGTTAAACTCTTTGATGCATCTCAATTTATCCGTCATTTGCGCGTCACAGCCCCACGTGCTGTGCCACGAATACTTATTTTTAGGAAAGAGTTCATTGAAAATGTATTTACATAAAATACTTTTTCTAAGAATAAATTTAAAGCCACCAGTCAAAGTCGCATTCATGTCATAAGTGCATGGCAGAAGCAAACAATTTTATAAGCTCCAATTTAAATTGTATATTTAACTGAAATCATACAAATTATTTTTATTCAGTGTTGGTTGATGTACTTTCAACGAAATTTATTGCGTCACGAAATAAATCAAAGATGGAATTTTGTGCCATGAAGAATAAATTTTTATTGTGAAAATAAATTTAAAATTTTATTGAAGTTCTCCTTAACAAAATAGATCTACGAAAAGCTACGCACTTCTTTTATTAATGCTAATTGCTGATTATTTCTATTTGAGCTTAAAATTCGTTGATAATACTTTTCTTTGAACTTTGAAATTATTATTGTAAATCTAAAAATACGATTGGTATCTAGGAAATTGAGGGAGTGTTCAAGAATTTTTTTCCAAGGATAATGGTTTCTCTAAGGATATATTTTTTTATTTGACTTTTAGACAGTGCAATGCTAAGTACTTTGATGTTTAAAATATTTGTATTCTCTCCAGTTTAGTGCTCTTCAAAAATCGTTTTCACTTCGGTAATTTGCATAAATATCTTACTATCGTTTACAATTAAAACAGCGAATATCTTTTGCCATACATTGAGCCTTTTTTTTTTGTTTACACATCGCAATTAAAAATAAATTTTATGCTTCCAATTATTGTTCAATGAATTATGAAGAATTCATTAAAACGTCATCAAAATTATAAAATATAAATTTTCTTCTGATTAGATTCATGATAAATGTGATTTTAATTCGCTCTGGCGTAAAATTTTTCAAAGGAATGTTTAAAGTCTTTAACAACATCAATAAAAAGGAATAATATATTTATAGAATGACCACAAATTTAATCCAAATTTGTTGTGTAATTTGTCGTTTCAACGAAATTCATCGGATGTTTATCGTGCGAAGCTTTATAATGTGATTGACCACGTGAGACGGATGGAGCAATTTCAATACTGTTTGATCGGCAACACAAATAATTTTGAAAGTGCTTGCGAAACAAACTCGACACGAAGTAAAGTGCCAGCGGATTGATCGTTGAATTAAGAAAACTACAAAGAAAGAACAGAAACATAAAATTTGTTTATACTTTCACATAAAATAGTTAAAATTCTTCTGATCATTTGCTTAAGGAGGATCCAAATGTTACGTCATTTCGCATAATAAACGAGCAATTTCAAAGGGATTAACTGTGAAAATATTTAACGTAACAAATGGATGAAGAGGATAAATCCTGTCCCCTCTTTAAACAGGGTTACGAAATATTTAAATCATTCCTTACTATAAACAAAAGGCAACGATTCTCAAGGTATGCCAAGCTCCGTTGTAGTTAACTTCTGCGTCATCATTACACCAAAACCACAATGCAAAAGTCCAATGTGGCAGGAAGCAGATGATGAAAACTGTCGAAATAAAATCGGTATATTTTTTTGTTTCAGTTCAAAATTCAAAAAGTTTGCTCTACCTAAGATAAAAACGACCACCATGCGCGCGACATGTCTTCGATTTTGAGCTTGAGGACTCTTTCCACGTGCCGCAACAATATTTTGTACTTCTTTGGCGCTATTGTGTAACTTCCTTGCAATTAAACTATACAAAATTCCAATGATAGTTAACGGAAAAAAGTAGAAAACCGTTGCCTTTGCTGCTGTTGTGTAGCAAGCATAGTTTCGTCCGTTGTGACCATAAGGATTGCAATATGCAAAGTCATGGATTCTAATGATCCTCGATACGACAACAGCCGGCAAAGCGAAGCAAATCGCTAGTAACCATGTGAATGCTATAATAATGTGAACCATACGCGAACGTGCTTGAAGCTTCTTGAGTGGATTACAAATTCCCATGTAGCGATCAAAAGCCAATGCAACTAATGTAAATATGGAGACTCCTGTTGAAATATCTTTCGTGAATTCAAAAATCCGACACAAGTTCTCGCCAAGTTCCCCACTCCATGGCCATGTATCATATACATAGATTAGTCCAGCCAGCGGAACGCTTACAAATATCAGCACAAGGTCACCAAAAGCCAAAGAGAAAATGTAACTGCAATTATAAACATGAGAGGAAGAAGAGAGAAAAAAGAATGATTAAAAAAAGGAAAAGTCAAAAAGGAAACGGTTAATAAAATAGATGTACGAATGATGGTAGTGGAAGATGAACATTATTCCAAGTAATTAGTCAATTAAGGAGTGTGACAGATTTAATGATTTTTTATCGGCAACCGTCATTTTCTTCTTTATTGTTAAAACAGAAAGAAAGACAGAAATAAATATGCTGTGGTGGCTTGAAAAAGAAAAGGCCATTAAATGTTTCAAAAGCAAAATGACTATTTATTTAAATAGCTCATTGCGGCTCCAATATCCTTGATTGAATTAATGCTTAAATGATGTCATTTTTTTTTTCTTCTTTTGGGACTTTGAGACATTTTCGATGCCCTCCTTAAAGCCACGAATTCAATTGCATTATCCCTTCAGAAATTTTGTAGAAGCACATTAAGCTACCCACCCAAGTTCACTGTGACATTATAGGGGCGGGGAAGGAGAAATGCCTCAAAAAGGATGCTGCGATTCTTGAAATTTTCTTCATGTAATCTAAGTCTAATCTGTTGATGTTTCTTTTATGCACGAGTTGATGTGATAATAAGTTTCTTATGGCGAATGTCGGTCGCATTTCCTTTAGGGCATTTTTGTTGCTTCCAATATTCAAATTCACAAGAAAAAAAAAAAAAAACTTGGAACACAAAAATAGGAAAAAGTAATATCTTTCAATTTTTTTTTTCTGACGCTTCGCTCAAAGCCATTTCATGCTTTTCTTCCTTTTTTTTTTTTGAACAGCACATATCTAAATTATATTATGTCGACTTACGTATTTGGAACATTTCGCATGGATGGATGTTTTATGAAAATTACGCACACAGTCCAATTTCCCAAAATGCCAGAGAAAAAAATTATGGAAAATAATATTGGCACTAAGTAGGTTTCAATGCGTTTCGCGTATGGTAAATAATCCAAATCTGTGCTATTATCCAGTGATGGCGTGATGTTTGTCATAATCACATCCATAATTTCGTTCATCACTATCACTTTATTAGATGTATAAATTTTTGTCGGGTCGTTTTTATGATCAAATTAATTAGCAAACATATCCCTTTTAATCCACTCTCTATGTATGTAAATTGACTATTGCAGTTCCAACAATTTTCATGCTTTCCACACAATTTTCCGGTTGTGACTGAAAGCAATGCCGTGAGATTCGTGATATTTTATACAACAAAATATTTTCTTTTCCTTCTCATTACTTGCTGTTGATCTGTCTCGAGTTGAGAGAGAGAGTTTTTTTTTGCAAGCTTATGCCGACATAAAAGAACAGAACACAGAAAAAGAGTGGAAAAATAATTGCGTGTCAATACTGCTTTGCGCGTTTGAGGGTTCTCGTTCTGGTAAGCTAGAAAAATGTCCTCGAAGGCATTTTTATAATGTACTCGATAAAATAATATGCAAACAATATCGGAATGAAATGGACATTTCATAGATATATATAGATATATCGTATTCATAAATGTTCCAAATTATACAATTATTTGCAGATTATTTTGAAGATAAGGAACGAACTCATAATGCTAAACAACCAATTCACAGTCAATGTTCCGAAATTGGGGAATACGTTGTTCATAAGTGTTTGAGATATTGAAAATATAATTGGAGTGTCATTCTTAATATAAATAAAGCGAGCTGATTGACAATCGGCAATCTAGGATGAATATTCTAATATTCTATGATTGCTCCTGCAGAACACAACAGCTTCAAATCACTGATAGGGATCAAATATGTCAAATGCAGCTCAACTATTGTGCTAAGTTCATGAACTCAACTGGTCATATTGAAACTTTTCTCTTGAAACTTTAAAGCTCTTCAGAATTTTTGCAACTCGCTAAAGCATTTACGTCAGAAGAAAGCAATAATAAAGTGGGGTAGATTGAGTGAATGATAAACTTCTGGATGCTATATCGTCGATGAGTTTTATTCAATTTTTATCTTGCCCTTTTACCTTTTTCTATATTTTCTCTTTAATAAAAGCATATTTCATAACTTTTACTTCTAAACGTGCTCTTTATATAACGTTTATTAGTCATGCTATGATAATTTTTTTCTTACAATACGCATCAAGTTTCCTTAATTAATTGGAAAATTGAATAGGATATTTTCATTATTGATAAATATTATGATGTCATTGAAAATAAAAGTATACGGCATCTGTCTGAATTATCGTCGTTATGGTTACAAACAGAAAAATGTGATTTTTATTCCCTGTATCAACAATGGCACGTTTATATAAAATTGATAAACTCGCACTCGTAGTACAGTCGCTGCGTGAAGATACATATCAATATCAAGGAATCCGTGAAATGTTGTTAGCATAATAATGATTCGTATAAATATTGAGATATTTGTACTGTTGAAACTTTCTGAACACCTCCACACGAAAAATTTTAAGTCCTTTCAAAAAAATTTAATTAATGTTTTTAAAAGTTTTCCTCCCAAATCATTTTTTGTTTTGTTCCACCTGAAGCAAATTGTATCCTTTTATTTCGTTTCAATGCATTGAGTTAAGTCAATAATTGTTTTCAAAAGTTTTAATTAAACAACAAAGCACGAGCATGGTTTGTGCTGTTTTTTTTTCTGAGAGCTTTCTGAATGATTCGGAAGAGAGAAAGAGAGGGAAAATTATTCTATTATTAATCTCCCGGAATAAAGATTGAATGAATATTTGATAAGAATCAGTTGAGATTCATCTGTGGTAGATGCAACACGTGCTTTCATTTTGATCGCAATTTTTTTGTTATCGCTTAATGACTCAAATTTCATTTTCGTTCGTGTTTTTTTTTCTATTGTTTTGTGTTCAATCGTATTTAATTACTTATTGTAAATACGATTAATTGTGTTGACTTAAATTGAGGCACTGAACTTGAAATCATCACGGATCACTCTATGAACTATGCCATAATGGCAACTACGAAAGTGAAAAATGAGAACTCATTGCGATAAGATTTGAAAATTTGAATGAAACGTAAAAATTTCCACAACTACTTATCAGTGAATGTGTGAAATTTGATGCTGAGGAACGCGTCTGTGTTATCAGTCGTTGCGCCATATAATAATAATTATCTTAAATCACATTTGTGTTACATACTTGTAAGATGTTTTTGGATGGTGAAAAGACTTTGGAATTCAAGTTGAATTTCAAAGTCACAAAGTCAGTAAAGAAAGGCTTTCTCAATCTTAGAACGTCAAAAGAAGAGCTCGTGATTCTCGATAATGGTAAATATATTTTTGATGAGTATATTCATGGGAAAGCAACGATGCGTCTTTGATAAATATTCAATGATTTATTAAAAGGTGTCTTAGTGGTCGACCCTTGAAAATATTTTTTAAGACTGCAAATTTCACGTGATATGAAGCCAAAAATTTCTAATCTAAAATTCACATTGCAGTGAAAGGCAAAATTGAGTCAGGAACGTTGACAGCAATTTTGGGAGCAAGGTGCAAAATATTTATAATTAAATTAGTTGTGAGAGGGTAAAAAATGAAATTATCTACTTCCAGCGGTTGCGGTAAAACATCACTTCTTGCTGGTCTCTCGCAACGACTACGCGGTAATTTGAATGCCGATATTACATTTGATGGAAAAACAATTGATCGTAATAAAATGACGAACATCTCGGGCTTTGTGCCACAGTCAAATGTCCTCGTAGAGGGACTAACAGTTTGCGAGCATTTTTATTTTATGGTAATGCAAATGAATTTTAATCATTTTTTGACGATTCATTTAAATATTAATTAAAATATTCAAGATCGAATTGAAATTGCCAACCATCTCATTTTACGAAAAGGAATATTTAGTGGAAAGCTCATTGTTGAAATTCGGACTCGATGGCAACACTAAATTGAAGCATCTGTCAGGCGGCGAAAAGAGAAAATTGAGTCTCGCTTGTGAGGTATGTTGTTGACATTAATTTGATTTTAATTGATCCATGAAATGTTTTTGTTTTAATTATTTTTTGCCTTAAAGCTCTTGACAAAGCCAGAAATTCTATTTTGCGATGAACCAACATCAGGACTTGATAGTTATAATGCTTATGCTGTTGTCAATACTTTACGAGAGTTAGCTGGATTCGTAAATGAACCGAAGCTTTTTAAACGTCATACGACACCATCAAAAATTGTACTTTTTTCCATTCATCAGCCAACATCTGATATTTATCATTTATTCACCAACATAATTCTTATGAACTCTGGGAAAATTGTTTTCCACGGTACTATTCGAGAAGCTCAAACACTCTTCACAAGTATGGGCTATATTTGTCCAACACATTACAATCCCGCCGAATTCTATATCAATATTATTTCGGATCCAATCAAGTCGGAAGAAATTCTCAATTACACAAATCGTAAGCTCAAATTTGATATGGGCGGAAATTTATCATCTCAATGCTCATCAGAAAGTACGGATGATTTAAGTTTGTCGAAACGAAAAGTTTCGTGGTTTCGTCAAGTTTGGCTTTTATCGCATCGTTCCATTTTGAATTTTCGTCGCGACAACAAACATTACTTAATTGAGTTGTTGATCTTCACTGTGAGTTTAATTGGATTTATTATTTATTTAAAGTTTACTAATTCAATTAAATAATTTCAGTTATTTGCTACAGCTATAAGTTCTGCATATTCAAATGTGTCATTAGATTCGGATAAGTCAGTTCAAGATATTAATGGACTTCTCATTATTCTTGCCACCGAAGCGCTTTTTACATTCACTTATGCTGTTCTATTTTCAATTTTCTCCGAGTTGCCTCTTCTAAGGAAAGAAACTGGAGATCGCTTGTATTCGCTGTCAGCTTATTATGTTTCCTTGACACTTATTATGGTGAGTCTAATATTGAGTTTGACCTTAATAGTTGCATTGACATTTCTTGTTAAGATATTTATGTTTTTTAAGGATAACAGAAAATGCTCAGTTTTTTTTTTTTTTCGTAGAAAGTTCGAATTATAACAAATTACTCTCTTAATGTCTATTTGCAGATACCTCGCATAATTTTTGAGACCTTTCTATTCACGGCAATCATTTATTTTCCGGCAAATATTGGACGAGATTTTTCCACATTTCTACTTATTTCTATTGATATTATGATGTCGGGGCTTTCAGCGATGTCTTATGGTTTCTTTTTATCGGGCCTTTTCGAATCAATATTTATCGTCACAGAATTATCAGGCATTGTTGATTTAGTCCTTTTACTTGTTGCCGGCATCTACATCAATGTCAAATTTGTGTCGTGGCTAAAGTACTTATCGTTCTTCTTCTACGCAAATGAGACTATTTCCATTCACTTTTGGCGGACGATTGATGTCATCAAATGCAATCCTAATCCGGAGATTGCGTGCTTTTCCAATGGCACTGCTGTACTTGAAAGTCTCGGCTTTGGAACTGATATTGCCGATGTTTATTTAGATTATGTTTATCAATTTATTTTGACAATTCTGATGCATGTTCTTGCATTCATCGGTATAAGACGTAACGTGACGAAAGCTGGATTTTATTAAATCTCTTTATTTTTTTTTTGAGTGTTTTTCTTTTACAATTCAAAAAAAATAAGAAAGAAATGAAATCAATGGTTTTTTTTGATAATTCAACAATAAAATAAATTAAAAATGTAAAGTGCCGAAGAAAAAGAAAACGTTCAACAATAAATGAGATAAGATATAAATAAATATATATAGCGTTAGATACAATTATGCAAATTTCAAGCGAGATGTGTTTGACATAATATCAAACCTTCAGAGATTCTCAAATGTTCTTATGAAAGCTTTGAGATTCTCTGTAATTGTGAACCATAAGTAGTTGAAAGTTACCACAATAAAATTATAAATTAATGCCGAATCATCAATAAAATAGTAATTAAATTTTTCACATGTTTAAAGCACGTGACATTTAGGAGTTATGCTTCAATTATGTAACACTTTTAATTAAAATTTTCATAATGAGTGTTACATAATAAAAGTTTTTCTCTTATTTGCAAGTTATTTATGAGTTCCATTTATGACGTTAACTCTTTTTTCTCTTCATCCATTCGGGTATTGACGGAACTTGACGATAGAGAAGTAAAATTAAAATTGGTAACGCAAAAAGAGCACTTTTAAAGAAATAAATGTACGTGGCAAATAAAAATATTGATAAGTCTGTGACGTAAGTCATTGATGATTTCACTTTCAATTTAACTTGCTCTTGTAGTTGTTCACTTGGGGTTACTGTTCGTGATGATAGCGGCGACTGAGATGCTGGCGATATTGATTTTGCTTTCAATTTCGGTGGTGGTGGTCCATATTTATTGATGATAATACGTCGTGTCATTGTCGATGGTGATTTTGATTCACTTCGATTTCGGGTCCGCGATGAGGATTTCTCACGACGTGACATTATTTGCTCATTAGGACGTGATTGATTTATCGATGAAGGAACTTCGTTTGTAGCATTGTCACGTGATATGCTGTGCGATTGATTCCTTCGTTTAGGAATTGTTCCAGTTGCTGATTTCGTTTGTCGTCCACGATAATGAACATCATCAATTGAACTTGTGCTGCTGATTTGTCCATCGTGCTTTTGAAGGACAGAACCATTAAGCATTTGTGGTGGCATTTTATTGATCATCGAATTTGCTGTTGAGAGATTTCTTGCTTCTTTTGAAAGTGTATTCTGTATGCTTGATAAAACAGGTGAAATTGCTTTTGACTTGGAGCTGTCTGATGCTCGACGTCCATAAATAGTTTTGTCTTTAAGTGATTGCGGCGAAAATGGTCGCGGAATTGCCTCAGAAGCTCGTCGTTCAAGAACTGTTGGAGAAGTTTCGCGAATAATCGACTGTGAAAGTGGCTGAGGTGAAATCGGTCGACCTAATGTTGATTGCGGTGACATACTAGCAGATGTGACTCCAGAGTCATTTTGCAATTCTTCTTCTTCAATTTCGAGTTGCTTTAAGGCTTCAGGATCCATATAAATTGGAACTTTTGGCTTTGCTGGACGCGCTGATAAATCTTTGATCATATCACCATAAAAGCTCGCCATTACTTTGTTCTCTTCTAATGAGTTTTGACGACGTTCGAGCACCTTCTTTTTAGTCAAATCCGATTGATATTTTAGAAAAATTAAATCGGGATCGATTGGTGGCTCAAATTCAGGTTCATTTGCTTCGTCTTTTAATGGTTCTTGAATTTTTGGTTCCTCAACTTTTATAATTGGAACTTCCTGAACTTCATCTTTCTTCAGTTGCGCAATAAACTCAGGCAAATCTTGAATTATTTTTGGTATCTCATCGATCTCAACACTTTTTCGATGAAGTTTTGATGATGATGTCGGTGACGGAGATCGATTGTGCGATTGTGTATTTGTCTTTCTTTCAGGCTTATAAGGAACTGACCGTCGACCATCAGCAGGTCGCTTCAATATTGGTTTTGGCACAAAATTTGGATCAGGCAATGGAGCCATTGGTTTCATTAGAATTTCTACAGCTTCATGATTTTCTGGTTGTCTATATGGTGATAGCATGCGAGGTGCTGGATGATATGTTTGAATTTCATCATCATTCGATCTTATACGAGATCGCCGTGGCACAACATCTTCATCCAATTCTTCTTCATCATCCGAAGATTGTGTGCTATCTGTGTAGTCATCGCTAAATTGCTCTTCACCAGTGATTGGCGTTGACAATGGCGATGAAGCTCGGTCGAGTCCAAGCATTTCTGGTGTATTTAATTCATTCTTAATTGTATTAATCGCAGTTTTATGATCTTCAAAATCTTGGTCATCGTCTTTTAAATTTAATCTTTTTGGTATATGCAGATGCAAGTTTGGACTTTCGCCTGAAAGTCTACGACGCAATGAACTTCTTCTCTCATTTTCAGTTAGTGAATTGATTCTGAGTCGTGTCAATGCCGCTTCTTGAGGATCTGCGTGAATGCTTAAACGTTTAATTTCTTGATCCACACTAAAGCTGCGACGTCTTGTCTCCTGTTCCACACTTATACTGCGCTTTCGAGCATTTTCAGACTCTTCATATTCAACAGCTTTATAAAATCTTGCCATTGCTCGTTCATAGAGTAATTCAGTTGAACTTACTGCTGCTCGTAATATTGGAGCTTCTGGTGGCATAACATTCAATTCTGGTGCTGATTGAGATAATGGCGGTGGTGGTGAAAAGAAATTTTCCATGTCCATTTCAAATGAATCATTCGCTAAAATTAAAAAATTAATTTTAATAGAAATGAAATTTGCGTCAGTAAATTAAGTCAGTGCAATTAATAACTTACTATTGCTATTTTTTGATTCACGCTCTGGATACAAAACCAACATAAATTCACTGCTATTTGGAATACTACTTGGTGCATTGCTACCATTCGTTTTGGATAAATCTAAAAATGTGCGTTTACCAGTCGATTTTGATTCCATGTCTATGGCCTGGAGCTTTGGAGCTTCTTGTTGTTGCGTTAAGTTCGCATAAATTGGTTCTTTCACGTCATTTTCAACATTAAATTGGAATTTTACATTATTCTTTGCATTTTTCAATTGACGCACTTGTAGTTCCAATCCAGATTTCTCTTGTATTATTGTTGCTGGAGCTTCTCTGAATTTATAAAAGTCATCTGAGGTTCCATAAGACATTTCGCGACCCATTGTATCATCATCGAAGATTTTTGTGTTCAATTTACTTTGAGGAACTGGTGAAAGCTTATCGCTTGATAATTATTGTTGGGCTTTGACCGTGATGGCGATGGCGACAGGTTTTTACGCTTTGGTGCAACAGGTGGCAGCGGAACATCAGCTGTTAAATCTTTAACATCTTTCGGCATCAGAATTCCACGCTTCGGGTCGGGTATGAATAGAATTGATGACTCTTCACTTGGATCACTTACACCATATGGATTTTCAGCCTTTACACGAAATTTATATTCTGATCCTTCAATAATATCATTCAAGGTCACTGCCAGTTGTCGACATGTGGCGGCTTTCAACCAAACATTCCATCCAATGCGAAAATATTCAACAATATAATTTCCAATTTTACAACCGCCATCATCTTCTGGTGGTGCCCATGATAATGTAACAGTCTTTCCAAGTAAAAGCTTAATGTCAACTTTACCCGGTGGTGTCGGTCGCGCTGTTATGGTGACTAAAAATGACGAATTGTCTTCGCCGAGCTTATTAATTGCCCGTAAATTGTATTCGCCACGATCCGTGCGATTGGAATTTGTTATTTTCAACATCGAATTCTTATCGGTATTTGTTATTTCGTATCTTCCATCACTCGATATCATTTCACCGTTATGTGTCCAGATAACACTCGGCACCGGACGTCCCGCAATTCCAACTTTCAATCGTATCACTTCCTCTGCTTCAATAATCAATCCATCTTCATATTGACGTGGCAATCTTATTTTAGGCGGAGCCTCAATTGTTAATTTTGCCTTTGTTAATGCATAACCAGCACGATTTGTTGCGGTGCACTTAATTTCACCCTCATCAGTGAGAGCTGCTTGATAAAACACTAAAACACTTGAATCATTTTCTGTGATTATTTTCGTACGACGACTACTGAAGATTTCGAAGCCATCCTTGAACCATGAAATTTGTGGTGCTGGTGATCCAATGGCACTGACACGAAATTCAACTTTTTCATTTTCGATTCCATTGAAATCTTCAAGTTCAATTGTAAACTTTGGTGCGGTAACGGCATTTCGTTGCAAAGTCACCGTCAATGGTTCGGATGCTTCACTTGGACTCGATTTTCCGACAGCATTTTCAGCAATTATTCGAAATTGATATCTCCAACCAGGCTCAAGACCACTCAGTGATAATTCTGTGTATAGAACTAACTGCGGACACGCACGTACCCAATGCGGGGAGCCACTGAATTTGCAATATATTAAATTTAATTTTACTAAATTCATTTAGAATTTCTTACGTTCTTCGATGCTCGACGATATATCCCATAATTGTTGAACCACCATCGCTAACAGGCTTTTGCCATTTTATTGTAACAACATCCGGTTCATCTGTGGGTATACCAGGCAACAGAAATGGCTTCCCTGGTGCTTGCGGTGGTTCTACAATAACAAATTGCAAAAACACATAAGAAAGAGAAAGAAAACAAAATTAAATTGTTTTGTTTTGTGAGCAAAAGTCATTTGCAACAGATGCGAGAAGATTACGAATAAAATGATTTCGTAGAATTTTTGAGAAAAACAAGAAAACGCGACAAACACTAACACAACGTCAACGTGAAAATTGTTCGCGCGGTCTTTCATTTATTGTAAAATTAAAAGGAAACAAAAAAAAAGAAACTTTCAATAATCTAATTTTAGCTCAGTCTTTTTTTTTCAGTTTGACGGGAAATTTTTCTTCGATTTTTCACTGCAAATTTCCCCCAAAAAAAGAAAAATTCTTTCAAGCTTCAAAGGTTAACATTTTTCACATCTGGACGTTTTTCTTTTTATTTTGCATCCTGCGCTACCTGCTGATTTCCAGTGCACATATTTCTTAGATTTGTCCTTGTGCTGCTTTGAGCTTTGATTTCCCATTTCAAGTTGAATTTTCCTCCTTCACCTTAGTAACTAAACACTTAAAATTAGAATTTTGACAATCACTGATAAGTTTAGGCCGCGATTGGCAGCATAATTGATATGAATGAAAAAATTTCTTTTTTTTTTCTATTTTTGCTGCTAACCGAACACTTTTGCTGCCATCTTTTCAACGAAAACTCTTAAACTGAATGTGAGTAAAAAATTGTTCTTAAAGAAAAAACAAATTTGAGATGATTTTCTTCATCCGAAAAAAGAATGAAACAGACACAAGCGCAATTAGCGAAGATCATTCGTGTGAAAATATTCGAAAACTTTTATTTTATTTGTATTGAAATTCGGAAAATCACATTCTGAAAGGAAAACATGAAACATGTGAGTGCTAAATATATTGTAAAACTCATCGGCTCAATTGTTGTAAATTTAATTCCACTTAAGTATTTGATAAGAAAACTGTTTGTATCGTTCAACATCAAATCCTAAATTCTCAAAGCTCTCAATTACTTGTTGAATTTCCGGTTCCATAAATAAGCTTTCAATTGCTGGTCGACTCGCTTTCAGTATTAAATAAAGATGCGCAAGATCATTACCACTTCCAATTAACTCATCAATCAAATCCGAAATCTCATCAAATTTAATCTGATTGATGATTTCCGACTCAAATGAATTCCACGAATATGATCGATACTGAACATTTCTCGATCTTATTTTCGACGGATGATTTTGATTAATTCCATTTGCGAGATTTTCCAATTCCTTGAATATTTCCAAACGCAAGTTAATCCAATCCAAAATGTCAGCAATTTCAGGCGCTTTGAAAAATCGATTCCACGCAAAACCAAATTCATCGCTGTGCAAATAGTTCCTCAATTGCATCACCGAAGGATCATTCTCGAAATATTCACGCGATATTTCAATGATTCTATCAATGTCAATGAGATCAACTATTTTGTCAATTTCACTTTTGAGATTCTCCGTGTCTGTGGGACGTGCTAGAAATTAAAATTCTCTAGTCGAATTATGCAATTTCAAGCTTAATTAAAGCTACAAAAATTACCACTTATTGCAATGATTTGAAGGAAAATTAGTGCAAAATAAGTTTTCATGACTTCTTCTGTTGAAATAAATGTCGATACAAAAATAGCCGTTTCACAATAGCAACTGATGGTTGTAGCCGTATTTAGCACTTTATACATTTGGCATGTAACATCTTATCATTACTGATAACGATTAATAAATTATTGTTTTTTAACAAGAATCGATAAAGTGATGTTACTTATTTTTTGTCTTTCCAGAAATATTCTGACTTTCTCGTTGTTCATTGTCAAGCATTCGATGACGTTTTTCGATTGTGTGACTAATAATTAACAATAGCAATGATTAATATATTGATTTTTTTTTATTGAAAGAATGAAATTTTGTTGTCAGTAGGGAAATTTAGCATCCTGCAACGCTGGACCATGAAAAGATGCGAGCGAACAAGCCAAGAATGTATGCAACATCGACACCATCACGGACCATTAAAGAAACAACGGCTTGAACATCAGGTGTGCAACGAATGCGATGGAACATTGCCTGTCTTCCGGCAAGAGATGTGTGGAAGGCTGCGAATTCTGAGCTTCTTGATTTAAGATCGGCAAGTTCGTCTTCGATTAGGATATGCTCCCATGTTGCTCTGATTTCTCTCATCAATTCTGGAACACCTCCGATCATGGTTGCTGGACGGCATGTTACTGGTGGTGAAAAGAATCCAATGCCGGTCAAAAGGGCATCGATGAATTCTTGGAAGGCAACTCCCTTGGCAATCAGGTCACTTTTAAGTGCAGCGTATTCTGGATCACTTTCAATGGCTTTAAGGGCAGCTGCACCTAGTGGTCCGTTGAGTTCATTGGTAAACAAGCAAACTTCGTAGTCGCCATTACGATGTACACTCCAGAGTCCTTCAATTGTTTGAAGTTCCAATCTAGCGCGAAGGGCTTGCAATGCTTCGTTCAATGGAAGGGTGGCATTAACAGAGTAGATGCTAAGGCAAAGAGCGGCAATCAAAAGGAATTTCATCTGTCGAATTATAAATTGAAAATTTTGATATCATGAATTTTTGGTTAATATTTACTCCTCCGTTCTTACCTTGAATGATTTTCAACGGCTTATTTCGGTGAACAAACTGTGATTGATTTCCAAAAGTTTCAGCATTTTATAGTCGAATTCTTATCGCATGAGGCTATTTTTGCTCGCATGGATTAGCCATTGTGGGTTGCTATAGCGCTCAAAACAAATTCACCTTATCTCGTGCGATATGATACAATGAAAAAAAAAAAGCATCAGATATAAAAAGCTCTTTAGTGGAGGTAAATGTTATAATAAAATCAAGTACTTGATAAGCTAAAGATGGCTGATAACGAGACGTTACGCAAAAAACCCGTTCGATGTCCAAATGAAAAAAATGGACGCTGCGGTAAAATAAAAAATTCGCAATAGCGTCGTAGCTTTAATGGAGAGTGCATTCGATGCTGATAAGCGCAATCAAAAAATCGCTAAACCTTTTGATAAAAAATATTTCGAGCTGTGCAACAAAGAAACTGTATACAACGTCCTTGATCCAGAATGAAAAAGGTCAAAATAAACCTGTTACTTGGGTGACCCAGATATTGATTTGATATTGGTTTGCAGTGATAATTTATTAAGAGTAAAGTGTCACCACGTAAAAAAATCGACAATGAAAAAAAAAAAAAAACTTCTGTAATCACGAACATAAAAAAATTGTGTCATTTCGCTTTACCGTTGCTAGTTATCGAGGAGAATATTTCTGAATAAATTTCGATGCGAGCGAATGTGGCGAGAAAGGTTCGGTAGCATAATTTAGCAAAGGAAGCAGATAATGAACTTCATTCAGCTGTGATGTTGAATGTCTCACGAGCAAGTTCGCGGGATAATTTGCCACAACCGCCAACAAATTGTTAATGCATTGCAAATGAGACAATCCTCTGGCATTGAAGTATTTTTTTTTGTAGCATGCATAAATTTATGCTTTTACATGAAGCACCTGTTGTAAAAAGAACAATCGAGTCAATTCAACGATGTAATTCAGTCATCAGATTAAATAAAGATGCTTTTTAAAGGTTCGAAGTACTGCTTTAGACGAGACTTAAGATGCTTTATTTAGAGACATTTCAAATATCAGGTCACGATGGTCAGGAAAAATAGAAGAATGTTTTATTTAAAATCATTTCTAGTATATTTCATAAAAGTTTTATTAGGTTTCATATAAAAATTTAGATATATCATCTATGAATTGCCCTAAACATTTCTATAAATAAGCAACTATCAAGTTAATAATGGCAGCGACAAAAAAAGAAGCTTACAATGAAGAATCAAAAAAAAAATGGTTTCTCTCTCTTGCTCTTTGTAATTCAATTATTTGTTGGCTATTCTTGGTCCATTCACTATATCAACAAATTCTATGTTTTTATAATTCAAACCACAAACATACATAGTTGATTTTACCACTATTTGACAAGAATATCCACTTTATTCAGGTTCCGTGATCAATCACCAAAGCATGTTTTCTTAAGAGAGAGAGAGAGAGATAGAGATAAGTTTCTGGATGCTGCTGCGACTCTCCACAACAGGTAGATATCAGTGAGCGAAATTTCCTGAGCGAAATGATCGCTCTTTTGGAAGCTTTCTTTTTCGTTAAAATAACGATCATCCAGAAACTGGTTTTAATGCTTCTTAATATTTATTTTCCCATTTCTTTATGATCATTGGATTCGTCGTCTCTCGAAGCAGCCAGCAGCAGCATATGTGGCAATTTGCTCATTCTCTCAATTTGTAAAAACAAAATTCAGGCTCTACAACACCCGATGCCAAGTGCTACAGTTGGTTGGAGATCAGATTAATATCAACTCTAGTCGCGTCAACATATTTTTTTGCACGTGCTGCGAGTGAAATTTTAAAAATGATTTTCTGTCATTGCGAATAGTAGAACAGGAATAAGTTAAAATAGTGTAATCAAGTGGTAATACATAATTATAGATGTTTATTATAAAAAATAGAAGAATCATTTGTCGGTTATGGAGAATTTTTTGCTTGCGAAACTCGTTTTCAGTTTGTGATTTTGATTCTCGTTCGTGATTAGAATAATGATTGCGAATCTTGTACGTGATACGTCGTAATGCTAAAAGTTCATGATCAGACGTTATGACATTGAAAATCTTATCGATTTTTTAAGAACTGTAGATTTGTTTCTGAAGGCTTCATTCATTTTATTGCACCAATTGTTTCTTTATCAGTTGCGTAAAAGATAAAAAAATTTATTCATTGAACTGGAATTATTCCTTCGTTTAGCCGGTCTTAAAAGTGATAAGCGTTATCATAATTACTGAGCTTACAAAGTAAATTTATTTTATCGACTTGAAAGACGCTGTTGAAGTGCAACAATATAATTATTATTAATGCTGTTAATTGGGGTCATAAGCAACTGCAGTCATTATAATGATAGCATCAAGCAGGAGGCAATTTCAACACTTTTATGATACCAAAATCGTCAAGATTCAATAATAAATAACTGTAAATTGTAAAGAAATGGTGAAGACATTTTATTTTCGCCAGAAGTCTTGACCAACAACTTTTATCGAAGTATTCGTTAATAAGAAGTGTGTCTCGCAAAGCATTCGACTACAAAAAAAAAGCTTATTTTAAATAATTTCGAAGGAATGTAAAAGAAACTTTGACATCAAAATGAATTGAGATTCGAGAAATATATAAAAAAAAAATGAGATTTCATTTCGCAACAACTCAAAACATCTCAAGGACGCGAGCGTAGTTGATTTTATGTCTTGGAATCAATTAAAATATCCAAACGAAATATTTGATTTAAATTCGCGCGCTTGTGAAACAATTGTTGCGGGAATTTTAATTTAGCCAAACGGAATGCTAACCTGACATGCCTTTAAAAGCGCTAGAAAACATGTTTCGGTAAATTGCGATTGCGGCTGCATATAACATTATTTGCCAGCAAAACCGCTAACAGAGAATAACAAAACTCCCATTTAACGTTCATAGGCTTAGAAACTTTTCCAAAGATTATTTCTCGGCCATCAAAAATCCACTGGTGCCATCGACATTAATGGAAAGATTTCACTTTATAATCTCTTCATCAAGGGATTTATGCTTTTGATGATGAAATTTCACTTTTCATGAACATTGCTGTTGGAAGTTTTTATCAAAAATCTTATTATAATTCGATTATGTCCTTGACAAAAAAAAAGCATTGAATTCCCTTATGTGCGGCACAAAAATCATCCATAACCACAAACAATGACACCGAGAAGTGCTCAAAAAAAGAAAAAATATGTCTTTAAGGTGCAGTTTTTGAGTGCTGAATAAATTTCAATAAAATATAAATACAGACATGAGAAAGCCCATGTGTTTCTCCGCATACATGACCTCAACAAAAACTGGAATGCTGCTGGAGCTATTGGATTGTGTAGAAAAAATATTTATGTGTTTGCAGTGCTCCGCTTAAATTTAAGAGCGAAATGAAACATTAATAAAAGGAATGCAAAATAAAGCCACAATGGTGTTATAAGATCTCTTTTTTTTTGGTGACTTAAGAAAATTTCGCTTAAAGTAAATTTGGTTGATTGAATTTGATCGCGAATGGAATGAAATTAAATGACTTCTTATGAAAGAAAATGTGAATAAATCTCGCTGATTTTATAAACTGGATTATAATCAGCACGAAGCCACCATGGAAGCGGACGTTCTGAATGCCCTAAAGTCACGCGTTGTTTTCCTGCCCGGAGGTCGTGATCACGATTGCAACATATTAATTGTTATTCAATTGCCATACGAATTGCAACCATGGACGAAACGCTATATTGAGTTGTCAATCAAATACTTGTTATCATCTTTGAGGTAAATTGCTTTATTACCGAATTTGAAGCACTTCAGGTGTCCCGCAATTGAATATTAAGAAAATCAATTTCTATTTAATCTTTTCCCTAGTAAACAAACACTTAAAAATGGACTCATAGCGATTGTTGATGCTCAAAAGTGCTCATGGAGATTGGCACGTGAACAAATCAAATTCATTACGCAGCTTTTAGATGTGAATCTTATTAAGCTTTATGCACTACGCACAGAAGCATTTAGCGTGCAAAATTGTACAAAATCATATAAAAAGGGCGAGGTGAGACATCATTATAAGAAGAAACCACTCAAATTCTATATCAAATTTCCGATTTGTAAAAACCACCAATCATGCATTAAATTTCCGTTTTCACGGATATCAGATTTTTTATTGAGTTTATTTATAATTTACGGACAATCGCAAAGTTGATTCAACGAAATCGAAATAATCACCAATCAATTAACCGAAATAATATGCCGCTCAAGTTCAATGAGCGTTAATTATGGAACAATCAAACGAAATCAACAGAAAAAAAAGGTGAAATTTATCTGCAGAGAAATATAAGCAAAAATATCACTAACGATGCCTTTTGGAGTATCATTTGAACATTTAAACGTGAATCGATTTGCTACAAAAAAAAAAATCGTTAATCTCAATTTTGGCGCCCACTAAATAAAATCTTCAAATTGCCATTACAGAAAGCAAATTTCTTCCTACATTCGATTTTCCTTTCGCGATTGATAATGATTTCATTTTTGATATTGTGTATCCATTTCGAAAGTGAATTGCACGAGAGAGGAATTTATTTTTGTCCGGCATTCAAACAATTTTCTTTTCGATTAACGAACTTAAGGTGAAAAGAGAGAAATAACAATGCTGACCTTTAGACATTTTATGAATCGTTTGTCCTTGACGAGCATGCAACAGAACAATAAGAATAACAACAACAAAAAAAGTGAGATCGCGTATTAGATATGAAAAGGTTTCATCGTCTCAACACAGCATGAAGCTGTTGATGCACATTAATTTCTGAAAATATTTATTAAGCCGTTCTGAAGCTCATTCGATGGGTAAAAACAGAAGAAAAACGAAGGCAAAAATGATTATTGGAAACATGTTTATAGCATTTCAAACAAAAAATCTAAAACAAATGCATCACGACTTTTCGGAGATTTCGTTATTGAATCGAAGGGAATATTTCAAAATGATGTCGAATATTAAAATCGCTATTTAAGTAGTAGCGAATATTAATGGAAATCATTTTCAAATATTAATTTCCTGAAAATATTCGCAACATTTTTTTTTATAATGATTCAAATTGCAGCCAATCATCATATCGAAAGCTCGTTTGAATAAATTCTTCAATTTGTCTGAATTGCCAACTGAAATTGGCGGTTTGCAAAACTATCAGCACGATGAATGGATAAAAAATCGTGTGGTAAGTAAACGATCTCTTCCCTCGTTAGTGTAATTCATGGAAATTAATAATTTTTTTTTTCCATTCGCAGCATATTGAAGAGTTCAAAAAGTCATTTGACAAAATCTCATCATCAGTTAAAACTCTGAGACAAAATTTACGAAACACAAATTCAATGAGATCATCGGAAATTGAGCAAACGATAAAGACATGCACCTCATTATACATGGATGCTCAAAAATCCATCAAAACACTTCTCGATAATGGTAGGTTCAATTACCTAATCAAGTTTTGTGAATAATTCCATAACAAAATTGATTTAAAATGCTAAGTCATTTAAATTCAAACACAGGTTGAGTGTTGTTGACCGTTTAGCCTTAAACTGGGTCATCGAAAGGAAACTGAAAAAGAAGTATTTCTTCTTCAAAGCAAAGTCAATAGTAGGCTCTCAATGGTCGTTAAAGTATTGCGAGCAAATTAAATAGATGAATAGGAATTTCATAAGAAAAAAAAAAGAGATTAATAATCTTCTTTTATTAACAGCCACTGAGCGCATTGCTATGGCACAAGTTTTTCTCCGGTTTATGAAAACTTTTAATAATTCTATTAAGTAGTTCTTTTAACTGGTTTGTGTTGTGGTTGTTGGTGAGTTCAATGCTTCCATTCAGTCACTAATGAGAAGATTTAAGAATAGCTGAAATGGTTGAATAGATTTTGTTTTGTTGTTAAATTGATTTTAATAATCGGCAGCGATTTAACATCAATTTTGAATGAAAATGATTTGTCCGATAAGACGCCAGAACATTTCCTGAGTTTTCTGCATAAAAACCTCAAACTGATTTTTCAAAATGATTATGGTAATTTATGGAAATCACTACAATTTTTTTCTTCTCTTCTCTGCAACAAGAAACAAAAAATTAATAATAATCTGAGAAATAACTAACTGTAATAATGTGATAAAAATTGATTAAAGACTTGATTATCAAAAGAAATTTGCTCCAAATTGACACTCTTTTCGTTGACTCTTTCTCAGGTAACAAACTAATCAACCACATAAGTGAGTGGCACAGTAGAGAAGTTCATTTATCGCACGATATAATTGATGCCAAGGAAGCAATTAAACAAATGTTAAACGAAACTGATAAAGATCAAACTGACATAAGCATTTCTTGGAATGAACTCGAAAAGAGTTTAGATGATGCTAAAGATTTTACACAGCTCGAAGAAGGTGTTTCGTATGTTACAAATTGGATACTAAGTACAGCAGAATCGTTATTAAATGGACAACTTAAAGTCGGCTATGACGTTCAATCAGCTGAAAAGCTTCGTCTCGATCACGAGATCTTGGAGTTTCAGTGTTGGAAGACTTATGGATTATATGGTGAATTACTCTACAAAGTCGATCATTTTTCGGGCAACAAAGAAAGTTTTGCATACAAAGATTTGTTATCGCAACGTGACTTTATGGATTTTGTGTGTCGAAGTTTCGCAACACGCCTCGAACGACGAAGAAATCTTTTGATCACTTCCGTTAGATTTTATCGATTAGTTGCTGAATACTTTCAACGCACTAGTAATGTCTTTGAGTCGCTACTTCAAGCACAAACTGAAAACATGGACAATTATGAAGTGGCCAAAATGAAGCTACAAAAAATTAAAGATAGTCAACAAACACTTGGTGAGTGGCTTTTTTTTTAGTTAATCATAGTTCAGTGTAAATATGTCAAATTATTTACTTTTCAAACAGGTAACGTTGAAAAAGAGTTGGTGAAAGAAGGTGAAAAGCTTAGTGATATTCTGTCGATGCCAATTAAGGACGCACTTGGTCGTGACATTGATGTCGATTATAGTGAAGACATTTCCAATTTGCGTGAAGTGCTCGACGCTGCAAGAACTAGATTTAAAATCTTCAGTGACAGCATGGATTTGCAGAAATTGACACTGGAGCAAATAACGCACATTCATGCTTATGAGAAAGATGCCGAAACCGCTGTCAAATGGGTCGAAAGTAAGTTTTGTAACAGTTAATTTACGGTTGAAGCTTGAAGAATCTTTTAATACAAACCTGACATTCCCAATTTAAAAAAGGTCTCTACAAAGTCATGCTAAAGTCACACACCCATGTTGGCTGCACCGTGAGTGAAATCCAAAACCAGAAAGATGAACATCAGTCATTTCAAGATACTGCAAAAGTAAGCAATTCACACGCAGTGAACAACATGACATTTAAAATAAAACTTATGCAATGTGATCTACCGTTGACTTTCAGAGCACATTCAATTACGGAATTCAGTTGTTGAATGCTTCATTTGCGCTACGACAATCGTGCAAGTTAAATTCTAATAAGAATTTCGAGACAATTGAGCATTTGAAAATGACATGGACAAATTTGCATGCTGTTAGCCAAGAACAAATGACACGTTTGCGTGTTTCGGCTGTTTTTTATCGGAGTGTCGATGAGCATTGTAACAAATTGGAGCAACTGAAAGTGTCAGTGACGAAGCTTCAAGAGATTGATGAACGCGAGCGAAAAATCATGAAATTGAGGAAATATCTTGCTGTACGTGAGCGGCTTTTAGTCGAGGTTGGACGTATGGTGCGACTCGGTCGTTTATTAAAAACCCGCCTCAAAGAACCATTTGTGTTGAATGGTGATCTGGAAAAGTGAGTTTACATTAAGAAAAAAATCTTGAAATATATTCTGAAATCAATGATGCAATCGACTAATTGCATTTCTCAAGTTTCTTTTGGTTTTTGGCAATTTGGAATCAATTTGTTGATTTCTGTGAAAATATTTATTTTTTTTTTAAATCGAAATAATTTTTGAGCAGAGTTCAAGCTACGCGCGAACTTTAATTATAGATTTATAACATTGTGTCTGAATTACAACGTGAAAAATGGTCACAATCGCTGACCAACGACGACAGAAATGTGTTCGGTTTGACAGGTTTTGAGATGAAAACTTAAGTGGTGTGCAAGAAATTTCCCAGCAAGTCTCTAAATTTATATTCGGGAGAGTAGGAAAAAGAGAAAGTACGAGATTGACTTTTTGCTATATCCAGCTTCTTTAAATCCGTTAAGCAGTGTCGTTTGGTTTGTTGCGTGTTTCAGAACGAAGAAGCGTGCGTTGTGACTTAATTGAAGGAAAAAATGCCGGCGGTCACTTCATAGCTTAATTAATTTATAATTAGTGGCAGAACAATCATTAAATATTTCTGCGTGATGTAGCTCTGTATAATAATTGCAATTAGCGGCCAGATTGAAAATTAAAGTTTTTGCCACATTAAGCATCAAAAAAAAAAAAAATAGAAATTTTCTGGCATCCATAAAAATCGTGAACGTTCAAAGTATATTAAGTGAAAAAATAGTCAAAGCGCGAGATAATATTTTGGCAGATATTCAAGTGGCGAATGAAGAAAAAAAAAACAAATTCATGAAATATCACCGCAGATTTATCGACAACAATAGCAAAATAAAATAAATCGCTACGTCGGTTTCAATTTATTGTAAATCGTTTTTGCATTTCTATACTTTAACTACAGGAAATTATTGAATTTTCATGAATTGCACTGAATGACGAACTGTTTTTAGAAAAAAAAGTGACAATTTAACTCTCAAACCTTCAATTATCGAGTTGTCAGTGATATCAGTTACATGTAAGGTATGCTGGATTTTTTGGATGTTAACATCGCTGATAAGTTTTGTGAAAAATTTTCCTTTAAAAAAATGATGAGCGTAAAAAACAGGTTGAGAATACCTGCAAAATTTCAGACTCGCAAATGATTTTGCTGAAAGAGCAACCGTTTTAAAAACTTTATAACTTAATTTTAGATTTAAAAAACCACAAAACTGGAGTGTAAACCAACAGATTTATAAATAAAAAGTAAGAAAACAATTTTTTATGCTATTTTTAGCATGTCAAGTGACGAGAATATCATTGCAACACCAGCCGACAACTCTATGGCTTGCGAAGCCATTTCAGCTAAACTGATTGAGGTTTCGCATGTTGCCGAGTCATTAGATGGCATTTTGCATGATACACAAGATGGATTAAATATATTCGAAAGTTCAGTTGCAGCTGCATCAAGCGTTGACAGAAAAGCAACAAACAACAGTGATGTAAGATGTGATTTTATTACTGTCATGATCTCGATAAATGATGAGATTTATATTTCTATTTTAGGACTGGAATTGTAGCTTAAAATCATCAACTGAGGACGAGTCATTTGTAACTGCATCAGAATATACGCCATCAAGATCTTCATCATATCATACAGCATCAGAATGTCGCGGAAATTCCCCATGGTGGACAGAATCCACTGAAAGGAGTTCCATAGATTTGGACTCATCTGATCCTGAACAACAAACAATGAAATTGGCTCCTGCCGCATCCTCAACAAATGCATCTTTTGATGATTCGGAAACAAGCTTCCGTTCACCGATTTCATTTCACGATCATACTGATTCTGACAATACGGCAATAATGAAGACTGACAGTGATAGTCCGTCGCCCGTTTTACCACCAAAAATGCCAAGTCCACTGCCAGATTATTCCGAGCATGTTCATGAGAATAAAATTTACACAATATTTGAGTCGCCAACATCCTCGCCGAGTCATGACAGCGAGGAAGCTGATGGTGATTCAACAAAGGTGAGCGATGACAACAATAATTTAACTGAATTGACTGGATTGAGTTATTATTATCAGAACATCATTACTAAACAAGTGCTTAAAACTTGCCTTTAATTTTTCCATTTACTTGGAATTTATTTTATATCTTAAGAATTTGTGCATGATTGGATTGTTGTTATCAAAACGAATGAACAAAACTACTTTTTCATTTAAATTATGTTTTAATTTTATTTATTCTTGACATTTTGCATTTAAATTAACAATTATAGCATAAGAACAATAACATGAGTTTCATTTTTCTTTTTTAATTCTTTGATGTTTCAACAAAAGTTTATTAAATTTCTTAATAAAAAAAAATGTTTCTTGAATTTTGCTTGATGATTTAATGATTTTTTTTAACATGTTTTTCGATTAACTTTTCAGCAGAGCCTTGCAATTTAATTAATTTTGATTGCTTTCCGTTACATGTTGTGACCTATATTTTAGTTGTCTTATTTTTATTTTATATCCATCGACCAACAATATCACAACATTTATATTCGCATTAAAAAACATTCCGTGGAATGGAAAATTTCGCGATTTTTTTATATTTGATTGATGATTGCGCACATGATCGCGTACAACATTCAATACACAAAAATAATTTTTTCACTGTGGTGCGCAGCGCAATGCAACTAAAAATAAAATTCTCAATGTTGAGACAATGTTGCATTCAATGCATAATCATTGTTTTTGTTGTATCTACTCATTCAGCAACAACGCTCAACATCGCGATGCAATAATTTTTTGCAACAATAAATTTAATGTTTTGTTTACATCGACTACATGCAACCTTTTTATACACATCGCACTTTACCGCTTCACCGGTTCCGCAAGAGCAAAACTTTGAATGTATGATGATAATCAAGTTTTTGCCTTCTTCTACTTCTTACACACGCCGATTGTCGCAGAATTTCAGCGCTGTTCTACAAACATCATCAGCCATAAAGAAGTAAATTACGTACGATCACGCTTTTCCCATTAAATTGCTTTATGAATGATCTTTCATTTCTTTTGCCATTTCGTTCCTGTGCAGTGTTCACTAACTTATAATTTTGTGAGTGTAGAAATGTTTCTCGCGTATCAACAATAGTTTTACGTGCGATGCTTTATGGACTGTGTGTGGTACATACAGCGTCGATCGGTTTTTTGGGAATCAGTCTTAGTCTTACTTAGTCATTGCTGCCGTTAACTAGCACTTGCCGATCTAGTGCTCGATTAAATAAAAAGGAAAAGAAATAAAGTTAGCAGAAGAGAAAAAATTATTTTTCTTCATCTTATGTTGCAACTGAACTTCAAGCTTTAAGAATTCTTTTTCCAATTTCTTTCTTCCCCTTTTTCGCTTCGCGTAATTAATTATAAATTTTTTCTGCAATTAATTAAACACTTTTTTCTCATCTCGCGGTAAATGACAATTTTTTTTTTTTTTTTTTAATTAACTCGATTTAAATCATTTTGTGTGTTATGTAAAAAAAAGTGAGTGTTTCATTGTGAATCGCAATCGACGGATTCAAATAATCGTTTTATTTCCTTCTTAAAATAAATTAAAAAAAAAAAAAGTATTTCTTGTGTTTAATATTGAAAGTGAAGAAAACGGAAAATAACTTAACGAGCCGCAAAAAATTCAGAGTTTGAAAAAGCGCAGATCAGGCGTGAAAATATAAAAAAAAAAAAAGTTTTTTTTGGAGTGCGCCCGAAAGAAGAAGAAGACAGAAAAATTTCGTGTTTCTGAAATTCCAGCAACAGTCGCATAGTGAGTGATATTTATACCATGGAAATTGATCCATTTGACGATAGGGAATTGTACAACAAATACAATAAGCCCGGCGATGCAGTTTCAACAACAATCAGTACTATTGTCGTCCAAGGTGGACCACTGCAATTAGTTATTGCACTTTTACGAGTGAGCATAATCATCTGTCATACGAGATTAACGTAGCTCTGGATATCAATGTATGTCAATGTCAGAAGCGTCATTTGATATCCTAACGAATATTTGTTACATTCGCCATATGAGCGATGAAATGCAAATAACAAAAAAAAATTACGATTACGTCATAAATGTGCTAAATACGAAGCGTCAATGAAAAAAAAAAAAAAAAATTGTGAAGATAATTTTGTTTCTTATTTTTACTTCGACTTCCAATTTTAAGCATAAAAGGGATTTTTGATTTCAATGCTCACAAGCTGAGAAAGAAGAACAATTTTTAGGCAAAATCAAAACCGGTTCGCATGCCTTATTATTATTTGGAAGTCGGAGCACAAATGAAAACCATGAAAGCTGCAAAGCAAAATGTTAGGATGTCAAAGATGAATTTCGAATTTAATATTTTGTGACGATGGTGATGACATTCATAGACTAGCGAATCACAGACACATTTGTTGTGCACGTTCCTCTTTCACGAGTGTAACATTTTAACTGAACATTTTTTGTCGACATCTTGAATCATCGATTATTAATAACAAAGATGCTGCGAGCAAAAATTAATTTATTGACCTCGCGTAAGGAATGCACCAGATCGACGCCACTGATCCAGTGCCATTCAAAACTTGGTAATGCCGTAAAATGATTCAGAAATTTACGAAAAAAGAACAGTTTCCTCACATAAAAAAAAATCGGCATTTGAAGATCATCACTCGGCTTTTCTTAGCTCTCGTTTTGAGAAATGATGTAATTATTTTGAATTGTAGAAGATCGAAATGATTTTTGCCGTTTTTTTAGGCGGCCACGCACACAGGATGGAGAATGTTTACAATGTTCCATTGGGAGCCACTGAAAATTCTGTTAATAATAGAATCAGGGAAAATCGAAAAAGAAAATAGATAGAGAAATATTTCCTAATCGCGATTTATTTTTATGCTCCAAACAGTGCTCTTGCGCCAAGTCCAACTAGACATTCCGCGACGATCGATAACTTTGTGGCGCAATCGGCAAAAATAACTTCCTCGTTTACAAATATACCTTGTAAGCAGCCAATCGCGGCTCCGCCCGTCGAATTTCCCGAACCAGAATAACACAAACTGGGTTTATGTTGGCCCAGAACAATTTTCTTTGGGCAATTTTTTTTGCTGGCATTGCGTATGTACTTAAGCGAAAAAAAAAAAAACAATTTTTTGCCAGATGTTGAATGAGTTTTTTTTTTCTTTCTGAGTATAAAAATAAATATTTAATAATGTTGGGTACTTCCTTAATGACATCACACTTTTAGAAAGTAAATTTTCACATTGTTTTGCCCCACAAATTTTAGATTCTTGTTATTGAAGAAAAATATTTAAAATTTCAAACATACATCACTTTTTGATGTTTAAAATGCTGAATGAGCTTTATGGATCAGGCGTCGAAGTTTAAATTAGAACGTTTAATTTTTTAGCGTAAATTCATTTTGACAGTCTAATTAAAATGGGAGCTGAATTATTGGTGACCGAGACGAAAACGAGTCGTTCGTGAGTTTTGCGTCAGAAAGTCACAACAAAAACAAATTTACGAAAAGCGGCTAAAGCGCTGACACAAATTGTCCGATTTCAAATCAAAATAAATGTTTCTCATCGGCTTTGCGATTTTATATCGATCACTTTCAATCGGCAAATCTTTTATTTTACATGTGGCGAAATCAATTGAAATATAGTCAAAAATGTTTCGATCGTGCATTCAATTGAATGAAAATAAAATTTACAATGCCAATGATAGCTCAACACATGGCCGGAATATATTTCGCAACATAAAATTCCAATTCATTCTGGATGATGTTTTAAAGCATGTTTCTTTTGCCCAAGGCGACAAGTAAAAAGCTCAATTTACATAAATTTAATGAAACTCAATAAAGCATAATCGACTACAATTCATCATCATCACACATTTTCTCAAATATTATAAATCCGTAACATTTGATGAATGAGAAATATTATATTGATTTATTGCATTCATACTCGTGATGCGACTGAATTCGAAACGAGAAAAAAAAATTAGTTCCAAATCGTTATTTGAATGCGTTTCACACACTCGATTTCCAAATGCTTGCCAGAAAAAATCCAGGAAATATTCATAAATTATGTAGCATGCGTTAACTGTGAACGTCAATTATGTATTACGTGATTCACGATAGCTCCCCATCAAAATAGCAAACCGTTTCTTATAAGTCACACGAGTGGCGACTTTTAAAACGCTGAAGTATCTTTTGTTTCTTATTGACAAATTCAAACAAATATGACATCATTCGTAAACATGTCTTTGGTGGAAGTATGCGAGTCTGGCTGTTTATTTTTGTGCGCTCAGGAGACTGATAAATTATTCTCTCACAAAATCATTGTTTATTTGTCATTTGAATCGCAAATATGATTAATTTCCATTCACAACGTAGTTCATTTGGATATATGTGGCGCTCAAAACAAAAAACATATACAAAAAAGGTGAAAAATAACGTAAAAGATTTTTATCACAATTGCGCCACATAACTTATGATGAAGTCAAAGCGCTAAAGAGAATGGCAAAAAAAAAGCATACAAACGATTTGACGAGCGTCAATCAATGTTAAAGTCATTAAACTGCATTTGAAACGCTTCGACGAGAGTGCAAAAAGCCGGTTTGCTTTATGTCGATAGCATCTATATGGACATGATGAGAAATATATATTTTTTTTTATGTTCTGCTTAACGACAACAAAACATAAAGTGGCGATTATTTACGGAGCTTCATCTAGGAAATGTTTCTTAAATGTACGATCCGCAAATTTGATTTCGATTCAAAATGTGGCTGCAGTAATTAAATTAAGTATAATCACATCTATAATGAAATGATCTAAGCTCATGAGCTCATTCTGCCCATCATACTCGGTCGAGTAGAAGAAGAAATAATAACAGCAGACAAGTCTCGCATCAAGACTTTCAACTGAGCACATTTGGGTGGAAATGGAAATGAGGCAAACATTAAAAAACCAGTTGACATCATGCCAAAAATAATAAAAATAAGTGAAATGTAAGAACACATGTGCACTCGAACTCGCGATCGCTCGCGCTAGTTTGCAATAAAATTACTTTTTGTGGGATTCAAAATGAGTCGATTGGAAAAAATAAGCGATTTCGCTTTGAAAGTTGAGATAGTTTTAGTTCAAACGGATTTTATCACTCAAAATTAGAATTTGATTAATTCAACAGATAAACACTGCCGATTGATCGCTCAGTGGTTTGCTCGTTGCCGTACGATTGAATCAGTTCATTGGGGTTAATTAATGAAAGGCCATTATTCATGCATGATACATTTCTTAACCGCAAATAATAGAAATAGAAAATGGATGAATAATTTTTGTGGTTATCAATTTGTGGTTGAGGATTACGGAATATATTTGCTATTGCTGCTCGTTGAAATTATTCAATACTTTCACGGCTTTTATCATAAAATTGAATAGCTTCATTACATAAAAGAATCAAAAGAAATCTTTACAATTCATAACGCAAAAAAAATTTATGTCTCGGATCAACAATTTTGAAGCCTTATAAGGTTCAACATCGGTTGATTCCCCTTTTTCGGTAATGAATTCAATAGATAGAGTCTCACAAAGCTTAATCCGATTACGTGCAAACATGTCTGGCTGTATATAATTGTATTTACACTCACATGGCGATAATTTACATTAAACCGTCAAAAACGGAGAAATGCCAAATATTGATTTGAGTTTTAATTTAATTGAACTTCATATTTTTGGCACATTTAGGTAAATGCATATCAGAAATTTGATAGTTATTCTTAAATTCATGTTACTCAAATATAAACAATCACTCCTAAGTAACGGTTAAATAATAGTTTGTGCAAATTTCACGTCAGTCATCTTTCCTTCATTTATCTATGTTTACTTAAATACTATAATAAAATGTTCACTGTTTACATCGGTCTTGTGCTATTTTTAGTTATAGCATTTGTTTTATTATTCTAACATGTTTTTCGTATACACCTTTTTGCTGGGCGCTATGTAGTTCAGTTATTAAGAGAGGAAATACATCTTCGATCGTAATTATTTCATTGACTTAAATTTCCATTAAGAATACATCGCGATATTTCTTGTGGTTTCTTTTATAAATCATTGACGAATTTATAAGTAATGTCACGCAAATCGTTAAAGTTTCGATACCCAGAGCTGCTTTAAATATACGAAAGAAAAAAAAAATATTTTTACGAAAATATTGCAAAATTTCTCAGGATGACGACACGCTGCAAATAAAAGTCACTGAACTAAAACCAAAATTTACGTTTCTCGGAAGAAATCTCGATGAAGCACTGAATTTGCAGAAACAACATGAGGACTTATTGCTTAACATTCAGGTAAAACAAAACCTTCGATGGAGATTTATGTTCAGTAATGACCAAAATTAACTCGGTTGCTTCCCATTTTTTTGTTTTTTTAGAATCTTCCAACGCCGCTGGAGGAATTTTATCGAAAGATTCAAGAGAAAATGGCAGCAAAGGAACAACAAAATCCACGATTAATTGAAGACATGGCCGAATCACTGAATCGAGTATGGAGCGATATACAAAAGATCTTGCATGATCGTCGTCTGATAATAAGTTTAAATGTGGCATTTTTCGAACGTTTGGGTGAATGTTATGGCAAAATGAGTTCATTGGAAGTAGCATGTCGTGACACGATGATTCCAATTGAAGTCGACGCGGTGAAGGAATTTTTGGAAAAATTTAAGAATCTCAGAATCGATGTGCTGTCATCAATTATGAATCCACTCACGGTTGGTAATCAATTATTGGAAAAATTAAAGGAAGTCGTTTCTGTTGGTTCATTGGATTCACGTCCTGATAATATTCTTGAAGAATCAAAAAGATCTGTTACGCAAGTGGAAAGTTGGCTTGAAGATTTATCAGATAAAAGAAACAACCTCGAAACTGCTTGGCTCAATCGTAAAATTCAACTCGAGCAATGCCTCATTCTTGCTCAACTCACTAAAGATCTGATAGAACTTGAAAAAATACTCAACAAACAACGCGATGAAGTGCTTAGCACGTTTACGCTTGGTGATTCAAGCAGAAGCGCAGATTTCTTATTACAAGATTATGGAACTTGGAAAATAGATGCAGCGGCATTGCGTGATAAGTCATTAAAAATCACTCGATCAACGGAAGAGGTTGTGAAGCAAGGGAGCTTTACTGGTGATGAAGCTTGTGCGAAAGCTTACAGTGTTCTTGGTAGTTGTACAGAATATCTCGATGAAATTGATTTGCGTGAATCGCTCTTAAGACAATCTAAAAATTTCTTCGTCAAAGCAGAAAGTGTGTTGAAAAAGCTCGATGAGCTTGAAGTAGAATTAAAGAGAATTAGCTTGCGTCCAGGATCACCAAACATCATCCCAGTACATCTTAAGATGATGCAAGAAGTTAGCACTGCTATCAATAGCGTTCTTGAGCTTGGTTATTCAATTATTGATGAAGTTGGTAGAACAAAGCCTGATGCACTCGGTATTAAAGCTGTTGTGGATGAAATTGAAAGTCGAAAGCTCTATCTGGAATCGGCATTTTCAAAAACCAGCGAAAAGCACATCAAAGTATCAGAAGAATTGAACATTTTCCTTCAACAATACAACGATATTTTCTCATGGATTGAACTTCAAAAGCGTGAAAAGATCATCAGCGGATCAATGAACTTTATGGGAAATAATTCTAGTCAAGCCAAAGAATGTCTTAATTTACATCAACAACTCTTGCGGGAGTTAGAGGTAAAATCAAATAATTTAAAAAAACAAAATTCTCAATTAATTTAATTTGTAGGTCAAGAATGAGGAACTCCAGTTTGTGAAGAAAAGATTATTACCATACTTGGAGTATCTTGAAGATTCCCAGCGTAATGACGTGAATGAAAAGATTCAAATGCTGCTTAAAAATTGGAATGATTTAAACAGTTTTGTGTCAGATCGTATTCCCATCATCGAAATCTACTTAAGATTCCATCAAGAGGCTGAACATCTGACAAATCTGTTTAATAACTTCGAGCAAACACTTAAGACGACCGCAAAGTCAAATGATTTTAATTATATCGACACTGTTTGGAATAAGATCCAATTGCAGTTTACGCTTTTAAAAAATGTTGCAAAACATTTTACAATGGAAAAGTCAAAGGTTTGTTCTTGCTTGTCGCTTGCTGTCATTTACTAATCCCAGCGAACATAGATCATCATGGTTGAATCGCTTGTTTTGACACATCAATCATGTGTGATCGTGTTATAAATGCTTTGTCATGCTGCCAACCCAACACCTACGCACTCATAAATTGATTTTTCAACGCTTTTAAGTTTTACTTCGCACTGCTGCTATTCATTTTTCGCCAATATTTATATTATTCCCAAAAAAACAAAAAGTTTCCTCGGAAAATTGATTCATCGAACGACTGAAAATTTATTACCGAAAACTCACACATCGATTTGGTTTTTTTTATGATCTTTCGCGCCGCGGCGCTGTTCGCCTCAAAATATATACAAAATAATTTCTTTGGATGACTGCCAACATTTCCTCAGTCGAAACCTAGATCTGTCCTCTTTCCTCATAATGCTGAGCGGCAGGAGAAATTATAATAATGTAAAGCAACTGTCGCTTTATGCTCTGGCTCGTGCTGTTAGCTGCTTTTAGGCTCGGGAGAGATTTTTTTTCTTTTGTGTTTTCGTGGAAAATCTTTAATTTCTCATTTCCACAAAGAAATAAAAAAAAATCTGCTCGTCAACTGAACGTAGCCAAGCGACACATAATATTTTATTAATATCACATTCTCATTCGGCAATGCTCACATTATATATCTTTCTTTCTATTTTTATGTAACAGGTCGCAGAGCCATATCTACAAGTCGATCGCTCAGCAAAGTGTATCGAGAAAACACTCGACGCGTTTAGTAGTCGTCAGTTGCAGATCAGTGATGTTTGGGAACACTGGAACGTGAGCAAAGAAATAAACGTTATTCTAGAGCAAATCATGGCTGAGAACGTGGAAGTGAGTGGTCATTTGTGGAGAATATTAAATAATTTTTTTTTTCTTAATTCCTTTGAATTTCATGGTGAAAATTAATTAATTTAAGAAAAAAAAATATTTTGGTGCCTAATAAGCTTAGTGAAATCTATTTTTAATTAAAGCAATTTTTTTTTCCTCATCTCATTGTCTTGCAGACACTCACACTGACCGCGAAAATCGAGAAGGAACTTTATCCAATTATTGCGACATCTGAACAGTTGCCCAGTGAATTAATTCGCTTTGTTGGTAGTAAATGGCAAACGGTTCAGAATGAAATTCATGAAGCCGAACGTGATTTGTCTCAGCGAATCGATAAAATCGATAAGCTCGAAGCGAAAGATCAAGTGTCAAATGATAAAATTGTGGAAGTGAAAAATAATTTGAACTCAATCAAGACGAAATTGTTTACAATCGGTGCTGATTACAGTGAATTAGTGGATACAATTTTGGGTTTTTTGAATTCATATCAAGAAGTTTACGAAAGCATTCGCGAATATTTTGCTGCTAAAGATCAACCGCAACCTCTTGCTGATAATGTTGAGAACCTTATACGCGATTATGAAATATTCAAGAGCAATACAATGGAACGTTTTCGTAGCTTATTAGCTCAAAGTGAAAGTGTTATCGATAAGATAAAAATGCAAGAGCCACCAGACGCTAAAGAACATGACACCGATAAGATAATTTCGCTTCTCGAGCGATTGCGCACATATTTCGAAACCAATGCAGCATCTGAGAACTCTGAACTCAAGCGACAATATTTCATTCAAGAGTTCGACAAAATGCTCACCGATCTGAATGAAAATATTAATGACTTGCAGCTCCAATTTAACGACATGCAGGAAAAGTTTGGTGAATCAGCAGCAACCTGCAAAGTCGCTTCACTTTCATTTGAATACTTCGAACGAAATGTCGATGTAAGTACATAAATTTAATCCCTTAATTATCATCCATACATGCATCTCATGATACACAAATCGATTTTTCTGTTATTCTCTCTTTTTCACTAAAATCGCAAATGATTTACTGCGATCTGTCAAAATTTCTTATAAACATTTATAAAGTGCTGTTTTCCTTCTTAAATGTTTGCCATGCGATTTTTCATCTTATGAATTACGCGCACACACCGCCTCTGCTCTACACACAATATCATTGCCCCGCATTTATTTTGAAATATGAATGATCCAGAAACATCAAAATTGTCTCATCATTTTGCTTTGCACGCAATTTTTGTTTTTTTCCTTTTTCTTTCGAGAAAAGATGTTTCGCCAGCCATTAATATATATATTTTTTTTTTGTTTTTGTTTATTATTCCAGCTACTGAATAAACGAATCGAAACTTTCATCAACTCTTACAAAAATAGCACCATCTCGTATCCAGACACGAAGCCATACGTGGACGGCGAACTTGATAAATTACAACGACGATGGAATGATTTCAAGAATAATTCTGACAATTTAAAACGTTCAATGACTTTATCGCAACAATACTTTAACTTATTGGAATCGGTGAGTGACACAAAATAAAATTAATTTTTCATAATTCTTTCAAAACTCTGATGAAACGTGACACAAATTTAATCTTGTTTTAACAACACATGTGCAACATTTATTTGAAAATTGTGTGACACGGGATCAAAGAAATATACTTGCGCAACATAAATTTTCTTAAGACGAACTCATCAAATGCACATAAAATCCTACGTTTGCTTTTTTTTAGTAAGAAAAAATATTTCAACATAAATAAAATGCTTTTCAGGTTGAGACACGCTATCACAAAGCGTACACATTCTTAGTGAACTCGGCGAATATAAAGAAAGAAGAACTGAAATCTTCTGATTCAGCCTTCAAATTAATTGATGAACTTGAGAAATATGTTATTGAGAACAAAGAAATGCAAATGAATGATTTGCGAAAGCTTTCACAATTATCGAAGGATATTTTCGGAATTGACAAGACGGAAAATCTTAATGCTGATAACATTTTCATTTTCCAATCTTTTGAGAAACTTAAGTCCGATATCGTTGATTTGGTGAAAGACTTAAAAGCAAAGGAAGATCCTATCGCAATGATTAATGAAATTGACAAAAGCATTTTGGTCATTGAAAGCTCAGAAGAAGCTACAAAATTAGAAGTCATTCATGAAATTGTGCCAGTTGTAGAAAATGATCCACCAAAGTTCCTTAAATATCTCGAAAGCTCCGAAGTTATGGAAGGAAAAACATTTGTGTTTGAATGTATTGTTCAAGGAACTCCAGAACCTTCCATACAATGGTTAAAATATAATTCGCCAATTTCAAACGGTCCACATTATCAAATATTAAATGAAAATGGCAAATGTCGCCTTGAGATAATATCCGTAACAATGTCTGATGCTGCTGTATATTCATGCATTGCAACAAATCTCGTTGGTACCAGTCAATCAACAGCTAACTTGATTGTCAATCAAATGCCACAGGAAGAAGTTCATCTGTTGCCACCTACGTTCGTCAAGATGTTACAAAATGCATACGCAGATGAACGTTCGTCATTTGAATTTGCTTGTCTTGTTGCCGGCAATCCTTTGCCGACTGTCCAATGGTTCCGAAATGATTTTTGCGTTGACAACGATCCAAGGTACAGTATCACATACAACAACGGAAATGCAATTTTAAAAATTGCTTCGGTGAAAATTGAGGATCAAGGAATTTTTACTGTGAAAGCGAGCAATCAAGTCGGATATAACGAGTGCAGTGCAATTTTAAGTGTCGAAGGTAATTTCATTGCTCTAATTATTTGCTAAAGCTAAAGTAAACATAATTTGAATATACAAAATTATTAACATCACACAGCTGTTGAGCAACATCTAAAGCCACTTATTAAAGTGCCACTGTCTAATGTTGTGACGCAAGCGGGACAGAAATTCAATCTCGAATGTGAAATTGCGGGTCATCCTAGACCTGAAATCATTTGGATGCACAACGGAAGGCAACTTTCCGACCATGACGTCAAAGTGAGTATAAAAAATCGTGATTTGATTTTTCTTCACGCAGTCACTCTCGTTGAAAGTCGTCGTTAAAAAGATTTGTTTGCCAAAGTATGTAGGCCATTTAATTAACTATTAAGTCATGAGAGATGCATATAATGCAAATTAGTAAATGAATTAAAATCTTTGAAGCAAATTTTTTATTTTCTGAGACTTTCACTGTGCGAATTCAGTTATGGTTGGATGATTTTGCAAATGATGTCATTTATTTCTGATTTGAAAACTCAAAGGCAAAAGAAAATTAAAATTAATATAATTAACGCTCGATTTCTACAATCATGACATCATTAATGAATTTAGTGCGATACATTTATACCAGCGCCGAGCAGAAAAAAAAGCCGATTTTACTCGAATACACAAACAAGAGAAGACAGTTACGAGATGATCTTAAAATAGATCAATTTGGTAAACATACCCTACATCAAGACATCATCATAGTGAAAATACTGAAAAGTCCACGCAAATGTATTTTTTCTTTTCTTTTCCTTTGAGTAATCTTTGTATATTTTTTCTCATTTCAGTTGCAATTCGACGACGAAAAAGTAAAGTTGACGATAGCTGAAGCTTTACCGAAAGATTCTGGAATTTACCGCTTGATCGCCAGGAACGTTGTGGGTGAAGCATCAACCGAGTGTTACGTGTCTGTTGAAAGCTACATACCAATTGTGAAGCCATCAGTTCCAGAGACTATTGCACCATCAATTCAACTTCCCTTAAAAGATACTTCGGTATTTGAAGGAAAACCCATTCGACTCGATTGTGTGATTGTTGGCCAACCTGAGCCTGAAGTTATTTGGTTACAAAACAATAAGCCAGTAAAAGAATCAAAAGATATCATCGAGCTCATATTTCAAGGTGACCGTTGCACACTTTACATACACGAGGCCTTTTTAGAGGACGCAGGCGAATATAAAGTCGTTGCCATCAATACAGCTGGCGAAGCGACAAGTGAATGCTGTGTCACAGTTACACCACTAAACATTGCTGAACCCGCTATACGACCACAAACTGAACGTTTGGTACTGAGCGAAATGCCACCAAAATTCGAAAAATTACTTGTCGATATACTCGCAAATGAAGGCGAATCAATTGAATTGGAATGCTGCCTGGCCAATGGAACATTGCCAGAAATTCAATGGTACTTGAATAATAAAGAAATAACTTACAACGATCGCATACAGTCAGTAGCAAAGGATGATGGTACATTGAAATTGATCATTCGCAACGTGTTGCCTGATGACAAAGGTGTTTATACTGTCAAAGCAACAAATTCAACTGGAGTTGCGAAATGTTTTTCACATTTAATTGTGAAATCAACGGCCAATAGTAGTGACACCCAAGTTTTCCAACCAGAACCTGAAGATAAACAAGTTTGTCCTACATTTAAAGAGCTTTTTGCTGATCGATGTGTAAGCTTTGAAGATTCTACGAAATTCGAATGCATTGTTTATGGCAAGCCAACACCAAAAATTCGTTGGTTTTTCAATGATCAGCCTGTTCAAGGTCGTGATTTTCTCGTATCAACAAGTGGCGAGCGACAGGTGTTGACAATACCCAAAGTTTCAAGCCAAACGACCGGCAAAATTTCATGTGTGGCAGAAAATGATGTGGGTAAAGCAACGTGTGTTGCCTTCTTGACATTGAATACAACTGGAATTCCACCGAGTGTTGAAGAGCAATATACAACACAAGAAGACACTTCCGGATCATCATTTGTAACAATGCAAAAGCACATCACAACCTCAACAACAACCAAACAGTCGAGTATTTACGGAAATGGAACTCCATCGCAATCTCAATTCCATTCAACAAGTGAACAAGTGGATTCATCATATAAAAAGATTGGCGATGCTTCACCCGAAATAAGCGAATCGAAGAAGTTTGAAGAATTTAGAGAATCATCGAATGAGCCCCAGCAGACCTTCGCTCAAAAGCTTTTAAATTTTACGAAAAACGACACAACTGACAAGCACGAAAGCATTATCGCAAATTCGGGACAAATTTCAACGGGTAAACCGGTACGACGCAATATTGCACCACGATTTGTGACACCATTGATTGGTAAAATTGTCGATCAGGGTGTTGATGTAATTTTGGAGGGTATCGTTGATGGATATCCAAGTCCAACGATTGAAATTACAAAGAACGATGAAAAGCTGGAAGATATTCCTGGAAAGGTTGAAATTTATTACAATCTTAACAAGGTCAATATTAAGCTGTATGATGTCAGCACGAAAGATGCTGGAAGATATTCAGCTATTGCTAAAAATGATGCTGGATCGGCTACGAGCACTGCAGATTTAGTTGTTAAAAGTAATTTTAATTGCTTCAAAAGTTAATTGATCAAAGTTTTGATTGAATTTTTTTTGCTCTCCAGAATCAATTTTCCCACCAGTCTTTGGACGTCGCCTTCAAGCTCAAGCAGTTAAAAAAGGCGAGCGCGTTATTATGGATGTTGAGATTACTGGAACACCGGAACCACAAATTTCATGGTTCAAGGATGATCAACCGTTAGCGCAAGTCATGTCATCTGAATATCGTTTATCTCAACTTGGAAACTGTCATAAACTGATCATTGAAAATGGTTAATTAATTTATAATAACATAAGATATTGAAAATATTTTAATTACTTTTCTTTTCGTTATTTAGCTACATTGCAAGATTCCGGAAAATATATGGTGAAAGCTATTAATTCTGGTGGCGAAGCACAAAGTATTGCAGATTTTATGGTTTTGGAATCGCAGCCCGATCGAATGGTGGAAATAACAAAAACTGTTGTCTTCAGCGATTTGCCAACCGAGCCATTAAAGGTAAAGTTCCTTGCTAAAATTTCTTATGTTTCCATTCAATTAAATTTCCTTTCTATCAAATTCTTATAAACAAAAAAATATCAATAATAAATGAAAAATAGTCTGACCAAATTGGTCTGCAAAGCATTCCCGAACAAAACGGGTTAACAAAAGAAAATTACACAGCACATCAGGAAAGTACATCTCAAGCTCAATTGGGTAGTTCAACGGAATCAAAAGTTGTAATGGAAACGACACGTACGACATCGGCTACAATGCGACTGGAGCATAAACCAAATTTTCCCGATTTACCTGTGACATTCTCGCAGCGTACACAAACACCGACAATTCCATTGATAAGTGAAGGTACGACAATGGATGCTCGTGCACCGGAAACAAAGAAAAGTGTGAATCTAACGGAAGCAACTCAAAATGAACAATTTATTAAGAAAGAATCGCTACCAACACATGAACCATTGAAAATGCCGGAATTTACTGTTCCAGTTATGCCTGAAGTCGAACCGATAAAGCAAAGTGCTTTGGATTTCTTTGAGAATAATTTAAAAAATCTGCCACCATTAGCTGAGGAAAAATACACGAGATATGAAGATGTGGTGAAGAATAATAAACAATATATGTTTAAACGAAGCGATATTAAGGCAGAATTCAAATCAAAGTTGGATGATGATTTGAGTTATTTGAATTTGAAACCTGAACCGCCACCGGAAATGGGATTCATGCGAAAAATTCAACCCTCACAACCGGAAAAGATAAGCGAGAAGGTTAAAAAGCTTGAAGAAATTCATCAGACAAGCGATACACCATTAAGTGGCACAATCTATCCACAACAGTTTAAGAAGGAAGAAAGATATGAGAAGAAAGAATTTCACTCATCTTCAACTGTGTCAACTTCACCATTTGTTGTGCCTCAAACACAATCTCCACATCCACCGGCAGCTTATATACCTCATATCAATCGCGATCAACTGTTTTCCGATATGAACGCTATGAGAAGTCCATCACCAAAACCATCAACAGAAGCTGTCAATATGGAAAAGTTGTGGACTATGAAGATCAAATCTCCGGAACCATTTTTGCATCAACAGCAAAATTTTACGCATGAACAAAAATCTTCCTTTGTTGCTTATTCATCAAGTCAAACACATCAAACTCAAAAGCATGATTTCGTTCCACCGAAAGAAGTTTTTGTTCCAATTCAACCTTATCCTACAGAAGCAGTTGAAGAGCAACCAAAACCTTCCATCAAGGATACAAAAAGCTTTTTTGAGCAAAGAATTAAAGAAGAAGAACAAAAATCTGTTGCCACTGGACCAAGTGAATTAAAGGCGCCAGGACTTGTGCGACAATTTGCAAAACCAATGGTTCCATTGATACCACTTGATATTGAACCTGGTGCACCACCAGAAATTTGCTATGCTCCAAAGCCAGTTCTGGAACGAAAGCAATCTTACGTTGAGAAAATTGAAAAATCTTTGGAACAAAATATTGCTCGCGAACCTGAAAAGGTTCCACACGGTGCTGTTAGAATTTTACCGCAACAACAAACACCGCAGCGATCAATTACATCGCAATCTCCGCAACGCTTCCAAACCGCACCATCCCCAAAACCTATTTTCCATCAACCAGTTCCCATTCAATCGGAGGTCATGAAACCAGAACCAATCGTACCAGCTCCTCAAGTTCCTTCCCGTCCAATTTACCAAGAGCCAGCTCCTATTGTACATCAATTGGCCCAAGAAGTTCCATATTCTAAACAGCGTCAAACAATGTCAAGCTCCGAATATCGTTCGGAAAACATCGAAATTAAAAAGGAAATTTCAAATGTCGACAATTTGCCCGGATATCGAAGCGTTCAGCCACCAAAATTTAGTGCGCAAGCAAAATCCTCTGAGCCAACACCAGTCGCGCCAGTTCAGTTTGAGATACCGATTCAGAGTTCTAAGCAACAAGAACCGGTTAAACTGCCTGAACCTTTTAAAGCAACGACATTTGTACCAAAGGTGGAACCACCAAAGGACATCCCGAAGCCTCAACAACAATTCGCACCACAGCCACCAACTGTTATGCGACAAGTTCCGATTGTCCAGTCGCCAGCTCAACAACAACCATCTTTTATGCGACAAGTTCCGATTGTCCAGTCGCCAGCTCCACAGCAATTTGCGCCACAACCGCCATCTGTTATGCGACAAGTTCCGATTGTTCAATCGCCAGTTCCACAGCAATTTGTTCAGCATCAAATGAAACCAACAGTTAAACCAAAACCAAAGTTCGGAGAATTTGTATCGGAAAGTCATGAGACTCACAGCTTGTATAAGAATTTCGTAAGATCTGAAGAGAGTACACACTCGACAGAATCTTATTTCCAAAAAATCGAATCACCTAAGTTGATTCAGCAGCCGCAGCAACCGCAGCAACAATTCAAGAAACAAGAACCACCAAAACAATATATACAACCACCTAATACCCAACAGGTTCGCAAAAAACCTTATCCCGATGTGATGCTTTAGATGTTTCTTAGCAACAGTTTTCCCCAATTTATTTATTACAATTTATTTGGTTTTCTTTTGAAAATACACAAATAATTTGCCTTTTTACTACTAATCGACCAGAAATATTTAATTTGTTTTCTAATGACGCAGCAAATGATTCGATCATGAATTAATAAAAAGAAAAAAAAATATCTTTTTTTGAAATTTGCTTCCAGTTGATAGTTTTTTTTTTTGACTGTCATCAGATTTTTTATCACAAATCGATTTTGAAGTTTATAGAATAGAACTAATACAGATTTTTGCAGAATACATATCCAGACAGATACATTTAAAATTTCATTTTCCTTAATATTCCTAACGATTTTCCTATAATTACTTTTTTTTTTCTTTCTTGTGAAAACATCAATTCACATTCACAATACAAAATGTGTGAAATTTTATTTTGCTTGATTTTGTTTTTACTTTTCGCTTTTCTCGATTGTGCTAAAAATAAATTTTTATATTTTGATGCTTCTTTTTGCTACGAGATTTGAAAAGTTTTTCTAAAACGAATATTTTATTTTAAATCTATCATAGGAACAAAAAACCACACAAATGATGAAGAACATTTCAATGACTTCGAAGCAAATTAAAATTAACGAGGAGCCAGCTTTCGAGCCGACTGTTTACTCAACGCCACAACGCACTAAAATCGCACCACCACCTAGTCCATCGAAATTCATTAAGGGAGAATTTCGTGGCAGCGACTATGAGAGCGATTATGATTCCAAGATTCAAACAATCTGGAGACCGCAAAGTGCACAATCTGATAAGGTTTACAAGCCAGTAACTCCCAATCTTATTCAAACCCCGCATAGCGTTTCTAGTTATATTCAAAGTCCACCAGCGCCGTCGTCATTCGACAACCCTCCACAGTTTTCGGGACCACCGCGGCCAAAATTTGAGCCAATTGAAAAACCTAAATCAGTCCAGCATCAAACAAAGAAAGTTGATCAGAAACAACAGAAAGTCTTTAAGCCGACTCCAGTCACACCAGCGAGCTTCAACAATACTAGTCATCAAACGAATGAATCGAAAAGTTATTATTACACAACTGGACCACAAACGACTACTTATTATACAGGTATAGCTGGACAACCCGTTCACAGTGCAATTGCTCATGAAACATCAAATACAATGCACATGAAAGAATCAACGGAGAAAAGTCATCGCGTTGTTAATATCACACAAACTAGAAGAGTTTTCTCATTAGATGACTCAAAGAAGGAAGAAAAATTGGAGCCTTTCCCATATTCACCCGATGCACAAGTTTATCATTATAAGCCGACACGAGTTCCGCCACCACCCACACCAACAAAATTCATACGTGGCGAATTTCGCGAAAGTGATTATGACAGTGAAATAGAAGGCACAAGAATTCGTCCAGTTTGGACACCAAATCCATCAGACAGTGAAGATCTTCACTATCGACGTGTTCGCCCACCATCAAGTCGCTCATCGAGTGTCCCGCGTAGCTATGAACGAATTATGACTCCAATGGAATTTGATACAGGACCCGTTATAATGCCAACTAAAATCAAAATTGAATCGCCATCACTTAAAACACCACAGCAATATTTCACATCGAATTTATATCGCGATCAAGCCAAAACTCAAACGTTAGATCGTTTCTCGAGTAAAAAGTATCAAACGTCAAATGTTACAAGAGACGACATAAACATACAAACAAGTTATGCCCCAAAATCAAAGCCGACACTTGTAGACCATGCAAGTCATCAAATCAGTAGCATGAATACAGCATTTAAGAGCAAAGCCCATCAATTTATGCATGATGTCATTACTGATGTTGGTCAGCAAAAGCAACAAAAACCAATCTTAAAGAAGGCTTCTAGTGTCAATGAAGGCTCAGGTGCACAAGCCTATCGTGAGGAATCGCGAGTTTCACAATATGGTGAGTCAAGAAAATATTTTCCTTTTTGTTTTATTTTATTATTTTCGTTTTTTGTTTTATTTTTGTTGGATTTTGTTTCCTCATTTTCGAAAAAAAAAAAAAAAAAAAAAAATTCAAAACCTTATGAGAAAAAATCGAAAAATATTTTTCCGAATGAATTTCTTAAAGTTCTTTGTCCATTTTTTGGCTTTTCATTATCGAAATTTTCACATTTTTGTCTATTCCACATTTTCAATGTTTGTCATTTTAAAGGAACAAAACATGTCGATCCTGATACTGGCATAATTTATTTTAAATACGATTTTGGATATGAATTTGGTATAATTTTTCCCGGTGAGGGAAAGAAAATTGTCGGTGGCATTCGTAATAAAAGCCAACAACAAGAAAAGCGTGTTATACCACCACGAGCTACTGATATTGAAGTGCCTGTAATTCATGAGAAATCAAATGGACGAGCTAGTGTCGTTAGCTTTGGCACGACCACGCCAATTGAGTTTGAGAAACTTGACAAATCCAAGAAGCGTTATAGTTTACCAACATCTAATTATTATGATCGACCGAAATCTGGAATGTTCCAGACATCAGGTACAACTCATTCACTTCGTTTAAATGTTGTTGACGTTCATTTGTGTTTTAACAAAACTTTATGATTGAAGCTTTTAAAAAAAAATACATTACAATTTATGCAGTTATATTAACAGTTTGTGTGTCTCTGAAAGTTTTTTTTAATAAGTTTTATGTGTGTTGCTTGCATAACAAAACGCATTTGATGTAAGTATTTCGGAGGTTGTGCAATCTTGATTTGATAGAATATTTTTAATTAATTTTTTAATTATTTCAGATTATTCGACGAATAATTATGATCGTTCCGGTTCAAGTACTCCAGCTCCAATTGTCAATCCTCAGAAACAAGCTCCACCAAAGCATCCACCAATGTTTATAACTGTAAAAAAAATTATAAAATTAAAAATTCAATTAAAAAACTTATAAAAATATTAAATTTTAGCCATTGAAAGATATTGCCGTTGTCAGTGGCCAAACAGCAAGATTCGAATGTATTGTTCAATGTGAACCACATCCGTCAGTGTTGTGGATCAAGAACGGACAGATTATTGAAAGCAACTATAAATATCAAATCGAATATAGAAATGGCGTTTGTCGTTTAACAATTCCGCAATCTTATCCAGGTGACACGACTTAATTTTTCATGAAAAGTTATCTTATATAATACAAAAATAATTATTCTTTTTAAAGATGATGCCGGAACTTATGAATGTATTGCTCAAAATCAACTCGGAAAGGATTCAACGAAAGCTATGCTGATGGTCCCTGGAGACAAACGTGGCATTCGAAGATTTTAATAGCATATTTAACAAATATATTTAACACATCTTTCTTTATTTTTCACTCAACAGTTGACAAAAGAAACTCAAATTAATTGTTTTATTTTTATTTTAAAATTGAAAAACTCTTTTAACAAAACGAATGAAGGAAAACGTCATAATGAAAATGTGAAAAAAATTAACGTCAAATATTATAACGCTTTAATAAAAGAAATCAATTTTCTGTTTGCAAGTTAAAAGCTCAAATTTTCATTTTGAATTTGGGATTCTTCAGATTTTCCAATATGCTTTGAAGTTCAACAATTTTTCACGGTTTTTCATGAAAACTTGACAAAGAAATTCTGAAAAACTTTTATTCGAAAATTTTCCGAGCGTTTTTTCAAACTTTTTCTGCTTTGTCGACTCTAAGAAATAAAATTTTCCGAAAGTTTGTGATTTTCTCATGCAACAACACTCAACAAACACAAAGAAAGAAATTTTGAACGTGTGCCAAATGATTTGAGGAATTCCCACAACTACAATAAACGAAAATTTGTTTGGGAATTTCCTCTCGGAAAAAGAAAACTCATCGGTTTGTATTCAAAAAATAATTGGATCTTCGTCGTTTTCATTCGGTTGTAAACAAATCCACGATCTTTGACGATCTCGAAAGCATCTCTGAGTCGATTTGGAGTTTCTCTGAAAAATTCACGAATATTTTTGAGCCAAAAATTCTTCAGTGCCGATTGTGAAAATTCTTTGTCGTGTCGGAAAGAGGAATTTCCTCAAATTTTAAAAATAAATGTAAACAAATTTCGTGCCAAGTGGCGTTAAACATTAATGTAGGTTGATGCTCGACCAAACATGCTTTATTTATGTTTATTTACCTTTTCGTGCGAATAAATCAAAATGATTTTTAAACATTTTGATATTTTTGTTACGTTGTCAAAACAGTTTGTTATAGTTTGGGGTAGGTTATGGTTAATTGAATGTGGGTCGTTGCTTCTGCGTGCCAGAATTCCTATAAAATATAATAACTTTTCTTATTTATGGATTGTGATTTCAAAATTTAAATGCGTTTTCTTATTCCTGCAAAAATAATCCTCTGTAATAAATATCATTAGGTCTGCACATTCTCAATGTTTTATTTGTAATAAATTTCAAATAAAATGAAAATAAATACCAAAGTGACTTTAAACATTCACTTAAAATGTTAAAACATCAGCTGATATATCACGTCGGTCATATATTGAACGAAAAACTAAATTAAGTAAAAAGGGAAATATATAAACAGCAATAGGTCGAGTCATTGTCCTTCCGGCGGCATCATGTCTACAACGAATATCATGCATAAACATGTTTATATATAGATTGTCTACAGCACTTTTCGTCGGTTGAACAATTTTCTACAAATGAAAATTTCCCTGCGCTGCTGCTGTCCTCTTAAGAAAATGCGATGAAGTTTGAACACTTTTCACGAGCTTTCAAATTGAATGAAATATCAGTTAATTGAAATATTTTTCTGAAGGCACCTGAATAATTATATTGTCCTTCTTCATTTTTAAGTGAGTTCAGTTAATTTTTCTTTTGCAATTGACAAAAATAATTTTCCTGTGAAATTTTATGAGAGCTTATTTTTGTAAATTCAGAAAATATATCACATCTTGTGCAGAAAACAGATGGTCACCCTACAATATTTGCGATTTTAAAGAATAAAGCCAATTAAAATCATGCACAAGGCAATTTTCATAAAATTACTTGGTGTGTCATCATGTAATTCTTTAAACTTAATTAAGTATTTTCAAAAATAATTTTTATTGAGTTAGTGAAATAATGAAATATTATTTTAGTTGATTGTCTTAAAAGGAAAATTTGTTTTCACAGACTTGTCATTTTCACTGATCAGATCAGATTTTTTCTTATAAAATGTGACATCACATGTTTTCCAAACATTTCGTTTTGGCTCTTGATCTCACGATAACGTGTGCATGTGATTAAAAGTTTTGCGGTTTGGACAATTTTAATTCAAATTGTGAAAATGAAAATTTGAAAGTGAAATAATTTGCACGACTTTTATATGTCAGTTTTAAATAAATTTAATGAGAGGATTAACTAAGTAGATAGAATACTATGAAAGCAAGTCGCAACAAGCTTAATTTATTCACATAGCTACTCATGCATGACATATATCAAACGTGTTATTTATTTATTTTTTGTACTGTTTTTCTGTTGACTCATTTCTTCGAGAAATTTTCCTTAATCCCTGATGCTCTATGATATTCTCTGTCGAATAACGTTTCTTTAACTTTAAACATTGCAATGATTTTTCGCTAACGATGTTTTTTTTGCAATAAAACTCAAATATGTAGAGTGTGAAAATAGATATTTTCGAGTTTTGTTCTATAAATAGTTTATAAATTTTTCCATGGAGAAATTTCTTTTTTATTCTTCGATTCACTGATTTTTGCCGTTGTTCGAACGATTGAGACTTTCAACTGTTCACAAAATATGTGAATGCTTCCAATAAGATTTTATTTTCTCAGCATTCCAATGCATCGCTCGGCAATGGAATTTAATTTTTCGCTTTGTCTGCAAAAATCGTCTTCTCCACTTGAAATTATAATCTTGCTGAAGATTTTCCTTTATTGGGACATAAATATTTGCTTCAATGTGATGGAAAACACATTGAAACGATAGCAATTTATTTGCACTTAATGATGAATGCAAATGAATCATAATTCTACTAATGTAGAATTCATCACTCGAGATGACTGTTCATATGAAATAATTAACCATTGTGACATTTGTCATAAAACATTTTCCTATACAGACTTGCAAGTGGCTGTGATTTGATCATAAGGAAAAAAAAATTAAAAATAGAACATCAGAGTTTGACACTTAAATACACGGTTGCCAAATGAAAATTGCTTTCAGTCTATTTCTATGTACGCTACTGACTCATGTTGAAAAATATAAATTTGTCATTTTCAGGAAAATTCGTTTTCGCTCATTGAATTCATTCTTTATGGAATTTTCAACAAAAATATTAATTTGGGGGACAAGTTATTTACAAATTTTAAGAATTATCATTTAAATTTGTTCCTTATAAATAGAGAACTCCCACTAGCCAGACTCTAGACTCTAGGAAAGAAATAGTTAAATAACTTTAAGAAAAAAATTCCAGTCAAAAGCTAATAGTTTTCTCATACAACATTTGAAGGCCGGGTTCGTAAATTTTAAGTTATCTTCATAAGCCAAGAATTTTCTTTTAGGAGTTTGGCATCTGAAAAGAGCCATAGGTTGCACTTTAGGTTTTTCCTTGAATCCCCAGTGAATCCCAAAAAAAATATTATTCAAAAGACAACTCACTTTATAAATAAAAATAACAACAAATTTTTAGATTTTCTTTGAAAAACTCTTCTCGTCGTGTGTTATAAAGAAATATTTTTTTTCCTGCTGAATTCATTGTCGCTATCAAATTTTTACAGCTTTCTGTAAGTTTGATGATCTATAAAATTTGAAATTTGTTTTTGTTTTCTACGAACAACTGGCTCCTATTGTTTCATTCAATTCAGTGACAACGAGCCAAGTAATTTGTGTGGCCTGTGACTGAATGAATTTCAGACTCGAATGTATTTAAAACACTCTGAATCAAATATCGAATTAAACTCTTCAGAGCCGCAATGAAATATTTTCTGTGTTTATATTGCTCAATTCAGCACAAATTTAGCGCATCTGCTTGAAAGAAAACAACAAAAATAATTCGCTGATTTTGTTGCGTTTGTGCTAAATAGTTTGCTACAACAAAACACGAAAACTGATTTTTATTTTTAGAAGAAAATTTTTCTGCTGCCGCCGCTTGATCCTCGACATTTTGATTTCTGTTTGATAATATTCAGGCTTCATTTATTAAGGCAGAAAATTTTGTGAATCTGTAAATTTGATAGATATCATGGATGAATGCTGAGTACTTTTGAGAGGTCTACTTGTGAAAATTGTTTATATTTTGTTGTATATGTTTGTTGTGAATTGGCATTTTGTCGAAATCGATCGATTTCATTCAGAAATATAAACACATATTTTGCACATCTGCTAAGGTTGTAGCGATTGGAAAGTCAGATGTTGATGTCAGCGTTAAAAAATGAAATCCGTAAATATTTTCATTTTGTCATTTCCTAAAATGAGTCTCATCATTCTAAAATTAAAAACTAAACCGAGACAATTATTTCATAGTTAGATTTTCATTATTCATCAATTTGGTGACTAAAAATATTCAAAATATTTCAAATTCTTAAAATAAATTCCACTGAAATCATTCTAATGACTTTTAACAATTGTTTGCGAGACTGATTCATAGAAAAAAAAAAAACACCTTTTGAAAAGATATTTTTAATTTTCCAAAGCAACTTTAAAGAGAAGTTTCGTTTTCTCACGTATTACGTCGCATATTATAAATAGCATCCTTAATACTTCATTTTGATAAATATTTTCACTCCGCTTTATTGCCACCAAGATCTTCTCAATTATTAAATTTTATTCAACACCTCAAGATATTTCTTCTTATTATTTTATTTGCGCGCTGCGGTGAGAATATCGAAAACATGTTCACTTCACTGCATGAATGGCAAATCTTAAGCAAATCGAACGCCACCACTGTATGGCAATGTCTCAGAAGCAGCAGTAGAAACAACCGTGTGGGATTCATATTTTTCATTCCATATATTTTTATCATCTTGATTCATCACGAAGTGTATTTTTAAAGAAAATTAATGCACCTTAATTGAAATGTTTCAAAGATTTTCAACCTGAGAATTTTTTTTTTTAATTTCAAATGTTTCATTTTTTTTCGCTTCTTTCTTTTTTGTTTTAGCAACGTCAAATCATACCGAGCACAACGTGAAGGAGCTGGAAACTTCAATCATAAATACCACGCAAATTTGGGAAACGACCGTTACGTCCTATCACCTTCTGGAACCAATCGGTAAGGAAATTTATCTCTCTAGCAAGTTTTCATCGTCTCATCACCCCACACAAACATTCTCACAAACATTCCTACATACATACATATACACAATGCCACCTGCAAACTTTTTCGATGTTTCTTTTCTCACCTCTCGTTGATTTGTGTGTGCCGGGAGCTTTCAAATGAATTAAATTGCGAAATTTTTTGTATTCTTTTTTGCCAATTCAATTATTTGAATTTTCCCTTCTTTCATATCTGTTATCGTTACCGACATAAACAGCCTCACTCACTTTACTTTGAAATATTTTAATTTATTGAATTTTTTTGAGAAGAAAATTCTTTATGAAACTGCATGCATATGAAATCATTGTGGATATTAATAAAATTTCCTCATCATCATCATCCGAACAAAAAAAAAAAAAAATGTAAACTTAACCTAACCACTCATACAACATACGGGAATGGAGCCATAAAACATAATCAAATTAGCTTTTCGATTAATTCAAGTTTACCACTTTTCTCATCATAATTTCCAATAACTTTGTTCTTTGTTTACAGCCAAAAAAGATGGCAACAAAGTGTAATTCCACTTGTAAATATTTCGTAGATACCAAAACCTAGATGGTAGATTGGGATGCAAGCTTGTTTTCCACACAATGATGCGAGCAAGTGTCTGTTATAACATTGGAAAAGCAAATAATGTAAATATTTATTTAAGTAAGAATATTTTTTTTCTCTCTCCTTTCACTTCTTTTGAATGTTGTTAAAAAGCACATTTATTATAATATTGGACTGAAACGCAAAAAGGCAAAAAAAAGAAAGAAATAATAATAATAATAAAGAATTAAATCCAGTGGGTTTGTTTAAATTGATATTTTCAGCTTTTTTTTCTAACTCTCTCTCTCTCTCGCTCTACTCAAATGAATGACTAACGAAAATTTGTTATGGTTTGATGGCGATAGAAGATTATTGTAGGATTCAAGAAAAAGAAATGCACAATTGTGGTAATGAGAATAATTGAATTTTAATTATGAAATAAAATAAAAATGTACCGGAACACTGAAATTCTTGATTCTGAGCTATAAATGATGAAGTTTTCTGTTCGGTCGAGCACTGTTTTGAGTGACCACAAGCAACATTTCTAGCTATGTTTTCGCACTAGAATTGGGAGTGCAAGCGATCTCTGGATGTTTTAAGAAGATCTCATCTCTCCCCCGCACGATCAGGCAAGCGTTGAATCACGCAAAATCATGTAGCGGGGCCTACACAAAATTCCCGCGTATCTTCGTGGCTGAAATATTTTTCCCATTTGTCGTTGTATTGGTGGAATTTTCACAATTTTCTTATCTGTACGCAGCGAGTTATTCACTGTCACTTCGAAGTAGCAACATTTTTTCTATACGATTTTCACGATCGCGCAGAGTATGAGCTTACTTGAGCGTGAGTGTGTTACTTAATTTTAGATATGTCTTCACAACACCGAACGGGAAAAGTGTCGTGTCGGCTGAAATGTTGTGAAAATTATTTTTCCCGATGTTGTTGCTGTAGTTTTCGGATGATTTGCGTGATGTTTGCAAAAACCAGTGGCAGCGATTATAATAATTTAATTACTAGCGATCAATTTTCATCAACTGCCACTGATGAAAAATGCTCCTTCGTTTCGTTGAAATGTGAAAATTTGTGTAAAGAAATGTCCTAAAAATAGAAAATAAAAGTTATTTTTGGCAATCGTCAAAAGCCGAAGCCCACATTTTGCCAATTTTCCAACATTACGATCGATGTGCGATCGCATTCGAAGTCAGTTTAGTGCCATTCTTCGCTCGCTTAACATTAAAATCCCAACGTCTTGAAATTCGCGGTGCTCCCAGCCTGCTCATTTCATTTCAAAAGCCGCGCAAAGAGGCAGAAAATATTTTTTACTCCCGAAAAAATATAAAAAAAGAATTTAAATTAATCGCTGAAAAAAAAACTAGTGCTAAAAATAGAAATTAATCAATAACTGCAAGGAATTTAATTTTTTTTTAATAATCGAAAGTAGATAGCAAAGAAGGAAATTGAGTGATATCAATTAATTCGTGATAAATTATTGGATGAGATCTTGTATGATAAAAAAAGAAAGAGTTATATAATTTCGAGCAAAAAGAAGTAAAAAAAATAATCCGATTTTTTGTCGAAAAGCTCAAGAAACAAATTCGAAGCTCTGAAGAAAAAAAAAAAAGTTTAACAGTGTGGTGGTTTTTTTTATATTGAACTTCATCAGATCTAATTAAATATTGCATAATCAAATTATTGTTATCATTTTGCTACTCGAGTCTTCCTATCTAAAACCAAGAAAAATATCCGATTTGCAAATTTTGCTATTTGGGATAAAAATTCATGTGGAATTGAAATAGAATCAATTAAAATGCAGCGTAATCAGCAGCAAAACCAGCAAAAGCAATTTTCCTCCTCGCAGGAAGTTGTTCAACAACAAACTCAACAACAATTTTCAACCCAACAACGCGTCGAGCAATCGTTCACACGCCAAGTTACCCAACAAACCCAGCAAAGAGGTTAGTTACGAAAATAAAAAATAAAATGTGCGTTGGATTCGATCGAAAGTGATTTCAGTGGAATGAAAGTCTGAAGGAAAAAAATAAGTGTCGATTGCATTTCATGTTGACCTGTTTCCTGATCTCATGCAAATGCTACTCATGCAGATAATGAAATATATTTTTCCAGTGCAGGCGAAAAAAAAGAAAAATGCAAAAAATGTTTAATAAAGTGAAGAAAAAATATTCGAAGCAGATTGAAAGAAATTAAGTTTCTGGAGATGTTCAATTCCATTTGTATTGCTGTCATAATTTTTTTTAAGATTCCTTGAAGCACGAAAAGTTGGCTTTGAACCTGGATTAAAAGACAATTTTAAGTGCAAGGACAATCCAAATGAACGTTTGAATGTCTCCCGATTCCATCATTTCCTCATTTTCTATCTTCAAATTGGCAGAAGAAAAATTTCTTTAATATTATGAAATAAAATGCATCACTTGAAATATTCATTTTCTTAACTGATCGAATTCCAAAATGTGAATGACGACCGTTGGTTCCAAAGCGATTCAACGTAATGTGATACTACTGGCGACTTCGGCTCATAATCGTGTCAATAAAATGCTAAAAATAAAAGAAAATATCTTGAAACTGTGCCAGGAGTGTACACATTGAAAAACATACACATGCACACACAAATACTGGGTGACTCGCACAAATATCGCTAAAGAAAATATCACCCACATAATTTCTCCAATTTTTCTAAAAATGAGATGAAAACATTTCCCATTTCTAAATAAAAAAATATTTTCATGCCAGTGGCGTAGGAAAGTGAAAGAAAACATTTCGTGATTAATTTTAATCATTTCCTCCCATAAATTAAAAGCTTTGAAAGGCAAAATAGTCTTTAATCATTCTCTGCTATGTCACTGGCGTTGACATTTGTTTGACATATTTATGATGTGAAATAAAACGTCGTTTCTTCTTCTTATTTCTTTTCTTATTCCAATGCAAAATTAAAATCTAGTTCAACATGGTGGTTACATTCAGCAAATCGCTGCACCAACAACCCCTAACAATACACCATCCGCTTTGAATCAACCGGCTGCATCAACATCAAATTTTGCGCCGCCAATTTTTGAGCAAATCTTCAAGAATGCTCGCTTTGCGCAGGGTGGTAATGCTGTGTTTGAAGGCAAATTAAAGGGAACTCCCATGCCGGAAGTTTCATGGACGCGCAAGGGTGCTCCATTGTTTGATTCAGATAAATTTCGCATGACATATAACCAAACAACAGGCGATGTCACATTGACAATCAATCAAATTGGACCTGGTGATGAAGGCGAATATACTTGCCGTGCACGTAATGCTGTCGGTGAAGCAATCTGTTCAGTCTTTATTCAACCCGAAGGCTTTCAAACTCCTAAATTTCAACAAATGAAGAAGGAAGTTATTCAATCAACACAGCAACAAATTCAACAACAACAGCAACAGCGGTTATATCAACAACAAACAACGTCTACCAACAAGATCCAAACGACAAATGGATTCTCATACAATTCTGTTGAGGAAGAATTCAAAGTCGATACATTTGAATATCGATTGTTGCGTGAAGTTAGCTTCCGCGAACAAATCACACATCGTTATGCTGGTGAACAGGATACGCAACTGTCAACTGTTATTGATCGCGCATTAGGTCCCGTGGCACCACCATTAATTCAGGTGAAACCACGCAATTCAAAACTGATCGAAGGATCGGATGCAACATTTGCAATGAAAGTTGTATCTAATCCACGGCCACGTATTAGCTGGTTCCATAATGGCCACCGAGTCATACCATCAGATGCAAAGCATGAAACTACTTACTCAAACAATCAAGCTACTCTTCGCATTAAAAATGCTTCTGCATCGGACTCTGGTCATTATACGATTTTGGCTGAAAATACGCAAGGCTGTGTTGTATCATCGGCTGTTTTGGCAATTGAACCTGCACAGGAAATTCGTGCATTCGCTCCCGCAGTTGACACATATGCTGAAACAAATGAAACCGCAAAAGCTCTCGCACCAACGTTCATTCGTGTTTTCCAAGATCGTGAAACACAAGAAGGTAAAATGACTCGCTTTGACTGTCGCGTCACTGGCCGTCCATATCCGGAAGTTACATGGTATATCAACCAGGTTCCAATTAATGATGATGCTACTCATAAAATTCTCGTCAATGAATCTGGTAATCATTCGCTTATGATTACAAATGTAAGTCGTTATGACGGCGGTGTTGTTACTTGCGTTGCACGCAATAAATCAGGTGAAGTTGCTACACAATCAAATCTGATTGTTCTTGAAAAAGAACAAGTTGTTGCACCCAAATTCGTTGAACGTTTTACTACTGTTAATGTACGCGAGGGCGAACCAGTTCGTTTGAATGCTCGTGCTGTTGGAACACCTGTTCCGAGAATCACTTGGCAAAAAGACGGCGCTCAAGTTGTTCCGAATGATAACGTGTATATTGGTGTTGATGGTGGCGCTACTGCTTTGGATATTCCACAAGCTATGGCAAGCGACGCTGGATGGTATCAATGTACTGCACAAAATGTTGCCGGCTCAACAGCAACTCGAGCAAGGTTGTTTGTTGAAACAGCAAAGCAACAAACTGCTGAACAACGTAGAATCAATTTCCCCAAACCAACCAGAGTTATTGAACCAGAGTGAGTAGAATCTTTTAATATATATAAATAAGGTCATGAAAAAGCTCGCATCAGAAGCAAAATGGAGCTTTCGAATAAAAAAAGAAAATCTGACAACGTTTAGAAACTTAAACTTTTTCTTAATTTATTATATTCTTAATTGAAAGCTGTTCATTATTCTAATTACAATTTATTTAATTTTATTTTAATGTGTTTGAAACAGACCCGCACTGGAACCAGAAATTATCTACTTACGCCACGTTGAACGTGCAAAGCCTCATAGTGCTCCTATGGAAGAAGATCGAGTTTATCCTCCACCACAATTTATTGTCCCACTTCGCGATGTTAATCAAATTGAAGGCGGAAAAGTTCATTTTGAAGCAAGAATTGAACCAGTTGGAGATCCTACGATGAAAGTTGAATGGTTCCTCAATGGCAATATTGTTGTTGCAAGTATGTTATTTCTTAAAGAAAAATAAACCGAAGATCAAAATACTAACAAACATATATTATAATAACTTAGGCTCACGCGCAAACAGCACTTTCCAGTTTGGATTCATTGCTTTGGACTTAATCAGCATCATTATTGAAGACAGCGGAGAATACATTTGTCGTGTTTCTAGTGCCACTGGTGTTGCTGAGTCACGTGCAATTTTGCGTGTTTCTCAGAAACCAGCGATTGAAAAGTCAACTCAACACCCAACAAGTCTTGAATATATTCAACATTTGGAGGATTACTCAAAATATCAACGTTCTGAGAGTATTGAAGAAACTAGTACTCAATTGCCACAATTCATTCGCCCATTGCAAGATTTGGGTGCAATTGAAGAAGGCAAGAATGCTCATTTTGAAGCCCAACTTACCCCAGTTAGCGATCCAACAATGCGCGTTGAATGGTACAAAGACGGACGTGCGATCACAGCTAGCTCGAGAATCACTGCTATCTTCAACTTCGGCTATGTCTCCCTTAATATTATGCATCTACGGGCTGAAGATTCTGGTTCTTATGTCGTGAGAGCTGTGAATCGCATTGGAGAAGCTTTAAGTACATCGAATATTAGAATTATCACAAAGGAAACCGTTACTGGGGATCTGGGAATTTCTGAACAACAACGTCATATTCAAAAATGTGAACAATTGGAAGCATATCAACAATATCAAAACATGAAATTTGTTGAAGAAACACCTGAATCTGTTATGCGTCCAGAATTTAAAAACCCTATCAAGGACCAAATCAACATCCGTGAAGGTGGATTTGCTCATTTCGAAGCTCGTTTGGAACCCGTTGGTGATTCAACATTACGAGTAGAATGGTTGAAGGATGGAAAAGTTGTTGAAGCTAGTTCGAGAATTACATCATTCTTTAACTTTGGTTATGTTGCTCTTACAATCAAGCAAGTCACTGTGCATGATGTTGGCACATATACTTGTAGAGCAATCAATGCTTTGGGTGAGGCCCAAACAACTGCTAAACTTACAGTCATTACAAAGCAGGACATCATTGTTGAATCACAACATCAGTTAGGCTTAGAAAAGATTCAACAACTTGAAGATTCAGCTCGATACACTAGAACAGCAATTACACATGAAAAGCAAAGAGAACAAGAAGAAATTCTTATGAATATTAAACCACGATTCTTGGGACCATTAAAAGGAACTACTAAGATTATTGAAGGACAGCGTGCACACTTTGAAGTTAGAGTTGAACCGCAAAGTGATCTCTCAATGCAAATTGAGTGGTATCACAATGGTCAACCTATAATGCCGGCAAATAGAATTCAGACATATCAAGATTTTGGATATGTAGCTTTGGATATTTTGGGAGTACGTGGCGAAGATGCTGGCACTTATACCGTCGTTGCACGTAACAATTTGGGAGAAGCTCAAATAAACACTACAATGTTGGTGGAAAGTAAGAAAGAATGATACATTTTTTAATGACCAAGTAGATGCCTATGAATATCCAACTAACGCTAACCACAATAATCTTATTATTATTATTATTTTTATTATTTAAAACTGCGCTAAAAAACTCGCTTTCCTTAACATGCAATAAAGAGCAGAAATCTATAACAAATATTAAATATATATTACAGCTCGTTCAAGCATTGACACCTCTACTTTGCATCGCGGAACCTACGAAAAAACTCAACGCATGGAAGACTCGAAATTCGTTGAGCCACAATATAATATCGAAGAAATTTGCCGTGCCAAACCTAGTTTTACGACTCCTCTATCAGACCCTCAGCCTGTTTATGAGGGAAGAAATATTCATCTTGAATGCAAATTGGAACCAGTTAATGATCCAACAATGCGTGTAGAATGGTTCCAAAATGGTCGTCCAATTACTATCGGATCACGTTTCCGTACTTATTATGACTTTGGTTTTGTTGCTATTGACATAATTCATGCATCGACATTGGATTCTGGAGAATATACTGTACGCGCAACAAATCAACTTGGATCCGCTCATACATCGGCTTGCGTTCGCGTTATTGGACAACGGGATATCGTCACTGAAACCCAAAATGGAATGTCAATGGAACAAATTCAGTATCTTGAAGATGCATCACGCCATCTTCGCGATACATCAGAAGATGTTAATGTCATTCAAGCTCCAACTTTCACACGACCATTGCACAATATTGAAACCATTGAAGGAACAAATGTTCATTTGGAATGTCGTTTACAACCAGTTAGTGATCCTTTCATGCGAGTTGATTGGTTTGTTAATGGTGTCCCAGTTAAAACAGGACATCGCTTTAGACCAGCTCATGAATTCGATTATGTTGCCCTTGATCTTTTGGGTGTTTATGCATCAGATTCAGGAGTTTACACTTGTCAAGCTCGCAACCAACTTGGTGAAGCTGTTACATCTTGCTCTGTGAAAATCATTGCTAAGAAGGACTTGATTTTGGATTCTCAATATCCAGCAGGTTTGGAAAAGATTCAATACTTGGAGGACTCTTCACGCTATCAACGCAATGAATATGTTGATGAAATTGTCAACATCAAACCACGTTTCCTTACAAAACCAAAGAACTTAGAAAATACCAAGGAAGGTCAACATGCTCATTTTGAATGTAAACTTGAACCAGTTACAGATCCAAATTTGAAAGTTGAATGGTACAAAAATGGTCGTCCAGTTACTGTTGGACATCGTTTCCGCCCAATTCATGATTTTGGTTATGTTGCTCTCGATATTGTTGATCTTATTGCAGAAGATACTGCAACATACACATGTCGTGCAGTCAATTTGATTGGCTCTGATGAGATCACTTGCAATTTGGTTTGCAAAGGTGGAGCACAAATTTTAACAACAACACAAAATGAATGTGGAATGGAACAAATTCAATACTTGGAAGACAAATCAAGATATCAGCGTCATGATGAGATTGAAGAAATTTCAAAGCAAGCACCCATCTTTACAACATCCCTTAAGAATGTAGAAATTCGTGAAGGACAACGTGCTCATTTTGAGTGCAGATTAATTCCCGTTTCAGATCCACACTTAAAGGTTGAATGGTATCATAACAACATTCCTGTTAAATCAGGCTCAAGATTCACTGAAACCAATAACTTTGGATTTGTCGCACTCGATATTATGTCTTGCATGCCAGAAGATTCTGGAACATACACTTGTCGTGCAATTAATCAGCTAGGTGAAGCTATCACATCAGCCGTTTCTGTCGTTCACTCACGTAAGGCCATTGTTTTGGAAACTCAGCATGAAGCTGCATTGCAAAGTCTGCGTGTGTTGGAAGATACAACTCGCTATCAACGTGAAGCTGTTCAAGACGAACTTGTTACACAAGCTCCAGTTTTCACTTTACCAGTTCGCGATGTTCGTGTTAAAGAAGGTCAAAGTGTTCACTTCGAAGCACGTCTTATTCCAGTTGGAGACCCTAAACTGATCGTGCAATGGTTACGCAATGGAGTTCCAATTGAAGCTTGTAAGAAATTTGAGTTAACAAAATTTTCTTTCATAAATTAATTAAAATTCTAATTTGTTTCATTAGCAAATCGCATCACAACCATGCATGACTTCGGTTATGTTGCATTGAACATGAAGTATGTCAATCCTGAAGATTCTGGAACATACACTTGCCGTGCAATCAACGAATTGGGTCAAGCAGTTACATCTTCATCTCTCATTGTGCAATGTATGTACATCTTTAATTTTTTAATTCATAAACTTTAACTTCACTTAAAATGTTATCGATATTTAGCGAAAGCTGCTTTGGACTTGGAGACTCAAAATGAAGGCGCATTGGAGAAAATTCATATGCTCGAAGATTCGACACGCTATCATCGTCGCGAAGAAGAAGACATTATCGTAACTCAACCACCGAAATTTACTGTTCAATTGATGGGCCCCAACAGCTTAAAGGAAGGACAGTCTGCTCACTACGAATGTCGCGTTGAACCATATCCTGATCCAAACATGAAAGTTGAGTGGTTGCATAATGGTCAACCATTACAAACAGGTCATCGTTTCAGAACAACATGTGACTTTGGATTTGCCGCCTTGGACATCTTAACAGTGTATCCTGCAGACTCTGGAGAATACTCCTGCCGTGTAACAAATCGTATCGGCCAAGCACAATCTGCTGTTAAATTGAACGTTGCTTCTCGCTCGTCAATTATTCATGAAACACAACATGAAGGTGCTATGGAAAAGATTCAATATCTTGAAGATTCATCTCGTTTCCAACGTCGTGGAGAAGAAGAACAATTTATTGCTGAGAAGCCACAATTTGGTCGACCTTTAAGAAATGCAAGCGTCGCCGAAGGAGTTCCAGTTCATTTGGAAGCAACATTAATCCCCGTCAATGATCCAACAATGAAAGTTGAATGGTTCGTTAATGGTCGTCCAATTCCAGCTGGTTCCAGATTCAGAACAACATATGACTTTGGATTTGTTGCACTTGATATTATGGATGCTCATTCTGAAGACACTGGTACATATATGTGCAAAGCTAAAAATGCTGTTGGCGAAGCTGTTACAACTTGTGCTGTAAAAGTCACAGGTATTTTTTTTATCACTTTTCATTCTAAAAATTGGAAAGATAGAAGAGTGTAAAGCACTTTAAGATGTTTCCACAATTCCCGAATATCAAATTTCTATTTATTTTAATTAAACTTTTTTTTTTCTTGAAGCGAACAAAATTTTGTACCTTGAAACATTGGATGAGGATCGCTTGAAGAAGATTCAAGAATTGGAAAGCTATGCAAAACCAAAGGCGGTCGAACAAGAAGCTGCTGGACAAAAACCTGTTTTCCTTACACCATTGACAAGTCTCGAGAACTTAAAGGAGGGCGATTACGCTCATTTGGAATGTCGTGTTGAACCTATTAACGATCCTGATTTGAAAATCGAATGGTTCATGAATGGAAAAGCAATTCGTGCTGGACATCGTTTCCGTACTACACACGACTTTGGCTATGTTGCATTGGACGTTTTGTATGTTTATGGTGAAGATACTGGTACATACATGTGTCGCGCATCAAATAAACTTGGTGAAGCTGTTAGCACTTGCGAAATCAAGGTTGTCAGCAGACGCAGCATTATCCTTGACTCACAGCATCCTGATGGTTTAGAAAAGATTCAAAAACTGGAAGCTCAATCACGCCCATCTAGAATTGAAGTTGAAGATCAACCAATTTCACCACCACGTTTCGTTACCGATTTGCGCGGTACAACAGAGCTCAATGAAGGACAAACAGCTCACTTTGAAGGACAAGTTGAACCTATTCACGATCCAAATTTGCGTATTGAATTCTATCATAATGGAAAGCCTTTGCAATCAGCTTCTCGCTTCCACACAACATTTGACTTTGGTTATGTCTCATTGGACATCCAACATGTTGTTCCTGAAGATGCTGGAGAATATAGTGTTAAAGCAATTAACGCTCTTGGTCAATGCAAATCATCAATTAACTTCAAAGTTAATGCCAAGGGAAGCATCATTATGGAATCTCAACGTCCAGAAGGTTTGGAGAAAATTAAGCAATTGGAATCAGCACAGCCATTCCAACGTCCAGAAGCACCTGAACCAGCAACTAAGCAACGCCCAGTTTTCACTCAACCATTGCAAAATATTGACTCTGTTCCAGAAGGAAAGAGCGCTCACTTTGAGTGTCGTGTTATTCCAGTTGGAGATCCAAATTTGAAGATTGAATGGTTCAGAAATGAAACACCATTGGAAGACAGCTCACGTATCACCAAACAACATGATTTCGGTTATGTTTCAATGGACATTGCTCATGTTCGTGATGATGATGAAGGAGTATACATGTGCCGTGCAATTAATCCATTGGGTGAAGCTGTAACAACTGCTTCTATGAAAATCCGCACAAGAGCTGGCATTCAAATGGACTCGCAACATCCAGAAGGTATGAAGAAAATTATGCAACTTGAACAGCCACACGCTGGCCGCGCTGAAGAACCTGAAAGGGCATTTGAGAAACCAATATTTACACAACTTCTTACTGGTCCATCTGAAATCTGGGAAGGCCAACCTGCTCATTTCGAAGCGCGTGTTGTCCCTGTTGGTGATCCTACACTTCGTTTCGAATGGTTTGTTAATGGACAACCACTCAAAATGGGATCTCGCATCAAGACGACTCATGACTTTGGATTTGTTACTTTAGACATCACTGGCGCCATTGCTGATGATTCTGGTGTGTACATGTGCAAAGCAATTAATAATGTTGGCGAAGCTGTTTCATCAATTTCAATGAAAGTTCGCTCGAAATCAGCAATTGTTGGAGAAAGTTTATTACCAGAATCATGGGAAAAGATTCAATTGAAAGAAGCTTCCATGGCTCGTGCACCTGATATGTTCCCTGATACAACACCACAACAAGCTCCAGTTTTCATTCAAAATCTTCAAAGCTACGATAAATTGGTTGAAGGACAACATGTTTATCTCGAAGCTACTGTCGAGCCCAAAACCGATCCAAATTTGCGCATCGAATGGTTCAAGAATGGTATTCCTTTGACAACTGGAACAAGAATTAAGAGCACATTTGATTTCGGTTTAGTCGGCTTATCAATTAATTCATTGCGTTCTGATGATTCAGCAATCTACACTTGCAAAGCCACTAACTTGCTTGGCGAAGCTGTTTCTACATGCACGTTAAAGGTTGAAGATCGTCACTGGTTGTTAGGAGAAACATTACATCCACAATCATTGCCACGTATTACTGACTTGGAAGCTCCTCGTCTTGGAAAACCAGAATCTGGTGAACCAGTCTTTGAATCTCCCGTTTTTATCACTCATCTCAATAATGTTGAATGTAAAGAAAATGATAACGTTCATTTCGAATGCAACGTTGAACCATCAAAGGATCCAACAATGAAAATTGAATGGTCTGTTAATGGCAAACCATTGCCAGCAGGAGCTCGTTACAAGACAACATATGACTTTGGACATGTTTCACTTGATCTTATTGGAGCATACGCAGAAGATTCTGGAATTTATACTTGCAAAGCTACTAACAACAGAGGAACTGCAAGCACATCTGGTTCATTAAAATGCACAAGCACTGCCACAATGTTCCTTGACACTCAACATCCTCAAGGAAAAGCTGGTTTGGAAGCAGTTGAAGGCAAAGAGCGTGACATTGCTGATAAATATAAGCGTCAAATATCAACAGGCGAAAAAGATTATCCAGCACCACAATGGATCATTTCAGTTGAACCAGAAAAGAAACTTGGCGAAGCTCAACCATTACATCTCGAGGGTCAAGTTGAACCTAAGGAAGATCCAAATCTGAAAATTGAATGGTACTTCAATGGCAAAGTTTTGCAACATGGATCACGTTTCAAATTCACAAACGACTTTGGTTTCGTTACACTCGATTTGACTGAAGTTTATGAACGCGATCAGGGTATTTATACATGCAAGGCATACAATAAAGCTGGCGAAGCATTCACAACATCAACCGTTTACTGTACACCAAAGGAAGCTTTGATTGAAAGAACTCAACATCCAAAAGGAACTGAAGGTTTGGAAGCAATTCAAGATTTGGAAGATTCATTGCGCAGACCTGTAAGTGGAGCTTTCGAACCAGAAGAAGGACAAGCTCCAAGATTCACATCGGAATTCACACCTATTGAAAACATTGTTGAAGGTGAAGTTGCGCACTTTGAAGCTACACTTGTTCCAACCGGTGATCAAAGTATGGTCATCGAATGGTTCTTCAATGGCAAACAAATCGAAGCCAGTCACAGAATTAGAACTGTTTATGCATTCGGAATGGTTGTTCTTGAAATTTTGGGAACAAAAATTGTTGATACCGGAACTTACACATGTCGTGCAACAAACAAATATGGCAAAGCTGAACTTAGCGTTAATTTGGGATGTGTCGATAAATCAGCCGGTCAAAAACCACGATTCACAACACAAATTCAGAATCTGGATGGACTTAAGGATGGTCAATCAGCTCACTTTGAATGTACATTGGAACCTGTTGGAGATCCTGATATGAAAGTTGAATGGTTCCATAATGGTGTACCAATGCGTCACTCAACACGCATCAAGCCCGTATCAGATTTCGGATATGTTTTACTTGATATCGCTTACGTTCAAAGTCACGATTCTGGTGAATACATTTGCAAAGCTTCTAACAAATATGGTGAAGATTTCACTCGCGCTACAATTGCCTGCTATGGAAAGAGCGGCGTATTCTTTGACAGTCTTCAACCGGAGTCCTTGGCTAAAATCAGAGAACTTGAAAGTTTGGGATTGGGGGCCGGTCAACCGATAGCAGCTCCAATTGGAGAAGCTCCTAAATTCACCAAACAAATTACCAGTCTTGATAAGTTGGTCGAAGGTCAAAGTGCTCACTTTGAAGCTCGTCTTACACCAATCAACGATCCAGACTTGCATGTCGAATGGTACTGGAACGGAAAGAAACTTCCACATGGTCATCGCTATAGAACTTTCCACGATTTTGGCATCGTTATTTTGGACATTTTGTACTGTTATGAGGAAAATTCAGGAGAATTTGAATGCAGAGCATCAAATAAATACGGAAGTGATTCCACGAAAACAACGCTCAAATGCATCTCAAAGGCCAATCTTATTTTGGACTCGCAACTCCCAAGAGTAAGTAAACCTTCTCATAATAAATTTAAATTAAATAAACAACAATATTTTTCACTGTGCAACAGGGCATGGAAGGTGGTTTAGAGAAAATACAAAATCTCGAGGATTCATTATTACGCGAACGAGATGAACGCTCTATTGAAAGAGGTGGCAAAGCTCCTGTATTCACAGTACCATTGTCCAATATTGATAACTTACGTGAAGGCGAAAGTTCTCACTTTGAAGCACGCTTAACACCAACTGATGATCCAAAACTGAAGGTCGAATGGTTCTGGAATGGAAAACCATTGAAAGCTGGTTCTCGTTTCCGAACATTCTGTGACTTTGGTTTTGTCATTTTGGAAATTCAAAATGTTTATCCAGAAGATTCGGGCGAATATTCATGTCGTGCAACGAATGATTACGGTGAGGCCGTTACAACATCAACAATGAAAGTCCAAGGAAAGCGCAGCATCATCTATGATTCACAATTACCAAAGGGCATGGAAGGAACAATTGATAAAATTGCAGAACTTGAAGGTCTTGGTGGCCAACCTGGACAGGTTGGAGCTGAAGATGACACAGGAAAACCACCAGAATTTATTACAACTCCAACTGATTTGACACTTGGTGAAAATTCTCTTGCTCACTTTGAATGTCGCTTGACACCGGTTAATGATCCTAGCATGAGAGTCGAATGGTATCACAATGGAAAGGCATTGTGGGCTGGATCACGCATCAAGACTATCAACGATTTTGGTTTTGTTATTTTAGAAATTGCCGGATGCTATCAGCGCGATAGTGGATTGTATACATGCAAAGCCACAAACAAACATGGAGAGGCATCGGTTTCATGCACATTGCAAGTACGTGGTCGTCAAGGAATCATTATGGAACCACAACTTCCATCAAGCTTCCGTACTGGAACAGAAGCCATTCAAAAATTGGAAGAAAGTCTTCACAAGCGCGAAGAAGTTCCAGTTGGTGACGAACTTCCAAATCCTCCAAAGTTCATAATTGAAATTAAGGACAATGTTGACATCCCTGAAGGTGGTCCATTGCACTTTGATTGCCGCGTCGAACCAATCAATGATCCAACCATGAGAATTGATTGGTATCATAATGGACGTCCATTTGCAACTGGTTCACGTGTTCATATGTTGAATGACTTTGGATTTATTGCATTGGACATGGATTATGTTTATGCACGTGATTCTGGTGTTTATGAATGCAGAGCAACAAATAAATGGGGCTCAGCATCAACAGTTGCAAAGGTCACTGTCAAATCAAAGACCAACATCATTCTGGACTCACAACTTCCAGAAGGAATGACAGCAGAAAAATTAAAGGAACTCGAACGTGGTCCATTAGCTGCTGTGCCAAAGGACGAACTCATCTTCGGTCCACCCAAATTTGTTACCCAAATTACGTCACTCACAGTCGATGAAGCCGATGCCATTCGCTTTGAATGCCGTGTTGAGCCTAAAGAAGATCCAAGATTGCGCATCGAGTGGTATCGTAACGGAAAACCATTGCCATCAGGTCACAGATTTAGGACAGTCTACGACATGGGTTTCATTTCTCTTGACGTTCTCTACGTGTATGCAGAAGACAGCGGAGAATATATTTGTCGTGCCGTTAATGATTTTGGAGAAGACGCAACCAAAGCCTTCGTGACATGCAAAAGTATTTGATTTTCACTCATCTTTCAAACTTTTAATAATCACAAAATTTTAATATTTTTCAGAACTTCCATCAATCATATTGCAAAATCAAATTCCAAAAGGAATGCAAAAATCTGAGACCGTTATGCAAATGGAGGCTGCTATCAAGAAGTACACATCAGAAATCTTCCTCACTGAAGATGATCTGTTTGATCCCGATCGCAAGCAGCCACCACGTTTCGTCACACAAATTCTGAATCAAGAGAAGTTGGTTGAAATGCAAGCAACTAAATTTGAATGCCAATTGGCACCAGTTGGCGATCCTCATATGAAAGTTGAATGGTTCTTCAATGGAAAACCTTTGTCATTCAGTAAGTTAACTTTAACGGAATCACATGAAAATGAAACTTATTTTTCTATCCTCCCGTAGAGAATCGCTTTACACCAATTTACGATTTTGGTTATGTTGCAATGAACTTTGGATGGGTTTATCCTGAAGATTCCGGTGAATATGTATGTCGCGCCACAAATTTGTATGGCATGGATGAGACTCGCGCATACATCAAAACATCTGGAAAGCCTGGAATTATTTATGACTCTCAATTGCCTAAAGGAATGAAGAGTTTGAAACAAATTCGCGAAATTGAAGCAAATTTGAATAGAGTTCCCGAAGAAAAGGTCGAAGTTGAGAAGGAAAAAATGAAGCCAACATTTGTTTTGTCACCAGATCCAATAACAGTGGAAGAGGGAGAATGGGCAAGATTCTGTTGTCGTGTCACTGGACATCCACGTCCAAGAGTTATGTGGCTTATTAATGGTCACACAGTTGTAAACGTAAGTTTGGTTTTTAAGGATTTTCATAAAAAATGTTTTACAAAATGTTTCCAATTATTTCAGGGTCAACGCTACAAATTGTCTTATGATGGCATGTATCACTTTGATATTCCCAAAACAAGACAATACGATACAGGAAAAATTGAAGTAATCGCTCGTAATTCGGCTGGTGAAGCAATCACCACAACTGAATTGCAAGTTGTTTCCCGCAAAGATGACTATCGTGGCGTTCTTAAGAATTCGCCAAGACGTAAGTTTTCTGTTTTGTTCGTAATTTTACTAAATGTTAAAAAAAAAAATTTTATGCTAAACAAAAATAAATATAAAAACAACTTTAAATCGTTAACCTTAAAAAAATATTAAGAAAAACGATGACAAGCACTAAAACTTTGGACATTCTGAAAAACTGTTTTCGGCACTAACACACGACACAAATAACTTGCCAAAAAATATTCTGTCAAATTGCATTAACATTTACACATGTATACCGCTAATAATGCTTCAAGTAAAATATTTACTATTTCATAAAAAAAAAATCACTTTCCTATCCTCAAACTCCTTTCTCACGCTGCAAATCTTCATTCTGGAGAAAATACTAAGTCTTGTACTAAGTAAATGATCCTTTTAAAATAATAAGGACAATCGACTGGGTAACGTTTTATTTGGTTTGTATATATGACAAAAGATAAACAAAAAAAGAAAAGAAATTGCTTCTAAGTAGTTTCTTCTAAATTGCTTTCTTCTATTGCTTCAGCATGTTTTAATTTTTCTTTTTGCAGGGATAATAAATGACAAATTTAAAAGTTTTTAAATTAAATAAATTTATCGATAATTATATTTGCTAATCGCAAACAAAAAAACATTTCTCAAGTATCAAATTATTAATTAAATATTTTCTTTAGCGTGGTATGATTATGATCTTGTCGCTTATCAGAAGGAACGATATGACTTAACAGATTTAGAGAAAACATTTGACGAACGCAATCAGCAATTGCAGGCACAAGGTGGAATTGATATTAATTCAGAGCACTTAAAACCGAAACTTGTCAAAGGTGAACAACCTGATTGGCAAAAGTCAGTCCAGGGCAAGAAAACTTATGACTACTATAGTAAGCTTCAAGAACTTGAAAATGAACAGCTTATTAAGGAGCAAAGAATTCGTGAGCAATCTCATCAATACGCAATTCCTGGCGAGACAGTTGGAAAGACATCATTAACAAAAGGAATGGCAAGTCAATACGAAAGTCAAATGTAAGAAATCTTAATTCAATATTTTCTTAGTTAAAACTAAAATTTCATAATATTTCAGTGAGAAAACTGAGGAGGTGACTGAAGTCTCAACAGAAACGGTTCAAAAAGTAAGAAAGATCCCAGAACCATTAGAGTCAACTGTTCATGGAAAGGAAGTTCATGTTACGACACAAAAACAAATCCAAAAGGAAACGATTGGAGACAAGGAAATAACAAGAAAAATCACTTCAACTGAAACAACTGAAATGGAGCACAAAGGAAAGACACAAGAAAGAATTGTCGAAGGACCAGTTAAGCCATCAAAGCCTCCTGTGTTCACCAAAAAAATCCAACCATGCCGCGTATTTGAGAATGAACCGGCACGCTTTGAAGTTGAATTCGATGGCGACCCGACACCCAAAGTCAAATGGTTCCGAGAGAACTTTGAAATTCACAACTCTCAAGATTTCCAAATTCATACATTTGGAACAAAATCAGTGCTGATTATTCGTCAAGTGTTTATTGAAGATTCAGCCGTGTTTGCTGTTGTTACCGAAAACCGTGGCGGAACCGCAAAATGCAGTGCCAATTTAGTCGTTGAAGAACGTCGCAGCACAGGACGTAGTGGAATTATTCCACCATCCTTCTTGAGCACAATTCAAGAAACATCAGTCGTTGCTGGACAACTTTCACGTTTCGATGCACGCATCACTGGAACGAAGCCACTCGATGTTTATTGGTTGAAGGATGGCAAACGTATCTCACCAAATATCAAGTACAAAATGCTGGAAGAAGACAACGTTTATACATTGTTGATTATTGAAACCTACCAGGAAGACTCCGGAAAATACGAATGTGTTGCACTTAATGGCGGCGGTGAAGCTCGCTGTGATGCAAGATGCTCAGTTATTGCGCCCGTATCACCAAAGCTCGAAAAACCATCGACACCTGGAGCTGAAAAGAAACCAACCGTTGTTGAACCACTCAAAGAACAAAAAGTTACTGAAGGACAACAAGTTGTGTTCAGAACAAAAGCAACTGGAAAACCAACACCTGTTGCGCAATGGTTCAAGGGCGATAAACTCATAAAACCATCAAAATATTTCCAAATGAGCAAGGAACGTGAATATTTTAGCCTCAAAATTTCCGAGGCTTTCCCAGAAGACGAAGGTGTCTACAAATGTGTTCTGAAAAATACTGCCGGTGAAGCAACAACCACAGCAAATTTGACTGTTATGGCTCCTGAAGCAGCTGATGCTCTTCCAAAGCTTTCACCATTAAAAGATGTCACCGTGACTGAAGGTCAACCAGCCAAATTCAAAACCACTCACGACAGCAAATCAAAAGTCACCGTTCAATGGTTGCGTGAAGGAATGTTAATTCCTGAATCACCAGATTTTCAAGTAAGATTAACTTGAATTAATTACAATTTTTAGATATTTATTTAAATAATTACTTTTATCTTAATTAAAGATGATTTCTGAAGGAAATAGCGTGAGCTTAGTAATCACCAACACGTATGAGGAAGATTCAGGAACTTTCACTTGTCGCATCACCAGCGCCGTCGGACAAGTAGAAACATCAGCTAAGCTTATCGTCAAAAGTAAGAAATAATTACGTCTAAAATCGACGATCATTTTCTGTGTTTTTGCGAAGTTTGTTTCACCTAATTTCTCGTGTAGTTTTGCCTTTTATCTCTTGTTTTCTTATTTTTTTTTTTTTGTATTATCAAACGCAACTTTTTGTTTGAACATTTCCCAAACACTTTTCAACAGAATATAGATATTGAGATGAAAGTTCAAAAAGAAAATATTTTTTATTGTTTGCTTTTTACATTTCTGGATATTACAAGAAAATGAAAAAAAAAAAAAACTCTAGTCGTTTTTATTTTGCAAATATTTATTCTTTATTATTATTATTATTATCATTATGGATTATTTGACCAAAAATTACTGATTGATAAAGCAGTGTGCTTAAAATGTTATGTTTGATGGAGCTTTCTTGCAACACTTTTATTTGCCAAATTTCAATGAGGATTACTTTGATACCGAAAGGCCTAAACTTTTAAAATTTTGAATTCAAATCCCACATGTTGTCTGAATATGGTTTTTCGAAAAAGCTCCATCTAAATGTACCCTAAAATGTTATATGTTTCTGAAAATACACAGCAACAATTTATACAAACTAAAAAAAAAACTCTTAACATATGTCAACAAAACAATATTTCACGTTTATTTTCTAAAAACGGTAGAAAACACTTTTTCAATTTCTATGTTAATGTTGTATGCCTAAACAGCAAATTCATCACAAATTGATTGTACCGAAATCTTTCAAATTTACTTTATGAGTGTAATAAAAAAAATTGTTTGTGAGCAAATTCAAAAATATATATTTTATTGTGAAAATTTATTTGTAGAGCTATAAAAAACAAGATTAATAGTTTGTAAACTGATCAATATGTAAAAGTTAAAAAAAAAAATAATATTTTTAAAAATATGATTCACCAATTAGAGCAATACGTGAACAGCTTACGATATTAAACTCATGGATTATAATATTTGCACAAACGGCTAAAGATTCTATTTTTAACCATCGGATCATTAATTTCAAAGAGCTACAATTTTTCCTGAGATTTTCACCGAATATCAAATTTTAGTAATGTATGTTTTCCGCTGTCGTGTCCAAATTTAGAAAATATCAAGATCACCTCTTCGTGACTCACCCTATGAAACTTTATCGCCGTGAGCAAATTTATTCATGTGTTTATTTTCAAAAGCGAAGGTGCGAATGAATAGATGATCCAAAATTAAATTTTCAGAAAAATAAAATAAAATATATTTGAAGATTTGTGGTGCACTCACTGAAAGTAGAAGAAAATTTATTTTAATGCAAATGAAAGGCATTAGTCAATAATCAGAAATATTTTTTTTTTTCTTTGTAAACAAGTTCATTTGTAATAGACGTTTTGTAATTGATTTATATTTACCGAATCACACATATTTTTATATATTTAAACTATAATCAAACAGTACGAAAAAAAAAAAAGAAAAACGACTAGAAATATTTCAATGAAAAAAGTTTCGTTTGAAAATCAATAAAATGCATGAATTTGCTTTAATAACAACAGTGTGATGACTGACTAACAAGTTTACAGAAATTCAAACGTAAACTATGTTTTGAAAGCTTTCTTCTTTTTAGCTTTCCTTTATGTCATTGTTTATTTATTATTTTTGCCATTATTACACCTCACCAAATTCTTATTGCAAATTCATCCATTTTAACAACAAAAAAAAAGAAACAGAAACAGAAAAAAAAATTAAACTGGCATTTTTGAGTTAAGTTTTTGTTCTTGATTAAAATATTTTAATAAAATAAATCACTTTAGCAATTCTAACCTTTTGTTTTTGATCTATTAAATGTATTTCTTTCTATCATTATTTCTAAAACCAAAAATAAATAATAATTTCACTGCTTCAAATCAAAATTACAACTGAACACTCTGAAGACATCTCACAAACTGAATTTCGTTTTCTATTTTTACCTTTTAAAACCCACTTGTTCGAGTGTTTGGTGCACGAGATGAGCGTTAGTGAAAAAATCGTCTTTATATGTGTTTGATGGTTGATGAGCAATTTGCATCATTATTACTCATTACAATTGTGAATCATTTGCTTCTTGAAGTTTCAATATTCGCTGTCGTAATGTGTCAGCAGTTTATTTGTTGCGATTATTTTGAATAATATCTACGTTGATATTTAAAAATAAGATTAATTTATAATGATTTTTTTTAATAGGATCAACTAAATACACCAAAAGAATTTCATCTGAGGAAATAATAATCGATGAATCAGATTTAACGGAAGAGAGTTTAGTTAGCCGAACATCATTGCAAAAAGCTGAACGAAAAACAAAGAGCGTTGTTTACAGAAAGAAGGATGGTGGAACATATGACTCAGATATTCTCATAACTGGAGATGAAAAGCTTCCTTGGAGGCAAACTCGTATTGAACGTGTTGAAGAAAAGCCAAGTCTAAAGCCCTGGACGGAGGAAGTTAAGCAACTTAAAAAGACACAAAGACAGATAAAATCAGTCGAGAAGGAAAAACTCGAAGCTGTTGAACTGAAGCCATCAAAAATTAAGAAAACTGAGATTCAAAAACCTGAGTTGGAAAAAGTTGATCTTAAAAGCTTTAAAGCAACAGAAGTCGGTATTGAAACTACATTGGAAACAACAGTTACTGCAGCAGAAGCTGAATCTATCAAAATATTGGGCAAAGAAAAGTATACTTATGAAGAAGACACCAATTTACTGGATCTTAAAAAGAGGGAAACAATTGAAGAATTAGAAAAAGATAAGGAAAAGCTTCAACATGTTGAAGATTCAAACATACTTTCATTGGACAAAAAGTTAGAAGAAGATACTGTCCAGGAATATGTACCATGGAGAAAACAACGCGAACCGAAGCCAGAGGAAGCTTTAACTCCAGTTCACTGGCGACGAGGAAAGAAAGAAAAACCTGAAGAAGAAGTTCCTGAGGAAAAGACATGGCCTACAGGCAAACGCAGACCAGTTGAACCGGAACATATTGAAGAAGTTAAATTGAAACCTATCCCAAGGAAGGCTCCTGAAGAAAAAACAAAGCCAGAAGAAATGCAATTGAAGCCAATACCTAAAAAGCCTATTGAAGAAAAACCATCAGAACTGGAAGAAATTAAATTTGAGCCAACACCAGTTGCAGAAGTAACCCCAATTGTTGAGGAGCCGCAAAAGGCGCCATGGCGACGAGGCAAGAAGGAAAAACCTGAAGAGGAAGTTCCTGAGGAAAAGACATGGCCAACAGGCAAACGCAGACCGATTGAACCTGAGAAAGTTGAAGAAGTTAAATTGAAACCTATCCCAAGGAAGGCTCCTGAAGAAAAAGCAAAGCCAGAAGAAGTGCAATTGAAGCCAATACCTAAAAAGCCTATTGAAGAAAAACCATCAGAACTGGAAGAAATTAAATTCGAGCCAACACCAGTTGCAGAAGTAACCCCAATTGTTGAGGAGCCACAGAAAGCGCCATGGCGACGGGGTAAGAAAGAAATACCTGAAGAAGAAGTTCCTGAGGAAAAGACATGGCCAACAGGCAAACGCAGACCAATTGAACCTGAGAAAGTTGAAGAAGTTAAATTGAAACCTATCCCAAGGAAGGCTCCTGAAGAAAAAGCAAAGCCAGAAGAAGTGCAATTGAAGCCAATACCTAAAAAGCCTATTGAAGAAAAACCATCAGAACTGGAAGAAATTAAATTTGAACCAACACCAGTTGCAGAAGTAACCCCATTGTTGAGGAGCCGCAGAAAGCGCCATGGCGACGGGGTAAGAAAGAAATACCTGAAGAAGAAGTTCCTGAGGAAAAGACATGGCCTACCGGCAAACGCAGACCAATTGAACCGGAACAAATTGAAGAAATTAAGTTAAAACCTATCCCAAGAAAAGCTCCTCAAGAAGAGGTGAAGCCTGAAGAAGTACAATTGAAGCCAATACCTAAAAAGCCTGTTGAAGAAAAACCATCAGAACCGGAAGAAATAAAATTTGAACCAACACCAGTTGCAGAAGTAACCCCAATTGTTGAGGAGCCACAGAAAGCGCCATGGCGACGAGGTAAGAAAGAAAAACCTGAAGAAGAAGTTCCTGAGGAAAAGACATGGCCTACCGGCAAACGCAGACCGATTGAACCTGAGAAAGTTGAGGAAGTTAAATTGAAACCGATCCCAAGGAAAGCTCCAGAAGAAGAAGCAAAGCCAGAAGAAGTGCAATTGAAACCAATACCTAAAAAGCCTGTTGAAGAAAAACCATCAGAACCAGAGGAAATTAAATTTGAACCAACACCAGTTACAGAAGTAACTCCAATTGTTGAGGAGCCACAGAAAGCGCCATGGCGACGGGGTAAGAAAGAAATACCTGAAGAAGAAGTTCCTGAGGAAAAGACATGGCCTACAGGCAAACGCAGACCAGTTGAACCGGAACAAATTGAAGAAGTTAAGTTAAAACCTATCCCAAGAAAAGCTCCTGAAGAAGAAGCAAAGCCAGAAGAAGTGCAATTGAAGCCATACCTAAAAAGGCTATTGAAGAAAAACCATCAGAACTGGAAGAAATTAATTTGAACCAACACCAGTTGCAGAAGTAACCCCAATTGTTGAGGAGCCACAGAAAGCGCCATGGCGACGAGGTAAGAAGAAAAACCTGAAGAGGAAGTTCCTGAGGAAAAGACATGGCCAACAGGCAAACGCAGACCGATTGAACCTGAGAAAGTTGAAGAAGTTAAATTGAAACCTATCCCAAGGAAGGCTCCTGAAGAAAAAGCAAAGCCAGAAGAAGTGCAATTGAAGCCAATACCTAAAAAGCCTATTGAAGAAAAACCATCAGAACTGGAAGAAATTAAATTCGAGCCAACACCAGTTGCAGAAGTAACCCCAATTGTTGAGGAGCCACAGAAAGCGCCATGGCGACGGGGTAAGAAAGAAATACCTGAAGAAGAAGTTCCTGAGGAAAAGACATGGCCAACAGGCAAACGCAGACCAATTGAACCTGAGAAAGTTGAAGAAGTTAAATTGAAACCTATCCCAAGGAAGGCTCCTGAAGAAAAAGCAAAGCCAGAAGAAGTGCAATTGAAGCCAATACCTAAAAAGCCTATTGAAGAAAAACCATCAGAACTGGAAGAAATTAAATTTGAACCAACACCAGTTACAGAAGTAACTCCAATTGTTGAGGAGCCGCAGAAAGCGCCATGGCGACGGGGTAAGAAAGAAATACCTGAAGAAGAAGTTCCTGAGGAAAAGACATGGCCTACCGGCAAACGCAGACCAATTGAACCGGAACAAATTGAAGAAATTAAGTTAAAACCTATCCCAAGAAAAGCTCCTCAAGAAGAGGTGAAGCCTGAAGAAGTACAATTGAAGCCAATACCTAAAAAGCCTGTTGAAGAAAAACCATCAGAACTGGAAGAAATTAAATTGAACCAACACCAGTTGCAGAAGTAACCCCAATTGTTGAGGAGCCACAGAAAGCGCCATGGCGACGGGGTAAGAAAGAAAAACCTGAAGAAGAAGTTCCTGAGGAAAAGACATGGCCTACCGGCAAACGCAGACCGATTGAACCTGAGAAAGTTGAGGAAGTTAAATTGAAACCGATCCCAAGGAAAGCTCCAGAAGAAGAAGCAAAGCCAGAAGAAGTGCAATTGAAACCAATACCTAAAAAGCCTGTTGAAGAAAAACCATCAGAACCAGAGGAAATTAAATTTGAACCAACACCAGTTACAGAAGTAACTCCAATTGTTGAGGAGCCACAGAAAGCGCCATGGCGACGGGGTAAGAAAGAAATACCTGAAGAAGAAGTTCCTGAGGAAAAGACATGGCCTACCGGCAAACGCAGACCAATTGAACCGGAACAAATTGAAGAAATTAAGTTAAAACCTATCCCAAGAAAAGCTCCTCAAGAAGAGGTGAAGCCTGAAGAAGTACAATTGAAGCCAATACCTAAAAAGCCTGTTGAAGAAAAACCATCAGAACCGGAAGAAATAAAATTTGAACCAACACCAGTTGCAGAAGTAACCCCATTGTTGAGGAGCCACAGAAAGCGCCATGGCGACGGGGTAAGAAAGAAAAACCTGAAGAAGAAGTTCCTGAGGAAAAGACATGGCCTACCGGCAAACGCAGACCGATTGAACCTGAGAAAGTTGAGGAAGTTAAATTGAAACCGATCCCAAGGAAAGCTCCAGAAGAAGAAGCAAGCCAGAAGAAGTGCAATTGAAACCAATACCTAAAAAGCCTGTTGAAGAAAAACCATCAGAACCAGAGGAAATTAAATTTGAACCAACACCAGTTACAGAAGTAACTCCAATTGTTGAGGAGCCACAGAAAGCGCCATGGCGACGGGGTAAGAAAGAAATACCTGAAGAAGAAGTTCCTGAGGAAAAGACATGGCCTACAGGCAAACGCAGACCAGTTGAACCGGAACAAATTGAAGAAGTTAAGTTAAAACCTATCCCAAGAAAAGCTCCTGAAGAAGAAGCAAAGCCAGAAGAAGTGCAATTGAAGCCAATACCTAAAAAGGCTATTGAAGAAAAACCATCAGAACTGGAAGAAATTAAATTTGAACCAACACCAGTTGCAGAAGTAACCCCAATTGTTGAGGAGCCACAGAAAGCGCCATGGCGACGAGGTAAGAAAGAAAAACCTGAAGAAGAAGTTCCTGAGGAAAAGACATGGCCTACCGGCAAACGCAGACCGATTGAACCTGAGAAAGTTGAGGAAGTTAAATTGAAACCGATCCCAAGGAAAGCTCCAGAAGAAGAAGCAAAGCCAGAAGAAGTGCAATTGAAACCAATACCTAAAAAGCCTGTTGAAGAAAAACCATCAGAACCAGAGGAAATTAAATTTGAACCAACACCAGTTACAGAAATAACCCCAATTGTTGAGGAGCCACAGAAAGCGCCATGGCGACGAGGTAAGAAAGAAAAACCTGAAGAAGAAGTTCCTGAGGAAAAGACATGGCCTACAGGCAAACGCAGACCGATTGAACCTGAGAAAGTTGAAGAAGTTAAATTGAAACCTATCCCAAGGAAAGCTCCTGAAGAAGAAGCAAAGCCTGAGGAAGTGCAGTTGAAACCAATACCTAAAAAGCCTATTGAAGAAATTCCAACAGAACTAGAAAAAATTGAATTTGAGCCTCTGCCTGCAGAAGAAGCTCCACTGGAACAAATCGAAGTAATTAAAAAGGAAAAGAAAAGGCGCAGGAGGAGACTTAAGACTAAGCCGGAGCAACCTGAAGAGGAAGAAGAAGAAGAATTGCCTGAAGATTACCCAGAGATCGTTGAAGAATTCCCAGAGGATATTATATCTACTCCCGAAACCGCTGCACTCAAACCTAAAAAAGAAAAACATGTTGCCTTTAGAGAAGAACTAAGTACAATTGAAGTTTTGTCCGACTCTAATGATGAGACCATTGACAACTATGAAGAAAACTTAACTGTTGAGAAATTAGCACTTAAAACAACGAAAAAACCAAAACGTCCAGATGCTGAAGATTATGTTGAAGAAATCGAAGATGTAGAAGAATTTAGAAAAGAAACTCAAGTTACAACATCGTCACAGGCTGTGAGAAGATTAAGAAAACAACTTCTCTTTGATGAAAGCAGGCCCATTCCTGATCTTGAAATTATATCGCAAAAGCGACTGTTAGAAGGATTAAATAAGGTTGCCGAAGAAAATATTATAGAAGAAAAGCAAATAAGGGAAGCTAAGCAACAGATCTCAAGTAAATCGTTACTGGAAAAACCTCAAGTGAAGACATTACTTGTAAATATTAGACCACCAAAATTCATTCAGAAGCTTCAACCAGTTATCACGGAATTAGAAAAGCCTGTAGTTTTGCAAGGTGAAGTTGACGGCAATCCGTTCCCCGATATCAAGTGGTTCTTCAATGAAACTGAACTTGTGAATTCTGAACGTTATAGAATGGTTTCGGAGAAACACATCGTTTCTTTGACAATTCGTTCGGTCCAGCATTCTGATTCAGGCATTTACACTTGCCAAGCAATTAATCCAGGAGGTGTGGCAACTTCTAGAACAAATGTTATTGTACAAGGTAATATTTTGAGTAATTATATTTGGTTTTGACTTTATTTTTCTATTCTTTACTTTTTTCTCTACTATGAAATATATTTAATTTCTAATTATTTAGAACCTGAAGAAACAGGAATTGCACCATCTTTCATTACTCCTTTGAAAATAACTGTTCCGGAAGATAAGGATAAGGCCATTGTCACATGCCAAGTTCATGGAATTCCAAAACCTATCGTTAACTGGTACAAAGAAGACACTGAGATAGTTCCAAATGCAGACCTTCAAACAATTTATGATGAAGAAACCGGATTCGTTACACTCGAAGTATATAATCCGGAAACAAATGTACCGGTCAACTATACAATAAAAGCAGAAAATGAGTTTGGAAAAGCAATCGGCAAAGCAAACGTTTTTATTCAATCAATTATTATTGAGAAGAAAGCAGAAGTGCGTGCACCGAAAATCTTAACCCCATTGCAAGCGCAAGTTGTCAAGACACAATCGACGCTCAAATTCGAATGCAAATACGATGGATTGCCAGTTCCAAGAATCAAATGGTTCAAAAATGGCAAAGAAATAGTAATTGATGAAAGCACAACTATTGAAACACACGAATACACGAGCAGACTTGAAATAAGAAACATCACAAGAAAGAATGGTGGAAAATATGAAATCATTGTTACGAACAAAGCTGGTGAGGCAAAGTCTTCGGGATCAGTTGTCGTTTCAGATTCAAGAGACACAGAAGAGGTAAAAGCGCCAAAATTCATTGAGCCTCTTACACCTAAAACAGTTGCCGAAACGGATGTAGTTATTCTTGAAGCAACTGTTGATTCATATCCAGCAGCATCCTTCCAATGGTTCTACAATAACGCACCTGTTATATCTTCACACGAAACTCGAATTGCAACAACAGAAAACAAATCTATTCTCATAATTGAATCATTTGCGAAGAGACATGTTGGATCTTACACATGCCGTGCTGAAAATGTTGCTGGATCTGTGACATCAACAGCCACAGTCAATTTGATTGAACCATTTGAGACTGAAGAGGTCATTGAATTCATATCGCCACGCTTTGTTGAAAAGGCCGAATCTGTTCGTGTAATGGATGGCGAAAAATTGGTGCTTACAGCTAAAGTACATGGAGTGCCAACGCCAAAGGTTGAATGGCAACACAATGGTGATACCATCGAGGAATCAAAAGATATTTTCACTCAACAAGATAACTCGGGACTGTGTAGTTTAATTATTAAGGAAGTTTTCCCCGAAGATGCAGGAGAATATGTTTGCCTGGCTAAGAATAAAATTGGAGAAGCTGTCTCGAAATGCATCGTAACAGTTGAAGGTAAAAGTTTTTTTTTTTTATCATGATATCATCACATATTTGTGATATTATTTGCAGCGTATGAATATGTTCAGGATTCAGAAATAACCGGACAAACCTTGCAGAGCGGTTCTGAGGAAGATCTGCTGGAAAAAGTGAGTTTAATATTTATTTATTTCTAAATCAATGACAAAATTCACTTAACATTTTAGACTGTATCAATACTTTCGCCGGATGAATCAATGCTACTTCCTTTCGCCCCGAAAATTGTTAAGGAACTTCCTGTAACTACGATTTCGCAAGACAAGCAAATGGTAAAACTTGAAGTTAAGGTTGTTGGCTATCCAAAACCGGAAGTTAAATGGCTGAAGCAAGGACAAGAAATAACACCATCCGAAGAATTCCAAATTGAGAATCTTGAGGATGGTACATCGATATTAATCATCAATGATGTTTACCCTGATGACACCGGAGAAATTAAATTCGAGGCACACAATTCAATTGGAGTCGCTGAAACGATTACCCAGTTTGTGGTTGAAGGTACGGTTCAAATTAAAAATGTCTTCCTTCATATCTGTTTTTACTTAATTCTAGAATGAAAAGAATTCCGTTTCAGGTTAAGATTTGCAGCATTTTAAATTTTCAAAGTCCCTTGTCCCAACATTATATCATATTATTTTGTGTTTATTGTTTTTTTTTTGTCGTAACTTTATGAGCTATACATTGAAAAATATTGAATCTTCTAACCCTTGTTGCTTCTTTTTATCCATTAGAAATTATCGGCACGAAGGACTACCGTAAACCAGAGTGGGTGTCACACATGGAAGAAATGCAGGAAGCTATGAAAGGTAATGTAAATTTAGAACTTATTTTAAAGATGTTTAAGTGTAAGATGTATTCACACAACTTCTATTTACACTATCAATTTTATTTACGCCCTCAATTTAACACCTATCTAAATATAAATAAAGAAAATTCTCAGAATTATTGTAAATCCTAGCGTGGATTAATTTCGGAATTATGTGAAAAGGGATAAATCAGTGCCGATAAATTAAAATCGGTACTGGTATGCATATACACAGCTATGAAAAAAGCAATCAACAAACTACTGGAAACATGCATGTTGCACGTGAAACTCACGAAATGCTTACTAACGCTTTTGATGCCCAATGCTTTTTTAATAATTACAGCTGCTTACGCAATGCCATCATTTTTAACCGAAGCAAGAAATTGTAGATGCCAGGTGGGAGAAAAGGCAAAATTTAAATGCACTTTTACTGGCAATCCTCCACCAGGTCAGTTGAGTAGTTTTGCATGATTCACACAATATTTTCTGCTATCGCTTTTTTCTTTTGTTATAGCAATAATTTGGTATCATAACAATAAAGCTTTAATCAACAATGAGAGATTTAGGATATTAACAAATGAGAAAAAGTCAACGCTGATCATAAAATTAGTATGCGAAAGTGATTTTGGATACTATGTTTGCAAGGCTATGAATGATGCTGGCGAAATAACAACCCGGGCAAAACTTATTGAATCAACTAGTGCTTTCTTTTTAACTAATGATGAAATCGAAGAAAAAAGAAAGAGGGTTGAAAATAAAATGACAAAAAAAACATCTAAAGCTTCAAGGCGCTTGTCAAAGACAGAAGGGAATTCCTTTGAAAATAACGATGTAAATATAGAGGCAACTGTTAAAACTGGAACCAAAAAAAGTAGTCAGAAAACAAGAAGTAGTACGTCTGTTGATGTACAAGCCTCCTTTAAAACAAAATCTTCTAAACCTAAAACAGACACAAAGCCAGTAGTTGAATTTTCATCGTCTTTACAAATATCAAGAAAAGAAGATATTATTGTGCAAGAAGAGGAAACAATTATTACAGAAATCGAGCATAGGACATGTTCAAAATCATTCACTTTTAATAACCTTAAAGACATTTCAGATTTGAAAACTTCTGATGAGGTCAATGAAATTATGAAAAAAATTGATCATAAAAATTTCACGAAAGGCACTGAATCCTTCAGGGAATTGGCAACTATTGCATTCATGATAGAAAAAGGATTGCCTATTAGCGAAATTAACAAATTCTATCATTCTGGCTTGTTTCCTGCCTTACAAACAACAGAGTCCCAATTTGCTTTAGTTCAATTACTGGAAAGGCATGGTTATGAACAATTAGTCTCAGAAGTGTTATCCGAGAAATGCGAAAAAGATATTGATGAAAAATATGTTGCTACTGCTGGGTTTAGAGCTTTTATGAAAATGATAGAAACTAAAGATGCAAAAGTAGGAGAAATAATTTTAAAACTCTCTCCAGAGGATTTTGTTTCTAGGGACTGGAAAAATGAATCGTCTGAGGTATAACTTAATCCATCTTATCAACAATGAATAATAAAAATAAAATATTTGCATCTCTTTCATATTAAAAAAAAAAAACAGAGCAATAACAGGTCATCTCTGCTGAAGCAAATTTATAAAAGTAATATAGAATAATATAGTTCAATCCAAGCTTATAATTTATCATAAATTTTTATTTTGCACGCACAAGGATTGCAGAAACTATAATAATTGCTAAAGGTTAGATAACTAAAGTAGAGTAAACAACATTGTAGGCTTTGAAACATGAATAGTTGAGAAATAATGTAGAAAGAGGTAATGTAGGTGAAAGTTTAAAATATATTAAAATCACAATTGATCTTACATCGCAAACTAAGTAGTTTTTTTTATGTTACTAAACTAACAACTGTCTAACATGAAAAAAAAAAAATACTTCAAATAAAAACTCTGAAATGAACATTACGAGTTTTGAATTTGTTTATATTAACAGCTCAACAGACACAAACACTTTTACACAATACACAAAACACACACACATACACACAATACACAAATACACAAAACCAAATGTCTATTTTTGAAATGAATCAAAACCTTGAAAAGCACAACCCCAAATTTTAAAGATTTGTTTAAAACCGCGAAATCTTTAGATAATGAGAATACTTTAGAGATAGCAATCACAGAAAAATTACAGAATATAAAACACCTGAAAGAGTTATCAGAAAACGGACTATCAAAAGAGGGTTGGCAAAAAACAAAGTTACCGAAATAGTACCGTCCAGGAAGAAAATAAGCAACCCGAAACCACAGTTTCAGTCTTTGAAACAGACGTGCCACTTGAAGAAATTCAAGAGTTAGAATCCGCTAAGCCTGATATTAAGATCACAGAAGTAATTACTGAAGATAAAACACCTGAAAGAGTTATCAAAAAGCGGACTATCAAAAAGAGAGTTGGCAAAAAGCAAGAAGTTACCGAAATAGTAACCGTCCAGGAAGAAAATAAACAACCCGATACCACAGTTTCAGTATTTGAAACAGACGTGCCACTTGAAGAAATTCAAGAGTTAGAATCCGCTAAGCCTGATATTAAGATCACAGAAGTAATTACTGAAGATAAAACACCTGAAAGAGTTATCAAAAACGGACTATCAAAAGAGGGTTGGCAAAAACAAGAAGTTACCGAAATAGTAACCGTCCAGGAAGAAATAAGCAACCCAAACACAGTTTCAGTCTTTGAAACAGACGTGCCACTTGAAGAAATTCAAGAGTTAGAATCTACTAAGCCTGATATTAAGATCACAGAAGTAATTACTGAAGATAAAACCCTGAAGAGTTATCAAAAAACGGACTATCAAAAGAGGTTGGCAAAAAACAAGAAGTTACCGAAATAGTAACCGTCCAGGAAGAAAATAAGCAACCCGAAACCACAGTTTCAGTCTTTGAAACAGACGTGCCACTTGAAGAAATTCAAGAGTTAGAATCCGCTAAGCCTGATATTAAGATCACAGAAGTAATTACTGAATAAAACACCTGAAAGAGTTATCAAAAACGGACTATCAAAAGAGGTTGGCAAAAACAAGAAGTTACCGAAATAGTAACCGTCCAGGAAGAAAATACAACCCGAAACCACAGTTTCAGTATTTGAAACAGACGTGCCACTTGAAGAAATTCAAGAGCTAGAATCTGCTAAGCCTGATATTAAGATCACAGAAGTAATTACTGAAGATAAAACACCTGAAAGAGTTATCAAAAAACGGACTATCAAAAGAGGTTGGCAAAAACAAGAAGTTACCGAAATAGTAACCGTCCAGGAAGAAATAAGCAACCCGAAACCACAGTTCAGTCTTTGAAACAGACGTGCCACTTGAAGAAATTCAAGAGCTAGAATCCGCTAAGCCTGATATTAAGATCACAGAAGTAATTACTGAAGATAAAACACCTGAAAGAGTTATCAAAAACGGACTATCAAAAAGAGGTTGGCAAAAAGCAAGAAGTTACCGAAATAGTAACCGTCCAGGAAGAAAATAAGCAACCCGAAACCACAGTTTCAGTTTTGAAACAGACGTGCCACTTGAAGAAATTCAAGAGCTAGAATCTGCTAAGCTGATATTAAGATCACAGAAGTAATTACTGAAGATAAACACCTGAAAGAGTTATCAAAAAACGGACTATCAAAAGAGGTTGGCAAAAAGCAAGAAGTTACCGAAATAGTAACCGTCCAGGAAGAATAAGCAACCCGAAACCACAGTTTCAGTCTTTGAAACAGACGTGCCACTGAAGAAATTCAAGAGTTAGAATCTGCTAAGCCTGATATAAGATCACAGAAGTAATTACTGAAGATAAAACACCTGAAAGAGTTCAAAAACGGACTATCAAAAAGAGGGTTGCAAAAAGCAAGAAGTTACCGAAATAGTAACCGTCCAGGAAGAAAATAAGCAACCCGAAACCACAGTTTCAGTTTTGAAACAGACGTGCCACTTGAAGAAATTCAAGAGCTAGAATCTGCTAAGCCTGATATTAGATCACAGAAGTAATTACTGAAGATAAAACACCTGAAAGAGTTATCAAAAACGGACTATCAAAAAGGGGTTGGCAAAAGCAAGAAGTTACCGAAATAGTAACCGTCCAGGAAGAAAATCACCAACCCACCACAGTTTCAGTCTTTGAAACAGACGTGCCACTAGAAGAAATTCAAGAGTTAGAATCACTAAGCCTGATATCAAGATCACAGAAGTAATTACTGAAGATAAACACCTGAAAGAGTTATCAAAAAGCGGACTATCAAAAGAGGGTTGGCAAAAAGCAAGAAGTTACCGAAATAGTAACCGTCCAGGAAAAAATAACAACCCGAAACCACAGTTTCAGTCTTTGAAACAGACGTGCCACTTGAAGAAATTCAAGAGCTAGAATCTGCTAAGCCTGATATTAAGATCACAGAAGTAATTACTGAAGATAAAACACCTGAAAGAGTTATCAAAAACGGACTATCAAAAGGGTTGGCAAAAAGCAAGAAGTTACCGAAATAGTACCGTCCAGAAGAATAACCCCGAACCACAGTTCAGTCTTTGAAACAGACGTGCCTGAAGAAATTCAAGAGTTAGAATCGCTAAGCCTGATATAAGATCACAGAAGTAATTACTGAAGATAAACACCTGAAGAGTTATCAAAAAGCGGACTATCAAAAGAGGGTTGGCAAAAAGCAAGAAGTTACCGAAATAGTAACCGTCCAGGAAGAAAAAACAACCCGAAACACAGTTTCAGTCTTTGAAACAGACGTGCCACTGAAGAAATTCAAGAGTTAGAATCTACTAAGCCTGATATTAAGATCACAGAAGTAATTACTGAAGATAAAACACCTGAAAGAGTTATCAAAAACGGACTATCAAAAAGAGGGTTGGCAAAAAGCAAGAAGTTACCGAAATAGTAACCGTCCAGGAAGAAATAAGCAACCCGAAACCACAGTTTCAGTTTTGAAACAGACGTGCCACTGAAGAAATTCAAGAGTTAGAATCACTAAGCCTGATATAAGATCACAGAAGTAATACTGAAGATAAAACACCTGAAAGAGTTATCAAAAGGACTATCAAAAAGAGGTTGGCAAAAAGCAAGAAGTTACCGAAATAGTAACCGTCCAGGAAGAAAGCAACCCGAAACACAGTTTCAGTCTTTGAACAGACGTGCCACTTGAAGAAATTCAAGAGTTAGAATCTACTAAGCCTGATATTAAGATCACAGAAGTAATTACTGAAGATAAACACCTGAAAGAGTTATCAAAAACGGACTATCAAAAAGAGGGTTGGCAAAAAGCAAGAAGTTACCGAAATAGTAACCGTCCAGGAAGAAAATAAGCAACCGAAACACAGTTTCAGTCTTTGAAACAGACGTGCCACTAGAAGAAATTCAAGAGTTAGAATCTACTAAGCCTGATATCAAGATCACAGAAGTAATTACTGAAGATAAAACACCTGAAAGAGTTATCAAAAAGCGACTATATCAAAGAGGGTTGGCAAAAAGCAAGAGTTACCGAAATAGTAACCGTCCAGGAAGAAATAAACAACCCGAAACCACAGTTTCAGTCTTTGAAACAGACGTGCCACTAGAAGAAATTCAAGAGTTAGAATCTACTAAGCCTGATATCAAGATCACAGAAGTAATTACTGAAGATAAAACACCTGAAAGAGTTATCAAAAAGCGGACTATAAAAAAGAGGGTTGGCAAAAAGCAAGAAGTTACCGAAATAGTAACCGTCCAGGAAGAAAATAAGCAACCCGAAACCACAGTTTCAGTCTTTGAAACAGACGTGCCACTAGAAGAAATTCAAGAGTTAGAATCTACTAAGCCTGATATCAAGATCACAGAAGTAATTACTGAAGATAAAACACCTGAAAGAGTTATCAAAAAGCGGACTATCAAAAAGAGGGTTGGCAAAAAGCAAGAAGTTACCGAAATAGTAACCGTCCAGGAAGAAAATAAGCAACCCGAAACCACAGTTTCAATCTTTGAAACAGACGTGCCACTAGAAGAAATTCAAGAGTTAGAATCTACTAAGCCTGATATCAAGATCACAGAAGTAATTACTGAAGATAAAACACCTGAAAGAGTTATCAAAAAGCGGACTATCAAAAAGAGGGTTGGCAAAAAGCAAGAAGTTACCGAAATAGTAACCGTCCAGGAAGAAAACAAGCAACCCGAAACGACAGTTTCAATATATGAAACAGACGTACCACTTGAAGAAATT